>OW121766.1:15617500-18117500 GCA_933228765.1 Miltochrista miniata | reverse complement strand
GAAACTAAAAATGATAGGTTAATGCAATAAATTGTATTTAATAGACAATGTAATACTCCTTAAATGAAAGTAAAAAAAATATGAGTCACCATACATTTTATTAACACAAAATTACATAAAGAAAAAACTGCCGATCTCTCCTTAAAACAAAAATAGGAAACATGACATTTTTGAACTTTATTACGATTTTCTTGAATTTTAATACTTCGTATTGCCTCCTCGTGCTTCCATTACTGCGTTTACGCGGTTTGGCATGCTGTACACCAAGTTCCTTATACGATTTTGGGGAATATTCTCCCATTCCTCTGTGAGAGCAATTTTGAGCTCACGAAGCGTGATTGGGGGAGGGTTTCGTTGTTTTACGCATCTGCCTAGCTCGTCCCAAGCATGCTCGATCGGGTTGATATCCGGGCTGCGCGCTGGCCACTCCATACGAGTAATGTTCATCTCTTGAAGGTAGTCATTCACAATCCTACCTGTATGAGGTCGGGCATTGTCATGCATAAATATAGCATCCTCACCTAAATTGACCATAAATGGACCAACGTGATCATTGAGGATTTCTTCCACATATCTTACGCTAGTTAAAGAGCCGTTTTCTATGATCACCAGCTCTGTGCGACTTTCAGAAGAAATTCCGGCCCACACAAGTACAGACCCACCACCGTAGGCTACTTTTTCTTCGATGCATGCTTGCTTGAATCTTTCCCCTGGTCTTCGATACACTCTGTGTCTTCCATCGTGCTTGTAGAGCATAAATTTTGATTCGTCGGAGAACATAACTTTTGACCAATCTTCAATACTCCAATTTACGTGGCTCTGGGCATACCTTAGTCTCGAAATACGATGCCCACGCTCCAGTTTAGGGCCGTTTGCAGGTCTAAAGGGTTTTAAGTTAGATTCAGCAAGCCGACGTCTTACTGTCCATGCACTTGGGTTACTTCCTCCGAGGCGTCGAAACTGATTGGTGAGTTCAGTTCCTGTGAGAAAGCGATTTCGAAGCATGGTGTTCATCAAGTATCGGTCTTCTCGTGCTGTGGTACACCTGGTTCTGCCCGTTCCTGGTCTGCGTAGGTTAGAACCAGTTTCTTCGTAACGTCGGAGAACTCTTTGTACTGTTGACAGCGACACACCGACAGTCCTGGCTGTATCGCGCTGACTCCGGCCGGTTTCCAGCATTGTAAGTATTCTGGTGCATTCTTCAGGCGTAAGCGACATAATTTCAGCTTGATTAATGAATATAGAGCACTATCAACATGGTTTATGTACCCACATAAATGACAGATTACAAACAAAAGCAACACCAAATGCTGTAATTTCGTAGTTCCATCTTCGAAAGTGGCCCTTTTTCAAATTTGATTTTTTTATGATATAACTTTACAATAACTAAGAAGTTTTAATACCTTCATTTAAGGAGTATTACATTGTCTATTAAATACAATTTATTGCATTAACCTAGCATTTTTAGTTCCCGAGATTTTTAGGATTCTTTAAGTGACCCGGATTCATTGCTCTCGAGTGTATTTCTTTTAGCATCATAACATCAAAATTCAATCACGACGAATTTTATGTCAAGGCTCATACATGTAATACACCTACACACTTAAACTGTTCTTGCCCATCACTCCAAAGAGTGGATGAAATTAAATACCTGGGAGTGATAATCGATGATAACATGAACTTTAAAAAACATGTTGATACACTATCTGGTAGGGTAAGAAAACTTATCTTTATATTCAAAAAACTACAGCATGTGGCAAATGAAAGAGTTATAAAAATCACCTACTTTGCTCTGTGTCAATCTGTACTGGACTACTGTATCTCCTCTTGGGGTGGTGCTGCAAAGACTTCTCTACTGACCCTTGAGCGGGCTCAGAGGGCTTTATTAAAAGTGGCATACAAACTTCCCTTCCTTTACCCCACCACTGAGTTATATGCCAAGTGTGAGGTACTAACTGTTAGACAGTTGTTCATTTTGCAGACTATACTACGAAAACACGCTCAATTAAATTATAATCCCCTTCTAAATTTGAATAAGCGCATTAGTACAAAGGTTTGTGAAAGTATTTTATTAAGAACCACATTTTCGCATAGACATTTTTGTTTCTTAGGTAGTTATCTGTACAATAAACTTAACGCACTACTGCGTATGTATGGTCTGCCAAAAACTAAATGTAAAAATACAGTTACGAATTGGTTATGTAAGCTAACTTATGAAAACACTGAACAGCTTATAGTAGTGCCAAAATAATAAGGGATATTTTTAAATGCACATCTGTTTAATTTTTCTGCACACTAGGTAACTCCACTAATTTACTGAACGCAAACCAGAAAATCAAATGCTGTGCAAAAAAACCAATTGATAAACTAAACATGTCCTACTTAAAAAACTAAAATTTTATACAAAACGAGATGACCTTTTTTAACGAATTTAAACCAAAAATTTGGTTCCTACACCGGATATAAGATTTGCTACACAAAAATACGAATTGCTTATCAAAGATACTAACTTGCACTCAAAATTTTACAATCTTAAAACGGAATAGGTTAGGTTAGGTTAGTTTTTTATTTTATTGATTAATGAAATTTAATTTTGTAAAGATGACTGATTAAATTGGGTTTTTAATTAGAATAAAAGATGTTCATAAAAGTAAATTAGGCGATGGTATTCTTAAAAAAAGTTTTAATAAGTTTGTTAAGCTAAGGAATTTTTAGATATACGATTTTGATAATAGTGATCTGTTCAGTAAAATAGTTCTGCAAACACCTTTAAACAGTATATTGAATTTGACTTATTTAGTGTGCATAATTAGTGTGCAAGACAGTATTTTTGGTTTAACTTTGTAATATTTTGTTCGAAAAAAGGGAATAAACAGATATCGATTTAAATACATGCCAAATAATAATACCCTTTATTTCATCACAAGTCACAGATAGGCACGCACACAATAGAGTACACACATACAAATACGCAATCAAACACACACAAACACACATTTTGATTAGGGTCAAGTGTTCAACAATGAAACACTAAAAGTTCATAACCTCGTACATCTTATGTTTTTGCTGATAGAAGTCTATAATTTTACAGGCATGTAGTCAATATGATTGGGTATCGTGTGTCATTTATAGATTTTTTTAAATAAAGTGATTTGAATCGACAAAGAAATAAAAACTAAGAAATGGGATTTGTGTCATTGTGTCCATATAGGCGTACACAATGAAACACCATATATTCAACAATGAAACACCATAAATAAACTGTGCCTAATTCAAATTTTGTTTAATGTAGGTAGTTTAAAGAAAGAGCAGTCCGTTTCTACGTTAAATGCAGTGGCACGACGTGCCATGCTGCATGTTTCAGGCTTTTTTAATGACAGTTCTGCATGCCCTGATTTATAAGACCGTAATCATTCGATTCCAGCCATTTTCCCAGCTAACAGTATATCGAATATTGTTAATTTTTGCCATTTGATAAGCAATACGCCCCGTGTCCTTTTTACAGCTTTGTTACGCGCCATCTTAAAATAAAAACAAATTTTAATAGATAAGGTTACACAATATCAACCAATAAAAATCTAGATTTATATAGATATCTTATGATGGTACACAATAAAACAGTGTTTCATTGTGTCCATTGTTAAACTGTTTCATTGTTGACTACCTAGGGTTTATCTAACTAACTTTTAATTTATGTTCACAAAATTGTTACTTTGAAACAAATGATATATGCCAAAATAATCTACAAAACATGTAGAATGCAGGATAATCATAAAAAATATAATATTCCTAACCATTAAATAATGAAAAATCTTTAAAGATAGCCAGAAATACTTCAATTTTTGACGAAAATAGTAAAAATGAGCCGCAGACGCGTCTTTTCTCACGCGGTGCCGCCGCAAACTGGGATACGCCGGTGGTATCTATTGAGTGTCCTTACGCGATATATTGCACTAACTGCCAACGACGCGTTTTGGAAATATTACTATGTTTTATTGTGTACCACTGTTTCATTGTTGAACACTTGACCCTACACAATTATTTTTATGTTTTTTATTTTAATTTTAATTAACACATATTTATATTTAGTTACTTATTTTAAAGTAACGTAAAAGCTAATTTAACAGTAAGCAGTGATGTAATTAACCTTGTCGGAGGGTGGGGCCTGGTAATCTGTATGACAGGAATTTATTCCTAGTTCAGATACCAGTCTCTCACAAGGCACTTAATGATAACTGCTGTGTACAAAATAAGTGTATTATATGCTGTATATTATTATTGTTATTGTTTAAGGTGCTTTTGTGAAAGAAATTAAATAAATTTATTATTAAAAAAAAAAAAAAAAAAAAAATAACGCATCTGGAAGAGCACTAAGCTCTGGTACAGCAGAGTCGGACAGGTATAGTAAGATGGTGGTTTTGTGCAAGCACTTCAACAATCTCAACTCTCTTTTTAAAACTACCACACACCATTAGAATTTCTTTCATACCTGCATGTTTAGAAACGTTCTTTTCGCTGCAGAAAAAAAAATGGTATTTGGCGGCATGTGCAATCCCCGTAATAATATTTTGTTGCCAATACGTTGTTTTTAAATTTATGAAGCGGGATAAAAAAACCAACCCCCAAGACGCGCTATAGAAGTCGCGCCTCTCTCGGGATCGCTGGTAAAGTGCACACGAACTGGGCAGTTCGCGTGCATGCTTTTTATTTAGAGACATAGCAACGGCACCTAGTTTCGATAAGCGCAATAGTTCTCAGTCCACTGCACTATAAAACAGGTTTTAAACGTCCCGCGGTTTTGAGACAGAATGGATAAGCTCGGGCAGCCCCGGATCTAGGGGGGGGCAAGCCGGGGCCCATGCCCCGGGCGGCAAAATCAGGGGGGCGGCAAATCAGAGGCCGACAAATTAAAACTTTTTAGACAAATGCACAAATCATCAGTTAATAACCTTGACGATAGTAATTACCTACCTAATAATAAACACTTCAACTTATTCAACTCTTTTCACAAACAATAATTATTGTATTTGCTCAAATTATATCAGAAATTAACTACAGATATTTGCCAGATTCTTGAAAAGACACAAACAATTCCAAGATGCATCACCACCTCGTTACAAACTTGCAGCATGTTGTGCGGGCGGCCAACGCAGGGGCGGCCACAGTATTTCATATTTTGATTTTTGAAAATTTGTTGTGTTGTTCTTCATAGAGCAACGCAAACTGTCTAAGGGGAGACGGCATAGAACGATTGCTTGGTACAAATTTGTCTGTCATATTTTGCGGGTGGCGGGGGGAAATCTTCCTCACCCACACTTTCTTAGACTCGCACTACAATAGCAATCGACTGTCAATACGAAGCCTATATATACACTTTAAACAATACACTCATAAATTTTACACACACATGATACATTTTGTGTCATATCACCCCAAGTCGCTCAACCAATCCATGTAATGATGTGACGTCCGGTAAAGTTGTTAAACAAATCTGAATACTATCTATACGTTTAAATAGGTGTAAATAATAAGAACTTGTTATAAAATTACTTACTTAAACAAGATAATGCCATTTTTCTACAGATTTCTTTCATTACATTTCTTTTTGTATTAATATCTAATTATTTCATAATTTTTATAAAATGACAATTCAACCGCGCACGCTGTCAACTAGACTTAGTCTAGTGAAAGAAACTTCAAAAAACAGTTTTTATGTAACTGGGCACTTTTAGTCGTCAATATGTCAAATTATTGCCAGAGGGGGTTTGCCAGCTTTGGCCTCTCCCTCTGTAAAGGCACGCGATGCTCTGTGGTTGTTCTTAAAATATCTCTTGTTGCACCGTACCTAGTACGTCAACGGATAGCGTTATAAAATTTCCTTTGATTCTTTTCTTCTTGTCTCTTAAAAATGAAAAAACGCACTTTTGCGCTGACTGTCTCAATTTTGCCGCTGGATGGCCAGTTTCTTGCACGGGTGACGTTTATCTACAAGTCCTCTGTGCTGGTCAGGTTCCCTGCTTTCTGCAGTTTAATTAAAGAGTACCACAGGGATCTGTGTTGTCCAACACTATTTCTTCGGCATATTATCCCTCTGGTCCTTAGGTGTTATGCCGACGACCGGAGATTTAATCTGGCCGTCTAACGGAGGGGCGGCCCGATCTGGAGGAAAATAGGCGGCAGCTCGTAGCGTATCTCGGACCGAGTCTGACCGCATTTCCCAATGGAATTTAGAAAACCTGGTAGATTTAAATGCCAGTAAATTAAGGCCTGTGGGTTTACAGCTGAAAGATCTCCTTTCCGTCCACTACCCTCCCTTCACAATGCTAGATAGTCCTTCAGTAGTATTACTACTGAAGGACTATCTAGCTAGACATCCTCCGACCGTTCAGAGGGGGGTGGTCCGACGTAGAAGAAAAGAGGCGGCATCTCGTGGCGGATCTCTACCGGGCCTGACCGCATTTCCCAATTTAGAAAACCTGGTAGATTAAAATGACAGGAAACACAGAAATGTGCGTTTACAGCTGAAAGATCCCCTTTACTTCTCTGCCCTCTCTTAAGAAGGAGAGGAGCAACGGCAACCCCTTCTACCGGTTGTCGCAGATGATTATTGGGTACGGGAGCTTCTGTGTGACAAACCACCGGGAAACCACAGCTGAGTGACAGCACTGCGAGGAACGCAGCCAGGACACAGCGGTGCACACATTGGAGGAGTGAAATGCGTGAGCGCAACAGCGCCAGGTCCTATTAGCAGGTCTAGTCGAGGACATTCTCTCGCTGGAGAACATGCTGGCCATGATATCCAGTGGGATGTCTTCTCAACTTTCTGCGGGCAGTTCATGCTCGTGAGTGGCGTGGCGTGGAGTATCGGGGAGGAAGCGGGAAACTGGAGATAACTGTGGCGCCCCCGCCGCAGACTTGTCTTCGCCCAAGACTCTCGGTCTCCATGACTGGGGGCCCTGAAGACGGCGAGGGCATGCTCATCTTCTTTTTAGAAGCAGGCCCAAGAAGACAGTGTGACGTGAACGTTTCGCTAAACTCTGGTTTCACGCACACCACACACCCCAAGAAGCGGGAGGAACACCTGAACAACTCCCGAATATGCGGAAGAGGACCCGAACCCCCTAGGTAAGGTCGCAATGGTAGCCAAAGTCTGTTGGGAATCCTGGGACATCCTTCTTATTTCTTCCTTACCCGTGGCCCTTAGCCCTTAGCTCTTCAGAATGCGATAATACTTCTGAAGGACTATCTAGACATTCTCGACCTTAGACTCCGAATTCATCTTTCGCGGAAAATAGCTCTAAATAAGGTGATGATTACGTCACCATAGAGGCACAGCCGAGTTCTCTTTATACTGTGATAGAGGTGTCTGCTGCTGTACCAGACGCAGATTTGTACCTTCGCTAATACTACTCTCAACTTTGAACTAAGGAACCTAAAAAAATAGGGGGGGGGGGGGGGATAATGGGGGCGGCATTTTCACATCTTGCCCCACCTAAAAAAATCTCTAGATCCGGGGCTGAGCTCGGGTGTGGGTGGGTGACGGCGGATAAAGGTACGCAAACGTTGCGCGAGTAGCACCAGCTCAACTCACGAGCGACACGTTCAAGTGTTCAACGCGCGTGCGCGGCCTGAGATCAGATCGCACAACAAAATGCATGGGCGCAGCTCACGTGTCTTTCGCAAACAAAACAAAACGCAGAGATCTGTACCTACTCACCCTTAAGAGGGAGAGAGGTGATTTCCACAAATCGTCTTTAAAGAAAGTGTAATCAAAGCAGTGGAACTGGATTTTAATACTTATTGAAAAACTTCACTTGTGCACAGTAGATAAATAGATACAAGTTTAGTATTTTAGGATTTTCAATATGAGCAGCAAGTTTCATCGAGTGTCATCAATCAACAGTAGGTATAAAGAATTTTAGTAGTACCTACCTACCTACTCTTCATAAGTTTTAAAATATGAGCTACGCGACGGGAGTAAACGTGGTCTGCAGTGGTAGCCAGAGCCAGTCAACTGAACGATAAAACCGGCCAAGTGCTAGTCGGACTTGCACACGATGAGTCCCGTACCAAAAGACGGACGGACGGAAGTAAATGCGACGGGAAACATTACATCACTTTACATAATGTATATTATTAGAACACCTCTCTCCTTCTCACTTTCATGTGGCGCAAACGAAGTTCTGCGAGTCAGCTCTAATGAATATAAGCGACGCGACGGGGAACACTATATCACTTTCAATATTTATACCTAAACTGACCATTTATTTTTGATCTCAAAACGGGACACAAGTTTTTATACCCTAGTTAGCAAGCTAATAATTAAAATTAAAATAACTTCATTATTTAGAAGAACCGGCCAAGTGCGAGTCAAATTAGCGCACAAAGGGTTCCGTACCAAAATACGGCAAAAAAGAAAAACTGTTGTGGCAGCCCCCCCCTTCCCCTTGTTTTATACCACCAATGTGGCAGACAAGCATACGGCCCACCAGATGTTCTAGTGGTTGCCGTAGCCTATGAACGTTTGCAACACCGAAGGCGATACACTCACGCTGCCGACCCTGTATAAACCTTCTAAGACCCCTTTTGAAGAACCCCATACGGTAGGCGTTTCAAAAAAACGAGGCAGGGAGATCATTCTGCGACGTAAGATGCGGATTTACGGGAAAAAGTCCCTATCGGATCTAACCGCGCTCGAACGCTCAAGAGGCAAATGCCAGGATGAACACCCTATGGCGAGCGGTGCCATGATAGAAAGTAGCCGTGGGCAGCATATCAAGCATTTTTCAGAGCACAAACCATTTTACAGGCGGTAGAACACGCACAAGGAGGCAAAGTCTCTCCTGTCGATGTCGCGAAGAGGTTCCACACCACCTGCAAGCATAGGATCGTTGACAACTCTCATGACTCGCTTTTGCACCGAGTCGAACTGTCGAAGTTGACATTCAGGTGCCTCCGTCAAAAGGCCCAAGCCAAAGGCCCCCGCAGCAGAAATCTGTTTCTGCTGCATATCAATGACTCTGGTACGGAACAACACTGAGCCTTGTAGTGCTCCAGCGTTAGTGGCCATGCACTCATAACAGCTGCCGTCAACGAAGGCCCTGATGGTTCTACCAGCCAAAAAGCTGGACAAATCCGCATAAATTCTCAGGCAGTCCATAGGAGGGCAATTTCGCAAGAAGACTATGGTGCCCAGACACGGTCAAAGGCCTTAGAGATGTTGAGGCTCACTGCTAGAGCCTCGCCCTTACTCTTGATAGCCATCGCCCAGCGGTGTGTGAGGCACACAAACGGATCGCCAGTCGACCGACCGTGACGGAAACCGTACTGCCGGTCACTGAGCAGGTCGTGATCCTCAAGATACCTCAGGAGCTGTGGTATTGTTTACCCGCTTCATCACCTTTGATAAAAGGGAGGGGACGGCTATAGGTCTGTAATTGGCCGGGTCGGTCCTGTCACCCTACTCGGGCACAGGATGCAAGTGCGCGAAATTCCACGAAGAATTTTCCTGTATCCCCTTTTTGTATTTTTTATTATAACATCAAATCGCCTATGGCAGTCCACTCCTGGACGTAGGCTTCTCCCAATCTTCGCCACAATACACAGTCCTGCCCCTTCCGCATCCAGTCCCACCCTGCTACCTTTTCTAGATCGTCGGTCCATCTGGCGGAAGGGTCGTCCTACCCCACGTTTACTAAGTCGCGATCTCTACTCAAGAAATCTTTTACTCTATCGGCCATTCCAATGCCAAGCCATCAGTTGCTCTACATATTATGTGGCCTGGCGAACCACTTCAAAACGCATACTCAGCAAACTATGTCAACTACTCTGGTTCTCTGATGGATAACATTTTGTCCCTCAGAGACACCCCAAGCATAGCTCGATCCATTGCTCGCTGCGCAAGTTTAAGGGTATGGACTAGCCCGACTGTAAGTTTCCGAGTCTCGGCACCGTAGGTCATAATTGGTCGTTGGCTCAATAAATGGTTACTTTGCTTGTATGTCACTTGCGTTTCGGCATTACCTATAGGTAAAATTCCAAAGCAATTGAAAATTTCAATTTAGTTATCGGTTTACCACTAAACTACTTCACGAACTTTACACAAAAACTAAACAATAGTGTAGTGAAAACACGGACTGGGTTTAAATTCCCCGACCGCGCATGTCCCAAGAACACGGAATTTAAAAAAGTCGCGAGTTTTCAAGAGCCACAAAATCTTTCTTTGTCATACGAAACACCCCCCCCCCCCCCCCCCGTCCCCAAGAAGTGGGATAAAATCACAGCCGTCCGGGGAGAGACTGCGGAGAGTTTTTCATAGAGTCACTCTGTGAAAAACTTCACTGCTGCGACCCCAGAAAATGAGGGGCGCGTCGTCGACCACGCCCTTTAGTCGCATTATGTCCAATTCGCAAAGTCGTGCTAGATTACGGGAGACGTTTTTGACAACCTTCTTCGAGGCGAGATTCAGCTCGAAGTAAAAATGTCCTTTTCTCGAAATGTCCTTTCTCAAAATATGTGCAATACAGGATTAACACCGCGCAATCCGACTTCAATAGGTTAGGTTAGAAGGCTAAGACAGGAGCGGAGCTCCCGCATTAGCCTTTGTGGTTATTTTTTTATAACCACCTAAACGAAAGAAACCACGCCAAATTCTAATTATTAACTGATCGTTCTTAATAACGTATACATCAAACTTACCAAGTGAGTGGTGGTAACTTAGGTGTCTATAAAAAAAACCACGAAGGCTAATGCACCTAAACTGGACCGATTACGAATTGAACATTGTGAGAATTGGACGTTGTGAGAATTGGACAAATTGCGAATTGTTCGTTTTGAGAATTGGACATAATGCGACTATAGGAGCTGGAAGTGTGAGACCACCTGGCTCTCACACCCGCAGCGCTTCTCACATTGCCGTCGACGTCGATGCGACGGCGAACCAATTCTCTTTGCTGTCTAATATACCGTAAATTTTATTAGACAGCTACGCGACCAGGCTAATTTAGGCCTCTATAGCGACGCGCTCGCCACTCCACTTCCAAAACACACACAAAAGGCGTGTGTAGCACTGTATCCATAGACTCGCAGTATCGGTACGTCGCCTAAGGCCCAATGCCTACCACCTTGTGCAGGTATTTACCAAAACATCCGTGCCCCGTGAGGAGCTGTGTGAGGTGGTATGTCAGTGCAGAACTGCTGCCTCTAGGTCCCACGACAGAATTTCAGTAATTAGACACGCACGCCGCTTCTTATGATACGGTGCAATACGCTCGAGTCATTCTCTGGGCTTTGGCCCGCTGCGGACATCGCAACAGAATCCTATAAGAAAGAAAATGGTGCTCCAACTGGTCTGCCCAAGCTGGTGCTCTATATAACACTTTCGAGCGCAGAACACCTATACTACCTAAAGGCGTGGTTGCTTGTTTATCTGCTAGTAAGGCTGTTGTGGTGTTTATAAAAATGAATGATATGATAATTTTGTGGTACTAAAGAGCCGCAGCTTCACTTCCAAAGAGCCGCAAGTGGTTCACGACTACGAGCCGCGCTTTGCCGACCCCTGCTAGGTGTATGACGGGCTTAGCATATTGTGACATTGAATTTGATTATTAGCTTGTTTACATTAAAATTTGACCTTTGCTCACTATAATAATTTTATTTCTTTTTCGATAACATTATAAATATTACACTACGGTTATTTTATAATTGAAAGGTAAGTACCTATGTTAAACTTATTGTTGAAGCAGATGGTACGGTGTACATCTACATCATGAAAACATTAAAATTTTTTTTTTCCTAAATATGTAATAAACATTTGGCGATACTACAAAGATAACAATATTTTCTCACCCATCAGTTGAAGCTGTGACTATGGCTACTTTTCCTTTCAATCTACCATCGATATGGGCCGCACGTGCATTTAAATAGAACGGATTAATCTTCATAGTAGTATTTATTTTGGAAATCATCTTCAAAGTATTCAACATAGCAAAAAAATATCCACGTCCAACCAGACAAAATTATCGCCACAGTCTGTCAAGAGTGTCAAGTGTCAAATAGCTGAGTCAGCTGTTTTTCACTTGACACTCTTGACAGCTGAGCTGACCTGACAGCTGCGATTTGAGTGAGTAGTAGTTTATTTATCTGTTTTCGGATAGGCAAAGGCAATTTGAGCCATACAGCCTAGTCTTATATTTTTTTTATATCTTCATTTTGTAATAATCAGTCCTCGTGCTCTAAGTCCAGTCAAAGTCGGTCTTCTCTAGTAATGCGCTAGGACTTTATTAGAAGTGTCTCTGGAGTTTGTCGAGAAATGGAAGAGTCACGTAATCAGTAATCAGTATTTATTTTGCATAAAACAGCACGTTTCACTGCGTTTTATCACTTTCCAACACTTGTGCACGTTGTCGAACTTTTATGCTTAAAAATCCACCACTTTTTACTCATGAAACACTCGAAATACACTAATTTTGGAAAATTTTACAACGGAGTAGTTCGCTTAGTTAAAGTTAGTTTCGATAGTGTAGTGTAGACGGGCACCTCAGCATACTTTCAAAAATTTTCTTTGCCTCGGGCAGAGTCGGGCAACTTCGCCGACGAACTTCGTTCAACTTCGCGAGTAATGTAGAGCAAGCATTAAACGTGTGTAGGGGCCGACTCTCTCTCCTACTCCGGTTTTTTTGACTTTCAATAAATATTTTTTCTAATCTCTCCGGATTTCACTAAATATGGGTACTTAGTTCGTTAAATTACTCGCTTCATAGAAAATCCTTGTGCTGAGCTAGAGACGAGCCAAATAAAAAAAGCTCTGTGCCATCAATGTTATCAACGTCATTGATTGACAAGTCTTAAATGTCAGTTTCATTATTTTTATGTTTACCTTTCATCGACGATCGACGAAGAACGGAAGAACTCCTTGGCTCTGTCTCCACCAGAATCGATCAGTGAAAATAAATAACGCAAAAATTGTTTTAAAATGAAACAATCTATACATTTAATAGTTGCTTTTTTTACGTAGATATATTTGGAATGTACTAAATACTATGTGGATCATTATCATTAGTTTTATGATGAGATACCGTCGATATGGCGATAACATTTCGAAGATTGTATTATAGGTATACCAAATGCTTAGTGTTAACAGTGGTTCTTGCATTTTTTATGCACATATTTATTGCAGTATGTTTCTTCCCACCTGTGAATGACAATTTACCCTCATCAAGTAACTTTAAGCATGAACCTGGGGAAGTCTCTGCTAGAAAATCTAATTTTGTGTACAGTGACGATGAGGACTTACAAACTGTAAATAATAAAAATGTAAATAAGCCGGTCCACTTGAGAGTAGAAGAACTGGATTTTAAACCCATATGTGAAATTAAAAGCAGAGAGGCTATATCAGCCATCCATCGAGCTAAGACACAAAATTGCAAACAACAAATAGTAAATAAAACTTGCCTTATACAAAATAGTACATTTTACTCTGAAAAATTGCCAAATTTATGCCCTAATGGGGAAGCTAAATATGGCAAGTATTTGGGTTGTTTTGCTGATGAGAAGAAAATGAGACTATTGTCAGGTTTCTATGGAAATTATGCCAATACTAATTCACCAACTCTATGTTTGGATGTTTGTATGCAAGCTGGTTTTATGTTCGCTGGAGTTCAATATGCGTAAGTTGCCTAAATATTAGAATTGTTATGCAGCTATATGGTGCAGCTAGGCAAAATCAACTGCTAAATCATAAATTACTTCAGAGTCCTTCTAATGAAAACTATTACTTTCAACACACAAACTTGTGTAATTTTTTGTATCTTCTATTTCATCTTTTAATGCCAATCAATCAAAGAGGCGCACAAATAGCAGTGAACTCCCATAGACTGTATAGCAGTTCTCTGCTGGATGTGGGCTTCTCCCTAATTAGGTACACGATAAAACAGTCCTGCACCTTCTGCACCCAGTCACTCTCTGCAACCCGTTTCAGGCCTTTCAATGAGTTTGGTTTTATTCCACAGATCTGAATGCTTTTGTGGTGATAAAAAACCTCAAACTTTGACAAATGAAGATTTGTGTGATATGAAATGTCTTGGGGATGTGACAAAGATATGTGGAGGATATTTCACAATGAATGTTTATGAAACTGGATTAGCAAGTAAGTACATATTTATTTATCATGCTTCTGGGATATCCTTTTCCATTTTGCAGCACCAATTCCTTCACATGCTATGACACTAGTAAACAATACCTTGAGTATACTGTTGGGGCTTCATCGCTTCTGTAGTGTGTCAGGGTGTTCACTGACGCTAGAGTTAACAGAATGCTAAGCTGTGGTAAATGTCGTTGGTAACGCAATTGTAAAATGTGTATACAATCCAACTACAAAAAAATTGTATTGTGTTGCTGTTTGTTTACCCAAATAAATAAAAAAAAGAATGGATAGCCCTATCCAACAAAACTAGGCATCTCTACATGTTAGAACTGTTTGGGGAGCCGAAAGGGATTGATTTAACCCATTTAGTGCCACTGTACTCGATTGAGTATGGTAAAACTTTCTATTCTTTCAAACCAAAATTGTTGTCACAACTTTAAACATGTTTGCCATCTTAAGAAAAAGCGCTTATTAGGTTAATACAGTGTATGTGCATGAAGTTTAATTCAATTTTGTCAAGTAAACATACTATGCGATAAGTATGCCTGAAATAAAATTACTAAATATTATTATTAGTAACAAACTAGATCAATACGTAGAAAGCTGCAAAGAAACAATTAGTGGACACTACAAGGATATAGGCACTATCAGTTATTGAAACTACCTGCCTGATGTAATAATATAAAAAAGTGTGTTGCAGTGTGGTCAGATGTAGCTCAAAACTTAGGAAGTAAAAAAATATGACCAGACCTACAGTGCCGGCGTCTACAAGCAATAATTTTATTTCCCTTTATAGGAAACCCCCTATGAAATTCGTCTTTCGATATTTCTTTTATTAAAAACTAGCTGACCCGCGCAACTTCGTTTGCGTCACATGAGATTGAGAAGGAAAGAGGTGTTAAAGTGATATAATGTTTCCCGTCGCTTTTACTTCCACCCATCCGTTTTTCGGTATGGAACTCATCGTGTGCGAGTCCAACTCGCACTTGGTCGGTTTTTATAGTTCAGTTGACTGGCTGCCACTGCAGATCAAGTTTACTCCCGGTGTTTTAAACTTATTAAGAGGGTTATTGTAAGTGAACCTTAAAAGATAGGCATATGCTGTAAAGGACTTTTTTTATAACTTTTTAAGAGGAACAATTTTGTAATACACAATTTTTACGTAACTTTAACTATTTATGCAGCATCCGCAATGGAAGCTCTTAAAAGGAAGAAATAATTCCCGTTCTCGAAACATTATTCATGGCTGCTCCGCTCCTATTCCTTTTGATGTTATATCGCCATTAGCCAGCCTCAATAAATGGACTATTAAACTGTAAAATATTTTTTGAAATGTAACCAGTAGTTTCGGAGATCCTAGCTCAAACAAACTTTTCAGTTTCATTATATCGTGAGCAAACATTAACAGATAGGCAAATTAGGTTATTGTGAGCGAACCTTAAAAGATAGACATAATTATGCTGTCGCGGACTTTTTTTTAGAACTTTTTATGAGAAACAATTTTGTAATACACAATTTTTACCTAACTGTAACCATTTACGCAGCGTACGCCTTGGAAGCTCTTAGACGGTAAAAAATATTCCCCGTTTTCAAAACATTCTTGATTGCTGCTCCGCTCCTATTAGTCTTAGCGTGATGTTATATAGCCTATAGCCATCCTCGATAAATGGACTATCTAACTGTAAAAGATTTTTTGAGATCCAACCAGTAGTTCCTGAGATCCTAGCGTTCAAACAAACAAACAAACTCTTCAGCTTTATAATATTAGTATAGATTTTGTACCCAGTCCCCCAAAGACAATACATGGGCTATAAAATTAATAAAAAACATACAAAAATATTGTTTCAGAATTTACACCTCAAGTACCGAAAACTTCAAGCAGCAAGAAAGAGTCCATCCGGATAGTTTTCTTACTGACATTGAATGGGAGAGCATTGAGACAAGTTCATAGACTAATTAATAGTTTATTTAGGAGCAACCATTATTTTTATATTCACGTTGATAAGGTGAGATTTGCTCTGACCATGCTTACTACTTTTCTGCTATTGAAACTTCTGCAAGCTTATTGTTCGCGGCTCCGGTAGCGTAGTGAAATTTTCCCGATACAAACTTTATTCTCGAACTTATTCCGACTTTTTCTAACCTTTAGTAAAAATTAGCCTATGTCCTTTTACAAGCTCTAGTCTAACTCTGTACCAAATTTGATCTGTATCAGTTCAGTATTGCGGGCGTGAAAGCATAAAAGATAGGCAGAGTCGCTTTCTCATTTGATATTAGTAGACAAGTTGGTATTTATTATAGGTACTTTATGAAGCAAATGGCGCCGCGCCACGGTAATGTTATATTACATTACAGTGGTTGCGCGCTGGCCTCGTCCTTTACTTAACAGGTGCAGGTAAGGTAGGCGCGGAACCCAGAGCACTTGGTGATGGCCCTGTATGTTTAATGCGCTGAACTACTTTTAGGGTGACCGACGCTTTACACCTCTTTAGTGTAAAATCTTTAAAAGTACCTTCTTTTAACTAGATTCAAAATATCAGCTTATTAATTCATGCAGCGAATTGAGCTTTGCGATGATAGATCGTATATAGTCACAGAACAATCAAAATTTAATAACCTATCCTATAAAGAGGAGTGTGAGTGGTTGGAATTCTTTAGTAATTCTCATTTCGTTTTGCGATAGTAATGTTTTTTAAATTTTCAGCCTATTTACCGAAATATTCTTATATTTTTCAGCGACAAGACTACTTACATCGAAAATTATCAGCTTTGGAATCACAATTCCCCAATATTAAATTAGCTCCAAAAAGATATTCTACTATATGGGGCGGCGCATCTTTGCTCACCATGTTACTAGGCTCTATGAAGGATTTCATATCGATGGGATGGAAATGGGATTTTGTAATTAATTTAAGTGAAAGTGACTTTCCCATTAAATCATTAGAAGAATTGGAAAATTTCCTTTCTGCAAATAAAGGTCTCAATTTTGTAAAATCGCATGGACGCGAAGTGCAAAGATTTATAAAGAAACAAGGCTTGGATAAAACATTCATAGAATGTGACACACATATGTGGCGTGTCGGCGAAAGAAAGTTGCCGCGCGGAATAGTAATTGACGGTGGAAGTGATTGGATTGCTTTGTCGCCAGAATTCGTTTCATATGTTGTTGGCAAACAAGATGAATTGTTGACTGGATTGGATGTCATATTCCAACATACACTTTTGCCAGCTGAGTCCTTCTTTCACACAGCACTGAGAAATTCCCAATTCTGTAACACGTATGTCGACAACAATTTGCACGTAACGAACTGGAAAAGAAAGTTAGGTTGCAAATGTCAATATAAGCATGTGGTTGACTGGTGTGGATGTTCTCCTAATGATTTCAAGACTGAAGATTGGCCGAGAATACAGAACACACAGGATCGGCAACTATTTTTTGCAAGAAAATTCGAACCTATTATAAATCAGGAAATTATAAACAGAGTTGAGAATTATATAGGATATAAGGATCATTATTTATTACAAAATCTGGAAGCTTATTGGCAAAGTTTGTATAACATTGACGATTTAACTGCTAGTACAGATGATATTATACTGACACACGCTGAAAGTATTATTAGACATAATGCAAGAATTCTGTTAGAAGAGGGTTGCGAAATAACACCTGATGTAGTCATTGAAATTAGTTCTTATAAGTATGCAGATATTTACAAGGGAAATCTAATATTACATAAGGCCATAACGCATGATAATAATGAAATATTGATAGAGACTTGGTATAAACCTAAAAAATACATGGAATTAAATTTGGTAAATCCATATGCAGACAGTGTTAAAGTATTTAAAGTCAGTTCAGATTATGATCAAAAGGAGATGTCGTTTAGAAATCTAGCGAATGTTTTAGGCCCTTTGTCAGAACCAGTGTTACTATATCAATTTTCGTCTCAACCAGAGAAGAAAAATGACAACTTTACTATAATATGGCTAGACCCCGCTGGGGTAGTAGCTGATGTTAATGGCATTCATGTAGATGAAAACAATCTCACAAATTTTATAAAACCAAATTTAAAGGCACCTCTTTTACCAGGAATTTGGAAAGCAGGATTATTTTATGAAAATAGGCTAATAGTATATACTAAGTTTTTAATATCACCCTTGCAATATTTTTCTGGTAAAGAATTATCACATCAAGAGACTAATATAATTCACAGTGGATCTCAAAATTCATATAAAAATTACGCAAACTTAAACTCTAAGAACTTTCTACCTAATAATGAGGATAGGATACTTTTACAAAAAATATCACAGTCTAATATTCAAAGAATTAATCAAGACTTAAAAGAATGGATAGATGGGTTAAATTATGAATTCTATAATGTCTTAGGGTCTTGTGTTAAACTAGGTAGTGATACAAAAGACAAATTGGTCTGCGGTGAACATAAATTTGAAAACTGCATTTCAACTCGATGGAGTTCTTTGTCACCAGACCCAAAGGGGACTATAGGTACATTAAATAAGACATCTGGGCGGTTGGAACGTCTATGACAAATATTGGCTTTACAGCTGTCAAAGCATGGCCAATGGATCAAGAAATTGAGCATGTGGTGATGGGAAATAGAAATATCATCGCCCAATTCGACTTGTGGTAGTCGTTAGAGGTGTTAACACTATTGCAAAAGAACTCATTGCTTAGAAAATACATATTTCAAATGAAAGTGTTGTACCATACCAACTGGTCTAGCTTGGGAGCGTGGTAGATCAAAAATATGTTTCTTGCTTGGAGGAACGCCTTATTTTGAATGCCAAGGATACATACATCAAAGGTGAATTGTAATTAACGGGTACCTGGTTGAACGAGGGACATCATTAACGGCGGTTTATTCAGTATTCGATTCTCATTTCATATTATTTATATCATTTTTAGGGTTCCTTACCTCAAATAGAAGAAACTGAACCCAAATAGGATCACTTTGTAGTTAATATCTTTATTTTAGGAGCACAAATTACCAATATGTTTGATATCTTACTCGTTTAACCATTTTTCCCTACGTATATGTATATTTTCGGCTATACTATTTTGTAAACTAATAGCACAGAATGACGTATTATGGGCTTGTACCTTGGGCACAGGGAAGGATGGAAAAATGTAGAGTTTGCACAACCCCAATCTTGGTTACATGCGAAGTATTTTTCATAAACAATTTGTAACGAGTTTTCTTCCTTCATTATATAGGGTATAGAAACCACAGTGCAGTACACGTCTGGCCTGTTTTAACGATAGCTATATCCTTAAAACAGGCTATCACGGTAATTGACTCTTGCCACGAGGTCTGTTAAGAGAAACACAGTCTTATGTCTATCCAGAAACAAATATATCCTTTCTTATCATGGATATACTAAGAACTTATAAAAGGCATCCGCCCTTCCATGTCTTAACCCTACTTTCTCTCTGAAAATTAGTAAAACTTAAGGAAGATTAAATTAACCGAAATTGTGATCAAATCCGCCTTTATTGACGGGCAAACGTTTCCCAAGTGGGGTCACATAATCATTCTATAAGAATAAGAAGTAAAATAATTGAGCGTTGTTTTGTTTTGTAAATAAGTAAATATTTAAGCTAACGCAGTTGTACGCAATTGTACTTATAGTGTAGTTTCTACGTTACATTAACGTAGTTACCTACTACTGTGCGTGCCTGTACATACAGCTTGAAAGATGATAATACGTAGCTCCTATTAGTAATTAATACAATTAAGATCAAAATCACAAGATATTTAATACATATTGGGGGCACTCGGCAGTCCGTTTTAACTTGAACGGCCTTGGTACAACCAAGGCCGTCCACAGATAATTATAATTTATAATACAGATGTGCAAAATGAGGGTCATAACTTCCTCTCTGAAATTTAATAGCTGGTTCTAGGGTATTTTGTTGCGCTGATTACGAACTGGTCCTATTTTCGCTTTAATTTCCGGTTTGGATCGTCGCGCTTCAATAACCAACAAAGTCCGCTATCATGCTAGGATTCCATTCCATTTCTGAGAAGTAATCAATGTGCGAATTTAGGTAAATGAAGTTTAATGCACATGTTACAACCCATTACACCAAAATTTGTAATCATTTTGGCTACTATTTCTTTATACTCATGGTTGTTAGGCTCTCTCCATAGCATGTGAAACGATTTGAAGTTTTTTTTCTGTCCTTTTGACCACTTGCTAAGTTCCAATAAACAAGTCGTGCAAATTTGATGAGGTGTCCAAGTTTTGCCTTGGTTACTTAAAACGTGTCCAAAATAACTTTTGTAAATTGTCAACTTGTTGACAGCGCCATCTAACGGCCTTTATCCGAACTACGTAGCACACTAAACCGTGGAGCCTAGGGCCTACCTAGTACTCCCTTGCGCCATTGGATGGCGCTAGTCATAGTGTATTTAAATATCGACTCTCTCCATTTTGTGAACACACAATTAAATAAATATTCATTCGAACAAGTCAAGCCGACTCAATCAGTTGAACCTACTCAAATTCCCGTCACCAGTCCAGCCGAGGTACCAGATCCCACATAAATATTTTTACAAAGTCTGTAATGCTGTTTAGTTGTTTTATCTTTATAATTTCCCGCAAATACTTATTACAGAATCAATTCGGAGAATTTAAACAACTTCGCAATAATATTTTGAAGTTTATGTTGCAAACTTGCAAAATGCGCACTTCAACGGTTAATTTTCTAAATCAGTGCGGGTACTTGTACAAAAACCCTTTGGTTAATCTTTATTACACCCTTTTCTAATAATATTTACAAAAATTAGGTAGATAATATTACCTAATCATGACCTATGTATTGATGAGCTCATTACTAAATTAAGCCAAAATTACCTTAATACGCATTGCTTATAGGTACCTACTTATTTGTAGTAATTTACAATAATGATTTGCATTGATTTCTATGTCCTCTTACACTAATTAAATGCAATAAAAATTAAGCTCATTTTTAATGTAGGCGCTCAGACATGTTGAAATAAAATCTTAAATATTCATTAAGTATCAAAAAATTTTTATGTGATGGATTCTTTTATTATTTTTCTCGTAATCAGCACATCAGAAACTATAGAAAACGTTATTCAAATTTCAAAGAGAAAAACCATTGCAGACCTGTCTAATTTATAAAACAATAGACAATAAGCAAAATTATTTTAATAGCATAATAACAATGAGTTGTTAAGTGTAATATATCGATGTACATAATTATTAATAACAGGAGATCATGAATTCGTAATTATGAACCGATAACCGATCAAACCTTGAACAATAAGCTAATTATATTTTTGTACAGTCTTGTTGCGTTTTAGTAGAAATAACGTCTTAAAGACGTTATCTAGAATGTATCTCAAGTCCGTTCAAAACCTCTCAAGATTTTTAAGAAGCTTCTTGCACAACTGCCTATAGGCAGTTGTGCAAGAAGCTTCTGTGTAAGTATATATCAGGTTTCATAAAGGCCCTATAGCAGGGGTTCCCAACCTGTGCGCCATCTTGAAGAGTCTTAGTTGATCTCTCAACTTAGGTGGTGATCAGATCGATAATAAACGAGTGGCTGGAGAGGAGCCATGGCAATCTCTTCTACCGGTTGTCACCGATAATTAAGGGCACGGATGCTTCGAAAAGTATCTGTGGCGATTACGCCAGTTTCAGCACTGCGAAGGAAGCAACGAGGACACAGCGCTCCATACAGAGCATAGCGTGGGCGCCAGGTCCTAGTGGCAGGTCTTGACCTGAACATTATCTCGCTGGAGACTACGGTGCGAGCGATGATTTCCAACGGGAGTACGTGGGACGCCGCCGCGTCTTTGCGAGCCGAGGTCATTCTTGTGAAAGAGATGGCGGGGAGGGAGCTGGGAGATAACTCTCCAACCCGAGATTTCCAGTCTGCGGCGAGGGTGCCATACACTCGATTTTGCCCTTACTATCGGACTCTATGACCGGGGGCCAAAGGTCGGGGCGAGGGCTGTTCACCGTCCTTACAGAAGCAGGACCAAGACGACAGCGTGACGTTAAAGTCTGTGGTAGCCAAGGTTTGTCGGGAATCCTGGGACATCTTTCCCGAGGCTCCCGACCGTAGGTAGTGATAGAGCACCGTATGGCTTCAGTCGGTAAGATTTCGGCACGCAGATTCCACAAGTAAAAAAGAAGACAGTTTCCCTAGATAACGCCGGCTTCACATGTTTTCCCGGATTTAGTCTGCATAATGACTTGGCCGAGGCTCCATGGCACAGGAAAGTGGCTTGTGCGGAGGATTACTACTCGAGGGGGGGGGGGGGGGGGGTGCTTTCACGTGACGGGAACCGTGAAAAATTTCAATACTTATAAGGGCGCCGCGGCCTGCTAAAGGTTGGGAACCCTTGCCCTATAGTAAACCTGATACATACCTACATTAATCTTTTCTGTTGTACTGAATTATTTATTGTACTGGTTAATATTAATTAGCCAGTTATAATATTAATGCAAGCAATAATAAAACAACTGTTTATAAGAGCTAAGCTTTTTTATTTTCATTTCTTTAGGTACTTACCTACCTAAAAAAATAGGAACTAAGTAGCCCTTTCGCTCCAAGTTTGCCTGTGGCGTAGAGGCTGGTTTAGAGCCTAGAGGCGGAGTAGGGGAGACGACCGGCAAACTTAGAACGACAAATTATAAATGTTTGTTTAATCATAACAGCTGGCATGGAAAACGTAATTTTTTTTAAATAAATAAATATTTGTGGTCAAAATATTTGAAAAATTAACTAATTTAAGCTAGTGCTATAGGATCTAGACGACTAATATACATACTTGTATATTTCTAAATACATACATTTTATACATAGAAAACACCCAAACTCCGAAACGAAACAAACATTTGTGGATCACACAAATATTTAGACCGACCCAAGAATCGAACTCAGGCCCTCCAGCGCCGCAGGCGGCATCACTACCAACTACGCCACAGAGGCAGTCAAATTGAAAGTAATATTTATATTAGTGCGAGGCCGCATCTGCAAACAGAGTACCCTACACCAATTCGATAGACTACCGTTTGCTTGCCTAGAAGCACTCTGTCGGCTGTGCTAGAAGTGAGGATTAGGTAGGTACAGCTTGACGTTTAAGCCATAAGCCTCACTAACCTGATAAAAGCTATAATGCGACTATTTATTAGCGTAATTCAATAACATTGAGATTTGAAATATGAGGATTACAGCTTGAAACACACGATTAATAATATGGTACCTACCTATTTCAAATCAGGTTAAAATAAACCCTTTATTTCCCATCGCACTACCGCTTGACACTACCAGTAGTGTCACCTTAGATCATCTAACCACAGGATGCGCCTTACTTAAGCATTGTTTTCTGCCAAGCCAATAGACCATTTGGTCTTTTGGCTTTATAAAAAGCACTGTACATCAGTAGATCATTTTATATGATTAAACTAGTACATTTCATTGTAGTTGACTGTAGGTACAATAAAAATTAACACACAACAGCCAACAGTCATTACGCGTTTGTCGATTAATACATTTTTAAATATAATGAAATTTTATATGTCTTTGTGTTTCCCCCTTCACCCGCTATGAAAACTAGCAGAATATTTTTGTATGCGGTGGTTCGCAAAGGCTAGTCCCGTGATATATGGTCTAAGAGTGTCACGGAATGACATTATCGTCTATCGTCCAAGTAGCGTCACGCTACACCGTGCTGGGTCCAGGCCGAGTGTCGGCCGTAGCACGGTCAATTAAATGTTACATATATTTTGTATGAACACACTCACGCTATACCGAGCGGCAAGCGGCAACCGAGTGACGGCCGAGCAACGGACAACGGCAAAGCTCGGAAACAGCTCGGCTCGCACCCTAACGATCCTAACGCATCTATCTATAATATATGTAGATTCTAAATTATATATGGTCACGCCTTTTATCCCCAAAGGGGTAGACAGAGGCATATTAAATGCCCATATTTCACCTTTTAGATTTCCGTCCTACGTAATAGGTGGTAAGTCCTATTGCGGTGTTGGTATAGACAGGCGCAAGGATGTAACTGCCCGGTGTTGAAAGGGAAATTTTCACCCCCAGGCTTTCAACTTGGCTTAACGACTGCCATTTTACTGACAACCGGGACAAACGGCTAAACGCGCCTTCCGAAGCACGGAAACGCTCGCAAATAAATGTCACAAAGTGGTTGCGTGGTGGCACCCATCCATGACCAGCCTTAGTAAATGTTGCTTACTTAGTGATCGTTTATAGCACACGTAAGTCCGCGGGACCACTAGCGCTTCAAATTTAACGCATATTGTAAAATTTCCTTTATTATATACCTATTAAATTGCCTTTATTCCCAAAGGGGTAGGCAGAGGCACAGTATACGCCCCCACATTTCACCCTATAGTTTTATGTCCCACGAAATAGGTGTTGAGCCTATTGCCGTTCAGCAGTTGCAGTAAAATTTCCTTTGGCACTTGTTAATACATAACATGGCAAATGAAATGGAGATTTTAATCTCTAGCTAGCCTATCCTACGGCCTGATTAAGGCGACGCGCACTGGTGGTTTAGAGTCAGTGGTTCCACCAAGCCTCCTTGGTGCACCCACAGAATGGGTAGCGAAGAACAAAAAAGAAACCACTATTACAATTCGTACTATCTGTAGTAATTTAATAGATACTACAGCCGACTACGGCACTTTAGTTGTAATACTCTGTAAAAATACTAGGCATGCATTTTAGCAATAAAGAATTATTTGAATTTTTCTTAGACTTGACTAGAAGATGTTTGGAATCGAACAGGAGAGCGTGGGATTAACAACCTCCATAATGGATTCAGAACCACTTGTGAAGCGTTCATCTATCATCGAGTGTAAGTTCTGCTGGTTGCAGTCAAAACCCTCGCTTTGGGGCTTGCTTGAGATACACGCTAAAAACTTTGATGTTAAGGTTAAAATTAAAGGTCCGCAAACTTGATAACCAACGAGTTACATTTAAAACAGCGATTGTAAACTTTGGTGTTCCACAGGGTAGCGTGTTGCGTCCTACTCTCATGTTGTTCAAGCAAAGCTGTTTCTATACTGTTCTGTTAGATTCTTCTGGTACTTATATAGAAATAAAATTTTATAAACACTTTGAATAGAACGATTAAGAACACTTGAATAAGCAGTATAAAGAAATAAAACAAATATTAAATAATTATGTATGTACTTATTTTATTTCATTCTTTGAATAATCGGTCAAATTACATTGTTACAGTAGATACAATACATTGAACTCCATATGTAAATTTTTAAAATTAATAATATTTTCTCTTAGAACAATGATTTAGGTGCATCATCTGTTACATTAGAAAGGTAAAAAATTTGCTAATTATAATATGTAATACCCCAGCAGAGGTTTGCCTTAAGACTCATCCTATATATAAATTCATGAAATGAGCAAAGAATTTGTGATGACGCGTAAGGATAGCCATCAGCAAACTTCCGTATGAGTAGTACAACTACAAAGAGAAAGACTAAAGTATAATATTCATTTCATTTGAATAATTTGTTGTGTTGCTATTTTAACTAATCCATTGAAATCTTCATGCAAATGAGATCTCCAGTATCTACATCTGCCCCATACTATTGCTGGATAATTAGGAGATGAAATACCTTGAAAAATTCTTGCTATACTTCTGCCTGAGAAGTTACAATCTTTATAAGAACATATCAAAGCCCTAACATCGGATGAAACTCTACCTACATCTAGAGGTCTCTCTTCCAATGCAAGATGATCTGGCAAATTTTCTCTTTCAAAATATTTTTTAATTGTATCTTTTAAATGATTTGAAGTCTGTAGTATACAGTCTTTTGACAATTGCATATTTCCTAAAGATAAATACCCTAAGTTATGATAAGCACTGTTACATTCGTCTAACTGATATAATCTGGCTTTTTCTTGTGAAATAACAGAATTATGGAGATCATCTAAAATACTATCAAGTTCTGTGGAATTTAAATCACCTCTAGCTCGTATTCGAAAACCTAATGTACTAAACTCTACTTTTAAAAATGATCTTTGAGGTCTTCCTATTTCATTTGTACTCCACTCCAAGTTCTTCAGTTGATATTTAGTTACACCACTTTCCCATCCAAGGGCAGCAGCTACTTCTATTACATTAAATTCTAGAATATTACTAGTCATTGCATCAGGATCTTTCTTACTTTCTAACAAAAGTGCCATAGCTAAGGCACGGCAAGTTTTTGCAGCCTCATGAATTTTTTTAGCTCCAGCATATGATGAAATTTTACAATTCATATATGCATTATTAAGCACCTTAACATATTGTTTAGGATGTAACTCAACATAGCATAATAACGTTGCTATATTTTCTGAAGGCAAATCCAGCTCCTCCACTGTAGAATCAATAGGAATACCAACTTCATGACCCTTGCAATGACCATGAGATGTAGCACATTCACAAGGCACAAACACCTTATCTAGCAACTTTCGTATAGTCGGTCGATCAATAGAATTTGCATAAATGTGCTTTAAAAGTTCATTCTTATCATCTTGGTTATGGCTTAACAATAAATGGCAATATGCTGGCTGTCCATCACGGCCTGCTCTACCAACTTCTTGCACATATGATTCAAAACTGCTTGGCATATTATAATGAATGATACATCTAATATCTGACTTATTAATACCCATACCAAAAGCCACTGTTGCAACAATTATTCGCAGTGTACCATCCATAAAATGCTTTTGTATCTTCTTTCTCTGTGCAGCTGACAAACCAGCATGATATGTTTCTGCAATGTACGACATTCTTTTCCGTTTACCAGTTCTGCTCTCCATATTTATTTTACCAGTTTCCTGTAGGCAAGATCTAAGTACAGCTGCTACACGCTGACATTCATCTCTTCTAATACAATACACTATGATAGAATTAAATGATGCTATTTCTTCTGACATCAAATAGGATATCAGGGCTTTATCTTTGTCTTTCTCCTTTGAAATTGATAAAAAGAGATTATCTGGCAGAGCCGGATTCTTAATTACTCCATTAACACCATCAGGTATATTGATATGATTGATAATACTTTTGATTGTGGTCTGACTTGCTGTAGCAGTGAGACCTAGTATACATTTTACATTTAATTTCTCCCTCAAAACTCGGCAGATCATTAAATAACTGGGTCTAAAGTTATGACTCCATTGAGATACACAATGAGCTTCATCAATACAAGCAAAGGCGATTGGAGGAAGGGACTTAAACAAGCTTGATAATCCATTTGATGAATCTCCTCCAACTAAGGCTTCAGGTGATATCAGAAGAACATTTAACTGTCCCTCTTTTAAACATTCTAATATTTTACGACGCTGTGTCTGAGATTGATTATTGTGATAGCACCCTGCTTTTAAAAAGTCAGGTACATTCAAAACTTGATCTTCCATCAAAGAAACTAAAGGAGAGATAACTAAAGTTATACATTTATAACGTTGACTGTAAATGTATGCTGGAAGTTGGTAACAAAGTGATTTTCCCCCACCGGTTGATAATAACAGAAGAGTTGACATACCACACAATATACGCTTTATAGAGTTTTCTTGACCAGATCTGAACGAGTCATGGCCAAACATACTAAGAACTTTATTCAATTCACTATTACTGACCTCATCAACATTACTGTAGATAGGTTTGACACTGCTATCATCATTTTCATTTGACTCAGCTAACATTTTCATGAAAGAATCTGGAATTTGACTAGACTTGTGCAAAGACAGCTGCAACTCTTCAGCAATTGACTGACTACTGCTGGCTGGATCTGATGCATAGCTTTGCATTTCTTCTAATGTAGGTATTTCATCTTCAGTGTAGCTATCAAGTGGTAAAAGGGTTTGTCCTTTATGTGCCGTACAATATCTAGCCATGTGACCAGAATCTCCACATTTAAAACAACTTATTTTTCCCGATTCCGGGAATTCCATACCACCATGAAGGCTTTTCTTATTCTTCCACTGCTGTTTTTTGTATTTGGAATAATTAATACTTTTTTTTCCACGAACAAATACTTTTTTCTCAATATTGATTTTGACAAAATTATCATTTAATGTTCCTTGTTTGATCTTATTCTCAATAGCACTATTCTGTTCATTACCATCATCTTTATTGATATTGTCTAGGGTTACATTTTTCAAGATATTAGTAATTGTGTTGTGTCGAGGTTTAATATCATTTTCTAGTCCAAAAGGTAAAAATTCTTTTATATCAGGTGGTTCTTGGTCTTCATTTTCTATATTATTCTTTTTCTTACTTTTACTTACAGTACTCTTTTTACTTGTATGTTTGGCAGAACTACTTAATTTTTTAACTATCTTGTTACTGTTTTCAGCAGATACACCCTTTCCATCATTCTGTACATGCTTTTTGTCAACAATTGCTTCATCATTATTAAGCTTTCTCTTTTTAAGTGCTGGTTTCAATTTTATTATTGACATATTTTCATCTTCCGATGCACTATTTTCTATAACATCATCATTTATATCTGTTGTATCCAGATTGACATTTGTTAAGCCATATGTAATGGGTGCACTAAATGTCTCAAGTTTATTTGTTGAAACACCTGCAGCTCTATCTATCCATGCATTATCTAATTTTCTAGTCAAAGTTTTTGATGTATGGTCTACTAAGGTTGTACAGTGAATGGGAACAGAGTTGTTCATATCAGTTGATGTATTAATTGAATCATCTCTATAATGACTTACCTCACCCCAATGAAATGAATTAGAACTAATACCATCTCCATCAAGGCACTTCTCGCTGGTAACACAGTTGGGTTGACTAAGAACAGTTTCTTTGTCTGTACTCAGAGATTTATTATTGTTCAATAATGCTTGTGACTTAGATGTTACTAACTTCCTGGGATTTCTTAAAGAGATTTTCTTATTCTGAAATAGCTTTTTGGAAAAACTTTCCTCCAAAGGAGTCAGTGTTCTTGATGTAGGTTGAATCTGCTTTAAATCTGTTTTCGAGAGCAAATTATGTATTTCTTGTCCTGTCGGCAATTCGGGCTTAGAATCTATAATTACATTGGATGGTAGTACTGGAAGTTCATTTTCGAAGTGCAGTGTATGTTCTGGTGACAAGGTAATATCATCTTCAAAATCACAAATTGACAAAGTATTTTCTAGAGCGGCACTTTTTATTTGGAAATATTTCTTGTAAGCATATTTTATTTTCGAAGGGGCTTCTTTAATATCAAACTTGGACGGTGTCCGGTTATGTTTTGATTTGAAAGTCTTTTCCCATGTTTTTACAATCAGCTTACATTTCACGTAAGTTTTATCTTTCTTGATAGTTTCAATCATATCCATATTTTGCTGAATTAATGTAAAACTTGATTCTTAAACGCGCTAAGCTGAGCTAACTGAACAAATGAACAAAGTTATTTTTGTTTACAATAAAATGGCGGGCTTTTATTAGTCAGAGTCACCACAGAAATCGCTGCACTGGAAAATGGAAACTAGCACCACTGACAGATAACGACTGACTGAACTAGTATGACATTGATTGTCATTTGTCTTGTGTCAGTGATTGTTAATTGCTTTGTTCGTCCAAAGGACAGGCGAAGGTATTTAAAACCATACTGCCAAATCTTGTATTTATCAGCTGTATAATTTATTTTTATTAATCCTCCTCCTCCAGCTCCACTCAAAGCACTGATCTGTATTATTACCACTAATACAGATCAGTGAGTCAAAGTCAAATATAGTGCTTAAATTATATTTTACTAGTTGCGGCCCGCAGCTTCGCCCGCGTAAAAGTTTGTTCCCGTTCGCGCTTCCCATGAGAACTTATTCCCGGATAAGGTCGGCCGCACACGCACGGTTTCCTGGTTCGGTTTCCGAATCAGGAATTCCAATTCGTTTTTTCGTGTGCATAGCGCACTCTTCAGGTTTTTTGTATTCGGAATTTATAAGGCAAAGTTCCACAGATTAAATAATATACGGGGTCAGTTCGAATTGTGACGCTTTAAGTAAAGCACGTATTAAGGATGACGACGACGACGATAACAAATGTGTGCCACATATTGTTTATCAAAATCGTCCATTGGGAGGGCAACAAAACAATTTGATAATTCTAACCACAGACTATATAGTCATATTCTAGCGCGATTCCGAATAGTGCTGCGTTGGGTCACGCCATTCACTCATTCACGCACGGGGCGATTCGGAAACGAACGTCAGGTTTTTTTCCGTCCGGAAATAGTAAGGACGTGTGCGCCTTGTAGAACATTTTGTATGAAAACGAAGCATTCAGGTTTCCTGATTCGGTTTCCTTATTCGGAAACCGGACCAGGAAACCGTACGTGTGCCAGGACTCTAAAAAGCAGCCTATGTGTTATTTCAGACTACAATCTATCCCTGTATCAGATTTCAGTCAGTTCCGTCAAGCCGTTAGTGCGTGAAAGAGTAACAAACACCCACAAATACATTCACAAACATTCGCATAAATGCAACCTGCGCCTGTCAATTTCGACGCTACAAAACTTCCTATATTTGGTGTGTGTGGTGTTGCGAAAATTCTAAATCTATGATTTTACTACTACTATTTGGAATTCTTTTCCACTAACTTTAACCTGACTTTAAACGCTGTACCTAACAGAATTATGGTTTGATTGATTATAGGGATATTATTATGACACAGAAGGCCATTTGTTAACTACGACCAGATTAGTATTTCGACCGTATCTCGCGGTTGAGAGCGAGAAAAGTTGAGGGAGGGATCCCACAAGAACTTGATGGAGGACGCGGGGAGCTCGCCCTGAAATCATTGACAATCAATTATCAGTCGACCATCAACGCTAGATCGTTTGGTTCTACGAATAGTACTCATGTACTTACCTTCTTAGCTTTGGCATGATTTCGAAAGTGACCAGAGAGTTGCGTTAGGTTAGGTTAGGCCACAGTATATATATATTTAACCAGTATTGTAACTCCCTACAAACGGACGAAGCGCAAACTATACCTACGAGTCTCGTTTTCGGCAGGCCTTTAGCACGCAAGCAGGCGTCCGCAGTCGCGATTGTGCCGAGTAGACGAATGGGCGGTGTGTCGTTTTTTAGGTAGTAACCGCGCGTGTTTTATTTACTAAAAATATTTAATATGACAACTAGAGTCTATTGTGCTTGTTTTGGTTGCATGAATTCGTCAATAACGCACCCAGAGATAACGTTTTTTAGATTACCTGGAAACTCCGAAAGGTAAGACTATAACTATAAATTGATTTTACTTAAGTACTAATTGGTACAGTCAAGGGCAAAAACATGGATACACGTACAGTTTACATAATTTGGTATTCATCTACACAGGCAATAATTTGGATACATCCAAACATTTATAAATATGTCTACTTGGTCATGGGCAAAAACATGTATCAACCAAATGCAAAAATATGTATACATGTAATGCTAATAAAAATATATATCCTTCCAAAGCATAACTAACTTGTACACGACATTACGCTATAAACTATATACACACTATTGAACACATAAATATGTATACAAGAATAGACATACTTTTTGTGCATACAAAGATTAAAACTACGAAATCATAGTTTATTGACAAGTTTTTTACCCACGACGTAAGGGAGACGGTATTTGCGTTTGGGTGGTGAGTATGTTTGTTTGTTTGTTTGTGCAAATACATATTGCCATTTTTCTCCAAAGCTACTGGTCGGATTTTAATGCAGTTTCATTATGGGTTGAGCTTTGATTGGTGCAAGTTTTTAGATAGATGTTACGATGAAAACTCACCGCTGCAGCAAACATTATTTCTGATGAAAATCAATGTTGAGGCGTTATTTTTTTTTTGTTTAACGTGAGGGAAAATCCTCATGGATGTTATGCTGGACTCCTACCGACTAAAAAACCTCACGTAACGCCCAACAGCCTATGGTTGGAAGCCCCGGGTAAGCCCTCGGAAGGATCTCCCAGGACTCCCAACAGACCTACGGCCGCCGCTGCGGCCTCGCCCTTGGAGTGGTTCGGGTGCTATCCCGCGTCTTGAGGGGGGGGGGTTCGGGTGTGATCCCGCTTCCAAGGGGGGTGGGGGGGGCGTGCGTGAGTTCCTCACGTCACGCTGCCGTCATGGGCCTGCTTCTGTAAGGACGGTGATTCGCCCTCTCACCGTCCTCGGACCCCCGGTCATGGAGGCCGATAGTCCTCGGCGAAGACACGTCGGCGGAGCCCAAGCCGCTGAGTGCGGAACTCGGGTGGGAGAGTTCTCCCCCGTTACCGCCCCGCCGTCTCTTTCACGAGCATGAGCTGCTCGCAGAAAGAGGCGGCGCAGTCCCACTTACTCCCGCTGGAGAGCATGGCTCGCACCATAGTCCAGTCCAGACCCACTACGAGGACCTGGCGCTGTTGTGCCCACGCCGTGCACTCCACAAGCGTGTGGAGCGCCGTGTCATCGCTGCGGTCCTCGCAGTGCTGACACTCGGCCGTGGTTTCCCGGTGTTTTCGCCACAGATACCTACCGAAGCTCCCGTGCCCGGCAAGCATCTGTGTTAACCGGTAGGAGAGAACACCGTGTCTCCTCTCCAGCCACTCGTCCATGACCGGTCTGACGGCCGCGATTGTGGCGAATCCCCCCTTTTGGTTGCTCAAGTCGTATCTTCCATATCTCCCCGGTTTCCTGGTGGAGTAGGGACCACTGGGCCTCGATTTCTCGATAAGCGGGCCTTTGGTCCCGCTCCAGCGCCTCCTTGCGCCATCTGAACAGTGACGCAAGGGCTCTGGCTTCCAGGTCCCATGGAGGGGTCCCGGCTAGGAGACATGCCGCCTCACCGGAGATCGTGCGGTATCCCCTTATCACCCTGATGGCCATCGCTCTCTGCGGGCTCAGCAATCTAGCCACATTGCTGGTCGTCAGGGTTTTCGCCCATACAGGAGCTCCGTATAGAGCCATGCTTCGCACGATCCCCAGGTACAGTCTCCTGTAGGGAGCGTTGGGTCCCCTGATGTTGGGCATCAGCCGCGCCAGTGCGGCTGATGCTGCCCTCAGTTTTGGGACCTAACTTCGGAAGTGATGTCCGAAGTTCCACCGGCCATCGAGTACGAGCCCCAGATACTTCATCGAGGGCTCGATGCCGATGCTGACGCCCCCTACCTGTAGGCTGGATCCCGCAGGTGGCCCCATCCGAGGTCCGTGGAAGCACAGAGCCTCGGATTTGTGAAGGGTGACCTCGAGACCCAGCCGCCGAATCCGAGCAACCTCTTTTGAGCAACCCCTGCCGTGGCCTTTAGTGATGCGTCACGGTGCGTTGCTCCCCGCGCCGTAACGAGGGTGTCGTTGGCGTAACACGTTACGCCGACCCCTCTGAGCAACGGATCACGCAGCACCCAGTCGTAACCGATGTTCCACAGGAGCGGCCCTAAAACCGATCCCTGTGGAACACCGCACGACACATCTCGACGACCCGGCCCTGTCGGGGCTTATCTCTCCGAGAGAGCCATAACTAGCCATAGCTCGGGTAAGTTATGGCTCTCTCGGAGAGATAAGCCCCGACAATTCGACGGAGGTAGGGAGGCACTCCATGATAGATAAGCGCCTCCTTGACGCAGCTCCAGGGCAAGGTGTTGAATGCGTTGGCGATGTCGAGAGACACCGCCACCACCACCTCACCCCGTGAGACTGCTTCCTCCGTCAGGCCTCTAATGCGCATGATCGCGTCCACGGTGGAGCGTCCCTGACGGAAGCCAAACTGGCTATCCGCCAGATTAGGTCCCACGCGTGTGAGGTGCCCGACGAGGCGTTTTGCAATAACACGCTCAAAGAGCTTGTACCCTGATGGGGAATTTGCCGGCCGCCCCGGCTTTCGAATCAAGACCAGTTTCCCGGTCTTCCAGACCTTGGGAAACTGACCTTTCTCGAGGCATGCGCTAAAGAGCCCAATTAGTCGAGGCCCAAGCTCCTCGAGAGCCAGGACCCACGCTCGGCCTGGAATGCCGTCGGGTCCAGGGGCGGTGTTTTTGTGGGATTTAAGCCGCAGGACAGCCGCCCCTAACTCATCCTCGGTGACTACGGGCACGTCGTTCTCGCTGCCTTCCGCGTTGGGCGCCTGAGACGAAGCCATGCGCGGAGGAATGTGTTCCTCCGCTCTCGACAGGAACAATGAGTCCAGGACCCCCTCCAGCCGCTCCGGCTGGACACTCTGGGTCAGTGGGGGCGCCTTAGGGCGTAATTTGCCTCTTACCATGAGGTACGGGCGCCCCCACGGGTTCCGCTCCAGAGTCTCCATCAGCTCTTAGCGGCCCAATTTTTTGGACCGCTTGATGGCTGTCTGGAGGGCCCTCTTGGCCTCCCTGTACCCATCGTAGAGCTCCGTTTCTCGGGCTACCGCATCGACTGGGCGGCGACGCCTCCGGCGAAACCTGGTGTACCGGCGGCGCGCGGTAACGCAATCCGCGCGCAACTGCGCGGTTTCCGGCGTCCACCAGTACACCTGTTTCCTCGCCGGTCTGGGCCTAGCCCTGGACATCGCCGCATCGCAGATGTGCGACATGGCTCTCCCGAACCACTCCACCTCGGAATCAACATCAGCAGGCCTGTCCGCTGTCGGAATCCAGGCCTGCACGATGGCCGCCTCCAGGAGAGCCTCCCGATCAAGGCGATGGAGTGCCCAACGCGGTTTCGGGGGATTCGCGATTGCTGGCGGCAAGTTAGGTGGAGGGGAGACGTCGAACCGAATATATCGGTGATCTGACGACGTCTCCTTCTTCTCCACTACGCGCCATCCCTGGACACGGCGGGCGATCTCAGAGGTCGCAAACGAAGCGTCTATGACCGAGCTGAGACCCCGCCGCGTCCAGGTTGCGACATTCCCCCGGTTCAGGATGACTAGGCCACGTGTAGTGACCCAGTCCTCCAGTATCCTCCCCCTGTCTCTGGTTTCCCGGGAGCCCCAAGCCTGTGACCAGGCATTGAAGTCTCCCAAAACCAGAACAGGGCGAGGCCGACATGCAGCGAGAACGACGTCCAGCTCAGGAAGCCATAGCTCAAACTGATGCTGGTCGAGGCTCGGCGAGAAGTAAACGGTCACGACAGCCACACCCTCGTATTCCGCCGTGACACAACCCGGGCCTCTAGCGATGACCGCCAGGCGCGAGTCGTCCGCGCCGGTGTCTCCAAAAATGGTCGCCACGCCGTCCAGATCCACCGGGCTTCCCGGGTGAACCCAGTACGGCTCGGCGACGACGACGATGTTAATGGACCACTGCCTGATGCTCTGGTACAGAAGGTCCTGAGCACCAGTGCAGTGGTTCAGATTCACCTGCAGGATGCGGATATGGGTGTCCATTAATGGACGTCCATTTCCGCAACCTGCCGCGAACTTGCACCCACAGCCTCAACCCCTCGTGCGGACGGACGGGGCCTCGGCCTTGAGGCAGCGCAGGCTTTGCTGCCCGCCCGGTGGTCGGCCTCCCTTGCCTTCCGCCACGCATTTCTAACAGCGTGGCGGAGCGTCACAGGCAAGGGCCTTGTGACCCCCACGGAATACTTTATTTTCGTGCTGTTTAACGATTAATCAATAAGGCAAATAGTCAACGATGGAACTACAGTTCAATGCATGTAAATATTTCTCAAAATGAATTTAAGTGAACAGAACGAGCAAATCAAACAGAAAATATAATCGCTTCCAATACGCAAACATGTCAAGCATCTGAAGACAACAAGTTAGCCAATAGTGCATTTGGAAAATTTGTCGCCCATGAATTAGACAACGTGCGTACTTCTAAGAGGCGTTATATCACGTCTGAAATAATAAAAGTACTTGAAAACAGTTTTTAATAAGCAATTATATTTAATATGGTTTACTATAAGAATTTAATAAAACATAATAGCATGCAATTAAAATATTTGTAACTTAAACAATTCTTCAGAATAACAAAAATAAATAAAAGTCTTTGCAAGAATCGATATCACACGATACATAAAAACAATACTGAGTATAACCACCGCCAGCAACAATAACATCTTCTAGTATATTCCTCATAGACCTTATTATGTTGATTTGATTTAACCCTTCAACACACTAAAAAAATATATCGAAAATCGGTAATCACGTGGACCTAGCTCCACCACCCTAAAAATGAAAAAAGATTTCCCATTTCCCAAAAAAAATTTTTATCTCACTTACCAGACCAAATTTTTCAATTCTGCAAACAGCAACCGGATTATTGATAAATTGTTTATTTTACTGTGTATAATAATAAACAATAATGAAAACACATTATTTATAATAAAAAAACAAAACACACACGCACACTTGCACTTGGTACACACGCACTCAACAAAAAAAACATTGATTACTCTACCACCACACCATATTTTACGATCCTGTAAACACCAACCGGATTATTGATATATTGTTTATTTTACTGTGTATAATAATAAATAATAATGCAAACACATTATTTATAATAAAAACACGAAACACACACGTACTACACAAACGCACGCCATCCATGCGCAATCCACTCTCAACTTCAACTGTTCGATTTTTGTAAATAATTCTGGCCCATTGACGTCATTTCATAAGATTCCAAAAACAAGAAAATGTTATAAACTACACATGCAATAAACCTGTTCATTGAAAAGTAGGACGTAAGCAGGCTAAATTTAAGTTTAAAGTCGTCTGGGTAGGTGCGGCGACCGGTCGCCGCGCGGGGCTTTACGGAAAAACTTGATTATTATGCGCGGCGACGGGTCGCCGCGAGGAGCTCTAAGGGTTAAGCGAAAAATTTACACCGTTAAGTCAAACAAATAAATATGAAAAATAAAAAGGAAATAAAACAGCCAGTCACTCACAAAAAAAATATCAATCATTCATTATATTCTTTAAGTAAGTACTCTTTAGTATTGAGTGGCGGAAATATAGATGCTCTCTAAAATCTGAATTGTCTAGTGTTTACATATTATTGATAACTATGGATACATAAATATTAACATTATGAGGTTCCATATTTATGAACTCTTAGATGAATCCATATTTATAATCGTATTGAGGGTGACGTTTTATGAGGCTGTGGAGTGTATACATATTTTTGCCTTTGACTGTACTATACTACTCTTAGATCATCTAACCACAGGATGCGCCTTACTTAAGCATTGTTTTCTGCCATTGCACATGACCATTTGGTCTTTTGACTTTATGAAAAGCCTGTACATCAGTACATCATTTTATATGATTAAACTAGTACATTACATTGTAGTTGACTGTACAATAACAATTAACACACAACAGCCATTACGCGTTTGTCGATAAATACATTTTTAAATGCAATAAAATTTTATATGTCTTTGTGTTTCCCCCTTCATTTGTATGAAAACTGGCAGAATATTTTTGTATGCGGTGGTTCGCAAAGGCTAGTCCCGTGTTATATGGTCTAAGATACTACTAGTTGACTAAAGTTAAACAAAGTGATTGACACGAGTGAAGTAGGTAGTTACATGAAGTAGCGAGCGAGCGGTGCGATGATAGAATGTAGCCGTAGGCATCATATCAAACAATTCTTCAGAGCACAAACCGTTGTACAGGCGGTAGAACACACACAGAGAAGCAAAGTCTCTCCTGTCACTAAAAGGGTTCCACACCACCTGCAAGTATTTAATTTATTGATTTAATTTTATTTATTTATTTTCACAAAAACAGAATTAACACAGAGTATTCTTAATATGATAAGTAACAATAACAATGTCTCGAAAAAATGAAAATACATAAGTAGCTTCCGTTGCCGAACTAGGTATAAACCTGTGTTTCGGCTTTCGGTGCCAATTCCCCACGGAAAATTCTTAAAGATATTAACACGCTATAGAAAAAAAAAAATTTCAACAAAAAATAAAACCGACTTCAAGCAAATCCTGAAAAATAAAATTTACTTAGCACAAAGTAATATGTATTTTGATTTTATCAGATTTTATTCAATATCATATTGAAGTCGGCGCCAAGTAAACCCATAGTTTTATGTAGGTTTTATATTGATGGCACCAACTTCAATATTATATTGAATTAAATATGATAAATCAAAATACATATCTATTACTTTGTGCTAAGTAAATTTTATTTTTCAGGATTTGCTTGAAGTCGGTTTTATTTTTTGTTGAAAAATTTTTATTCATCATTTTAAGTGACGTGTGAATCGAAAAATATATCTATCTAGGTGAAAGTTCTCATTGATACAAATCAATCAAGCCCAAACACAAGGTAGCTGCTGTAAATCGTTAAGGAATTCCTTCGACTGTCTTTCGGTTCCATCATCAGATCGACTCCAGGCATTCATTAAATTGTAGTACCTTTAAGCACTGATTTAAAAAGTTAACTAACGCACTAGTTGTCCCTACAATTTTCGGTGGTTGCCTTCGATTTCTCCTGAATCCCATCATCAGATTCTGACCTGGTGAAATTGGGACCACCTCAGCAGTGAACTCTATCCAACAAAAAGCAGATTTGAAATTCGTCTATAATTGACGAAATATCGGTGAACATACATAAAACATTGAGAACTTCCTTTTTTTTGAGTAGGATCTATCAATCTAAGTGTAAAGTTCTCATCAATACAAATCAATCAAGCCCAAACACAAGGTAACTGCTGTAAATTGTTAAGGAATGCCCTCGACTGTCTTTCGACTCTATCATCAGATCGACTCCAGACCTTCATTAAAATGTAGAACATTAAAGCAATTTATTAAAAAGTTAACAAGCGCAATAGTTGTCCCTACAATTTTCGGTGGTTGCCCTCGTTTTCTCCTGGATCCCATCATCACATCCTGACTTGGTGAAAATGGGACCACCTCAGAAGTAAACCCTATTCAACAAAAAAAGAAATTTTGAAATCCGTCTATAATTGACGGAAATATCGCTTAACATACATAAAAAAAATACATACAGACGAATTGAGAACCTCCTCCTTTTTTTGAAGTCGGTTAAAAAACAAATTCAAAGTAACATTAAAAGGTAATAGTAAGAAAGAAAAGTTCTGCGAGTGCGGTGCATGTATTTGTGTGTGTGTGTGTGTGTGTGTGTGTGTGTGTGTGTGTGTGTGTGTGTGTGTGTGTGTGTGTGTGTGGTGTGAGTGTGTGTGTGTGTGTGTGTGTGCGCGCATTATGTTCAACACAAGACCATCAGCAATTCTTCAGTCTGCTCATAATTGAATGTTCGAAGCCAGGAGACAATCGTCTCCTTGCACCGAGTTCTATTTAGTGGGTAAATCATGATGATGTTATTTATCTTGTTGTAGAGGTAGGGGCCCAGAAAACTGTAAAATCTCCTAATAAATGACGTGCGGGGTATACCTTTCGTTTCACAAACTCTGTTTCTCCGACGATTATTATTTTTTCCTGGATCATACGGCATACTCCCGTTCTGCAATCGCAAAGTGTTTAAAATAAAAATTTGTCTCACTGTGAGTACTTCGCACTGCTGGTACAGCAAACTTGTTGGATACAAGAATGGGCGAAAGTTGATAACTTTAAGGGCCGCCCGTTGGGCAATTTCCAACCGCTTATGTATATTTGCCGGAGCTCCTCCCCAAGCTGTTATGCAGTACGCTATTAGTGATTGACAGAGTGCCAGATAAACTCGCTTAACAAGATCCGCATCCATGATATGCCTTATCCTTTTAAATATTACAATGAGTTTGCGGATTCTACCACTTAGAAGCTCAATGTGTTTTGTGAAATTTAGACGTGAATCTAATACAACTCCTAGATATCTCAAATGATCAGTCGATTCCAAATTGGGACACGAGCAAACATCGTTATGAATTCGCTGACAATTGTGCACTACCAAGCAATGGTTATGATTCCCGCAGCCTGAATTCCTGATAGAAAAGGACATGTATTTAGTCTTGCTCGCATTGAGAGTTAGGACATTATCAGCAAGCCATTCCGAAACACAATTGAGGGTTTCCTGGGCAGTTTGGAAAGTATCCTTCCAGGTGTTAGTGGAAAATAAAAGTACAGTGTCATCTGCATAGGAAACTATTTTCCCTTTATGAGGACTGATCGTACATAATTCATTTATGTATATCAAAAATAGGGTAGGGCCTAGCACACTACCCTGAGGGACCCCAAAAGACACTGGCAGATAGGGGAAGCTGTTCACCATTCGTACAATTTTTAGTTTTTATTTTTTTCTCCACGACTATTAGTCAAAATTACCTCGTGTATATCCCTAAACGTAGAAAATATATTGTAGTTAGTGACCAAATTTTCTGAAACTATTATGTCAAACGGTTAAAGGACTATAGCAATTTTTCGACGATAAGATATTTGTACGAACGCGCCCCATGGGTGGGGTACTTCCGTACAGTAGGTGGGGTACTTTCATACGCGTGGGGTAGATTCATACATGGTTATTAAAAATCCTATTAATCTCCCAAAAATGTATTAAATTGATAAGAAAATTTGTTTATCACAGAACTATCTTAATTATATTTAACTTTACTCCTAATCAATATTTATTCTTGGGAAAATAACACAAAAAATCGGTTTAAACTGTAAGTTAGTTATTAGACATTTTGATTGTCACCTTCGACCTTAATGCTAATTAAATTATTTAAATTAATTGAAAAGATTATAAATTCTACTCGTTCTAGAAGTGCCGAGCGGTTAGGAAGGACCTGGGGACATAGTCTAATAAACAAAATGTGTACGCTTTCTATATCAGAAAAAGGAATTATCATGATGATCCCAGTTTCTTCCGAAGATAAAACACTTTCGGTCCTGTTCGCCAAATTTCATAACTGAGTGTACTTTTTCGACAATTAAATAACAGCGGCCTGTTTCAAATTTTATCAAAACATGACTATTATTTTAATTTTCTGATATCACATTTAAATTTGTTGTGCATTGAACAGTATTTTAATTTTAATTTTCTTTTATTATTGGTTAGTAATTAAGTTCCTTTACCTACTATTCATATTTTTAATGTATTTTATCAATTAAAAGATTAGATTTTTGTTTCATAATTCATTTTTCTGCTGGCTCTCAGCATATACGGAATTCATTTGACTTTTCTTCTCTGTTGAGTTTTCTGTTTTCAAGGTATATGGAATGTATATGAATTTAAAACGTTTATTAGTTCTTCATCAATTTTTTAGCCGTAGCTAAAAAATGTATTAAGAACAAATAAATGTTACGAACGAATAAAAGATTACGCGTGCCTAATCTTTTCTTATTATCCACGAACCTGCGATTTGATATCAACTATAATATTTACTTAATAAAAAGTATATTGCCGACCGTTATACACAAAAATGCTGAATTATTGTAAAGTATCATAATTGAAAAAAATACAGAAGGTACCTATTAAATTTATTGAAAAATAAAATTTATGTGAGTATTTGTGGTAATTATGATCTAAAGGGGAGCATTCGAACGGGTACGAATGCGCCCCTGTAGAAATGTCCGAATGTGCCCCAGCCCTTGAACAAATTTAAATTACAGTTTTATACAAAATCAACGTTAGTAAAAGAAATATAACGATTAACACTCTAAATTAAACAATGTGAACATTAATTAATCCTAACTATTTTTATAAAAACATAATAAATTTACTTGCCAGTACGATTTAAATTTTAGTAAAAAATTTTGCTTACCTATTGCGAAAACACGTTACGTCTTATTAACTCACACAGAGTGGCGCGATTGGCACGATACTTCGCTAGCAACATGGCAGTCGGTATGTCTCTGTAAACAGGCAAAGGCGTGTTTGTGTGTCGGTTAGTATTTTTGTTATACTCAATGTATGAATGTGCCCCACGTACGAATGGTGAACAGTTTCCCCTACCTGCTTGCAGGGCCGTCATAAGGCTATATAGCGCCAGGGTGCGCTCAGACTGCCCCCCCCCCCCCCGTTAACCAAAAAACGCAATATTTTTTTGATGTTTCACTTCTTTTTCTCTAAGATTTGTAATCTATATATATAATGCTACTGCTCCACCTGCGTTAACATTAGTGTTGATGTCCAACTACTCGATAATTAAGGCATTAAGAATGCGCTTTGGCTACATTAAGGTCACAATAACGCTTCAGTTGCCATAATCGTGAAATGACATAAAATGACTTTCACTAATTCCATTGGTCATAATCGATCAAGTGTCATAATAATTTATGTAAATCAATGAATGTATTTGCCATAATTTTCGTTTTCAATAATGCCATTTTCCATAACTTTTATTCACCATAATATAAATAAAGATAATTTATACGACACAGATTTTTTATTCACAATTAAACCTAAAACTAAACCTCATAATGGCGTCTACTAACCAAGCTCAACGGAGCCCCGCCTTGCGGGGCTCCTACTTCTGGGTGGTTTAAAAAAGAACCACGAAGACTAAGGCGGGAGCTTCGCTTCGCTTCGCATCCGCCTTAGTCTTCTAACCTAACCTATCCGAGTCGGATTGCACTGAGTCGGGGTGTTAAGAATAATTAATTTCGACCTAACAATATTATGTATTATTGTCATAATTATATCAAATTTTGATTATGTCAAGAGTCGATTATGAGATATGTTACTTATGGAAACTAATTATTATGATATTATGTTGTTATAGAGAGTCATTTTATGGCAAATAAAAGTTATCACTGTTGAGTTGTGAAGGCAAACATTATTAGGTACACAATATTATGATCGGGGATGATTATGGCAAACAATATTAGTGCAAATGAATTTATGGAAAACGAGAGAAGACCGTAACAACGCCGTTAGAGTGGATTAATTCAAGAAGTTACGCGTTAACACAAGATGGAGGTTGAACCTAATCACACAATGGGGGTTTAAGGGGACTAGTTTAGAAAAAGACGAAACCCCGCAAATGAAGGCGTTTTTTGTCTACCTATGCAAACAGAAAATAATAGCCAGAAATATATTTTTAATCTTAAAAATTGGTGTCAAAATATGCTTTGGTTGTAAATTTTATATTATTTATACATAATGTGTAAAGCAATCATATACCTAGCCTCAATTTTTTAGATGAATGCCCGCGAAATGAGATGGCGTTAACTGGCGTTAATGTAGCCAACATCGCTTAGCGCGCAAAACTACCTGCTACCTGCTAAAAAAGCCGACAGCCCGAGCTATTGCTTAACGTTTAATGCTATTACTAATGCCGTTTGTAATTTACCACGTTAAAACGTTGGCCACATCTACGTTGAAGTGCTATTATGGTGTTAATCGCGTTAAGATGCAGTTGGAGCAGTAGCATATACGTGAATGTCCTGACTGACTGATAATCAACGCACATCCCAAACCGCTGGGACTAGAAAGTCCAAATTTGGCAAATAGGTTCCTTGTATGGTCTAGGGATCCACTAAGAAAGGATTTTTGGAAATTCCACCATTAAGGTGGCAAAAATTACAATTTACACCCTAAACACCTAATAATAGAGGCCATTTCGCTTAAAGTGCGGGCGCCAGGTGCCTATGTCAAAGGGCGCATCAAACGTCTTTGGAATGGAGATATTATATATTAATATTATAAAGAGGAAAGATTTGATTTGGTTCCGGAACTATTGGACCGATTTGAAAAATTCATTCACTGTTGGGAAGCTACACTCTTTGCGGTGAACATATGTTTTTTTTTAATTCCCGTATTCCCACGGAAACGGGAACTACTGACACGCTTCTGGGAAGTCCAGAGTGATCCCAGGAGTTCCCAGGCGGTTCAGTAGTTTAGGTAAGGGTATATATTTTGTCCTGAAGTCAATAACGCAACGATTACATATAATAACTGCCTTTATTGCGATTTCACAAAATAAACTTAAATCTATCTTAAAAAACTAGGTACTCATCCGAATTCTTCCTTCAGGGATGGGATTTCCTTCCTACAGGAATAATATGACGTAACAATAGATAATTACTCCTATATTTTCAATATTAGTTGCTTACGGGTATAAGCAATGTTTTTTTTAAATATAAACTTGGAAGCTCATTCTGAAAAGAACAAACAATATATTTTATATACACCCTCTTCAACCATAGATTTCCCTAAACTTTCCCTTACATTATTTATAACCCCATTTTAAAACATTTAATATACAAAGAACATTACCCCCTTTTCTAAATTTCACAAACGCCTGCCTGATAAAATACATTTACTTAAAATATTCTTTTTTACATGAAATTTCCCCACACTTAAATTACTACATACATACATACATACATATACTCACGCCTTTATCCCCGAAGGGGTAGGCAGAGGCCTATACCGGCCCACATTTCACCGTGTACAATTCGGTCCCACGTAACAGGTGGTGAGCCCATCGCCGTGTTGAAATGGACCGCCGACGTCAGAGCCTCGTTCGTTGTTCAGCAGGTGCACGAGCTTGCACTCTTACACTTAAATTACTAAATAAACTTAATGAAGTTGATGCTTACCAGAGCTTCCGTTTTCACATATAAAAATTTAGTTAAATACTTGGGCTATTAAGCCACTCACTGATTATTTCAGTGGAAATATATTTTATAGAATAATTTACTTTGATGTAATTTTCTTCGACAGTATGAAGTAAAATAAAAATTTTAGTTAGTTCCTGATTTTTTCTCTATTCTACTAATGCGCACGCTTATATATAGCTTACATCCCACCATATCTCCTTCCATCAACTATCCCTACTATGACACTATTAAGGACACACCCATTATACCGACCTAAGTATAACCATTATACCTACGCTTAACAGCGCCTAATAAACTAATATAGCAAATCCATGATTTACGCCACACTACGTGGGTGAAACCGCGTGACGTCTGCTATAAAGTGTAAAATAAATTTAATTGTTATGTTTATCGAAACAAGAGCTATCTTACTTTGCATATCGTGAGCGGTATGACACGTGCCGAAAGGCAAAAGTGACATTAATACAATGGTAATTTAATATGGGTGATGCCTATATTTATATGCATGTAGGTGATTATTTGACGTTAGTTTACGAAACAGGGGAATGGCGTTAATATTGTACCTATGAGTTAAAGTTTAATTAGGTAAGGAAATATCGAAATGTTTAGAGCTCGGCCTGCGCCCCCTCGGGCTCGGCGCCCGGGTGCGGCCGCGCCTCTGAACCCCCGGCTAAGACGGCCCTGCCTGCTTGTATGTCCCTCAATCACCGTAGCCTGAGAGCGACCAGAGAGGTAGCTAGCAAACAAGTTCAATTGTGTTCCTCTTATACCAATCGCCTCCAGCTCGCTCAGGAGCTTAGGAATAAAAACCGTATCAAAAGCACGTGCCAGATCCCGAAAAATAGCCAGGCACTTTTTACGCTCATCCAGACTAGTTGCCACATAGTCAGTAACAGCATGAACTTCGTCAGATGTAGATCGAGCACGTCGGAAACCAAATTGATTCTCGGACAGAAGCTTGTTTGTTTCCATGTAAGCGACCAATCTAGCATTAATTAATTTTTCCAAGATTTTGGAAATCGCAGGGAGCAAAGAGATGGTTCTATAATTAGATGGCAGGTTCTTATCACCACCCTTAAAAACAGGAACCACCACTGACCTCTTAAGATCCGTCGAAAAAACGCCCGTCCGAAAGCAAAGGTTAAATAAACAAGTTAGAGGAGAAGCAAGATGTTCTATGAACTGCTTATGGAATCTATTTGAAAGCCCGTCCCACCCCACTGCACAGTCATTCTTAAGGCTGGAAACCAAGCCCGTCACCTCAGAAGTATCGGTCTCCAACAATGCAAAGGAATGCAGCGCATGAGAGACAGAACCACGAGCATCGCCGTCCATGCGATGACTGGACAAGATTTCCTCCGCAAGCGAGGCACCAACCCGAACAAAGTAGTCATTTACTCTGTCAACTGACTCCTGTGGGGATTGTGTTAAACCAAGCAAGTTTTGAGACGACTACTTTACTTTCCCAGTGTTAGTGATAGTCTTGATAGCTTGCCACAGTTTTTTGTTATTTTTGCCAGCTTCAGACAATTGCTGCTTTTCATAGGCTTGTTAAGTATTTCTCAGAAGCAGGTTACAAAAGTTTCTGTAGCGGTTATATGTTGTTCTAATATTATCTCGTTGCCCGGGCTCTTCCTGCATTTCAAGTGCAGTCTGTCTCTATTTCGCATACAGCGAAGTAGGCCTGGTGTGATCCATGGCTTAATGATTTTCTTACGGCCCGCCAGGGACAGAGTTTGGGTATTTTTATTTAAGACCATGACCATGGAATTAACCCTTTATTCCATCTAGTCCTACCAGTAGTTCGAGAGTCGAACTGTTGGGATGTTTTTATTCCAAATTGTTATACTGACGGATCGAACTATTTGGAAATGCGAATTTTATTCCAAATAGAACTATTGTGAATATAATTGTACAGTCATCTTGAAATGTATTCGTGTCTGGCATGACAAAAAAAAATTGCGTGTACTTAGTGTACACACGTAAGAAGTGAAACTTCTTCATAAACTTAATTTTCACCTTACCTTAAATTAAGTCAAAAAGTACAAAAGTACAAAAGTCCAAAAGTCCAAAAGTCCAAAAGTCCCAAAGTCCCAAAGTCCCAAAGTCCCAAAGTCCCAAAGTCCCAAAGTCCCAAAGTCCCAAAGTCCCAAAGTCCCAAAGCCCCAAAGTCCCAAAGTCCCAAAGTCCCAAAGTCCCAAAGTCCCAAAGTCCCAAAGTCCCAAAGTCCCAAAGTCCCAAAGTCCCAAAGTCCCAAAGTCCCAAAGTCCCAAAGTCCCAAAGTCCCAAAGTCCCAAAGTCCCAAAGTCCCAAAGTCCCAAAGTCTAAAAGTCTAAAAGTCCCAAAGTCCCAAAGTCCCAAAGTCCCAAAGTTCCAAAGTCCCAAAGACCCAAAGTACCAAGGTCCAATCCAAAAGTCCAAAAGTTCAAAAGTCCAAAAACCCTTAAATGACATGCTATCCCTGGATAAAGTACTCTTAATTCGAATCCACCGTGGTGGGGAACAGAACAAAGATGGCGCGTAACCAAAAATCGTGACGTGACGTGACGTGACGCAATTTTTTTTCCAACGCCGATAAAGAAGTTTCACTTCAAAAATGTGTTTACTGGTATCATACATGAATAAGTTTTGGATGAAAGATAGTAATTTTATCGATACCTGGTGTGTTTTTGGTGAAACTCACCGCACAAACAACTTTATAGAAGGTTGGCATGTAAAAATTAACAATGAATGTAGAAGGAAGAAGGCCACTTTATTAAAAATATTAAAAGTTTTTAAAGATGATGCCGCTTTGTACAGTGTTTTGAGAAAACAAGTTGAAAATGGCGTGGCCCCATTTAAAAACAGAACAGGAGAGAGCATACTGAGGGATCAACATATTCAAAACACCCAAATGATGCTTATAAATGGTGACATATCTGTAGGACATTGTTTAGAAATTTTCAGGTAAAATTTCAAATACCACCTCTTTCGCCTTAGATTCATCTATGTCCTACAGATATCACCATTTATAAGCATCATTTGGGTGTTATATGCTTTTTTGTGTTCACTTGTAAAATTTTCATTTTGTATTTTATTAAAAAAAAAAAATTTTTTTTTGTTTCACTGTACATCAGAGTCAGTAGTTCTATTTGGAATAAAATTCGCGTTTCCAAATAGTTCGATCCGTCAGTATAACAATTTGGAATAAAAATATCCAAACAGTTCGACTCTCGAACTACTGGTAGGACTAGATGGAATAAAGGGAATTAACAAAGTATGACAGAGACAGGCCAGGATCCTCACACGCGTACATGGGGGCAAAGTCAATGCTAGCTATATCATTCTGGAGTTTACTTACGTTTGTTCTATTTATGTTTGTAACCGAATAATTGCGAACCTGTCTTTTACACAAGCACAATAGAACTGGTTTGTGATCAATAAGGCTAGTTTGGATGACAATAGTGGTAGCTGAGTGTTGAGTCTTTAAAAGAACGTGATCAATAATGTCCCACTGTCATCTCGTGTGATGAAAGTGTGACAAGGTAGAAGCGAGTGGTGGGCAGCGAGACTCAGATACCTATCTCTCTCTTTGTGAGGATTTTCCACATTTATAGAAATGTTGATGTCACCAATAATGGCAACATTTTTAAAACTACGTAGTCTTTGTAAGTTAGTGTCCAGGGAGTTCACGAATGGATCTAAGACAGTGTATGATGGAGATCGGTACAGAGCCAAGATGGCCGTGTCGGAACCAATCCTCAGAAGCAAAGCATTCGCTTCCATAAAGGGTGGCTCCTCTATATCAAACGTAATTTCATTTCTAATATAAATGAGTACTCCATCATTCTGTATAGGATTATTCAGTGTTGAGACGGCTCGATAACCCTGCCGAGTTGGAAGAATAGGTTCAGAGCCCAGCCTGCACTCCGTGAGTATGAGGACATCTACACCTACAATAAGCCTGGCGAGTAACACCTCAAGTCCAGGCAAGTTGCATTTCACACTGCGTATATTCTGTGTGAGCACGTTGAGGTAGGATGACCCAATCGGCACATGCCGAACACAATTCATCACACTGCACTCGAAGGCTGCCGATACATTAAAAGAGTCCAGGTAATTTGGTAAATCATTAGAATTAGTGTCCGACCGAAACTGGTTTTCCAGCCGAAACCGAAACCGAAACCGAACTTTCGGCCCCAGGGTCAGTTTCGGCCGAAACCGAAACCGAAACTCACGTGTTCATTTTGAAAAAAAAAAACAACCAAGTACCTACGAGTCGGATTGGGCACAAAAATTACGTTTGTTGGCTCAGAACAGGGTGGTTGTGTCTCTTCGACATCGCCAACGATTTCAACACCTTGCCCTGGAGCTGCGTTTGGGAGTCGCTTATTTACCATGGAATGCCTCCATACCTCCGTCAAATTGTCGGGGCCTATCTTTCCGAGAGGGCCATAACTAAACCTAGCTGGCTAGGGCAGGGTCGGAGAGATGTGTCGTTCGGTGTTCCATACATAGGGATCGGTCTTAGGACCGCTTCTGTGGAACATTGGTTACGATTAGGTGCTGCGTGGTCCGTAGCTCAGAGTAATGTGATACGTGCGTAACGTTACGACGACAACCTCATTAGAGCGTGAGGAGCAACGCACCGAGACGCAGCCCTAAAGGCCAGCTGCGGGATCCAGCTCATAACTATATAGGGGGCGTCAGTCAGCATCGGCATCGCGCTCTCGATGACGTATCTAGGGCTCGTACTCGATAGCCGGTGGAACTTCGGATACCATTTCCGAAGTTTGGTCCCATAACTGAGGGAGGAGGGCATCAGCCGCACTCTCATGGTTGTTGCCCAATATCAGGAGACCTAACGCTCCCTGCAGGAGACTGTACCTTGGGATCGTGCGGAGCATGGCCCTATACGGGGCCCCTGTATAGGCGTAGATCCTGATGACCAGTAATGCGGCTAGATTGCTTAGCCCGCAGAAGGCGACGGCGGTCAGGGTGATAAGGGGATACCGCACGATCTCAGTTAAGGCGGCATGTCATCTAGCCGGGACCCCTCTATAGGACCTGGAAGCAAGGGCCCTTGCGTCATTGTTTCAATGGCGCAAGGAGGCGCTGAAGCGGGGCCATAGGCCTCTTCCTGTGAGCAGGTCATGCTCGTGATAGGGATGGCAGGGAGGAATCGGGTGAGAACTCTACCACCCGAGTTTCACAATCTGCGGCGACGCCCCATACTATCAGCCTCCATGACCGGGGCCTAAGGACGGTAACGGGGGTTGCTCACCGTCCTTACAGAAGCAGGCCTTAAAAGATAGCGTGACGTGAGAGATTCATGCACGCCCCCTCATGAAGCGGGATCACAACTGAACAACCCCCCAAAGACGCGGCTGTAGTATGCATCATTCCGAGGGCATACTCAGGGCTTCCAACCGTAGGCTGTTAGGTACGATACGCGTGATTTTTAGTCTGTAGGACTACTGTACAGTGAGAATTTTAGGCCTCTATCTGGCACGGTTCCAGCGATGCAACCTCGTGACTAATAGACAGACGGATGGCTAGGCCTCAAGTCTCGTTAATAGGGTCCCGCTTTAACCCCTCCGTGCAAGAGTTCGACTCGCACTTGGCCGGTTATTTTTTCAATAGGTGCAGCAAGTTCCACCAAGTGCCATCAATCAACGGTAGGTATATAAATCTTCTCAAGAGTGTGTTCTAAAGATGAGTTTCTTTCTTTTACGTGTGGAATTACTCATAGATGCTATTGCGAACTCCTACCTACTAAAACCACAGGGTGCCCTGCTACTAGCTCTTGCCTGGTTTTGGTTACATTATAGAAGTATATAACTAAAACTGGACAACAGTGAGCCGGACTAGCGCACGTAGAGTTTCGTACAAGAAAAGCGGCAAAAAATCGCGTATGTTGTATGGGAGGCACCCTTTAATATTATTAATTTGTCTATTTTTATTATTTTTTGCTATAGCGGCAACAGAAATACATCATCTGTTAAAAATGTAATTGTCTAACTATCACGGTGCTTGAGTTACAGCCTGCTGACAGCCAGACAGACGACCAACGAAGTCAACGGAACCGACAACAAAGGGTTATGGAATGTCCTAAATCACCTTTTTAGGATTACGTAAAAAATGTATTGGTATAGGCAACTATTGATTGGAAGTCCTTTGTAAATCTTCGGATATTAACATATTAACTGGTTGGGCTGACCCCAACCACGTCACAGACAGAGCCAGGCACTCAAAATTCATGAACACGTGAGTTTCGGCCCGGCCGAAAGTTTCGGCCCATTTTGGCCGAAACCGAAACTGCAGCCGAAACTCGATTTTTTGGCCGAAACTGGCCGAAACCGAAACTTCGGTCGGTCACTAATTAGAATTGAATTTTTAACAAAATCAAATATATGGTTCCTAACTGTGAGGCACTGCAGTTCGAAAACATCACCACCTCCCCACAACGATAACAATCAACCCAACATATGTAATAGGCGTACTGAAAGCGGTCATTGCATTTATAACATCTTAATGGGATAAGTTTTGTATGTGTGTGTGTGTAACTAGCGACATGCAAATTAACATAAATGTAAAAATATGAAAGTACATCTAAGAATAACGCATATATTTATATTACAAGTGAGAAATATTACTCCTGACCGAAAAAAGTAGATACAATAACAACACTAGTCACTTAATATTTTTTAATTTATCTAGGTCAGTTTCACTGTCAATCCTAATTTGTGGCGAATTTTCACGAGTTCGTAGATACACAACTCCTCGAGATGTCCAACAGAAACTGTAACAATGTTCTTTCTGAAACAGCCGGGCCAGGTGAAATAATTTTTGCGTCTTTTGGGTCAGAGTTTCGCCAACAAAAACTGGTTTGATGGGGCCGGGAATATTTAAGTGGTGGGTATTTAATTTTTCACCCTTTTGCTTTGTTTTGTTGAATTTTTTTACAGCTGTAAGAACCTTCTCCTTCGTAAGCACGGAGTTAAATTCTGTAATTATTGGAGTCGAAGAATCTCTAGTAGCAATGCGGTAAATATCCCTAATGTCAGAATCTTTGATATCCACCGAGACTAACTTTCTCATATTCTGGACTATGGATCGTTGTCAACTCTCATAGCTCGCTTTGGCACCGAGTCAAATGGACGAAGCTGGTATTCGGGTGCCCGCGCCCAGAGGTGACAGCAGTACTCCATATGCGGACGCACTTGCGACTTATAGAGAAGCAGTGCTTGCGCCGCAGTAAAGTACCGCCGCGCCCTTCTGAGCACTCCGAGCTTCCTGGACGCCAGCTTGGCCTTGCCCTCCAAGTGACTGCGGAACTGCACATCACTGGAGATGTCAACACCAAGGATCCCTATACTTTCAGAGATGGTGAGAGATGTGCCCTGAAATTGTGGCGCCACAGTGAATGGGGTCTTTTTTGCGGTGAAAACACAAACTTGTGTCTTGGTAGGGTTGAATTGGACAAGATTTTGTCGACCCCAATCGGACACTCTGGTGAGAGTAGCCTCGACTTCAGACACAAGTTGTTCACGACTTTCTTCCACTGCAACCCGAGAGATACCGGGACGGCCCGTGTAATAAGTGTCGCCCGTCCTGTCGTCCGCATAACAATGACTGCCGTCAATAGACAACATGTCATTGATATGCAGCAGAAACAAAGTAGGGGACAACACTGAGCCTTGTGGTACTCCAGCGTTTATGGCCATGCAGTCAGAACAGCTACCGTCAACGACGGCCCTGATGCTTCTACCGGCCAGAAAGCTGGACACCCATCCGCATAAACACTCGGGCAGTCCATAGGAGGGCAATTTCGTAAGAAGACCACGGTGCCAGACCCGGTCAAAGGCTTTCGAGATGTCGAGGCTCACTGCTAGAGGCTCACTGCTAGAGCCTCACCCTTACTCTCGATAGCCGCCGCCCAGCGGTGTGTGAGGTACACAAGAAGATCGCCCGTCGAGCGACCGTGACGGAAACCGTACTGCCGGTCACTGAGCAGGTCATGTTCCTCAAGGTACCTCAGGAGCTGTGTATTAATTACACGCTCCATCACCTTAGATAAAAGGGAGGTGACGGCTATAGGCCTATAATTGGCCGGGTCGGTCCTGTCACCCTTCTTGGGCACAGGATGCACGTGCGCGATCTTCCACGACGCCGGGACTTGCTTCATGGAGTATGAAAGCGTGAAAAGACGTGAAGTACCGGACACAACTCCGAACCACACCGCTTAAGTACCACCGCGGGAATGCCGTCCGGCCCACTCGACTTATGAATTTATATATATATAGGGATTGAAGCTCCCGCCTGACGTCCCGTTGCTTGAATTTAATTTCTGGCATGGAAGTGCCACACCAAGGGATACCAGGCGGAAGCGCACCTCTATCGTTCATGGTCGAGTTGGAGGCAAAGAGAGAACCCAAAAGGTCGGCCTTCTCCTTGGCACTCTGGGCCAGACTACCGTCCAGTCTATGTAGAGGTGGTAATCCCGACCGACAAAAGTTTCCCTCGGCAGCTTTGGCGAGCGACCAGAATTCACGACTTCCAGAAGGGTAGCCGGCTAGTCGCTGACCAATTCTGCCGACGAAATCGAACTTAGCCCTGGCAACCGCTCTTTTACTGGCCCTCGAGGCGGCATTCAGTTTGCGTTTCACTTCAGAGATGCTAGGATCTGAGTTAGCGCGAGCCGTGGTCCAAGCTCTGTAGCAATGTAATTACACAAACCCTTAGTTAATCAACGAAAGTATTTTTGTGACAACCCTAGCATATTTTATGTCGAGATAGCGTTGTAGGTATTGTACGATTTAACAATAGAGTTGACTCACTATTAGTCTTTACACGTATGATATCGACAAGGCAATAAGGTTGAAAATTGCTTGCGCTTATTTTTTGTAATCTAGATGTGATAACCACAAAAAAATTGGTGCAAGCAATTCGACCTCATCAACTTGATAATATTCTTGTTCAATTTGTTTTGTCGATCTTCATTTGTTTTGAAAACCATCATTCATTTGTTTTGTCGGTCCTCTTGAGAGCGGGACAAATGGAGAACTGGACATTTTAAGAATGGGTGGGCCATTCGATTTTGAGAACAGACCGTTTCGAGAACGGACCATATAAGATCGCGGGCCGATTCGAGAATCGGCCGCTATCAGACGAATCGCCAGAAAAGCCGTTGAGTGAGGTGGATTGCTAATCCACTTAACCATCTACTCCCACCACCTGTTCAGTTGACTACTTCTGTTAGCAAAAGAACTGTAACCCAACGACTTTTCTGGACCGTAACCTAACATTTTCTTTTGTACCTACCTATAGCATAAGTTTGCATAAGTTCTGGGAATAAATATCTGTCTAAAGCAATAATTTCTTTTTAATTAGGTAGGTATAGGTATGCATGCGAATAATTTTTTGTTTAAAAAGAAACGATAATCTGATCAATATAAATAATTTATTAAGTTATTATTGGTTTAGTGGTACAATAAATTAACTTAGTGGCCCTTATTTTGTAACTAAACGTGTGATCAAAATTACTGACTTCCTAGAAAAAAGGCCTTTCGGCCTCCATTGTAGCCGTGCTTCGTAACCAGTTATTTAAGAAGTAATTGTCACTATATCTCGTAACCAAGTTACAAACGAAGATGTTTAGTTCTGTTTTCGTAACTATCTCGTAGCTAACTTGATTTGGGTTTCATTTGTTTTAACGATCTTCATTTGTTTTGCTCATCTACGATCTTCAGTTTCATTCGTTTTACCGATCTTCATTTATTTCAAAATGTATATTTGGGTTCGTTGCCGATATAGGTATCTCAACTTGGTTACGAGACAATTTCTTAGATAATTGGTTACAAAGCGCGGTTACGAAAAACTTGTGAAAAATGTTAGACCTCAAACTAGATGTCAGCGGCGAGCGGGCCGACATCGATAAAAAAAAATTCGCGCCGCAATTACGCAATAGGTACTGTAAACTACTGCTAAGGCGGGAGGCACGTCCCTACCGCCTCCGCTGCGCAGTAGTTTCCTATCTGGTACCTGGTGACGGGCTGTGGCGCAGTCGGTAGTGATACCGCCCGCGGCGCTGGAGGTCGTGGGTTCGATTCCCACTGGGGACAAATATTTGTGTGACCCATAAATGTTTGTCTCAAGAGTCTGGGTGTTTCTATGTATAATATGTATGTATTCAAAAGTCTATTAGTATTAATATCTATGGTCTGATACCCATAACACAAGCAGGTCATTCCTAGCTTCCTTTGGGACAGATAGCGTTGTGTGAAATGTCTGTAAATATTTATTTATTTATTTACCTATTATTGTATAATTGCGGCGCGAACGAACTAACTTCATGGACGCAAAGATATTTGGCGCGAGCTGTACTTCCAACAAACGGAAACGAACGTGCGAGAGCAATGCCTGCCGCCGCTCTCTCTTGTACTCTGGCGTCACAATCGCCGTCGCCGCTGACATCCACTTTGCGACCTTACACCCACTTCTCGAATTCGAGATGTGGGTGTAACAAATTCCCCATTCATGATATCAGGGGATTCCAAAGTAAAAAGAATTAGCGGTAGCGAGGAGGTCCTGGGATCATCCTTCCGAGGACTTACCCGGGGCTTCCAACCGTAGGCGTTATGTAGGTAACGTGTGGTTTTTAGTCGGTAAGAGTCCGGCACAGCCTCCATGTAGGATTTTCCTCACGTCAAAAAATAAGCTGTAGCGAAGAGCACGACGAGCTAGCGGTATGAGTTTTCTCTCACCCTTATTGTAATTTTAATATTTCTATCAACGTTTACGACAGACATTTTGTATTACAGAAAATATGTATGCAAGTATAGGTGTTTGTAAGAACGTGCCGTATCTTCCTTTTCTTAAAGCTGGTATTAAAATTCAGTTACTATTTAAAAATATCTACAACTAAAATAATGAACAAATTTTATTTGAAACGATTTTTAGTTAAGTTATAGTATTCAGTACCAATAAAATCGGCACCATTGTGGTCATCTAAATTAATACATAACATTATTCAATGAAACTTAATGCATCAATCAAATATATAATATAAATTATAAATAATACTGTTATACACGTGAGACATACTTATTATTCGAATAAGCAAATATATTTCTTTATCTAAGACATACAATAAATTATTAAACGGCTATCTTACACCAATTAAAACAATAAAATTGGCCACTTGACAGTCGACTTATCATAATATATTAGTATTTTAAGTTTTAAAAACTGTGTACTCACTGAGAGCAATATTTAGTAGGGGCGAGTGAAGGAAAGTATATATCTTTATGGTTTCATAACCAAAAGATAAAAAAAACGGGACTCTATTATTTCCTCACCCTAGTCCAATAGCGGCCAACGCTGCAACGCGTCCGAAACGTCGGTGCACGTAGTTAATAGTACCTATTTCGATATAAGTCTCAAATTCTACAAGTATTAGTGTAAAAAACAGTGAATACTTCAAGTTTTCGTTCCTTAAAAAGTGCAATTTCACGTCCCTCTTATTACTACCATTAATATAATGGACGAAATCAGGAACCCTTTTATTAATGCATCATCACATCAATCATCAGCTTAGGAATGACATTACTGAAGGAAGACAAAATGATTATAATGCTCGTTCGCTCTAACTTTGCCGCTCGGCTCCATACGAAAGTCGAATTTTTAATTAGACGAAGTAAATTGACAGCAACTAATGTCACTTCTTCATATATTGTTGCTTATTTTCTATGACGAAGTGACATTAGCTACTGTCAATTTACTTCGTCTAATTAAAAATTCGGGTATACGCCTCTACGACAGCGGCAAAGTTAGAGCGAACGGGTAGTAACATTGATATCATCAATACTGAGACTGATCGATTTCAACATTTTATACACCACTAGTATTTGGTTCACTTTGCTTGACATTTAAAAAAAATAGTTTTTTTTTAAACCTCTCAATACTGTCTCAGTGAAGACACAGCTTTAGCTATAAAATCTACATTATAAACTAACAACAACTAGCATAGACGGTTTTCTCACATACCACAATACTAAATCGTAGCAAAGATACCATGTTTACATGACAATAAGCACTTAAGTACACCGCTACACCGACAGTGACACAAAACTGTGGTACTGAGCGATATTTCTCTTTAGGATATCTGCGCATAAACCAAGCACTCTTTCGAACCTGAAAAAGAAATAACGTACATTATTAAATGGCGCCAATATGGAATTTTCAAGATATCTATAAGCCAACCTCGCACGTAAGTTAACAAGAAAGCCGTGAGTTCGTTCTTAACAGACTGCCCCTCTCTAACACGTTTATTGTGAACGTGAAAGTTCAATCCGATTGACGTTGTCATTTTTGTTTTATTTCAAACTTTGAACAGATGATCCACGTGACCTAGTTACGTAGTTTAATGCAACAAAGTCACAGACTACAGACAAAGTCTTGCCATAAGCCCCTCTGCACTCTATTTTATAGAGAGGGGCTAATAATCAGAAACAAAAGCCTAAGGAAATAATAATGCGTACACGATGTAAAAAAATACCTTAACTATTTATTTTTTTCAGACAAGCTTATGCATATCTTACGGTTGGCTACAGTAGCCGATGAACACAAATTAGAGATAGTACAGATGGAAACCTACATACTAAATTAGCTGAGGCTACGCAACCATAGACAAATGATTCACAGACACTAGGTCAGGCGGTCTCAACCAAATTTTTCGATACTGATTTGTGCGCGAGTGTGTGTAGTAGAGGGTAGGTGTGAAAAAAAAGAACATAATAACAATATGAGGTGGTGAGGTGTGAAAAAAAAGAACATACTAACAATATAACAATAATACTGAAAAAGAACATACTAAAAAAAAAGTACATGAGTTTTCCATCTGTACTATCTTTAATTTGTGCTATGAACGTTAGCAACATCAGAGGCGCTACACACGCGTTGCCAACCCGGGCGCAAGATGTGTCTACCTACTGTTATAAATTGTCAAGCCGCCCATTAGGCTTCTAACTTGGTTAAACCACTGTCATTTATCATGTTACTTAGAACCGGGAATAACGGTTAAACGTGCCTTCCAAAGCACGTAAATGCTCGCAAATAAATGTCACAAAGTGGTCACCCATCAAGAATCAGCTATAGTGAAAATTGCTTACTGCATAATCGTTTACAGAACGCTGATTCTGCGGGCCACGAGCAATTCATTAACCGACTTCAAAAAAGGAGGAGGTTCTCAATTCGTCTGTATGTTTTTTTTTCGATGTATGTTCACCGATATTTCCGTCAATTTTAGACAGATTTCAAAAATTCTTTTTTTTTTGAAGTAGTGTGTCAAACGATGATCAATTACTAACCTGGCACGATCTAGCTTGACACATTTGAGTGATCCGTAAGCTCGAACAGTGGCCGCTCTTGGCCTGTCCAGTAACAGTGCGATCTCTCCGAAGTAATCCGAAGGGCCTAGTCGCCCCACTTCTACCGCAGACCCTTCAGCCTGACCGTTTCTTTGTTGTAATACTACTGCGGTTCCTGGAAATAAGACGCAGTTTAGAATGTGGACTGTGAACTGTGTAGATACGTAGCCTTGTTGAAAAGAAAAATCAACCAAGTGGGATTCGGATTTGTGTACGGAAGGTTCCGTACAGCAGGCCAAGACGGTGTAGTGTCTCTTCACCCCTCGACGAATTGGGATAGTATTTTTTTATATTTAGCTCGCCAAATTAACGTCGCCAGCCTAATGGAAAGTCGTGGCGCATCTAGCGATTGGGGGCCACTCTCACAGTCCGTGAGGCTTCTGACAGTGTTCCTGAAGTTGGCGGCTCTGTGATGTTCCTCTTCATTGATTGTCGTTTCATGTTTTTATAGTTCGACGAACGATCTTTTAAAACGCTCAGTTCTGGCGAAGATTCTCTCCACTGTGTATGAGTGGCATCTTTGCCCGGCACGTGTTGTTCGGGATGGGAAAGGAGAGGGTGGGATCAGGTTGAAAAGCTCTTTAGAACATTCGGTAGAAGGCAGTCAAGGGCGCTATGTTTCTTCGATGCGTTAATTCGAAACACACATTTGAATGTGTCTGAAGGAGGGAGCCATAGGGTTATCCATCTCCGAGCCATCTGCCTATGGCGAGGATTCCCGGGTATGCCACCCGGAACTCCCCGCCATAGGCAAATGTTAGTGCACCGTGTGGTTTTTGTCGGTAGAACTCCGACATAGCATCCATGAGGATTTCCACACGTAAAAAAACGGTTCCGTACAGAAAATCGGCAAAAACCTTGTATTTTGTATAAGAATCGCCTTAATTTTTTTTTTTATTTAAGCTTTATTTATTATTGTAGCGGCAACAGAACTTATTTGTTATTGTAGCGGCAACAGAAGTACATCATCTGTGACAATTTCAACTGTCTGGCTATCACGGTTCATGAGATACAGTCTCGAGACAGACAAACAGCCGAGCCTCAGTAATAGCACAGTCTACAGATCATCTCTTTATACTGTGGTAATAGCCTAATAGGTCCCATTTAACATTTGGGTGCGGAGCTATGAAGTTTGAAATTGTCTTGATACTTACCTTCAACTATAATATAAAAATCATTGCCCGGTTCCCCTTGACGAACTATGGTCTCTCCATCTGTAAACGATGCAGGCTCCAAAGCATCCGCAACTGTGAGGCGCTCCCATTTTTCTAAACTTTCTGAAACATAAATATTGTATTCACTGAATATACAATGTTTGAGAAATACTAGACTAAGTAGAAATACAGAGGCATATTTATTTAGAACAATAATTATGATTTTGATAAAGATCTACAGTACAGCAGGTATTTTTTACGTAGTGGAACCTTACGGCCCGGGCTGGGTTGTACCAGTAACGGATGTCACAATATTGAGACGTATTTAGCCTATATTGCCTCAACTGTGACATGATGGTCTTGGCTCAAGCCTGAAAGAGGGTTCTAACTCTCCGAGGTATGAATTTACTTAAGAGAATCCTTCACTGTTATGCTAGAAGGTCGGGATAAGCCACCGAGTTTCCTGCTAGTTCTTCTCAAGCGGGCCGCGTTACGAACTGGTGGTACTAACTTTGATTTGTATTCATGGACGTGTCGCACTTCGCACACAAGTGCCTGTGCCTGTAATGGGATTTTGCGATATAAATGTTTTTTTTTGAGTTTGAGTTTGGTCAGGGATTTCAGAATTGAACCCAAGTGCTGATGTAAGTAAAAAACCAACAACCTTCAACAACAATAAGTTGCAGCGAATCCAATGAATCCATCTAAAGCATTGTTCGAATCTAGTCGTAACCTTGACGTATGGACACCATGTAAGAAAAATGATTGCGAATTCTGAAAATTAAGTATTAAATATGTATGGTGCATAAATGATATCTCCTTACCTAATATTGATACACGAGACAAAAATTCATCATACATGCGCCGCTTTCTTATAGTAGAGCCCATTAGTATGCGGCGGTAAGAGTCCCGATCTAGGCCCCATAGCTTCAGAGGCGATCGCGCCCGAACAGTGGCTGCTCGCGGGGTTCCGTATATAAGAGCCAGTTCACCGAAACTACCTCCCTCGCCTATTGTCGTTACGTGTTCTCCATTCACTAAGACCTGGAAGATAAAATAATTAAATTTGTACACAGAACAGAAGCGCTCGTGGCCCCGCGGACTCAGTGTTCTGTAAACGATCACTGCCGTAAGCAACTTTCACTATGGCCGGTCCATGGATGGGTGACCATCCACGTGATTACTTTGTGACATTTATTTGAGCGTTTCCGTGCTTCGGAAGGCACGTTAAGCCGTTGGTCCCGGTTGCCAGTAAAATGGCAGTCGTTAAGCTAAGTTGAAGGCTTTATTTCAACAGCAGGCAGTCACAACCTGCGCCTGTCCATTTTAAACACGGCAATACGGCTCACCACCCATTACGTGGGACATATTATACAAAGGTGAAATGTGGGCATATAATATGCCTCTGCCTACCCCTTCGGGGATAAAGGCGTGACCATATTATGTATGTATGTACACAGAATATTCATCAATCGATCTACTTTATTTGACTACTTTTGAGTGCCTCCATTATTCATTCAATAAAAATCAAAACAGTCTTGACTTTCATTATTCTTTATCTTGAAGAACACTTGTAGGTAAATGTCAGATTTTAGACATGGGCTTTGTCATATAATAATTAAAGTCGCAAAAATAGGCTTTCTTGCAAGTTTCCTAACTCGCTGCGGCCAATCGTGATCGTGGACGCTTCGACGAATTCATAGCCAAAGCCCTAACGGCTTTTTTCATTTGTGGATCACACAAATATTTTATTCGACCCGAGAATCGAACCCAGAACCTCAGGCAGTCACATACACTTAGCACTGAGCCACCGACAAATTTACCCACAGAGGCAATTCGGAGAGGAATATAAAATATACCTACTCGGCTAAACTTAAAAATAACAGCGTCAAGTAAATGTAGGCATAAAACGTTTTAACATACGGTAAGGATTCGGACTTCGCAGATTTTTATCGCAGTGACCACGTGCCAGAGCCGATTGATAACAATTTTGCGTATTATTTATTTTTCAATGGGTTTCAAATGGTGTAAAGTTGCGTATTAATATCAGTTGTTTGATATATTATTAGAAACATTACTCAAAATTATTACAAACTAGCTGATGGCCGCGGCGCCACACACGATACAATTTGATTCGTTCGCTTCCCATGGAAACTTATACCCGGGATAAAAAGTAGTAGTCCAGATTGTAATCTATCGCTGTACCAAATTTTAGCGAGTTCAGTTCCCCTATTAGAGTGTAAAGGAGAAACAAACATTTATACATCCTCTCTGCCTCGCCTCGGTTTTCCCAAACGCTTACAGTATGGGGTTCTTCAAAAGGGGTCTTAGAAGACTTTTACAGGGTCGGCAGGGTGAATGTAGCGACTGTAGTTGCAAACGCTCATAGGCTACGGTGACCACTGGTACATCTGGTGGGCCGTATGCTTGTTTGTCAACTTAGTGGTATTTAAAAAAACATCCACACTCACAATCTTTCACATTTATAATATCTATTAGTAAGAAATAAGATATTAATAGTAAACTTACTTCAACTTCTCCGGAATCAATAATATAGAAATTATCTCCTTCATCTCCTTGTCTAATAACCGTTTCGCCGTGTAGATATTGCACTGGAAACATAGCATCGAACATATCTATACGCTCCCCCTCATCCAAGTGCGTAAATAGAACGTTCGACGCTATAGCTCTTGACAAAGCACCCATAGTTTTATAATCCTTTGGCACTACCTGGAAATAAAAAAGGAAAGAGTTCATTAGTACTTCATGGGTACTTATCTGGGGTCACGGCGGTGCCCCCACCAAGTCGAGCAACAGCGGCACGGCCGTAACTATCTTTTCTCGAACCCACTCAGGCCATTTTCGACCCACTATAACTTCGTTGTGGATTAAGCTAGAATTTTGATTTTTCAGTCAATAACACATTCATGGTAAAAATCTTATTAACTCTAATACAAATTTTAGTGGCCATGAAAGTTAAATAGACTCTCGTTCTCTGAAGAGTAAAATCATAAATGATCACAGATTTGAAAATCAAAATCAATTGGTTGCATACCTTTTTAACATAACTAGTAGCATCTTCTTCAGTGACGGGTTCAGCACTAATGCCACCGCGTCTCCTTGGCGGCTGTCCCCCCGGTACAGGAAGTGGCGATAGTTCTCCATCTGCTTCACCTTCAGAGGCAGCTGCCGCCGCAGCAGCGGCCTTTACTTGTTCCTTAAGAAGCAATAGTTTAATTAACCTGGCGCAATAGAATTTATAAACAGCTTGGTTAAACAGCGCACGAGCGAGAGGACGACGCGAAAGCATTGGGTCACGGTAATTCTATGATAGTATTACCGTGATTGGTTTCTCACAGAAAGAGACAAATTTACCTACCGCCTTATTTTGAGCCCATACAGATAAATAGGGTTTCCCTAGTGGCCAACAGTCTTGCTATGCGTATAGTGTGATCCAGATATAATTGCTTGTGTTATTGATAAGCAGCAGGAAATAGGCCTTACAGCAGTTATATCCATATAGGCAAGAAGCTGTTGTCAATGATGGTCTTGAAAGCTTCCATTGGACTGAAAGCCGGACACCGATCCACAGAGTTTCTCGTGTAGTTTCCAAATTTTCCATTTAAACCAATATGTAATCTCTCAATAACAGACGGTCGAGGAATCGTGTAGTATGCGCAATACAGTCGACGACGCGATGTTGACGTGTGTCATATCCGTAGTGTATCGTACTATCGTGTCAACATCCCAGCCCGTGTTTTTAGTATAATGATTGATTATATCTTTGATGTTACGATAATCTTTGCTATTGAATTGATAACATAAACCCTGATTAAAATTTTGACTCGGAAGTTGTTTTTCTCATGAAAGATTTTATCTATACTTATAAAGAGGAAAAATTTGATTGTTTGTTTGTTTGCATTGAATAGGCTCCAAAATTACTGATTCGATTTGAAAAATTATTTCACTGTTGGAAAGATACACTGTTACCTACCGGTGAACATACGCTATATTTTATTACCGTATTCCCGCGAGAACGGGAACTATGCGGGTGAAACCGCGTGACGTCAGCTAGTAGAAAATAAAACATAAATCCCTTCAAAGGAATCTCATTTTTGTTGGTCTACTACATAATGGGCACACCCCTGCCGCCCTGCTGGATCCGGTTCTTCACCAGCTTTAAATCGGCCCGCTAAGGGAATTAGAAGTTAAATAAAATTGATTAACGGTTACGGTGCCTACAAATTAGAGGCGCGAGGAAGCGCCGCAGTGGTGCGCTAGACGCGCCACTGTGGCGCTGCAACGGCGCTTTTAAATATTGTATGAAAACTGGTGGTGGCGTGTCTGGCGCGCCAAGGTGAAGGTGCCCTAGATTGTGACAACCAAAACTTGTAATTCAAATAAAAATGACAGAAGTTGATAAATTATCGACTATCAATTTTAGTAATTTTTATACGGACTATGGACCGCGATCTAATGAAGGCCCTAAATTACACCCTCAGTTAAGAAATCGTTACTCATGCCTGGTCTACAGTCTACGGCTACAAAAAGCTGAGATAATTATCATCACTTGAGTTGAGAGAATCCCAGCTTTTGAATGCATGTGGCATTGAAAACTGATTAGACTTTTCAGGATTTAGTAACCATACATATAGTCACGCCTTTATCCCCGAAGAGGCAGGCAGAGGCATAGTATGCACCCACATTTTACATTATAGTTTTATGTCCCACATAATAGGTAGCAGAGAGATAGTAGAGCCTATTGCCGTGTTGAAATGGACATGTCCATGATGACCCACAGTTGATAATTTTCAAGCCGCCCATAATGCCTTCAACTTGGCTTAAAATTTTACTGACAACCAGGTTTCATTTCGAGTTCCCTCCATCTGCAAGTCTGATTCACACTTCAGTTTTTAAAGAATGTTACTACAGGTACCTATATCAAACATTATCTGTAAATAGGCAGTTGGATCTCAAGAGGTTTTAAAGCTTTTTATGTATAGCCAGTCCACATGGCACAAACTTATGCTGCAAGAATTTGAAGTCTATACAAGTATCATCATTCCCAAAACACATGCAATCCTCAACACATCTGTTTCATATAATAAAATATAAATATATTGACTGGTTGTCAAATATGACTGTGGTAGATTAAAAATAGCTGACTCTTAAATAGGTATTAACTATATTATAACAACTCCAAAACAATACATTGTAAAAAAATAACAATAAATATTGATCCTGTAGATTTGATGACCCGGGGTACTTTATAGTATAAATGTGTATCTTGCACAGTAAGTGCACAGTATCGGTATATTATAAATGTGAAAGCTTGTGAAGATTTTTGGATGATTGTAGCTCAATCACACTCCAACGACTGAACGGATCTGGCTGATATTTGGTACAGGACTAGATGATAGTCTGGTAAATCAAATAGGCAACTTTTCTTACTCAGGAATATTATGTTCCCATAGGAAGCGGAACTTTTATCTTATAATACTGGTACAGTACCCAGCAAACTTCTTGAGCAACGACTTTGTCTTTTGTGATCTCTTTTCTCTCTATACCACCAACTAAAAAGTTATTAACTAACACAATAAAGTAGTGTTTTTCAATGACACAATATTTTTGCACGAAGTGTAGTGTACATGCACCAACTTTCTCCCACCACCTCACGCGATGCTTAAGTTGTTTTTCCTTTTGTTATTCCTTTATTGATCCTAACCCATGAATATGTTACCCAAAAATGTGTCACATTTTTCAAAGTAAATATTAAATGACTTTCAATCAGTGCGTTATTGAACTGTTCTCCATCAGGAGCACATAACCAATGCTATTCATTTTTTCAAGGCTTTGATAGGCATTTTTTGTGACCGTTTTGTATTTTATTTTAACGCTGGAATTATTCCTAATTTTAGTATAGCAAAAAAAGAGGCTAGCTAGTGAATTGAGGTTTGTATGTATACAGAGTCAGTGTTAATCCATGTGAAGGAACTTACCCGTTCCAATTTTTGAAAATACTGTCTGAGAAAAGATACAGGGTTTTCCGGTTTGTTTACACACAACTGCACAATACAATCTTTCAATAATAATGAAACATTGTGGCTTTGGATGTAGTCTTCACATTCGTGTAAACATTGTTCTTCTTCCATATTTTCAATCTGTATCTGAAATAATCAACGAAGGACGCTTGTTGAAACCATGGCATTACAAAGTTAAGAGAAATATAAAATTATGAATGCCGCGAATAAACTATTACCTATGACCATGCGACTCGTACTAGCAGTAACAGTGTCTAATTTATCTGCCCTTCCAAATCAGTGTATCTACAAATATCTCAATGATCTAGATGATCCGATCTGTAGTTCACACTCGTAATCAGTTTGTATTATGTATTTCATGGATTTGGAGTAATTTTATAATTTTAGAAACTATACTGCCGTAGAAAATATTTTGTTTGTGTTTCACTGAATTCAATAATGATACAGACACATTGAATTCAAATTTTCTTTTTATGAATTACATTTCATTTAATTTTAGAATGTGATTGTGATGAGTTATGACAGCAGTCAAGACAGACAATTGACAAAACATATGACAGCGGACTGACACTGCTGACAGCAGCAACAGCAACCACAGATTAGATTTCCGAGAGAAAAACCGTTGGCTCGCCAACTTAAGGGGTCCATACACGATCAATTGGCAATTGTCATGCCTCGTCAATATCATGCGTACATATACGTCGATGCACACATACATGCAAAGAAATCACGCACACTGAAACAACTTCCATTCATAAATAACAGACTACTTGACTCAATTTATTGACCCGTGTCGGGAGCCCATCTGTCGCGACGATTTGCCAATCTTGCGAATACTAAATTCTAGCTTTTCATTCTCTTTTTCCTTTGTGGGGAATGTCGCGAAGATCTGATAATCTTGCGAAGTTCTAGTCCATGGAGTTTGCTACTGGAGGTACATATACTCCATGGTAATTATCGCGTCGGTCTATTTGTTTTTCATCTAATCATGTGTCAAATGGATAATTTTCTTTGCACGTCATTTAGTTGGTCTATCATCATCAAGACGCAAGGTTTATGTGTACGGTCAAGTTTATCCTGTACCGCGTGTGCGAAGTCTGATAGCACATCTACGAAGGCTGGTATTCCTTTTACATGTTATTACTCACCCGTGTAATAGATAAAACTATTGTGTGATCATGAGTGTCACACATGGGTAAGTGAGCCGACCCTGTATACCTACATTTGATGGTCCTAGAACTGGAGTCAATGATATTTAATTTTGATGTTACTAGAGCTGCGATGCTCTGTGTGGGCCACTGATGTTTGATGATCCTAGAGTGTTATATCTTGTTTGTTGGTGCTCCGTATAGCTCACTCGCGCCAAGTGTACGCTAGCGCTTGGACGTGTGATCGCGTAATCTAATAATTCATACGTTATTGTGCTTATGCGCGGCTTTAGCCGCCGCACGGTTTTATTACTATGAGTTCGCCACTTATAGTAAATGAGCTGTTGGCATTCATACAACATGCCATAGACACGATGGACGAAGTCAGCATTCTGCAGATCTGCAAGTCGAGCTTCAAGGAAGATGAGATAAGCAGTAGCAAAAGGCAGATTTATGAGAAACTCGGTAAACTAGACGAGATGCCCCCTCGAAGAAGAGATGGAACAGAGAAGAGTGTACAAGACATCATCACTCTTCTCAAGCGAATTGATCCAGACGACGTGCCCACCTTCGTCGCTAAAGACCTGCACAGGCTGCCTCCCGTATCCTTCGACCACGTTGACGTCACCAGGCTGTTAAAAGATATCACTTATCTCAAGACAAGTTTGGCAGAAACGCAAGTGAGACTGGAGAAGTCCGAAAACATCATTGGTGATTTGCGTGCGGAAATGGCGTTATTACGTAGTGCGGTTTCGGTTACCAAGTCACCCGACGCCTCTAAGTTGAACGAACGGCAGGAAATGTCATCGTGCGCAGTCAGCAATCCGGTGGCGCAAACAAATGCGTCACTGGCTGTTGCTATTGAGGGCGATGCATTACGATCGGCCACGGCACGTGGCCTGTCTCCGGTAGCGGTGTCGACACGTGTAAGTACTTCGTCACCTAGAAGTGCTTACGCGAAAATTGCTGCGAAGAAGACATGTCCAGAGAAGATACGTTCTCTCGATCCATCTAACAACAATGTACGCCTAGAGCCTGTGAAACCACATACTGATTCGGAGGGTTTCATTAAAGTAGAAAAGAAGAAACGAAAGCCCTCAAGTCGCAACCACTGTGGTACCGGTGTAACGGGACCGAACATGATGCTGCGTCCGGCTACGGCGACGACTCAGCTATACGTGTCTCGTCTGCATCATTCCACGAAGGCTGAGGAATTAGTCGAGTATATAAACATTAAGACTAATTGTGACGCGAGGGTGGAGCAGCTAGACTCGTACCGTGACGTTGATTTCCGTTCGTTTATGGTGCGGGTCCCGACAGAACGTCTATCCACCTTCATGAGCGAGACCTTTTGGCCGAAGGGTGTAGTATACCGACGCTTCCGAGGAAGAATAAACTACACCACACAGCGCAGCACAACGGCGCCGATTATTCGTGTGCATAATTAATAAGTTATAGTTTAAGTTTTTCAATTATGTATTAGTATATTAAGTATTTTTATTTGTGTAATGTTATGATGGGCCATGATGCCTGAAATAAATCATTATTATTATTTCTCTTTATTTAAATATATTAACATATAAATTACATTTTTAAATATACGTATAAAAAAAAGGTACATTTAAAAATATAAAAAATAGTGTCCCACCGGCATCGGGTACAGGGACCAAGCTACCGGTGGTTAGGACTTCAGAGACAGGAACTTCCTCACAATACGTGCCGTGCTCAGAAGAACTGCCTTCTGCATCAAGCCCTTGACCCAACTGCCCACCGCAAGCCTCTTAAGGTGTTGGTCGAGGCTTTTGGCTATTAGTCCATGCACAGAGATTACTATCGGTACAATAATAGCTGAGTCAATACTCCACATGTCCACCATCTCGTGGGCTAAGTCCAAATACTTAGCTTGTTTATCTATCTCAGCCTTCACGAGATTGTCGTCATGTGGAATAGTGATATCAATTATTATTGCAAGGCGCTCTAGCCGATCTATTATCACTATGTCAGGTCTATTTGCAATAATAGTCCTATCAGTGATAATAGATCGGTCCCAGTACAACGTGATATGGTCACTTTCGAGAACTGGGTCAGGCACATATCTATAATACGGTACCTCTGATTCGATAAGGTTATATTTCAAAGCAAGCTGTTGATGGATAATCCTAGCTACTTGGTTGTGTCTATGCAAATACTCACTATTGGCAAGACTAGAACAACCTGAAATAATATGCCTAAGGGATTCTCCGGGACGGCGACATGCCCGACATATATCAACCGTACCATCCTTTAGGATATACTTTCGGTAATTATTAGTCATCACCACTTCATCAGTAATTGCAAAAACAAAACCTTCAGTTTCTCCAAAGAGGTCACCGAATCGTAGCCAGGATACAGAAGATGTTAAATCAATATCTGGCCCGTGCAGGGCCCGATAAAAACGACCATGCAACTCCTTACTCATCCATATATCCTTACGATCATTGAGACTCTGTATCACAGGTTTATGCCAATTCTCTTTAGCCAGAGCAAGCGGGGTCAGTCCTTTGTCAACTACAACCACATCACGATGCACATCCGCGTCAGCGTGAAGAAAATATTCCCTGAGGTTGCACACCTCACGGTTATGGAGGGTCTTAGCATTAAGGAAACCACGACCCCCGCACTTCCGCGGTATGTACAACCTCATCACTGATGAACGCGGATGATGCATTCGGTATGTGGTGAGTAACGTACGGACTTTCCTATCCAGGGCATCAAGTTCTGTCTGAGTCCACCTAAGTATGCCAAAGGAGTACATCAAAACTGGCATGACCCAATCGTTATAGGCGCGCACCTTGTTACCACCTGATAAAAAACTTTTAAGTACTTTTTTCAAGCGGCCAAAGAAGCGCTCCTTCAACGATTGTTTCATACCAACTTCACAGATGCCTAACGCCTGCGACATACCCAGGTATTTATATGTTTCGGTTGCAGAAAGACATCCAAGTCTTGTAGAATCTGAAAGTTCTACGCCTTCAGATTCTATTATCCCGCCTCTGTTTACATGCATGACCGCACATTTGTCAACACCAAACTCCATCCTGATAGAATTACTAAAAACTTCTGTTATCTTTAGTAATTCTGTCAGTTGCAGCTTGTTGGATGCAAATAGCTTCAAGTCATCCATGTAAAGGGATATAACTTGGCCATCCCTCCGCAACCGATAGCCTAACCCTGAATTCTCTAACAAAGTACTCAGAGGATTCAGTGCTAGGCAAAACCATAATGGACTGAGACTGTCACCCTGGAATATACCCCGCTCAATCCTTATAGGCACACTGTTCCCGCAAACCCGTCGACATCCTGGATAGCACAAGACTGTTTTCCATTGCCTCATACATGTCTTCATGAAGGCACATAGAGTTGCATCAATTTTATACAACTCCAGTACCCTCAAGAGCCATGTATGCGGCACAGAATCGAAAGCCTTCTTGTAGTCTATCCAACATGTCGCCAGATTCTTACGGTTACGGCGTGTCTGTTGGCTAATGGCCATATCAATTATAAGGAGCTCTTTAGTGCCACGAGACCCACTTCTGCATCCATTCTGAGAGGTGGACAAGATGGAATTGTCAATTAAGTGGGACGATTTTTTCCCTCTCAGAATAGATGTTAGAAGTTTATAGAGCGTGGGGAGACACGTAATTGGTCTGTAATTCTTTGGGTCTGTGGCACTACCAGACTTAAACAAAAGATGGGTAAGATGGTAAAGATGGTTATTATTATTATTATTATAGCAAATTTAGTAATCATGAGGTCAATCTGCGATTCACCGGGCCTGTGTGTCATCATGCCGTCCACAGGGGCACGTGAATACAGTCTTCAGTGGGAAATGTTTATGGAATGGGAATGGATTTATTATATGTTATATCGCAGCCAATAATCCGCGACCCATAGGCCTGGTACCGGCCCGCGGTGAGGTGTATGCAACGCTGATACATTTGATGTCCTTCGGTATAAGGAGTCAATGTACCCAATAAATGGGCTATAGTGACCTGAGTATGCATTCATGTGCATTATGATATGACATGTGAAAAGGTACCGGCAATTCTCTTTGTGAGAATAACGTTTATTTTATTTGTTACAGATAAAGCAAGCAAGAACATCTCTGGACGTAAACAGCACAGCATTTAATGAATTTTTAGGAACCTAATAAAAGAACCCATGCAATTAATCTTTTTTTTTTCGTTTTTCTTTGTTTTCCGACACCATCAGACCATCTCTCGCCAACGAACCTGCGAGGCAACGGCTTTACACGCCTTTGGCGCGTAAAGCTGAAATCCGCGGACTTTAAAATCGTAGTTTTTGCTCGCTGGCTCAGTGTGCATTGAAGTACACGGACTATAAAACTGCCAAAGGATCAGTCGAGCCGGTGAGACGACAGTTGTCGCGACGATCTGACGATCTGCGAGCGAAGTTCTGAAGTATACTCCAAGGAGATTCCTACTTGAGGTACAGACTCCGTGATAATAATCGTCGGTCTATTTGTTTTTGAAGTGAAACTTCTTTATCGGCGTTGGAAAAAAATTTGCGTCACGTCACGTCACGTCACGTCACGTCACGATTTTTGGTTACGCGCCATCTTTGTTCTGTTCCCCACCACGGTGGATTCGAATTAAGAGTACTTTATCCAGGGATAGCATGTCGTTTGTAGATTTTTGGACTTTTGTACTTTGGGACTTTGGGCTTTTGGACTTTTGGGCTTTAGGGCTTTTCGGCTTTTGAGCTTTTCGGCTTTTCGGCTTTTGGGCTTTTCGGCTTTTCGGCTTTCGGGCTTTTCGGCTTTTCGGCTTTTCGGCTTTTCGGCTTTTCGGCTTTTCGGCTTTCGGGCTTTTCGGCTTTTCGACTTTTCGGCTTTTCGGCTTTTCGGCTTTTCGGCTTTTCGGCTTTTGGGCTTTTCGGATTTTCGGCTTTTCGGCTTTCGGGCATTTCGGCTTTTCGGCTTTTCGGCTTTTGGGCTCTTGGGCTTTTCGGCTTTTCAGCTTTTGGGTTTTTGGGCTTTTGGGCTTTTGGACTTTTGGACTTTTGGGCTTTTGGACTTTTGGACTTTTGGGCTTTTGGGCTTGAAAAATAAGGTTATGAAGAAGTTTCACTTCTTACGTGTGTACACTAGTACACGCACACATTTTTTTTATCTTTTGAATCTGATTCCGTTTATAATGTCAAATGAATAATTTTCTTTGCACGTCATTTAGTTTAAAGACGAACAACGCATTATGCTGATCTAATATGATCAAGACGCAAGGTTTACGTGTACGGTAAAGTTTATCCGTATCAGTGACACGAGTCGTACGATGGTACCGCGTGTGCGAAGTCCGATAGCACGTCTACGAAGAATAAAGCTGGTATTCCCTTTACATATAATTGCTCATCCGTTATAGCTCCGTTAAGGCTAAGTAAACTATCAAGAGGTCAATCTGCGATTCACTGGGCCTGTGTGTCATCATGCTGTCCACAGGGGGACATGAATGCAGTCTTCAGTGTGAAATGGATTTCACAGCCACAGCAGCCAATAACCCACGATCCATAAGGCTGGTACCGGCTCGCGGTGAGGTGTTTGCAACGCACTGCATTTGATGTCCTACGGATAGGAATCAATGTTGTTTTTTTAATGTGGACCTAAAAGGATGCATACATGTGCTTTACGGTATGTATAGCCAGCTATTCTTTTTATTTGAGAATTATGGTTATTACTTATTGTTACAGGTGCTTGAAGCGCTCGTGGCCCCGCGGACTCAGTGTTCTGTAAACGATCACTGCAGTAAGCAAGCAGGCAGTCGTTAAGCTAAGTTGAAGTCTTTATTTCAACAGTAGGCAGTCACAACCTGCGCCTGTCCATTTAAACACGGCAATACGGCTCACCACCTATTACGTGGGACAAATTATACAAATGTGAAATGTGGGCATATAATATGCCTCTGCCTACCCCTTCGGGGATAAAGGCGTGACCATATGTGTGTATGTATGTATGTACAGGTAAAGCAAGCAAGAACATCTCTGGACGTAAACAGCTATACGATTTATCTTTTATAGAATTAGTATGAACCCAATAAAAAATGTTCTCCATCTTCTTCCCCCCTTTTTCTTTTCTCTTTCTTTTTCCGACAACAGTCTGTAACGTTGTGAAACAACGGGTGCAAATAGGGGTTCAACGTTAGGGGTTTTAAAATGAAAACTTAGATTAATAAATGAAAGCGCCATCTACCGAGTTAGTGTCGCAACGACGGAAGCTATAGGCAGTGATACGGTCTTGACGATTGAGTAGTTTCGAGCGGTGCCACTAGAGGCGCTATTTCATTGATATATAAGGCATTGCGTCAATGCAGGAGGACCGCCAGATTAATATTTAAAATAGATCACGAACGTATCAGTGTAATTGGAAATTGTGAGAATCACATCAGTTTAAAAATAATCGTTTATATCATCGCAAATATCCTCGTAAATATCTGTCAAGGATAAGGAGCAAATAGCTATAAATAGAAGACCCCATCATTGGGTGAGTTAAATTAATTATTATGATTCTAGATTTTAAAATAGTGAAAATTAACGGCTGTTGGTCGACCCTGTTATGGGAGGGTAGATTACAGGGGTGTGAAAAAAAAAGGTCTCTGTAAACTTAGGATAGAACCAACCATTGTAAGGCAACCGACTCCCAAATGGTTTAACAGTGGTCGGCTGTCTTAGCAATGGGCGGGAAAAAGGGTTCCAGCTAACCCGTCATATGGAACATTCCAGGGTCCACCCTACGGGTTCAAGAAGTCTACCCTTCAGGTTCCAGGAAGGAACATCCACCCTACGGGTTCAAGAAGTCCACCCTTCAGGTTCCAGGAAGGAACATTCACCCTACGGGTCCAAGAAACCGTCTACCCTACGGGTTGGTAAAATCCACCCTTCGAGTTCCACGAGCGAACATCCGCCCTGCGGGTTGGGAATACCGTGCCGGCCGAAATTGTGGAAGACACGGCTACCTGGCGGACTGCATCGACATCCTGGAGCCACAAGATAAGTCGAACCCTGCGAAGGCCTTCGGAAACCGTACTTGCTGCCCGAAGTTGCCACACCCACGACCCCCAAGTGCTCAATTCTAATAAACTACTAATTATTTACATTTTAAATTCAATCTTTTCATTTCTCTCTCTCTTCCTGAAAGCCTTCAGCTTTTCAAGTCTTTTTGTGAATTTGGTGGCAATCGCATGAGTGGTATATTTCAGCTTTTGCAGCATTCAGGCATATGCGCTGCGCAATTCAACTTTTTATTAAGGGGTAAGGGATTTCAGAAAATATTCAAGTACTCACTTCATTAAATGACACTAAAATGGAACTTTAATTTATTAATAGTTGAGACTACATTAACACTGTGTGCTTTTTACAAAATAATTATTTACATTTAAAAAACACCTCTCAAAATGATTAAAAATCATTTGACTGCCTCTGTGGCGCGGTCGGTAGTGATACCGCCTGCGGCGCTGTAGGTCGTGGGTTCTATTCCCACCGGAGACAAATATTTGTGTGACCCATAAATGTTTGTCTCAAGAGTCTGTGTGTTTCTATGTATAATATGCATGTATTTAAAGTATATAAGTATTAATATCCGTGGTCTGATACCCATAACACAAGCAGGTTATTCCTAGCTTACTTTGGGATCAGATAGCGTTGTGTGAAATGTCCGTGAATATTTATTTATTAAAAATCATTAAAATAGCAGGAATAATTTTAATGAAATGGATACAGTTTTGTCGCAAGTAAATAATTATTTTCTATATAGTACACTGTGCTAATGTAGTCACATCTTATAAGAACTTAAAGATCCATTTTAGTGTCATTTATTGAAGCGAGTTCTTGAATATTTCTGAAATCCTAGGGCCCCATAATGCATAATAAAATTAATATGTACCGTAATGACAAAAAAGTGTGTGTGTGTAACCTTTACGTGCGATTGAAGTAAAATTTCTTTGTTATTGACGGAATCAAATGTTAAATTAATATAATTCATTCGAATTTTGAAATCCAAAATTCAAATAGTAACCGTTACTTCCATCAAAATAAGTTGGTCCAACCCACGCACAGTGTATTATAATCGCTCGGTAGCGGTCACTCTCTTCTTTTTATGTTTTATGATGGATAATAGCCAAACTAAGCAGATAGTTAAACTCCAAAATGTTTATCTCCAATAGTTTCAGAAAAATTTAAGAAATTGAGAAAAGTCCATAGAAACCATAGAAACCCTTCATCTCCTTTGTTATTCGTATTATTTTCGTGGTTTCATTTTTGCATGATTGAGTTATAGTATAGGCATCGATTTATAAAAAAAATTGCGTGTACTTAGTGTACACACGTAAGAAGTGAAACTTCTTCATAAACTTAATTTTCACCTCACCTTAAATTAAGTCAAAAAGTACAAAAGTCCAAAAGTCCAAAAGTCCAAAAGTCCAAAAGTCCAAAAGTCCAAAAGTCCAAAAGTCCAAAAGTCCAAAAGTACAAAAGTCCAAAAGTCCAAAGTCCAAAAGTCCAAAAGGCCAAAAGTCCCAAAGTCCCAAAGTCCCAAAGTCCCAAAGTCCCAAAGTCCCAAAGTCCCAAAGTCCCAAAGTCCCAAAGTCCCAAAGTCCCAAAGTCCCAAAGTCCCAAAGTCCCAAGGTCTCAAGGTCCCAAAGTCCCAAAGTCTCAAAGTCCCAAAGTCCCAAAGTCCCAAAGTCCCAAAGTCCCAAAGTCCCAAAGTCCCAAAGTCCCAAAGTCCCAAAGTCCCAAAGTCCCAAAGTCCCAAAGTCCCAAAGTCCCAAAGTCCCAAAGTCCCAAAGTTCCAAAGTCCCAAAGTCCCAAAGTCCCAAAGTCCCAAAGTCCCAAAGTCCCAAAGTCCCAAAGTCCAAAAGTCCAAAAGTCCAAAAGTCCAAAAGTCCAAAAGTCCAAAAGTCCAAAAGTCCAAAAGTCCAAAAGTCCAAAAGTCCAAAAGTCCAAAAGTCCAAAAGTCCAAAAGTCCAAAAGTCCAAAAGTCCAAAAGTCCAAAAGTCCCAAAGTCCCAAAGACCCAAAGACCCAAAGTACCAAGGTCCCGTCCAAAAGTCCAAAAGTCCAAAAGTCCAAAAGTCCAAAAGTCCAAAAGTCCCAAAGTCCCTAAGTCCCAAAGTTCCAAAGTCCCAAAGACCCAAAGTACCAAGGTCCCATCCAAAAGTCCAAAAGTCCAAAAGTCCAAAAGTTCAAAAGTTCAAAAGTTCAAAAGTTCAAAAGTTCAAAAGTCCCAAAGTCTCAAAGTTCCAAAGTCCCAAAGACCCAAAGTACCAATGTCCCATCCAAAAGTCCAAAAGTCCAAAAGCCCAAAAGTCCAAAGTCCAAAAACCCTTAAATGACATGCTATCCCTGGATAAAGTACTCTTAATTCGAATCCACCGTGGTGGGGAACAGAACAAAGATGGCGCGTAACCAAAATCGTGACGTGACGTGACGTGACGTGACGTGACGCAAATTTTTTTCCAACGCCGATAAAGAAGTTTCACTTCAAAAAATGAACGAATGTTGTCTATTTTAGCGACAATATTTTTTTTTGCAATTATTTAATTTATTTTTTTCTAGGGGCATCCCTTGGCGGTCGCATTTTTTTGATGCCGAATAGTTAATTGTCCATAGTACTAGTACCACAAAAAAAATTAGACGCTACAAGCCCAGGACAGCTGGGATATTCAGCTCTAAAGTTTTGAGTTAGGGTTGTCAGTCAAATCTATGGTATAGTTCAGTTGTGGTCCTTAAACTTTTTATGTGTTATGAATTTATGATCATGAATGAAAACAGCCTGTTCTTTTGTATTAATTATATGTTTACGTATATGAAGAGTAAACTACATTTTACTGAAATATAATAATAATTTTGATAATTTTTAATTTTTTTTAATTTTTTTTTGCCTTACATGGGCCCGATGTAGATTTTCTAGCTTCCGTATCCTGGCTACGTTTCGGAGATTTGTTTGGCGAAACTGAAGGTTTTGTTTGTGCTATTACAGACGAAGTTGTCATGACGAATAACTATCGGAAATATATTTTGAGAGACGGTACGGTTGACATATGTCGGGCATGTCACCTACCGGGTGAATCTCTCAGACATATTATTTCTGGTTGTCCTCGTCTTGCCAACGGCGAGTACTTGCATAGACACAACCAAGTGGCCAGGATTATCCATCAGCAACTTGCGCTAAAATATAAACTTGTAGATTCAGAGGTACCATATTACAGGTATGTGCCCGACCCAGTTCTAGAGAATGGTCGTGTCACGTTATACTGGGATCGGTCTATTATCACTGACAGGACTATTGTAGCCAATAAGCCTGATATAGTGGTAATAGATCGATCAGAGCGCCTCGCAGTAATCGTTGATATTACGGTTCCACATGACGAGAATCTCGTGAAAGCAGAAAAAGATAAACAGTTGAAATATTTGGACTTAGCTCACGAGGTTGTCGACATGTGGGATGTGGATTCAGCGATTATTGTTCCGATAGTCGTATCAGCACACGGTCTGATCGCCAAGAGCCTCGATCAACACCTTAAGAGGCTCGCGTTAGGCGGTTGGGTCAAGGGTTTGATGCAAAAGGCGGTTTTGTTGAGCACGGCACGAATTGTGAGGCGATTCCTGTCTCTGGAGCCCTGACCACCGGTAGCTTGGTCCCTGTACCCGATGCCGGTGGGATACTATTTTTTTTATATTTTTAAATGTATTTTTTATATGTATATTTAAAAATGTAAATTGATATGTAAATAATTAAATAAAGAGGAATAATAATTTTGATAATAATAATAATTTATTTGATATCCAACGGTTGTACAATAAACACTCAGATTTTTTCATACATAATATGCTTAGGATAGACATTTAAAAGTAAGTGTTTTTTTTTAACACTATGGTAAGATTTAACTTGTGCTAAGGGTACAAATAATAATACCAATCCTAATTTCAATTAAATAAAACGTTTATCAAAAGAAACCAAGTAGTAACGATTTTAATGGTGTATAACCGCAATGGTGTATAATGCGAAACTAAGCTTGTAATAAAACTCCAAAATGTTTATCTCTCATAGTTTAAGAGGAATTGAAGAAATCGAGAGAAGAGCCCATAGAAACCATAAAAAAACATTCATGTCCTTTTCTATTTACGTTTTTTGTTATAATTAAGTTATTAAGACACGAATTTAAAAAAAAAGTAAAACTAATGTCATCTATTTTAGAACGAATTTTTATTTTCTTATTATTTGATTTTTTTTTCCAGGGGCATCTCTTGATGGTCGCATTTTTTAAAAATCCTTTATTGTTAATTGTGAGTAGTACTACTTCCAAAACAAAAAATTGAGGCTACAAGCCCAGGATACCTGCGATATTCAATTTTGAAGTTTTGAGGGGTAAGGGTTGTCACTCATGTCTATGGTATAGTTCAGTTTGTCATATCGTAAGAAGATAAGTGTAATATCAATGAATAAATCTGAATTTTTTTTTGATTTCTAACAAATAAAAATATAAAGACCACAACTGAACAATACCATAGAGATACAACCCTAGCTCAAATCTTAAAAACTGAATATCGCATCTGTCCTGTGCTTGTACCGCGTATTTTTTTTTGTGGTAGTACTCATCAGCGCAATTAACAAAAAAACATTTTTAAAAAATGCGGCCATCAAGGAATTCCTATGAAAAAAAAGCAATAATTTTAAAAATCTTGCTTAAATATACAAGTACACTTCTTATATTAATTGGTACCTACAATATCACTTAACCATTACAAAACTTTCATGCCAATATTTAATATATTTAAATTATATCTCAATTGTATCATCATTCTAAATATTATAAATTTCAGATATCAAAACTTTTTGTGACAACCCTATTTCCATAGAAAATTATAGAAAACTTAGAAACGTATTATCTCAGCTGTCCTGCATTGAAAAAAATTAAAAATTTATGAGTAGGAAGCTACATAACTAGACATTAGTTAGATAGTGAAAAAAAATGCGACCGTCCACTAGAAAAGCTTTATACTGATTTTTCTAAAATTTGAAAATAATTTTTTATTTCGTATGCTAGGACAGGTGCGAACTTGTAATTTCTAAACATCATTACGAATATATTCCTCCATTCATTGGTAATTTTAACCACAGTAAATTTTGATTATTTCCAGCAAAATCTGTAAAATTGTTTTTGTCAAAGTTCAATGACCTTTTAAGAAAAGCTTCATAATTTCAAACCCATTTTTTTTTTAATTTTTGGTGTGTCATATTATGCTGTACTACGTTTATATCTATCGTTATTGGCCATAAAGAGAGTGACCGCTACTGAGCGATTATAAAACACTGTGCCACGATCGAACCTAAAACCTCAACGTGACAACGACTAAATGCATGGCGAGCCATCAGTTTTACTCAATAAAGGATCATTGTTGGATCTTTGACTCGCCAATGGGTTAATAATATAATGGGCTCCCGACACGATCAATTGGAAATTGTCAAGCATATAATATAATGGGCCCATAAATGGGCTCCTAGTCCTGGCATGATCATGCCTTGCAATTGTCAATCACGTTAAATATGAATGGAAGTGTGTGTGCATCGACGTATATGTACAAGATATGTACACATGACATTTAACGTGCTTAACAAGTTTGGACCCCTTAATGGACTTTTAGGTTTTTAAGCTTCCCGTACACACGTGCTGACGCGACGTGCTAAATATTATGAAGTGCGTGGCTTCTTTGCACTTTTTATGTGCATCTACATGTTTGTGACTTGTCAAGTCGCATTGACCGTCTCTGAAGCTCATTATAAAGAAACATTTTTTTGCATTTTTTTGTATAATCTGTGATCGCGTTCGTCTTTGGTATAGTTTGGTTTTGTTTTTTTTTTCTTTGCTCTATTCTATGTCTCTATGCTATGCGTGTATCTGTCGAAGATGGAGGCCGCTGAAGTTGAAACCGGTGCAAAAAATCATTTAAATAATGTGTTATCCGATGAAGAATATGCTAATTTACCTAATCCCGTTGCGGAGAAAATCAATGGTTATATTGATAATAAATTTGGGGAATACTTGACAGCCATAGCATTACACGAATCTACCAAGACCCAAACAGGTATCAAACCGGTGTTTTCTGATGCTTTCACTTTTGATTTTCGTTTTACTTTATATGTTCAAGAATGTGTTTCTTTATGAAACTATCCTTTTACTTATTTAGTTATAAAACCTCTTTGATGAATCATAACTTGCCACATACTGCAAGTTCAGCAGAACTTTCTTCAAACATCCTCGTTCATTGTTTATAGTTCTGTACTTTCTACATAACCTCTAAAAACTGTTTTCAATTTTTTAGAACTTAAAGTTCACCGTTTTGCTAATTTAAAGCTTGTTTCCATCTATTACTATAATTTTCTATTTGTGTAGGTATCTAAAACACTTACTTACCAAACCACTATTTAGTCAAATCACCCTACCATGCTAGACAGCTATTGGATTAGAGTGAGTAAATAGTTTTAGACCTAGAACTTTTTGAACGTTCTAAATTTTAAAAAGTTCTAGTTCTAAATACTCTTTTTTTTTCCATTTTTAAAAAAATTATAAATCCAACATGAAAACAATGTACATTTTCAAGGTAAAATACTAAGTACTAACTATATTTCTGTGGTTCAAAAATGGTTTTATGAGTTTTTTCTTTATAGATTGGAAATAGTTTTAGACCTAGAACTTTTTTAACGTTCTAAACTATGTTGTAGTTCTAAAACTAATACTCTTTTATTTTTAATTTTTTAAATAATCATAAATCCAACATGAAAACAATTTAACGATGTACATTTTCAAGGTGGAAATACTAAGTACTAACTGAGGAGGTCCGGAACAAAAGCCGATAAATCCACTTTGCACCCAATATCTTTTTATAGTTTTTTTGGTAGTTGAAGTAGTCATACATGATATACAACACTCACGCTGCAACAGATCCCGTTAAAAACGTTCTAAATACGGCTCTAAAGATGGGCAGCCGTATCAAAACTCGACAAATACACATATTTTAAAGGCTTTCTTTAATTTTCGAAACAATAACCGATAAATCCTATACAAATTCTTTAGATCTTTTTCGTGGTCAGTCCATTTACCGAAAAATTTATTTTATATTGTTTTTCATCTGAAAACATTAGTTACGTGGTAGAAATAGTTTATAGAAAGGTAGCAACACTAGAGATGAAAATGACCAAATTGACTGAATTTGACTGACTGTCATTTACGGTCAAATTGGTCAAAAACGGTCATTTTGCTGTCAAAAAGGGTCATAAACAGTCACTTTGATCTTGAGTGCTTTTTGATATTTATTTTGAACTAGCTGACCCTCGAAACTTCGTTTACGCCACATAATGTGCACGAAAGGAGAGGTACCTAATTCTTCATCAGACTTGTCAAGCACCGTGTGAAACAGCCCTGTTTGCTTAATCGTAAAAGAGCTTAAAGATGAAGAGAAGATATTCTAAAACCATTCAGTCCACGCCTTCGGCGCGGACTATTAGAATTATTTTACAATAGCCTTAATCATTAAGCTCTTTTATGATTAAACCAACATGCCCGTTTAGACCTACCCTCTCATTCAAAGGAACCGTTGAATTCTAGGTTCGGCGAAAGTTGAGATGCCTCTAATTTCTGAACTACAAACCCCTCAATCTTGAAACTTGGGTCGAAAAATCCTTAAAGTACCTACTCCCTTTTCAATACTAAAAAAATATTTGAAATCGCATCACATGTTGAGAAATTACAACTGAAAAACCATTTTATCTTTAATCCCCTCTCGCGCAGGAACTGCGCAATACAAGGTTCTAGGATACTTTTGATCCCGAATCAAAAGTATCCTAGAACCTTTCTCGGGATATAAGCTCAAAATGTACTAAGTATCATTCAAATCGGTTCAGTAGTTTCGGCGTGATACTTATTGTATATGATATGTCAGCGGGATGCAGACAGTCAGACAGACATGAAACGTTTAAATTACATTTTTGGCTTAGGTATCGATTAGAGAACGCCCTCCAATTAAAATTTTCAAAACATCTTCCATGTACAGACTCCCGACCCTCTACAGTTTTATTATATGTATAGACTAGCTGACCCTCGCAACTTCGTTTACGTCACATAAGGTTTGCTAATGGAGCTAATGCTTCTTTATCAGACTCATCAAGCAGCGTGTGAAACGGCCCTGTTTGCTTAATCATAAAAGAGCTTAAAGATTAAGTCTATTCTAAAACAATTCAATCCCCGCCTTCGGCGCCTCAATCATTAAGCTCTTTTATGATTAAGATTTACCCTCACATTCAACGAAACCCTTGAATTCTATGTTTTGCGAAAGTTGAGATGACTCTAATTCCTGAACTACAAAACCCTCAATATTGAAACTTGCGTGAAACAATCCTTAAAGTACTCTCTTGATAACACTGAAAAATATTTTGGAATTGGATCACGTATCACGTGTTGAGAAATTACAACTGAAAAACCATTTTATCTTTAATCCCCTCTCGCGCAGGAACCGCGCAATACAAGGTTCTAGGATACTTTTGATCCCGAATCAAAAGTATCCTAGAACCTTTCTCGGGATATAAGCTTAAAATGTACTAAGTATCATTCAAATCGATTCAGTAGTTTCGGCGTGATACTTATTCGGGATACAGACAGACAGACAGACATGAAAAGTTTAAATTACATTTTCGGCTTTAGTATCGATTAGAGAATGCCTTACAATTAAAATTTTCAAAATATCTTCCATGTACAGACCCTTGACCCTCAACAGTTTTATATGTATAGATTATACTGAAATGGTGCCCCCTGTCGGGAAAAATTGGCATAATTAGTCACTTTAATAGTTCGAATTAATAGTAAGTATAAGTCAATTTGATTGAATTTGACAATAAATGACCGGTCAAATACGGTTTTTGACAATCGTGACTGGTCAGATTCGGTCATTTTACATCTCTAAGCAACACTAATTTAATATAAAAATAATAATAAATGTAATACTTCTGCAATCTTTAACCTAACTATTAAAATTAATAAAATAAAATTTAAAAAATATATTATATTTAAATTAAAAGTTTATTTTAATTCATTTAATAAATAACAATTTGGTGATGATTGGAGTACTAATGACGAATTTAAGTGGTACAGAGATTTAGTACAAAGTGAAAGCCATAGTGAGCATGAATCTGATGATGAAGACTTATGTGCGACTGTACTGAAGAAGAAACCCTTCGGTCTACAATGATTTTTGTATAAAAAATGTATTTTTTGATAATTCAACTATTTTACATTGATTAAACAAAAATTAACGTGTATTTTACTAGTTTTACCTATTCAATAAAGAAAAACTTACAATAATCGAAATCCCGATTTTTGCGGAAGTACGGGGACAAAAGTCGATAATTACAATATAGCCAGTCAAATCCCGATTAATACATCATGTTCCTACCAATACCCGATTATTCCATATTTGAAACTAAATTTGTAAAAAAACTATTAATACTAGAATTTTTTAGTCATGACTATTTGAAAGTCCTTCCTACACGCCAAATTGAGGTAATATTAGTTTAAAAAACCACAGAAGTATTGTTACGTAAATCATTCTTTTGTAGTTCCTGAAAAATTACGAAAAGTGGATTTATCGGCTTTTGTTCTGGACCTCCTCAACTATATTTGTGTGGTTCAAAAATGGTTTTATGAGTTTTTTCTTTATAGATAGGATAAATTTGCTATTAGGATCAGATCTATGAATAATAGTAAAAAGAAAAAGCCATTTTTTTTTAAATCACTAACTTTTACCTAAAAGTATATTAAAATGGGACTGGTAGGCATCAATAATCTGTCTATACACACATTTTATACAATCTCAGGAACTCCAACACTGTCAATGTTATTTTAAGCTATAATAAGACCATAGTTAAAGTTATCAAAGTAAATTTTACATTTACATATCTATACATTTACAATATAACTATCTAAACTAAACCTAAATAAGGCCCCCGTGGCATTGTGCCCAAGACTAGCAGCATTCCCCCTTTGAATAGAAATACATATTCGCTGAGCGAGAAAACTGCCAGCCCTTGGGTCACCAGTAGAATCCAGCAGGCGCTTTTTCTAATTTTTGAAAAATTAAGAAAGTTAATTGATTGAATATATCACCTTTGTAGTGGTTGGGTACTTGATGAGCCTGTTAGACACTGCATACTGAAGTGCAACACACAGTTTTCTTGATCAGTGGCATAAGGATAATTTTTCCTATGAGGGAGGCATGGTTGGTCATAATGAGATCTAATAGTGACTATTTGTTGTCATTCCTTTTTATGAGATTGAGTACCAGGTTATTAATTTTAAAGGTTAAGAAACAAAAATACAACAGTTAAATCTTGCCTGCCCTATGACCACTGTCAGAAGTTGTATGGAATGCTTGAGTGACTCTGAATCACTAGATGTCACAATAGCTTTCCATCAGGCGAGCAACAACAATTAGGCAAGCTTAATAAAAAACATAAGAGAGAATTGAACTCCCCCTCTCTCTCTCAAATTTTCATATGCAAGTAGTTCAGGAGTAAATTACATACCGTAAGAACAATTTTTTTGAATGATTTTATTAAAATGTCTAGTTTTTAGATTAAGACAATTTTGGAATTACTTGCCAACTTTCATAGTAACAGATGAACAGGAAGTACCCTCTTATTTTTATATGTGGAAATCCTCACCTCCTTGTGTGGAAAGCATGTTGTGCTCACAGAAAGATTCAGCGATGTCCCACTTGCTCCTGTTGGAGTCCATGGTCCTCACCATGTATGAGACTATCTACACCCAGGCTCGCAACAAGGTCCTGACTGCAATGCCCATTCTGAGCATTACCTCAGTGTGTGCAGTGCTGTGTCATTACAGTGCTGACTCTTGGGATAAGTATCTTTGACACTCCGTAGGTGAGGCTGCCATGGCACCTCTCCAGCCATTCTTCCGTGATCAGCTTCAGTGTCTCAATAGTATTGAGATCCCACTTTGGTTGCTGAAGTTGCACCTTCAGTGTCTTCATAAGCGGATCTATATTGAGAAAATCTCCATCCAAAGGTTGTCTGTAAGAGTAGGTATGCTTTTTAGCGATAAGGCCGCCCAGAGTTTTTGTATGTTTATTCTATTTATCGACAGATCAAACTTCCTATTAGGGTTCTGTATTTGAATAATTTCAGATATTCTATTTTATGAGAAAGAGATTTTTATGTGGCTGTATTAAGATCACCTAAGGAACCATAATAATTGGTGACTAGCTGACCCGCGCAACTTCGTTTGCGTCTCATAAGAGAGATCACCTGTTCCCGTCACATTTACTACCGTTGCGTCGCGTCGTTAATATTCATTAGAAAAAGGTTTATCGTCGCGTGTATTCCCGGTCGCATTATTGTAGAACATTTCCATTAAAATGGTTATTGTTAACCAATAGTAAAAGAGAGACACAGACTTCTTTTGGGCACTTTTAAAAAGGTTAAATTTTGGGATACATAATTTTAACGCACGCAACATAATTTCTCAAAAGAAATATTAGTTTAGGAGTTCCGTACCCACACACAAATGGTTAAAACGGGACTCTTCATGAGAATTTGGTGTTTGTCCGTCATGAGGCTGTATCTTAGGAACCGTGATAGCTAGAGAGCTGAAATTTCAATATTTTATAATCACCAGTTAAGTACCACCTATGAACACCAGTAATTAAAATGATTGAGGGGGGGGGGGGCGAGATTTGAGGGGCGTTGCAAAAAAATGGCCCAGTCCCAAGGGCGTCGCAGATCAAATAAGTTTGGAAAGCCCTGGCAGGGCGTCGCAGATCAAGTAAGCTTGGGAAGTCCTGCCAGGGCTTCCCAAGCTTACTTGATCTGCGACTGAACTGTACGTCGCATCGCCCTGGTGTGTCGCGACGTTGTCCTTGGGGCGTCGCGAGCAACTCGAATGATTGCTAATTTTTTCTGATAATCTGAGCAATATTTCTGGTTCACAAATTTTCCAAACTCCAGTTTAATAAAGCCTTGGAAGGAATATACCGTTCGTAGAGGCGGCGACACGCACTTCCTGGCTCCTTCAGATAAGGGTTCAGCCTAACCAGCCTTCTGGCGGCGCAGCGTACGTCAGTAACTTCGGCGCGAGATTCCCAGTCGTGCTGGACGAAACCTCACCGACTGTCGGATACCATCTGTGCCAGGGGATGGTTTTGAAAGCGTTTATAATGTCCAGTGAAACTGCCGCCAACAATACCTTTCCTCGACACCAACTGAATTAGACAGACAGCCAGTTACATAAATATTTCTTTTATGCTTATTTTTACTTTCTAACTAAAATTATAAATGCCCAAATATATGTGAGGGGCGTCGTTCGAAAATGGCCGAGTCCCAAGGGCGTCGCAGAAGAAATAAGTTTGGGAAGCTCTGGGTTAGGGTACACCCGGGCAGGCCACACTGTGCTCTGTGGAATTGTGCTATATGTAAATGCGCACCTTCGGATAGTTCACGTCCTCTTGTTTAGAACAGCACAAAAAGAAAATTCACCGTGTCTCCCATACCATGTTTCATTATTATACTATTTCCCAAATTTCGATAAACTTCTAACGCGCTATTTTATTACTTTACGAGCTGGCCAGCGCAACGTCGCCGTCGTTTACTTCACATAAGAGAGTTAAGGTGTACTTATTAATCAGGCTTTATCATGAAAGAGCCTAAAGACGTCTATTTTAAAATGACGTTTAGACATCTCTAATTTCTGAAAACAAAACCCACAATATTAAAACTTGTATAGAACAATCCTTAAAGTATCTAACTGCAAAAACAATGTTGTAATCGACCTAGCGTTGAGAAATTACAACTGAAAAAACATTTTATCTTTCATCCCCTCTCCCAAAGGAACCCGTATTCCCGTAATGAATGAGAACGTTATAACTGATAAAATGAAGCTATTATCAATGTCGCCCCATATAACCAGTATAGATTTAATAATTTTTTTTTTTATTTTAGGTGATAAAATTGCTACATTAGAAGCTCAACTGCTGGAAGTTACTGCAAAATATGAGGATTCAGTAAAAAAGTTGTCAACATCTGATTCTACTATCACGGAATTGAATCAACAAGTGGAGAAATTGATTGTAGAATTGGAAAAATCTCGTGAAAAAATAGCACGTTTAGAAAATGAAATCATTTCTATTAAAAGTTCAAGAGATGCTGCGGTTGATGAAAGAAATGACTTAACAAGAATATTAGAGAGGCGTGATGCCGAATTTGAAAGACTATCAGTCAATGAAACTTCCCTATCCCAACAATTACGCGCGGCAATTGACAGCAAATGTGAGGCTCTGGCATTAAATGATGAAATTCAGAGTAAAGAACTGTCTTTACAGTATCGTGAGAAACGTATTGAACAGGAAAGGACTTTACTAAATTCGCAAATAGCTGGTTTAACAGATGAGGTCAACAGACTTACTTCCGAAATACAAACTGTCAGGTTAAATAATACCAGTCGATTAGTAAGTTTGGAAACTCAGTTAGCAGAGAAAACAGAGGAACTGAATGCTGCTAATGAAACAATAGCCCAATTGAATGACATTAAAAAGAACTTAAATAATCGTGCTGAAAATCTTACCCAGCGTCTTATGGATCAACGTGAAGTTGAAAATAAAATGACTGAGAACTATAAAAAAGAATTAGATGCTAAAACTAAATTAGCAGACTTATTCAAGACTATGCTTGATGACGCTGAGTCCAAAACGTTAGAAATGACTGAAGGTATTGCAGAGCTTCAAAAGTTGTTGAATGAAGCCACCGAAAAATATGGAGACTTGGAAACAAAATATAAACAGGCTGAATTAGATCATGAGGAATTAACGGATAAGAAGAATGAAGTAATTGTTTCTTTAAAGAATGAATTAGAACACGCAAATGATCTACTGAAAGCTGCCAATGCTCAAAATCTTGATATGGCCTTAAGTGAGTTGGCTCCATCAGCAGCAACGGCTAGTAAACTTTTGAAATCAGGCATGTCCCTCACTCAAATTTATTCACAGCTTGTTAAAGCCACTGATGAGCTGTCTCAAGAAAAGGAGGAGAACAGACGTCTAAACATAACAATTAATACAATCGTTCAAGAATTAGAAGAGAAAGCACCAATGTTACAAAAACAAAAATCTGAATTTGAAGAAACACTAGAGACCAATGCGGCTCTATCTCAACAAATAGATTCTTTAGTAATGGATTGTAGTAAATTCCGTGATGAAAATAGTGAATTAACAAAAATTTCTAACCATTATAATCGTGAAAACTCAAAATTGAAAGGAGAACTAGCTGATTTAGGCAGGCAGGTTTGCTTCTTATTAAAAGAAATTGAACATGGTCGTGGAGGTTCATTGCCCAATGGTGACCATGATTCATCTCAAACTGCTTCTAACACCACTAATTCGTCGGATTTGAGCTCTTCGCGAATTATCTCTAAAAACTTAGTAACATTCAGTAATATTCAGGAAATGCAATCTAATAACCAGAAACTTTTGAGAATGCTTCGTGATATGACTGAAAAGGCGGAAGAAAATGATCTTAAAAAAGAACAATTTGAAAGTGGTGAAATGCAAACTAAAATTGAGTCCTTAAAAAATAGAGTTCTTGAATTAACAGAAGCTCAAGACCGTCAAACGAAAATGGTAAATGGTTTGATAAGACAACGAGACATGTTTAAAAAGCTGTATCATGACAACATGAAAGGCAAAAGGCATGATTTGTCAGCTTCTGAAATTGCTGAATTAGAAAAGAGTGGGATATATCCTATGGATGTACAATCACCCGAAATCGTGAGTAAACCACCTACTCCTGAAGTATCCTCATTTGAAATACGGTACAAAGAGACAGAAAAGCAACTGGAACTGCTAAAAGAAGAATATAAAACATATAAGGAAGAGAAAGTTACTAATGAAAGAATGTTATTTGATCAAATTGAAAATATGAGAAAAGATATTAACAAACTTACAGCTGCAAATAGTAAATCTGCTTCGACTTCTGAATACAATAACGAAAGACTTAAAATATTGCAAACAAATATAACAACTTATAAAAAGCAAATAACTTCACTAGAAGAAAAGAATAAAGCATATAATGCAACTATTGCTAAACACGAAGTCTCTCTACAACATTTACGAGATGAAGCATTAAATGCACAAAGTAAGCTTGCTGCAGCTGAAATTCAGTTGGATAATTTAAAGCTTGAATTAAAATTACTTAAAGACGCTGAATCCCGTCTCCAAACGGAAAAAGAAATATTAAATAGAGAAAGACAAGGCCAATCACTGTTGCTTAAAAATTTAGAATTGATAAAGGCTAGTTTAGAACGTGTCGAAGCCGAAAATCGTATGAAATTAGAGTCAAGGTTAGATGAAGCTACACGGGAATGTTCAGCATTGAGAAGGAGACTCCAAGAAGAACAGGATCGTTTTAGAGAACTAACGGCTCACTTAGAAAGACAAACTAATACTGCAATTGGAAGGATGCAAGAAGAAAAAGACGCGGCCGATGCTTTAAGAAAAGAATTGAAAGAAATGAGGGAAAGCTTGACAGAAAGAGCTAAAGCACACGAAGAAATATCTAAAAAACTCAAAGTGGCTCTTTCTCCTAACACTGACAGTTCACTGGATACTGTGAAAAGAATCAGAGAACTAGAAAATAAATTATCTGATACACAAGATGAGGTAAAATCCCTTCAGGAACAACTTACTGTTGCAAAAGAACACATAAAACAATATTGTGATATATCAGAAAACGCAGAAAAAGAATTAAAGTCCCTTAGTAGCGAATATGAGACCTATAAAACAGAAACTGAATTAAAATTGACTGCCTACACCAGAAAACTTCAGGTCTTAGAAGATAAATGCGCTGAACTCGAAGCTGAACTTTCTTTACATGCCAATGGGGAACATTCAAATAGTAACATAACATTGAAAAATGAGTTAGCGAATGTGAAAGAGGAATTAAAGATTGCCTTAACCAATATGGACAGTTATCGCTCTGAATTGGATACTGCACGCTCTGAGATGTCAAAATTATCGGAAGTAGCACAAAATGCTGAAGAGAAGTACACTCATGAAATGATTCTGCATTCTACAGACATACAAGCTCTGACCCAAGTCAAGGAAGAACTGCAAAAATCACAAAATCAAATAAACGAGTTGATTGCACTCAGAAATCGCGCTCTTGAAGAACTAGAAACCGAAAAGAACTCATGGTTGGAAAGGCAACGGATATTAATGAGTGAAAACGAGCAACTTAATGAGCGTTTGAAAAATTTGAATGACCAGAATTCTCTATTACACGATCAAATTCAAGCTCTCGGTACACAGCTGTCTGTTACGCATGCATCTAGATCAAGATCTGAAAGTATGAATGAGTCCGTAAATGAATCAAATATGAATATATCTGTCGGAGAAGATGACGGAAAATCGTCAGAACAATTATTCCAAATTGTGAAATTCTTGAGAAAAGAAAAAGATATTGCTATGGCTAAATTTGACATACTACAAGCTGAAACTATGCGGCTCAAATCCCAATTAGAGATCGCGGAAAAACAATTAGATGACACCAAATTAACTCTAGCTGCAGAAAGGGAAAAATCAGAAGTTGGTATGGTTACAGCAAACAGACAGTCGGATATATTACGAAAAGTTGAAACATTGAATGCTCTCACAGATAGTAATAGAATTTTACGGGAGGAACGTGATAGTTTATCTGTTCAAGTAGAAGAGCTAAGTGCAACAGCAAAAGCAACGGAATCACAATTAGCACCATTACAAGAAAAAATTTCAGATATATCATCGAAAAATGAAACATTACTATCTGAAAATAATTCTCTAAAAGCTGACTGCGCCAGATGGCGAAACAGAGTTAACGCTTTAGTTGAACGTGCAAACAAAACAAGTCCAGAAGATTGGAAACGGCTTCAAAATGAAAGGGAAACATTAGCAAAAATGTTGACAAGTGAAAAAGAAAATGTTAGAAAACTAAGTGAAGAACTAAGTGCTGTCAAAGTTGAAAAGACTAAAATAGAAGAACAATATACATTAGTAACTCGTCAGCAAAATGCTTTAGTGGAAGATAACAAAAAACTCAATGAAGAATTGCAAACACTTCGAGATGACATGGGTCGTCTTACTGAAGAAGTAACGAAATTGAAGGCTGATCATGCTTCCCTTGCTACGTCTAATACAAAGTTGTCTGAAGAACTTTCAAGCAAAGATGCATCTTTAACTGACATAAGGAATAAAGAAAACCAGATAAGAAAAATTGCTAAGAAATATAAAGCTCAATATGAAGAGTTGATAAAAACGGTTGAGGAAGACAAGAAAAAGAGTGAAGGAGATGCCGCTGCAGCAGAATCTGCAATATCAGAGAGCACCAAGAAATTTGAGGAACAAATATCTAGTTTTCAAACCATATTGGAGGCTGAAAAAGTTAATACTGAAAAGTTAAAACAAGAACTTGAATCACTTCGAACCGCCAATATGGAGAAAGAAGAAAAGTCAAAACAAGTGCTGAAACAGGCTAAAAGTAAAATAGTTCAACTTACAGAACTGAAAAACACTTTGGGTCGTGAATTGGATGAGTCTCGAAGTAAGATAGCTGCTCTTGAGCAAAGTACTCGTGATGAACAAGACGTAAGAGTAGCACTTATAAAGTCGCAATATGAAGGTCGTTTATCGAGACTAGAGAAAGAACGAAGTGAAGCTCAAGTAGAAAAGACCAGGGAGGTTGAAGCATTACTCCAGAAAGTGACAATGCTTCAACGGCAGCTCGCAAGTCAAGCATCAGCATCCAAGCAACAAGCAACTACTGAGAAAACAACTAGTGATCCACCTACTGCCAACATCAAACCAATGGCAGGTAAGACTCCATTTCCTAACCATTTAACAGGTATAATCATTGTGGAGAGAGTGTAATAGTTGATTTGCGGTAAGAAAGCAATGTAATACATATTACAATTTTTAAATCTCAATGTATTTAATGCTATGAAACGCAACCGTTTCGTTAGAGAAGTCTGCGTTTGCCTCTCATATTTTGGACAATCCATGTTGATAATGGGGAGTGGTTAAGTCGGGGGACAGAGTGGTACTTAATCATTGCATTCTTACTACGAAAAATTTTTAGAGCGACTATGAAAGCTGTCCCACTGAAATTATTTATGATTTTCGAGCTTCTTTCGTGTGTATGATTCTTTTTAAAAAATTGTTTCGAGAACAAACTCACTGAGAACGATTCTGTAACATACCTCCGACAGACGTTTCTCTGCCGGATGAGCCGCCGACAGAACGTTTTGATTGTATTTTTCACCGACAGAACCTTTCAACTACGAACGTTTCGCCGACAGAATGATTAATTCGACGACATGATCGTTCACGAAATAAGAACTCGTCGACAAAACAAAAAAAAAATAACCACGATGGCTAAGGCTTCTAACCTAACCTATCTGAGTCGGGGTGTTAACAATTCACTTATTAAGGTTGAATTAATCGTTCTGTCGGCGAAACGTTCGTAGTTGAAAGGTTCTGTCGGTGAACAAATCATAATCGAAACGTTCTGTCGGCGGCTCATCCGGCAGAGAAACGTCTGTCGGAGGTATGTTTTAGAGCCCTGAGAACAGAAGTCAAAAAGTGGTGGGAGATTTACCTTCCACAGTGAGATTCTCATTGTAATGATTTCCGATACTAAATATCCACAGGATATTCAAACAGTTATTTAAAAATATTGTTTGATTTGGTATTTGCCGATTTATAATATAGGTAAATAAATAGTGAAACGTTTCTCGCAAGGAGTAGCTCAACAAAGTGTGTCAGCCAGCCGTCGTGGAGGCGAGACCCCGCTGGCGTCCATCCGCCCGATGGCGCAGGTCGGGCCCACGGCGCCGCACGACGCCCACACCACTGAGTACATGCCCGCTTCATCCTCGCGGCCGCTACCTCGCGCAGCTGTTGCGGCTTCTACTGCACCGCCCGAGTCCACACAGGTATTACATTTTTATTTCAATAATAAAGGGTAGTATTTTCATCGGTAGGTATATATTTTTGATACATAACATCTAATATCTTCGTCAATAGTAACCACACTATAATTTTGGTTTCACATTTCTATATGTGCTGCAACTCAAAATAAATTATCACTATGCAGGACATGGATACCAGTGAGGCCGGTATGGGCAGTTCTGGCTCTAGCGACAGCACTGCGCAACCGTCGTCACACACACAGCCTCCGCAGCAGGTCAGTTTGAAATTTAAAGCCAAAATAGTGTTGCAATTTAAGAGTACATAGTGTGATTCTAAATAAATAATACAGAATAGATATTCATTAAAACTAATTTTGTTGTGTCTAAGTGGCATTTCAATAAATCCCATGTTTCTGATTTAACATGTGTGTCGTAGAGATATGGGCCTCATCAATATCTCCTCACCTGCTATTCATGCACTTACTGACCAACAGACGAGATAACGACGCAGACTCCCTCACGGGGTTGGTAGTAAAAATAAACTATACGTCTAGATGTAGAAGAGGACCAAATGGACAGTTGGTTTGATAATTATGACCATCATGTCACTCGGTTTTACCTACGACGATACTCACCTACTGCCCGCCCAAACCGAAAGTTATAAATCAGTCGGGGCCGCCTCGAATTTGTATGAGCACACTCGTGCACGCGTGAGTCTGCACGTACAAAAATGTGGTTTTCCGGCCGTCGAGTTTGCGGCCTAGATAATTATGCTTGTAACAAAAGGCAGCAAAACAAAGTAACTACTCTCGCACACTGAAGTTAAGGTGGAGTTACTTTGAACGCGACATCTACCTGAGGCCGTATTCTCTTTTAACGGCGACTTTCTTCAAGTGAATATTTTGTACGTAGTACTATTAGTTATTCTGTGGTTACAGGCAGTCGCTATGGTAATGCCCCGTATTGAACAACCGAGCACTGCAACATCGGGTAGTGCAGCAGGAGTATCAGCAGCGAGCTCAGCGGCCAGTGTGTCCGCCACGCCCAGTGTGCCGGTCCCAACTGCCTCTGCGCCTCCTATGATCAGTGAGTATACACAACACAATCTTAACTTTATAATGAAGAACGCTGGATATACAGGGTGAATTTTTGAAAAGGGATTGGATGGCCAAATCTGAAACCATAAGGAAAAGCGAAAAATGCTGAAAGGAGTCACGAGCCCGATTTTGATGAAACTTAAAACCTCATCATTAGATTTTTGAAAAACCCATAATCCTAGCTGGGAATCGAACTTGTTGATTTTGAAAAAAAAAAACACACCCTTTATTATTACACCATACGATAGAGTCGCTGTTAAGGATCAAATTTTGCAAAGTAATGATATACGCCAAATTTAAGGAATATTTGGAATTTTAATAGAATTCATATTTCATGGACCTAAATTTTGTATCATAATTTGTTTCGTTCAAATTCCCAGAAAAGATCGTAACTATTCCGTGTTTTAAATTATGCCTAGAATGATTTTTTGGAGAATATTCTAAACTGAATCAATAATATTGAAATATTGAATGCAGCACGATCCTTGAGGTCTCGAATCCAGCTATGTATTGCAAAGATTTTGAACAATTAATCAGTTAACGTAAGAAAAATAAAATGTATTTTGTTAAAGATGAGCTCTTTCCTGTAGTTTGCCGTATATCATTACTTCCCAGAATATGATCCTTAATAGCAACACTATCGTATGGTGTAATAATAAAAGGTGTTTTTTTTTTACAAAATCAATGGATTCGATTCCCAGCTAGGATTATTGGTTTTTCAAAAATCTAATGATGAGGTTTTAAGTTTCATCAAAATCGGGCTCGTGACTCCTTTGAGCATTTTTCGCTATTCCTTATAGTTTCGGATTTGGCCATCCAATCCCTTTTGAAAAATTCACTCTGTATAATAACTATGTATTGTGGTATGGAAAATTGGAAATGTCCTATCGCTGTGACCGATTTCAGACTTTACCTTGACGTTTCCAATTTAATTGACATCTACTCACCAAAGGACATCATCATAGAGAGATCGGGAAATATACATAAAAAAAGCAGAACCTGATTTTCAGAGAAGAAGATTTTGCATATTGTGATACTAAATGTTTGAACAGGTCCAATAAGCACTGGTCCATCAGGCGCCGGATCAAAGGATTTAGGCAACGTGAGCACGTCTCACGCGCCACCCGGCGTCAGTACATCCCAGGCAGCAGCTGGGGTCAGCACATCGCACGCGCCAGCCGGGGTCAGCACCTCGCAGGCGCCGCCCGGGGTCAGCACGTCCAATGCGCCGCCCGGGGTCAGCACGTCTAATGCGCCACCCGGGGTCAGCACGTCGAATGCGCCGCCCGGTGTCAGCACGTCCGATGCGCCGACCGAGACTCGCCCACCCAAGCGGAGACTTCAGGAACGCCCGTTAGCGACGAAGAGACCGAGAGTACAAGTATGTGTTACGTAAAATACTACAATGCTCCTGGGAGTCGCGTCGTCGTAGAATTTGACCACCACTTTTACTGAACTTTCCCTGTGCTGATGAATAATTAATTAAATTTTAGCTAGCTATGGTCGCGCCGCCGCTTGTTCTTGTTTCTAGAATAAAAAGTAGGCAATCAGAATCCTGTCCTGTCCTTGCCCAACAGAATCGGTTCTATAATTCATGTGAGGCAACAGACAGACAGGAGTTACTTTGTATCGTAGTAAAGGTTACAAACTTGGTTGTTTAACGATACCTGGAGTACAATTTCATGAATGAATTAGGAGAAACTATGGAGATTTTTGAAGCGCTCGTGGCCCCGCGGACTCAGTGTTCTGTAAACGATCACTGCAGTAAGCAACATTTACTATGGCCGGACATGGATGGGTGACCACCACGTGGACCACTTTGTGACATTTATTTACGAGCGTTTCCGTGCTTCGGAAGGCACGATAAGCCGTTGGTCCCGGTTGTCAGTAAAATGACAGTCGTTAAGCCAAGTTGAAGGCCTTACGGGCGGCTTGAAAAATTTCAACTGTGGGTCGTCACAACCTGCGCCCGGGTCGGCAGCGCGTGTGTAGCGCCTCTGGTGTTGCAAACGTCTATAGGCTACGGTTACCAACCTTCCGGTGGGCCGTAAGCTTGTCTGCCACCTAAGTAGTATAAAAAAAAAAAAAAAAAAGATTAAGCATAATCGATATTCTTTCCTTGCACAGGGATTTGAACGGTCAGTAGAAGTAGAATATCAAGTGCCAACATCGTCCCGCTGCGACCAAGAAGACGAGGGCGTCATCGTTGTCGACTCCGAAGAGGATGACGAGCGGTGCACTGGCACTATGTACAGGGTGCGTTATACTTTCCACTGCAGTTTTAGCACTGACCCGGAAATGCGCTGTTATAGGCGTCAGCTGGTTATGTTCCCGGACACGTTTTATAAGGGCACTGATAAATATACAGTATAGTATATTTATCAGTGCCCTTAGCAACATCGCCCACGTGAAATTCGGTACCGGCTCCCACTTCCCGTGGAAACATTTTCCCGGGATGAATGTATGTGTTATTCCAGACTATAAGCTATCTGTGTACAAAATTTCAGCCCAATCCGTTCAGCCGTTGGAGCGTGATTGAGTAACAAACATCCAAACAACCAATCATACAAACATCCAAACATCTAAACATCTACTAAACATCCAAACATCTTCACAAACTTTAGTAGGAAGTAGGATTTAGAGTCTAGTCTGACCATTTCAACTATTAGGTAGACTCCCATCACCTAATACGAGAGTCAAACAAAGGGTAAAATATTTGCGTATATGTATTGTCGCTTCGAGAATAGGGCGAGGTTAACTTTGTGTGCAAATGATGTTTTATTACAAACTAGCTGATCCTTACAACTTCGTTTACGTTGTAACGGTTTTTCTGTAATATAAGTACCTATCTAAAGCTTCCTCATGATCTATTGCTCAAAACTGAATTAAATTCGGTTGAGTACTTTAGAGTTGCTTAGATTTCTTACTGAACATGCAGTGAAAACGTTTGCATTTTATACTATGCTATAAGATGTAAAAGCTAAATAAGTTTCCTTGTGACAGGAGGGGGATGAAGACGAGGACGATATGGATGAGGACCAAGATGTGGAAGGCGGCGAGGAAGAGGAGGAACCGGAGACTGACGACGTGGGAACCGCTGCACGACTGGTACTGCTTTATCTTTTGCTTCTGACAGTTTTTTATGTTTCCCCACGAATGTCATGTCAGCGTTGAACTGACTAAAACTACTTATTCGACTTATACTTCTAGCGCCGGGTAATTTCTCGGACGGATGTCCGAGGATCTTCAGCTGATATTGGCTGTAAGCGTGGCCTTCCCTAAGTGCTCGGGTGTTATCCCACTTCTTGGGGCGTGAGGCGTGACGTTAGTTCATAGCACACCTCACGGCCACAAAGCTGTCTTGGGCCTGATTCTGTACGGACTGTGATTAGCAGTACCCTTGCTGTTCCGAAGTCCCCGTTCATGAAGGCCTGAGGACGGTGAAAGTCAAGTCTTGGCGAAGACAAGACTTAGCATTCGCCGCAGATTGCCGAACGTGGATAGAATAGCTGTACCGCGTTGTCTATGCTAATATTATAAAGAGGAAAGATTTGATTGTTTGTTTGCATCGAATAGGCTCCGGAACTACTGAACCCATTTGGAAAATTCTTTCACTGTTGTGAAGCTATACTCTTGGCGGTGAACATTGGCTATATTTTATTCCCGTATGCCCACGGGAACGGAAACAACGCGGGTGAAACCGCGTGACGTCCGCTAGTGTTAAAACAAAAGTAACATATTATTTACGTGTCGTGAACTTAAAACACTTCTCACGACTAGGTGGCCATGGTCGTGTCGTAATAGGGTACACTACATTAATACGAAAAACTTAATTCCGAAAGTCACAATCACGAATATCATAAGTCCGAATGATTCGAAATCCCGAAAGTCAAAAATCCATACATACATACATACATACATACATACATACATACATACATACATATTAAAAGTAATAATTTTAAAATTCCGAATGTTTACAATTCCGACTGTCAGAACGCCGAATTTCAAGAAACCGAACCGTTTAATTCCGAATCATTAAAATTCCGCCATATTATAAATCCGATTATCAAAAATCCGAAATATCATAAATACGAAGGGTGAGTGTCGTTTCCACCCGTTCCCGTTTCAACCCGAAAACTTATCATTAAAGACAAATTATGTTCCCGATTCCACCTGTTTTTTTTAATAAAGTATAGTCAAGTCTAACTACCGAAAATATTATTTCCAAGTGAGTGGAAGGCAAACGACAAAACAAAAAAAAATAACCACGAAGGCTAAGGCGGGAGCTCCGCTCCGCTTCGCTCCCGCCTTAGCCTTCTAACCTAACCTATCCGAGTCGAGGTGTTAACCATAATAAGTGAATGGTTAACACCCTGACTCAGAGTAGCCCGACTCGGAATTCTGAATTAAAATTTTCGGATGAAATTAGGAAAAAGAAAAAATTTTCGGATGAAATTAGGAAAAATAAAAATTCGTACTTATGACTTTCCGATAAATGAATATCGTCCTTTTGAATATTCGGAGCTTTGTTTTTTAGGAATTATAATCTTCGGAATTTTGAACATCGGAATATTGAAATTCGGAAAAACATATTTCGGAATTTTTGGGTGTTCCCGTCGTAATATGTGTGTATCTTGCAGGAATCCCCCGCCCAATCCCCAGAGGCAGGTGAAGAAGGCGAAGAGGGTGAGGCTAGCGAGCTGCAGCCGAGCGCTTCGGCCGCGGACGAGGCGGACAGCCAGCCGGCGCCCCCCGAGCCGCACCAGCAGATCGAGGCCATCAGCAGTGGCACCGAGCGTACGTATTGCACACTGTTCACACTGCAAGAGGGCCTCGGAAACACTGGTTCATTTCTACGCTCTAAAAATAGAGATGAACAGCAAACAATTCTCTCATTAGATTGCTGAAATTATACGTGTGGAAATTCCTCAGTGATGCTATGCCGGATTCTTACCAACTAATATCACACGTGGGTCCTACTACTGCCTACGGCTAGGAGCTTCGGGCAAGCCCTCGGAAAAATGTCCCAGGATTGCCGACAGCTCTTTATCAGTCTTGATAATAACCCTTCTAAATCAGTCTTCACAGCACATACCATCACAGTGTGGTACAGTGGTATATAAGGAGGTCCCAAATAGTTTTATTAAAATACAGTATACAGCTATGGTTTTACTTTCAGCGAGTGGAACCCTGTCTCTCGGCGGTAGTGGAGGTGACGATGCCGACGACAGTATCGTGCCGTCGACACCTACTCTTTACGTTCCCAGGCGCAATGACGGGTATGTTTACACATTTTACTACAATAGCATAAATCAATCAAGTAGCTACTTGAATGATTTATAGCCTTACTTTGCCATTTTGCCTTGCAATCTTCAATTATAGAATAAAAATTTTTAGCTGTTTTCAATATTGTCATAATGTTACATTCGTTTGCTTCAAAAACTCAAAAATTTGACACGTTTACACAGCCCGCTTGAAGGATTGTTGTTATCTTCTTTTTGAGTCAGTAACATCCGTGCCACAGCGAAACAACAGCTTTTTCAAATGATTCTACCAATAGATGGCGCTGTTTACGGTAATGACCTTTTTTAATAATTTATATCTACTAGCCACAGGACAAACTATGTACCACCTATTCTGTCGTCATAAGAAAAAAGGCCCTTACTAACAGTTTTGTCAAAAATGAGTTATTAACATATTCAGAATCAGCAAGGAAAATGCCACCTTATGGTCTTACTCACAAAGCTGTATCTCTTACGAGATTAGAGTTACCATAAGGATTAAAGCCTTAAATACGGCAAAAAATATGATTTATTGACCACGCAGCACCCAATCGTAATCGATGTTCCACAGAAGCGGTCCTAAGACTGATCCCTGTGGAACACTGAACGACACATCTCGCCGACACGTTAGTTATGGCTCTCTCGGAAAGATAGGCCCCCGACAATTCGACGGAGGTACGGAGAGGCCTTCCATGGTAAATAAGTGCCTCCCTAACGCAGCTCCAAGGTATTGAATGCGTTGGAAATGTCAACAGACACCATCACCACCACATCACCCTGTGCTGCTGCCGCTATAACAAAAAATACCTCCTAAAATCAGAAAGAAAAACCCACGCAACAAACGTAAATTTTTGTGCCCAATTTGCCGGAACTCTCTGTGCGCGAATCTGACTCGCACTTGGCCGGTTTTTTTTTCAATATGCAAATACAACAATTACAATAGTAGTTTTCGATACAAGTGTGGGATCTCTGTTATTACAACGAGTTACGACAGGTGTTGACCCGAGCCGAAGGCGAGGGTAGACAGTCGGAACGAGTTTAAATAACAGTCCCACACGTTGTATTGAACAACTGTTTTTAATACAGTTGCGAAAAAATTAAGCAATTTTATAAATTAATAAAAACACAATAAACCTGAATATCCAAAATGGCGCCAACCGTAAAAGAATATATTCCTTCCTAAGCAGAGACTATGGCAGTGCACTTCATACAGCCAACTTTTTTTATATTTATAAATTTAATTTGACCGATATTTATATTAATTTATGCTTAAATTTTAATTAAAATTACTTTTAATCTGATATTGAAACAAGTTAGTATCTTTTTTTAGAAATATTTGTATGAATCACAGACATTATTTTGACAATTGGGAAAAAAACGCACGAGTGCGGGAATGGTAAAGAAAAAGCACGGGTGTGTAATAGCCCACATCCCGAACGCTAAACGTCCCTGTAATACGCCACTTTTTGAGCAACTGTATTAAAAATACTATTTTTGCATAAATAGAGTAGGTACATTCGAGTGAACACGGTGGTCGTATATTTTTTAGTATTTTAGAAGTTCACCGTTTAAAAGCGTGTTACAAAATTAGATGCAAAAAAATAATCACGATGCGCAATCGTATTAACAGTGGCTATTAGAAAAGGTAATTGGTGACTATAATTTATTAATTCAGATGCTTATTAATTGTGGCTGACTTAGAAATTTAGGAGGCAAAGTATTGCTTTGGAAGCCAATAATGCTATTAGAAAGAAGTTCGTTTAATTAGCACCTTAAAAAAAATACACGTGATTAAATTTAAATATTTTTTTATTCAAAATGATTTTTTTTTACGTCTAGTAAAATAAGAATCATTTACTAAAACCATGCCGTAAATCGTGGGCTATCATTTTAGACAAAACTTTCATTATCTCGGAATCAACGTTGAGGTACTTAGGGCCTTTTCTCAAATGACGGCAATATTATTAAATTTCTGTGTATTTTTTTATTAAGAGAAGAGCGATGAGGCCTTTAAATTTAAGTAAGTATTTTGAGGTGCATTTTTTGTGTTAATGTGTAGTGATTGAGCATGTTTTGCTCAAAGACTTCTATATAAACTGAGGTAGACGCGCTATATTGTAACAAACGAAATTTCAAAGCAATCCTCAAACACGCATTGATAAGACTACACTCACTAATAAATAATATTTACGTAATTGTCACCACAATAGCAATATACAAATAGAACAAGAGTAAAAGAGAAGGCGAATGGACTCCGATTGCAAGCCGAGTACTCTCGAAGTTTTGCCTCGCTACAGTGCGCGCAACGGTGCCAATTGAGGAGCGTTTTTACAAAGCGGTACAACAAACTTTTTTTCCATTTGCTGTTTTTTTACGTTTCGTACTCTTTTTCGGTAGCCGGTCACATTGGCCGTAACGAATTTTCTGTAAGTGGTACAAAAACTATTACAATTACATAGATAAATTCATAAATTTTCTCAAAACGATACATCTACAACGATAGAATTCCCTCAATGCGATACATCAAACGTATCAAAAGTTGGTTATTGTTATTAGTAGATACTTTTACAAGGTTGCAACTGCATTGACACGTCCTAACGTGTTAATTGCCACTACATCAGTCTCGCGGATTACGTAAAACTAATACAACAAAAACTAATATGATATCAGCAAAAAAGAAAGCGGACATCGAAAATCTACTTAGATTTTGTGATATATCTGGTAACCGTCATGCTCAACTGTTCTATGAAGATATGCTCCAGGGTTCTGGTCCCGATGAAGACAATATTCGACGCAACTACGATGACAAAGAGCCTTTAATTTAATATTGATCTCATAATATATAAGGCAAATTTTCTCAATGCGAGACATCAATGATTGATGTATCAAAATTCAAAAAACTCGTAATTTTTGTAATCTTTTCATTTCAGCTGTATATGTTTGAATGTTTTTTTTGTCTTTATTATTATTACCTTAAACAGTACAAACATAATTAATCATGTTTTTCATTATTATCTTTAACCCATGCACTAATAATCACATAAAATCGTTTCCTGAAAAAACTACTTTTTTTTAATGTATCGTTTTGTGAAAACGCTCCTCAATTGGCACCGTTTATAGGTTACAAAAATCGGTGCATAGGGCATGTCTACCTCAGTTTATATAGAAGTCTTTGGTTTTGCTATGGACAGGGAGCCCATGATGCTAAATTTGTAGTTACTCGGACTTCGCGAAAACCTATTTAGAATTGGTAGATTATATGACAGGGAGAAACTAGGTCATCAAGAGTGACTAGCATTAGCTGTGCGAAAAGCGAAAAATATAAAGAAATTCTAAAAAAATAAACAGTTACATAAATTATGATTCTGGGATGCGCAACAGTTATTGATATATTTTATCTTCTCAAATGTCTCAAATGTCAAATAAATATTTATAAATTGACTATTTGTCCTATTTGCGGTGGCCATGTGGAAGGCTGGAAACCGATCAAAATTTTGCTAGATCGCGTCAAATTTTCATCAGAGGTATTCAGTGCATGCCAAAGATGCTCCAATTTCTTAATCTGACGATTTGGAATTGACGTCAGCTCGCAGTGAGTGATTTATGGCACCCACCAATACTAAGGTCTGATACCTACCTTTTTTACGTGTGGTAATCCTACGTAGATACTCCCACCGACTAAAACCACACGATGCCTTACAATTGTCTACGGCCAAGTGTCCCGGGTAAGCCCTCAGAAGGATGTCTCGTAGCTCCCCCGGCGGAACCGGTACTTCTAGGGCGATTGATACCTTCTTGGAGGTACTGTTCAACATAATATTATAAGCATACGTGTAAAGACTAAAAGTGGTTCAACTCGGCTGTTTGGCGGAGTCTGTCGCCCTACTACCCGCGATGCCTGAGGTGCGCCCGCTTGAAATGTATGGAGTTTGAGGTACGCCCGTTTGGAGTGTCAAATAAGACGAATATAGAAAATACAAAAATTGAATAGAATGTACTTATAATGTAATATGTAATACAATATATGATAATGTTTATAAATAAAGACTAATACTCGCGTCGCGTAATTGTTATTTTCAATTATTTTAAGAAATAAAAAATCAAGTCGACATCAAAATGTAGGTACGAAATCATTACGAAAGGTATTTTAAAAAGCTGTTCAGACAAACACTGTAGCTGATTGTGAACCTAGAATTATTTCGTTAGTCTTAATCATATAAAATATCTATAAATATAAAATTAATCCATATTTCCTTGGTTACGACATGACGCGTGAAGGGCTGGACCGATTTCGCTTATTCTTTTTTAGTTGTGTTTGTTCACTCACACTTGTAACTCAGACCTCGGGATACCGATTTCCATATTCATAGTTATGGCAGGACAACGTCTGTCTGCTCAGCTAGTAGGTATCTTATAATATGATATAGGTACATGGTCGCGTGGGTACCATTAGGTACTTGAACTGTGTAAGTTTGATACATACATATATATATATATATTATATATATATATATATATATATATATATATATATATATATATATATATATATATATATATATATATATATATATATATATATATATATATATATATATATATAATTGCTAACTAGCTAAAGAGAGAGGTGTGGCACGATGTTAAGTAATTATAATGTTCCCCGCCACATATACTGTCATATGTCATTTTATTCGTTAGACCCCTAACTCAGGCAACTTCGTTATTTATAAAACACCCCTCTTTCTCTTAAGTGACGCCACACATAATAGAAAGAGAGAAGCGTTGTATTAATATATTAAAATCATGTTTTCCGTCGCATTTACGACCGTTGCGTCGCTAATACCGTTTTAGTAACTAAAAGGTTATTGGTTTTAGTAACTAAAAGGTTATTGTAAGCGAACCTTGATAGACATACGCTGTTGAGGACTTTATTTTCGAACTTTATATAAGGAACAACCTACTTACCACACATTTTTTATGTAACGTTAAGAGGACGTATGACGCCAAATAGACTATTATCTTGATCTAGATCTCAGGACTCGTGAGGTCTGATAAACTTACATTACAACACAAGCAACTTCAGTTCATGAACTAAAGATCTACTAGCCTGAAAACACGATTACTAAAAAAAAACTCGATACTTTTAATTTTTAAAAACACCTCGTTTTAGTTAAACTTTAGGCTGGATCTCTATAATTATCTATTATTTGGATATTATTTTTAATGTATAAGAAAGACAATACTAAAAACTTCATTTACACTAGTCGGTTTTTTTAATATTTATAATAGTTTTCTTTTTATCTGTAAATAACTGTTTTTTAGCTTTCATATCATTTCGCTAAACGCGCTCCAAACCTTCTCTCTCTTTCTTTCCTCACGAAATCTGTATGCGCTATCCTCTACCGATTACGATTAGTCTGGGTGCGCGCCTTGTAGGAAGCGGACCTATGCCCGATTGCGTCACACAATGCTCAATTACGACATCGATAGATCGATTAAAAAACTTTTGAATTCCTGAAGCAAGCTAGGGCTTGGCTGTAGGTGTATAAAATCTTAATTTGTGTAAATAATAAATGTAACTAATTATAAAAGTTATAAATATTATAAAGACCAAAAAAATGACTAAAAAGGAACATAAAAAACGTTTTTCGCTCGTAGAATGAGAGAAATAAAAAGCTAAGAACCGTATTGATTGTTTACTATCCGATGTAAATTTTCTTCATCTTACTTAGCTTCTTCACGATGGCTTGTAGAAACTGGGGTGTTACTTTTGTGTGGAGTAGGTCGGTATGATTTGGCATATTATCTCCTCGATATTGTTGCCACCGAGAATCATCTAAGTTCCCAATGGCGTTACGGAATGCCTGTACCAGGACCTCGTTCGTTGGTCAGCACCTGCACTGCTTCAAATGACGTCGGCCTGGGCCTAGAAGATCTTCATGGGGCCCAGACCTTATCTGCATATTAGCATCTGCCCAGTTGCCTTCAAGCCCAACCATATTTCAAACCAGACGCAGCTTTTATTGGCTGCCAGGAGCAGCAGCTATGAATTGAATTTTCATCCCCATTGGCAAAGTTGAGAGCGACTGCTGTCTTACCTCCCCAAGCTCGATAGGTTGCCTAATTGAACTGGACGCTTTCTAGGAACAATAATAATAAACTGGCCAAGTGCGAGTTGAACTCGCCCATGAAGGGTTCCGTAGCAGCAAGTAACATAATATAAAAGTTCGTGTAGTTCGTTGTAACTTTCATTGATGTTCGCAGTGGTAGTGATTTTTCTCGGCGAAAATTGCGGTATATGACGTTTTAAAAAAAAACTACCATCTTGATTTCGTTCAAACCAATTTTCTTCGGTAGATTTTATCACAATGTACATTATATATATATTTTTTAGATTTATCATTCTCTTAGTTTAGAAGTTAGAGGGACACACACACACACACACACACACACACACACATTTTTCCACTTTGGAAGTGTCTCTTGCGCAAACTATTCACTTTAGAAAAAAAATATGTTATAAACCTCAATAGCATTTTTGGAGACCAATCTATTGATACCCCACACGTATGGGTTTGATGAAAATAAAAATACAACTGCATGCGCACGCGGCGAAGGGGGCCGCCACCCTTCACGCAGCGCCAACTCTGGCGGGATGCGAGGAGCCGAGTGCCGGATAGGCACGTGGAATGTGCGTGGTGGTATGGAAGGTAAGATGAATGAATTGATCGATGTAATGAAAGAGCGATGCCTGGATGTATTGTGTGTCACAGAGACTAAGCGGAAGGGGAGCGGCATCGACGATCTTCCTGGCGGAATAATTGCTTTGTGGTCCGGAGTGGACCAAGAGGATCATGCCAGTAAGGGAGTGGGTGTCTTGCTCTCTTCCCGTTTGGCCTCTGGAGTGAAAGATTATGGATTGGTAGGCCCAAGACTCCTGTGGGTACGTATAAAACTGGGGATCACGAGAGTTTTTTTGGTCGCAGCCTATGCTCCCGTCAGCTCGGCTAATCCCCAAGTGCTCGCGGAGTTCTGGGAATCCGTTAGGGACGTCCTCGATTTGGCTGACGGGAATGAAAAGTTGATCATGTGTGGTGATTTGAATGGATGGGTGGGGACCAAGCGAGATGGCTTCGATGCTGTCCTTGGTCCGTATGGAGATAAGAGAGCGAATGATGCTGGTAAGTCAATCTTAGACGTATGCTTGGAACGAGACCTCCTTGTGGCGAACAGTTTATTCCGTCACAAAGATATCCACACGTATACATGGAGACGGAAGGAAGAAAAAAGTGTGATTGATCTGATTTTGATAGACAATCGTCTTCGACAGGCTATAAGGGATACAAGAGCCTACAGAGGCCCCACTCTTGAAACTGATCACTACCTGGTGGTAAGCCGGTTTGTTGGTCTTTTCAAGAAGTGGAGGCACTGGCGAGTGCGTGTCCCTTTCGGAGACTATGAAAGGATAAAGAGTGAAAAACTGGAAGATGAAAGCGTAAGGAGTATGTATGTTGGCTTAGTCAGTGAAAGGCTTGCAAATGCGAGCCTTTCCGACTTAGATGTGGATGAATGCTGGAATATTATGAAAGAAAGTATAGTGGATAGTGCAAAAGAAGCATGTGGGAGTGCAAAGAGACATGAACATTCGAAAGGTGATGCCTGGTGGGATGCAGAAGTTCAATCCTGCGTAGCAAGAAAGAAGAAAGCGTGGTTGGATTATGTCTCATCTTTGCAACTGAATGACAGTATGAAAGACACGAAGAAAGAAATTTACCGCCTCTGCAAGAATGAAGCCAAAGCTTTAGTGAAAGAGAAGCGTGAAAGAATAAATATGATTGCGGAAGAGAAGCTGACGAGGAACTTCGAGACGAATACCAAACTCTTTTGGAGGGAGGTCAAGAAGTCTCGGAGCTGTTCGTCAGTTTCCAGAATGGATAAGATAAAGAGCAAAGCTGGGGACATTCTTGCGGACCCCTTAGAGGTGTTAGAGCGGTGGAATGAGTACTTTGGAGAAATGTATGAATATCTCCCGGATGCGGGCACTGCGAGGGAGGCGATGACTGATCTTGCGGTGCGAGCATCAAGCGGAGATATTACTTTGGAAGAGATTGAATGGTCGATACGAAGCTTGAAAAATGGAAAGTCTGCGGGAATTGATAGGATATCTGCTGAAATGATCAAATTAGGTGGTCCTTGCGTCCGGGACGCCTTCTGGTCATTGAGCAATCTATGCTGGAAGACTGGAAGGGTCCCAATGGACTGGAGGCGTGCTATCGTCGTGCCCTTGTATAAAGGCAAGGGCTCACGTATGGAGTGCGCCAACTATAGGGCCATCAGTTTGATCAGTATAGCAGCTAAAGTGTATGGCAAAATTATTGAAAGGAGAATGAGGGTGGAATCTGACGGATTACTGTGGGAGGCGCAGGGTGGTTTCCGAAATGGAAGGGGATGTATGGACCAAGTTTTCTCGCTCCGCAACATTGTAGAGAAGCAGCTGGCTGTAGGCCGGAAGGTTTTCTGCGGTTTTGTGGACATGGAGAAAGCATTTGACAGAGTTGTACGGAAGGATCTCTGGGATATATTGCCAGGATACGGGATTGATGGTACGCTGCTTCGTGCTGTGCAGTCTACATATGTGGGATGTACGGCATGTGTGCGGGTGGGCGGCAGCCTGTCTCCCTGGTTTGACGTCAACATTGGCGTCAGACAGGGTTGCGTGCTGTCGGCTCTGCTGTTTGTCCTGTACCTGGACGATTGTCTTAAGAGAGTAAGATCGATGAATGTTGGATTGCGAATGGGTGACTTACTTGTGAACTGTTTGCTGTATGCAGATGATGCCGTGCTCATAGCCGAATCGCCATCAGAACTACAGTCACTAGTCACAACGATGAAAGATGATTGTCTAATGAGAGGCTTACATTTGAACGCGACTAAAACGAAAGTGATGGTATTCGAAAGAGAAGAGGACAGAACGAATGCCAGGATAACTGTAAATGATGTAGTGCTGGAACAGGTGGATGAGTTTGTATATCTTGGATGTGCATTTAGCAGGGATGGACGGTACACCGCTGATGTAGAAAAGAGGGTAACTGCGGGAAATAGTGTGAATGGAGCGTTAGGCAAACTTTTAGGTACCAAGGCCTTAAGTCAAAAGGCCCAGCTCGCAGTACACAATGCGGTGCTGATACCTACGCTAACGTATGGAAGCGAGAGTTGGGTATGGCAGGAAACGCATGAAAGTAGAATAAACGCGGTCGAGATGCGCGCGCTACGCAAAATCTGCGGAGTAACGCTCGCAGATCGCGTTCGGAATGAAGATGTAAGAAAGAGAGTTGGTCTGAAAGAGAGTGTCGGTGTTAAAGTAAGGAAGGGCATGCTACGATGGTTCGGGCATGTGGAACGAATGGGAGATGAAAGAATGACAAAACAGATATACAACGCGAAAGTGGATGGACGTAGGAGTCGGGGAAGGCCACGACACACCTACCACGACCAAATTAATCATGTGTTAGTGGAGGGTGGTGTCAAGAGCCGTAGGAACCGACGTGCATGCATGAAAAGAAAAATGAAAGTTGAAGAGGCGAGTGAGGTGTGTATGGACCGTGCCGTGTGGCGCTCGGTTCTTTCTGCCTACCCCGCAAGGGATTTGGCGTGAAGATAGTATAGTATAGTATAGTATAGTATAGTATGTATGTATTTAAAAGTATATAAGTATTAATATCCGTGGTCTGATACCCATAACACAAGCAGGTTATTCCTAGCTTACTTTGGTATCAGATAGCGTTGTGTGAAATGTTCGTGAATATTTATTTATTATTATTTATTTATAACTGCTTTTTTTCTCGTTTTATACAAAAATCTTGATGCGGTTCACAGAATACATCTACTTACCAAGTTTTACCAACATAGGCCTTATAGTTTCGGAGAAAAGTGGCTGTGACACACGGACGGACAGACAGACAGACAGACATGACGAATCAATAAGAGTCCCGTTTTTGCCATTTGGCTACGGAACCCAAACCCAGAAACCGCCACTAGGTACTAGAAGTGCGGGCGAGTCAGTGCCAGAAGTAATTGCACGGAACATAAAACAATGGAGTCGGCTTTTTTTTTTTTGATGTGAGGGAAAATCATCTTAGGATGCTATGCCGGACTCTTACCGACTAAAAAACCTCACGTAACGCAAAAACAGCCTATGGTTGTGAGCCCCTAGTAAGCCCTCAGGAAGGAAGTCCCGTGACTCCCAACAGACCTACGGCCACCAATGCGGCCTCGCCCAGGGGGTGGTTCGGGTGCAATCCCGCGTCTATGGGGGCTTTCGGGTGTGATCCCGCTTCTAAGGGGGGGCGTGCGTGAGTTGCTCACGCCACGCTGCCGTCATGAGCATGCTTCTGTAAGGACGGTGAGCGGCCCTCTCACCGTCCTCAGACCCCCGGTCATGGAGGCCGATAGTCCTCGGCGAAGACACGTCGGTACAATGGAGTCGGCTAATTCAAGTACAAAAAAGACAGTGTAAGTATTTTAAAAAAAAATATGTAAAATATAACACTGTCTTTAGACTTTCGATTTAATAGTAGAAAATTGCCCGTGATATTTTCAAAACAAATTTATTGTTTCAAAAATACTTGTTGATTCACATAAAAGAATAATGATTTTATTGAAGGTACTAATGAAAGAAAAATGAGTTTTTACTGAATGATGATGCTGTTGGGCGCAACAGCGCCAGGTCCTCGTGGTGGGTCTGGACGTGGACACTCTCTCGCTCGAGACCATGGTGCGAGCCATGCTCTCCAGCGGGAGTAAGTGGGACTGCGCCGCCTCTTTCTGCGAGCAGGTTATGCTCGTGAAAGAGACGGCGGGGCGGGAACGGGAGAGAACTCTCCCACCCAAGTTCCGCAGTCGGCGGCCTGGGCGCCGTCGACGTGTCTTCGCCGAGGACTATCCATGACCGGGGGCCAGAGTACGGTGAGAGGGCGGCTCACCGTCCTTACAGAAGCAGGCCCATGACGGCAGAGTGACGTGAGGAACTCACGCATGCCCCCCTTAGAAGCGGGATTACACCCGAAACCCCCCAAAGACGCGGGATAGCACTCGAACCAGCCCTGGGCGAGGCCGCAGTGGCGGCCGTGGGTCTGTTGGGAGTCCTGGAACATCCTTCTGAGGGCCTTACACCCATAGGCTGTTGGGCGTTACGTGACGTTTTTTAGTCGGTAGGAGTCCGACATAACATCCATGAGGATTTTCCCCCACGTTAAACAAAAAAAAAACGATGATGCTGTAAAAATTTAAAAAGATACTATTCTTGAAATATAATAACGGGGAATTCGTTGTTAATTAAAAAACACCAATGGTTTTGGCAGGTTTGAGGACAATCAAATAATAAGTCATTACCTCTGAAATTGCCGTTCTGCAGTACTGGCCATTTCAAATCAAAATAATTTTTGTTTGGATAAGAATTCTAATTTCAAATTAATTTTATTTTAAAAACATAGAATTCATTTTCCAAAATTAGTCATTTGTTTATTGATTAGTGTGACGTTTTCATCGCATTTCAATCTTTTTCGTCATCAGTCTGTCGCAACTACGTACAAGCAAAAAAATTTATGAAAATTGACCAAATTGTAATGGCGACTATATGTGTCTCACTCAATTACTCTATCTGCCTCGCTCGTTCCTTGCGGAAATGTCATCTGTCTGTCACTGTGGATGTCAAGTTGTTATTCGTTATTTTCAATTTATTTTTCTGTGAAAGATATTAATGAAATAATTGAGATAATAGCTTATTTTTGCTGATAGCAAAAATAAGCTATTATCTCAATTCGTTCTTTATATTATATTCTCTTGTGTTTGTTCTACATAGTTTATCGAATTATGCATAATAAAATGTGTGAAATATGCGGTTTAAAATCTGGAAGAAAAGACGGCACAAAACGGTTTTTCATGGCCAGATTTCCTATGGATGAGCTTCGGTGAGTAGTATATTATTAAATCTATCAATGGTTCATAGGTTATATGGGTGAAAACAATGAAAATTATATATTGTATAATCGTTAGGAAAATAGTGTGGTAGTAGTTTTGCAATTACTTATATATCGATGTTTTATTTTTAGTTGTAAGGAATGGGTGAAGAAAACAGGAATCGAGGATTTAGCATATATACCCATATCTGTTCTTTAGTGATTAAAGACGAAGGCAATAATGAAGCAAGCGTCCTAATATTTGGTAATTAAAAAGGGTCATTATGATACACAGTCAGAAGTCAGAATAAGAAATAAGGCGCTGAAATTACAAATATTGTTTTTTTAAATTAAATATAATAATATTTTATGAACTTATCATTTCACAACCAAAACTGAGCCAATACTCTGTTTTTTTACTTAAATGTACTGCCTCCGGGAATTAAAATGCTTATTCATTTTCAAAATGTAACTTGTGTGACGCAGTACTTTAGTTGAAAAATGGAGTATAGCATCTCTGTGAAAATACAAAATATTTTTAAAGTAAAGACCACTGCATTTATCGATATCGATAAAATAGTATCGATATCGATAAATATAGTATACATCACTATTTTTCCCTAATGTTGGCAACTGCATGTGTTAAAGTTGTTAGGTTGGCTACTGTCAATTGATCATGTTTTGACATTTCGTAAGACTATTTCGCACTATGGAAGTCCCGTCTCTTCTTACGTAGTATTGTATTCTCTTTGTTCGTCATCGTAGATACGTTACAAATTCGAGTAATCTATACTAATCTATACTAATATTATAAAGAGGAAAGATTTGTTTTTTTGTTTTTTGTTTGTCTGTTTGTTTGTAACGAATAGGCTCCGGAACTACTGGACCGATTTGAAAAATTCTTTCACTGTTGGAAAGCTACACTCTTTGCGGTGAACATAGGCTATGTTTCATTCCCGTATTCCCACGGTAACGGGAACTACGCGGGTGAAACCGCGTGACGTCCGCTATTTATGAAATATGAGAATCGTCGTGGCAGCAACGCGACACAAGCGGCACGCAACATCAACGACGTTTACGGAGCTAACAGTACAATCCAACGCACCGCCTGTTGCTCGCACTGGTTTGCTCGCTTTCGTTCTGAAAATTTCGACCTGAAAAATGTACCTCGCGGTCATCCGAAGACTTTGGTCGACAATGACGAATTAAAGACGTACAATGCCCTAAACGAAAACTTACCCCTAGAAAAGTGATGGTCACTGTTTGGTGGTCTAGCGCGCCGGTGTGATTCATCACAGCTTTTTACCAAACGGGGTGAGCATTGATGCAGATGTGTTCTGTGAAGAACTGAACACGTTGATGGAGAAGCTGGCACAGCATTGATAAATCGCTCGTCTCCGCTGCTCCTGCACGACAATGCGCGACCTCATACTGCAGACGGTCCCCAAGTTGCAAGAACTGAGGTTGGAAGCTCTCTGTCATCCGGCAAACTCACCAGACCTTGCGATACAGACTACTACTATTTCCAGAATTTGGATAACTTTTTGGCGGGAAATAAATTCAATACCCAAGAGGCAATACAAAATGCCTTTGAAGATTTTGTTTGAATCACGGCAATTTTATTTAATATTAATTTTATTTAATATTAGTCATAGGAAAGAATGTTTAATTGCTACCTGTTCAGGTGAAAATCGCCTCATAAAAATAGAACGAAATAAACGAAACCAGATATTGTAGGAAGATTTATCCTTACTGGCTGAATTGTTGGATCCCAGACATTCACGAAACATGCCCCTAAGAGAAATTGACGTGGTTATTAAAAAGAGCTTAGTTATGTGAAAAGAAAGAGCAATTATATAACACCTGATTCCAAAAAAACAGCAATGTATCAACAAATATTTTTGAAAATACGTTATTTATATGAGCCCCATTACCCCACTGGACCTAAAAGACATTATAAACGTGTCAGACTTTAACTGATTAAAGCCATGCACTGTTCTTATTAGCTGTAGTTTCTATCGGCCTAATGTAGTCATTTCTAATTTTTCATAGATTCATCGACAGCCTGTTGATGAATCCATGAAATTTAAAATTGCTAATTATTTTAATAAATAAAAAGATTTTAGAGTTCTTTTTTGTTTTTTATTTCATAAAAAACAAAATTGAAGGCCTTATACACGGTCACATTCTAAAAGTATCACTTGGTCCCACGTAATACGTTGAAGTGAACAGAGGCAGGCTATGGAAACCTGCTTAGACTTGACCTTCAACATGGCTTCATGACGACCTAACTCCTGGATGCCAAGATGGATTACTAACAAAACTTTCGGCCATCACGGGCCCAACCAAGAAATCCATTCTCGACGTAACTACTCGAAAGCGTAAATATGAAAATTTACTGGTGAAATGTCTTCTATCTCAAAATTTGTCATTTTTAAATAAGAGACAAAAGATATTTCGCAAATAAATTTCTATCGACGTTTTCATCTCAAATGATTTCGCCCTTATCTTGATCGATTACACAGAACAATAAACAAGTGTCAAGAGTTCCATTTGTTTATCCTCTGAGTAACAAAGTTCACGTTAATAGTATTATTAGTATGGGCGGAGACCCTGACGGCCAGCAATGTGGCTAGATTGCTGAGCCTGCAGAGGGCGATGGCCGTCAGGGCGATGAGGGGATACCGCACGATTTCAGGTGAGGTGGCATGTTTCCTAGCCGGGACCGCTCCATGGGACCTGGAAGCGAGAGCCCTTGCGTCACTGTTTAGATGGCGCAAGGAGGCGCTGGAGCTGGGCCAAAGGCCTGCGTCTCGAGGCCCAGCGGTCCCTGCTCTCAGTAACTGCGGGAAATAGTGTGAATGGAGCGTTAGGCAAACTTTTGGGTACCAAAACCCTAAGTTAAAAGGTACAGCTCGCAGTACACAGTGCGGTGCTGATACCTACGTTAATGTATGGAAGCGAGAGTTAGGTATGGCAGGAAACGCATGAAAGTAGAATAAACGCGGTCGAGATGTGCGCGCTACGCAAAATCTACGGAGTAACGCTCGCAGATCGCGTTCGGAATGAAGATGTAAGAAAGAGAGTTGGTCTGGAAGAGAGTGTCGGTGTTAAAGTAAGGAAGGACATGCAACCATCGTAGGTTCGGGCATGTGGAGCGAATGGGTGATGAAAGAATGACAAAACAGATATACAACGCGAAAGTGGATGGACGTAGGAGTCGGGGAAGGCCACGACACACCTACCACGACCAAATTAATCGTGTGTTAGTTGAAGGTGGTGTCAAGAGCCGAAGGTACCGACGTGCATGCATGAAAAGAAAAATGAAAGTTGAAGAAGCAAGTGAGGTGTGTATGGACCGTGCCGTGTGGCGCTCGGTTCTTTCTGCCTACCCCGCAAGAGATTTGGCGTGAAGGTAGATAGATGGATAGTATCTTTTTCATCATTGTTCTTTTACAGTAATAAATAAAAAAAAGGATTATTCGTTCTTCATAATTCGCCTTGATGCGGTGGTGCATTCGGTAGTATAACCGATGGCCGCGCTGAGGCCCTGATTTTATTCTGGGGTCGGGCCGAATATTCGTGTGATCCACAAAATGATGTTTCGGAGTTTGGGTGCTCGATAGTCCGTTTGTTGAGGAAGGTTTATAACATTACACTTCAACGAATAGGAGCAACTATGAATAAAGTTTCGAAAACGGGAAAAGTTATTCCTTTTGAGAGTATACGTTGCGTGCGCTGAGTAAATATAATTAAAGTTACATAAAAATTGTGAATTGCGAAATTGTTCATTTTAAAGTTCTATAAAAATTCTCCTCCTATTTTTATAAGAAGTATAATACTGTCAATTTTCAAAAAAAGTAAAACTAAAAACCGAGTAAAACTATTCACACTAATATCTACTCCATTCTATTCATTGTTCGCCAGTGCGTTGCGATCCGCCCCTACTTGCGTTACTATCATTATCTGTCACCGACTGACGCGGCGCCGCGTGAATATGGCGCGCGATCTGTAGCAAAGGGGCGCGGGGGTAGCGGCAGTGAATCATGCGATTTGGTTAGGGTCAGGCAAGCTCTTAACCATTTACGCAGCGTACGCAACGGAAGCTCACAATAGAAATAAACCTAATAAAGATAGATAGATTAAAGTGACATGAGTATCTACTATTTTATTTACTTACCTACAATTACACAAACCCTTAGTTAATCAACGGAAGTATTTTTGTGACAACCCTAGCATATTTTATGTCGAGATAGCGTTGTAGGTATTTTACGATTTAACAATGTAAGTAATTGACTTACTATTAGTCTTTACACGTATGTTATAAGTTACCTCCATATCTCTTAATCTGACGCGCTCGGGTAACTACAGACATTCCTTCAAGGGCTCGCTAATTACCAATAACAATGAGAGCTGTTACTGGAGCAATTGGAGTCATTGAATCTTTTGGAATTCTTCAATATGTACTTAAAAATTACAGACAGTTGTGTAACACCCTATGCTTACTGTGTACTTTGCTATCATAGATGTTTGTTCTCGAATATGAGTTCATGTACGATTACTATGTGATCTGCCTTGGAGTTGTTTCTAAGCTCAGAATCTGAGCTGAATATAAATGTTGTTGTTGTATACGAATATTACTTCTCATGATTAGATTTTTTAATGAATTGATGTCAAATTTCGTGAGCCAAAGGGTCTCCAGTACTGTTAGATGGATACATGGTCATCCAGGGTTGTTCCTTTATTATTTTCTCCCTTGTAGCAAAGCCATTAAATATTGGGTAAATACTGAAACAATTATAATGTCTATCGGTAATTGACAACAACCAGTCTAACTAGTTCCCCGATTGAGTCTGTAAATTACAAAGTAAATTGTGTGTCTTTAATCGACTTTACGAATGATAAATAGGTGTATTTCTCGGCTTTTAATACCTACCACATTTACTTGACTATCTTTCAAAACTGACCATCCTAAAGGCCCCATTGACTTGGCTCCAATGAATGACTGCTATACTATCTAGGTATTGTACCAGATATCAGATGTGGCTAGAAGAGAAATGATGAAAAACGTAATTTCGGACAACCGACTTCTCAACTGATGTTATAGGGCCATTCACATGATGTTGTGTTTACAAAATCTTCAATGCTCAGCTTAATTTGTATCCTTGTGATTGTAGTATGTACTCGAATGCTAGTATTAACAGACATTGACATTCCAGTTTCGGCGAAGCGGTAGTGTCTCCGGTGGGAGCGGGCAGCGGTGCGGGCGGGGCCCGGTTCACGTTCACGGAAGCGGGCGCGGGCGCGAGAAGCGGGTCTGTGGACGGCGCGGGAAGCTTAGCCGCTGCTGCCTCGCATCATGACACGCACGCTGACTTGGCCGCTGCTATGCCGCCGACCGTGCCTGTTTCTGACACACGTAAGTATACAGGCGGTTTTTATTTTACCACTAAGGTTTTCAGACAGTCATACGACCCACCTGATGAACGTTTGGAACACCAGAGTGGTTTGTAGAGTCAGTCTTGTAAAGTCCTCCCTTTTATATCTGATCTATATTTTACTAAATTATCCCCTGTTATATATTTCTCTCTCTTGGTTTCCACTTTGATTAACTAGGTACTAGGCTATTGGCCAGCTACGATTTGCATACAGCTACATTACCTTCAGACCCTCAGTGCCAGATCTGAAGTCAAACAAACAAACAAAATATTTATTTATTTAACTTAGGCATATACAGATGCACTAAGTCCCGAATAGGAACCAAATAATTACCACCAGTTCACAACCCGACCCACCTAAGAAGAACTGACAAGAAACTCAGCGGGTTATTCTTTTTTGTGCTCTATTTACAATTTTAACGAATCTAAAAACTATGCATTTTAACATTTTTTTTGAGAATCCAGCAGAGCAGGTCATTTCCAGGCTTCTTTATCCAGCAAAGTGGGCACAAGTGTGGGCAATACGTAATAGTATATTAAAATTTCTCCATGTGCGCAGAGTAGTTGTTACTAGTTCTCATTCCTAAGCCCTCACTTACAGGGACCTTACCAAACGTACCTAATATCAAGGCAATAGCCAAAACGCCACCTTATTCGGACCAAAAATATAGCTCGGAAGACCTAATACAGTTGTTGTGTGCAGGTGCGGAAGGGGCGGAAGGGTCCCGTGAATGGGAGGAAGCACGCGTCGAGGAGGAAGCCACGGCAGTCAGTTCTCAGGGCAGTGAGCCGTCCTCACCACATCAAGTACGTATTAATACAAAGTACAATGGTTTAAGGACGCTACGGAACTCTTACTAGGTGCGTTCGGATGTATCGGGAATTGGTAAGTTTTTTTTTATACCACTAAGGTGGCAGACAAGCATACGGCCCACCAGATGTACCGTCGGTCACCGTAGCCTATGGACGTTTGCTACACCAGAGGGTGAGAAGGTTTTTACAGGGTCGGCAGTACCCTGTAAAAACCTTTTCAGACCCCTTTTGAAGAACCCCATACTGTAGGCGTTTGGTTTGGTTTCGTTTTGTTTATTACGATGTTTACAACTGAACCTTTGCGTCAAGCGGCGTGCAGGAACTCCCCGATGGATTCATGCTCTCACATACATAACGGCTGATATGAAACTTCAGCATTACTTGGATTCACCGTGCGGGCGCCGGATCCATAACGTGGTACAGAGGGAAACACTGTTAGGGTGTCTGGGACTTGCGACCCATTTGAAAAGGTTTAGGGTGGCCTTGACCATTTTTTTTTTACCTTAAGATGCGTCAGCGCTCACCTTCCTCCGTTCACAATGTTCCCCCCTCTGCCTAACCAGATTTGGTAAGATCCTATCAATGCCGCTTTCGATATTCGTTTTATAGTCTGGCCATAACTGCTGTGCACTCTCTGAGGTATGCGCGGCGAGGTGGGAGCCGGGGAAGAAAAGAGCATGAGTACACATGCGATTAATACACATCGGACAAATCTTACGATATCAGTTTACATTTTTAAAACTGATGAATTTTTCTTCTGATAACTCCAAGATTAAAATCATCGACAACATGGAGTGCACAGCAGTTATGGCCAGACTATATTACTGAAGCTCTTGACAATCCTAGGTCTTTAAATAAGTTTTAAAGAGATTTAGGTGGATTAGTTCATACTTACAGAGCCCATACAAAAGAATAACAAAAACTTTATTCGAAACTAGTTTATGCTCCACGATTTCACCTGTGTCATACTATGAACTTGTAGCACTCATTTACAAATAAAATATAGAGATAGGTATGTAGTATTTTTTGACATTTATTGTTACTGCTTCGCTCCTGGGGGTAGCAGCATGATGATACATAGCTTAGGTTAGTAATATGGCTTTCAAATTACGGTTTTTTTTTAATCTGTGTAGTACGGTCAGAGATTATTAACTACAAAGAAACAATTGCTCGCCATATGCTCCTCGGCTTCTTCCGTCATAAACATTGAACATTGCACCCCTAAAAGGCACCTACACAAATTAGAGATAGTACAGATGGAAAACTCATGTATTAACTTTTTTTCACACCCACCCTCTGCTACACGCACTTGCGCACAAATCAGTATCGAAAATTCGGTTGAGACCGCCTGACCTCGTGTCTGTGATTGAATTGTCTATGTGTGCGTAGCCTTAGCGAATTTAGTATGTAAGTTTCCATCTGTACTATCTCTAATATGTGCTACCTACGTCATAATAATCAAGTCCGTCTAATGGTTGTAGCTGTGCTTTGAACAAACCTGTTAAGTCACGACTGCTCTATACATAGATGGCCTTTCATAGTTATTCTACTTACGACAATGCGACGTGAGCATTCATTTATGTGTTCCCATGTCGGTTAATGTATCGTCGTACGATAAAAATCGTCTCTAGCCAGATCCCATTATAACTTCTTTTGTCTTGTCGTCGGGCGATATTTTTATTTTATCATGTTGTGTGTAAAATTACAAGAGAAATAATAAATATACGTCGTTTCCACTGTAAATTATGTATTATTTATCATTTTACGACTGTCGTGCCGTTCCCAGTGTGCCACTGCCCAACAATTTCTCGTGACCGCATATAAAAACCTCACCGTGCGGGCGGAGTTACGAGCATAAAATAGTTAAAAACAAATCATCTACGTCACTTTCAACAGTGGCTTAACTATCCAAATACAATAGTTTTAGTAGTGAGAAAAAAAACAAAATCCCTTTGAAATCGTCGCCTCAAGAGCGTGTGACGTAATTACTCAAAGAATAGCAGTATTGAGAAAAAGGTACCGTAAGCCCTTTAAAAATGACACGGCATAAACGGGAGCGTGACGTGAGCAATTCACGCACGCCCCCCTCTTAGAAGCGGGATCACACCCGAAACCCCCCAAAGACGCGGGATAGAACCCGAACCTCCCCCTGGGCGAGGCCGCAGTGGCGGCCGTGGGTCTGTTGGGAGTTCTGGGGCATCTTTCCGAGGGCTTCCCCGGGGCTCCCAACCACAGGCTGTTGGGCGTGACGTGAGGTTTTCTAGTCGGTAGGAGTCCGGCATAACATCCATGAGGATTTTCCCTCGCGTTAAACAAAAAAAAAGCCCTTTAAAAATAAACCCAGATTCATTGTATTCCAGAAAAACGTTCCCGTTTCCCATGGAAACTATTTTCTATGTGTTATTCCAGACTATACTCTATCCCTGTATCAAATTTCAGCCAGATCCGTCGTTCAACGGAGATGACTGAGTAAAAAACATTTTTACGAACTTTCACAATCACATTTATAATATTAGTAGGATACATAAAATAACAAAAGTAAAGGTAGCCACTCTGGCTCTACTGGCCTTAATAGTCTCGTTGGTCAAGAATTCAAGATATACCGAGCAACACAATCAATCGAATGTCCACAACAAGAACACTGTAATATTGAACACCATCTGAAACTCGAATCATAAAATGCAAATATGATAAGAAATTAGCCATTATTATTTGAAAATGGGGTTAATGTCTCTCTGTTAGTTACACTTGATAACGTGTGTAATGAAAACACAGTTTCACTGCATAATAGAAAGGCAATAGAAATGGAACATTCTTCAGCAGCTCCTTAAAGTATATCTATACTAATATTAGCTGATGTCCGCGGCTCCGCCCGCGTGTAATGTTATTCCCGGTCACAGGGGTATGAAAAATAGATGTTGGCCGATTCTCATACCTACTCAATATGCTCACAAAATTTCATGAGAATTGGTCAAGCCGTATCGGAGGAGTATGGCAACGAAAACTGTGACACGAGAATAACGCCTATTCGTCGGAACTACTGGACCGATTTGAAAAATTCTTTCACTGTTGGGAAGCTACACTCTTTGCGGTGAGGCTATATTCTATTCCCGTATTCCCACGGGAACGGGAACTACGCGGGTGAAACCGCGTGACGTCCGCTAGTCGTCCATATAGTTAGATAACTTGGCAACGTTTTGGAGTGAGCAAAACCTTGCCAAGTTAAATGCCGTGCACTGTAACTACATTTTGAGTACAGTCTTTATATCTTATTCCCATACTATCATATCTGTCTTCCATCGGTGTAGGGAGAAACTATGGGCTTTCCACTTACAATGATTCTGACGAACAATTTTTCCTTCTAATTTCATAAATGTTTTCATACATACTCGCCGGTTATAGGTATAGGTGCTCTTGACCTGGACTTTGTCCAAGAGGTGTTTGATTTGATCAAGATACCACCCCATCCCCTCTTGATGTCCCAGGTGCTTACCAAGTCAATAAATGAATGACTGGTTGTTCTATATTTTTGTACTATCTACAGTTGCCTGTAAGATATTTCTCTTAGCGATAAGGCCGCCGCGCCGTTTGGACATAAGTATACACTTTATTTTTGTATATGTTATTAATTGCATATTTGGTTTACAATAAACTTTTACGTACATACTTCTATGTTCCACATTTTTCTAACTCTTTTTCTTGCAACTAGCTAAGATATGAAATGCGTTTGATTGGCCCAATAACCTTATTAATGACATTATCACCTTTGCTCTGCCAGGGATATCTGGTTTGGCCTGTATACGGTATTATCATCAGTATTGGAATGAACTACGTTACAGAGATTCTCTCAGAGATTCCTTTCAAATTGTAGTCCATCGGATAATGTAAAGCCGTCGGATAGTTTAGTTTAGAGAGCGTTTTCTTTTATGTTATTATCTTATGGACCTTATGATAAAGGTTCTCAGTTAGTACAAAAACCAGGGCTGCGAATCTCATCATCTCAGTATTTTCATTCCCCAGTTATTTCATCAATCATAATGCGCAAGTAATTCTTTCTTAAACAAATACTGACTGAGTCCATAGGCAAATGGATTTTATGTCTTACTTCTACCGGCTAAAACCACATGATGCTCTACCATCTGCCTATTGCCGGGACTCCCGGGTATGCTCTCGGAAGGATAACCCCAGGGAGCCAATATGGTCTAATGTGTATACTTTGTTCAGCAGATAGCCGAGGAGGGTCGTGAAGCAGAAGCCAGCGCTCCAACAGGACCAGTGCGCCGCTCGCACCCTCCGTCTCACTCCAACTCGCCACATTCCCCTCACTCGCACAACCAGCGGTGGATGCGCGCTGCCGGTAATGTATACTTTATTTTTATACCAATAAGGTCCAGACAAGCATACCACCAGAAGTACTGGTGGTCGCCGTTGCCGGAGGCGCCACACTCGCGCTGCCGACCCTGTAAAAACCTTCAAAGACCTCTTTTGAAGAACCCCAAACTATTCCCCCATTCCCAACCGACCACCTGAGTTATCCACTTGGTTGGTCAGTTAGGCCCTTCGTACACTAGGCTACGCAAATCTTCGATACTAATGTTGTCAACTTATGTCGCGAATATTTGGTAGCGCACGAACCGTACACACGAGATATCTCAAGACGCAATTTTGTCTATTCTGCCACTGTAGACATAGCGACAACACGTCTCAGACTAATTTAATTTACGAAATGTCTGACACAAGTGACGAAACTGTGATTTTGGCTTACTATCTTTACTAAAAGCAAAGAAATCGTCGGAATAGGAAATACTGCGTTCAACCATATAAAAAAAAATGTAAAGTGTAGACTGTTTGTAGCTACAAAAAAATTACAGCAAACAGATACTTGTCCAGTTTAACCCTTCCAAGACACAAGCGTGTATATTCACTGCTAAGAAAACCCCATTTACTGTACCGCCATAATTCCAGGGCACATCTCTCACTATCTCTGAAAGCATTGGGATCCTTGGCGTTGACATTTCCAGAGAGGTTCAATTCCGGAGTCATTTGGTGGACGAGGCTAAGCCGGCGTCCAAGAAGCTCGGTGTGCTCAGCAGAACGCGGCGGTACTTTACTGCAGCGCAAACACTACTTCTGTATAAGTCGCAAGTGCGGCCGCACATGGAGTACTGCTGTCACCTCTGGGCGGGGGCACCAGAATATCAGCCTCGTCCATTTGACTCGGTGCAAAGGCGAGCCGTGAGAGTTGTCAACGATCCTATGCTTACAGGTGAAGTGGAACCTCTTCGCGACAGGAGAGACTTTGCCTCCTTATGCGTGTTCTACCGCCTGTACAATGGTGTGTGTCCTGAGGACTTATTTGATATGATGCCCACAGTTACGTTCTATCATCGCACCGCTCGCCACAGACAGGGATTTCATCCTCACACTCTACGTCCGGAGCGTTCGAGCACGGTTAGATCCGATAGGGGCTTTCTTCCACGCACGCTTAGGTTGTGGAATGATCTCCCTGCCTCGGTTTTTCCAAACGCCTAAAGTATGGGGTTCTTCAAAAGGGGTCTTAGAAGGTTTTTACAGGGTCGGCAGCGCGAGAGTCGCTCCTTTCGTGTTGCAAACGTTCATAGGCTGCGGTGACCACCGGTCCTGGTGGGCCGTATGCTTGTCTGCCACCTTAGTGGTATAAAAAATACTAAATTCAAATTGAATATTTATGTCAATTGTTCTGCCATCTTGGAAATCGCAGCGACATTAGTAGCGACGATCTCGACCGGCAGGTAGCGCGCGACTGGTGTCGGCGACGAATGAACAAAATGTCGGCGACGCATGTCTGTGTACGAACCTCTTTGAATTTGTATTGCGGTAGTCGCTTAGAGACCAAAATCTTTGGGTATCGAAGATTTGCGTAGCCTAGTGTACGAAGGGCCTTAGGAATAAAAAATCCTAACCACCCACCTGTGACTTTATAAAATAAATAATGTCCATAATGTCTACTTTATCAATATACCCACATGTCTATATGGCAAAACAAATGAAGATCGACAAAACAAATGAAGATCGACAAAACAAATGAAGATCGACAAAACAAATGCAGATCGACAAAACAAATGAAGATCGGCAAAACAAATGAAGATCGACAAAACAAATGCAGATCGACAAAACAAATGAAGATCGACAAAACAAATGAAGATCGACAAAACAAATGAAGATCGACAAAACAAATGAAGATTAGCAAAACAAATGAAAATCGACAAAACAAATGAAGATCAGCTAAACAAATGAAAATCGACAAAACAAATGAAGATTAGCAAAACAAATGAAAATCGACAAAACAAATGAAGATCAGCCAAACAAATGAAAATCGACAAAACAAATGAAGATTAGCAAAACAAATGAAAATCGACAAAACAAATGAAGATCGACAAAACAAATGAAAATCGACAAAACAAATGACGGTCGTATCCGACTACCTCCTACCGACTACCATTGTTTATCTACAAATTACCCATAGAATTAGAATTTTTCGCTAAAAAAACACATGCGAAAGGGAAAAGCGAAAAGAAGGACTCGAAGCTCTCACCCGAGACTCTTGAATAATATAAAAATATGTGCTAGCAATTCTCGACCTAAATGACACTTATCGAAAAATGTGCTTTTATGCGTTTATAGACACCACTGATCACGAATAAAATAAATAGATATTATGCATGCTCATAAGGTTGAAATTTGCTTGGACCCATTTTTGTAATCTAGATGCGATAAGCATTCAATAAAATAGGTGCAAGCAATTCTCGACCTTATGAACATGCATAATATGCGTTTATTTTTTCCATATCCATGATCAGTGATGTCTATTAAAAAATTCTAAATAAATTCTAAAAGGTTTTTTCGATCGTAATTTGTATATCCGACCGTCATTTGTTTTGTCGATCTTCATTTGTTTTGTCGATCTTCGTTTGTTTTGTCGATCTTCATTTGTTTTGTCGATCTTCATTTGTTTTGTCGATCTGCATTTGTTTTGTCGATCTTCATTTGTTTTGTCGATCTTCATTTGTTTTGTCGATCTGCATTTGTTTTGTCGATCTTCATTTGTTTTGTCGATCTTCATTTGTTTTGTCGATCTTCATTTGTTTTGTCGATCTTCATTTGTTTTGTCGATCTGCATTTGTTTTGTCGATCTTCATTTGTTTTGTCGATCTGCATTTGTTTTGTCGACCTTCATTTGTTTTGTCGATCTTCATTTGTTTTGTCGATCTGCATTTGTTTTGTCGATCTTCATTTGTTTTGTCGATCTTCATTTGTTTTGTCGATCTTCATTTGTTTTGCCATATACAGGGTGAATTTTTGAAAAGGGCTTGGGTGGCCAAATCCGAAACTATAAGGAATAGCTAAAAATGCTCAAAGGAGTCACGAGCCCGATTTTGATAAAACTTAAAACCTCATCATTAGATTTTTGAAAAACCAATAATCCTAGCTGGGAATCGAACCCATTGATTTTGAAAAAAAAAACACACCCTTTATTATTACACTATACGATAGTGTCGCTGATAAGGATCAAATTCTGCGAAGTAATGATATAAGGCAAATTTAAGGAAAGTTCGGAATTTTAATGGAATTCATATTTAATGTATCTAAATTTTGTATCATAATTTGTTTCGTTCAAAATCCCAGAATAGATCGTAACTATTCCGTGTTTTAAATCATGCTTAGAATGATTCTTCGGAGAATATTCTCAACGGAATCAATAATATTCCGATTATCGATATTCGAATCCAGCTATGTATTGAAAACAATGTTCTACATTTTGAACAACTTATCAGTTAACGTAAGAAAAATTAATTGTTTTTGTTAAAGATGAGCACTTTCCTTTAGTTTGCCGTATGTCATTACTTCCCAGCAGTGGCGGCTGTACCTTAAGTGCGCTCGTGCGGTGAACCACCAGTTCAAAAGATATAAAAATTACAAAATTTTACGACACCTTTATTATTTAATTACCTACCATTAGGTATGTAGGTAAGTAACATCTATTCTTACAAAAACTTAAAACAAATAACATATCTTATTGTGACGAAACAAATTAAGCTCTTTGAAAACACTACTAAAGCCTAAATTCCCTGTAAAAAACATCGGCGTGCGCTTTCCCGAACGCACGAGAACGGCCCATACAACTTGTACTGTAACCGAGCTAAAACGCCTGGCGCGTGAGACAAAGCATAGTTCATAGAAAATGTACCGAGCGATGAGTCTGATTTCGTGCGCCGCACGCGTTTGGGAAAACCGAACATTACCCGAGAGCACCCGATGTTTTGTTTGACGAAATTCAAATTCTCCCGGTATTGTTTCGCTGTATGTATTATCTGATATTTATTGCTTGATTTTTAAATTGTTAGTTTTTCATTTATTGTGATCTTAGTTCTATTCTATATTTCTTTTCTTTAATAAACAAATATTTATTTATTTATTAAAGAAAAGAAAATATTGCTTGTAAAGTGTCTGGGGTGTGTTTACAAAACTTTTCAAAATACACATACTGCATAGGTACATATGAATGCATTTATCTCCGAAGGGGTAGGCAGAGGCATAGTATACGCCCACGTTTGTCCTTATAGTTTTATCTCAGATTAAAATAATAACATTTTATGTCCCACGTAATAGGTCAGCCTAATGCCGGGTTTCAAAATAAAGTTGATATAAAATTGGCGGGACCACCAAGGCTCTTATTCTTAAAACTAGAGAGCAAGTAAAGTGCACCACCAGTTTGAGTACCCACCAGCCGCCACTGCTTCCCAGAATAAGATCCTTAATAGCAACATTATCGTATGGTGTAATAATATAGGGTGTGTTTTTTTTTTTCAAAATCAATTGGTTCGATTCCCAGCTAGGATTATTGGTTTTTCAAAAATCTAATGATGAGGTTTTAAGTTTTATCAAAATCGGGCTCGTGACTCCTTTGAGCATTTTTCTCTATTCCTTATAGTTTCGGATTTGGCCATCCAATCCCTTTTGAAAAATTCACCCTGTAGACATGTGGGTATATTGATAAAGTAGACATTATGGACATTATTTATTTTATACAGTCACAGGTGGGTGGTTAGGAATTTTTATTCCTAACTGACCAACCAGGTGCACAAGGTGGGTGGTTAGGAACTTTTATTCCTAACTGACCAACCAGGTGGATAACTCAGGTGGTCGGTTGGGAATGGGGAAACTATTGGCGTTTGGACAAACCGAGGCAGGGAGATCATTTGACAACCTAAGCGTGCCTTATTCTAGATAATACACCAAATTTTCACAGGCTAAAGATAAATCTGCAAATGGTGGACCTGCTGACTGAGAAATGATTTAAAGGGCTTGTCAGGGTGGCGATTCTCGATCTTACGACTTTGTAAGCGAAAGTTACTGGTGAAATGTCTTTTGTCTTAACTGCATACTTAGCTACCTTGGAGTATAAGATCGATAATAAAATATGTTAGAAGCAACTGCCAGTTTCCTCTCAAATGAAGATACACTATAATTCTGATAGTTTAATGAATTTATATATGGACAACGCCTCTACAATTCATTGCCAATTGATAAGCCGCCTGCCCAATTCCAAACTGAATACCAAACAAAAGAAAATTAGTCCTTATCACGGCGCTGAGGAGGCAGTAAACATGAATATTTATGTGATATGTGACGTTACACGAGGAAGGTTCTAGAAGTATATCATTCTAAACTAAATAAATACACTAACAAAAATAACAGCAGTTTAATGAGTCTGTAATTAAAAGTGATAGCCTTATCGTTAGAAATAATTTGAAAAGCAGTTAGTATGCTAGCTATAACATCGTTTAATGTCACCGCAAGACATAGGTGTATTATTTCAACAGCTCTGAGTGTGCAGATAGCTCGGCGGCCAGAGTGGTTCCCTGGATTGGGTATAGGCGCGGGTTCTAAACCCACTTGACCATAAAAGTTTTTCTACATAAAATTATAGTATAGCACTATTGATACATAGCAATTTATCGAAAGGCTTAATTAGTATATACGATAATGATACAGGGTAAACCACCCAATTATTGGCACTCGTCCAATGAATTATTGGCACTTTAGTTAGAGTATATTTCGAAAAAATCAGGGAAACTTAGTTTATTCCAGTTCAGTGTTGCCCATTATGTAGTAGTAGGTATGCATTAAAAAGTAACATAGTATTATTTTTCTCTTAGAAATGGGCAATATACTCTAAAAGTGCCAATAATTGGAGGAGTGCCAATGATTGGGTGGTATACCCCAGTCTATCGTAGTGAAATTAATGAGTAATCAAATTACTTTAGTTTACACCCTAGACTCCTAGAAATTGCATTAATTTACCAAATGTATGATACTAAAAACTTTACCTACCATTTTATCAGAAACAGATGTTAGTTGGTAAACATAAAGTGAGTAAATAAACGAAATATTGACAATTATTAACGTGAAACAATAAGCAACAACTGTAAAATAGCGATTTATGCCTCTGCATTATGAAAATATACAAAACTAGCTGACCCGCGCAACTTCGTTTGCGTGATAAATGAAGAACCGCTCGACCGATTTTGAGCAAACTTCACATAAACCATCTACTACATAGTCCGAATAAAACCTAAAAATTTGGTTTGGATAGGTGAGCCCGTTCTTGAGTTATAAAATTACAACGAAAAGTGGCATTGATTTTTATATATATAGATTAATACATAATTACAATCCGACGTCTAGTTGTTATTATGTGGCCTTGCACGATAGAGAGCTATTATCTAACATAGTGGAAACGTTAAACATGTACTCACTCGATTTCTTCTATAGTGAACAGGATGTTGAAATCTGAATATTTGTCCTGAAAGTACCCTCAAGTTTTATTTATTTATTTATTTATTTATTTATTTATTTATAACATTCTTCCACTATCTTGACAGGGATTACCCCAAAACGATAATGGACTTATATTTAACAAAATTATACAATTAACTAATAAAATAAACTTAAAACTAAATACACCCAAATAAAAACGATACCTAAAAATATGAAAAAATACAAAGAAACAAAATACGAGAAGCATACATCGATACAAATCAAAATCAAAATAGTCTAATAATAACAAAAAAATAAAAAATATAATATAAATAAAACAAAATCATTCAATACTGTAACATAAAACATATAATAACACCTTTACGAGCTCACTCCATTGACCAGAAAATATATCTATCCTGTCACAAACATCATTAACAATTTTTATTGACCGGCTGAGAGGCGTTTTACGAAGTAAATTGGTCCTGGCTACAGGCATATCCAGCAATGGTGGACGTCTCCGCCTCCAAACGTATCGATCTGGAACACAGAGGTTAAGATGCTTAAGTACTCCTGGGTTGCATACCTTTCCTCTCAGGAGATTAAGTACATAGGCCGTAATAAAAAAATCACGGCGCACTCTCAACTGATCATACCCAACCATACCCAGTACAAATAATGTCGGATACATTAGTGGGTAAAATGGGTATACTCCGTACAACTTCAAATACAGGTACCTCGTAAACTTGTTCTGGACTTTTTCCATCATGAGTTGGTACTTCGCCTCATGTGGAGACCATATCATAGCATTATGTTCAAGATGACTCCTGACTAGTGCATCATACAAAACCTTCACCGCGCTAATACTTGTAAAATCTCGTGATTGTCTTAACACGAAACCTAAGTTCCTGAACGCTTTCTTGCAAATATTAGATATGTGAATACGAAATGACATATCAGCAGTCATTAAAACTCCTAGGTCTTTCACTTGTGTGACTCTTTGAATAGGCTCCGTATCTATTTTATATGCGTGAGTTATCGGCAGGCGAGCTCGAGTGAAACTTATAGTGGAACACTTAGAGATGTTAAAAGCTAATTTGTTTTGCTCAACCCACTTCACCACTCTATCTACATCATGCTGCAAATCTTCACAGTCAGAGTCGTCTTTTATTTCGAGTAGCAACTTGAGATCATCTGCAAACAATAAACACGTAGCATGTTTGACTACATCTGGTAAATCATTTACCATTATAAGAAACTCAAGTGGTCCCAAGTTACTTCCCTGACTCACGCCTGATCTAATGAAATACGGCTCAGAAACACGTCCCTTGTAGTCAACATACTGTCGCCGATCTCCCATATAACTTGCAAAAAACTCCAGCAAGTGCTGCGTGCATCCGACGGCCGCAAGCTTCTCTAATAGGACGTCATTATCGACCATATCGAACGCTTTTTTAATATCAAAATAGGCTGCGTCCACCTGCCCACCAGAATCAACCGCCGGCACCACTTGAGCCATAAAGTTCAGGAGGTTTGTGGAAGTGCTACGTCCTGGGCGAAATCCATGTTGTGCATCCGATATTAGCACTTGCACCTGTTCCTGTATAAGGCGTTGAACGGCGGACTCGAAGACCTTTGCTGGAGTGGACAACACCGCTACCGGTCTATATCCTGTGACATCTGGTCCTGACTTGCCTTTCGGAACTGGAATAACTCGAGTAGTCTTCCATCTATCTGGATATATTTTGGACCGTAATATAATATTAAATATGTAATGAAGCGGCTTCGCTATAACTCTGCTACAATCCCTAAACAGAAAAGGAGGAATGCCGTCAGGGCCCGTCGAACGCTTTGGTTTCAAGCTTGTGAGTGCTTTGCTAACGCTATCCAATGTAAGGGTCTCTATATGCACGCATACTCCGGATGTGCCATGTGCCTGCGCTGCCATTATAGCAGCTTTCACATCAAGTTGCGGCGGCGAGCTACTGTACACAGACTTAAAGAAATCAGCAAAGTGTTCAGCACATTCTTCATCAGTAATCTGCCGACCATCCTTCAAAATAGCCTGTCTATGGGCCGTGCTCTTTTTATTTCTTAAAAACTCCCAAAACGACTTGGGGTCCTTTTTGAGTTTATTCTGTATGTTATTCACATACTGTTTGTATGCTACCTCTGTTGCGACTTTAACACGTGTTCTGTACCTAGCAAACTCCCTGTAATCAGTGTCCAATTTGGTCCTTTTATACCTTTTGTGTAGCCTGGATTTGATTTTTAGGTCTATTATAATTGTTCTTGTGTACCATTCCGGATATCGGTTACACGATTGTTTGTGGATTTGCTTTTTTCTCGGCACGTGTTCATCTAAAATATTATTAAAAATAGTGTAAAAATAATCAATTGCCTCCTCACTTTTTTCAACCCTATATAATGCTTCCCAATCTGTCGCAGCCAACCTACCATACAATGCATGGAAATCCGCCCTAAAAAAATTCCACTGTGGTCTTAAACAGGGTTCACTACGCGAAAGTGAAGCAGTGGTTTCCCCGGCGAGCGCATCATCTAAAGGAGGTGCAGGACACACCCTCACCATCAGTGCTGGGTGTTGCGGGTCCTTGGGCACCAAGCTCTCATCCGCCCCTGATACTGTTATCTCACCAGCCATGCCTGTACTCAGAACCAAATCCAACTGACGATTCAAACAATTCGGTATTTCATTACTTTGGTTGAACTCGCAATAGGATAAAAGATACTCGTAATAGCTATGAATACTAGACGGAGCAGAATATAAGTTGAAATCGCCAATTACAATTATTTCCTTATGCCTTGTACATAACGCTTCTAATACATTAAACAAAATCATGTAATCATTTTCTGAACTACTTGGAGGAATATAAACCACGCAACATACAAATAAAAACTTATTCTTTAAATAAACTGAAGCACCTACTATTTCAAATACACATTTATCAATACATACATTAGCTGCAGAGGCAAAGCGTGAACTGCACCCTCCGGCGACGCCTGCAAATTGTATTCGTCGTAACTCAAAACGATTTGTGGCCACGAGAAACGCACCGCCCTGCTTCCGTCCATCTGATCGATCGCATCTAAGTATTTGAAATCCCGGGGGAACTATTTCCGTATCATATATAGATTCATAGCATCCTGATTCTGTAATAGCATATAAGTCCGAGTATACCAAACTTAAACTATTTCTAAAGGTATTTAATTTTGTACGAAGACCATTCACATTTTGGTAGTATAGTAATATTTCTGTTTTCTTACTCTCGGTCCGATTTTTTTGGCAATTTTCGAAACCAGATCCACTCGCTATACTGGGCGTTTAATGGCCATGCATCAGAACGTGTCAAATTCTCAAAAAACTGCTCTGGAACACCGATTCTGAATGACGAGTAATCCCTGTCCGTTTTGGGATTGATTTTATCAATTTTTAGATCAATGTCAATTCCGCAAATATTTTTTACATGATCTATCATTGCGTCTAATGTAGTTTCCGGGTGTAATCGCCACACATGTAGAAATCGTTTCTTTTCCGTGGCTTGTATGGCTGTCAAATGTCTGTTTCTGCCAGTTCCAATCTCCCTTGAAAACCGATTCTGTTTCTTGTTTTGAACGATTGTCCAACCTGTATTGATATTCTGGTCTGCCTCAATAGATACTTCCTCCCTTAGTGACATACCAGGAATACAATCCGAAACCGGTTTAGTTGCAGACTTCGCAGTCACACTATTGTGTTCTCCCCGTAGTATACCGAATTCTGAACTGGTATTTTTTTTAGAAATACCTGTTTGATCTACAACTTCGGAAATAGATCGGGAATCCACAGTTTCCGGGGTTAATTTGTTTGTATCTTGTACTTGACAGTTCACTGCCTGACTCTTACTGACCTTTTCTTCTAGCAAATTCATAATTTTTATTAAGCGAACTAACTCTAATTTCGTTCCAGAAAATTCCTTTTTAAGGTCTGTAATTGTTTTTGCCTGGCTATCCATGCGAGCTATCATTTCAGATCGTAATTCCCTGAGTTCGTCCAGCATTACGGACTCCATATTATCAGATCTTGTAGGTGTAACATTAGCTTGACTACCTCGCACGCAGTTTACATAACTAGGAGAGGTTCCAGCTTTATTATTATTTCGAACTGGAGTATCGTCAGTGTTTCTGGGCTTAGGAGTCATCGCAACGCAATCGGGACAAATCCATTTTCTCTTATACTCCAACGAAAATGCCTTAAATGTCTCTACTTTAATATTTAGGCATTTTATATCGTACTTTTTCTTGCACCTTACATTCGAGCATTCCATAAACATGCCATTGAGTATACATGAACCACAAGCGCTGCATTTATTAGTCATTTTTCATATGCACCCAAGTTGCCGAACTGTTTTAATCAAATCTTCCGTATTCCAAACAATCTTCCGTAACCCTGGCAATTTTTTGTAATGGTCACATTAACGACTTCACTATTTGCCCCTAGATGGCGCTGACAGCTATTGAGTGTCCTAAAGTTATCTGTTTGCTATTGATATGTCAAACTTTTTCCAAATTTTGTATTTTTACTTCTGTAACACTGCAAAGTTTTGGATTTGCTATTCGCCACTGGGAGTCACTAGTAGTACGTTCGTTTAAATTATTTTTTCATAACGTCTTTGTAAATTAAATAAGTTGATAAAGTTTTTAACACACAGCTGTAAATTGAAGATAATACCGTCACTTTAGTCCAATTATTATATAGGTTGAGTAATTTATCGTATTTAAGTACACATTTTGTATCTATTGTTTATAAATATGAAATAACTTGCTTTTGCTAGAACACTTATATTTGTTATTTAAAGTTGTTAACTATAATAACACTCGGTCAGCACAATATTGGCACTATATTACACTACTTCTTCTACTTAAAAATCAACTTGATATAAATTATATGAATAATTAAATACGGAGACACTGTACACATACAGATATCAGTGTTGCCAAAAAAAAAAAAAAAAAAAAAAAAGTTATAAAACTTGATGTTAATAAGTATGTAAAAAATTAAAGGGGTATATTGAAAAAAGAAAATATTACCGCTTCTCTTCAACTCGAAATTGGTGGATGCAACCTTGAATATATCAGTTTTTAAATATGTTTATAGATCTACCAAAACTCAAAAATTATTTATATCTTAACCTAGTATTAAAACTTAACTTACCTCTGTCTAAGTACTAGTGTGTATGAAAACGAAAATAAAACATTAAATATGCCAGGATAGTTCAGTCCAAATTCCCCAGTAATACATTACATAAACTTACAATTTTAATTTTTTTTCCATCACATTCTTGAAGTATCTAAATTCGAAAACGAATTTATTAGAAATAGATAAAAAAGTCATTTTAGTTGATTGTGGCCAATAAGTTTTTGTCTATTTAAACTGTTTTATCATAGCTTTAACAACATACTTAATTACTATTTAAAATATGGGTAATTTTGTTACACCCAATATACCTACAATACGGTTATGGCCCGCCACTAGTCGTACAATATACTATTCTGACAATTTCTGACGATGGACAAAGGATTCTGCAACATCACTCTCCGACAGACGTTTTTCTGCCGAATGAGCCGCCGCCCGACAGAACGTTTTGATTATGAGTTGTTCACCGACAGAACCTTTCAACTACGAAAGTTTCGCCAGACAACCATTAATTCGATGACAGAATCGTTCACCAAATAAGAACTCCTCGACAAAACAATAAAAAAAAAATCTCCGCTCCGCTTCGCTCCCGCCTGAGCCTTCTAACCTAACCTATCCGAGTCGGGGTGTTAACCATTCACTTATTATGGTTGAATTAATCGTTCTGTCGGCGAAACGTTCGTAATTGAAAGGTTCTGTCGGTGAACAACTCATAATCGAAACGTTCTGTCGGCGGCTCATCCGGCAGAGAAACGTCTGTCAGAGCGGAGGTACGTTTCAGAGCCGGAAAAAGAGTTGACTGTGTGATTTCTTACCATCAGACTCTACCTGTAGCTTAGCGAATCTGGCAGTAAATGTAGAATCATTCATAATGACTTTCATAAGTGCTACTCGTACTATCTGACCTAAATAAATAAAGAGTTGTTTGTTTTAATTTCAATAATTTATGGAAAATGTTCCTAACAAATGACGTCTTACCTTTTAAGTTGTATACTAACTGTTGTAACTACACTTACTAATTATAGAAACGAATACACTTGCCGAATAAATTATTACCAATACTTATCTCAAATTATCATAATTATATGGTTGAGTGATGGCGAGTACAGACGCTATGGTAAATGTATGGGAGCTGTAATATTTGTTTATTACATTACATAGTGTCTCTGCGAATTCTGAGAACATGAAAAATATATTGCATACTTACTTATTTTTATTATTCTTCTCGATATAACCCATTAAAACATTCACAACATCACGTCTGTCTCCCAACGGGGTAGTCAAATACTGTGACTTTCCACTTGCTACAACCCATTAATATTTATTTATAATGAATTTATAGAGCTCGCAGACCAATTAAACTTTTCAATATATGGTGTATGAAATGAGTATACTTCACATGTCCACTATGTATTTAACGTTTTCAAAGTCGGTATAAGTCCACCATAGCATCCATGAGAATTTCCACATGAAAAATAACCTTTACTATTGAGATTTTAAAGATGTAACATAATATACTGCTTTTTTTAACGTGAGGGAAAATCCAGCCTGGATGCTATGCCGGACTCCTACCGACTAAAAAAACCTCACGTAACGCCCAACAGCCTATGGTTGGTAGCCCGGGTAAGCCCTCGGAAGGATGTTCCAGGACTCCCAACAGACCCACGGCTTCCACTGCGGCCTCGCCTAGGGGGTGGTTCGGGTGCTGTCCCGCGTCTTTGGGGGGTTTCGGGTGTGATCCCGCTTCTAAGGGGGGGGGGGGCGTGCGTGAATCCCTCATGTCACGCTGCCGTGATTGGCCTGCTTCTGTAAGGACAGTGAGCAGCTCTTTCACCGTCCTCAGGCCCCCGGTCATACATAATGTACTACTATTTCGAGAAAAGGACATTATGCGATGAGACGCTAATTATCTTATAATTTTTTTTACAGACAGTGAAAGTGGACCACGCGGACGTGGTTTGCGACGAGGCCGGCCATCCAGGCGATCACATAATTATATGAGATTTTAGTGTAGTGTGTAAGTCAAAATCCTATTACAATATACAGTTCCATTTTCTAATCTCACTAGTATTTGGCATTTTGAAAAAAATAAATAAAACATTATGACATTGTGATGACTTGTTTCTTATTTTCCTGTAGTCTCAAGGCTATATTAGAAAGCGCAGTTTAGATAGTAGTAAATTAAAATATTATAGTGCTATTATGTAAGGAAACCAATATTCTAACTTTTGTATCTTCCATAGAACATGATAAGACTTAATATAATGTGTTTTTTGCTTTGACGTTAGTCCATGTAATTTTGTATTTGTTTTACTTTTTGTTTTTGAGTGACGTAAGCGTTACAAAAGTGCCCTTGATGACATACAGCAGTTGCATTCATACAGTAAATTATTATGGTACATACCTATCTCACTGTTGTTTTTTTCTCACACAATTTGGTAAAAGATATTAGTGTCTGTATTTATACAGCTATAGATACTTAGCGGGCGTTTTAATGACATCAATTTCGGTCGGACTTATATTAAAATGTTCTTATATTTTAATAAAAACCAACTTATACAATTTATAAAGTACGAAATGCTTAAAATAAGTTTAGTTTTTTTAGTTTTCAAAGTCAGGAAGCGTAATTTATATATACAAGGTTTATGTACCTAATTGCGTAAAGTATCACGACAGTCGTTTCGCACTTAGTGAAGGTCGTCTAGACCTATAGATAGGTACTTTGGTTCACACAGATTTTATACTTACTCGAATAGGAAGTAGATATCGATGATCATCTCCGGTTTGTCGATAGCACCTTCAGATAATCAGGAGATGCGCCATGATGCTGACATGTGTGAGCTGTCTGCTTCCTTATTTGGGAAGGTTGTTCAAAATCAGCCTTATCGAAGCAATATTATATTATTAAAATAAAAAAAATACCTAGCAGTTCTTTAAATAATATCGCGATAGATAAAATAAATAAGCTAAAATTTAATTTAAAAAAAGTCAAGCTAGAATGCTCGAGGGGAATAAAATTAGGCTAAAATTAACGTAGATTTAATAAATTGCAACCTTTTTCCTTCAATAATGACATTATTCTCAGTAATATATCCAATATTAGTGACATTATTTAAATGTAGCGTAATTTAAATAGACTTAGAACCTAATCACATGGAATAACGACACTGTACAAGTAACACACAATTCATGTAATTTAATTAGATTGTTATGCTAATTTACAAACGTGCCCGATTCACTTTTATGTATACTTAGAGCGGATTCGACCAAAATCGGAGTTAGACTATACTACAGAACCGTACGCTTCTCTTTTTACTGTAATTTCTTTTATTCTATACACGGTGTTTCTTTTAGGGTGTCAAGCCGCCACTAGCTGGTAGCAGGGTTCCATACCTATCGATTTTACCCCCATGTATGTTCTACGATTTTTTGTAGTTTTCGAGATATAATGTTCTGCATAATTCCCTAATTTTTTATTATCGATTAAAATTTTTACATCTTGTATCAAAGTTAGGAAGGAGATTATTTTGTCCATAATACTGCAATCAATAGGCATTATAATAATAAAAAAATATCCAAGAAAAGTCAAACCAAAAAGAAGTTGTAATTATTTAAAGCCACGTGGAAAAATAACGAAAAAAAATTATATCTCGAAAACTACAAAAAATCGTAGAACATACATGGGGGTTAAATCGATAGGTATGGAACCCTGCTACCAGCTAGTGGCGGCTTGACACCCTAAAAGAAACACTCAGTATATGTGTGTGAATAAATATTAAACAAAGTAAATACAGAATAACTTGTACTTATTCTAATGCTTCCTCCACATTACTCGCGAAGTTGAACAAAGTTCGTCGGCGAAGTAGCCCGAGGCAAAGAAAATTTTTGACGAAGTAGGACGAGGTGCCCTGACACTATCGTACTCGTCCAACTTCGTTTAACTTCGCGAGTAATGTGGAGGAAGCATAAAAGTAAAGTGATTTTCCATTTTACGAAGAACTAATAAGCACAACGTTATGGTCACCATACTGAAGTAGACGGTAACTATGGTAACCATACTGAATGAAGTAGACTACAAGTTATTTTCTAGTATAGTCTTCTCCGAATTTGGTCGAATCCGCCTTTACTGTGCTTCATTATATTACATTACTTTGATACGATTATATTACTGTGCTGAATTAAACTTTCATTCAATAGTAATAAGTAAATTTGACTACTTCCATCTATTTCTGCCCTACACCTAAATATAATTAATTTTTATTATTAAACTGTTAACTAAAGTGGCGTCATTTTAATAGGTAACATTTGTCGTCTGTCAGTTCATACATTTATTAGTGAAAGCAAAACTTAAAATTACTTGTATCTGTCATTATAACAATATATTTGTAATCGTAATTGAAAAAAGTTAAGCAATGAGGATCAGTAAAGTTATAGCAAATTCTAAAAAAATTTATCCCCGTTATTCTCTAGGACATTAGAATGATATATCTTTTTGAATTATCTAAATCGGACTATTACTTACGGAGATATTTAGCAATGAACTCACACTCAAACATTGTTACAAAAATCAAACAAAACCCTGCGCGTCTATACCGCGGCTCCGGCTAACTGGCAGCGATTTGATTGATGTGACGTCACAAGCTACCGAGTCGGATACTCGGCGAACTTCTCTAGTTATTTGGTCACAACTTCTTTAATTTTCGTCGTAGAACAAAAATTTTGCACTGTTTAATTAGGATTTCTAAGGTCTATAAATCTGCATTATTACCTAAAAACGTTACGGATCCTCATTGTGCAGTTCTAACAAAACAAAAATATTATGCCCGCCGTTACAAGGTTGCGTTGTTGAATTTTGATGAATTGTCAAATGTTACCTATTAAAATGTCTCCACTTTAAATACAAATAATTCGTGTGATAACCTCAATATCGTGTTTTGTGATATAGTAGGTAATACCCGGTGTTGGCACATGTTAAACGTAGGTATCACCAGACGTAGAGGATGCTCTTAAGTTGGGAATAAATAAAGAAATATTTTGTGTAATTTTTGTACTTCTGTACCTTATAAGCGCTTGGGTTGGTGAATCTTAATGAAAATTATGACATTGCACTATGTGATTCGATAAAAAATGTAGAATTAGTCAAAATGTCCCCACTTGTAAACCACAACCACACTGGTTTACATGTGGGAGCTCTATAAAAATCCTTATATGTCACCATAGTGTAGAGCTGTAGATTGTTGGTCATAGATAAGAATTTTTAAGAATTTTCCATTTGTCAAAATAATTCACTACAATAAATAAAGTTAAAAAGTCAGTTTAAAATTCAATTTTCTTTTATTTACTTTACATCCATAGAGACCCAAATAACCATTCAATAGAAGTGTCATTTCTATTGAATTGTTTGGAACACGTGTCGCCACATTTTGCTCTCTGTGACAATATCAACGGTATCTTCAAACGAAAATATACCCATGTACATTACTGCTCGTTCGCTCTAACTTTGCCGCTCGGCTCCATACTAAAGTCTAATTTTTAATTAGACGAAGTAAATTGACAGCAACTAATGTCACTTCTTCATACAATAAATAAATGATTTTGATTTGATTTGATTTGATACAATGTTGCTTATTTTCTATGACGAAGTGACATTAGCTACTGTCAATTTACTTCGTGTAATTAACAATTCGGGTATACGCCTCTACGCCAGCGGCAAAGTTAGAGCGAACAGGTAGTACGTAGTTTTTAGGGTTCCGTACCCAGAGGGTAAATAATAACGGGACCCTATTCACGAGACTTCGCCGTCCGTCTGTTGTGTCATGACTGTGCGTCATGAGGCTGTATCTCGGGAACCGTGATAGCTAGAGAGCTCAAACGATTTCACAGACGATGTATTTCTGTTGCGGCTAAAACAACAATACTAAAATAAGAAAAAAAGGGTGCTCCTATACAACAGATTGTTTGCCGTTTTTTTTGGTATACGGTACCCTCTGTGCGTGGGTCCGACTCGCACATGTTTTTGAAGTATTGTACGCTCCATGCATTGTTCAGTATAGGTATTTATAAATTACAATAACGGCACGACAACTCGCACAGGTTTGTACTGGCATGCCAAGCGTGGCGACACTTTCACGTGTAATTTGAATTTATATTGACGTAACGTTTAGATTTCGTCCTTTCTACGAACGAACACGATTTGACTATAAAACCACACTCCCTACCACGTGGTATTTCCTCGGAAGAAGACACGGTATGCCGTAGATGAATGACGAGTAGCAGGTTGTTATACCCCATATTGCTATTGGGTTGAAATGTTTGTGCATCTATGGAGTGTGTTGAGTAAAATATTCGAAGTAGATAACCTCAAATTTTGGAGTAGGAACACAATGTCTCGGACCACAGGTAATTAGCCTCTGTACCTTCAGGATAACCGGCCTAGGTACATGGCCAAGGACTTGACAACAGGCTTGAAGCAGGCCAAGACAGTGGTGTCTCTTCACCTCTTAAAGAAGTGGGTTAGCACCGCATAAGATGTGATGACTCCTTAACTCCCCAAGAAGTGGGATCAATCCCTCACGAAGAGTGCTTCAGTGGACTAAGTCGGGAGTTCTGCAATTATTCTTCCGAAGGCGTAGGTACCGACCCGGGATTCCCGGCCATAGGAAGATGGATGGACCTCGTCTGGTGTTAGTCGGGTCGGTAGGACTTATTCCCGACATTGCTGTTCCTAGGTGCGTCACGCCGCGCCCTTGCTGCGGTGGTGATGAGCGGGGCCACCGCAATCAAGTACATCGGCACTAGCACACTTTGTGCACTAACGGCTATACTTACCTACTTACGCACCGATCCACAGCTCGAAATACCTACAGCATCGTATAGGTAACTTGTTCCTGCTTTCAAATACATCAGCGAAACTGTAAGCCCACAGCTTTTTATTTCTCGACCACCTGAGATCCCCTAACAGCATCGACGAGGATTTCCACAAGTAAGTAAGCAAGCAAGACTACATACCTTCAAACTATACATCAAGACTGAAAAGTTCCTTCTCCCTCTCCCATACTCCCATATAGTTGTTACAGTTTGAATTTTACACCTAACGGATTACTTAAATCGTTTTTCAACAGCAAAATCTGCTTTATTCTAGTCTAGACGCGCGCACGTACCTTTGAACTTCCTGGCGTTATAACCCATAATTACTACAAAAACACGTGTTAAACAAAAACTTTGTAGGCCACAATGCACAAGTTCCTCGTACAGTTAGCTTCAAAAATATAGAGGCGACTTCCTGTTCAAAGCGATTCTAGCAAATACGAAAATAAACCTCATCTCATTTTGATAAAGGTCATGGTCAGGTGAAGCGCTTGTGGCCCCGCGGACTCGGTGTTCTGTAAACGATCACTCTAGTAAGCAACATTCACTATGGCCAGTCCTTGGATGGGTGACCACTTTGTGACATTTATTTTAGCGTTTCCGCTTCGGAAGGCACGTTAAGCCATTGGTCCCGGTTGTCAGTAAAATGGCAGTCGTTACTAAGCCAAGTTGAAGGCCTTTTTAGGCAGCTTGAAAATTTTCAACCGCAGGCAGTCACAACCTGCGCCTGCCCATCTCAACACGGCAATACGGATTACCACCTATTACGTGGGACCAGTTCTAAAAAGGTGAAATGTGGGCATATAATATGCCACTGCCTACCCCTTCGGGGATAAAGACGTGACCATTTATGTATGTACCTACTGTTTTACTGTCCCATCCCTCTCGTGCTGCCGGGCGGTCGAGAGCGGTCCAGTGAAGGAAATTCTACATAATCTAAACTATTATAATTATAGGATTATGTAAAATGGAGAAAAAAGTAAAAGAAGAAACAATGAAATAAAATCAAAATTCACTTTGAAATTTTAAAAAAGTCAAAAATATAGGGCCGATAGCAAGGCTTATGCAACCGGGACTAACGCTTGGTTGATAAAGAAAACCACAAAGACAAGTGTGCGACAGCACTTGTATTACAAATTACAAGTGATATCATTTTAGTGGCTTATCAATTACCTGCACCTGTAGTTATGATAAACATGTTTTTGTAAAAATGCTATAGGTAATTCACAAACAAAGTGCGTGCACTGAACACTCGTGAAGTTTGATATGTAGGGCACTGCCAAAATAGGCAGTAACAAAGAATTCGATCAAATCTGCCTGTAGTTGTCCACTGCTGAACTTTCTGAGTACATTTTGGGAAGGTGATTGGGCATATACTATACCGCACAGACTAGATATCTTGTTTGGAGTTTTAATTCTCATAAGAGGTGCGGGTATGGTATCCACTTACCATGAATCTATTACTGCCCAATAAGTGGCATGGTTTGTTCGGAAAGAGACTTTAAACTCCTTGAACCAGGTCTCATTGACTTCACTTCTTTCATGGAGCCATTACTACAGCATAGCCAATAAAATGTCCCCCTAGTGTCACTGTCACTAAATAGGAGCATTAGGGATCCACTATGAACGATGACAGTGAAAAGCGAGTGATCTTCCAGCCAGAGCCAACATCTTCTGCAAGTTACTTAGTTGCCGGACAGAGGATAGTCAGATGATTTCCAACATTTCTGAAAAATGTTGCCCCATTCCCCAGAAGCCAATCACAGCAGACTAAGGGGCTCACAATTCAGTGGTGTACCTAACCTACAGTAATTACCATGTTGAAACCTACTATTTATAAGTAACAAGTGTAACAATAACTATTCAATTCTAAGTATGTACTTAGATCTCCTAGTAGGAAGAAAACTCAGCGATCCATGCTAATACTGTTACTTAGGTTACCTATCATGTGCTAAATCCAGGATTCTTTTAAAACTGCTAATAAGACTAAATTATAAGTTCAGTTATTATAATAATGGAAAGGGTTCATATGTTCAGAAAAAAATAAGCACATGGTATTTATATTTTTATTGTTATGACAGAATTAATTACATACCGAAACCAAACAAAGAATTGGAAACATTGGAATATTTGCTGCATATTTATGTGATAGCAATATCATAACACAAAGTGATGTGCCAATAATCATAATCACCAATTTTAATATTATACATTATTAATACAAACTAAGCCTTAAAATTAAGTATAACATATGGTCAGATATTTCAAGAGTAATTATAATAGTTAAATTAAAATAATAGATTTCTTTAAATTTTGTAGAAGCTAATATCCATAAACATTTTCATCAGAAAATGCTATATACAGAAAAAAGTCTTCATCGTGATGCTCTTGATACAAAGAACCCATTGTGGCAGATGTAGGAGGAATAACATTGTTAACGAAAAAGAACAATGCGTCCTCTGGTCGTAGATGGATGCGTTTCCTGATCAAAAAGTAAAACTGTCCAACAGTTAAATCGGAAGGAACCAAATACTTTTTCTTGTCGAGGTCTCCAAGTCTAGCCTTCGGGGCTTTCTCAACAATTACCGGGACACGATCCGGATATTTCCTGCGAATTTTCTCACCCTCCGTCTTCCTTTTCTCGAAAGAATGTTCTTCTTTATATTGAAATTTCATTTTGAGACGTTATGCACTATAAAATTTGCAAAATAATCACCAGTAATGTCGGATCTACTGCGACTTGTTTTTTGTTTTTGCGTTACGTTATTGAATAGCACAATGCAATGAAAACGAATGACGCACTCAGCTGGCTGATTGATATGACAAGACAAGCAAGCAGTGTGACCAAACTTAATTTTAAGAAAATACCTTAGCTCCTTAAAAATATACTAAATTAAACCAACTTGCACAGAGAAAATATACCGATAAAAATATCGATTTTCAAAATGAGTTTTATTCTTTTATTATTACTACCTTATTTTTGTAAAAGAAGAACCTAGAATTGACATTTACGAGTAACATTCTATTTGAAGGATTGAATAGAACCTACTTCACCATCATCACGCTTCATAAAAAAAATAAATTTACTGAATAATATTGCAATACACAAAGAAAAAAATCGTTGCAATGTGGAATTGGGTTTTTTTTTCAGGTCCTTAGCGAGCTTTGGAGGAACCTCCCATCTTGCTCCCCCGAGGAGAGCCGCCGAACGGTTCCCGATGGAAAATTCTTTGGTTTTCGGCCGGCTATAGGGAGGAGGAATACCGCCGGGTTGAATGGAATGGAATAGGACGGCCCCTTTCCAGGACCGAGAGCCCCACACCCAGCTGTTCCCGCGGGCTGGAATGACGGTGCCAACCGCATTCCTCACGTCAGCAAAACAAAAATGCTGAATATCTTTAAGGTTCGGTAGTTCGGTACCCAATGGTTCAAAACGGAACCCTATCTGAGATTTCGCCGTCTGTCTCCAGGCTGTAAATGTGAGCAGGAGGATAAACCTTTTCACAAATCATGTATTACATTTATGTTGCCGCTATATGAAAATAATATTTAGGGAGGCTTTCATACATGTCATCAAACGTGATATATCTTTACATTTTTTTTTTGGACGGAATTCTCCATGCGCGAGTTCGACTCGCACTTGGCCGGTTTTTTTTATGTTTATCGTAACTGCACACCTCGTTGAACAATAATCAAAAGTACCTGTACCTATGTACTTTTTCAAGTATTTAATATTTAATTAGTAAGTACTTATCTATTACGTTAAACAATATGGCTTTTAAAAACAATAATATTAATGGGAACGTGATGAGGACATGGATTTCAACTGTCCCTGACATATTTTAATTATTTCTTAATATTTTCGGGCACTCACTAGTTCCATCTGCCAATACCTATGTAGGTACTTTTCATTATTTTACTCAATATTTGTACCCCTTCTATTCCGTGGTCCCCATTGATGTGACAATGGAAAATATCATTTAACCGTGGTTCCATTGGCTAATTGGACTACTGAACATAAGATTATCTATGCTCACGAATGAAATATTATGGACAAAATCCGGAAAATCCCCAGAACTAATTTCTTCTTAATATTTTCGGGCACTCACTAGTTCCTTATGCCAATACCTATGTAGGTACTTTTCATTATTTTACTCAATATTTGTACCCCATCTATTCCGTGGTCCCTATTGATGTGACACCGGAAAATATCATTTAACCGTGGTTCCATTGGCTAATTGGACTACTGAACATAAGATTATCTATGCTCCCGAATGAAATATTATGGACAAAATCCGGAAAATCCCCAGAACTGTTCATTGAGACATGGAGGTGTAAGGTGGTAATTATAATACAGATCAGTGTTTCGCTGACTTTATCGTATGGTGGCGGACGTGGCTGTGACTGCTTGAGTTGTAATTGAGTACCTAATTATTTATTTTTATTGTTATCTTTTGGCTTAATTGTAGCATGGTTACTGAAATTGTTTGCGAATTTCGGATTCTGTAATACTGACCTCTATGGGCGTGTTATTGTTTCTGAAATTGTATGTAGAAAAGAAAGGATGCTGTCCTGTAGTTTTGCAATAAACATTTTTTTTAACCCTAACCGTTCATTTAAAATATACTCAAAAATAGTGTCTTTTGCCAATATACCCATAAATATACTGAGATAAAAAAAAGTCAATATAATATACCGAAAAAGTATTAAAATACTGAAAACGGTCACACTGCAAGCAAGCAACACAAAGGCAAAGCAATAAAATACACTATATTTCAATTTTTAAGATTGGCAATACAGGTAAGTACAGCTTTTGTAAAGGGGTCCCGACACGATCATTTGGCAATGATCAAATGATCATGCCTCGCAATTGTGACAATGTATACTTTCCCACCAATATTTAAATAATTTTTGTAATTGTGATGTGATGTGACCAAGGTAACACACACATTCTATTGAAAAGATTTATTAAATGAAATTACTACTTACATATTTTGTTCTTCTTTATTCTTCTTCTTAGGAACAGCTTTAATTAAAATAGTACGTCGAATTTGGATTGATGGATTAATACTGGTATTATTGTCGGTAATTTCGACTCTTCATTATGCAGGCAGTCATACTGAAAAGTCTCTTTGTCTTATGTGTGTTCCCAGCTCCCAGTAGAATAAAAAATCGTATTTCTGTGTTCAGAAAAAACTGTAGTGGAATACGAAAGTCGGCATTTATCAGGGCAAGGAGGAAGAGTGAATGCCCAAAGTGGATGAAGCAACGACGCAGCCTCGTAGTGGCCTTAGGTGTGGAAAACCTCACGGTGCAGGCCATGGTGAGCTGTGAAGTGGCATGGAACTCCGCCACCTTATTTTGTGAAGCGGTACAGAATGGACGGGAGAGAAATAGTTCTATCCCGTGCCATTTTCCTTGTGAGAGGTTGCCTGACCCTAATGGGCTCCCGACATGATCAAGCCTTGCAATTGTCAATCACGTTAAATATGAATGGAAGTTGCTTCAGTGTGTGTGATTTCTTTGCATGTGTGTGTGTGCATCGGCGTGTACACATGATATTTAACGTGCTTGACAATTGCCAATTGATCATGTGTGGACCCCTTTACAGACTAGCGTTTTCCTTAGCTAAAGTTTTTCAAAACTAGTGTATTTTTGAGTGTTTATGTATAATTTATGGTGGATTCTTAAATATAAAGGTTCGACAACGTGCACAAGTGTTGGAAAGTGATATAGCGCAGTGATACGCGACTTTTTAGGTTTATCGACCAATTCCACAGCAAGCTCTAGTAAAGTACCACTGCTTTACTAGAGTAGAACTTAGTCCAACCCAAGAAACTTATTAAGAAGTATAAGTTCCTTAGTCCAACCTTGGACATACTTGAATACGCTGTTGATATTATAATAATATGGAAATGGAATCTAGATTTGGCATATGGTCTAAGTATCCAAAGCCAGTATAAATTAATTGAAAAAAAAAGGCAATTTGGCACTTGACATGACAGTTAGTAGTTCCATTTTTAGGTTAGAAAAGAAGCGAAATCAAAACATAGGTATTTGTGCACTAAATCTTTAATAAAATCTATTTAATAATAATTTGCACTGGATTAGGCAAAAGTTGCGGATTCAAGTCCCGTGCGGGCCAAGTTGTCTTTCTTCACTTTATAATAAAATATTATGAAAAAGTTAGCATATTATTTGCTCAAAATATTTTATCTGTTTAATATTACTATCTTCGAGAAATTGAAACTTTCTATAAACAGCATACATACTAAAAGTTTATGGTATTTTGTAATTTGCTTTTATTTCCTAAGTTGTATTTTAGCGCATCTAAAATAAAATTTAGGAAATACAAGCAATGAAATGAATAAAAACAGATGAAAATCCTTTGATTATTTAAAGTCAAAATCTTATAATATAAATAAATATTGTGGGCCATTCTCACTCAACGCCATCTAGCCCAAATTAAGCTAATGTAAGGATCTAGACAACTGAAATTGAATTGTTATATTTCAGGTAAAATGCAGAGTCTCAAAAGTGTTATGCAAACAATAACATCAATGGCAAGATTGCCAGTGCAAAGCTTTCCTATACCAATGTTTAGTGCATTGCAACAGTTTTCTAAACCAAGTCTATTACAGCCTTCTCTTCCTATTATCAATTCATCCTGTAGTTTCAAAGTGAAAGGAGTAGTTCGTCGACGATGTAAATCTTGCTACTTTGTTGTTAGAGACGAAAGGTTGTATGTAATTTGCCCCAAATCTCCCCGTCACAAACAAATGGCTATGAAAGCGAAGCCCTTAAATACCTGGATTTTAACGCATGCTAGCCAAAGTCCTGTACGACCATGGTAATACTGTTAAATCATTATCTTTCATTATATTAGTTCTAGTACAAGGTTGTTTTATTTTTTGCCAAAACCTTATGTCAAACTGAAATTGTTCTTATAAAATTGTTGCAACTATAAAGTTGTTTTATGCAAGTAGTAGGTAAACCTACATGAGGTGAAAATGCAGGTACAAATATTGGGCGCTTGCACACTGCCACGATAACCGTAACGACACGATATCGTACGATATCGTAGGAGCGGTGTTTTGATACAATTACTACTACACGCTTTCACACTGCCACGATATCGTCACGATATCGCACGATATCGTGGACGATATTTACTGTCGTGACAATATACAGATACTTACAACAGTAGAGTAACTTCATAGAAACGTGCGAAACGGCTCACTCACACAGACGTGCGCATCTACTGACACGTGACATTCCTGGAGCATGACTTCTAGTGAGCTACAAGTCATGCTCCAGGTATCGTTTAAGGGGTTTTTTAGTATGCTGAGTACGAATCACGTGATAATTTTGCAATCCAATATGGCCGCCGCGCCGTAATCACAAAATTTCATGATGGGTATCGTTTAAGGGGTTTTTTGGTATGCTGAGTACGAATCACGTGATAATTTTACAATCCAATATGGCAGCCGCGCCGTAATCACAAAATTCCATAATGGGTATCGTTTAAGGGTTTTTTCGTATGCTAGGTACCAATTTAATGTAATTGGCCTTAATTTTACAATAAAAATCTTTTGTCATAGTAATTTCGCATTGCTAGTTCAGAATGCCTAAACTTAACAAGCAAATCTTTTTAGTTTACTACTGTAAATAGCTTAGGCGGGAATATTGGATTGCAAAATTATCACGTAATTCGTACTCAGCATTCGAAAAAACCCCTTAAATGATATCCATCACGAAATATTGTGATTACGGTGCGGCGGACCTTTTGGATTGCAAAATTATCACGTGATTCGTAACTTATAGATACTGCTAACATTCCCGCGGTGGTATTGCCATCCGGAAGTTAGTTTCTTGTTTTTTTAAAACCTCCAACAAATGACACAGTATGAACTCGAAAGTGTTCTGGGTCATTCGAAAAAAAATATTAAACATTTCACTTGTAGAAGAGGATCAACCCAAAATGTTCTTCTACAGCATCGTTTTTTTCTCCGTAAATATAAAAGATAAAGTAAACGTAACTTGTTTACTGCTGCCATTATTGCTTCTAATATTTTAATTAGCTTTAAGAATCGCGCGGTTACCTTTCCTGGCGCAAAGCTACTAACCGAATAACAAGCTGTGGGTTATACTGTGTCAATTTCGTTCGGTTATATCGTTCCACGATATCGTACGATATCGTGAAACGATGTCGTACAATATCGTGGAACGATATCGTACGATATCGTGGACGATATCGTGCCACGATATCGTGCAATGTGCAAGCTCCCATTGGGGGCGAAAAGAGGCTTCTTACTGTGTTTATTGATTACTAGCGGACGTCACGCGGTTTCACCCGCGTAGTGCCCGTTCCCGTGGGAATACGGGAATAAAATATAGCCTATGTTCACCGCAGAGAGTGTAGCTTCCTAACAGTGAAAGAATTTTTCAAATCGGTCCAGTAGTTCCGGAGCGTATTCGTTACAAACAAACAAACAAAAAAACAAATCTTTCCTCTTTATAATATTAGTATAGATAAAGAGGAAAGATTTGGTTGCTTGTTTGTTTGTTTGCATCATAAGTAGGGTGTGCTTCTGGTCCCAGTTAAATGTTATCAGAGTAAAGTGTGACAACAGGAATAGAGGACTGATGGTACTCTCATACTTTGGGACTTATTAGATATAATTAATTTTGAGTAGCAATTAGTATGCTTACACAATCATGAGGTATATAGGCGTATTGCAGAGTATGCAGGTTCGAAACCTGCTCGAAACCAATATTCTTTTTTCCATATTTCAAATTTATTATTGGGTTAGTATTGGTACTAATTATTTTTCAAAATGATTTGTAATGATTGGGCAGGTTTCATAATAAATCGAATGATTAAGGGTGCAATTCTATACATTCATGCTGTGTAACTTTCTAAAAGTGCCTGTAATGGGGGGGTCATAGATATAAAGTTTACTTTAAATAATCTAAGAGGGGGGTAAAGTAAAGGTAAAGGGGTAAAGGTAAGTATATGGAACCTACGCTGCCCCAAGACTTAAATAAGGTAGAAAAATTGGTAGGTTTCCGTGGCAGGTGGTTAAAGGCGTTTTGCACGGTATGCGAGAAGACGCACAGGTTCGAATCCTTCTCGGAACCGAGTCTTTCTTGCCATTTAAAAAAAAACACGCAAAATACTAGTTACATGCACCGACGATTTTGTCACGTAACCGCGCGCTGTAACGTGATTAACCTCAGAACCAGAGATATGTTAAGTAGTAGGTAGGTTAGTACCTAGTACCTACGTATTCTTAGCTCAGAACCTTGCGCCCAAGTTGCTAGCGGCGTGATAAGTACCTATCTATTGAAATGTATTTGGGAAGTATCGCGTCTTCTAGAGAGGAAAATGTGACGCATATCTAAACTGACCATTTATTTTTGAGCTCAAAACGGGACTTAACTTATAAAGGTACCTACCAGTTTGACAATGGAAATAAACACATCTTTGTTTGGAAAAGTGTAATTTAATGCAATTAGTTTTCACTAATTATTCTAATTAATTACCTACTTTTAATTCTTAAGTCCTCTGTTTTTTTGAAGTCGGGTTTTTAAAAACAACGGAGGACTTACTTAAAATACTTACTAATAACTTTTGATTGGGTGAATAATTTTTTTTCATTTAAAAGCTGATGTGTCCTACCTACTTGGTCCTATTTTTAATAGGTACCTTATGGAAAACAGGTTCCAATGATGGCATCCCAGAGAAATCGAGGGAAACCTTCAAAAATTGTAGGGGCAACCAATAAGATTGTTAATTTTTAGGTACATCAAAGGACCATGAGACAAATTGGGCTCAGTGTCCAACAGAGTTATATCATATGCCGTTTTAAAGGTTTTGGTTTGTACTAAAATTGTTACTACCAGCACCACCTTCAATTCCATTGCAGAACAAAGATATGCACCCAAATAGGTTTTGCGTAAAAAGCTAATTATTAGAGTCATAAAACTTATTGTAACTATATACCATGCCTCTTAGCATGAGGTACGGGCGCCCCCACGGGTTCCGCTCCAGAGTCTCCATCAGCTCTTCGCGGTCCAATTTTTTGGACCGCTTGATGGCGGTCTGGAGGGCCCTCTTGGCCTCCTTGTACCCGTCGTAGAGCTCCGTCTCTCAGGCTGCCACATCGTCTGGGCGGCGACGCCTCCGGCGAAACCTGGTGTACCGGCGGCGCGCGGTAACGCAATCTGCGTACAACTGCGCGATTTCCGGCGTCCACCAGTACACCTGCTTCCTCGCCTGTCTGGGCCCAGCCCTGGGCATCGCCGCATCGCAGATGTGCGACATGGCTCTCCCGAACCACTACACCTCGGTATCAACATCGGCAGGCCTGTCCGCTGTCGGAATCCAGGACTGCACGATGGCCGCCTCCAGGAGAGCCTCCCGATCAAGGCGATGGAGTGCCCAACGCGGTTCCGGGGGATTCGCGATTGCTGGCCGCAGGTTAGGTGGAGGGGAGACGTCGAACCGAATATATTGGTGATCTGACGACGTCTCCTCCTCCTCCACCACGCGCCATCCCTGGACATGGCGGGCGATCTCAGGGGTCGCAAACGAAACGTCTATGACCGAGCTAACAGGTAGACGCACAGTAGGAAGTTGTGCTCATACCATTTCAATAATATGGTATCTAGGGTTAGGCAGGCACATACAATTTAATCCACCGGCAGGACATTTAGACGATATTATTATTGATATTGATTGAAATGTTAATAAAAATGATTTTAACTGTTAGCTGTTTTATTTTTTATGTATACATTAAACCTGGAATTAAAACTTGTTAAAGATGTCAATCAACAAAACCTACAATGCCATAACAACACTACTTTTTAGTTTATTTATGGTCGGAGAAAAATGTTTATAGCAAAATATCCCCATGGATTATTCGCAAAAGTGAGTTTAAATCTTTATATTTAGTGCTTTACAAGTATATTCAAAGTGATCTCATCTCTGTTGGTGGGTGAGCCCAGGCTTCATACATTTTTGCCCATGGTCCTTTGTCAGAAGAACAAAAATGCGCTTAATTAAAGGTTTTTTGACGCGGGGAATGCGTTTGGGCAAGGTCATCCCAATCCCAAGGTGTGTGGGGCTCACCGGCCCCGAAAACTGGGACCGTAATACCCTTTAAACTCCGCGAAGGATATGAAGAATTCGTTACAACGTCGACCCAGGAAGGGGTACCCCGTAGAGTTGAGGCTCTCCTCGGGGAAATCAGATAGTCGGCTCTCCTAAAGCTCACTAAGGAGCTGAAAAAAAACGAGCCCGCATTGTAATGCTGCCGGATGCCCCTCAGGAAGCGGGCGGGTACTGGAGGCACCTCTGCAACACGGGGAGGTGCCTTTCGCCAAATTATCATCGGTGGAGGGGAGCCCCCAACCTCCGTCCACTGGTACGACACGTCAGGGGCGCGCATGAAACCTGCCATGCGGCGCCCCCGAACTGGACGGGCGACGGGGCGGGAGCGTCTGACCTGTACGCTCCCGCATCCGCAACTCTGCACGTTTGTTCGCTATCACCTGTTTAGCAAAAGCGGTGATGGCGGCCATTATCTTTTAATCTCAATTAAATTACGAACACTATATGGAAGATCAGTTTCTGAGCAACATTGTTTTCACAAGGGGGTTCGAGGTAGGTAGGAAACCTCCATGTTGGCGGGTATGGTTTCCTATTTCTTCGGGCTAAATATACGCCGAGGGGAGTGAAAACCGAATTTTGCTGGTGCACCCTGGAACATTGGCTAACGAGTGCGGCGCCCGTTAGTCGATGTACCGATATCCCGCCAAGCTGACCCAATGGCGGGGGGTCGCAGTTGCGTGGGCCTGCTAGGCCCGCGGTGTTACAACACAGTGCAATACAGTGGTGGACGCCCCAACTCGACGCTCCCAGCATTCTGGCCGATAGAAGCTGTTTCGGCTGTCATTTTGACAGAGTTGACCCCATTTTACGAAGGGGTCGCAGTATGGCGGGCCTCCAAGGCCCACGGTGTTGTTGGCAGCCGTGATTAGCAATTTGGCCGGCAGCAGCAGTACTGGGCCCGCGTTCGCGTCGCCTCGTTTGCTGGCGAGGCTGCAAAGCGGGAGCTCGCGCTCGCCTACCGAATATATGTTAGTTGTGGGTGTAAGGTGTCCCTCCCGTGTTTCGGGAAATGCCCATTAGCGCACACTGGCACCAGTTGCTTTCTACTTCGATGTGCAGACGTGGTTTTCAGCTTCCTAGAGAGCTGAGGAAAACCGCCCATCTGGCTCCCCCCAGAAAAGCCCCAAATTAACGGAGTGCTCCTAGCTGGATCGATGTGAATAATCCTCTTGATATTCTTTCACACAGTTACAGCACAGATTAATAAATAGTTACTACGTAAGTTACAGTGCGAAGAGGAACACCACGGGGTTTAGTTGGCAGAACGGTCCCTTTCTGGGACCGGGAGTTCCAGACGCCGTCCCAGCTACCACCGCTGGCTGGGATGACAGCGCGTAAAGGCGTTTCCCGCTTCAGCAAAAAAATATGGTCTCTAAGATCATGAAATTCCATTGCAGCCTAAATTTCCGACTTAGTCAGACCTTCAATACAGCTCGGAGAAAACTTGCTGACTGATCGTATACAGAATTCTGTTGTAGGATCATCAATAAAACATTTTTGTATTTTTTATAATTTGGAACATTTGGAAAAATAGAAAACTTAAAATTAGTTATCAGTTTACCAGATTACGCCAAAACAAAAAAATAAGCACAAACAAGTCTGTGTGCATGTGCGTGGCTAAGTAAACGACAGCGAGTGCATCCCGGGAATACTTCGAATTTAAAAAAAAATTGCGAGGTTTCGGAAAACGGGACAATTTAGTGTCCCGGCGCTATGCTTGGGGACAACGGGACAGGTGACCGAAAAAAGGGACAGTCCCGTTGAAAACGGGATGTATGGTCAGTTTACGCATATCTCAACCTTATTCCAAATTTGTGACGCCTTGGGTTTGTAGATATTGGATGTTGAAACGGGGCGATTTTACACCTTGCGGCCAGCAGTTTTCTTTGAATTACTCATAAATCACTGCATTTCTATTTCTTTTAAGGTTGTCACATTTCGTTACGATGTCGTCACAACGCTACATCCAAATTTAAATCTCCTATGACCACCCATTCTCCAAATATAAGATGGGCGCAAGGTTCATAATTCTGAACCCTACGCCCACTTGTATCTTGACGATGGAAGCTCCTACGAGTTTGAAACTTGCATTAAACATTAGTGACAGTAACGAAACGCTATCGTGACGATCATTACTACTAATAGTAAAATAACTTTTATGAAGCTAACTTCATAAAAGTTATTTTACCCATATCATACCCTACTCCATAGAAGCGTTGGGTTTTGTTTCGAAAGCTTATAGCTCTTCAGTATAATTTTTGCCCTGGATTAGGCAAAGGTTGCAGGTTCAAGTCCCGTCTGGGCCAAGTTGTCTTTTTTTACTTTATAATAAAATATTATGAAAAAGTTAGCATGCTGGGATTTAACTCAGGCAGGTAAATCAAACTGTCTTCTGTAGTTTTAAATTTCCCCATACTGTTGCAGGTAGAACAACTAATGTTCAAATGAAGGTTTTAAAATAAAAGAAATGTTTTGGTTAACAGTATTTTATAATTTAGGTACTTATACATAGGTAAGTAGGCATGAGGGACATAGTAAAGCATAATAAATATATAGGTACACCATTTTCGTACATGAAATCCGATCGAAATTCTCACACACTTTCATGATGCAAAGGAATACTTGGTTCTTCAATATTAACTGCACTGAAACAGAAATAAGGTCATTTCACTAAAATTGCAAAATACTATATACACATAAATAACATAAAATAAGTCTGTCGGGCAGTGTCTCTCTGAGGTCGATTCTCTGAGTTCGGAAACAATCTAACAAATTTTCATCCAGTTCCACCTTTACAACGATTTGAATAGACGCTATTGCAAAAACTACGCCTTATTCAAATCAGCATAAGAACCTGCTTACTACTTAGCTCGCAGTCTTTTTTTTTGACGCGGGGAACGCTTTTACGCGCCTTTATACAGCCGCGGGGGCAGCTGGGACGGTGTGTGGGACTCTCGGCCCGGTCCGGAAGCCGGAAAGGGACCGTCATACCCACTAAGCCCCGCGGTGTTCACCCTATAGCCGGGCCGAGGGATATCAAGAAGATTATTCACGACGACCTGGCTAGGGGCCCCGTTAATTCGGGGCTCTCTTCGGGGGAGCCAGATGGGCGGCTCCACAGAGCTCCCTATGGAGCTAAAAACCACTCCCGCACCTCCACCCCTCTCGAGCGCGCCTCTGTAAGAAGAGGTAGAGAGCGGCTGGTGCGGGCGTGCGCTAATGGGCACCCCCGGAACACAGGGAGGGTGCCCGCCGCCATGTGACCGTCGGTGGGCGAGGTCCCCCGACCTTCCGCCCACGGTCAACAAGTATTCGGGGGACGTGCGCTACCTCCTAGCGCAGGCGCCCCCTAACTGCAAGGCGGGAGCTTTTACCCCCCCCCCCCCCCTTTGCAGTGCCTCTCCCACTTCGCCACCATAGGCTCGCCAGCAAATGTGGCGAAGCGACTGCGGCTGCAGCAACACACACCACCGAGCAACCCACAGGTCGGTTGCTCTCGCCTCGGCCGGAATTATAGAGGAAGAGGAGTGGTCGCTACTCCGTTGCCCAGGATGAGGATTACGAACGACCGACCCATTGGGGTCCCGAAGATGTTCGTAGGTCCCCGTATCCCTAAGTTTGCACAGTAATACTATTTTTACTATGGTAATACAGAGATGTGTAGGTACAATACTTTTATAAATTATCTATGGTTAGTATCAGGCTATATTTATTGTTGCATGGGAGATATAAATAAATAAATTTTGTGGGACATTCACACACAACATCAACATCATACCACATAACTATTACTTACTGTTCATCACATTGGCAGCTATGCCGAACGACAGTAGGTATATTCATTTATTTCTAATTTATACAGGTGAATTTTTCAAAAGGGATTGGATGGCCAAGTCCGAAACTATAAGGAATAGCGAAAAATGCTCAAAGGAGTCACGAGCCCGATTTTGATGAAACTTAAAACCTCATCATTAGATTTTTGAAAAACCAATAATCCTAGCTAGGAATCGAACCCATTGATTTTGAAAAAAATAACACACCCTATATTATTACACCATACGTTAGTGTTGCTATTAAGGATCTTATTCTGGGAAGTAATAACGATTATTATAATGTTGTTTCTTAAAGATTTTCAAGGTAAAATTGTCCTGGATCTAAGAAACGATAAGGTTTTAGTAATATATAAGTAATTATTTAATTAAAACTTGTCTATAACGTTATTTTTTCTGTAAATAATGAGTTGGCAGTAGGTGACGACTGTCATGGGGATGCATAAAAGATCGAAAGAAATTGTAATGCGGTATGAAAGTGAACCCTGGGTTAAAAGATGACTTTAGGCGCAACTGGGATAAAGCTCGGTTGATGATAATTTTTTCTAGCACAAAAAAGTTTTCAGAATACAGAAAATTTGGGATGGCCCACTTATAGCCAAGATTATGGAAAACTAGCTGATGCCCGCAGCTTCGCCCGCGTAAAATTTGTTCCCGTTTCTGCTTCCCGTTGGAACATATTCCTGGGATAAAAAGTAGCCTATTATGTGTTTGTGTTATTCCAGACTATAAGGTATCTCTGTACCAAATTTCAAACAGATCCATTCTGCCGTTCGAGCGTGAAAGAGTAACAAACATCCACACTCACAAACGCTCGCATTTATAATATTAGTAAGATGTTCATGAAGCAAAGCTGACGGCTAATAATTCGCCGTGCTTGTTGTTGTTCGCCGCCTCAAAGGTATTGTGGCAAAAAGGCTATAGCGGAACTAAAACTTTGCATGCTGGCTACATAGTCAAAATACTGTCAATAACGTCACATAATTATGTATTTTCTGTCAATCAATGACGAAATACAATTTGATTGGTGGTTTTTATTGACGTTTATGGACAACTGGATACTGATTGGTGGTTCTTTCTGACGGGTTGCCATATAAACAGAACAGTGTCGTTTCCATTATTTTATACACTTATGTAGGTATCTATACCCGTTCCCTGCTTTCCATGGGAACCTTGTTCCGGGATAAAAGTATATGTGTAGTAGCGTCTGTGTGTTTCCTGTGATTTAGGTATCTCTGTACCAAATTTCAGCCAGATGCGTTCAACCGTTAGACCTTGATAGAGTAACAACATCCAAACACCTTCACAAACTTTCATATTTATAATATTACAGTAGGATATAAGATAGAAAATAAGAAAGATTTTTAAACGAGCCGTAGGTACTTAGTTACCTTATGCTATCAGTGATTTGACTAACTTCATCAGCTTGCACAGCAACAGTTTCAATATCTTCGCTATCACTAACTATTTCTATAACTGCAACGTCCTCTTCAATAATTTCCACATCATCAGAATCATCATTATCACTCTTTGTTTGTATCGTGTTGGCATTGTCAGTCTTTATTCCAGCTATTCCTGTAACATTAAGAAATATTTAAATACCTATGTAGAATACAGAAATAGATACTGTAGATTGACAATCAGGTAGCTGGTAGTTCTTTAGATCCGGTACTGCTTTATCAAACGTTTGGTAGGACGTCCACCTGCCAGATGGAATGACGACCTAGAAAAGTATCGCGTTTAAAAAAGTTTTTACTGTCTTCTGTAAAATTATCTATTTTGCATTTAGAAGGTCCTGCCCTGACGTCGACGATATGGGGTATACTATGTGCATTTTCTTGTGCCGATTATGTAAAGAAATTAAAAGAAAACGCTCGTTATAGGATTATAACGGGCGTTTTCTTTTAATTTCTATAATATAAATACCATGTGCGGATGCACACGTCTGCTGAATCAATAGCCCAAATTCATGATTGATGGTTTCAAAGGACTGCATTACCAGTACTGAGTGTGGAGAGAGTGAGAACTTCGCAGTCCAAACCAGTCTCACATGCTAGTTGACCTGCTCACCAACGGATGTAGATCAGGAGTAAGAGAAGGAAAACTTGAAGCCAACCCGTCTGGCCAGCGTTTTAATGTGTGGAAATCCCTCATTATGCTATGCCGGAATCTAAACTAAAAGCACATGTGCCCTACCGTCTACGGTCGCTACGGTCGGGAGGCCAGATAAGTCCTCGGAAGATTGTCCCAGGTTTCCTGACAGACTTTGGCTACCACTGCGACCTTACCTAGGGTTTGGGTACTGTCCCGCGTCTTTGGGGGTTGTTCCGGTGGTTCAGGTGCTATCCCTTTTCTTGGGGCGTGAGACTCTCACGTCACACTGCCCGTCTTGGGCCTGTTTATGTTAGGATGGCGTTTTTTTAGTCTAAAAATCTTTTGTTGTGTTGTAATTTGTGTGCACTTTTTACCCAAACTGCCGAAAAAAGGAGGGTAATGTTTTTCGAGACGAGGTATGTAACTATGTCCTATTCTTTTTTACGTATGGATATCGCGAAATATAAACGGACACCAATACACTAAATCCACATATACCTGTCTACTGCCGGGCGCCCGGGTAAATGTCTGTGAACTTAGCATATCATTTCCTAGCATATCATAAATAAAAGTAAGTTCTCTTCGCATGCACATGAGTTCTCTAGTTCCTGATACTTTTTAGCAATAGTTCTGGCGATTTTACGTAAAACGTCAATTGAAAAAATGATATGCCAACTTCTCGTGGCAGATCATTTTGCAGCAGATCCGTATAAAATGTAAGTTCTTTTTGCATGCAGATGACTTCCACAGTTCCTGATACTTTTCATGAATAGTTCTGGCGTTTTCAACTCAAAATATGTCAATTGTCAGAATAATCAATCAACCACCCGGAGTTGGTCATTTAACGGCAGTTCGAAAACAATTATCAGTTCTTTTCGCATGCAGGTTCATTTCATGTTTCTAAAACTTACAAAGGACAGTCCTAGTGTTGGAGAGGCCAGAACTAACGCTTAAGTGCCAGCAGGTCACGCTAGAGAGCTTGAATTGTCGAAAAAGACTATTTCAATCGTTCCGAATAAATCTGTGGAGCCAGAACTCATTCGTTATTCACGGATTCAGATCACAACCGGAACCTTGAACTAGATAAGAGTCCAGAACTAACGCTCACGTGCCAGCAGATCATGCTTGAATAATCGAAAAATAATATTTCAATCGTTCCGAATAAATCTGGGAAGTTGAAACTCTTCCGTTTTTCACGGATCCATATCAGAACTGGAACCTCGAACTCGATCGGAGTCCAGAACTAACGCTGAAGTGCCAGCAGTTCAAGTTAGAGAGCTTGAATAATCGGCAAATACCATTTCAATCGTTTCAAATAAACGTAGGAAGCTAGAACTCTTTCGTTTTTCACAAATCTATGTCAGAGTGGAACCTTGAACTCGAATGGAGTCTAGAACTAACGCTCACGTGCCAGCAGATCGTGCTAGAGAACTTGAATAATGCATAACCGAATTGATCCATATCAGAACTGGAACTTCGAACTCGATCAGAGTCCAGAACTAACGCTGAAGTGTCAGCAGATCATGCTCGAGAGGTTGAATATTCAGCAAATACTATTTCAATCGTTTCAATAAATGTGAGAAGCTAGAACTCTTTCGTTTTTCACGGATCTATATCAGAACTGCAACCTCGAACCCGAATGAAGTCCAGAACTAACACCAAAGTGCCAGCAGATCATACTGGAGGGATTGAAAAGTCAAAAATTATTATTCTCATAGTTTCGAACGCTGCTTGGAAGCTAGAACTCTTCCGTTTTTCACGGATCCATATCAGAACTGGAACCTCAAACTCGATCGAAGTCCAGAACTAACGACGAAGTGCCAGCAGATCATGCTCCAGAGGTTCAATATTCGAAAAAATACAATTCCAATCGTTTCGAATAAATGTGAGAAGCTAGAACTTTTCCGTTTTTCACAGATCTATGTCAGAACTGGAACCTTGAACCCGAATGGAGTCCAGAACTAACGCTTACGTGCCAGCAGATCAAAGAGTTTGTTAATCGAAAAATAATATTTCAATCATTTCGAATAAATCTGGGAAGCTGGAACTCTTTCGTTTTTCATGGATCCTTATCAGAACTGGAAGCTCGAACTCGATCGGAGTCCAGAACTAACGCTGAAGTGCCAGCAGATCATGCTCGAGAGGTTGAATATTCGGCAAATACTATTTCAATCGTTTCGAATATATGTGAGCAGCTAGAACTCTATCGTTTTTCACGGATCTATATCAGAACTGGAACCTCGGAACCTAAATGAAGTCCAGAGCTAACAGCAAAGTGCCAGCAGATCATGCTAGAGGGATTGAAAAGTCAAAAATTATTATTCTCATAGTTTCGAACGATGCCTGGAAATTAGAACTCTTTCGTTTTTCTCAGATCTACGTCAGAACTGGAACATCGAACTCAAATGGAATCCAGAACTAACGCTCACGTGCCAGCAGATCATGCTCCAGAGGTTAAATATTCGGAAAATACTATTTCAATCGTTTCGAATAAATGTGAGAACCTAGAACTCTTCCGTTTTTCACGGATCTATGTCAGAACTGGAACCTTGAATCCGAATGGAGTCCAGAACTAACGCTTACGTGCCAGCAGATCAAAGAGCTTGATAATCGAAAAATAATATTTCAATCATTCCGAATAAATCTGGGAAGCTGGAACTCTTCCGCTTTTCATGGATCCTTATCAGAACTGGAAGCTCGAACTAGATCGGAGTCCAGAACTAACGCTTACGTGCCAGCAAATCATGCTCGAGAGGTTGAATATTCGGCAAATACTGTTACAATCGTTTCGAATAAATGTGAGAAGCTAGAAATCTTTCGTTTTTCACGGATCTATATCAGAACTGGAACCTCAAACCCGAATGAAGTCCAGAACTAACAGCAAAGTGCCAGCAGATCGTGCTAGAGGGATTGAAAAGTCAAAAATTATTATTCTCATAGTTTCGAACGATGACTGGCAGCTAGAAATCTTTCGATTTTCACAGATCTATGTCAGAACTAAAACATCGAACTCAAATGGAATCCAGAACTAACGCTCACATGCCAGCAGATCATTCTCGAGAGGTTAGATATTCGGAAAATACTATTTCAATCGTATGGAATAAATGTGAGAAGCTAGAACTCTTCCGTTTTTCACAGATCCATATCAGAACTGGAACTTCGAAGTCGATCAGAGTCTAGAACTAACGCTGAAGTGCCAGCAGATCATGCTCGATAGGTTGAATATTCGGCAAATACTATTTCAATCGTTTCGAATAAATGTGAGCAGCTAGAACTCTTTTGTTTTTCACGGATCTATATCAGAACTGGAACCTCGAACTCATGGAATGCACCTGCATGCGAAAAGAACTGATAATGGTTTTCGAACTGCCGTTAAATGACCAATTTCGGGTAGTTTATTGATTATTCTGACAATTGACATATTTTGAGTTGAAAACGCCAGAACTATTCGTGAAAAGTATCAGGAACTGTGGAACTCATCTGCATGCAAAAATAACTTACATTTTATCCGGATCTGCTGCAAAATGATCTGCCACGAGAAGTTGGCATATCATTTTTTCAATTGTCGTTTTTCGTAAAATGGCCAGAACTATTGCTAAAAAGTATCAGGAACTATAGAACTCATGTGCATGCGAAGAGAACTTACTTTTAATTATGATATGCTTGGAAATGATATGCTAAGTTCACAGACATCCCGGGTAAGTTCTCGGAAGAATTTCCGAGTATTTCGAGCAGACTTGGCTACTGTCGCGGCCTCGGCTCTTGTTGTAACTTTCCCTTAAGAAGAAATTGTCTTACCTTTGGATGGGAACTGTGGTGTATCACGATGTACACGACGACGTCTCGTTTGGTTACTTCGCCTGACTTGTGTCATGCTTTGAAAATCTATATTATACAATGTACCAGCAAGAAGTAGTGTACAAATTTGATCACCGGCATTAAAGGCAGTTTCTAATTCAATATTACTACGTTCATCATATTTCCACCATCCTGAAAATAAACAAGACAAATAAGGGTTTCAGTTTTTTCAGTATCCTCTAACCATTAGTTTCAATTGCAATCGAGACCTTCAAAACCCCCAGAGACCGCATACCAGTATAATTAATGAGTATCTTTGAGTAATAAGACAAGCGTTAATTTGAAATTTAACATACCATCGACACTGCTGTTCTAGTAAGCCCAAACATGGTTTTTATATTGTAATTTTCTAAGGAGTTGGGTATTCAGTAGACTACTTAATGAGTCTTAGTGCATCAGCCAGTTCCAAGTTGCCATGTCGTGGAAACACCATCAAAGTAACGGTGTACCAAAGTTCCGATGAATCGGAATAATATTTTAGTAATAATCACTCAGGTAGTGAGTTGATGATCTTGAACTTATAGCTAAGAACCATCTCAGTTACATCAGCTTTCGAAGTAGAAAAACCGCATCCGTTGCACAGCTATCATGGCACAGACAAACAGACAGACACACACATAGACCAGTCAAACTTGTAACACCCCTCGTTTTTCATGAGGTGTTAAAATACATCTAGTTTCACCATGTTTTCATTGACAAAAAACGTACGCACGTTATTGACGTCACGATGACTTATTGGCAGATTTAGAGCAAGAATCGTCAGCTTTGGGGCCTAAATTTACCTGTATTGGTGGTCTCAGTTTTTTTCTAACGGGAGGAAAATCTTACATGAATGCTATGTCGGACTCTTACCAACTAAAAACCACACGTATCCTACATTCCTACCTAACAGTCTACGGTTGGGAGCCCCGGGTAAGCCCTCGGAGGCTACCCTAGGACCGGAAGGATACCCCAGGACTGGTCTCAGTAACTGCGAATATAATAATTTAGGTTAAGGTCGAAGTGGTTGCTTAATTACAAAGTTCGCCATTAAAGGCAGTCGCCATTAAAGATATTGTTATCCTCTTTTAACAATACATATGTACTAAGTATGATATAATTATTAGTGACCGACCGAAGTTTCGGTTTCGGTTTCGGCCAGTTTCGGCCAAAAAATCGAGTTTCGGCCGCAGTTTCGGTTTCGGCCAAAATGGGCCGAAACTTTCGGCCGGGCCGAAACTCACGTGTTCGTGAATTTTGAGTGCCTGGCTCGGCTTGTGACGGGGTTGGGGTCGGCCCAACCAGTTAATATGTTACTAACCTAAGATTTAGAGACTTACAAACGAATTCCAATCAATATTTACTATAATACAATTTCATTTAAACCACAAGCAATTACAACTATTGACAAGTATTAGACAATTACCCCTGTGTTATGTCTTTGACCACCTTTTTAGGGTCCCGTCTTTACTTTTTGGTTACGGAATCCTAAAAGGTGATCTAGCGCATTACATGAACCTACCCTCTAATAGTCGGTTCCGTATAAAAAGGGTAAAAACAGGGCCTCATTCCTAAGACTTCGTTGGTCGTCTGTCTGTCTGTCCTCAGGCTGTAACTCATGCACCGTGATGGTCTAACAGTTAAAATTTTCACAGATGATGTATTTCTGTTCTGCTATAGCAACAAATAATAGAAACAGACAAAATATAATTATGAAAGGGGGCCCATACAACAAACGTGATTTATTGCCAATTTTCTTTATTGAACCCTACTTTCGCGATAGCATCTATGAGTTATTCCACATCTAATAGAAAGAATCGAAAAAGAAAAGAAAAAGAACTTTAGGTGAAGATATTTTTAAAATAAACACTTGAGAAAATTTATACCGTTGATTGATAGCACTTGGTGAATCTTGCTGCACCTATTGAAGAAAAAAAACCAGCGAAGTGCGAGTCAGACTCACGCACGGAGAGGTCAAAACGGGACCCTATGAACGCAGAACGAGACATGAGACTTAGCCGTCCGTCTGTCTATTAGTCACGAGGTTTGATCGCTGGAATCGTGACAGATAGAGACCTACATTTTCAGAGATGACGTATTTCTGGTGCCGTTTTTTTAACGTCAGGAAAATCCTACAGGGATCCTACCTAACAGACTATGGTTGGGAGTCCTGGGTATGCCCTCGCAAGAATGTCCAGGGATTTCCCAACAGACCTATGGCTATCACTGTCCCTCACCAGTTTGTTCGTGTACTATCCCTATCGTTGTTCAAGAGTTAACCCGCTTCTTGGGGGAGCGTGCGTTATTCTCAAGTCACACTGTCGTCTAGGTCTCTAGGACCTGCTCACAGGAAGAGGTCAGGTCAGGCTCACAGTCCTCGCAGTGCTGGCACTCAGCCGTGTTTTCCCGGTGTATTCGTCACAAATAATTAACAAAGCTTCCGTGCCCGTTAAGCATCTGTGACAACCGGTAGGAGAGAGCGCCGAGGCTCTACTCCAACCACTCGTCCATAACCGGTCTGACCACCTCAATTGTGGCGATTCCACCTCTTGTTTGCTCGAGTCGCACCTTCCAGGTCTTCTTGGTTTTCTGGTGTAGCTCGGACCGCTGAGACTCGATTTCTCGAGACGCAGGCGGCCGGGCGGCCCCACTCCAGCTCCTTCTGGTGCCATATATTATAAACAATGACGCAAGGGCCCTCGCTTTAAGGTCCCATGGTGGGGTCTAGGGTAGTAGACATACCGCCTCAACTGAGATCGTAAGGTATCCCCTTATCACCCTGACGGCCCATCGCCTTCTGCGGGCTAAGCAATCTAGCCGCATTGCTGGCTGTCGGGATCTCCACCCATACGGGGGCCCCGTATAGGGCCATGCACCGCATTATCCCAAGGTACTGTCTCCGCTCTGACGTCGGACGCTTCCTACAGAAGACTCAAGCGTTGGGTCTCCTGATGTTGGGCAACAACCGCAAGAATGCTACTGATGCCTCATCCCTCAGTTTTGGAACCAAACTTAGGTATCCAAAGTTCCACCGGCTATGAAGTACGAGGCCCAGATACGTCATCGAGGGCTCAATACCAATGCTGACGCCCCCTACATGTAAGCTGGATCCAACAGGTGGCCCCTTCCAAGGTTCCAAACCACAGAGTCGCGGATTTGTGTAGGGCGACCTCAAGTTCCACCCAGACACCGTATTTGACCCACCACAGGACTGCATCGCGATATTTTGTTCCTCGCTCTGTATTGAAGGTGCCGTCGGCGTAACACGTTACGCCGAAAAATCTAAGCAACGAACCACGCAGCCCGTCCAGCCCTAGCCAGCTCGGCTAAGTTATGGCCCTCTCGGAAAAATTGGCCCAAACAATTCGATGGAGGTAGGAAGGCATACCATGGTGAATAAGCGCCTCCCATAACGCAGCTCCCGGGCAAGGTGTTGAAAGCGTTAGCGAGGTCAAGACACTGCCACTCACCACCTCACCCTGTTCTGTTGCCGCTATAACAAAAAATACCTGTAAAATCAGAAAAGAACATCCACACACAATAAAACGTCATTTTTGTGCCCAATTTTTATAACGGAACCCTCTGTGCGGAAATCCGACTCGCACTTGGCTGGTTTTTTTTTTTTTCAAATGAACACGTGAGTTTCGGTTTCGGTTTCGGTTTCGGCCGAAACTGACCCTGGGGCCGAAAGTTCGGTTTCGGTTTCGGTTTCGGCTGGAAAACCAGTTTCGGTCGGACACTAATAATTATATTGTATGAGGGCGCGCGCAAGCGAACGGCTTCTGTAGGCCGACGTTTACGACTATTTGAACCGACGCTGGGCGACGCTATTGCAATCAGTACGTTTATTAAAATCGGCGTAGGTAAAATACTCATACTCACCATTTCTGCCCTCATAAAACCATTGGTATAAATCATTATTTTCATTTGCATTATCTACTTCGACTGATACACTCTCTAATAACTTAGGACTATCTAAGTAATTTTGTGGAATAACAGCTCTGCACATAGCACACTTCTTACTTTGGAAAGCAATGCCCTGTAAATAAATACAATTCAAATAAGCAATAAACATAACAGGACGGACGGGACTAAACTTTAAATCTCATAGATCTCTTCAACCTTCCAAAATGTTGGCGTTGCTTAGAAGAAAGTCAGCTAGACAATTTCTCTGTCGAACCATAAAAACCTGGCACGACCTGCAGCCCATGTGATTTCCTCTTCTTACAATCCTGGGGTTCTCGCGGAGCATGAAAAGGCATATTATAGGGCCACCAACTTAAGGTCTACTGTCTATTGGCTTGTAGGCTGTGGGAGAGGCCCTTATCGCTTAATGTCGTTAGATATTGGTCGATGATATAACCAATATAATGATTCAATCTTTGGAATCCGGTTCATTACCTGCAGATTGGAAAGTTGCTAACGTGGTGCCTATATATAAAAAAGGAAACAAATTATTGCCAGCCAACTATAGACCCATAAGTCTGACTAGCATACTGTGTAAATGCATGGAAAAAATTATAGCTGACCAACTCAGGAAATTTTTGGAGCAAGAACACATCATCCTTGACGAACAGCATGGTTTTGTGCCTAGACGTTCTGTTACTACCAATCTGTTGACATGCGCCAATAATTGGATAAATAAGTTTGACAACCGACAACCCACAGATGTAATCTACCTTGATTATGAGAAAGCATTCGATCGCGTCCCGCTACGACGCCTGATACACAAGCTTAACCATCTTGGTATCCGGGGCAAAATATTGACCTGGATCACTGATTTTCTTAGCGATAGAACACTTAGAGTGCGCATCGGTGATAAGTTATCCACTGCACGTTTGGTACTTAGCGGAGTGCCCCAAGGGTCTGTGCTGGGACCATTGCTTTTTATCCTCTATCTAACAGATCTTAAGAATACCTTGCAACTGCCTTTCTCACTATTTGCAGATGATACAAAATTTTTTGGAGACCCACTTACCCAGGCACAAGATATCCAAAGCGACTTAAATAGAGTTTTTGAATGGACCGAGCAATGGTTACTATCGCTTAATGCAGCAAAATGCACCGTTCTGCACATTGGCAAATGTAATCCTCATAAATTGTACTATTTAAATAACCAACAACTAAGACCAGTTGACTCACATAAGGATTTAGGTGTCATCATAAGTGGTGACCTGAAGTGGGAAATGCATATCACACATATTGTCAAGAGAGCAAATTCAATGCTGTACCTAATAAGAAAAGCATTTAAATGTCTCACACCAATAACATTAACCAAATTGTACAAAACATATATTAGACCACTGTTAGAGTATGGATATGTGGTGTGGGACCCCTATTTTAAGAAGGACATCGCACTATTAGAGAAGGTCCAAAGGAAGGCAACCAAGATGGTCGGATCACTGAAAAATAAGCCTTATGATCAACGCCTGACAGCACTTGGTCTGACTTCCCTTAAGAGTCGCAGACTGCGAGGAAGTCTTATAGAGACATACAAAATACTTACTGACTACTATGATGTTCCTGGAATAAAGTGCATGTTTACTTATAATAAGAATAAGCATCTTCGTGGACACTCATTGAGGCTGTGGAGGACATCTTCCAATGGAAATCCCCTGAAACATTTTCTACCTAATAGAGTGGTCACAGAATGGAATAAGTTGCCTGAGCATGTTGTCGGTGCACCCACTGTTAATGCATTTAAAAACCGTCTGGACAAAGTTTACAGATCTATAGATTAGATACACACGCATCAGCTCACTGAGCTGCTAGTGTGCTTAATTAATATAATAATAATAATAATAATATGGCTTTTCATCAGGCGGCAGCATCATTTTGGCAAGCTAAATATAAAAAATAACCTGGTGATAAACTCTTTCATTATAATTTATATGCCTATTGATTAGTATGGTATGAATGACAGAAAAGGTTGCACAGAGCGACTGGATGCAGAACGCCCAGGACCGTGTGTCTGTGTACTGTGTGTATAGCTAAAACCTTCGATCAAATATTGATGATAAAACTGAAGAGGTTTTCATCCAATATTTTATAGACTATAATCTATCCTTGTACCCAATTTCAGCCAGATTTATTCCGTTATAGTGTAAAAGAGTAACAAACATCCAGATTTCTACACTCACAAACATTTGCCTTTATAATGTAAGATGCGATAGATAAAAGTACTTTACCTTGACACATAGAAAACAAAATATATGTCCACATGGTAATTGTGTGGGGTGGTTGCACTGTTGCAGACACACTGCACAGTCTGCACCTGTAAAAGCAGTTAACAATGGCATAAAATTTTGTGTTTTTAAATAATCTTATAGAAAAACTATCACATGTGAGTCGGACTTGCACGCAGAGGGTTCTGTACAAAAAATGGTCAAAATTCATGTTGGTTGAATTATGTAAGTTTTATTTTAATTTTTAGTACTTGTTTTAATAGCGGCAGCAGAAGTACATTTTCTGTGAAAATTACAGATGTCTAGTTCATGAGATATGGCCTGGAGATGGACAGCGAAGTCTCAGTAATAAAGTCACTTTTTACTCTTTGGGTATGGAACCCTAACAATAATCTCGGATGACTGGCCTCTTGGATTAGTGCACAGGGCGGAAACTTCATACAAATGATTCATTTTTAAATTCTGTCTTCTACACTAAAACATGCTATGTTCGTACAGAGCTTGAATGTGTGTGTGACCATTACTGCTAAGCAAATGTTCCCGCAAAACACCTGCTAACTATAATGACAGCTGTGGCGAGACTGGTGGGGGTGGGAAAGCTTGGTCAGTGAGGGTCAGGGAGTTGCCTAATATCTGTAATACAGATAGGCAATAGATATATTATATTATCTTTGATATATTGAATAGATTATATTATCTTTGATTAGTGGCTAAAGTACTTGACAATATAACAAGAGGATGTTCAATGAGCAGGTTGATATGCTCTGTGTCTGGCTGTAATTTGACAATAATATGAATTGTCAAGAATTTAGATTTATGTATGTTTACCAGTTGTCCAGATGCTTGCACATGGTAATACTAACTAAATTTACTATGTCATGTACACCAGATACATCTACTTTGATATTAACCTGGGAATTAAGATGTCGTAAATGCACAGTTATAAAAATCAGTTTATGCAAACTACTTGGGCAGACAATGTACAAGGGAATCTTGGTGACATGAAATACCAGCTATCGCTTAGCTTCGATGACCTGGTAGGCAGTCGTAGGGTATTTATTATATCTACTTGACATCTTAACATAGAAAATGTTGCAATAGGTCTAACTTGGTCTTAAAACCTCACGATGTGTACGTCGATGAATCTTTATACGACTAAGGTGGCAGACAAGCTTACGGCCCACCAGATGTACTACTATGGTGGTCACCACTAGGGCCACACGATGTGTACGTCGATGAATCTTTATACGACTAAGGTGGCAGACAACCTTACGGCCCACCAGATGTACTACTATGGTGGTCACCACTAGGGCTTGAACTCCTTAATCATCCAACTGTAAATGTTTCAGGTGTCATACATATTCATAAGCACAAAATAATATTCTATTTACCTGTTTTAAGACTGTCTTGATCATCACTCATCTTGTCTTCACAATTTTTTACAATTTATACTAATAAATTAGAGACATTTAATATTTTTCGATAAAAAGGTGTACGTTGTTTCTTGTTGTTGTTATTGTTGACAGTTAACTGACATTGAAGTTGACAGTCAGCAGTGATTTAAAAAAATCTAAAAATATTTTTTCTGACCTGATTTTACTTTTACTACGATGATTTTTTTATAAAACCACCCACTTGACTACGACATAGCATAGGTCAACGCGAACTGTTTAAGGCGCGCGATGCTCTGTGGCGACGGATGGCGAGACCCGCGAGACGCAAGTTCGTTTGCGTTAAGAAGGAGAGAATTCCCGTGGCATATAATCCCATCATCGCTAGTATTGCACTACCTATTTTAGAACAAACTGTATTTTCCATAGATTTAGAATGTACTTGAGAGTAGCGAAAAATTCTAAATCTATGGTATTTTCCAATATGGTTGATGTGACCGAAGCATCACAGATTAACATATTAATTGCTATTGCAAACTTTCTCATGAACTCGTTCCCCCATTCCGTAATCTTAACTAATATTGTAAGACGCTAGGATCTCAGGAACTACTAGGTACCTAGTAAGATTTCGAAGAGTACCTACCTAGCTGTAATCGTTATAACCACCGATACCTGATCTGATAGTCCACTTCCCCGGAAGTTCATTGTCCTAAAAGTCCACTTCATTGGAAGTTCAAAATGGAACTAGGTATAAACCGGCTCGATTGGATATTCCAGTAATAAGACCTAGTGATAAAACCAAGAGTTGTATCAGACATCAAATCAGCTTCCTGTAGAGTAGAAAAACGGGCCGGACCCCGTACCAAAAATCACATTTTTTGTATGCGGGCAGAGATGTGTTAAGTAGGTATGCGGGTTTATTTTGTATCTGATTTTAAATAGTACCTATGCATTTGTTGATAGAGCAGCAATAGAAATATGTACATCATCTGTGAGAATTTCAACTCTAGCTACCACGCGACGGTTCCAGAGCTAGAAAGTTTCGTGTCGGACGGCGAGGTCCGTTTTTGCCCTGTGTGTAAGGAACCCTGAAAACCTGGGTCACATTGCCCAAATGGGGCTCAGCCAACTTGGTCGAGTTCAATGCCAGATAAACAGGCGTGTGCGTTTTTACAGCTAAGAAGTCCCTATATCTACCCTATCTTTAGAACGTTCGGTTCCACTAAAGGACAACCTGGAGATTCTCGGTATAATCGTCCGGCGTGAGCTTAATCACAAAAACTACATACGAGAGTTGCACTGTGAGTGGCTGGCCCCGCGGAACTAGGAATCCTAATTAAGGTGAGTCGGTACTTCACGCCACACCCCGAGATGTTTGCTGTACAAGACAGATTCGCGTCTGCGTCGAATACTGTTCTCACCTTTGGGATGACTTCGCAAGGTACTTACCAGACGCGCTTGATGCTATGCAGAGACGTGCTATCCGAATTATTGGTTGTCCTAAGGTGACGGGAGACCTCGAGCCGTTAGCGCAGCAGCGAAGAACCATAGCGTCCTTAGCTGCCTTCTACGGAATGTATCACGGCGAGTGCTCTGAAGAGCTCTTCAACCTGATCCCACCTTCTCCTTTCCGATCCCAAACAACGCGTGCCGGACAGAGGTTAAGAAGATTGCTCATACACAGTGGAAAGAATCTTCGCCAGAACGCCAGAAAGAAAGAGTGTTTCAATAGATCGTTTCTCTGTCGAACTATAAAAAACTGGAACAACCTACCTGCACACGTTTCCTTCATCTTACAATCTCGGTTAGCAGACTGTGAAGTGGCAAATCACAGGGCCGCCAACTTGAAGACTACTGTCAGAAGTCTTACAGACTGGATCACTGGAAGTGGCCCCCAATCACTAGATGTGCCACGGCTTCGCTTCCATTACGCGCAAGTCTTTGGAATGTGCCACTCTTTCTCTCGCAGTTAAAAAAAAGTTTAGAAGTTAGGACAGAACAAGGGAACTGAGTAGTCATCAAAAAGATATATTGCAACAGCCACAACTGCTGTAATAGTGTTCTCACATAGCTCAGGTATCAATTTGATTGTGCAGGTTAAGAAGCAACAGGGAGGATGCCGATAAACAAAACACACTTGCACAATAGGAATATGCTATCTCTGCAAATTCTCTGAAACCTGCTTACTTCACAAACTGATGATCAAACAAAACACCCAGATAGCAATACGCACGATCCAATCATGCATGCAGCTATAGAAAATGGTGAATGCAGGTAGTACATAGGTACTCGCGCGATTTTTGGGTTATGAATGACAGTGCCTTCATACATATCTTTGCAAATATTTATAAAAAAATTACAGTGAACCAAAATCAATAATAATGTAAATAATATGTATGTATGTAATAGTTATTTTTCAAATATATTAGATCTATATTTGATCACCAGCTTCATGTACCAAATTCATAAGAGGTTGCGATAATTGGATATCATTGGCATCAAGTGCGAGTCTGACTCTCGCACGAAGAGGTTAAAGCGGATCCTATTTACGAGACATGAGGCCTAGCCGTCCGTCTATCTATTAGTCACGAGGTTGTATCGCTGGAACCGTGCCAGATAGAGGCCTAAAATTTTCACTGATGATGTTTTTCTGTTGCTGCTACTTGTTTTAACGTGAGGAAAATCCTACAGGAATGCTATGCCGGTGTCCTACCGACTAAGAACCACGCGTTTTGGAGCCCCGAGTATGCCCTCGGAATCGTGCATACTACGGCCGCGGCTTTGGGGGGGTTGTTCAGTTGTTATCCCGCTACTTGAGGGGAGCATGCATAAATCTCTCACGTCACGCTATCGTCTAGGGCCTGCTTCTGTAAGGACGGTCAGCAGCCGTCCTCAGGCCCCCGGTCATGGAGGCTGATAGAATAGAGCGCGCCGCCGCAGACTGTGCAACTTGGGTGGGAGAGTTCTCTCCCGCTTCCTCCCCGCCGTCTTTTCCACGAGCATGACCTGCTCACAGGAATAGGCCTATGGCCCCGCTCCAGCGCCTCCTTGCGCCATTTAAACAATGACGCAAAGGCCCTCGCTTCCAGGTCCCATGGAGGGGTTCCGGCTAAAAGACATGCCACCTCAACTGAGATCATGCGGTATCCCCTTATCACCCTGACAGGCTGACAGCCATCGCCTTCTGCGCGCTAAGCAATCTAGCCGCATTGCTGGCCATCAGTATCTCCGCCCGTACCGGGGTCCCGTAGAGGGCCATGCTCCTCATGATCCCAAGGTACAGTCTCCTGCAAGGAGCGTTGGGTCCCCTGATATTGGGCAACAACCGCGTGAATGCGGCTGATGCCCGCTCCCTCAGTTTTGGGACCAAACTTCGGAATTGGTATCCGAAGTTACACCGACTATCGAGTGTGAGCACCAGATACGTCATCGTGAGCTCGATGCCGCTGCTGACGCCCACTATATGTAAGCTGGATCCCGCAGGTGGCCTTTAGGGCTGCGTCTCGGTGCGTTGCTCCGTGCGCTGAAATTAGGGTGTCGTCGTAAAACGATTCAAAAGATCGTTTCTCTGTCGAACCATAAAAATCTGGAACGACCTGCCAGCGCACGTGTTTCCCTCCTTTTACAATCCTGGGTTCTTCAAGCGGAGCGTGAAGAGGCACATCATAAGGCCGCCAACTTGAAGGCAGCTTTCTATAGTCTTACAGACTGGGACGGTGGCCCCCAATCGCTAGATGTCGCTGTGACTTTCCATCAGGCGGCGGCACAATTTTGGCGAGCTAAATATTAAAAAAAAAAAACAAAAACGCCGACACCACTGAGCAACGGTCCACGCAGCACCCAATCGTAACCGATGTTCCACAGAAGCGGTCCTAAGACCGATCCCCGTGGAACACCGAACGACACATCTCGTCGACCCTGCCCTAGCCAGCTTGGGTAAGTTATGGTCCTCTCGGAAAGATAGGCCCCGACAATTCGACATAGGTATTGAAGCATTCCATGGTAAATAAGCGCCTCCCAAACGCAGCTCCAGGGCAAGGTGTTGAAAGCGTTGGCGATGTCAAGAGACACTACCACCACCAACCACCTCACCCGGTGCTGTTGCCGCTATAACAAAAAATACTTAGAAAAAAGCATCCACACAACAATCGCGATTATTCCCAGTTGTTCCGTTGAAGTAGTTCCGTGGCGGAACTAGTGAGACTTTTTTTCCCAGTTGTCCCGCGGAACAAAGCATCAATAATTCAGTTCCCATTAGTTCCGCGGAACAAAGTAGAAATGAAATAATAATAAATTCATTCCCAGTAGTTCCGCGGAACAAAGCATAAATTAAAAACTAATAAATCAAGTCCCAGTAGTCCCGCGGGAGAAAGCATCGTTTACATACAAATATTTTATGTTCCCATTAGTTCCCTACGGTGTCTTACGGCTATTTTCTCATACAATTAAAAAAAAATGAAGATCGACAAAACAAATGAAGATCGGTACAACAAATGAAGACTGACAAAACAAATGAAGATCGACAAAACAAATGAAGATTGACGACACAAACGAAGATCGATGAAACAAATGAAGATCAATGAAACAAAATATGAAGATCAACAAAACAATTGACGGTTGGAAAAACAAATCACGGTTGGAAAAACAAATGACGATCGAAAACAAAATTATGCAGATCAATAAAACAAAAGACTATAAGCAAGTTGATAAGGTCGAAAGTTTCTTGCAGCCATATTTTGTAAGCTAAATGCGATTACCATTCAAAAAACAGGTGCAAGCAATTCTCGACCTTAAGAATATGCATAATATCTATTTATTTTTTATATATTCGTGATCTGTGATGTCTATAAACGCCTAAAAGCACATTTTTAGGGAAGTGTCATTAAGGTCGAGAATTGCTTGCAGCTATTTTTTTGAATGGTTATTGCATCTAGATTACAAAAAAAGGTCCATGCCAATTTCGACCTTATGAGCATGCATAATATTTATTTATTTTTTATATAATCGTGATCTGTGATGTCTATAAACGCCTAAAAGCACATTTTAAAATAAGTGCCATTAAGGTCGAGAATTGCTTGCACCTATTTTTTTTAATGCTAATCGCATTTTGATTACAAAACATGGCTGCAAGTAAGTTTTGACCTTATCAATTTGCTTATAGTCTTTTGTTTTATTGATCTGCATAATGTTTTTTGAATCGTTATTTGTTTTTCCAACTGTCATTTGTTTTGCTGATCTTCATTTGTTTCGGCGATCTTCATTTGCTTTTGTAGATCTTTATTTGTTTTGAAAATTACTTAACTACTTTATACTTTTAAACTAGATGTTCTTCGTATAATGGATCTTTTTCCACTCGCATGTCCTAAAAGATCCATATTCATAAAAAATAAAATACTTTAAGGCTTTAAGATATTAAAGTGGACATAATATAATGTCCATAAAGATCCATGATAGTTCCGCTACGGAACTATTGGGAATAGAAAAGTCTCACTAGTTCCGCTACGGAACTACTGGGAATAGAAAAGTCTCACTAGTTCCGCCACGGAACTACTGAGAATAAAAATGTCTCAGTAGTTCCGTGGTGCGGAACTACTGGGAAAAAAAAGTCTCACTAGTTCCGCCACGGAACTATTGGGACAAAAAGTCTCACTAGTTCCGTCGCGGAACAACTGCCGCGGAACTACTGGGAATGAAGGAACAATCGTAATTTTTGTGCCCAATTTTTGTAACGGAATCCTCTGTGCGGGAATCCGACTCGCACTTGGCTGGTTTTTTTTTTTTTTTTTTTTTCAATATGAACACGTGAGTTTCGGTTTCGGCCGAAACTGACCCTGGGGCCGAAAGTTCGGTTTCGGTTTCGGTTTCGGCTGGAAAACCAGTTTCGGTCGGACACTAATCATTGGCATTCTATAAGGATAAGACCGGTCATCATCGTATCTGTTCTCCACTGTAACACTGTAACTGTAATAAGCTCCTCCTTTTGTTAAATGAAGTAACAGGAAACAATAAAATAAAAGTTTTGTAGCATTGAACATTTAATCCCCAGCTTATAAAATATTAGAAAGTCATCTGGAATGAAATTGAGTTACAGAAAGTAATCAGGAATTATGAATGTTATTAAATTTACTTTCACTTATCTAATTGAATTAAGTAGAAAACATCACGGATTTACTTGTCCTTTACTTTGATAAGATCATTAAGATCTAATGCTACACATATTTCCTTGGAGTCGGTGCGAGGATTACGATCCAGTATTTCAGTGATCGGATAATAATTATCTCTGTTATCAACATTCCATCCCGAGTACTGAAAGGGAAACATCAATTGTTGTATTAAAATAATACTTTAAATGCTAATAATTACATTGTTACCTCTCGAAAATACAGTACACATTTATTCCAAATGAATAGAAACTTACCACACAAGTGCACTTGTGCAAAACTTTGCCACTAGATTCCATTGGGATAAACTTCTGCAATAATGCTTTGCCATCAATTTTCCACAGATTCAGTTCATCCAGTTTTGATATTACTGTGTCCCCATCCCATTTAACATCAGATTTTAACAAGACAAAGTTTCCAGACTGTAAAGTAAAAAAGAGAATATCAACAACACTTGACTAAAGGAAAACTGTATAGGTAATGTTAGTTATTTATATGGATTACATAAAATGCTCATTAATATACTCTATTGCAGCAATATCTCTTCTCCATGCATCCATCCAGTCTCAAAAATATAAACAATGCTGACAACCGCAGCTTAGTCTGCGTAAATTTTGTTCCAGTTCACGGTTCCCATGGGAAGTTTTCCATCATATGTAAGCTATCTTATCTTTCAACTTGCACACAGTGTGCAAATTTGATTAAAATCAGTTCAGTAGTTTAGGAGCCCATCATGGACAAACAATGTGATGCATTATTTATAAATATTAAGGTAAGTAAATGGTGAGGACAGGAATAACCTCTGAATTGATTTATGGCCTCCCTGTACGGTCAAACAGGGCATGACATGCCTGATAATTATGAATGGAATTTGCTTCACTGTGCGTGATTTCTTTGCATGAGTGTGTGCATCGATGTGTATGTGCACATGATATTGACGAGACATGTCATCCTCAGATTGACGGTGTCGGTAGTCCATTATACTGTTGATGGATGGCACTTGGTGGAACTTGCTGCACATATTAAAATGGCGCATGCACAACACTAGTACTGTTTCACAATATTTATTATTATAAACCTGACCAGTTTCGCCTTACGACATTTATAAAGTCTAGAATCTATTAGTATTATTATTGATAAATCAAGCAGGCAGTTGCTTCAACTGATAGTTGCCTGTATCATGTCATTTTATGTCATTTTCTCCTTTCTTTTAATTAAAAATATCGCCAGTTTGTTCTTAAATTGATTCAGTTGGTGCTGATATAATATCGTTAGGCAGCTTGTTCCGCTCTCTAACCACTCTATTTCTGAAAAAGTGCTTATGTGGGTTCTTGTTAGAGAGGCTGGTGCAGAGTTTAGGGTGGTGGCCCCATAGTTGATCAGTAGTGTTAAAAATGTTGTCCCTTCAGTTGTCTAGGAACTTTTGTAAAGCTATGTTGCACCTTTTCCAATCACTGTATGTCCTTGACAAATCTAGGTGAAAGGACAAGGTGGTACTGTCTTGAAAACACTCAAACAATTTATTGAGTAATTTGAGTCTTTTGGAGACGGTACCGTCTTGTCCTTTCATCTAGATCTTTGAAAATACCATGAGAGCAAACCGGTCATGCATATATTAACAAATATTGTGGAACAGTACAAGTGTTGTTTTCAATATGAACCTCAATATAATTATTGCAACAAGCATAAACTTGAAATACATTAATACTTGGCAGTATTTAATAAGATACAGAATAACTTAAATTGGCATCTACTTACATGGAAATGCTTTGGTACATCTTTAGATTGACTTGAATCTGATTTATTCCCATCAGAGCCGTTCTTTTCGTCGTCAGAGCCCTCTTCTTCGTCAAGGTCTCCTTCTTCATCTTCAGCTTCTTCGTCTTCCTCACCTTCAACTTCACTTTCCTCAGATGAAGAATTTTTTCGTTTTTTCTTAGAATTATTCAGAGATGGCTTCGAAGGACGTTTACGAGCACCGCGTCCAGCTGGTTCGCTCTGTAATGCGCAATTTTGTTTTAAAGTAATACGAAAGAAATCATCAATCAATGAAGTTGCTCTATAAAAACACAAGTCTCCATTTCAAAGTGAACAGACTGAATTATAACCTCTAAGATAATAACTGTCTGGTAAAAATCTTATCAAGATCGAAAAGTATAAAAATATGACACCATAATTTTTAAAATTACACAAAATACAGAAATGGAGAAATTCATATGATAAAAAGTAATTAAATTTCAATAACAGCATAAATTCAGTACTAACTGGATCGGCTTCCGGCGTCCAATCTTCGCCCGAATCCTGAAATTCTTCTGGCTCACCACCGCCGGGTTCAGAACCGTCTGATTCATCGTCATTCTTCTTTACAGATTTTCGTTTACGCATTCTGGTAAAATTAATAAGATTATATCAAGAATTAGAAACAACCCACGCCAAAACCTCAAAGGCAAGCTAGATGCGCAAACGATACGATGGCCTGGCAAACGAACAAAATCGAACGAACGAAAGCAAAGCAAAGAAGCTTGGGCCATAGAGTAGAGACAAGCATCGAAAAGCGGCAAAAACACTTTTTAGTTTTATTTCTTGAGAGTTATGGCCTGGATATAAAGACCATGGCTGTTATCAACTACGGGCATCATCATGAGTTCATGACTTAATGGGAACCCGACACGATCAATTGGCAATTGTCACGCCTCGTCAATATCATGTGTACATATACGTAGATGCACACACACACGTTACGTAAAGAAATCACGCACACTGAAACAAATTCCATTCATTAAATATCAGACTTGACTCAATATATTAAATAAGTACGAAAAGATTTTACAACGTAAATATTGATTGTGCAATGTTTTTAGTTTAGAGCGGTTGCGATGTAGCCTATGGACGCGTATTTATTTAAATCTAACAAAATGTCGAGTAAAAAGAGAGGTTTGGATTAGAAATAATTATAGCTTAGGGATAATCAGATGTTTGTAATCTACCGCAGACCTGCACGAGAACGTATAGTGCACCAAACTATACCTTGCTTCGGCCCTTGCTGTGTCTCGTGCTATGGCTCTTATATTGCCCCGTGCTATGGTCCTGGCTGTGAAATGTGCTGTGATCACCTGTTCCCACTCCTGTTCCTGACCTTGCTATGGTCACCTGTTCCTGGCCATGCTGAGGCCCATGCTGTGGCCCTTGCGGCACATGCGGCTTGTTGTTGTCCTTGCTGCGGTCCACGCTGTAGCTCTTGCTGCAGATTGTGCTGTGAAACCGCAACCGCCAACCGCAAATACGGCCTCAGACTCAGGCTTGATGTTTGGAAAGGTGATCTAATTTTATTCAAAGCACTCCAAATCCAATGACAAAGACGAGCATCTCTCGCTGTCACTGTCAAAGTCTGCGGTTCTAATTCTGACAGTTGACACTTGACACTCTTGACAGGTTGACTTTTAAAGTACTCAACATCAACACTACACCACACCATACAATTTTTAATTATTACTAAATATTACGTATACCGACATGTTCTTTGATTGAATATATAAAAGAATACAGGTACATAGTTAATCGTTTAGTTTCTATTGTAAATAAGCCCATATGATGAGTAAAAACATCGCATCATGTCCGTCACGGAAGCGCCATGCACTTTCTGAAGTTATTAAGGGTGAGTACTTACCAAGTAACCTTTCTAGTATAGCCCATTCACTCTCTAGGAGGGCACAGGAGGTGAGGTGAGTGCGAGAGTAAGGAAGAACGGTCACCTCGCCATGTCTCGCCTCGCGCTCGCACATTACTTTTCCGTTTTTGCTTAATTTTTTTAGTTAAATGTTGTAAAATGACACTGTAATATTGATAGGCAGATAAAGCTGCTAACGCAATCTCTTGAATCACGTCCATTTCTTAGTAGACAGAGAGGGCTGTAAAAACTCAGAGCGTCAAAAGCCTTCAGAAGGTGCCTCGCGAGTGTGGATGGCAACACTGCTGTCGTCTCCACTCGCCAAGACTAGCGAGAGTCTGTATGGCCTATTCTATTTGGTTTTACACACCTACATTACATTACTTATGTCCATTTTCTACTATGAGTAAAGCTGAAACTTGTTAACTGACATTAAAAAGTTGTGATACCCTTTACAAGCTCAGAACCACATGTTTTGGGTTTTTTTAACTTAGCAGGTAGCCCAAACTTTAGTAAGGGATCTATGCAACTGATAAACAGCTTATCAAGTAATTTCATAAGGTGTGCTATGGGATCTATGACACTGATAAAGAGCTTATACATATAGTACCCCACAATTATTTGGCAATAATACCTGACATCAACAACAATGTTGCAAAAAATAAAGTGCAATCAACTGTAGCAGCTTTGTTTTTTTTCTAATCTGTTATCTAATAAATTGGTCCAACGAGAACACCTATATTCAGCCTTGCCTTTTGGAGGCCGGAAAACTAAGCAACTTTGCAAGTTGATTCATCTATCACTGTTTTATGTAAAGTGATGGAAGATGAACTAAGGCACCAATGTTTCATGCAGGAAATCTTTTTGCTGCCTGGAAGCTTCCAAGGCTAACCTTGTCTGCTCCAGTGATTTGCACTGTCTTAACACTCCCATAGACAGAAAGCAAATGAATTTGGTAAATCCAGATTTGAGCCTGTTGTTTGAGCAACATGCCCAAGATTTTGTAACAGCCGCACACTGAAGTGAGTACAAAGTGTTCCAAGTTCTTGGTAAGTTTCTTGAAGTCTATGGAATGACTAACAGGAGACAGTGGAGGAGGATAGCAACTGCCATTGTGATGCAGAACTGCTTTGAGTCTTCTACTTAAAAATCTATGAAAATATGCCACTGTATTGGGTCGTGTGACACCCTAAACCTACTTAAATGGGTCGCAAGTCCTAGACACCCTCTCAGTGTTTTTCTCTGTACCACGCTATGGTTCAGCACCCACACGGTGAATCCATGGGATGCTGAGGAAACAATCTCTGTATCCATTAAACATTCAACATTAAGACTCAAATTGCTCAAGAGTTTCAGTTGGTGTACCCATACCAACAGATTCTCTTGAGCAATTTGAGTGTGCACATTCAGGTTACGTATCCCTTAGAAAATAATTAATTGGCCTGTAACTACATTTAAAAACAGTAGTAATCAAATTAAAATTCTACAAGCATACCTATTTATTAAAGGCAAAATCTTGAAATAAGAACAAAATCTTCATTGTTATAAAAAACTAATGGACGTCACGCGGCTTCACCCCGCGCAGTTCCCGATCCCGTCTCCGCGAATAATGTAGCTATTTAATAGTGAAAGAATTTTTCAAACTGGTTCAGTAGTTTCGGTAGTGCAAACAAACAATCAAATCTTTCCTCTTTATAATGTTATGCATTATGCTAAAGAACACCAGACACTCTGGAATTTTTTGAGTAGTTTATAGTTTTCAGAATACATAGGACTCAGTTGGAAATCCAGACAGCATTTATTTTGCAGGCTTGTGTATAATCAGTTACGCGTAATGCAGACGAATATTTGCGTTACGCGTATATCTATTACTATGTACTATTTCTTACGCATAGGCCTCTCTTAAATTACGCCACAACACACGGTCCTGCGCCTTTCGCATCCAATCCCTCCCTGCGATCTTTTTCAGGTCGTCAGTCCATATGGCGGAGGGTCGTTCTACCCCATGTTTACCAAGTCGCGATCTCCACACCAGAACTCGTTCTTCTACTGATGTGTCCAGCCCATTGCCACTTTTTAATAACTTTAAGTTAAAGTGGCAATGGGCTGGTCACATCTGCCGAGCGATGTCGACCACTCTCGTTTCCTGACGGCTAGCATCGTTCTGGAGGATATCCAGAACGATGCTATCGTCACAAACAAAGTCACCGCTGCCTGTAAGGGTCCTCGCGCACACGCTCTGGTTGTAGCACAGAAACTGGGGTGGGTATCAGCGAATAGAAAACCCGACGCAGCTCGGTTTACTGAATGCTATCCAACCCAAGCGGATCCTTCTCTTTCGTTCTATAGGTTTTTTTTTCTCGGCGTCGTTACTGGGGCAGTCTTGCCTCGATCCTTCAACATAGATTAGTTCCGGCGCCGGCGCACTATGGATTCCGATGTATGGAGCGCTTGGCCATAAATCGAAATTATTAATTTGAAGGTAGATATGTATAAGCTTTCGATTCAATAAATAGAGGGTATATTGCATTACTTTTGGATAAAAAAAGTACTATAGGCTGTTTAGTATTGTTTATATGATACGTCAAACATCACCTACGCTCTGATTTTCTTTAAGTTTATTGCAGAAAGATAAGTTTGGTTTAGACTTTGAATCACTATATTTATAAAAGTAAAAATACGAAGTGTTTATAAAAAATCATGAGTGGTGTTGAAGGTATGTAGTATTTAAAAATATATAACATTCTCATATATGATCATTAATCACTTGGAAAAAAAATCATATGTAAGACTAGTGTGTTTTTAAAATACCATTTGTCGTTTTCAGTTTTTTTACAGTTACGGGGATTTTGCCCGCACAGTCATTGATGTTTATATACTCTTAGAGCAATGTACTATACAGGTTTGAATGCAATAGTTTGGGCAAAATCCCCGTCTGGTAATGGCAGGGCTTAGAAGTCAGGAAATGGCGGATTCACAGTTTAGTTAAAGTAAATTTAACATATTAAACTCCGGTTTTTTGTTTACATATGATGATTTTATTTTAGTAGTCGTGCAACTTGATCCCCCCCCCCCCTCCCCCGCCTTTACTTGTGGCTTACTATTCACTGTAATTTATTGTATTTTTCTTTTCTAATGTATAGATTTATATTTTTTCTTTTTTAGGAGTAACAGACTATTCAATTACAAGGAAAGAAATGTGTGAAAGAATTTTTGCACTACCATTCAAAAAATTAGATACAAAGCTTTTAAAATTAGAAGAATATATATAGGTAAAACCAACTGCCCAACTTCGGAGCAACCGATACTCAAAAACGTCTTTCAACAATTTTATAAACACTTTAAGGCTAAGTGATTGTCGTCAAATAGGGACAAAATGTATTTTTTTGAAAACCATTCTTCTTGGTTAGACGGACACTGCATCTTCAAAAAATACGTCATGAAAAAGGTCAGTCCAGGTAGGCCACTAAAGGACTTTTCTGTGGCTAGTGATCGTAGCAAACGTAGGAAAACTGAAAATTTACGTGCATCCACTTCTGTCGACGAACTACTTTTTTCTGCTGAAATGAAACTTCGACATGGAGGTGAGCCTGCCAAATCAAAGGAAGTAAAAAAAATCCTTTTACCAGAAGAAGTACCAGAAACAGAATTTAAATATAAAGAGGTTTCTCCTCATTCAGCTTTGTCAATGTTGACGGAAGCGAAATTAAGCAAAAAACAATATAATGTTGTACGAAGCTACGCGCCACATATTTTTCCTTCGTATAAACGTATTCAGAAGGCCAAACGGGAATGTTATCCTGATAACATTGAAGTGACTGAAACGACTGCGCGAGTGCCGCTTCAAAATTTTCTCGACCATACAACTAGTCGCTTGCTTACAGCTCAAGCAGATGTTTTGCAGCTAATACCTACCTGACACAGAGACAGAGCTAACTCTAATGTCTAAGTGGGGTTTTGATGGTAGCTCAGGCCATAGTCAATACATGCAAAGATTCCAATCATCATCAAGTGATGACAAATTTGTCTTTTTAACTTGTGTGGTCCCATTAAAAGTGGCTTAAAAGTGGCAATGGCTTGTAAAGTAAAATTGTATGGTTTAACTTACAGTCTTCGTCTCCAAGATTTTGTCGACCAAACATTTATTTTAAACAAGAATCTGTAGATCTTGTTAAAACTATCAAAGAAGAACTAGATTTAGAAATAACACAGCTCGTTACTAGTAGGTATAATAAATATCGATGGTCGTCAGTTAACAGTAAAGCATGTGTTACTGTTCACCATGATAGATGGCAAAATCTGTAATATTTTGACTGACAACAAGTCAGCGTTGGGATGCTTATTGTGCAACGAAACATCCAAAAAATTTAATGACATTGATTCCATGCTCACAAAAGTTATTGTAAATGAATCAGCTTTGTCATTTGGTCTGGGCGGTCTTCGTTGTCTTACCCGACTAGACGATCAGTAGTTAAAATATATACATACTACACATACTTCAATAATTAAATAATATTTAAAATTTAGTTTTTTTCTACTATTTTTAGAAATAATTTTTATTTCACGTATTACGCATTTTAAGGTAATACAATAAGAAGTAACGAAGCTATTTAGTCAAAACACTCAATAACAAAGTGCTATCAGTCAAAAAAAGTAGTTAAATAATATTGGCCAGACGCTCCATACATTAGGATCCATAGTGCGGCGTGACGTGCTCATTGAACATGATTCTTTCTGTCAATTTACTGAAATATTTCCGTGCTTCGGAAGAAATTTGATGGCGCACACTGCGACTTCTTGAGAAAAATGGCGAATTTTTAATCTCATCTATTATAGTATCACTAGTTTTTGAATAGTGATATAGTGAAGAGTGATTCACGAAGTTAGTGTGACTAGGTGAGAATAAAAAGTCCTCCCTCGAGTGAAGGTCGTCACGTCCTCACGCGTCGTCACGCGTTCATAAATTTGCACTTTAAAGAGCTATCGGTGGCCCATCTATGAAATATGCAGAGAATCCTATTTCGGATCTTCCTTTTGCCGATTCTTAGTGATTTAACCTTTGGCCTATAATGCGATTCGGTAGAGGCAAAGCGAAACACCGTAGTAGTTTAACGAGTAGTCAGGGCCGAGAGTTCTGCTTGGGGCGACTAAGTGAAAATAAGCAGAACAAACTTCCAGGTCCACTTCATGTTCTCTGCTGTACATCTGTGTCGTAACTCATTATCAAAGTACCCGCCTGTGGGTCCTGCTGCTGATATTCATGTTTTGTGTATTTAATTGCAGGTGAACAAACGTGCCAAGATGTCAAAGCAGTCAAAAAGCGAAAAGGGGCAGCCATTTTTCGTTTAAAAACCAATGGCGAAAATGCTTTATTGTGTCTACCTAGCGACAAAAGAGTGCCCTTGACATTGACAGATATCCAATACTTATTATTGCATTCATTAATGGGCAATCAGAATTTATCAGACTCTCCTCGTTGGTATGCTCTTGATAAATGTGCCGGAATCCAACATACTGCTTGTTTTATTCTAGAAGGTGTATCCGTTGCACATTGGGAGAAATATAGCGATGGATTTGCCACTAGCAAAAGTGTATTTGGTGATTTTATTGAAATATTAACGCCTTCAGTTTATAACGGTTCTTTAGTTGAGGAACTTGCTCTCGTACCTTTATCAGAAGCGGAAAAAGAAAGTATCATAGTTCAATACGGTAGTATAAATTTAGCTCTCGAAGCAAGGAAAGATTTAATGGTTATGATGAGGGCGATGTTTCCCATCGGAACTGACGAATCAGAAAAAACATGCTTTTCCTCTGAAGATAAATTCCCAAGAACTCAACTTATACTCTCCGCTTGGCAATTAATTGATCATGATTATCCTGTACCATTAAAAGGAAAATTGAGTCATGCTTACTCGGAGTATGTACTAACAAAAAATGAATACGCTCCCGTTACAGTCTCGTCGCCTCTATTTAGCATTGATTGTGAAATGTGTACTACAAATGAAGGTTCAGAATTAACTAGAATAGCAGTTGTAAATGAAAAACATGAAATAGTATATGAATCACTAGTAAAACCTTATAACGAAATAACAAATTATGTGACCCAATACTCGGGAATTACTAAGTCAATATTAGTTAATGTTAACAAAAGACTTGAAGATGTACAGAATGATTTACGAGTATTATTGCCCCCAGATGCTATATTAGTAGGACAATCATTAAATTCAGACCTGCATGCATTAAAAATGATGCATCCTTATATTATAGACACAAGCTTAGTATATAACTTTGCTGGGGCGAGAACATGGAAGCCAAAGCTTCGGACACTAGCCCGAGAATTTTTAAAAGAACGGATTCAAGAGGGCAACCATGGTCACAGCCCAACAGAAGATGCTTTAGCAGCTATGAAACTTGTACAGTTGAAATTAAGTAAAAGTTTAGAATTTGGTGACGCTGTTCATACGGGTAGATTAAAAAAACAAGCAGTAAAAGTGACAGAGACACCAGTCAATTTATCAATATTTAATCAAATGCTAGAAAAGAAGAAATCTTCATTAATTTTAGGGTGTGATGACATCATTGGTGACTATCACACGTACTTGGTACAAGCAAAAGAAACCGTTCAGGCTAAACTTAAAAAGTTGAAGCCTAAAAGAATAAAATTAGAACCTCTTGATGAGGCTGATGCCGTGATTTCACGATTTACAGAATCTGTAACTAATTATAATTTAACTATGGCACATCTAAAACTTGATGCCAGTGAAGAAATGACATTACAGAAAGTTGAACTAATCAATTCTTGGATTAAAACCATCTGGGACAGTTTAGCGACGTCGACTCTGTGTGTCATTTTACTTGGAGGCACAGCTTACGATAATGGTTTAGCAATGATTAAAGTGAAAAATACGTAATATTATGTTATAGTAATTGAATAATAGAATATAAGTGAAAAAGTACCTCAATTTTTTATTCAATTTTCCTTGCCTCAATACCGCTCGAAGTGCGGTTTCATTTTCATTTTCGAGCTTTTCCGTGCTTCGGAAGGCACGTTAAGCCGTCGCCGTTGGTCCCGGTTTTCAGTAACATGGGGGTCGTTAAGTCAGGTAACGCATTTTGAAAAATTTTAACAGTGGACAGTCTCAACCGCGCCTATCCCGCTATAACAACAAAAATTATCTTAAAAAAGTGAATTTGTGCCGATTTTTTTGGCACAGAACCCTCCGTTTGGGAGTCTGACTCCTACTTGGCCGGAATTATTTTTGGAATTTCATAGCATCCCGATTGCAATCACTAAATGTCATAGTTATTACGCTAGGTCAGAAAAATAATTAAGTTGCTGTTTTTTCTTCTGACTACTAATAATTTAAAAGTAAATGATAATCATAAAGGAATCAAAATGTGTACGCAATCGTTGATGAAAACTTTTGGAAAGGGAATAAATTTCATCCACAACTAGTGAAAGAGGCAGCTTAGCAGCAATGTCGGTCGGCGAGAGCTTCTCAACGAGTGCACGTACCTACGGGACTCTTCGCGCGCGAAATAGACTCTTACTTGACCGGTTTTTTATCGGATTTCATAGCATAGCCATTTCATTGCAATCACTAAATGACAAAGATAGCACACAGATAGACGACTTACTCGCAGCCCCGGATCTAGGGGGGGGGGGCAAGCCGGGGCCCGTGCCCCGGGCGGCACAATCAGGGGGGCGGCAAATCAGAGAGCGACAAATTCAAACTTTTCAAACAAATGCACAAATCATCAGTTAATAACCTTGACGATAGTAGATTACCTACCTAATAATAAATACTTCAACTTATTAAACTCTTTTCACAAGAAATAATTATAAATTAACTATAGATGTATGCTAGATGCTTGAAAGGAAACAAAGAATTCTTTACAAACTTGCAGCATGTTGCGGGGGCGGCCAACGCCGCGCCGGGGCGGCTACAGTATTTCATATTCTGATTTTTGATTTTCTTTGGCTTGTTCTTAAAATATCTCTTGTTGCATCGGACGTCAACGGATACCGTTATAAAGTTTCCTTTGATTCTTTTCTTTTTGTCTCTTATAAATGAAAAAATGCTAGGCCATTTTTGCATACGATTAAATTGAGAATTAGGCACTCTTGCGCTGATCGTCTCAATTGTGCCGCTGGATGGCCAGTTTCTTACACGGGTCACATTTCTCTACTAGTCCTCTGTGCTGGTCAGGTTCCCTGTTTTCTGCAGTTGAATTCAAGAGTACCACAGGGACCCTTTGTCCACTAAAATCCATTAAAAAGATCCAGATATGTGTTGTCCAACACTATTCTTCGGCATATTATCCCTTAGGTGCACTCATTGTTATGCAGACGACCAGTATTATACAGGAAAGTTAATCTGGCCGTCCAACGGAGGGGGGCCCGAACTGAAGGAAAAGAGCCGGCAGCTCGTAGCGTATCTCGACCGGGTCTGACCCTCATTTCAAAATGGGATTTAAAAAACCTGGTAGATTTAAATGCCAGGAAATAAAGGCGTGTGCGTTTACAGCTGAAAGATCTCCTTTCCGTCCTCAACCCTCTCTTCACAATGCAATAATACTACTGAAGGACTATTTAGACATCCTCCGACAATTCAGAGGGGGGCGGTCCAACGTAGAAGAAAGGAGGCGGCATCTCGTGGCGGATTTCGATTGGACCTGACCGTATTTCCAAATTTTATTTAGAAAACCTGGTAGATTTAAATGCCAGGAAACACAGGAATGTGCGTTTACAGCTGCAAGATCCTCTTTACTTCACCACCCTCTCTTCAGAAGGAGAGAAGCAACGGCAACCCATTCTACCGGTTGGTAGTTGGTAACAATTTTTTTTGGACCGTTCACACAACGCTATCTGATTCCAAAATAAGCTAGGAATAACCTGCTTGTGTTATAGGTAGGTATCAGACCACGGATATTAATACTTATACTTTTTAAATACATACATATTATACATAGAAACACTCAGACTCTTGAGACAATCATTAACGGGTCACTCAAATATTTGTCTCCGGTGGGAATCGACCCCACGACCTCCAGCGCCGCAGGCGGTATCACTACCGACTGCGCCACAGAGGCAGTAGCCGGGATATCAATGCACCGGGAAATCATAGCTGAGTGACAGCACTGCGAGGAACGCAGCCAGGACACAGCGGTGCAGACATTGGAGAAGTGCACATCGTGAGCGCAACAGCACCAGGTCCTTTTTTTTACGTGTGGAAATCCTGATCTAAACCCGGAACATGGATGCTATGCTGGACTCCTACCGACTAAAACCACACGATTTCTTGCAACTGTCTAAGGCCGGGAGACATTCCATGATCTCCAGTAGGAGTGAGTGGGATGTCGCCTCGACTTTCTGAGGGCAGTTCGTGCTCGTGAGTGGCGTGGTGTGGAGTATCGGGGAGGAAGCGGGAAACTGGAGATAACTGTGGCTCCCCCGCCGCAGACTTGTCTTCGCCCAAGACTCTCGGACTCCATGATCGGGTGCCTGAGGACGGCGAGGGCATGCTCATCTTCTTAACAGAAGCAGGCCCAAGACGACAGTGTGACGTGAACGTTTCACTAAACTCTGGTTTCACGCAGACCACACGCCCCAAGAAACGGGATAACACCTGAACAACTCCCAAAGATGCGGGTGAGGACCCGAACCCCCAAGGGAAGGTCTTAATGGTAGTCAAAGTCTGTTGGGAATCCTGGGACATCCTTCCGAGGGCTTACCCGGGGCCCCAAACGGATTTTACGCCACCGTGGAGGTGTCTGCTGTACCAGACGCAGATTTGTACCTTTGCTAATACTACCCACTCTCAACTTTGAACTAAGGAACCTAAAAAAATAGGGGGCGGGGGGGGTTAATGGGGCGGCATTTACATATTTTGCCCCGCCTAAAAAAATTCCTAGATCCGGGGCTGCTTACTCGTATTACACCAGTTTCCCATGAACAGTTAGAAGTTACCTACCTAGGTAATTTTTTTGGATTGACTGGGATGAATAGATATTACTAGGTACCCGTTCTCTCTAAATTTGCCGGTCGCCTCCTCTACTTCGCCTCTACACCAGCCTCTACACCAGCCTCTACGCCAGCCTCAAACTTAGAGCGAACGGGCTATACCATAACTTCTGGCTACTAACAAATTAAAAGTAGGTAAATGATAAAAGAAAAGAAAAATATGTAGGCAATCTTTAATGGAGACTTTTGGAAAGAGAATAAATTTGACCCGTGATAGGATCCACGGTGAGTGAAGGGGGCAGCTCGGCAGCAATGTCGGCGAGAGCTTCCCAACGTGTGGCACGACTGCTTTCAGACTGGGCAGGACTTGATACTTCCTCATCAGGTTCTTCTCTGGAAACAAAGGTATGCTTTATGTAAATATCATCATCATTATTCGCGTGGTACCTAGTATCGATGGTACCTTACCTACGGAGCCATCGTACGATTTTCGGGGTCCCATGTATTTAAGTCCATATTGTAATGCGAGATAATTGGCTCACATTCTTCACATCCTACTCTACGTCCAACATTAGGTACTCTTGGGAAACGGAGCATAAAATGGTACATACATATTTACCTATATATTAAAGCTGGTACCTAAATCTATACGGTTACCATTGCTAAACAACTTTCGCTTGAGCCCTCTTGGTGTCAGTTCTGGCTTCTAAGTAGGATCATTAACAATGGCCACATTCCTGTGACGTAAGTCGTCACTAGCAACATTGCGGTAGGTAGGTATCCTACCTAATCTAGTCAGTAAATGGCTTCCCGACGAACGCTACCCAATCGAGTCGAATGCGATCATTGCCCTTCGAATATTCACTCAAGAGCTCAGAATCGAATGCCGAACTACCATTCGGCCGGAGTAGGTAATAAAAACTATAGTGTCTACCCATTAGTTCCCCGAAAAACTGTTGAATTAAAGGATGTTTGAATAATTTGACTACATATTTAGTGTAATTTTTAGGGATCTGGAACCAAAGAGTAAAAACGGGACCCTATTAATGAGACTTCGCCGTCCGTCTGTTTGTGTGCCACGAGGCTATATCTCAGGAACCGTGATAGCTAGAGCTGAAAATTTTCACAGATGATGTAGGTATTTCTGTTGCCGCCATAACAACAAATACTAAAATCAATATTTAACGTAGGTACAACAAACGGGACTTTTGCTGTTTTCTGGTGCAGAACAATCTGTGTGCAAACCTGACCCGCACTTGACTGGTTTTTATTAATTTGACTATTTAGTTTAGATTATCACAAATAGATACCACGTTTAAAGTGACCGACCGAAGTTTCGATTCGGAAAAAACAGGGTGAAAACAGGACCCCATTATTAAAGTGTGCTTCAAGCTGTAATCCTCACATTTGAAATCTCAATGAAAACGAATTTTGACAACGCCAAAAAATAGTCGTAAATAGTCGTACATGTAAAAAAAATAGTCGTATTATAGTTTCGGCGTTATAGCTATAGGTTAGTGAGGATTATGGCTTGAACGTCAAGCTGTAATCCTCACCTCTGGTGCAAGCAAACGGTAAATTCTATCGAATTGGTTTAGGTTCCAAAAAATAGTCGAGAAATAGTCGTAACGACCTGCCAAATCTCAGAAATTGTCTATAAGGCGTAAAACAGACGACGGGGCGGGCCGGGCCGGTCAATTTCGCCGCGAACGATAGCGCTAAAGGAATCCTATACTACCAACGCACACGAAGGGCAAAAAGACCGCGCCGCCGCTGTCCGCCGGGCACTGGCGGCGCGGCATGTCCGTGGCTCGCCGCCATGAATCACACAAACCAGTTTGTATGAAGTAACGCAGACGGGGCGGCGCGGGGCGGCGCGGGCCGGCCAGGCTCAGTCCTCGCCGCACGTTTTCTAGTGATGGACGCCTTCGACGTCGAAAATTTAATTTCTAAAGTCGAAAAAAGATCGCCGATTTATAATACGGCATTAAAAGAATATTACGATGTAAATGAAAAGATGAAGCTATGGAACCAAATATGCCAGGCAATATATTATACGCCTGCAGTATGGGATGAGTTGTCATCGAGTACCCAGTAGGTACTCCCTATTAGTCCATTGAAATGTTACAATTTTAGGACCGAATATTACATTTGTTAGAGGACGCAATTTTATTTTTGGGACATGTGTGGGGGGTCAATAGAAGCTTAAACTCAAGTTTGTGGGGTTGCCACCCTTGTCCCCCGGCCGCAATCTTAAAAAGGGGTGAAAACACTTTTTCCTCAATATCTCGGAAACTATGAGTCTTACAAAAAAATTGTGAAAACTTAATTTGTAGCAAATTGTTTTGCCTACAAATATGTCAAACAAATTTTTGTCCTAAATTAAAAATTATAAACAAAAAATTGAAAATAAAATTATAAAAATTTTCTTTTTTGATCTGTGGCATTTTTTTTTTAATTTCTCTTTAAAGATCATCTACAAGATTAGTCTGAGGTATTATTTTTGTAAAATGTATAAAAAAAGTTAAAGAGCAAAAAAGAAATTTTTTATAAAAAAATTCAAAATTTTTTGTTAAGTTATATACACATTTGTAGGCAACACAATATGCTACAAATTATGCTTCTACAATTTTTTTGTAAGACTCATAGTTTCCGACATGTTGCGAAAAAAGTGTTTTTTTATCCCCACTCTTTTCAAGATGGCGGCCGGGGGACAAGGGTGGCGACCCCACAAACTTGAGGTTAAGCTTCTATTGACCCCCCACATATGTCCCGAAAATAAAATTGCGTCCTCTAATAAATGCAAAGCTCATGTAACATTTCAATGGACTAAATTACGATTGCGTCTCTTTCTTTTTTTGTACATTAAATAAGCAACTACTCGAATTCTCTGGGTATCCATTTTCACTGACGCGCTCTTCACTAGAACGAACGTAGTGAACTAACTGCCCGCCCGTCGCCGTCGTGTGCGTTGCGTTCGCGGGGCGGGCAGTCGCGGACATCGGCGGACAGACGCGGTCTTTATTACGTCGCGGGCAAAAAGCCCGGCCCGCCCCGTCGTCTGTCTAGCGCCTAAGCGGTTCCCGAGATATGAAGGTACCGTGGTGAGGATTATGGCTTGAACTTTTGAAAATTAGATTATTGGGAAATATTCCGCTTAATATAATAATATTTCTTTGAATGAGACGTTTTCCATGCCAGCAGTTATAAATAAACAAAAAACAAACATTCATGATTTGTATCCTCATCATCAAAGCTTACTACAGTAGTAGTAAGTTTGATGATGAAATGATAATTATGATTAAAACTTGTTATAAAAGTACTAGACTAGTAAGTCTAGTACTTTTATAACAAGTTTTAATCATAATTATCACAGTTGTTTCATTCAAAAGTACTAGACTAGTAGTAGTAACTTTTTGAGACAATGACAGGATATATGGATTGTGTACACTTAAATTGGTATATAACATCACATATTTTATTCCCGCATTCCCACGGGAACGGGACCTACGCGGGTAAAACCGCGTGACTTCTTCTAGTATCATTGGAAGTTACAAATTTTGTACACGACTGTACATCAATAGAAATGTAGGGAAAATAAAAAGTTTTTATTTTCACATTAAATCAACTCAAATTTATTATAGCTTCATACGACTATTTCATGACTATTTTTTGGCACAAACTTTGAACCGAAATTCGCAGGCGTTCCGGAGAAATTTGAAGTTTTTAAAGGTTCAAGCCATAATCCTCACCAGGGTACCTTCACATCTCGGGAACCGCTTATGGACTATTTCTGAGATTTGGCAGGTCGTTACGACTATTTCACGACTATTTTTTGGAACCTAAACAAATTCGATAGAATTTACCGTTTGCTTGCACCAGAGGTGAGGATTACAGCTTGACGTTCAAGCCATAATCCTCACTAACCTATAGCTATAACGCCGAAACTATAATACGACTATTTTTTTTACATGTACCTACGACTATTTACGACTATTTCACGACTATTTTTTGGCGTTGTCAAGATTCGTTTGCATTGAGATTTCAAATGTGAGGATTACAGCTTAAGCCTACGTTGGTCGTCTGTTTGTCTGTCAGCAGGCTGTATGTATCTCATAGGAGTAAATGGAACACCGCCGCTTGTTTCTACGAGCAGGTCATGTTCGTAAGTGAGTTGGCAGGGTGGAAGCCCCATACGAGACGGCAATGGTAGCCAAAGTTTGTCGGGAATCCTGAGACACCATTCCGAGGAATTACCCGGGACACCCTCTGTGGACAGTAGCAGGGCATCGTGTGGTTTTAGTCGGTAGGAGTTCGCAATAGCATCCATGAGCAATTCCACGCGTAAAAGAAAGAAATCCATCTTTAGGCGGAGATATTTCTAAAATGAACACTTGAGAAGATTTATACCACATATTTATACCGTTCTTTGATGGTGGTACTTGTTGCACATATTAAAAAAAAAGTGGCTGTGACACACGGACGGACAGACAGACATGACGAATCTATAAGGGTTCCGTTTTTGCCATTTGGCTACGAAACCCTAAAAACCAGTCAAGTGCGAGTCGGACTCGCACACGGAGGGGTAAAAGCGGGACCCTATGAACGAGACTTGAGACTACCGTTCGTCTGTCTGTTAGTCTCGAGGCTGTATCGCTGGAACCGTGATAGATAGAGAGCTAAAATATTCAGAGATATAATTATTTCTGTTGCCGCTATGACAAATGATAAAAAAACCGGCAAAGTGTGAGTCGGACAAAAGCACGGAGGGTTCCGTACCAAAAAACGGAAAAAATCATGTTTGTTGTATGCCTCCTCACCTCAATAAAAAATAATTTTCGAGTCCAATTTTTGTAGGTAACGGAAGCCTCTGTGCGCGCATCCTTGGCCGGTTTTTTTTCAATATGAACACGTAAGTTTCGGTTTCGGTTTCGCCCGAAACTGACCTTGGGGCTGAAAGTTCGGTTTCGGTATTGCTTCGGCTGAAAAACCAGTTTCGGTCGGACACTAACGTTTATTAAGAGGTCCAAACTGTTGGAGGTGAGTGAATTGCCTCTTTAATAACTTAAATATACCTACTTTTAGAACTAGATATCAACAATAGGTAGGCACTTACTCTTCTTTTTCTTGTGTATCTACAATTTGTACTTCGGTAATTTCCGTTGCATTATTACTTTCTAAGCTATGTTTTTCAATCTTTTCTTCAATTTTGGGATGTTCCTCAGTAATTAATGAACTTTCAGTGACTGGTGTATCATCCACAACTTCTGGCTTAACATGTAATTGTACAACTTTATCCACTACTTCTTCTAACCGAGGTATCTTCTCGTTATGTTCATGGTTAGATTCAGGTTTAATATTAGTTTCCATTATATTCGTGTTTTCTGAGTTTTCTGAAATATATAAATTAAGTAGGTAAGATCTTAAGAAAACGAAAGTTGTTATATTTATACGGCGAAGAAGGTAGGTAAGTAAGTAGAAAAGTTAGAAAAAGCTGTTTTGAATATCGTCTGTTCTTTAGAGTTCGTGTACCTAATTGTAATAAGGCTTAATAGGTATCTACCTAACTCGCAATGGTCTTAACAATGTGACACGGCCAGACCCCGCATGTCTCTCAGAGGACTATTAAGGCAAGATCTCAGAGACCCAAGTCCACGGGCTGACTTAAGGAAGTGCATTATTGCGTAAGCAGTCATGAAGGGGTTGGAAGTTCTATCAAATATACTGATGATGAAAATAACGTCACAGCGCAGTTACTAGCGAGTTCGTTTCGCTCAAGTTTTGCTCAAACCAGATAAGTTGTTCGACAATCGGCATACATGCCTAAGTAGGTATACAGATACACACGCATACACAATTACACACACACACAAAAGGAGCGCCACCTGAGCTTTGAAGGTCAATATAACGGCTTCAACGCCGCATCTGCAATGCATGTAGGTATCAGCTACCTTTGGGGGCATGGAAGGTGCGTCAGGATTACCCTGATGAGCTGCACCCGCTATGTCCCCAAAGGTTATTGAAACACGTTTCTGCGTGCACTTTCCAACGGTGGACCAAAATCGGTCTTCGTTTGGTCAGAATATCGAAGAGCTTCAGTAAGCCTATAGAACCTGAGTAAAGCCTAGCAGTGCGATAAACTCGTCTGGGCCTTCGAACAGACGCTCAATTGAGGATCATGGCCTCAAACTGGATGTCAGCCACTCATCACTTACATGCAGTTTTAATCCATAACAAGGGCTCGAGATTGACTTTTTTTTAAAAAGAACACTAACTTTGAGGCACAAAACCTTTAATTTGAATGTGTTGTTGAATGATGATGAAGACAGTCTGGCTTAATTGTTACTCAGCCACTGAGCATAGCAAGGGACATATGCGATCTTACAAACATACATCCGTATGATCACGACTTTTATTCCCGAAGGGGTAGGCAGATGCATATTATATGCCGCCCACATTTCACCTTTTAGATTTTTAATAGGTGGTGAGCCGTATTGACGTGTTGATATGGACACTGGACAGGCGTAGGTTGTGACGTCCCGCAGTTGAAATTTTTAAAGCCGCCCATATTGACCTTCAACTTGGCTTAACGACTGCCATTTTACTGACAACAGGACCAACGGCTTAACGCACCTTCCGAAGCACGGAAACGCTCGCAAATGAATGTCACAAAGTGGTCATGAGGTGGTCACCCATCCATAACTGGCCATAGTAAATGTTGCTCACTACAGTGTTCGTTTACAGAAAACTGAGTCCGCGGGGCCACGAGGGCTTCACTGGTTAGGTTAGGACAGCATTAATGCTTCTATCGTGTCAATGATTCACACTTTGTTTACAATAGTTTTGCTGTAAATGGTAGCATAGTATGTATTTACCGGTAGGTCGTGAGAAGAGGCAGGTTTTATAGAGAACCCGTTGACCTACAGATCTGAGGAAGTAGAAGCCCGAAATAGGTAGGTACTCTTTGATGCTCTACCAGCTGTCCAGTTATTTCTTCTTTAAGCATTCTCTCAAAATATCTGTAGTTTAAATTAGTAGGTTGCGGTAGGTACCTAAAATATTTTTGATTTTTCTTACCTTTTTCATAATTTAGACTATTAGTAGATTTATTTCTAACTATATGCACCGGTTCTGGTAAATTATCACACGATGTTGGAAGCACATTTGTGTTATTTGCCGTTCTATAAATAATTTCTTCTACCTCTGGTGAACTGCTGTCAATAATTTGTTCTTCGAATTGTATACTTTTTTCTGAAACACATTATGAAAAAGTAATTTAGAAAACGTGTGTAACGCGCGATAGTCTATTTTCGTCGTGCCTTGAGTATTTTTATTTATTCTACGTGAAAGGAGTTGAACGTGACAATTAGTCATTCACGAAAGTGATTTAAGTTTTCAGCTACGAAACTACGATAATACGTAACTGCAACTTAGTATAACAAGAAAGCCGTGAGATCGTTCTCACCAGACTGCCCCTCTCTAACACGTTTATTGTGAAAGTGAAAGTTCAATCCGATTGACATTGTCATTTTTGTTTTGTTTCAAACTTTGAACAGATGATCCACGTGACCTAGTGACGTAGTTTAATGCAACAGAGTCACAGACTACAGACAAAGTCTCGCCATAAGCCCCTCTGCACTCTATTTTATAGAGAGGGGCTAAAATCATAATTAACCATGCTCTTAGTTTAAGGAGATTAAAGTAATTTAACTGTTGCCGCGATTTCATTCGTGTAGAAATTGTGATGTGATGGAAATTTGAATTGATCTTTACCTAGCCTCTAGTCTAGGCAAAGTAGCATGATAATATAAAGTCTATTTGTAGATCTGACGTCTTGTCAATATTCGTACAAAATTTGAATGAAATCTAATCAGTAGTTTTTGCGTTTATCCCAGACAAAAATTCTTTAAACTACAAATTTTACGGTATCCTTTGTAAAACACTGAGTTTCTTAATCTTTCTAATTTTTATCATACCTAATTGTATAGATAAAGTATTCACTAAGAATGCTGCGTCTGCTATATATAAGTTTAGATCCATGTCTATCTTCTATACACAACATACTTAACACAAGACGTCGAGTGTTCGGAAGTAAGAAATCACCCATTTCCCTATCATACTTCCCATCAGTTCGTCAACTTTCATATCCTTGAGACCATAAACGGCAATAATTCTACTAAGTAACTTACAATTCTAAAAATAGACACACTACGAGTACAAAAAACTTATCAGATAATAGAGTGTTACTTATACGCAGAAGGGTTATTATCGAAATGTCACATTATACCTGCTGTACTAGGATAAGCCATATTTGGAGCACTACTGGTACAACCCATGATCTAGTGAACAAAGGGTATGGCATTGGCCATGAGTCTGAGGAGTTAGAATTTGTTTTTAGATAGAAACTGACGCGATGTGTCGTGCGGTGGTGAAGCGGCGGGCGCTTGACCAGCCGCCTTTAGCAACTCCGGTCGACTGGCCGCCTGGCCGCCACAGGGCTCCCCGAGATCGTATCGTTACTGCCTATTATAGAAGGAGGCAGTCCGCTAAAGTGACCTCGCACCCCCATCGCGTTTTGCCTTTTAAGCGAACGTAGTATATGTTCTTTGACTCGCAAATGGTTTAGTGAAAAACCTTTTTCCGCTTAATTAATTTATGGGTTTATAACTGTTTGATCATTATTATTAGTAGCTAGCTAAGCTTTGTTTCTTTAATGTTAGGTTATTAGTAATGTCTCAATCGTAGTATCTTATGACGTGGAACTGTTAATGTGTCGACAAAGCATATTGTGTGCCAACGTAGTAAGCTGTTAAAATACCAATTTAAATCGCACCTACCCACGCAATAATCGACGGCACAATAACAATAGCTACGTCAGTCCTCTTTTTAACTAACTTAAAAACAAGTTATTTTCAAGTTCGCTGTATTTTTGGTGTCAGATTTAAGTTATCGTAGTATGAATTCGATTATTGGATTGCTAACGTTAACCACAATACACATACAGAAATTTTGATCTGTATCTTGTTCGTGAACTTTCTCTTAACTTTTGAAAGACATTGAAAATATATTCTTATAGGTTAGATTGGTGCTAAGTACAGGCTAATAAACTCCTCCAGTGTTTCAGCTGGAGAACTCTAATTCCAGAAAAAAAAATACTGATGTATCATGTAAAATAGAGACAGAATATTACTGAAATTAGATCCTGGGCCAAAAAGTGCCGAAATTAACGTACAGACGTTGAAGATTGTGAATAATTTATTTATTTTATTTACTTAATCATAGGTTATAGAACTATAAGCAGATGACGCTTACCGAACAACAAAGTGCGACCAAGAAAGTGAACCTCGGTGTGAACTTCGGTCGCTATACTTAATAATAATATTTAAGTAGCCTATAACTTCTGAACTATATGTTTATGCCTTTGTTTTATATTTATTTTATAATGAGTGCCTCTTGAACACTTTTTATAGTTCAACTCTTTCCAATTTATGACCTGTTATGTGTGGAGACGTGTAATTAGCATTTAGGTTCTGCATAATTAAACTCAATGACCTCTGTGCGCCGATTATTTCATATTGAGTAGCGCCTTTGGTGTTACAAACTGCCATAGGCTACAGTAAAAGTAACCAACCATCCGGTGGGCCGGAATCTTGTCTGCCACATTAGTCGTATAAAAAAAATTGACTAAGAGGAAGTCACAGAAACCTCAAACAGTGGCAACCGAGAAAATCCCAACGATCTTTTCATTGGTATAGCTATGGGATTGTTCCCTTTTCCGCCCCAGCTGGGGGGGTCATCCATATAGTACTTTAAAGGAAGGAGTCGGTAAAGTTATAGGAGTCGGTAAAGTTCCTTTCCGACTCGCGTACGGACGGATCCGTAGCTTTTATCCGTAGCTCCAATTCGTAGCTTGAACGCGTAGCTCTTATACGTAGCTTCCTGTTCGTAGCGTTCCTCCGTAACCCATACGGAGCTTACGTACGTAGCATCTCCCGTAGCTAGTACGGGTAGCGTCGATTCGTAGCTCACATGATGCTATTACCCGTAGCGTTCAATCGTAGTTTTTTGCTATATCCGAATTCATGATTGCAAGGTTTGTGGAATTGTGAGCGTTTATCACAAACATCCTTAAAGCATAGTCAAGGTAACAGAATATTTATTTCGTAGACGAATAGAACATTATAATGTTATATTTTAAGAAGGTGCGTACGTACCTACCGGTTGATGTTAGGATCACCTCTTCTTCCTGGGGTCATCCTTTCGAGGGCTTACCCGGGGCTCCCAACCACGGCAGGCATTAGGCACGGAACGTATGGTGTTTAGCCGGTAAGAGTCCGGCATAGAATCCATGTAGGATTTTCTCGCGTTAAAAAAAAAAGCATCACCTCCCTAGCAGTCATTACAACTACAATGGATTGCGGCGGTGTATACTGGTCAATAATAAAGCTATTTAATTTATGACTGAAAGGCTCAAGTTTTGTGTCATTATAACATTCCACAGTTGTACCGACTTTATCAGAACGGACGTTTTTTTTAACGTGACTGAAAATCCTCATGAAATGCTATGCCGGACTCCAACCGACTAAAAAACCTCACATAACGCCCAACAGTCAATGGTTGGAAACCCCGGATAAGCCCTCGGAAGGATGTCCCAGGACTCCCAACAGACCCACGACCGCCCCTGCAGCCTCGCCTAGGGGGTTTATCAGAACGGACTATGGTGTTCTTACTCCTTACAAGTTGTGGCTCGTTCATTACAAAATCTTATAAGGATTCTGTTAGTATTTATTAAACTTTTTTACACTCAGTATCAGCGGTTAAAATTGATGTCAATTCCTCATTTTTTTTTTTGCTTTAAGAATCCAGGATTTTAACTGGAGGGAAACACGTGCGCTGGCAGGTCGTTCCATATTTTTATGGTTCGACAGAGAAACGATCTTTTGAATCGTTCAGTTCTAGCGAAGATTCTCTCCACTGTGTGAGAGTGGCACCTCTGTCCGGCACACGACATTACAGTAGACCCAAGGTAATCAGATAAACGTTATGCAGGTCATTTTTTTATACCACTAAGGTGGCAGACAAGTGTGCCCACCAGGCGGACTGGTGGTCACCGTAGTATATGAACGTTTGCAACACCAGACTGCTATAACCGCGCTGCCAACCCTGCAAGAACCTTTTAAGACCCCTGTGGAGGAAGGGTTGGGAATGTTCCTCCAACACACAAAGGGAGAATCCTCCGACCAGGCTAGGTGATCGCGCCTGGCGGGCCGACGCCCAACGGTTGACGTTGGACTCTTGGTTATATCATTCATCGCTGTAAGAACTCTGATATCGCGATTCAGGATTTATCTATGCTTATTGCTTAGTTGTGTGAACTTTCATATTGCGATGCAGGATTTCTATGTCTTCGATATGTGGCGGTCGTCACATCAATTTATCTAATCTTTGTTGCGAGAACTTTTATATCGCGATGCAGAACTTCAGTGATCTTCGCTATGTGGCGGTCACCACAACCCCCTTTGAAGAACACTTTGAACAGTGTCGGACTATCCAATCTGTCGGTTTATAGAGTGCTGCCCAAGACCCCTTTAGTTCGAAATATTTTTACAAAAACGGCTTAGAGTTGCTTCGGAAGACAAAACCGCTCATATAAGAATATGTCCTGAACCACCACCCATCTTCCTATTAGTTGTAAAATGGTAAACGCAATTACAGAATTAAAAAATTAAAACTTACACGTATTATGATTTTTACACCATGCGAAATTACATTGTTAAGATATTTAATACAGCTGATACAATAATTTGAAGTTATTCCTGCATTTTGATAACAGAATACTGTACTATAACTTAAAAACTTTGTCCACCAAAATTCATTAGATAGAGGCTACGAGCTCTGGTAAAAAAAAATCTTGGTATCCTCTAATTAGTGGCTCTGATCTCTTGTGATACACCGATCGCTTACAGATTAGATCTCAGGTTATTTATCCCATTTTTAAGCCACGCTATAGTGATGCTGGCTTGTGAGAAATTCTGGAACGCATTTACTGTTAGGTGCCTTTTTACTATTGCATAACGCGTTCCAAAAACTATATTTTTTTCTTTTTACCTACATTTGCAATATTTAAGTTTCATTCGCGTTTAACAATATCATGACGTCATGCTCCTCTACATAATATTTTAACCACAAAAATAACCAACAGAAACATTGTACCTACTATTTTATTATTCTGTCGTCTAATTATAAATCGCTGTTGTATAAATACTTACGTTGGTAAGTGGGGTAAACTCACACTTATAAAGCTTAGCGCTAAACGGTGAAAGTTCTTTGTTCTTAAACACACGCAACGCAACCGACGGCTCTAGGTACTTACTAAGGAATAAACAGTAAATTAACTCTGTAGTAACTTTTTTTAACTGGCGAGTCAAAGGAAAGGATAATTTATTCTTACAATGTAGGTTTGACAGATTGAAAGTGTAAGAGATTCGTATGTTTCCGTCGAGTATCATAGTGTAGATGTAAAGACTATGACACGTCAACGGTGAGGGATTCCCCTTCATCTCAAATTTTAGTTAAGATAGTGCCGAAAAAAATGCCATCTCATTTGGTTCTAGCAGAAAATCGAACCACGATCTTCAATTGTAGGTTTTGGGTGGATGCAACGAGAACGTGTACAAAAACAATCTGTAAAAAAATCTCGTGGGTGTATTAAAAGCAAGAAAATATTTCACACTTACTCGAATTTCACTAAGCTTCGTCAAAAATAGGTAGGGACCACTTGGGATTTTTTTTTATACCACTAAGGCAAGCTTACGGCCCACCAGAAGGACTGGCGGTCACCGCAGCCTAAGAACGTTTGCAACACCAAAGGCGCCACACTCGCGCTGCCGACCCTGTAAAAACCTTCTAAGACCACTTTTGAAGAACCCCATACTGTAGGGCTGTAGGCGTTTGGGAATACTGAGGCACCTAATTTGCAAAATTGTTTAATTTAATTCAACTGACGTGGCTCCCTTTTCGTTTTCTAGGAACGCTCATAATCTCTTGGATTTACAGCCCTCATTTCAATCCCTCTCACTTATTTCATGAATGACGCAAATTTTGAAATCTCTAAGGTTAATGACCTTAGTCGCTCGAATTAGAAAGACCAAGACAATCCACAACTTTTTACAACAAATCTTCCGCTGTACAAGCAGTTCATATGTTTATTTCTTAGTTAGTGAAATTTGCTACCATTAAATTTATACCTGCATATACACTATACCTACATAAAATTAAACGTGTAGATATATTTATGTATGCATTTCTTGTTATTTTTAGGTAGATAGTATGTAAAATATAATTGAATGCGGTTATAAATGAATTCAGTGACAATGAAACGTCTAACTAAATATAATACATCTGCAATAATGACACCAATGACTACTCTTTTCTAAGTGATTCTTGACAGTATTTTTCCATCCAAAAGTTGCCTGTAAGGATGACTTTCTGTACTTGTAGAATCGCGTTCAGGGATTCTATTCTCCAGTTTAAAAGGGAAAGTAAGAAGCTCTTCCTCCTGCAAGTACTGTAGGTACTTTTTCGGCGAAAATACAATCCATAGCTCATATATCTTACTCATTATGACATTTGGCGAGCAAAGTCATGGGCACCGACTAATTTAACACGAAAATATTTGAGCCATTTCCGAGAGTCGGGACACGCGATTTTATAAAATCGCTCATTTATAGTTAATAGATTTTGTCGTCAGTAACAAACTGTTGTATTATTAACGGCAACTTTAATCTACAGTTTTAGGGTTCCGCACCCAAAGGGTAAAAACTGGAACTTTTCCTATGACACTCTCTGCATGTCTGCTGTCACCAGGCTGTACAAAATATTATGAACCGCGATAACTATACAGTTGATTTTTTACAGGCAATTTATTTCTGTTGCCGAACAACAAATATTAAAACAAAACAAAAAAGGTTTAAAGGGGTTCCCATGCAACAAACGTAACTTTTATCCATTTTTGGCACGGAACCTTCCCACGTGAATCCGACTAGCACTTGGCCTTTTTTTAGCCTTTTTAAAGGCCTTGCCAGTAAAAGGACATGGTATATTTTAGATGTTTTTACGTGCATGCCTAGCTTTATGTAAATTATCGTCCGCGAACCGCCCTAACTCACACACACAATATTCATGACCACCAACTCTAGGTCACGGTTTAAAACCAGTGTCTTATTATTCATTTGTGTGAATACTTAATTAGTACATAATGTAGAAATACATTCCATACATTGTAAGTGTTCGCACAGTGAATATTAATTACCGACTTTAATATTTTTTAAGATAGAGTGTAATTTAGCCTAAAGTAAGCTACTTCTATCTATAGAGGTAGGGATTTACAATAATTTACATTGGTAAACTGGATCATAAACTAGGCCAAAGACCTGTATTTTGGGAAACAGTGCACAATAAGTTTAGTATAACACAGGTATTAAGCAAGACAATGAACTTTAATAACAGTGCTTATTATATAGATACGTAAGTAATAGATATGGATTTATTTTATATTTAAAAAAATATTATTTAACCATTGAAATAAAATCAATCAATTAATGAATAAGGAATAAAATTATAATATGGAATAATAAAATTAAATTTAAAATATAATACAGTAGTGTTAGGTAGTTGTGTAATGTATGCTTGTGAAAGTAATTTCACTCTCTCAGTGTCTGTGAGTGAGTGTGTGAGTATGTGAGTGTGACAGTATGAAATGGAATTTTACGTAATATGGTAATCATTCAATAAATTTTAGTAGGGCCTCAGTTCCCTCATAGTCGTGCTGTAGTAGCCAGCCGGTTGCCACATTTATCAGCTTCATGCCTATTTACGCCTACTATCCGTTTGTATTTGTTGAGTAAGTTGTACATCTTGCATCCCTAGCTTTTAAAGCTTTAACTGCTGAATATCGTTAGGGAATTCTCTCTACTATCTTTCGTCTCGATCATCAGATCGACTCCAGACCTTCATTAAGTTGTGTAGTACAACTTAATGAAGGTCTGGAGTCGATCTGATGATTAACATACATACATACACATACATAGGTCACGCCTTTATCCCCGAAGGGGTAGGCAGAGGCATATTAATGCCCGCATTTCACCTTTGTATAATTTGTCCTACATAATAGGTGGTGAGCAGTTGCGCAGTTTGTGACTGCCTGCTGTTGAAATAAAGCCTTCAACTTAGCTTAACGACTACCATTTTACTGGCAACCGGGACCAACGGCTTAACGTGCCTTCCGAAGCACGGAAACGCTCAAATAAAGTCACAAAATGATCACATGGTACTAATCTAAAGCCCTTAATAAATGAAATTACAAATGCCCTAGATGCCCTTACAATTTTTAAAGTTCCCTTCGATTTCTCCAGGATGCCATTATCAGATCCTGACTTCCTTAAAATGGGAACACCTTGGGAGTATATATTATCTAACGAAAAAAAAATTCTAATCGGTCCATAAACGACGGAGAACATAAAAAAAAAACTCGTATACGGTCGAATTGAGTAACCTCCTCCTTTTTTGAAGTCGGTTAAAAATAGAGTCGCTTTTACTGTCTATTCGCTTACTTAGATGCGTTTGATTACTTAGCCAATTTTAATGTAGTTTTCGGCAATAAATAGGTACCTACAGTGATTTCAGAGGAAGATTTATGAATATTCTGTAATGTAATAGGTACCTACCTACTATAAAAGTACAGACAAGTCGAGCTGTACCTAACGTAAATACAACTGGGCTTGGAATAAGATATCAAGTTCATGGAAAAGTTATATTTCTAAACTAAGTTTTCACAATGCGAAGGTAATTTTATTAATTTAATTTTATTAAAAGTTAAACCAAATGACCTTGAAAAAGCAACCCTTTTCACGCATCGTGAGTGGTTTATTAGCGGCACCTACAAAATTCTATAGTGCTCGCCACTAGGCATTAGTCACTGGAGGCGGTTCCTTTCATGACGGTGATTAAATATGCTACAGCTAAAAATACATTTTCTTTTTTTTAAATTTAAACCACAAGCTGCCCTTCGCTCCACTCGCAGTATTTTTTTACCAACTTTAAAAAAGGAAGAGTTTAGTTTTTAGGCTTCCGTTCCCAAAGGGTAAAAACAGGACCTTTTTGAATTAAAATTTCCGTTTGCGATGGGGCCCTACCAACAACCCCGGGGTCCAAGCCAGCCTCACTTGCGAGTGGTGCACCTGCTGATTAACGGACGAGGACATGGCGTAGAGAAGGAATACTCGAAATGAAACCCTGTGCCAACCCGTCTGGCCAGCGTGGTACAGTACTGCCAAAACCCTCCCAAAAATGATGGCACAAAACATAAAACAGCTCCTAGTTTCCGGCACTTCCGCTGTTCCCGATCACGGTAGCGGTCGGGGTGACGGCGGGAGAAGGGGTGCGAAGAATCACAGGGCTACGGATGGCTACCACTCACGACTGACCCTGGCTACCTATAACGGACGCAGTCTACGGCTGCGAAAATGCGATTAGGACTCGCGCACAGAGGGTTTCCTACCAAAAAACGACAAAAATCTTTTCTTCTTTAAGGTTCATTCTTTGGGAGCCCCCCCTTAATTCCCACTTTTTTCTGATTTTATATTTGTATATGTGTTGGCGCGACCCACCTGAGAACTGGAGGTGGGTCGCAAACCAAAACTAAAGACGCATCCCACCCTCATTATTCGAGATATACGGTACAACGGTACTACTACTAAATTTGCAAAATCACCAGCCTAATTTATCATCATGACTAGACCGGAACAAACGTAGGCAGCAGTGAGTTATAAACAAATTAAAATATAGGTAAGTAGGGAATGTATTATACATTTTAATGCTTAATGCAAACTTGACATTGAATTCTTTGAATTAATTTATCGTGTCTTTGACTTTGACTTATATTCGCGATAACCATTATACAGGTTGAAATTCAAAGACGGTAGTTGGAGGTAAAGTACTCATAATATTGATAATGGCAAGTTTTGCTGAAAGGAAACATTTCTTTATTTTCAAAAGTAAAAGTGCATTTAAAGATTTTTGAAATATCACCTGCTTGAGCCGGGAAGCGACCCTGGGAGATTTATAAAAAGAAACAAACAAGTTGTTCCTTATTAAAGACTCTTTCGGTTGGTATCATAAAATACAGGATTTTATAATACCAACCAAAAGAGTCTTTAATAAGAAACAATTTCGTTTAAATCTTAAATGAAAGGAATACCATGTTAAATATGTTTTAATTGTAAATCTTTCTCAATTAAAAAAAAAGACAGTCCAATTGAGAACCTCCTCCTTTGTTTTAAGTTGGATAAAATAAAATATAAGTAGTTTCTGTGAATGGGAATATTCGTTCGGTCACTTATCCAGCCAACTTCAAAAAAAGTAGGAGGTTCTTAATTAGACTGATTTTTTTTAGATAGTGAGTAAGATTTACAATAAAAACATATCGCACCTTCATTTCGAAACCGTTACTAAACAAAATAACTAAATTTTACAGGAGAAGCAATTTAAGATTTTTGGCCTATTAAATACCTCATAATGAAAAACTTATGAACTTTTATGAGGTATGTCTTAGATTACTTAATAAATAATTAGTTCCTTTTCAAGATGTGAAGGCACGTAATTAGATAATTTAAATAATTACTGATTTATAATAATTTTAATTTTTATAGTAACACTTTCGCAATAACTTTTTTTTCAATTATCATTGAATATTGTAATGTTAGTATAAATTGAATGTTACTATGTAAAAAATAAAATTCTAGCCATTTTAAATGACAGAATAATGAGTGTGAAATATATTTAAAGACACGGATAAAATAAAAGGTAATAGTTAAAATCACTATTTATTAAACGAACGTATGAAGTACAATTATAAATGGCAAATAAATCTTTATTCTTCTTTTAATAATTATCATTTAATTGAAGCTTACAGTCACCGTATTTACTTATTTTGAATAATAATATCAACAGAAAACTAATTCCTATTCAGATGGGACCACCTGCGGGCTCCAGCCTACAGGTAGGGGGCGTCAGCATCAGCATCGAGTCCTCTTTGAAGTATCTGGGGCTCGTACTCGATGGCCGGTGGAAAATCGGACATCACTTCCGAAGTTTTGTCCCAAAACTGATGGGGGCATTGATGCCCAACATCAGGGGACCCTCCCTACAAGGAGACTGTACCTGGGGATCGTCCGAAGTATGGCCCTAGGGGCCCCCGGATGGGCGGAGACCCTGACGGTCAGCAACGTGGCTAGATTGCTGAGCCCGCAGAGGGCGATGGCCGTCAGGGTGATAAGGGGATACCGCACGATCTCCGGTGAAGCGGCATGTCTCCTAGCCGGAACCCCTCCATGGGACCTGGAAGCGAGAGCCCTTGCGTCACTATTTAGATGGCGCAAGGAGGCGCCGGAGTGGAGCCTTAGGCCTGCGTCTCGAGAAACCAAGCCCCAGCGGTCCCAGCTCCACCAGGAAACCGTGGAGACATGGAAGGTGCGACTTGAGCAACCAAAGGGCGAATTCGCCACATTTGCGGCTGTCAGACAATCATGGAAGAGTGGCTAGAGAGGAGACACGGTGCTCTACTGCTACTCCTACTGGTTGTCATAGATGCTTGCCGGGCACGGTAGTTTCGGTATGTATCGGTGGGGAAGACACCAGGAAACCACAGCCGAGTGTCAGCACTGCGAGGATCGCAGCGATGACACAGCGCTTCACACACTGGTGGAGTGCACTGCGTGGGTACAACAGCACCAGGTCCTCGTAGTGGGTCTAGACGTGGACAATCTCTCACTCAAGACCATAATGCGAGCCATGGTGCATAAGTGGGATTGCGCCGCCTCTTTCTGCGAGCAGGTCATGCTCGTAAAAGAGGCGGCGGGGCGGGAACGCGAGAGAACTCTCCCACTCGAGTTCCGCAGCCGGCGGCCTGGGCGCCGTCGTCGTGTCTTCACCGAAGACTATCGGCCTCCATGACTTGGGGCTTGAACGGTGAGAGGGCTACTCCCCGTCCTAACAGAAACAGGCCCATGACGGCAGCGTGACGTGAGGGATTCCCGCATACCGCCCCTTAGAAGCGGGATCACACCCGAAACCCCCCAAAGACGCGGGATAGCACCCGAACCGCCCCTTGGGCGAGGCCGCAGTGGTGGCCTTCCGAGGGCTTACCCGGGGCTCTAGCTAAGTAAAAATAATATAACACAATATGAAACTAAACAGTCATCTATAAATCTTTTTTATTTGTTTTATACTTATTATTTGTATACTTATTCTAATAATACTACCACTGTTTATATACTTATTGTAATAATCCTAACCGTAAACATGAGAATCAAGTTAGTCAAGAACTATACTAAACCAATAATCACAATTTGAAACTAAATATTTATGCCATACTTTTATCTAGAATCTTTATTATAAGGATTATACAAAAGGTAACGGCTTTAGTTTTAAAGGGCAATGCCAGGTCTTCATAGTAGTTTAGGCCCAGGGTGCCCAATCATGAAAATGGGTACAATATATTGCTTGTAAATAAAAATAATTTATTCATAAAAGAATAGTTAAAACATAAGTTGGGGTTTTTAAAATATCAAGGCTTTTAATTTTTATAAATGTGCTCTTACCGCTCTTACACAAGCACTATAAAGTTATTAGAAACTCTTCCTGCAGTCACTTAGCTAATTAATAATGTATTTGTTGTCTTTCATACATTTATTCATTCATCTAAAGTCAGTATTCATGATCAGAATTGATTATTTAAATATTGAAAACAAAAAACCGAAAAACGTACAATGATGCATTACTATTTGACAATGACATAACACTGGGTGGCTGTCAGTCACTCACTTGACTAGTCAGTTTAATTTAGTGTTGCTATTTAAACAAACAAAATGTCTACCGTCGATCGTCGCAACAAGTATATCCATATTTTGTAAGCTCAGCGTCAACGTGTATAATAATTATTACATTACATTGAAATTCAATGAAACTTACTATTTAACGTTTAGAAAATGAGATCTTTATATAAATAAGTACCTAAGTATCTACTCGTTTTCTTATCAATATCTTTCTATCAGGTCACTGCATGGTTGTCTTGTATTTCTTAGTAGTATACATTAATTATAATAATCAAATATTTAAGTAGCCCGCCACAGACAGTGTATTCATAATTCATCCCCACACTTTCCGTCCGGAGCGTACGAGCACGGTAAGATCGGATAAGGAATTGTGGAATGATCTTTCTGCCTCGGTTTTTCCAAACGTCAATGGTATGGGGATCTTCAAAAGGGGTCTTAGAAGGTTTTTACAGGGTCGGCAGCGCGAGTGTAGCGCCTCTGGTGTGACCACTAGTACATCTAGTGGGCCGTATGCTTGTCTGCCACCTTAGTGGTATAAAAAAAAAGTAAAGGAAAACTTAATCTCAGTATTTTGTAAAAATACTACCTATTATATAAGTTTACGAAAGACTGGCAACCCAGCAGGTGCAAACGGCGGTGTATTTATTGAATAACTTTTTATTTTGACGAAATTAATCCTAACTTCTATGAAATCGTGAATAGCAACAAAAATTATGAAAATTCATAACTTATTTTTTCAGCTAAATACCAAGTATGGGCAATCAGGGCCCTATTTCGGCATTGCCCTTTGAAAAAAATAAGATACACATTTTAAGTTAAAAACTGTGACTGAACAAAAAAACACACTTTATAGAATAAAAATGAGTAAATAATATAGCTTAACGAGAAAGTCAACCGTTCTTATATCAATAGTTACACTTTTATTATAAACTTGTACGTTGACTCCTCAAATGACCGGTGACAACTGGTTTAATAACGGTTATGTCATTAGCGTTTGTTTAAAATTTTCGTTTAGTAACGTTTTAGTTTAGAGCTATCTACCGTATTATTGAGGTATTAAATAAACTGTCAAATTCATTCGGTAGTTCCTGACGATTTAAAAAAGATGGCGTTATTAACTCAATTTCGTAAAAAATTCGTTTAGTAACGGTTTCGAAATCAAGGTGCGATATGTTATTTGATCTTCCTTTAATTTAAGATACTATTTTGTTTAAAAGAAATTGTTCCTTATTTAAGACTCTTTCGGTTGGTATCATAAAATACAGGATGTTTTTTTTTCCATCTCCCAGGTTCGATTACCGGCTCAAGCAGTTGCTTTTTCAAAAATCTTTAAATGAGATTGACTTACTTTTGGAAATAAAGGAATATTTTCTTTCAGCAAAACTTGTCATTATCAATATTAAGGGTGCTTTACCTCCAACTACGGTCTTTAAATTCCATCCTGTACCTACCTATTTGTATTTATTGATTAGGTAGGTAAGTTACCTAGTATACCTACCTATTGTAAAGTTGAAATCAAGTTAATTTGAAACTAAAGGGACCAAGGCTAAGAAGATGAAGAACATTATGTGTCGAAGGTCCATTTCGTGCCCACACAGATGAGGGATTCGGCACACTGACTGCGTTCTGTGGTCTCCGGTGCGGTCAAATTGAACAAAGCCCACATTAAATAATTTACTAGCGGACTTCACGCGGTTTCTCCTGCGAAGCTCCCGTTCCCGTGGGAATATAGAAATAAAATATGTTCATGAGGATAGTGCAGCTTCCCAACAGTGAAAGAAATTACAAATCGGTTCAGTAGTTTCGAAGCCTATTCGATGCAAACAAACAATCAAATCTTTCCTCTTTATAATATTAGTATAGATAGACATTCTATACCTATATAATATGTACATATTTAGAAAAATTTAAGTAGGGACGTCTATCAGTCGTCTAGATTCCATAGCACAGGCCTAAATTAGCTTAACCCGCAGCTTCGCCCGCGTAAACTTTGTTCCCGTTCCCGCTTCCCGTAGGAACTTATTTTCGGGATAAAAAGAAGCCTATGTGTTATTCCTGACCTAAAACTATCCCTGTATCAAAGAGAAAGAAGTGTGAACAGTGAAGAAGAGTCGGGTCCTGTTTTTCATCGGGATCTTGTGCACAGCAGAGAAGCATTCACAGAATTTCGTAAGTTTGCACATTCTTGGCACAAAATTCGGCGCGTTTACGAAGATTGATGATATTTTCGAAGAAACCAGTTCAGCAGGACGCGCGGTACGGTGTATTGTTCGTTAGCCCCAGAAGGGGGGGATATTATGGTACAAAGCCAGCCCCGATAGGGGAGAATCGAGCTGGGGATGGAAAAGATTTGTAGGGAGTCAGGAAAAGCGCCCGCGCAGAATAGCATTTAAGCAGACCGCAACAGGCGCTCTCCTACGATTCGGTCAGTACGCCGTGAGGCAGGAATGACCACGGGAGGTGGAGGGTAATATCCCTGTACCAAATTTCGGCCAGATCCTTTTAGCCGTTCGAGCTTGAAAGAGTAACAAACATCCACACATACACACTCACAAACTTTCGCATTTATAATATTAGTAAGATTTATTTATTGTCGGTCAGCAATTCGGGCTGGGCGCCGATTCCCGGTTCATATGACTTGAATGCATGGACGGAAAATTACGCGTGAAACTTCAAGTGCCTCATATTTAGAAACGGCAAAACAGGAGAGAAGCGCTCGTTGCCCCGCGGACTCAGTGTTCTGTAAACGATCATTGTAGTAAGCAACTTTCACTATGGCCAGTCCTTGGATGGGTGACCATGACCATCCATGTGACCACTTTGTGAAATTTATACGAGCGTTTCCGTGCTTCGGAAGGCACGTTTAGCCGTTGGTCCCGGTTGCCAGTAAAATGGCAGTCGTTAAGCCAAGTTGAAGGCCTTTTTAGGCGGCTTGAAAATTTTCAACCACAGGCTGTCACAACCTGCACCTGTCCATCTCAACACGGCAATACGGCTCACCACCTATTACGTGGGACAAATTCTCAAAAAGGTGAAATGTGGGCATATAATATGCCTCTGCCTACCTCTTCGGGGATAAAAACGTGACCATTTGTATGTATGTATGTAAAACATGAGACAGATGACATTTAATGCGGACAGTGCAAACCATAGATTTAGAATTTTTCGGTACTGTGCAAACTGTGACATTTTACGTCTGTGACAGTTGCCCGGACCACTGCATCCTTGCGTTCAGTTCGCGTGCCCGCCCTGTCTGAGCGCATACCTATCTAGACTATATTATACATACATACATATGGTCACGCCTTTATCCCCAAAGGGTTAGGTAAAGGCATAATTATGTGCCCACATATCACCTTAAATCGGAGGACGAGGAGTTACCCTTGTGCCCAGCGCTAGACGAATAAGTAGTATCTTGTGCCGTTTTCTGTATTAGTTCGGCATGACATCCATGCGGATACCCACACGTAAATACCAGTTGAATGACATTTCCATAAAAGGTTTATTGACACTAAAAATCATGCACGAATATTACCATTACAATCGGAACCAACGTCCGATGTTCGGGGCAATGTATGCGTGTGTACCAGACGTAAACAGTTCGTTCCGGAGCAGTTAAGACTCTCGGACAGGGGTTAACGAAGTTAAAGCCCTTGACAACTCTGTTACAAGGCCTCGCGTGAGTTCTCGATACAACAATGATGATAAAAAGTACAATGGTATCAAGATTAACAGTACCTAATGGATTAAAAATGTCTCTGTATTTAGAAACATGAAATAGTTCTCTTCCGGAAATTCTGCAGCGTTCCGTTGAACTGCCTGCTGCTTGTCATGACAATAAAACGTCCAGTTTTTTTTATCACTATGTATTTATTTTAATAAAGCATTTTTAAACGAATGATATAACAATTCAGTACTATAAAATCTAAATAAAAAATCAGATATAATAAAACGTACTCAAAGAACATTAAAAATTTCGAAAATATTTCAAAACTGGAGGTTCAAACACAGAAGTATACTAGGTCTTGGTACAGGGACATGGTCCAGCCACTGCTACGACTAGATCCCCGCTCAGTGCAATGGCTTCGATTTCAACTTCAGCATCTTTGGGTAATTTAGCTACTTGGAAAGTTGCACGAGCTGGAGGATCCTTTGAAAAGTCTGAAAATATACGTAAGAACGTTGATGAAAGGTACAAAACTAAATCACGGTTTTCCCAAACGCTTACAGTATAGGGTTCTTCGAAAGGGGTCTTAGATGTTTTTACAGGGTCGGCAGCGCGAGTGTGGCGTCTCTGGTGTTGCAAGCGACCATAATCTGCGGTGACCACCGGTACATCTGGTGAGCCGTAAGCTTGTCTGCCACCTTAGTGGTATAAAAAAAAATCAGTTCACAGCACTGTAAACTAAGTAGGTAGGTACTATTAGAATTGTGACGGTAGCCTGGAGGTTAGAGTAGTGGACATGCGCTTTCGCGGAATGAGTTCGATTCCAACGACTACACTACCGTCACCGCGTCTGGCGTCGTGTACCTACCCATCAGCAATTTAGCTTAGCTGGAGGAAATACGATTTCTAATATTCTAGTTAAAAATTAAAACAGGCTGTGATCAAAACTATTAGCTGTAACCTAGTACCTATTTAATTTTCCTTTACCGATTTTGTTGATTTAAACAGGGCTCATATTTAGACTCTATCGGAAATCACAGTTAAGACCAAACTCTGGTGTTGCAAACAATAATCTGAAAGATATGTTTAGGGGGCAAGTAGCGCTGCGAGTAACCTATATAATAGACTATGGGCTTTTCTGTAATAGATAAGAACTAAGCTAATAAGAAAATCTGGTTCTATCGGGCAGTAGGGGTACACTGACCTGACTGCAATCATCATCATTAAGAAACTATAGTTCTAAAGTCGCATATAAAGTAAAATTCAATCGTATATGTACTAACATTGCTCATAAATTTTATTAACCGCTGGAAAGTCTTCAATATTTGCCAATAAAATGGTGGTTTTAATCACTGACTCCAAAGACGCACCGCCCGCTTCAAGGACATGTTTTAAGTTGTCAAGAGCTTGCTTCGTCTGTGCTTCAGCACCACCGGTCACCAATTGCGCTTCAGGATCCATTCCCAGCACTCCCGATACATAAAGAGTTTTGTCAGCTAAGATAGCTTGGCTGAAATTGGACTCGTTTTGAGAAAGTAACTTACAAGTATTGATTCACAAAGAGGTACCAACTAGTAGTTGTGGGTGCTATCTAGGAATGTAATTTGTCGTATATAGGATATACCTACCTCAACATTAACTTGAAACATGTCTTCGAAGGGGTAGGTATCGCGTTACGGGAGAGAGTTGAAGATAACCTATTCGAAACTTTTCGTGATGTGATTAATTAAGTAACACTTACTTGTAATGTCCTAGATATGTGTGTAGACTTCCGAGTCTAGTCACAATCGCGGGAGCTACACAATGCGTCAGTAACTTTGGATCTTACGAAGTGTCATACACTTCGCTAAAAGTCCCACATAGTACCTATGCGCTACCGAAATCTGATAATTTTGATCAACAGCTTCAACATCAAGTTCTCAATGCTTAATAATTTATTTTATGAACTCTGATCATACTAACATTCAGCATAAACCTGATTAACAACTTGGAAGTCATCCATACGCGCCAGTAATATGGTCGTTTTTACGACAGACTCGAAGGACGCGCCTCCCGCTACGAGGACATGTTTCAAATTGTTCAGGGCTTGTTTAGTCTGTGTCTCAGCACCACCGCACACCAGTTGTCCTTGAGGGTCCATGCCGAGCATCCCCGATACATAAAGAGTTTTGTCAACTAAAATACCATGACTGGAACCGGTAAATAAGTATGTAAATATTCTGATACAATGATAACTGACGAAGTATTTGTTACTAAATTTGTGTGAAGCGCTCGTAGCCCTGCTAAATCGGTGTTCTTTAAAAGATCACTGCAGTAAGCATCTCTCACTGTGGCTGGTCCTCTGATGGGTTACCACTAGGGAATGCAATACCGGGATACCGGGATCCCGCAGTATTTTTGCGGGACCAGTCCCGCATGTAAATCGTGCGGGATCCCGCGGGATTAGCGGGACTGTGCAAAGGTAAACGCCATGTGTTGTTTTGTAAGCGGAAGCGCGCAAACTGATTCGGTTTAAAAAAGTTTCTTGTAATTGTGACGTAATATATAACCTAATAACGTACTTATTTGTTTTTAGTGATTTAATCAGGGAGATTTGACTTTTCTTGTACTTTAAACAGTTAAAAAAGTATTCAATTATCTCGTACATTGCTTGCTGGCTATCTGACATGTAAAGTTAGGAGTCGTTTGGCAGACAAGAATTTTGACATGCTATGTTTTTTTGCGCAGTTTTAAACTAATGCCAGAACTACCCATTTTATCTGCTTCTAATAATTTGCAGTAGGTATTTTATTACTTATATGTATATCCGTTTAATAATCTCAATACATAAGTAATATTCAATAATTTATTTTTCCTTGTGGCCCCGCGTACTCAGTGTTCTGTAAAAGATCACTGCAGTAAGTTAGATTTACTATCGCCGGTCCTTAGATGGGCGACCACTTTGTGACATTTATTTGAGCGTTGCCATGCTTCGAAAGGCACGTTTAGCCGTTGGTCCCGTTTGCCGGTAAAATGGGTTGATGGCCCGGCTTGAAAAATTTGAACAGCAAGCAGTCGCAACCTGCACCTGTTCATTTCAAGACGGCAATACGGCTCACCATATTACGTGGTACCTACGAAATCTTGAAAGGTGAAATGTGGGCATATAATATGCCTCTGCCTACCCCTTCGGGGATTAAGGCATGACTATTTTTCAGTTCTAGATGCATGTATGATACAGAATTCTATTCTTTTCTCAATGACTTTCAGAAATATGCGGGATCCCGCAAATACCGGGATCCCGCGGGACTGTGATCTCTCAGTCCCGCAAATACCGGGATTACAATTATGTTGCGGGATTGCATTCCCTAGTTACCACTTTGGGACATTTCATTGGCAAGCGGTTCCGTGCCTTGAAAGACACGTAAGGGTCAGTTCAAACCCAACGGAAAAATACTCGCGTGCGCTCGGGCATCCTCTTGGTTTTTATTCACACCGAGAGCAAAAATGCGCTACGGACGTGGCGCGCCGCGGCGGCATGGAGAAAATGCCCGAGACCACGCGAGGACGCCCGCGTCTGCCCGAGGACGCGCGCGCCTTCGCGAGCAAACACGATGGGGTTGCCTGCCGCCGGTAAGTGCATTTGCCAGTTCGTAGAAGTTCGCAGACGTTATACGTTGTTAAAAATGATAGACTGGGATATGAACATGTAAATAAAGTAAAGCGACGGAAAATCAAAAGAAATATAAATATACCTATGGGTAGAACACTTGGCAAAAACGGTGTTTTTTTTTGGTGAATATAATACTCTGTGCGTTACTTTAAAATACAGACGTAATAAATTTTACGACTACTTCATTACTTTATAACACATTTGCTCGTAAAGAGTCTCTTATTTGACCCATTTCACTAACGTAATGTATCTCATTACGGCCTAGTCCGGTAATGTAAAGTAAAACGGACGATTGCGTCTAAAGCGAACGGTTCCTTTTTAAATCTTAGCAAAGAGTTTTAATGTCAGAAAAGTGGTGAACATTTTATGAATAAAATTAACTTTGGGAGATAAAATATAATAAAATAAACATGTAATTGTTTAATTTAATTAATTTTGACAATAAATTACAACCATTTATGTGAAACCAATACAAACAATATTAATTTACTTTATTAATAATACTGGCTGTTTTTGTGCCTTTGCCTCTTAAGAAATAAGAAAAAAAGAAAGCGTTGTGAACAAGTAAAATTCCGCGCGCTTTATTATCGCTATTTTTTGCTACGTTTTTTTGTTAGTTTATGAATGTCCCCGTTTTATTTATTTCCTTGTTTCCTCGCAAATATGTTATAAAACGTCGTATCTCACACGTTCGCTTTGATAATTACAGCCTCTGCTTTCTTGTAGCAATAACGCCTCGGCTGTAATTATCAACTTACCGAACTTGTATCATAATGTACTATTACATTCAATTTTAGCAGTTTGTCACTGTAGGTTCTGCTCGATACGTCGTACAAGCAGTTATACTTTTGGATGCAACTTATTAATTTCTCTTCGTCCATGATGTACCTACGTACCACCCCGGCGGTGGTAGAAAAAACACGTGAATTCCTGTAGATATCTCTGGCGACACTGAAGATGCGAACGACGCGCAGTCTGCGCGAGCGGCGCGGGTCGCGCGCGCTCAGGAGTTGTCGCGCGGCCTCGAGGCTGCGCGAGCAGTATCGAGGATGCGCGCGTGTGCTCGAGGACGTAAGCGGCCGAATGCTCCGGCACGCGCCTTGACGCTTTGATGTCTGCGTCGGATTTTGAACCTAAGTCCATGCTAATACAGTTTATTATTCAGTGACATCAAAAAAGTGCGCGAGCATTTTTCCGTTTGGTTTGAACTGACCCTAATGCCGTTAGTCCCGGTTATCAGTAACGCAGTTATTAAGCCAAGTGGAACGCCTTATGGGCGGCTTGAAAAATTTCAAACGGCGGGTAATCACTAGTTATGCCTGTCCAATTCAATACGGCAATAGGCCCACCACCACCTTAGAAAATTTACGTTACTGAACGTAGTTATGTTGCATGAATTCACTTTTGCATCTACGAAAAAGTTCTCATAAAGTTTCTTACCTGTAGGGTCCTACGGGTTTATAAATATCAGGAGACGTAACTATTGTTTTGGTAACTCTATTTATATTAGTTTTAGAATCTGGCTTCGAGCCATTCATTTTGGAAGAGCCTCTTTTACTTTCTATCTAAGCTGAATCTGGTCTGCAATAGCTAAACTTGATGGAGTCATTAACTTAATGTAGGTTTTCATATAAAGTTTTATGCCGTGACAATTTTATTGATGGCGTGATGGCGTTTAGTGCTTTTAGTGATGGCTTATATTTTATTTAAAAAAAATTTTGAGTGTTTTCCTAAACACTATTTGCGTTCGGATGAATTTGACATTGACTTTATTGTGACGTGGTGGACAATGCCGATTGTCTGTAGCTATCTCTGAACAAGACCTCATTGCTTCCAGAATGGAAAATACGTTATATTCTACAACAGGTTCTTGCAGGGTCGCGTGTTTTATAATCGCTCAGTAGCGGTCACTCTTTTTTTATGGCCAATAACGATAGAAATAAACGTAGTAAAGCATAATATGACACACCAAAAATTAAAAAAAAAATGGTTTTGAAATTATGTAGCTTTTCTTAAAAGGTCATTGAACTTTGACAAATAAATAAAATAAATAAATAAATAAATATTCACGGACATCTCACACAACGCTATCTGCTCCCAAATTAAGCTAGGAATAACCTGCTTGTGTTATGGGTATCAGACCACGGATATTAATACTTATATACTTTTAAACACATACATATTATACATAGAAACACCCAGACTCTTGAGACAAACATTTATAAACATTTATTTATTTTACATTTTTGACAAAAACATTTTTACAGATTTTGCTCGAAATAATCAAAATTTACTGTGGTTAAAATTACCAATGAATGGAGAAATATATTTGTAATGATGTGTAGAAATTACAAGTCCACACCTGCCCTAGCATACGAAATAAAAATAAATTTTCAAATTTTAGAAAAATAAATATAAAAACTTTTCTAGTGAACGGTCGATTTTTTTTTCACTATCGAACTAATGTCCAGTTATGTAGCTTCATACTCATATTTTTTAAAATTTTTTCACTGCAGGTGATATGAATATGAAAAAGTTTTGATATCTGAAATTTATAATATTTAGAATGATGATAAAATTGAGATATAATTGAAATGAAATTAAATATTGGCATGAAAGTTTTGGAATGGTTTAGTGAAACTACAATTTCACTAAACCATTCCAAAACTTTACCAAACATACCCATTAATATAAAAAGGGTACCTGTTTATTTTAGCGAGATTTTTAAAATTATTTCTTTTTTTCATAGGAATTCCTTGACGGCCGCATTTTTTAGAAATGTTTTCGATAATTGCGCTGATGAGTACCTACTACCACAAAAAAAAATTACGCGCTACAAACAAAAAAAAAAAAATTACTGCCTCTGTGGCGCAGTCGGTAGTGATACCGCCTGCGGCGCTGGAGGTCGTGGGTTCGATTCCCACCGGAGACACATATTTGTGTGACCCATAAATGTTTGTCTCAAGAGTCTGGGTGTTTCTATGTATGATAAGTATGTATTTAAAAAGTATATAAGTATTAATATCCGTGGTCTGATACCCATAACACAAGCAGGTTATTCCTAGCTTACTTTGGGATCAGATAGCGTTGTGTGAAATGTCCGTGAATATTTATTTATTTATTTATTTATTTTACAAGCACAGGACATCTGTGATATTCAGTTTTTAAGATTTGAGTTAGGGTTATATCTCAAGTCTATGGTATTGATCAGTTGTGGTCTTTATATTTTTATGTGTTAGGAATCAAAAAAAATCCAGATTTATTCATTGATATTACACTTATCTTCTTACGATACGACAAACTGAACTATACCATAGACATGAGTAACAACCCTTACCCCTCAAAACTTTAAAATTGAATATCGCAGCTATCCTGGGCTTTAAGCGTCTAATTTTTTTTTTGGTAGTAGTACTATCCACAATTAACAATAAAGGATATTTAAAAATGCGACCATAAAGAGATGCCGCTGGAAAAAAAATTATGAAATAATAAGAAAATAAAAATGCTCTCTAAAATAGACGACATTAGATTTCTTTTTTTTTTAAATTCGTGTCTTAATAACTTAATCATAACAAAAAACACAAATAGAAAAATAGATGAATGTTTTTTTATGGTTTCTATGGGCACTTCTCTCGATTTCTTCAATTACTATTAAACTATAAACATAAACATTTTGGAGTTTTATTACAAGCCTAGTGTCGCATTATACACCATTGCGGTTATACACCATACTACTTGGTTTCTTGTGATAAACGTTTTTATTTAATTGAAATTTAGGATTGCTTTTATTATTTCAGTAAAATGTAGTTTACTCTTCATATACTTAAACATATAATTAATACAAAAGAACAGGCTGTTTTGTTCAAATCATAACACATAAAAAATTTAAGGACCACAACTGAACTATACCATAGATTTGAGTGACAACCCTAACTCAAAACTTTAGAGCTGAATATCCCAGCTGTCCTGGGCTTGTAGCGTCTAATTTTTTTTGTGGTACTAGTACTATTCACAATTAACAATTCGGCATCTAAAAAAAATGCGACCGTCAGGGGATGCCCCTAGAAAAAAATAAATAAAATAATTACAAAAAAAAAATATTCTGGCTAAAATAGACAACATTCGTTCATTTTTTTTTATAAATCGATGCCTAGACTATAACTCAATCATGCAAAAATGAAACCACGTAAATAGTACGAATAACAAAGGAGATGAAGGGTTTCTATGGACTTTTCTCAATTTCTTAAATTTTTCTGAAACTATGGGAGATAAACATTTTGGAGTTTAACTATCTGCTTAGTTTGGCTATTATCCATCACAAAACATAAAAAGAAGAGAGGACCGCTACTGAGCGATTATAATACACTGGTCGGCACCGCGAGTTCAGCGCCTCTTGTGTTAAAAACGTTCATAGGCTACGGTGACCACAAGTCATCAAGTGGGGCCGTAAGATTGTCTGCCACCATAATAGTATTAAAAAACCGGCCAAGTGCGAGTTGGACTCGCCCATAAAGGGTTTCGTAGCAGCAAGTAACATAATATCAAAGTACTTGTCGTTCGTTGTAACTTTGATTGATGTTTTAACACGTTCGCAGTGGTAGTGATTTTTCTAACCAAAAATTGCGGTTTATGACGTATTAAAAAAAACTACCAGCTCTATCTCGTTCAAACCAATTTTCGTTGGTAGTTTTTATGGCAATTTACATCATATATTTTTTTTAGATTAATCATTCTCTTAGTTTAGAAGTTAGAGGGGGGGGGGGGGGGTAAACACATTTTTCCACTTTGGAAGTGTCTCTTGCGCAAACTATTCACTTAAGGAAAAAATAATTTTAGGAACCTCAATAACATTTTTGAAGACCTATCTATAGATAGACACGTATGGGTTTGATGAAAAAAAAATTTTGAGTTTCAGTTCTGAGTATGGGGACCCCCAAAGGAAATCGCCGAATTTCGCCCCAGAACCAGCAAACATGTGGATAACACCATAATCATTTATTTATTTAAATGAATTAGAGGCAAATATCTGTATCAAACGGACAAGGATCTATTCTAAATGAATAATTAAAAGTTATTGAGTTTCAGTTCTGAGTATGGGGACCCCCAAAATTTACTGATTTTTTTCTAGTTTTATATAAAAATCCTAATGCGGTTCACAGAATACATCTACTTACCAAGTTTCAATAACATCAGGCCTTATAGTTTCGGAGAAAAGTGGTTGTGACATACGGACGGACAGACAGACAGACATGACGAATCTATAAGGGTTCCGTTTTTGCCATTCGGCTACGGAACCCTAAAAAGGAATTTATTTCGAGATAAATGCCCTTGATGATAGAACTATATATTTGGATAAGGGTTAATATCGTGATTCAAATTTGAACTACTTTTGTTTCTGTCGTTGCAATAATTAAATTTGAAAATACAAAACCTGTTGTATTGGAAAAACTATTATGCTTGCTCCACATCACAGAACACTTTTATCCTACGCTCCACATTACTCGCGAAGTTGAACGAAGTTCGTCGGCGAAGTTGCCCGAGGCAAAGAAATTTTTTGACGAAGTAGGCCGAGGTGCCCCTCTACAATGAGAGTCAAAGTGGCGGGTGTACCATTGCGAATCATGTTGTACCACGTACCAAAAAAATGTACCTAAAATGTACTTACCTCTTTTTTGTTTGCACGTCCAAGTGTGCGTACACGCTATGCTTTACGTAAATATTTCTATTTTTTGCGACGCAACGAGACGTGTACTCGCTCTGAGCTCTTGCGGATCACTAAGGTTTGTTAGTCGGCAAGCTGCGTGCTCGCAGAAATATATAAGAAACTTGGGCAACTCTTTTGTTTTTAGGTATTAATGAATTAAAATTTTAACGTAGGTAAAATATTAGCATTACTAATTGTAGTTTATGAAATGTAGTTTATTGAAAGTAAAGATATACATAGTAAACTACATCCAAGTTTTTTTACTTATGTACGCAATTGTAGTGGAAGATGAATAGAAATAGGTCCATAATATTTTTTTTATATTAATAGGTTAACGACTACAATAAATCGTATATTCTATGTCTGATTTCTTTGCAATTATTGTAACTCAATTTAAGATGTTCTTTATAAACTATCGCGGTTTTTACACCGAATGTCTGAGTTATCTGAAAATGTGTTATTTAACAAAAATTATTGTATTTCACAGAAAATGGGACGACGCAAGGAAAAGTATTATAAATAGAAAAGTGGACGAGATTCCGCAAAAATAGGATATCTTACTACAAGTAGCACGATAAGTTATTTGTATTTTTTGGTGTTCCGTTCTCAAAGAGAAAAAATGGGACCCTATAACTGTGACTCCGTCTATCATCTGATTGGATCTCATAAACCATGATAGCTAAAAATTATAAATTGTCATTTGTTTGTATGTATTATGATGGTATTGTGGCTGAAGGCCACATTTTATTCTTCAAAATATTCGAATAATAGATATAAATTCACAAATAGGTTAAGGGTGTTTTGCAATGTAAATATTATCAAAATACACATTTGAGTCTATGAATATGATCTTTAATTGCCTCGCTGATCCATAGTATATAAGTAATAAGGTCGTCTATGATGATGTCAACAATACAATCCTGAAAGTAGTACATTGTGTAACACTAATATTCTTAGCCTGAATGGTAACAAAACTAAATGTAGACTAAACAAAGCCAGCAATTATTTCCTGGGTAACTGTATACGTTTTTACAATAGGCTTCCACATGACATAAAAAGTATGCACTTAATTAAGTTCAAAAGTGTATAAAAAGTACCAAAATTACACTGAATGGGTTACTATACAATTGACGATTATTTGCTTGACAAGGAAGTCTGGAAATGATCTGCTCGCTCTACTGCATTCTCAAACAACATTTTGTATTTTTTTTTTTATATTCGGCTCGCCAAATTGACGTCGCCACCAGCCCGATGGTAAGCCGTAGCGCATCTAGCGATTGGGGGCCACTTTTGACAGTGGTCCTCAAGTTGACGGCCCTGTGATGTGCCTCTTCACGCTCCTTTTAAAGAACCCGGGTTGTAGATGAGGGAAACACGTGTGCGGGCAGGTTTTCTTCACTGTGTATGAGTGGCAACTCTCTCAGCCAAGGACGCTATGGTTCTTCGCTGCGCTAACGGTTCGAGGCCTCCCGTCACCTCAGGTCAACCAATTATTAGGATAGCACGTCTCTGCATAGCGTCAAGCGCGTCTAGTAAGTACCTCGTGGAGTCATCCCAAAGGTGAGAACAGTACTCGACGCAGGTACCGTTTCACCTTATTTAGGACTCCGAGTTTCCGCGAGGCAAGCCCAACTCAACTCTCTATGTAGTTTTTGTGATTGAGCTCACGCCGGACGTCTATACCGAGGATCTCCAGGTTGTCTTTTAGTGGAACCGTAATGCTCTGAAGAGAGGGTAGGGAAAGGAATGGGGACTTCTTAGCTGTAAACGCACACGCCTGTGTTTTTCTGGCATTGAACTCGACCACGTTGTCTGAATCCCATTTCGCAATGCGACCCAGGTCCCGGTCGAGATCCGCCACGAGTTGTCATCTCTTCTCCTCCACGTCGCAAAGCCCCTCCGCTGGGCGGCCAGAATAGCTCCCATGCAGAGTACTATCATCCGAATAACAATGAATGCACCCAAGGGACAGCATGTCATTGATATGCAGAAGAAAGAGAGTTGGGGATAACGTTTCGCAAGTACAAGTCACACACGTCATACGTGTGCCAAATACCTAAATGTTTTTTTTTAGTAAAATGAAACTAAGTAATAATTTCTGAATAGCTATATTATTGTTTTTTTAGTTTAAGTTTTCCCACGGGAAAAAATATCTGTGGTCTATAAATATTCGTTCACAAACAAAAAATACGATTGTAGAATGAGAGCCTGCCTTAAAAGTTATTATTTTTCTGTAATTTGGATTTGTTGTTAAAACAGAAATACATAATCTGTGAAATTTTAACTCCTGTTGACGGACAGCCGTGTCTCAGCGATGGGGTCCGGTTTTTTACCCTTTGGGTACGGAACCCTAAAGACTAGGTGAATGTGTATGTGCCTGTGCCGATCCTTTCAGCGTTAAGGCGTGTCTATATATATGTATGGTACATACATATGTATGTATGTACCTATAAAAGTACCTATTAATATCTGCTGCCTAGCACTAGTACTGCACTTTGGGATCAGATGGCGCTTTGTAAAAGAATAACAAATGTCCGTGTCATATTAATACGGTCCATTGTATTTAAACTTATCTAAACGTACTTCATAATATAAAAAGTAGTCATGATCTTTTCGAGCCATTCGTCTCAATAAAAATACTAATATTTTTTGAAATTTTTAAGTTGCCTAATGTTGCGTTGCCACCAAACAGAGCGACTGTCGCTGAGAGAATTGTCTATGTGTGAGCAGGGCCGTCTTTTCCACTGGGCACTATGGGCACTTGCCCAGGGCCCCGCGATCGAAAGGGCCCCCTCAGACCAAATACAAAGTCCCTAGTCCTAGACGCTAGTCCCTAGGCGTACGACGGCCTTCAAAAACCACAGTAAAGATTTTCTGTGATTTTTTATTAAATTATATACCTATATTAATATGTTTTTAATTTTATCTTTAGTGCAATCTCTAACCGGCCCCATACACGGACAATAATATTGATCAATATAAATTATCTATACTAATATTATAAAGAGGTAAAGTTTGTGTGTTTGTATATTTGTTAAATTGTAAGGGGTAATCTCGGGATCTACTGAACCGATTTTAAAAATTCTTCCACCAAAAGAAAGCTACGTTATTGTGGAGTGTCATAGGCTATACAGCATCACGCTACAACGAATAGGAGCGGAGCAGTAATAGTAAATGTTTCAAAAACGTGGGAAAAGTTATTCCTTTTGAGAGTTTCGTTGCGTGTGCTGCGTAAATATTTATAGTTATGTAAAAAATATATACCTACTACCAAATTGTTTCGCTTAAAAAAGTTCTTAAAAAAATTGCGCGATAGCATGTGTCTATCTTTGGGTTGGTGCACAATAACCATTTTAATGGTAATCAATTTTTTCTACAATAATGCCACGGGATACCTCTTTCGTAAACGAAATTGTTCTTAAAAATAATGCGACGGGAATACACGCGACGACAAACCTTTCTCTCTCTCTCTCTCTCTCTCTCTCTCTCTCTCTCTCTCTCTCTCTCTCTCTCACGTAGTATTGAATATTAACGACGAGACGCTACGGGAGTAAACGCAACGTGACGGGAGTAAATGCGACGGGAACAGGTAATACTCTCTCTTATGTGGCGCAAACGAAGTTGCGCGGGTCAGCTAGTTGTTCAATAAGTTGACCGTGTAGGGCTAATATTGAGGTTTGAACAATCACTTAACAAAAGTTTGACGGAGCTTAAATTTTATTGATCAATATTTTTTTTTCGCACCGTGTAGGCTTAATATTGATCAATATTTTTCAGTGGGATATCGGAATTTCGAATTTGGAATTTACTTTTCTTCGTCAGACATACACACTCGGACACTCGGAAATATTGAAGCAATGTTATTGAGTCAATATTATGGAAGGTGTGTATTCAAAAGATGGTGATTATGAATATTGAACAATAAAAATATTGATCAATAGTATTGTCTGTGTATGGGGCCTCTAAGAGGTCCCCGTCCCATACACCTACAATAATATTGACTCAATAACATTGCATCGATATTTATTTCCGTCCGAGTACATGTCTGTTCTTACCCCAACCACAAATGATGGTAACGAATTGCAGTGGGGAACGCTCCTTCTCCAAATTAAAAAGAATTAAAAGTGAATTGAGAAGCACCATTCTTCAAGAAAGATTAACCAGTTTATCACTGATGTCCATAGATTCTGATGTGTTAAAAAGCATAGATTTTGAAGAAGTGATTAATGATTTTAAGTACTAACTTGTAAATGCAAAAACAAACTACTTTTGTGTAAGTACTATATTACTCTATTCGTTTCATGTCATCATCTTCTTCTTCTTCTTCTTCTTCTCTTCTATATCTATATATATAAAAATGTTGTGTGCGTTTAAGTATCTATTAAAAACTCAAAATTTACTGAATCGACTGTGCTCAAAATTGGACACGATATACAATAGGATTCAGAGATGGTTTTAGCCTACTTTATACACTTTTACCATAACAGCAATAAGAATAAAATAGCTTTAAAAAGTGATTTTATCAATAGATGGCGCTGGTCGTTTTTTTTTAAATTATATTTTGCCAGCTTCAGAACAAAATATTAAAAACAACCTATTTAGAAGGTACCTACCAGATTGATGTTTTTTAAGAGAAGTTTGATTGCAGCCTCCTTGCATTCAGAATAATAAAACAGAGTATTTATCTAATGAAGACGTCAGATATATGTTTTGCATGTTATTTTTGAACTTTTTGGACATTCGGAATTTTGGAGTTTTGGACTTTAGACTTTTGGAATTTTGGAGTTTTGGAGTTTTGGAGTTATGGAGTTTTGAACTTTCGGACTTTCAGAATTTTAGACTTTTAGACTTTGGAGTTTTGGAGTTTTGGACTTTGGACTTTTGGACTTTTGGACTATTGGACTTTTGGACTTTTGGACTTTTGGACTTTTGGACTTTTGGACTTTTGTACTTTTGGACTTTTGGAGTTTTGGGCTTTTGACCTTTTGGACTTTTGGAGTTGGAGTTTTGGAGTTTTGGAATTTTGGAGTTATGGAGTTTTGAACTTTTAGAATTTTAGACTTTTGAACTTTTGGACTTTTGGACTTTTGGACTTTTGTACTTTTGGACTTTTGGAGTTTTGGAGTTTTGGGCTTCTGACCTTTTGGACTTTTGGAGTTGGAGTTTTGGATTTTTGGAATTTTGGAGTTATGGAGTTTTGAACTTTTAGAATTTTAGACTTTTGGACTTTTGAACTTTTGTACTTTTGGACTTTTGGAGTTTTGGGCTTTTGACCTTTTGGACTTTTGAACTTTTGTACTTTTGGACTTTTGGAGTTTTGGGCTTTTGACCTTTTGGACTTTTAGAATTTTAGACTTTTGGACTTTTGGACTTTTGTACTTTTGGACTTTTGGAGTTTTGGGCTTCTGACCTTTGGACTTTTGGAGTTTTGGAGTCTTGGAGTATTGGAGTTTTGGAGTTTTGGAGTTTCGGAGTTTTGGATTTTTGTAGTTTTGGAGTTTTGGAGTTTTGGAGTATTGGAGTTTTGGAGTTTTGGAGTTGCGGAGTTTCGGAGTTTTGGAATTTTGGAGTTTTGGAGTTTCGGAGTTTTGGAGTTTTTGGAATTTTGAACTTTGAACTTTGGAGCTTTGAACTTTTGGACTTTGGACTTTGGACTTTTGGAATTTCATAATTTTGAAGTTTTGGACTTTTGAAATTTTGGAGTTTTGGACTTATACTTTTGGACTTTGGAATTTTGGAGTTTTGAAGTTTTGGAGTTTTGGACTTTTAGAATTTTAGACTTTTAGACTTTGTAGTTTTGGACTTTTGTAGTTTTGGACTTTTGGACTTTGGGCTTTTGGACTTTTGGACTAGTGGACTATCGGACTTTTGAACTATTGGACTTTTTGACTTTTGACTTTTTGACTTTGGACTTTTGACTTTTGAACTTAAGAACTTTTGGACTACTAACTCCTATGTATATTTCATGATATTTCTTTCGAACAATAAGGTCATGAAGAAATTTCACTTCTTACGTGTGTACAATAGTACACGCACACATTTTTTTTAAATGTACCCATCATTTAGTTTGTTACTCATTTCTCATAGGTACATAAAACCACCATAAAAAAGGCACAGCGAAGCGTGGCAGGGTACCGCTAGTACATATATAAAAATGTTGTGTGCTTATACGTACCTAATCTTTAAAAACTCCAAATTTACGGAATCTATTGAGCTCAAAATTGCACACGAAATACAACAGGATTCAGAGATGGTTTTATGCTACTTTAAACACTTTTATCATAATAGCAATAAGAATAAAACAGCTTTAAAAAGTCGTAACGACAAGCGCCATCTATTGTACCAATAGATGGCTCTTGTTGTTTTTATTAAATTATATTCTGCCAGCTTCAGATCAAAATATTATAAACAAACAACCTATTTAGAAGGTACCAACCAGATTGCTGATTTTTAAGAGAAGTTTGATTGCGGCCTCCTTGCATTCAGAATAAAAAAAGAGAGTACCTACCTTAAAAAGAGGTCAGATAAGTATGTTTTGCATGTTTTTTTTAAGTTAGAATTTTGGCGCGGTAGCAAAGTATTAGCAGAGTGAATTTGTGTTTTTGAAGCGTGCGCACGATGTTTTAAAAACTAAACATTGATCACAGAATAGATTTTTTTTTAAGTGAAGCTGCTTTTTATTCGGATCTTCATTGGATGTTCTGAAAGATTTATAATTTTGGGTTGCGGCTCAACATTAAACTTTTTTGAAATGTACCCATCCTTTGATTTGTTACTCATTTCTCATAGGTACATGAAACGACCGCAAAAAAAGACATAGCGAAGTGTGGCAGGGAACCGCTAGTTGTTAATAAAAATAAATGTTTAACATGGTTTATCTACTTTCTTTGTATATTCTATGAAAATAGTGTCCTGTCAAAGTCATAGGGCCCCATTATCCTAATATGCCCAGGGCCTCCAATAGGATAAAGACGGCCCTGTGTGTGAGTGCCGCACGCACACAGCTGAACCGCCGATTCAAAACACCGAAAGTGCCGCTGCCTCGTGCGCTCGGACGGGCCTTAATCTTTTACGTAATGTAAATATGCCATCTAGTACATTTTTGTGATTCTAAGGTGTCTATGCAATATTATATTCGAGTAAAATTGCGCCATCTAGCGGATTTTTTGTAGTTTGGACTCAAATGTGCATGGGATTATAGATCTTAAGGGGCCCATGCAATATTGTAGGTGACTGTACATAAAACCACCATAAAAAAGTCACAGCAAAGCGTGGCAGGGTACCACTATTATTAATATACTTTTTGAGTGAAACGGATCCCGGTATCAGTGAATACAAACTCGACGTGATCCATGGACAATTCAATCTGATACCGGGCTCGGTCTCCACCGAGCCGGCTTTGAGGAGACTTTTATTTCTCAGAAACTATCCAACGGATCGAGATTGTTTTTTTTACACTTAAGGTACTTTTAGGTACAATTTTTTGGTGTAATTATATTTTATGAATAATGGTTAAGTAATAAAATATTATAGTACACCCGCCGTATTGATGTCAATATGGCGGGTGTATTTTAGTTCCGAAATAATTTCGTTCTGAATCGGGTACACATTTTTTAGACCTAGGTACAATTTAGTACATTTTAGGTACATTTTTTTGGTAAGTGGTACAACATGATTCGCAATGGTACACCCGCCACTTTGACTCTCACCCTCTACACTATCGTACTCGTCCAACATCGCGAGTAATGTGGAGGGAGCATTACAGTTGCATATGTTGCTTCGCGGCCTTTTTAAAGACCTATAAACTTGTAGTACCTACGCCTTTTTTTTTAACGTGAGGGAAAGTCCTCATGGATGCTATGCCGGACTCCTACAGACTAAAAACCCTCATGTTACGCCCAACAGCCTATGGTTGGGAGCCCCGGGTAAGCCCTCGGCTAGGAAGGATGTCCCAGGACTCCCAACAGACGCACGGCCGCCACTGCGGCCTCGCTTATGGGGTGGTTCGGGTGCTATCCCGCGTCTTTGGGGGGTTTCGGGTGTGATCCTATGTTACTCCCAAATATAGTAGCTTTCCATAGGTGAAAGAATTATTTAAATCGGTACAGTAGTTTCGGAACCTATTCGTTACAAACAAACAAACTGGTAGCGCACTTACCTCTGAATTCTCTTCGGGTATGCGCGGCTCCCAGCTTTGCGTTTGCGTTCTTCATGCACAATCACGAGATCTTCACACAGGAGCTATATCCGTAGCTCTCGCGACTGTGGCTGGTGTCAAGCGGTGCCGCGAGTTCGGATGGGTAAAATCACTGCGCGGTAAGCGGGCGGCCGGCGTGCGGTTCGCGAGCGTCGCGTTGAATATTTTTTGCGCGTTGTCGTGCGTGCTTTTCCCACAGTAGTGGCGGACATATTGGATATGGAGCGGGGAGGTTAGTGTTGTCATATACAATACATAAAAGTACGATACGTTTAGTGCGTGCGAGTTGACATATAATAATTATAATAAATACCATAAATACATAAACTAAAAAAATATGTATGCGTCGGTACTGGCGCATCTACAAACAAAAAAACAAATCTTTCCTTTTTATAATATTATTACCTAAAGATATAGATAAGAGTTACGACTAGAGATAAAACGGATATCCGGTAACTATCCGGTAAACGGCCTATCAGGCCTTGTTTTCACTATCCGGCCGGATACCGGATAAGGAAGGAGTATCCGGCCGGAAACTGGATATCAAATAAATACGACTTAAAAAACGAAAAATAACTAAATTTACAGATTTACTGATCTGCAAGAATTAGAAGTCGATGTCAACATTGTTTGCTAAACGATAGTATCGAATTGAACTGCTAGTCTGACCCCAAATATAACTCAGGGCACGATCTTGGACCTCAGAAGCGAAATAAACTAATCCCCTGTGAGGCGCGGATTGTTTTAATATAATCTATGATTGGTGAATTTGCCTTAGAACAGTTTTATTCTCAAGAGGCATCCTGTAAAATCTATACATTTTAGGTCCAAAATATATGTCCTGAGGAATATGCATTTTTTAAATTTGAACCGTAATATCTAGAGACCTGTTCAACCTATTTACAAAACCACAACAGTTATTAATTCGTTCGATCACAAATGAAGCCGATCAATATTGTTAAACAGGGGTAAAAGAGCAACTACCTACTTGTTTTGTTTGGTACATACCTGTTTTTGCTGGCTACCAAATGGAAATTACAACAAATAGCAAATATTCGGACAAGTTTTTAAATCAAAGTAGGTCCTCCCATTTGGTTCAACCGTTACTTTATTGAAGACATTTTTCTATACTAGATTTATTTGGGTGCTAATTAAACCACCTTCTTTTTAATAGCATTATTGGCCTCCGAAAAAATTCTTTGCGCCCCAAATTAATAAGCCAGCCACAATTAATGAGCGTCAGTATTTATAGATTCTAGCCACCATTTAACTTCTTTTTTAGCCACTGTTAATATAATTCAGCATCGTGATTATTTTTTAGCATCTAATTTTGTAAAATGCATTCAAACAGTGAACTTCTAAATTACTAAAAGATGGCATCAAAATAGACATTATTTATTAATACCTTAGCTTCTAATTTCCTAATTCAGCATGTTTAAAATGTAACTCATCCCACATTAATGGATCATCAGAGTTAAGTAAAATTGCTATCAAAAAACAAATTATGGCCACTAATATTACCTAAATAGCTAGAACCACTTGTAGCCACTGGACTTAGTCTTTTGTAAATGATCACTGCAGTAAGCAACTACCGCTATTTCTGGTGCTCGGATGGGTGACCAGTTTGTAACATTTGATTTGCGAGAGTTTCATTGCTTTGAATTAGTGTCCGACCGAAACTGGCTTTTCAGCCGAAACCGAAACCGAACTTTCGGCCCCAGGGTCAGTTTCGGCCGAAACCGAAACTCACGTGTTCATATTAAAAAAAAAACCTGCCAAGCGCGAGTCGGATTCGCGCAGAGTTCCGTCACAGAAATTACGTTTTTTGGGGGTGGATTATTTTTTTCATACATACATACATTGGTCACGCCTTTATCCCGAAGGGGTAGGCAGAGGCATATTATATACCCACGTTTCACCTTTTTAAAATTTGTCCCACGTAATAGGTGGTGAGCCGTATTGCCGTGTTGAGACGAACAGGCGTAGGTTGTGACTGCTTGCTGTTGAAATTTTTCAAGCCGCCTGAAAAGGCTTTCAACTTGGCTTAACGACTGTCATTTTACTGGTAACCGGGACCGGCTACGATTGAGTGCTGCGTGGTCCTTTGCTCAGAGGTGTCAGCGTAACGTGTTACGCCCGATGACACCCTCGTTACAGCGCTAGGAGCAACGCACCGATACGCAATCCTAAAGGCCGCGGCAGGGGTTGCTCAAGTCGTTGGTCGAATACGGCAGTTGTGTCTTAAGGTCACAAATCCGAGGACCTGTGCTTTCACAGACCTTGGATGGGGCCACCTGCGGGATCCAACTTAGAGGTAGGGAGCGTCAGCATCGGCATCGAGCCCTCGATGGCGTATCTGGGGCTCGTACTCAATAGCCGGTGGAACTTCGGATATTACTTCTGAAGTTTGGTCTAAAAACTAAGTAGGGGTATCAGCCTCACACTCGCGGTTGGACTGGAAGCGAAAGTCCTTGCGTCATTGTTTAAATGGCGCAAGGAGGCGCTGGAGCGGGGCCATAGGCCTGCGTCTCGAGAAATTGAGGCTCAGTGGTCTGAGCTCCTCCAGGAAACCAAGGAGACCTGGAAGGTGCGACTTGAGTAACCAAAAGGGGGAATCGACACAATCTAGGCGGTCAGACCGGTCTTGGACGAGTATTTGGAGAGGAGCCACGGCGCTCTCCCCTACCGGTTGTCCCAGATGCTTACTAGCTACGGAGGGCGTCCCGGGTAATTCCTCGGAAAGTTGTTTCCGGATTCCCGACAGACTTTGGCCACCACTGCCGTCTCGCAATGATTGTAAGGGAGGCGCCCTTTATTATTGTTATTTTGTCTGTTTTTCTTGTTTGTTTCTAAAGCAGCAACAGAAATACATCATCTTTGAAATTTTTAACTGTCTAACTATCACAGCACATGAGTTACAGTCTGCTGACAGACAGACAGACGACCAACGAAGTCTTAGTAATGAGGCCCTGTTTTTACCCTTTTCGTACGGAACCGAATACAAAGGGTTAGGTTTATGTAATGTACTAGATCACCTTTTTAGGATTTCGTAACCAAAAAGTAAAAACGGGTCCCCAAAAAGGTGGTCTAAGACATAACACAGGGGTAAATGTCTAATACTTCTCAATGCTTGTAATTGCTTGTGGTTTGAATAAAATTGTTATATTGTAATTATTGATTGGCAGTCGTTTGTAAATCTCTAAATCTTAGGTTAGTAACATATTAACTAGTTGGGCTGACCCCAACCACGTCACAAGTAGAGCCAGGCACTAAAAATTCACGAACACGTGAGTTTCGGCCCGGCCGAAAGTTTCGGCCCATTTTGGCCGAAACCGAAACTGCGGCCGAAACTCGATTTTTTGGCCGAAACTGGCCGAAACCGAAACCGAAACCGAAACTTCGGTCGGTCACTACTTTGAATGGCACGTTAAGATGACTGTATGGGGTGTCACGGACAAGCGAGTTAGTTTCAACACGGGAGCGTGGGACAGACTTTCGGGAATAAATGATTTTATTTATTATGATGTTACCTGTAGTCTTTAAAATTCAGATATTTTACACAATACCTGCATTCTAAGGAATACCTGACCCAGACTCCAGACAATGTATGAAATGTTTTGAATAAGTATATGATTGTTCATACTTTGTCAAGGTATTGTACAAAATTCCTAGGGATTGCATAGAATACCTGCTGGTACACCGGCAATGTGTAAAATAAATAGGTCTGGGGTTACCATAAAATTGTAAATACCGCAAAATTATAAACTATCGAGAAATTATAAATTGTAACATAATGCCAAATATTAAATTTTTGACATCTGGTGCTCGGCGGCCGCTGCTGCGGCATGCTCGCTTCCCTCGCTCGCCTTCGCGCGTTAGTGGTAACTGTTCCAACCTAACCTAACCTTCGCAAGCAGCCAATAAACCTTCCATACTCTCGTATATAATTATTTCATACATTGACTTGCCTGCAAGTTTCAGGTATTCTATAGAATGCCCAGACATTATACAGATTTCGGTCGGTGACGTTGTGTATGCATGTAATATAGATTATAGAACTAAAAACAGATAACGCTCACCAAACAAAAAAGTAAGACCAAGAAAGCAAATACTAAACTAAATGTGAGTGGAAGTGTTCAAAAGTTCAAAAAGAAACGTGGCAGTGCTAAACACTGTTTATACATAACGAGTAATTTTTCATTAATCGTGAAATTTATGACGACATTATCCACATGTTCACTTAATGTATATACCTATGCTAAAGTCAAAAGTGTATAATGTATTATACACTTTTAAGTTTAGTATTTGCTTTCTTGACGTCACTTTCTTGTTCGGTAAGCGTAATCTGTTTTTAGTTACAAAGTGACATCAAATACCGGTCTCTAATTGATGCAAATGGCTGGTCGCTGTCGTCCTTTGCACTTAGATTAAACCTTGCAGTGGCTATTTTCACGAAAAAAGAATGTGATATATTTATTTTACAAGCTAAGTTATAAAAACTGATGTTGTCTGTGGAGGCTTAAATTATAATTCTTTGAGGCTCTCGATTTGAAGCTGTAAAATATAAAATGGTGATTACATATTAAATCTGTGGCTGAATTAGTAAATTAGGTGTTAATACATTAATACGCAGGACAAGTTAAAATAATTGTTGAGCTTTATTTGATGCTTATTATGGAAATTTTAGGTGACGTTGTAAAGAGGACGAATTAGCATTTTTTTTTTTTTTTTTTTTTTTTGTACCACTAAGGTTTTAGAGGCTATTTCATTTTCGCGTGGCTTAGTTATTAAATCAGAAGCTAAATGCCGTGGCCGATAAAAACTTTTGAGGCTCGGTTTATTATATCCCGATTTATTTATTATAGAAAAACCGTAACCACTAATGATATCACCAGTAATCACTGTAAAAGCAAACAACAACGCTAATTACACTAATTAACGAAAACACCGGAGTCCACCCTATCGGATCACGCGATGCACTCGTTGTAATGTGTCGCGACTAACTATTCGAGTATGTTCAGCCGGATATCCGGCGCTTCGGCCTCTTAGCTTGCCGAATATTCGGTATTCGGCTAATCTATGTTTTACAAAATTCATACTAAATCTCATTGTATGTTATATGAACCACGTCATTCCAAAGTAGGTAGGTAGATAAGTACTAAACACAATACAATAAGTCTATTGTGTGTAAAAAACGTGTCAATACAATACACGAATTCATATTTAAGTATGAAATTTGGTTTTTTTAACCTCCGCCCTCCGCCGTACAACAAAAGGGTCATGAGGTTAATGTACGTAGGTATGCATGTCCTTGTGACCTTTTAGCTTTTCTCGATGGATTGCCCGATTACCCCGTGTGGCGAAGGAAAAGAGTACAAAATGTCGCCACCCAATTCATCTAATGGGTTTCGTAAGAGGCGACTAAGAGAACACTTACGCGAAACTATCCATTGTGTAGAGAAGGAAGACTCGAAAAGAAATACGGTTGTCAGTAAAATGACAATCGCTAAGCCAAGTGAAGGCCTTAAGGGCGGCTTGAAAAATTTCAACTGTGGGTCGTCTCAACTTGCGCTTGTCATTTTCAACACGACAATAGGTTCACCACCTATTACGTGGGAGGTCAAACTGTAAGAAGAAATGTGGGCGTATACTATGCCTCTGCTCTACTCTTTCGGAGACTAAGGCGTGACTATGTATGTATGTTGCCTAATTAATGTTGATTGACGTTTCTTTTTGTGAATAAATTCGAATTTTTCTTACCTGTTTTCTGAATTATCGGTTCGTTTGAAATTTATGAGCTCATTTGTAGTTAGGGACGTGTGTAACATCCGCCCTAACGAACGCGCACACCATGGCTTTATCTCGAAATAGTTCCTCGATGATATAGCATGGGTAACAAAGGTACGTCTGATCGGCAGGGCGGCGTATTTGCGTCTCCGTTAGGAACATCACAGCTGGCCGTGCCGTCTCTAGATAGTGAAAGACGGCGTCGAGGTTGGCATGGAGTCCGCGGATGTTAGCGAACTCCAACTCGAACAGAGCGTTTCTGGGTTGAGTCGCAGCGGCCGCTGTGGTACGTTTTTTTTCTTTTTTGCGCTGCCATGATCGTTGAGGGAGACGTGAAGACGGAGCGATTCCGCAGCAGCAGCAGTGAGTGACAAGGCGTAGAGGCTAGCTTCATCTATGACTGTGTGGTGAGACAAAGGCAACCCGCCGGACGAAAGGGCCCCTGGACCCCCCGAGTGTGGTCGCCGGGACCCAGTCCGGTCACCATCCGGCACGACGAACCACATCAGGATTATACGCGGCCTGGTGGGGCAGCCTCGCTTAGCGCCTACTGGGCACCGATTATCGCTTCACACGACATAAATGCGTGGACGGAAATCGGCGGGTGTCGCGTCGCCTGTCTCATATTTAGGAACGGCGAACATGAGACGGACGACGTTTCACCCGTAAATTTGCGTCCACGCATTCACGTCGTGTGGTCGAGAATCGGCGCCCTGGTCTCCCCCTGCTGCATCAAACATCACCCCGGGCCCGGCTGTGCAGCTGCTGAACCCCGAACGCAACCTAACCGGGGCTGGGTTACTTGGGGGACTTGTCACAGCTTCACGAGTACCAGTTCTTCAACATTTTCCTTAAAAAAAATAGCAAATAAGTTTTGATTTTGCTGTACCAATACTTAATTTTAAATTTATATAAATTTTTCACATAACCACACATGGTTCTGTTCCACGTTTATTGTCTATTTGTCGTTAATTAAAAAATACAACAATAATTTTACATTACTGGAACGCATAGAAAAAAAATACCCAGGTACACAATCAGCGTTAAGGATAACCACAACTAATTGTAAGGGAGGAATGACGAACCGAATTCCTCGGGAAAGGAATTTTGGATGTTGGATAGGAAAATTACCTGTACCCTCCAGATTGTTAATAATGAGCACTACTCCGCATAACAACGTGAGCGTGACTAATAAGTTGACACCCGTGTTTCGCCTATACACGAAGCATCTTCAGGACTGCATGGCAGGAAAATTAATTGCCATAGAGCCTCTTAATCAGCAGTGTCGTCAACTTGCAAGAAAAGTGGAATTGAAGTCTCTCAGTGAGCATAATGCCTATACAAGGTAAAAGTACACATAGGCAGGCAGCTGCTCTTAAAATGTTAAATATTCATTCATGGACATTTTACACAACGCTATCTGATCCCAAAGTAAGCTAGGAATAACCTGCTTGTGTTGGTATCAGACCACGGATATTAATACTTAGGTATATACTTTTAAATACATACATATTATACATAGAAACACCCAGACTCTTGAGACAAACATTTATGGGTCACACAAATATTTGTCTCCGGTGGGAATCGAACCCACGACCTCCAGCGCCACAGGCGGTATCACTACCGACTGCGCCACAGAGGCAGATTCTCATTCTCATTATGAAGATAAAACTGACAGACGTCAAATGTTACCTATTAAAATGACGCCACTTTAAGTAGGTACTTGCAAATATTTGAACATACCAATACTTTTCTTCTATCAAGGGTCAAAAATTGCCGTCAGATTCGGGGTGAGATATCATACACGGTAAATGTTGCACCAAAGCATTTTTTTATATTTGTGGACATTCTCACACAACATAATCTAGCCCAAATTAAGCTAATATACCTAAGCTTGTGCTATGGGATCTAGACGACTGATAAACATACGATGTATGCGAATATGTGTGCATAAACATACCTACATACATTTTAAAAATAAAATACACCCAGACTCTGAACAAATCAATATGCTCATCACACAAAGAGATTCGTCCTGGGTGGGAATCAAACTTACGACCTCCGAATCCATAGTCTGGCACACTCACCACTGAAACAAGAGGCCAGTCAAGAGACTTAAACTACAGCTTGGCAAAAATGTCTCAAAACAGAACTAATATTTTGCATACTGGCTTCATGGTCAAAATTCTGTCAATAACGTTACTTATGTCAGTTAATGAATGACGTAATAAAATTTGATTGGGGGTTTTATTGAAGTTTATTGGCAACTGGATACTGATTGGTAGTTCTTACGAACTGGTTGTTATATGAACTGTAACGTGGCGCCTTCATTTTTTCAGCTCTTTTTGCCAAACATGTTGTATATAAAGTGGAATAGTTTTAATAGGTAACATTTGACAATTCAATTTCACAATCATTTGACAATTAAAATAAAGTAGGCACTTTTCTTATTTTGCTCCTTAAAGGAGAACGCCCAGAGATCGTTTCTTTTTGAAAAACCTTAATAAAAAGTGTATGGCCATCTAAGTAAATTGGTAAATCATGTAATATTTTTTTAACAATCTTTTAATTCAATCGATCAAAATCTTTTGTGGCGTTTTAACTTTGATAATAATTCGTGGTTGTATCGTTTGTACGCGCCGCGGACTGACCAAATGAATGGTACTGACGTGACGAAGATGGCCGCCAATCGCAAATATCAATGTGTGAGGCCTACATTTCGGGGTTCATGCAACAATGTCGTTGAGATCATAGATTTAGTATCGATAAATTCTAAATCTATGGTTGAGTTGGAAGTAGGTTCTATTAATAGCAGATTATTGTATTTTTTATATAAAATAGCATTCTAACCATAGATTTAGAATGTGATTTGAGAGTAGCGAAAAATCCTAAATCTATGATTCTAACTATAGTAAAAATCTAGGCTGGTGATATATTATTCACCGTGTTGCGAGCATATTAGACATTTGAACGAAATACGAACTGTCAAAAATTGAAAAGTTTTTAACAAAACGTCTTTTCGGTAGGTACTTGACTTTGAGTGTCCTAAGAGGACGAGGACCGAGAAAAATGACATAAACAGCTGAATATTAAATAATACAAGAATTGGCAGTATGGTTTTAAATACCTTTGCCTGTCCTTTGGACGAATAAAGCAGCAACAACAACAACAAGGAAAAATGACAGTTTAAAATGTTTATCACCGAAGGATTTTTCATGAAATTATTTTATATAAATCGGTGTGAAATGTTTATATAAAACAATGTAAGGTTCCATACAAAGTGATTATGATCAGGATTGATATTTAAATGGTAAGTAATTAAGGAACAATCGGATCCAATTTGTTTATTTACTACATTATCCCAATAAGTTGATATGTGGTAAGTAAATACATTTTCAGGGTTTTTTATAAGTGTGATGGAACTATTACTTTTATCTTTTTTGAATTAAATCCATGTTCATCAATGTAACGATTACACTTTTTGGACAAATTGATTTGACGGATGATGGACATTTGCTTCAAAACTAACCTCTAATTTGAACAGCAAAACGAAGAATGATAGAAAACCCTACAAAATAATAGAATATTTTTTATTTCCTATGAAAGTACGATATCCATTCAATTCAATCTCCGATTTTCGCTGTCATACTAAATTATTTGTTATGAAACGGCGGTCCATTGAAAGACGGGCAATCGCCTTTACGAAAGAAAAAATAATAATGGGACAGGGATTCGCCTGTTGATTTTTAAAATTCACATATCTGTCTTTTAAGTAAGTACGTATCGATGTGTGCGTTTGCGCAGCGGAATGTTGTTGAATTTAAAGATTTTAATTATGCAGATATTTAGTATATGACGTCGTGTAATTGTGTATGGTAAAAAGAAAATTGTGTATGCAGCCATTGTGGAGAAATTCGCCAAAAACTGATTCCGCTGACTAAATCCATGCACTTAAAGGAAAAAAAATGTGTCCAACAATTAGTGTGTATTTGTGTGTAATTGTGTATGTATGAATAAAATTAGTGTATGCATAAACTTCGGAGAAATTCAAGTTTCCGCTACGCGAACGTTTGGCCATTAGCTAGTTTTCATATAAAGCGCTTATATAGAGAGCTGTAGATTTTTACATACGTTGTTTTGAATTTGTTTATATTTGTTTAAAAAACAGATTTAGAAAAAATTGTAGGGTTTAAAAGATAAAAATATAAACGTAAAATACGCTTATTAGGTCGTAGTTCGTAAAGTATACACTTTGGGGTCTAGATTTTCACGTTTATACAAACCATGTAAGTGCCTGCAACATGTTGCCAAGTATCAATGATGTTTCGTTAGTAATTAAAGGGTTATAGGACAATTTACCATGAATAGATCACTGTTTACAAAGCAGTCAAATATCACGGCGTTCTAAAGGAATTGCATAGTAAAATGTATTCCAATAAATAGTTTATTAATTCAACTACTCACATGCAAAATTTCATCTCATCGAATTCAGTAATTAAAGAGAAACAATTAAAATACTGACAAAGCATCGAAAGCCTACATAACCCGACCAAGTTCGAATGACGACAAAAAAGCGGCATCATTCTCATTATGAAGATAAAACTGACAGACGTCAAATGTTACCTATTAAAATGACGCCACTTTAAGTAGGTACTTGCAAATATTTGAACATACCAATACCTTTCTTCTATCAAGGGTCAAAAATTGCCGTCAGATTCGGGGTGAGATATCATACACGGTATAAGAGTGACATGGTTTATTGCAATTTTACAATAATTATTGTAAATAAGTTCAACATTATGCTAGTAGGACATAATAGGTGAATAATGCAATATTGCGAATACCAATAACATCTGGTAATGACCAATTTGGTATTTTTTAAACGACAATTAATTTAATCTCATGTTCAATATATTAATTTACATATAATTAGACCAAAATTTGAGTTGTTAGTAGCGTTACCATTCGATAATCGACAACCTTTAATCGACCTATAGATGATGTAAAAACATAATATCGATACCTACGTCAATCGATAGGTACTATCCATATGGATGATATATATCGATAGTTCTGTTAATATAAACACTATCGTTTACAGTAAATAGGTACAGTACAGCTGATATAAGGCCGCCCAATCAGAATTAAATTATCTTAAAAAAAATATTTTATAAGGGCGACCCTGTACCTATACTTTTCTCTGCAGCTGACTGCCCCATTGATGACAAAAAGAGCTATCGAGAGTATACTTAGTTCTATCGATATTATAAATAATAATTTCCGCGGTCAACTATCGATAGTTCGGTAACAATGGTTAGTATACCTAATAAAAGCATTAATTACATTTAAGTAGTTCATACGCTTTCTTAGTTTTACCCCTAACATCTATTTCACCAAATTTCTAACGTCCTTGTAGCTTACAGCTAGTTATACCTATCCAAAGACATCCAATAATCCAAATACGGTAAACCACATACCTAAAACTACTTTTTAAATAGTGACGATGGATAAAAGAGTATTATGATTTCACAACTCGGTACTTCATCATAGATCGGCCATGATAATCCTTCTATTATAAATGTATAAGTTTGTATAGATGTTTGATACTCAACCTCTGAACCCCATACCTTAGGCTTAAATTTCGTATACAGATAGCTAGATAGATTCACACAGAGCCCTTTATTTGAAGAACAAGGTCTTTTCGGAAATAATATCACGGGCTATTTATTGGTAGTTGTGTGGTGTGTTGTGGTATGTATCCATCTATTCTAATATTATAAAGAGGAATATTTGATAGTTTGTTTGCATTGAATAGGCTCCGAAACTACTGAACCGATTTGAAAAATTCTTTCACTGTTGGGAAGCTACACCATCCTCGGTGAACATAGGCTATATTTTATTCCCATATTACCACGGGAACGGGAGCTATGCGGGTCAAACCGCGTGACGTCCGCTAGTCTATTATACATAGAATGTAGACCCTATGTGGTTTAACCGAATGACAATACCTATCACTACAAATGTTAACTTAAAACCATATTTGCCTACCACAAGTTTTACCCAGACAAAGTAAAATGCATCTAATGTAACTACATTGTTACTGTTATTTGACGAATGACCTACTGTGATAGAAGATATATATATTTTTATGTATACGTATGTACGACTGCAGGTCGTAACTATTTATATGTAACTATATATTAATTTATTGTATCGTGTAGTAGTAGTATCGTGGATAGATGGCGACGATTTGCTAATAATGTGTAACAACTTTTAAGAATAAAAATATTTCATAATCTGTACTTTTTTTCTTCCTGTTTGACGTGTGCATTTATTTCTTAGCTCCCAAAGTTTTTTCTATGAATATTCTCATATCTTTAAGTTCGGAATCCGAGGAGCTGTGCGAGAGGCCTTGGTATGTAGTGAATTCTACATTTTTCATGAACGTTTTCAGAAATGAAGCTGTCATCTGACCCCACTTGAAGGGTACCACTGGATCACAGTCGCCATGTGCTTGGAATATCTGGAACAAAGACATTTCATTACATTCTCCCGTTATATGATTTTTTTTGTTTCGGTACATGAATGGAATCGATGCGTCTCACAGTACAGTATGAGCCAGTTTAGAGTTTTATCAGTCTGTGCGTGCTACTAAGTTATTTTTTAAATTCTTTTTTAAACGTTGCATGTACACGTTTAAAGAGCACGACATCGACAGTGCAGTGACAAGAAAATAATAACATTCTAATTCACATTCAACACGAGGACTTTTCAATATAGCGAACTAGAAAATTTGCTATATTGACTTGAAAATCATAATGATAGGAGCTTAACGGTAATCCGTGCTGTTGCCGTTCTTTCATCTGTGTGATAACTCTAACTGTCATACGAGATGCAGTGAGAGCTGTTGTTAGATTGGCTAAGCAAGAGTGCAGCTGTTGCCTCCTCCGTTCTGGGACCAAACATCGGAAATGGTGGGTACAGCTTGATTGAAAACCAGTTTCTCGGTAGCAAAACTGTACCCTTGAATTTATACACTTCGCCTCTTTGTATAGGCTCACAAAAGTATACATTTGCATACCATTCAATATCTCTCATTTATGTACGGTGTTTTAGATTTCTGTAAAACCTTTCCAACAATCTTGGTTTTAAAATATTTTGAGACAGAAAAGACATTAAAATCTCGAAATGTCCGCGCTTTTTTTTCGTGTGGAAATTCTCATGGATGCTATGGATTTCTACCGACTAAAACAACACGGTACCCTCTCATCACGGTACGCCCTCTGAAGGATAACCCCACGGTTCCTAGACACACAGACCTAGTCCCGCTTCTTTTGGGTTAGAATTGTGTACTATCCCACTTCTTTGAGGGGTGAAGAGACACGCCAACGGACCAGGATGGTCTGCTTCAGCATTAGTCGAGCAGTCAAACTTGGTCGCAGAAAGACTTTCTCCTGAGGAGACCATGGCTCGCACCAAGCACACTCTCCGCACATAATTTAAAAAAAAAAAATTGTACACGCTGCGTAAAAAAAAGATCGTTTATAATTTTTAATACAATTTTCGATTAAAATGACCTTTAATTAAACTTACTTCCGGCGTTTTATTTTTAAAATTAGCCCGATCAAAGCACTTTCCATACAATGACTTTTAATGCATATTCAAGAACATTTTCTGTGTTACACATGGTCATTAATATTTATATGGCATATTTAAATGGGCAATCCCTATTAATATTATAAATGTGCAAGTTTATAATATTTAGGTCGTCCAAATGACGCTGCGAAATCTAGCAAATTGAAGGATCCACAAAACTATTGACAGCTGCCATCAAGTTGGCCCAATGTTGCGCCTTATCACCATTCGCTTGAAAACCCCCGGGGTTGTGAGAGGAGGAGGGGTGAGAGGACGGAAACACATGCGCTGGCAGAGCATTCAAGTTTCTATGGTATGAACGAGAAATGATCTTTTGAATTGTTCGGTTCTAGCGAACAGTCCAAGTTACTCTACCTTACTTCTTGTGAGCAGTTTAAAAATTTTCAGTACCTAGCCACAACCTACGCCTCTCCGGGCTCACCACTTTTTACCATGAATGTGAGCGTATATTGTGACTCAGTCTACCTCTACGGCGAAAAGCAAGTTCATTCCTGCCAGCATTGTTACTGTATGAATTAAATAAATTTTCTATTTCAAACTGTTAAAATTTCAACAGTTCGAACAGCTTTCAACAGCGCGTGTAGCGCCTATGCAAACGTCTGAAGCAGGGGTGGCCAACCGGTCGATCGGCCACCCCTGCTATAGACGTCGATACGGCACGGTCGATCGCGGCATGGCGGGCGGATCGACGTTAAGAAAGAGAGACGGCACGGCAACTTGTGGCTGATCTCAACCGCGATCTAATCCGCAAAAAACAGGCCTTTACAGCTGCAAACCCCCTTTCCTTCCTACGAGGGGTACAAGGAGGCCAAAAGTACCTAGCCATAAAACGAGGTAACCGGTTCACCTGCTGGAGACCCTGGAACAGAACCCATGGGAGGTCTCTTAACTTATGATTAGGGGCCAACTTGGTCCTAAAGCGCCCCTACTGACCCAGAGGGTCCGGAAAGGGTCTTGGTTTCCCTTTTCCCATCGAGAGCTGAGGAACATATTCCTCCGCGTATGTCTTGTCTCAAACGCCCGACGCGGAGTAGTGGCGAATACGAGTGCACGAAGTTAGGGGAGGCAGTGCTCCGGCTTAAATCTCGCAAGAGCTCCGCTCCCGGACCTAGGCCCAGCATGGGTCCTGGCTCTCGAAGAAGTTGGGCTTCGATTGGGTTCTTGAGCGCATGTCTCGAAAACATGAAAACTGGTCCGGATCCGAACGGTGGAGTGGTCGGCAACCTTACCAACCGGGTACCGGCCGATCATGTTGCTCGACGAAGTGTTGCGGAGTGCCTCGTCTAGCACCTCAAATGCAAGGGGCTCGATTTGGCGGATAACCAGTTTGGTTTCCGTCCGGGGTTATCCACCGTGAACGCCATGATGAGTGTCAAGGTTCTGACAGGAGAAGCAATATCGCGGGGCGAGGTGGTGATGTCTGTGTTCCTTGATATCGCCAACGCCTTCAATACCTTGCGTTAGGGAGGCGCTCAATTATCACGGAGTGTCTTCCTACTTCTGTCGTATTGTCGGGGATTGTCTCTCCGAGAGGGTCATAACTTACCCGAGCAGCTAGCCAGGCCGGCGAGAAGTATCATGTAGTGTTCTACAGGAATCGGTCTTAGGACCGCTTCTGTGGAATATCGGCAACGATTGGGTGCTGCGAGGTCCATTGCTCAGAAGTGTCTGCGTAACGTGCTAAACCGACAACACCCTCATCACGGCACAAGGAGCAACCATAAGGACCACGGCAGGTGTTGCTCAAGTCATGGGTCGAATACGCTGGGTGGGTCTAGAGTACTCTAGAGATAGCCCTTCACAAATCCGAGGCTCTGTGCTTGCCCGGACCACTGAAGGGATCCACCGGATCCCGATCCAGTATACGATGGCGTTAGTATCGCATCGGCATCGAGCCCTCGATTAAGTATCTGGGGTTCATACTTGAAATGCCGATGGAACTTGGGGCACCATTTTTGAAGTTTGGTCCCAAAAAGGGAGGGGGCCACAGCTGTACTTCCGTAATTGTTGCATAGCCCGCAGAAGGCGATAGCCGTCAGAGTGAGCGAGGGTACCGCAAGATCTCCATGCAGGCGGGACAGCGCCCTCAGAAATCGAGGCTCAGCGGTCCCAGCCCCTAGATCCAGCTTTCATTACTGAGCAGTAGATCTCGGGTCTAATGAAGTTGACCACCCCTGGTTTATAGGCAACCGCTACGGTAACCAACGGTAAGGGGGCAAGTGGGGCCGTACGCTTGTCTTACGCCTTAGTAGTACCTATAAAAAATGCAATACGGGGCCTTCAGTCCACTTTCAATAAATAAATCCAATCAAAAACAAAACTTGTAAAAAAAACATTACCATCCTGTCTTCGGCAGTTCGGGTAAAAACCCTTTCTTCTACCGTAAAAAGTAGTGAGATTCATGTAATATCAAGTCAATGTCCATAAACAATGTATAAAATCTTTAATGTTTTTAAAAGTAAAAAGATTGACTTAGCCATCGCATGACAAAATACTGTATCTCACCAGTACATTATATTAAATTACATAAATTAATGCTATTACCAAGTCAATCTATTTATTTATTTAAAATATCGACGACAACGTGAATACATTTAAAAAATCTAGTTTAGTTTTACATAGTATTGTAAGGTCTTTTGGTCAAGGTTGAATATTTTTGGACAATTATTTAGATGAAATTAGCCTACAACGCCTATAACATGAATAATTTTTAATTTAGCATTTATAAGTATTTTTCCAAAATGGCTCCATCCGATTGACTGACTATACAATATCAAATCTTCTTTCTCCTAGCGGAGTCCATTTCTGTATCTGATAGTTTTAATTCCGAATTCGCTAAACCAGTTTTAATTAAATTTGATTAAATTTCTTTGGTCAAAGATGGATGGCTAATCTACGCGCGAGAATAAATTTGAAATACTTACGGGTAAGTCTGTCGGCGCCTTGACTTCGCCAGGGAAGTGAGAGTGCCTCGGTAACCAGCATGACAATGACATCACCCCAGCGAGTGGTTGGGGGAATGTCAAACCAGCATGCAGTGCCAGAGCACCTCCTTGGGAAAACCCTCCCAAAAGTATCCTGTTTGATGGGATGCCAGCCTGCAAGAAAGATCAATCATTCAATGTTTTCCAGAAAGTGTCTTTGCCAACCTAAAGTAAAATTTGGAAGAACGACTCACAAAATGAATATCTACAAATCATTTTATGACAAAATTTTACTTCTACAACATAGCCGATGGAACTAGCGAGTTCTGGAGACCGCGATTTGTAAACGTGGGGTGGGGTAGGACGTCCACCCGCCAGGTGGACCGACGACCTGAAGAAGTTTGCGGGGACGAGGAGTAACTGTATGCGGAAGGCCTACGTCTAGCATTAGACTGATTTGATAGATTGAACATGAAATATCAATGTCGACAATGTGATGATTCAGGTAATATAATCACGGCAGTCTCGACCCCGACAAATCATTTAATGAGACTTGGTGGTTCGACAACATTATTTCCATAACACAGGTCTGCAATGGTTTTCCTCTTTGAAATCTGAGTAACATTTTCTATAGTTTCTGATGTGCTGATTACGAGAAAAATAATAAAAAAAATCCATCACGTCAGGATTTTTTGATATTGAATATTTAAGATTTAGCTCCAAAATGTCTGAGCGTCTACCTTTAGAAATTTATAAAACGTCATTAAAATACTTCAGCTTAATTTTTATTGCATTTAATTCGTGTAAGGGGACATAGAAATTAATGCAAATCAGTAATTTGATGATTACTACATAAAAAGTACAAGTAATCCGCATTAACCATGTTGAAAACGGGTAATTTTGACTTAATTTAGTAATAAAATAATAAAAAATATTACCTAGTAGTAATATTACCTAATTGTTGTAAATATTATTAAAAAAGGGTGTAATAAAGATAATCCAAAAGGCTTTTTTTATTAACTACCCGCACTTATTTAGAAAATTAACATTTGAAGTGCGCATCTTGCAACATGAACTTTAAAATGTCATCGCGAAGATGTTTAAATTCTCCAAATTGTTTTTGTAATATTTGCGGGAATTTTATGGTGATAAAACAACGAAACAGCATTACTGACTTTGTAAAAAATATTTACAAAAGTTATTATGGAGACGTTTTAATTAACCAAAGTCAAAACTTGGACACCTCATAAACTTTGTACGACTTGTTTATTAGAACTTCGCCAGTGGTCAAAAGGACAGAAAAATAGATTCAAAATCGTTTCGCCTATGCTACGAAGAGAGGATAACAACCATGATGAAGATTGCTACTGTTGTTGTTGTGACATAACTGGATACAATTTTAATAATAAAAGGGACATAAACGAGCACTAAACTTCATTTCCTAAATTCGCACATTGATTACTTCCCAGAAAATCTAGGAGCCGTTGGCGAAGAACAAGGCGAAAGATTTTACCGAGATTTGAAAGAGCTTGAAGTCTGGTATCAAGGAACATGGAATACTAGCATGATGGCGGACTATTGTTGGTTATTGAAGCGCGACGATCCAAACTGGAATTTTAGCCAAAAATCGCACAACCGAAGGTTCCAGGAAAAAAGGACCAGGTTCAACAAATAAAATTTACATGTAATTTAGACTAGTAACAAGTTGTTATTATATTTTAGTCGTTTTTAAAGTCAAAAGTAATGTACTTTTTTAAATATATATTTTTTATGAGAAAACTTGGTTCTTTTTTTCTATTTTCTTTCTGTACCATTTTTGAAAAATCTGGAGGTGATGCAGAAAAACTAAGTACATATTCGTAATCAGCGCACCAAAATACCCTAGAATCAGCTATCAAATTCCAGAGAGGAAGTTATGACCCTCATTTTGCAGGCCTGTGTAATCATTCATTCCTTAGACAACAATACTAGTCCGGCTAAATTGAAATTCGATATACTAAACTTCGACCCTTCGATTATTTTACATTCGGGGTATAAATAATCCAAGCTTGGACCACTTCGGCGATGCTGTGACAAGACACTTAACATAATTGGGTGGGACACAATGCTGATGCAAAACTTTTAGATTAGTTGGTACAGCAGTGTCGCGATTAAGAGGTTTTGAACTAAATAGCCGAAGTAAAGACGTATCGGGATTTAATGTTGTCCAATTACATCTTTTGCAGAATGATTTGTTGAAATTCAGTTTCGGAGTCACCAGGAACAATTTTTTCCACTACAGACACATCGAGTTTATTCACGCTATATTTTATGAACTCCGACATCCCTTTTGAGGAGTTTCCTGGAGCGCCCGGCGCTAGACACATAGGTAGTTCTTCCGTTCGATTCGGTGCAAAGGGAGACATGAGAGTTGGCAACGATCCTATGCTTGCCGGTGGTGTGGAACCTCTTCGCGACAGGAGAGACTTTGCCTCCTTGTGCGTGTTCTATCGCCTGTATAATGGTTTTGTGCTCTGAAGAATTGTTTGATATGATGCCCACGGCTACGTTCTATCACCGCACCGCTCGCCACAGGCAGGGTGTTCATCTCTTCATCCTCACATTTTGCGTCCGGAGCGTCGTCAGCGCGAGTGTAGCGCGCCTCCGGTGTTGCAAACGTCCATAGCCTGCGGTGATCACCAGTACATCTAGAGGGCCGTATGCTGGTCTTCCGCCTTAGTGGCATAAAAAAAAGGTAGGAATCGTGTGGTTTTAACCGATTTGCGTCCATCATGATGACATTCTAGGGAACTTCTACACATTAAAAAAAAAATAAAGTATTCTTTAAGGTATCACTGGACTAAAATCCGTCAGTTTTGGAATAATTTTGAATTTTGTATGTCATGTAACTCGGGAGTTATACTGATTTAATTTAAATTTATCCAGTTAAACTGTAACTATCTGTGTCAAAATTTAATTAATGTTATCTAGATCTTTAAATCTTGCATTAATTACAACAAAAAGTTAAAGTACTTAACTATTAAAAGTTCAATGACTTTGTATTATTTTATAACATCACTTTAAGCAAGTAGGTATGTACGTATTATTTTACATCACATACATAGAGAATTTAACAATGTAGAGGCCAGGGCTCATTCAACGAGATCGCCTCATTGGACCGGCTGGAAAATACTGCTATTTCTCTAGGTATACTAAATGGGGAAAAATGTAGAATGTGTCAGCAGTGTTCTGACACATTCTTCGTTTTTGTCTCATTAAGGATTTCCGTGCAAAACAAAGGATTTGTCGATTGGCGGTAATGACCAAGTGGCCAAGAAAAGTGGAAACTTAACAGCAGGAAAGCCGAACACTAGCTCCGAAACGAAACGCTTCTATTATGATTTTGTAACGATCATTGGAGGCCATTATCAGTTACATTACGAATTTAATATTTTAGCTTTCTGAAGTGGTCCAACAAGAAGCAACAGGGGAAGAAAAGCAAAGTCCCACAGAGTAACTGAGGTATAGCAATGTATGACGGAAATCAGTTACATTGTGAGTGCGACTTTGGAAGTGATAGCTGGGGCCCTCTGCTTTCATTTCAGAAAAACAGGGCCGTTGTCCATATCTTTACTAAACTACTTGGAAGGGGGAAAAACCCAGGCAAGATCTTCAAATTGTCATGGCTCTCGAAAGATTAGGGAAGAGGCACACAATGTCTCTTCGAATAAAAGTCTTTGCAGCAAGCAATTGATACTTAGAAGTGTATCGTTTGGGCTAGATGATGTTGTGTGAGAATGTCCAACAATATTTGTTTATTATTCATCTATACTAATATTATAAAGAGGTAAAGTTTGTGTGTTTGTATATTTGTTAAATTGTAAGGGGTAATCTCGGGATCTACTAAACCGATTTTAAAAATTCTTTAACCAATAGAAAGCTACGTTATTGCGGAGTGTCATAGGCTATATAGCATCACGCTACAACGAATAGGAGCGGAGCAGTAATAGTAAATGTTTCAAAAACGGGGGAAAAGTTATTCCTTTTGAGAACTTCGTTGCGTGTGCTGCGTGACTAATATTATTTAACCGACTTCAAACAAGGAGGAGGTTACTCAATTCAACCATTTTTTTAAAATGTTTTTTCGCGCAGAAATCCGTCGTTTATAGACCGATTTGAAAAATTTTTTTTTCGTTCTAAAATAGATACTCCCAAGGTGGTCCCATTTTAAGGAAGCCAGGATCTGATTATGGCATCCTGGAGAAATCGAAAGGAACTTTTAAAAATTGTAGGGGCATCTAGGGCGTTTGTAATTTTTTTTATTAAGGGCCTTAAAGTAGTACAACTTAATGAAGGCCTGGAGTCGATCTGATGATGGAGACGATAGACAGTAGAGAGAATTCCCTAACGATATACAGCAGTTACTTTGTGTTTGGGTTTGATTAATTTGTACTGTCAAGAACTTTACACCTAGATAGATAGGTTTTCAGTCTACACGACACTAAAAATAGTAAAAAAAAAATTGAACAAAAAAGAAACCGACTTCAAACAAAACTAAAAACTGAAAAGTAAAATTTACTTAGCACAAAGTTAGTATATTCTGATTTATCAGATATCATTAAATATAATACTGAAGTCAGTGCCAAATGACTATGAGAGAGATTAATAATGTCTACCTAAGTCTACATAGTTTTACTGGGCACTGATTTCAGTATTATTTTCAATGATATCTGATAAATCTGAATATACTAACTTTGTGCTAAGTAATTTTTTTTAAGAAGTAAAGTTTGTGTGTTTGTATATCTATCTCTTAAATAAATTGTAAGGGGTAATCTTAGGATTTTAAAAATTCTTTCACTTATAGAAAGCTACGTTATTGTGCAGTCTCATAGGCTATATAGCATCACGCTACAACGAATAGGAGCAGAGCAGTAATTGTAAATGTTTCGAAAACGTTGGAAAAGTTATTCCTTTTGAGAGCTTCGTTGCGTGTGCTGCGTAAATATTTATGGTCTAAGAGCCAGCGGCCCCCAGGCATTCGGTAAAGTATAAAAGCTGTAAGTTTCTCAATGTATATCCCTAACACAGGTAAGAACGAACCCCGTCTATGAAACTTGGGTCGCGGTGGCTTTCGCAGGTATCAGGTAATAAAGGTGTGTAAAATTGTGTGTTAAATTTGTTAAAGTATAAAACTCAGTTTTTACATATTTTACTTATAATAATCCTAAAAGTCACCTTGTCGAAAGCCAGACACTTCGTACGGTTGCAACCCTCTGCCAGACACCCTTAAAGTATATTTCATTATTACTATACTTACGGTATAGTATAAAAGCTGCAATTTATATATGTTATTTGGAGAACTATCAAATGATGTTTTCTCAATAGCCAGACAGTTTCAGTAGTTCCTTAAAAAGTTAAAGTCTAATGTAGGTGCGAGCGCGAGGGATATTATGTGTCAGCGGGTGCGAGTGAAATACCGCGTTCGGTCCACTGCGACGTTTTATTGCGCATCAGCTGTCATTAATAGTGTACTAGATGAGGCGCGCGGCTTCGCCCGCGTGAAAATCGTTACCCGTTCCCGCTTCCCGTGGGAACATTTTCCCGGGATGAAAAGTCTATGTGTTATTCCAGATTATAAGCTATCGCTGTACCAAATTTCAGTCAAATCCGTTCAGCCGTTAGAGCGTGATTGAGTAACAAACATCCAAGTATCCAAACATCTTCACAAACTTTCACATTTATAATATTAGTAGGAAGTAGGATAATGAGAACTATTTTCTAGATTTACTATGAAAATTCACTATGAACAATAACTAAGAATCAACGAATAAATGTTTAGAAAATTCTTTTATACAATTTTTGTGTTTAGGAATCATTAAATTAACACTCCAATAATATACTTAAATAATTATTTTAATAATAGTTTTTGGAATAATATAATTAATCTAAAACCTACAATAATTAATGGAAAAATATTTCGAAGATATTCTATGACTCGTGGTCGTCGATATCTTGAGTGTCCTCATCACCGCTGCTCCAATCTGTGGGTTGGTCGTTATCAATATCGTCTTCTTCGCCAGTTTCAGATTCAGTTGGGTGAAGAGCTGGATCCAAGGTTTTTTTTTATACTACTTAGGTGGCAGACAAGCTTACGGCCCACCGGAAGGTTGGTAACCGTAGCCTATAGACGTTTGCAACACCAGGGGAGCTACACACGCGCTGCCGACCGGGGCGCAGGTTGTGACGACTCACAGTTGAAATTTTTAAGCCGCCCATTAGGCCTTCAATTTGGCTTAACGACTATCATTTTACTGACAACCGGGACCAACGGCTTATCATGCCTTCAGAAGCACGGAAACGCTCGTTATCTGAAACTAACTGAAACTAACAGAAACTGGCGAAGAAGAGGATACTGATAAGGACCAACCCACAGATTGGAGCAGCGGTGATGAGGACACTCAAGATATCGACGACCACGAGTCATAGAATATCTTCGAAATATTTTTCCATTAATTATTGTAGGTATTAGATTAATTATATTATTCCAATAACTATTATTAAAATAATTATTTAAGTATATTATTGGAGTGTTAATTTAATGATTCCTAAACACAAAAATTTTATAAAAGAACTAGCTGACCCTCGCAACTTCGTTTACGTCACATAAGGTTTGCGAAAGGAGAGGTACTTCTTCATCATACTCATCAAGCAGCGTGTGTGAAACGGCCCTGTTTGCTTAATCATAAAAGAGCTTAAAGATTAAGTCTATTCTAAAACAATTCAGTCCCCGCCTTCGGCGCGGACTGAATTATTTTACAATAGCTTTAATCATTAAGCTCTTTTATGATTAAGCCAACACGCCCGTTTAGAATTACCCTCACATTCAAAGGAATCCTTGAATTCCAGGTTTTGCAAAAGTTGAGATGTCTCTAATTCCTGAACTACAAAACCTTCAACGTTGGCACTTGTGTGAAATATTCTTTAAAGTATTTCCTTTATAACACTGAAAAAATTTTTGGAATCGGACCACGAATTGAGCAGTTACAACTAAAAAACCGTTTTGTCTTTCATCCCCTCTCCCAAAGGAACCGCGCAAAATATGGGGATCAAAAGTATTCAAGAACCTTCCTTGGACAATAAGCTCAGACTGTACCATGTATCATTCAAATCGGTTCAGTAGTTTCGGCGTGATACTTATTCGGGATACAGACAGACAGACAGACAGACAGACAGACAGACATGAAAATTTTAAATTACGTTTTCGGCTTCGGTATCGATTAGAGAACGCCCTACACTTCAAATTTTCAAAATATCTTCCATGTACAGACTCTCGACCCTCAACAGTTTTATTATAAGTATAGATTTTCTAAACATTTATTCGTTGATTCTTAGTTATTGTACATAATGAATTTTCATAGTAAATCTAGAAAATAGTTCTCATTATACACAATAAATGACAGCTGATGCGCAATAAAACGTCGCAGTGGACCGAACGCGGTATTTCACTCGCACCCGCTGACACATAATATCCCTCGCGCTCGCACCTACATTAGACTTTAACTTTTTAAGGAACTACTGAAACTGTCTGGCTATTGAGAAAACATCATTTGATAGTTCTCCAAATAACATATATAAATTGCAGCTTTTATACTATACCGTAAGTATAGTAATAATGAAATATACTTTAAGGGTGTCTGGCAGAGGGTTGCAACCGTACGAAGTGTCTGGCTTTCGACAAGGTGACTTTTAGGATTATTATAAGTAAAATATGTAAAAACTGAGTTTTATACTTTAACAAATTTAACACACAATTTTACTAACCTTAACTATCTGATACCTGCGAAAGCCACCGCGACCCAAGTTTCGTAGACGGGGTTCGTTCTTATCTGTGTTGGGGACATACATTGAGAAACTTACAGCTTTTATACTTTACCGAATGCCTGGGGGCCGCTGGCTCTTGCTCTATTATAGTTATGTAAAAAATATGTACCTACTACAAAATTGTTTCTCTTAAAAAAGTTCTTAAAAAAATTGCGCGATAGCATGTGTCTATCTTTGGGTTGGTGCACAATAACCATTTTAATGGCAATCAATTTTTTCTACAATAATGCCACGGGATACCTCTTTCGTAAACGAAATTGTTCTTAAAAATAATGCGACGGGAATACACGCGACGACAAACCTTTCTCTATCTCTCTCTCTCTCTCTCTCACGTAGTATTGAACGACGAGACGCTACGGGAGTAAACGCAACGCGACGGGAGTAAATGCGACGGGAACAGGTAATACTCTCTCTTATGTGGCGCAAACGAAGTTGTGCGGGTCAGCTAGTCAAAAATAAGTCCACACCTTGAGTCTTTTTAGTTTGCAAAATTGTTAATACAACTTTCACAGTGTCGGGAGTGGATTTCGACTTCAAGCTTTGCGGCAGGTGCCGCCTTTATCTGAAGTCAGAGAAAGGCTGTTATTTGGTAGGTGGAGCATGTGGTGTAATGTCACTGAGTGTCTTTGTAGTGCCAAATCTAAACTATACTTTCTGCACAAATTATAATTGTACAAAGTAGAGTTTTTGTTAAAGGCATTTTCTACCAGTCAACCTTTGGGTGATGCAAAGTAAGAGTAAGTGCTCTAAGAATATGATTAAATTAAAGTGTTACTATTGGGTACAAGACTAAAATTTTAATTCAAATATTGCAGTTATAGTTACTTCATTTATGAAATAAATATATTTAAAAAAAAACTATGCACCAACCTACCAAAAATATATTAATATACCTACCTACCACCTGTTATAGTAAACAAGGACTGCTAGGAAAAATAGTAAAATAATTTTACTAAATAAATGCTTTTTAAGAGGTAGATGTTTTTTACTCTTTCACACTCTAACGGTTAATGGATCTGGCTGAAATTTAGTACAGTGGTAGATTATAGTTTGTAATAACACAGGCTTCTTTTTATTCAGGAAACAAATTCCCACGAAACGGTTGTGGCCGAAACCACCAAATCTAACTAGCTAGATACATTATCAATATCATCAATACATATAATAAAATCGTAACTGTCTGTTTGTTTGTGCACACTAATCTCGGCAACCGCTAATCCGATTGCAATGCGGTTTTCTTTTACTTGTACTTAACATAACTCTTACTCTTGTACTTAACATTTAGTGTTCATTTCATGTCAATCGGTTCATAAATAAAAAACTTATATCAATCTAAAGAATCCTACTTAATACTATAAATGTGAAAGTTTGTGAGTGTAGATGTTTGTTACTCTTTCACGCTCAAACGGCTGAACGGATTGGGCTGAAATTTGGTACAGAGATTGTTTATAGTCTGGAATAATACATATGCTACTTTTTATCCCGGGAATAAGTTCCCGCGGGCACAAATTTTATGCGGGCGACGCTGCGGGCATCAGCAAGTCACATATAAAATGCAGCATACGAAGTCGCAGGCAACAGCTAGTTATAAATAAATCTTATAATAATCTCATTTACTAACACAAATGTAAGTGAAAAAAATACCTTATTATATTTCATATCTACTTGAAAAGTTATACAGCAATACAAATTAGATAACCCATAAGTCTACATACTTTATTATCAAAAGATAAATAAATTAAACAACTTACTTTAATTTCATCGGCTATTAATCTATGGATTTGTTGAGTAGCTGTCACTATGCCATCTTCGTCTTCAGGAGCAGTGGCGTCCAAGGATCTTAGGTCGAACCACGACGGCATACGAAATCCAGCATTAAGAGTCACCGGAATCGTAGCTGCAGTAGGACATATAACTTTCACGTGAGGCCCGCGTATAGCGGCAATAGTACTCGCCCAACCATGACTGTAACGTTCAAATAATAAAGATAAGTAACATATCACCGCAATATTACATATGTAGATATATCTCAAATAAAATAAACAAGACTGACCCTGTATCGCCGAGTCCATGAAGGAAAATTAGCTGTGAAAAAACTTCGGATATTAATTACTGGCAGTAAAAATATATCGCTATAAATATACAAGTTTACAAAATACTGCTTACTGTAGCGGTCTGTTTCGCTGTAGCGGCAATAATCACAGGATTTGGTTCCATTATATAAACAATTAGAGGAAAATCAATACTTTATATCCGCAAAACAGCACAGTTACTGACACCGACGAAAAGACAACAATTAATTACACACACAAGTGAGTGATGACAGACTGACGAAATGTCAAGTCAACTTCTTGTCGCGCTGCCACAGGACTGACTGACAGTAAAGGTTTTTTTATAGTAGGTATTGGCCTAGCTCGTACAATAATATTACAAAACAAGTAATGCCACAGGGCCGCAGGGGTACCTACTTACTACGGAATACGGATACTTTATTAAAACCCTTTACTACATATCGGGTGTCGCGATCTGGCGTTGTTTTTAGGGTTCCGTATTTTACGTTTTGATAAAAACGGGTCCCTAAAACGCCATAAGCCCCTCTGCACTCTATATTATAGAGAGGTGCTAAAACGTATTAATTATTTTATTGTACGTTCGCGAGTTCGATTCGCGGTTGGCTGGTTTTGTATCGAATCGCGCATCTGTCGTATATTTGATCGGAGCGTTGTCACGTAAAATTATAGCCCGTGAACTGATTTTACAGAAATCCCTTTGTTAGGGATTCGTACCCAAAGGGTATAAAAGGTACCCTTCCAACTACCAAGACGGTAAGTAACTAACATGTAAAATTAACGTCCGTAAACTGACTTTACAGACAAGCCTTGTTTAGGGTTCCGTTCCCAATGAGTAAAAATATGACCATATTACTGAGACTCCGCGCTGTAAGTCTGCCTGTCACCACACTCACCACACGCGCTGTATCTCGAGAACCGTGATAGCTGGACAGTTGAAATTTACATAGAAGATGTATTTCTGTTGCCACTTTAAATCATCAAAAATACTTACTAAAAAGAAAAAGGGTTCCCATCATACAACAAAGTTGAATAAATATTTTCTAAAATATATGATTTCTTGCTGGCAGCACAGTTATGAAAAAAAAAGCAAAACAAGAAACTCGTGTCAAACTGTCCGAGGAGATTGTATGTAAACAATATAATCTCTCTTTTACTCATATGAAAAGTTCTATAGTCCACTAGCGCTATAGACAGATATTCTATGACGCATTTCAAACATTCTTGACGTATATTATTTTGGTAGGTTGTACTCACCTACTGTCTGTCTGTATCTGTGTTATTTTCATTCATTGCTTTGCTTGTTATTTCTTGGATATTTCGGAGACGTCTTTTATATTTTGTTGAATTTTGTTACGATGGATTCAACTTTACGTGAACAAGTTATGATAAATCAATTTGTGTTAGCGGCAGGATGTGCTCAAGAACAAGCAAAACAATTACTTCAAGCTGCTCATTGGCAATTCGAGGTGAATAACTAATTTATGTAAACAAACAGTACTATGTAATCATGAAATGGCTGCTACTTATTTTGATTTACAATAGACTTCTATAATTGTCATACATATGTTGTGTAACCATTTATGTGACTAATAAAATATTTCATTCTTACTTACTCTACAGAGCTTGAAATAAGAATTGACTTAGGTTTTGCTATACGTTCAGTACACATTAGGTGCTAAGAGATACAATAATATTTTGATTATCTGCTAAACAGGTACATAAGATATTGGCGAAGTAACACGCAATATGTGCGTAGAGGAACTATTTAACCTTGAGGAGGATAAAATAATAATTGCAATAAATCTTTGCTCGTCAAATGTCCAATAATAGCGGGAATTGGTAGGCTTATCTTTCGTAAACAAATCAATTACCTTGAAGTAAACAGCATTTTTTAGCAAGTAATACTTACAATCACATTTTTTTTTCTTTTAATAATTTTTACTATTTGGTATGATAGAAAAATTATTCAGATTTTAGATGTTATATTAACATAACTTTGGTTATGAAGAATAATCAATGATTAATGTACTCATTATCATCAAAAACGTAATCCTGTTGGTTACAATGGCACTGGAATGCATCACCTCCGTGTCTGGAATCAGCTATTTGCTATTTTCTCTGTTTTCCATGATCCACTGAAATAATTGACATACTTTTTTTTAGAAAATATGTTGACCTCAATGCCACTATTCCTTGGAGCAAGATTTTTATCATTCACAAGTGATCTTGATGTGATTTGAAGTGATTCATAGTTCCTGTTTCTAGGACTTGAGTTCTAACTTTTTGGACCATACCATCTATAGTAGTGATACTGCCTTGATCGCCTCTTTATTGACCATTAATTTTTAGAATAGTCACTTCAAATAAAGAAAAATTAAAAATGTGTGTTGAATTCAGTAACTTCCTCCTTTTTTGTTAAGTTGATTAATAAATGCACTTAAAACCTAAAAAGAGTACATACAGATCTTTATAACTTTTTATTATGTTAATTTAAGATGAATGAAAATACATGTTTTTGAACTAAGCAATGTCATTAATGATACAGTCCCTGCTGTAGAGAAATTCCTGGTTAAGCCACCAGATTTTAATTACCAAATTATTGTATTACCTGATTTAAGTATAGTATCTATCTAATAAGCATTCCAACTTGAGAATTATATATATAGGAAACTTCTACCATTTGTCCAAAATCATATCAAAATGATAAAGTCTACCTGCTAATTTGTTTTGAGAAAATAATTGTTTTGAAAAAATGGTAATTATTAAAGACATCATAAAATTGATAATTTTGACATGTAGTCAGTTCAAAAAATTATAACCATTTTTCTGAAACCCATTTTACCAAAAATATGACCCAAAGCTTCTTTTATTATGGCATAATCTAGAAAGAGGAACTCATTAAGTAATATTAATATTTAACTTATCAAAAGTCCGTAACCAAAACCCGTATCCATGGGATGCGGATTTTGGACAGCAGGTTGTTAACATATTCCCAGGATAAAAATTACAGCATTATGCATTATTCTAGAGCCTAGAATACACATCCATCAAGATTGGTTCAGCTGTTCAGTGTGAAAGAGTAACGAATAAGTACAGTAGAATTCATATATAACGACTCTGTTTATAACAAGTAACCACTTTTAGTGACGATAATGTTTGCTCAAGTTAGGTTTCATAGTAAGGTACTGAGAAACTACAACCGTTTAGTGCAACTCTGGCTTAAGCGACCAACTGCTTATAGCGACCATTATTTTTGATAATATGCCTGCTTAAAATGACTCGCAATTTTTAGTTTACACAACTCACGCACCAATACGCCAATACCTTCACCCCGCCTCTGCACTTTATCTATAATATTATTGGCGCGCGTAAATCACAGTTAGTGTTTGTCAACTGTTATTTTTACCTTTACTTAGATTAGAAGCCAAAATACAGATTAGTAGGTAGTATAGTAATTAGAGATGAAACGAATAGTGATTTGGCCGGATACCGGATACCGGATATTCGGCAAGCTAAGAGGCCGGAGCGCCGGGTATCCGGCTGAACATAATGGAATTGCGAGTTGCGACACGTTGCAACGAGTGGACTCCGATGATTTCGGATCCTTTCGTTAATTAGTGACATTCGCGCTTGTTTATTTTGGTCGTGATCGTCATTTCGTGTATTTATATGAGGTTAAAAAAAACTTGTTGTTGTTTGCTTTTGCTTTTGGTATTACTAGTGACTGTATTAGTGGTTACGGTTTTTCTATAATAAATAAATCTGGTATCGTAAAATGTCTTCAATAAAGAAACGTTCACCTATAAATTTGCCATTTGTTGTAACACTTACATTTCCAGCGGTAGCCATGACAAAAAGCAGGTATGTACCAAACAAAACAAGTAGGTAGTTGCTCTTTTACACGTGTTTAAATTTATTTTGAGCGACTTTATTAGTGATCGAACGAATTAATAACTTTTGTTTTTAGGGATTGTTGTGGTTAGGGAAATAGGTTGAACATTTACCTCGGGGCATATATTCACCAGGTTCAACCATGAAAGAACAGGTGAATATTTTTGTTTTGTGTGTTTAATTGTGTGTGTAAATTTTATGTTGACATTATGTATTTAATAAATAAATGTAAGTTAATAAATTTTAAAGGGTGAAATAATTATAGATTATATCAAAAGAATCCGCGCCTGACAAGGGACTAGTTTCTTTCGCGACTTAGGTCCAAGATTGTGCCCCGAGGTATACCTTGGGTCAAACTAGCAGTTTAAGTCGATACAAGCGCTCAGCAAACAATGTTGACATCGATTTCTTACAGATCAGTAAATCTGTAAATTTTGTTATTTTCGCTTTTTAAGTCGTATTTATTTAAAATCCGGTATCCGGCCGGATACTCCTTCGTTATCCGGTCGGATAGTGAAGACAAGGCCGGATACCGGATAGTTACCGGATATCCGTTTCATCTCTAATAATAATCACTTAATTCATGTATCTACAAATTTAACAAATTTTACCAATTTTTAATTTTTTTTAATGGTACATTATTGCAAAACATAAAATTTTCCAAAAAAGAAACGATCTGTTACCTAGTGTTTTGCAACGATACTTTTCCTAAAATAATAGGGACGCGCCTCGCATCAATCTAACAGTTTGTAAATACTTAAAAAATAATCTTCCGTTTTGTGCGTCATCCGGATAGTACGACGAAGTATCGCCGGTCCCTTGAAGGTCGTTATATCCGGATTCTACTGTAACATAAAGAGTTAAAGTTAGATTCGTAAGATAAGATTAGTAGGATAATAAGACTAGGATGCTTAGTAAGTAGACCATTCTAACTTACTTTCATTAATTTTAGTTTTAAATTAGGTCCTATCATATAATTTAACTGTTTTCCACTGATTACGGCGACCTAATCATATGCAATGCAATGTCTTAACAAAAAAAAACCGACTTCAAACAAATCCTAAAACAAAATTAACTTAGCACAAAGTAATATGTATTTTGATTTATTAGATTTTATTCAATATCATAATTATTGAAGTCGGCGCCAAGTAAACCCATAGGTTTTGGTAGGTATTATTAATGGCACCAACTTCAATATTATATTGAATGTAAAGTTCTCATCAATACAAATTAATCAAACCCAAACACAAGGTAACTGCTGTAAATCGTTAAGGAATTCCCTCGACTGTCTTTCGGTTCCATCATCAGATCGACTCCAGACCTTTATTAAATTGCAGTACTTTAAAGCACTTAATTAAAAAGTTATCAAACGCACTAGTTGTCCCTACAATTTTCGGTGGTTGCCCTCGATTTCTCCTGGATCCCATCTTCAGATCCTGACCTGGTGAAAATGGGACCACCTCAGAAGTAAACTCTATTCAACAAAAGATAAAAAATTGAAATCAGTCTATAATTGACGGAAATATCGGTTAACATACATAAAAAAAACATACAGACGAATTGAGAACCTCCTCCTTTTTTGAAGTCTGTTAAAAAAACATGCAGATGAATTGAGAACCTCCTCCTTTTTTGAAGTCGGTTAAAAATACTTGTGTTTTATGTATTACAGACGGCGTTATCAATATTTTTTCAAGAAGTGGCGCTACCTGCGGGTGCTAATGGAATGGCTGGATCACATTATCGCCAGGTAATATCAGTAGTCCAGTAATTGATATTTCACTTGTACTACTCAGCGCTATGGAATAATAAAAAAATGTCACAAGGTGGTCACCTATCTGTGAACCACCTCAGGTGGGTCTGTCTGTCCTACGGAAAGCACGTTAATTTGTTGGTCCCAGTTGCCAGTAATATGGCAGTTCAAGCTGCATAGCCGCTTGAAAAGTTACAACAGAGGGCAGTCACAACCTAAGTCTGTCTATTCAACATGGTATCTAATAATAAAATAAAATTATAACAAAACAATGGTGTAATGTGGGCGTATTATTATGTTTCTATCTACCCCATCGGGGATCAAGGCGTGATTAATGATCGAGGTGAATGGCGTGATCTAGGTGTGTACGTATGTAACTCGAAGCTGGAGATTTTTCCTCAAATATCTCATACCGAGTTCACGCCTCGAGTTAATTAAGGTCAAAGGTCAGAATGATCTGTTTACAAATAATGGGCGCTTGCACACTGCCACGATAACCGTAACGACACGATATCGTACGATATCGTAGGAGCGGTGTTTTGATACAATTACTACTACACGCTTTCACACTGCCACGATATCGTCACGATATCGCACGATATCGTGGACGATATTTACTGTCGTGACAATATACAGATACTTACAACAGTAGAGTAACTTCATAGAAATGTGCGAAACGGCTCACTCACACAGACGTGCGCATCTACTGACCCGTGACATTCCTGGAGCATGACTTGTAGTGAGCTACAAGTCATGCTCCAGGTATCGTTTTAGGGGTTTTTTTGGTATGCTGAGTACGAATCACGTGATAATTTTGCAATCCAATACGGCCGCCGCGCCGTAATCACGAAATTTTATGATGGGTATCGTTAAAGGGGTTTTTTGGTATGCTGAGTACGAATCACGTGATAATTTTGCAATCCAATATGGCCGCCGCGCCGTAATCACAAAAATTCATGATGGGTATCGTTTAAAGGGTTTTTTGGTATGCTGAGTATGAATCACGTGATAATTTTGCAATCCAATATGGTCGCCGCGCCGTAATCACGAAATTTTATGATGGGTATCGTTAAAGGGGTTTTTTGGTATGCTGAGTACGAATCACGTGATAATTTTGCAATCCAATATGGCCGCTGCGCCGTAATCACAAAATTCCATAATGGGTATCGTTTAAGGGTTTTTTCGTATGCTAGGTACCAATTTAATGTAATTGGCCTTAATTTTACAATAAAAATCTTTTGTCATAGTATTTTCGCATTGCTAGTTCAGAATGCCTAAACTTAACAAGCAAATCTTTTTAGTTTACTACTGTAAATAGCTTAGGCGGCCATATTGGATTGCAAAATTATCACGTATTTCGTACTCAGCATTCGAAAAAACCCCTTAAATGATATCCATCACGAAATTTTGTGATTACGGCGCGGCGCCCATATTGGATTGCAAAGTTATCACGTGATTCTTACTCAGCATACCAAAAACCCCTAAAACGATACCCATCATGAAATTTTGTGATTACGGCGCTATGGGGGGCGTGCGTGAGCTCCTCACGTCACGCTGCCGTCATGTGCCTGCTTCTGCTGCCTTCTTCTGCCTTATGGCGATTTGTTTGTCCAGGTTATTTTTTCCCAATGTGATAACCTGCCCAAGGTAGGTATACTCCTGAACAACCTCCAGCCTCGATCCGTCGACGTATGGTATCCCCGGCGCGGTCATTCAATATGACCTTGGTTTTTTCTAAGTCCATGCACAGACCAACACGTCGAGACGCTCTGTTGAGGTTGTGCAGCGGAGACACTGGAACAGGTAAGCGGAACTTATCTGTTCCAGCGTCTCCGATACTATAACGATGTCGTCGGCAAACCGAAGGTGCAAGATTCGCGTGCCATTGATGTTCACGCCACACCCTTCCCAGTCCAGCGTCTTAAAGATGTCCTCAAGTGCATTCATGAAGAGATTCGGCGATATCACATCACCTTGTCTAATACTAACATTCCCCGCTAACATTTACCGCGGTGGTATTGCCATCCGGAAGTTAGTGTCTTGTTTTTTTAAAACCTCCAACAAATGACACAGTATGAACTCGAAAGTGTTCTGGGTCATTCGAAAAAAAATATTAAACATTTCAATAAGTGCCCTCTAAATATCGCACTTGTAGAAGAGGATCAACCCAAAATGTTCTTCTACAGTATCGTTTTTTTCTCCGTAAATATAAAAGATAAAGTAAACGTAACTTGTTCACTGCTGCCATTATTGCTTCTAAAATTTAAATTAGCTTTAAGAATCGCGCGGTTACTGGCGCAAAGCTACTAACCGAATAACAAGCTGTGGGATATACTGTGTCATTTCGTTCGGTTATATCGTTGCACGATATCGTACGATATCGTGGAACGATGTCGTACAATATCGTTGCACGATATCGTACGATATCGTGCCACGATATCGTGCAATGTGCAAGCGCCCAATATCTTGCTTCCTATAATTTAAATAAAAAGTTTACATAATTATAAAAGTTGTAGATAATAAAACTTGCAAGAAATACTATTTAACACTTAATATATTTACACTAGATGATGCTCGCGGCTTCACCCGCGTGAAATTCGGTAACCGTTCCCGCTTCCCGTGGGAACATTTTCCCGGGATGAAAAGTAGCCTATGTGTTATTCCAGACCATAAGCTATCTTAGAGCATGATTGAGTAACAAACATTCAAACATCCAAACATCTAAACATCAAAACATCTTTACTAACTTTCACATTTTATAGGTCACTAGCTGACCCGCACAACTTCGTTTGTGTGATAAATCAAGAACCGCTCGACCGATTTTGTGCAAACTTCACATAAACCATCTTCTAAATAGTCCGAATAAAGCGTAAACATTTGGTTTGGATAGGTGAGCCCGATCTCGAGTTATAAAATTACAACGAAAAGTGGCATTGATTTTTATATATATAGATAGATATTAGTAGAATATATTGGGACAATGGATTTTAGGGGCTTTTTCCACTGTGAAGTTTGAAGTTTGTAGAGACATAGACCAAACGTGATTCTTTTATAGATTTTTTTGGTACGGAATTCTCCGTGCGCGAGTCCGTCTCGCACTTGGCCGGATTTTTTAGACTTCATAACGATTTCAACGCGGTATCACACGTATATTAAGAGGGAACATGACCAGCGCTTTCCTCGTACAAATGTATTCCGCTATTCTATTCGAAATAATGACTAGAAGAATCGTTTTAGAAAATCAAGATATGCTGTATACATAGTCCCTATCACTTCTTCATTCTTTGCAAATGATAAAGAAATTGTGACCCGCTTTAATCGCCGTGGTTAGAGGACTACTAGACAAATTTGAAAAGCTTGTAACTTAAAACAACAATAATAGGAACCTGGACTTACTCTTTCTTAAAAAATCCTTTCTAATATTATAAAAAAGTAAACACTGTCTGTCTTATGCCTAAACCGCTGAAGCGATTTAGATGAAATTTCGTATAGAGATAGTTTGAGTCCCTGGGAAGGACATATATGCTACTTTTTAAGCGATCACGCAGAGGGTAATGATTTCACGCAATAACCACTTCTACTTGGACGATGTCGCGGGGAACAGCTAGTGCTTTCATAAATCAATATCTATTAAATTGGTTCAGTTTTCAGGAAGAAAACAGGGGAATACAAATCATCGATTTTGTCCAAATAAAATCGGCCTGAACTACAGCTATCCATATTGCACGGTACGGGTATGTCCAGATGCATTGCGATGGCAATATCTAAATTCAAATAATTATTTCGAAAATTCCTCGCAGCCCTTGTTCCCTCTTAATTCGCTGTAGCAAAGATTAGCGTGTTTTTTAAATTGCGACCGACGATCCACCAAGCGAAGTTGCCGACTCAAAATCTGTATAATCGATTGAGTTTTTTTTTGTCCTGAACTAAATTTACGAAAACGGATACATGAGCGTGGTCTGGCGAGGCGAGGTAAGGCGATTCCTGTACCTGATGTAGGTGCAGGCGGTAAGGGATAATTCCACGCGTTCTTCAAGAACGCTTGGTCGAGTACCTAGTATAGGATAATTATTTGTCTATTCTGTTTCTGTAAGTGTTCTATGGCAGTTGATTTAAAAGGTTTTTTCTAACTGGAAAATACAGAATTAACACAATTCTGTTTTTATATTTATGAGAGTGCGTTCAATAAAATAAACAGACACATTGAGTCTTTCAATGTCAAGGTTAGCCATTTTTCTAACATTGCTGCAGTAGAAAAATAATAATGTTCATCAATATTTATTCAGTAGATTATATTGTTTATTCGCATTCTCTATAAGAACCCACAGATCCGTATTCATTAAAATAGGTTTAGCCATTTTGGAAGTAATGGGAATGCCTCGTCCATACTTTGGCAACGCTTCTACTGAATATGGCTTGATACTGATACCTAAATCACTTTGTGGGTACCATTAAGATGCGCCTTTATTGTAAATTGTAATTATTATATGCACAGTACTAGCACTATAGTGCAAATAAAGCATGGTATTAATTGTGTATTGTATTATATTCCAAGGCTATTTTTTTATCAACGAAGTACCTAAGTATACGGGGTATAACAATCCCTACTAATCCCTACTAATATTATAAATGGGAAAGTAACTCTGTCTGTCTGTCTGTCTGTCTGTCTGTCTGTTACGCTTTCACGCCTAAACGGCTGGAGCGATTGAGATGAAATTTGGTATGGGGATAGTTCGAGGCTCTGGGAAGGACATAGGCTACTTTTTAACCGACTGCGCAAAAGGAGTGTTATGATTTTACGTGATAACGACTTTCAGGCTGTTACGCTTTCACGCCTAAACGGCTAAAGCGATTGAGATGAAATTTGGTATGTAGATAGTTCGAGGCCCTGGGAAGGACATAGGTTACTTTTAACCGACTGCGCAAAAGGAGTGTTATGATTTTACGTGATAATGACTTTCACGCTGTTACGTTTTCACGCCTAAACGGCTGGAGCGATTGAGATGAAATTTGGTATGTGGATAGTTCGAGGCCCTGGGAAGGACATAGGCTACTTTTTAACCCACTGGGCAAAAGGAGTGTTATGATTTTACGTGATAACGACTTTCGCGCTGTTACGCTTTCACGCCTAAACGGCTGGAGCGATTGAGATGAAATTTGGTATGTGGATAGTTCGAGGCCCTGGAAAGGACATAGGCTACTTTTTAACCGACTGCGCAAAAGGATTGTTATGATTTTACGTGATAACGACTTTCACGCGATAACGACTTCTACGCGGTCGAAGTCGCGGGAACAGCTATCCCTACTAATATTATCAATGCGAAAGTACATAACTCGGTATGTCTGTCTGTCTGTTACGTTTTCACGCTAAAGGGCAGGAGCGATTGAGATGAAATTTGGTATGGCAATAGTTCGAGGCCCTGTGAAGGACATAGGCTACTTTTTAACCGACTGCGCAAAAGGAGTGTTATGATTTTACGTGATAACGACTTTCACGCGATAACGACTTCTACACGGTCGAAGTCGCGGGGAACAGCTATTTTAGTTTAGTTGTAAATATTTAATCACACTACTTAGCTCAGGGGCTTGACAGAGAAGGATTAAAATCTGTAGGTATATGGGCAAAAGACATGCTTACGAAATAGGTTAGGTTCAATTTTATATGCGGATAGGTTTATATTAGCGTGAATCCCTTGCGTCACGCTGTCGTCTAGGGCCTGCTTCTGTAAGGACGGTGAGCAGCCTCCTCATCGACCTCAGGCCCCCGGTCATGTAGGCCGATAGTCTTAGACGAAGACAACTCGCCGGCACTTGGGTACTTGGAACTTGGGTGAGAGAGTTCTCTATACTTTTAAAAATATTTAAGTCTATAAGGCTAATAACTTGGTTTAACGACTGCCATTTACTGGCTACCGTTAGCGTTAGTGTTATCGTCTCAAATCTTTCGGTTATAAGTACTTACAGTTTTCAGTCTGTGGCCCAAATCTAACAAACGTTTCGTATTCGCGCTTCACCATACTACTTACTCTTTTTATTATTAAAGGGGCCAATTAATAAAGACTTACGTCATACCGGCCTTGGACCCGCTAAAACCATGAAGTCTCTACCCATCCATCTAGCGCAGTCCTGGGGTATCCTTTAGAGTGCTTACCAGGGGCTCCCAACCGTAGGCTGTTATACCTACCTAACAGCCTACGGTTGGGAGTCCTACCGGATACGTGTGGTTTTTTGTCAGTAGGAGTTATAGTATATTCATGTGGGATTTACCTCACATTAAAAAAAACCATGTAGCGCATAGCTCCCCGGGTAAGTTGGAGGATGTCCTAACTTTGTCCCCACATTTTGGTTACGACTTATCCTAGAGGCTCGATAGAATATAGTTCAAACTTTGCTTATAACATAATTTCCACGCGAACGAAGTTGCGGGTAACAGCTAGTATTATAAATGCGAAAGTAACTCTGTCTGTCTGTCTGTCTGTTACGCTTTCACGCCTAAACGGCTGGAGCGATTGAAATGCAATTTGGTATGGGGATAGTTCGAGGCCCTGGGAAGGACATAGGCTACTTTTTAACCGACTGCGCAAAAGGAGTGTTATGATTTTACGTGATAACGACTTTCAGGCTGTTACGCTATCACGCCTAAACGGCTAAAGCGATTGAGATGAAATTTGGTATGTAGATAGTTCGAGGCCCTGAGAAGGACATAGGCTACTTTTAACCGACTGCGCGAAAGGAGTGTTATGATTTTACGTGATAATGACTTTCACGCTGTTACGTTTTCACGCCTAAACGGCTGGAGCGATTGAGATGAAATTTGGTATGTGGATAGTTCGAGGCCCTGGGAAGGACATAGGCTACTTTTTAACCCACTGGGCAAAAGGAGTGTTATGATTTTACGCGATAACGACTTTCGCGCTGTTACGCTTTCACGCCTAAACGGCTGAAGCGATTGAGATGAAATTTGGTATGTGGATAGTTCGAGGCCCTGGGAAGAACATAGGCTACTATTATGATTTTACGTGATAACGACTTTCACGCGATAACGACTTCTACGCGGTCGAAGTCGCGGGAACAGCTATCCCTACTAATATTATCAATGCGAAAGTACATAACTCGGTATGTCTGTCTGTCTGTTACGTTTTCACGCTGAAGGGCAGGAGCGATTGAGATGAAATTTGGTATGGCGATAGTTCGAGGCCCTGTGAAGGACATAGGCTACTTTTTAACCGACTGCGCAAAAGGAGTGTTATGATTTTACGTGATAACGACTTTCACGCGATAACGACTTCTACACGGTCGAAGTCGCGGGGAACAGCTATTTTAGTTTAGTTGTAAATATTTAATCACACTACTTAGCTCAGGGGCTTGACAGAGAAGGATTAAAATCTGTAGGTATATGGGCAAAAGACATGCTTACGAAATAGGTTAGGTTCAATTTTTATATGCGGATAGGTTTATATTAGCGTGAATCCCTTGCGTCACGCTGTCGTCTAGGGCCTGCTTCTGTTAGGACGGTGAGCAGCCTCCTCATCGACCTCAGGCCCCCGGTCATGTAGGCCGATAGTCTTAGACGAAGACAACTCGCCGGCACTTGGGTACTTGGAACTTGGGTGAGAGAGTTCTCTATACTTTTAAAAATTATTAAGTCTATAAGGCTAATAACTTGGTTTAACGACTGCCATTTACTGGCTACCGTTAGCGTTAGTGTTATCGTCTCAAATCTTTCGGTTATAAGTACTTACAGTTTTCAGTCTGTGGCCCAAATCTAACAAACGTTTCGTATTCGCGCTTCACCATACTACTTACTCTTTTTATTATTAAAGGGGCCAATTAATAAAGACTTACGTCATACCGGCCTTGGACCCTCTAAAACCATGAAGTCTCTACCCATCCATCTAGCGCAGTCCTGGGGTATCCTTTAGAGTGCTTACCAGGGGCTCCCAACCGTAGGCTGTTATACCTACCTAACAGCCTACGGTTGGGAGTCCTACCGGATACGTGTGGTTTTTTGTCAGTAGGAGTTATAGTATATTCATGTGGGATTTACCTCAAATTAAAAAAAACCATGTAGCGCATAGCTCCCCGGGTAAGTTGGAGGATGTCCTAACTTTGTCCCCACATTTTGGTTACGACTTATCCTAGAGGCTCGATAGAATATAGTTCAAACTTTGCTTATAACATAATTTCCACGCGAACGAAGTTGCGGGTAACAGCTAGTTAAGCATAAAAGCCGAAGTACATTACACCTATGTCATACCTACCTATTTAAAAAATGAGAACACTTTTGACGTTCACCAAGTTAGAGAAAATACAGTAATATCTGTGCTAAGAGCACAAGGCAATGCCAGTAGCGATCCCTTATCAACCGCATATAGTTTGGTAAAATATATCTCGATTCGAATGACAGTTTAATTATTAAAATAAACAATAATAGTCCTTGTTTCAACCGCATAAAGTTTTTGTGGTGGAAGTCCAAGCAAAGTATGAATAATTATTTTATTCCTTGCAAATAAAAGTTCATTTTGTTTTCGAGAATACAACTGCCACAGAGATCAAGCTATGTTTTACAGACATTAGTCACAGCTTAAATAGGTAATTAAATTAATCTTAATGGTGTTGACTGCCTTGGTGGCGGAGTGGTAGTGAAGGCGACTGCCGCGCTGAGATCACGGGTTCGGAATGAATCTGACCAAATATTTGTGTGATGAGTGTGACGGTTTAGTCCGTTAATCCACCCATGAAAATCCACCCCTTGGGTGGATTTCCCTAATTATATATTATTAATCAGTTGGACATTTTACCTTGGTTTGGAAAAAAAAATATACCACAGTATTTATTTTTTAAATCTTGTTCTAGCAACTGATGACACCGTGCAATACTCCTGCCACGCCACCTAACTTTCCCGACGCCCTGGCGGCGTTTTCCCGACTGTCGACGACGGGCAGTCCGAACAACATGGGCGGGCCATGCACAAGCGGAGCACCACCTGTGTCCCCATTGGCGACACATCCGCCCCCTCCCCCGCCTCACGTGCAAATGACAATGTTTCCGGGTACTGCGAATCCTCAGACGAATTACTCATCAATACCCCGCTCAACCGCGGTAAGTATGACTACTTTTCAATTCAGAAATTTCAAGTCATTTGACCTTTTGACATGCATTTGAAGTGAAACTTCGCCAGTGGGCTTATATGGCGGACCATTCCTCATCGTGGTGCACAAGTAGGATGTTGTCGTTTTATGCCACCCTTTAGGCGCTTTGAAAACGAGGGGGCGCGGGCGGGCCGGACCAGTCAATTTCATCGCGAATGATAGCGTTATGATACGCACATGAATACTTTAACCGTAAATCCGTTTTAAAGGTCCTATAAATTTTCATTTTCACCCTTTCTATCGCTACTGAGCGGCAGTAGAAAGCGACAACGACAGCCAGACGGGTGCTCCGTGTTTGTTTTGCCACGGCGACCATGTTACCTCGAATTGCCGCGGTAAAAAACGAATTCTTAACGTGCGACAAAAAAATTAAATAAAAAATTAACCCCCTTTTTTATTAAATATTTGTATTTGATTTCCGATGCCAAGTCATCTCATGAAATTTGGAGAGGTAATTTTGTTACACCCAGTATACTGCCAGGGAGTGGAGCACCAAATATTTCCATACATGGTAAATACGGGCATGAATGGACAAAATAAATAGGTACCATGGGGTTCTTTTTTTCTGTCTGACTGTATGCACATGGAATTTGGTATGATAATAATTTGAGGGTCTTCTCAGATTTTAGCATCATTTTAATCCCAGGATAAATATTATTTCTTTTTTATTTTCAGATGTGCAGCGAAAATATGCCAAGATAAATGTGAAAATAGTAGTTTAGGAGCATCTATAATTTATTTTTCTAATGGTGCGCAATGTGAGCTGTGGAATTGTGTATGAAATATATAATTTAGTAAACACCCCATAGCAGCGCAGCGTTGCTTAGCTGGACAATATGTGGGGTGGTGTACTGTAGTCAAATCATGTTAAATTTATTACAAAATATCGTACCTACATGTTTATAAGTATACCGTAGTTTCTGAATAAGCACAGTATATGCTAAGAATCGTGTTGGTTTTTGGTAAGTAAACAAAAGTTGAACACCCGAAATACTCTAGACCCGACACACATGAATTTATTTATGTTATAATTTTTATACATTTTAGTATGTATATCTAAAATTTTTCTGTACGTGTTACCAACTGCTAAACGGCTGGACCGATTACGATGGAACTTTGTGATGTATTTCAATTGGTTCCTGGGTAGGTTGAAAACACAATTGGCCACGGTAGGTGGCGCTGCTGTCGGTATGTCACCTGATTAGGATGTTACTTTATGTATATTTGAGTGTTCCGTGGCTACAGAAGAAAATATTTTTGTTTTAAGTTTCATGTATGGGTCATTTTCATACCTACTTTAGGTATGAAAATTTTCAAAGGTACAGTGCATGGCATCTAAATTGACAAGGTTTTGGGGTGAGCGGGGCACTTTTTGGAGTGAGTGGAGCACTTTTTTGTGCCTAAGTGTACGATGCGCGTACTTAGCCCCACAACTCCAAAATCTTACCAAGTTAGATGCCGTGCACTATATCTATGTTGAACAAAGACGCGTAAATAAGGTATGGGGTGAGGTCAAACGAATGTCGCCTCATAATCATAACCCACTGCATCAAGGTGACCTTTGCGATCAAAAAAAAAAAGTTTCATATGTGCCGGGTCTGTGTTCATTTTGTATGTTTGGACTTCGGGTGGTCACTATTTTTTGTTATTGTAAAAAAAAATTGTAAAAAGATGTACCGTAATATAATGACGTTATTAAAAATCTTAGGTAATTTAAAAAGTGAAAAATTTACTCGTAACTCCAGCCACTTGGCGATGTGGTCGGATGTTAAAAAATATATGAATTGACATTATTAGCTATAATATTATGAATTCTGACAATTACCGCAATAATGCAGTTATTGCGGTAACATTTTAAGGTAAGCATAGACTTCAGCTACCTTGTAGCAAAACTGAAGCATTTTATGAGTCACGCCTATTTCTGTAATATCTATAATAATCGAACAAAGGCACAATCGCGAGTAACAAAAGAGATATGTTATATTTATAGGCAAATGCTTTAACTATTGCTACTTTACATGGATATGCTGAAGAAAATGCTTACTAAATATTTACTAATTATACTCTGGCCGCTCAAAATTTGCGTTTCTGACACTTGTAATTCGTTATGACTAGTCACAATGTCAAACAAAAAGAACACCTAGAAGTGTCACCAACGTATTTTTTTTACAAATTTAACCTTACGCGTTTGAAATAAAGTGGTATTTACAAACTAAGATGTAGTCGAAATGAGTGAGATAATTTGAAATAAGTAATACGCTCATTTCTAGCGGACGGTTTTCAGACACTGAATGTGTATCTTGGGTTTTTTGTATATCAATGTGACTAATATTGAAATAATCATAATAGTGACAATTGTATTCCAAAATTAATACGTTTATTGTAAGTTGGCATAATTTTTACATTTTTAATATTATCACTCATTATTATGGTAAATACATTTTGTCATAAATTGTACGCCAGCTCAAAGTCACATCGCCCATTCGATCACGATCTGTCATAAACGTAATCTCTGAGCGGCCGGACATTAGTAAATTTATAATCTTCTACATATTTACTAATTATTAGTAAACTCATTCTGGAGATTTATTATGTAATTAGTTATTATCTATGTTTGCTATTTGAAGTCACTGCTGGGCCATGAGTAAATTGCAATGATCGCGTTCACGAAAACCTTTATACATTGCGGTGTATAACTAATGTGTAAAAATCTAGTAACTTGTATATGTTTTTGATTTAGAAACCAGTTTTGTAATTATTATGAATTCGATTTTAAATTTCTATTTAATAATAAGTAATATTGTAAAAAATTGTTTGCATAATGCATTAATACTTTTTAGAGAAATCGTGTAATCGATATATAGTGAATTGATCAAAGGATATTTGGGGTAAATAATAAGTTTATTTTATTAAGTTAGCAGCCAACCTTCAAAACTGAAGAGGCACATAAATAAGAATGAGTTATATGAGCACATTACACACACTGAAATGGTTTGTCGATGAGAATATCTCTCTAGTACGAACCAAGACTATCCTGTTGGACCTACAAGTCAAACTATGTAGTGGAACCAACAGTTTGGTCACAAATTAGAGATAGTACAGATGGAAACCTACATACTAAATTCGCTTAGGCTACGCACACATAAACACCGCTCAAAGAGTTCAGACACGAGGTCAAAGATTTTCATAGTAGTTTTCGATACTGATTTGTGCGCGAGTGTACGTAGCAGAGGGTAGGTGCGAAAAAAGTATAAGCCCCGCACGTTGATATTGCGCTTGGCGGCCATCTTGGTGACCACTTGCTGACGTATGTCCGTCGAGCAGTCAGTACTAAAAAAATACCGTACGCAGCTTCGCAAGGTCAGCGCGCGCTCGCGCGCGCTACGTCACAATGACGTCACTTAGCTGTCATAATGACAAGGTTCCAGCGCATTGCCAACTTGCGGGGCTTATACATACATGAGACTTCTATCTGTACTAATTTGTGGTTTGGTCCTCTTTAGCATACAAATGGAATAGACAGGTATACGTCAACCTAAACAGCGACAATGAGAGAACAGATACTCATCCGCAAATCTATTCGAGTTGTGAAGTCTCTTTGTGTAAATCGCTGAAATGAATAAATAGTTCTTTAACTTGATATTTCGAATACTTACCAACCAATCATTGGTACTAATATGTACCCACGCATGACTTATTTCATATTAAAATAACTAAGTATACAAGTCTGATGTTTACAATGTAGAATTGGAATAAAGCAATAGCTCAGACTCAATAATCAGTTTTATTTTTTAATCCCAGACGCAAAAAGCTATGTAAATATATGACACCTTTGCTCTTATATTGGTGTACGTTCTGAATTGTGCTATTATATTGAGTTCCTTTCTGCACAACAGGTGGTCGTGGAAAGACAACGTCTAGGGTGAGATTCGAAACTGCGTCTTTTCCCATTCCGAGGCAATCGCTGCTAAGCTATCAGGTTATACTGGAAGTTGATGACATATTCCCCATACGGGTGACCACTGCAGGATCGTCTCTCATTTCACTGATAGGTAATGTTTCCACAATCGGAAGCTAAAATGCATTAATTAACATTTGGAAGTCTCTTTATTACAGTTTTCCTGATAAGATTTCACAATTACTGTCAGATGTATGTTCAGATTCCCCGACTTTCTTGTCTGAAGTACTTAGCTCACAGTCGACAATGTAATTACTTTCGAGGGCTGCTTCACTTTGTATAGGGGAATCTATATTTGAATGTTTACTGCTTTGGTATATTAACTGAAATAAAAGAATAAATTTAAAGCGTTTGCACACTAGATACCTACTGTGTATTCAAAGCCTGAATATCTGCTAAGTGCTAAACAATGATATTTCAAAGTCTGAATGACTGAAGAATTCTTGGTATAAATTGGGAGTAGCTACAAGCTGTACTGCTTTGTGCTTTACATAGTGTCATGGAACTACTGGGATACGGCGGTCTTAAATACGCGTCTACCTAATCCTATCTAATATGAAGTTGTTAAGGAAATACAAAAATAGGGTGATCTGTAAAGTAGGTTTACGGACGATAATCTAACGCAATACATCCTGATGAAAGCATAAACGTAATCGGCCGATGGTGTGGAAGAGAGGTAGATACGTCACAAGCCGAAAGCTTAATGAACGTCATGATGGCGGGACCCCGCCAGATTTTGTGAATATCATACAATAAGGATTTAATACACTTTCTCTACTATTTCATACTTTCATAGTATAATTCTACACCCATAAAATTACTAAATATCCTACAAAGAAAGTGGTCCCGCTATTTTGACGTCACAATGGCGGGACCACTATTAAATAAAAGAAAAAACATGACGTGATCTTAAACTAACCACACCAAATTTTAATACGATATAGTACAACTACTTAAGAATCATTGTTATACTTATAAAACTGCAATTTCAATAGAAAACACGTTTATTATGTTTACATTAGAAAAGCGCCTAAAGAAAAAGTATCAAAGCCAATTACCGTAAGTATTATTTTTTGCTCTTGCAATTTGTACAGGCGTTTTGTTTCTTACGGTTTTATTTTGGAAGGGATAGTTCTCTATTGAAATTGCAGTTTTATAAATATAACAATGATTTTTAAGTAGTTGTACTAAATCGTATTAAAATTTGGTGTGGTTAGTTTCAAGATCACTTTATGTTTTTTCTTTAATTTAATAGTGGTCCCGCCATTATGACGTCAAAATAGCGGGACCACTTTCTTTGTAGGATGTTTAGTAATTTTATGGGTGTAGAATTTTACTATGAAAGTATGAAATAGTAGAGAAAGTGTATTAAATCCTTATTGCATGATATTCACAAAATCTGGCGGGGTCCCGCCATCATGACGTTCATAAAGCTTAGGCCAATCGTGCATTACTGCACCATCGCTTCTTCCGCGCTCACGCTTGCACGCTCGGATCAGGAGTATCGCGTCAAAAATATCGGTGTACCTACTAGTAGTTTCGGAACATGCCTACCTTATAAAATCGAGGTTTTTCTGAAATCCAAACAGATAGTATCGACATTATTATTATGGCTATAGAAAATAATAAATATCTGGTAGAATATGTATATGCATCTAAGAAGACGGTGTACCAACAAGAGCCCTGCGTAATAAACATTTTTTGAATCTTGCACATTCACATTATTTCAAAATTCGAGGAGTAGGAGCAGCTATTTCTTATTTTGGAGACTTCATTTTGTAGACTCCCTGTGGACTTTTCCTCTATGGTAGGTACGATGTCGGAAGATGTGACGTGCGTCGCGTTTTTATTTTGGGAACCAAAGAGAAATATACCTACCTACATCGCAAAAAAGTTTTCGTATTATATAGCACTTATTTAAATGTCACTGGCAGATCAAAGGTCGGTCTTATGGTTCCAGATCACTGATCTGTGTACCAAATAGAAATTATTAATAATTAATATTTAGGCTTGTTTATTCCCTACTGGTAAGTGGTAAGGCGTCGAATAACTCGCTGTGGCCGGTCCTCGGATGGGTGACCATTTTGTGACATTTCTTTGCGAGCGTTTCTGTGCTTCGGAAGGCACGTTAAGCCATTGTTTCCTAGCAGTCTAAGCCAGGTTTAAGGCCTTACGTGCTTGAAATTTTTAACAGCGGTGAGTCACAACCGCTTCTGTCCATTTCAACACATCGTAGTACAAAATGGTGAAATGTTTGCGTTTAATATACTACCTACCCCTTCGGGGATAAAGGCGTAATATATGTATATGAAAATGAAATTTATATTAAAAAGAGAAATGGACCAATGATTGAACCCTGCGGGACACCCATTACAACTGGAGTTCCTGCAGATCGTTTACCGTTTACTTCAACCCTCTAAGGCCTTCGATTGTGGTCTCTGGTCAAAAAATTGCGCCACAATGGTGTCAGGAATAGAGCTACACCATTGTGGCGCAACTTTTTGACCCGAGTTTCGTGGTGAACACAATAAAAGGCCTTTGACAAATCTCAAAACACACCCAATGCATCCTGCGTATCCTCCGAAGCAGCGTAGACACTCTTAGGGCGCCAGCAAGTTAGAGGCGTGAGGAAGCGCTGCCTGCAGTGGTGCGCTAGACGCGCCAGTGTGCCACCATCTGCATACAATATTTAGCAGCGGGGTTGCAGCGCCACTGACGTACCACACGACGACTCACGACGTGCCAACTGCGCTTTTAAAAATTGTATGAAAACTAGTGGTGGCGCGTCTAGCGCACCACTGCGACGCTTCTTCACGCCTCTAATTTGAAGGCGCCCTTAAGTAAAGCATCCCTGCATCCACTGTTGAGCAAAGCAACCCTTTGTGAATCCGAACTGTTTCCTGTGTAGTAAATTATCTTTATATAGGTACGTGTGCTCCGCCCTATAACTTACTAAAAAGGAAGTTCATATTAAAATTGTACTCTGCAGGCAGTTTGTCGCAAAACCCCTGGCGAAAAACATGGAATAGAAGGTAGAAACGCTATCAGGAGACTCCCAACGGTTTTCATAGTTAGATATTGCACGGAAACTGGATTAACAGAAGGTGACAGCGCCTGTTTACGACCCTTAGTAGTCAAATACAAGTGCCACCTGTCATTCACATTTAGTTCCTAACCTCTTGTGTAAAAAACCCTGGAGCCTGGCCCCATCTCCTAAGATGGGGCCAGGCTCCAGGGTTTCTTACACAAGTTATACACCGGTACCTTGCGGCGGCTCAGACAGACCCTCAAACGCATAGATTAAGTTTTCCTAATCTCGGACTTTCGTTAGTAAAACACTTATTTAAAGCACTCTTTGAAGGTCTGTTTAGTTTTGTAGTGCTCCACTAGATGGCGCTGCTAAAATTTCAATTAAACCTTGATAAAATTACGTACAGGAAAAACAAATTGCAAACATAATTTAAAACATTTAATCTTATTTCAGTTGAATACATTTTCACATTTTCAATCTTAAAATATATTTATTTTGCATTGTTTCATTTTCAAATTAATCAAGTATGGGTACATTGGGTAGGTAGTTAAAAAATCCCTAAGTAAATTACTGTAATTGCTACATTAACAGGCAGTGACTAAATAATGAAAAATAAGTGAATTTATTTACCTATGTTGGAAATATATTTATGAGTACCTACCTAAAAGATATATAGGTACTAGGTACAGTACAAATCTGTACAATCTTCTGAAAAATTTCATGACTCGACTAGTGCCAATTAGATAGAAAGTACATATTAGAACAGACCCAATTATTTACTACGGAATTGAATTAACCTACGTCGTCCGGGCCTCGAGCACAGTATAAATATATGTTTAACCAGTATTGTAGCTCCCTACAAACGGACGAAGCGCAAGCTATACCTACGATTCTCGTATTCAGCATGCCTTTCAGCAAGCAAGCAGCGTCCGCAGTCGCGATTGTGCCGAGTAGACGAATGGAAGGTGTGTCGTTTTTTAAATAGTAACCGCGCGTGTTTTATTTACTAAAAATATTTAATATGACAACTAGTGTCTCTTGTGCTTGTTTTGGTTGCATGAATTCGTCAATAACGCACCCAGAGATAACGTTTTTTAGATTACCTGGAAACTCCGAAAGGTAAGACTATAAATTGATTTTACTTAAGTACTAATTGGTACTGTACCACTAGTTGACTAAAGTTAAACAAAGTGATTGACACGAGTGAACTAGGTTGTTACATGAAGTAGGTATGTTTGTGTTTAAAACTAGACTTGTGCTTGCTCAGTCAGTGAACGGTGCGATCCAATATAGTACAATATCCAAAAAAAAAACTAGTTCAGAACTCTAGTACGTGTAGGTAGTACATTTAGTTCCGTTGTCAGTTCGTAGTTATTTAATTGAGAGCAATGATTTAGGTATGTTTCAAGAGTATTCATTTCTTTGTGGATGACCGATGTTACAGTACACTTAGCACCGTATGACTGGCTCTGTGGCGCGGTCGGTATTGATACCGCCTGCGGCGCTGGAGGTCGTGGGTTCGATTCCCACCCGAGACAAATATTTGTGTGACCCATAAATGTTTGTCTCAAGAGTCTGGTTGTTTCTATGTATAATATGTATGTATTTAAAAAGTATATTAGTATTAATATCCGTGGTCTGAAACCCATAACACAAGCAGGTTATTCCTAGCTTACTTTCGGATCAGATAGCGTTGTGGGAAAATGCCCGTGATTATTTATTTATTTATAAAAAAAAAATACAGTATTTTTGTTACCTTTGATTTTTATTACACGCATAGAGACAAATATGAACTTCCAAAGTTTAACACAACTTGACAATGTACGAAAAGTACTAGTGTACTAGAGACTGACTAGTACTTTCAAATCGAAATATAGTTTTAATTTTGTAAATCAAAAATTTAACGCAATGATTATAAAGACTAGAATTCCGTGATTCTATCACTGACGAAACATGTGGTGAGCCGATTATTATTGTCTACGCCGTTTTCAAATTTCTACACCCGTCTCACTCAATCGTTAGTAGATAACGGGCGCTGCGCCGCCACCCCGCGCCGCCAGCCGTTGCGGGGATATTATATTATTACTCACAAAATATTTTTTTGTTTAAATAAAAAAGGTACCTACATATTTACTCGAAATGAAAGCCGGTTGTCAGTAAAACAACAATCCTTAATACAAATTGAAGGCCTTGTGGGCGGATTGAAAAAATCAACTGCATTAGGCTCACTATCTATTACGCGTACGTAAAACTATAAGGTAAAATGTGGGCGTATACTATGCCTCTGCCTACACCTTCAGGGATAAAGACGTGACTATATGAATGTATGTATGTACATATTTACAATCGCAATTCTAAATAGAAAGTCAAAGTATGCACATATTATTAAAATGCTGTAGGTGGGCAGCCCTATCGCATGCTTACGTACCGCGCGGCTGTAGGCATTTATTTCTAAAATCCGGCCGAGTCAAACTACAGTATACAGTGCCTCGAGCATTCAATATTTTCTATACCAATTATTATATTTATTATTTATTTATTGTGTGATCATCAGGTATGCTCTGTTTGTTGTATGGAGGTTTTTGCTTAAGTATCTTCTTCAGGTCGAAGTAAAATTCATTTTACATGACCACATAACAATGTAGCAACCTAGTAGGTACACCATCGCTACTTTGAACGAACATAAAAAAAAATACAGATGAATTGAGAACCTTTTCTTGAAGTCGGTTAAAAAGAAAGTTGAGTCAGCAAGATGTCCATCCAATCTAGATAGCATAAAAAAAAGAATATAAACTTTATATCATTAGGTTCGTAAAGTATGCCGATGGTGCTGTTATAAGGTTTCACAACTTTCCTAGGTAACACAATTAAGTTAGGTGGCCTATAACGCTTTGCCTGAAGATCAAATTTACAAACAACCCTTTTTACCAGTACATTATGGTGCAGAGATGGCTGGTTCGACCAGCCGCAAATGCTCGATCCACACCACCAATAGTGCAGCGACCTATGGAACAAGCTATTTCTGGAGTTAGAAATAAACGAGCTAGTCCGCTCATGACCACATAACAATGTAGCAACCTAGTAGGTACACCATCGCCACTTTGAAAAACAGAGTTGAGGCAGCAAGATTGGACAGATAGCATAAAAAGAAAAGAAATATACACTTTATATCATTAGGTTTGTAAACTATGCCGATGGTGCTTTTACAAGGTTTCACAATTTTCCTAGGTTTCAATTAAGTTAGGTGGTCTTTAACGCTCTGCCTGAAGATCAAATTTACAAACAACCTTTTCTAGCAGTACCTTTTATGGCGCCAAGATGTTTTAGCCTTACAGGTATTTATTTGCATTTGGTACTTTGACTGAATGTGGATTTTTTTTTAAACCTCGATTGGGACTCGAACCTGACTTATCCATCTTAGCTGCCAATGAACACTCGAATGGACTTTTTCTATTTTATACCTGTCTTTAAAAATTTATCCACATTAAATTCATGGTATGGTATTTTAGAAAATTGCAAACAGACTCTGAATGACTGTGTCATAGACGCTAAATGTATTTGGAATTATATTATAACATATTACTATCTAACTGCATATCAAGTTTTTTATACTGTGATAATTGAAAGACTATTCTTGGATGTTATTTTGATAAACCAGAAATAAGTTTTTGCCCAAGGCCAGTCTTGCAACAAAAATAGATCAATTTTATCAACAAACATGAATTTAGATCTGAAACATGATCAACATGGTACTTGTGAAAGAATCACTTTACAAATATTCATATGCACAGTATCTATGCTTAATTTGACGCTTTACAATACAACATTTAATATCTTGAAACATACTTGGACATTTAAATATACATCATTTCAGCCATCGAAGACATTTTCTTTGGTATATGAACCAAAGTTTCAAAATAACTCGCTAGTTCATCGATAGTGACATCACAAGGAGGGTTGAGAGCCTGCTGTGAGCAGGTGCCAGCCTGACTACTTTGAGGTTTAGGTTCTTTAGTCTCTTGAGTATGTAGGGTCTCATTTTTCCACCACTTATTCCCATTGCTAACATTTGTGACTATGTTTTGATCATTCGAGCTTGATGATATTGATAACTGGTTGCAGTTCTGTACAAGTGTGCATAAATTTAATGGATCACAGCTCACAATGTCTGATATATTTTTGCTAGAAGATTCTAGGTGTTCATTTGCTTCCAAACGGACATTATTATTACAACAATCTTTTAAAATTTGCAATATTGGTTCCTTCAATATTTTACTAGGTTTCTTTTTGTGGATAGCACTATGTTTAACTTTTCTTTGTGTGCTACATATGCATTTAGATTCCTTTGGAAGTGCAGGGTTTTTTGAAATATTTCTTTTCTGGGATACACTGGTAAAAGGATTTTCGCAACTTCTATTATTTACTTTAACTGGCTCTATTTCTAAGCGACCCATTTCCACACCCAGCAATATTTCTTCTTTCTCCATTGTTCTTGATTCTGTTAATATTATAAAAAACAAATTATGTAAATTTAATGTTTTAGTATAATAATATTCTAACAAATGTACTAACTGCAGTTTTAAAATAGATCTGCATGAGACTTTATACTTAAATTGATAATAAGAATTAGCTCTTTGTAAGACAAAATAAGTATTTGCTACCCCCATATAAAAAGTGAAATCTCATTCCCTGTAAGACCAGTTGCTGATAGTAGTCAAACCATGTTAATACTTTTGTATTGGAATATAAATATCACAACTGCAGAGAGATTTTTGTTTACATTTAGCAAACTATCTCAAAATTACTTATACCTACTTAAAATCCAATGCTAGAAATTTAATGCTGTGTAGAGGATTTTATGTAGTCATAAGTTCATTTCCAAAAGTAGAACTTATATATATATAATATAATATACTTTATAGTTCCTGAGATAGTTCAAAGTAATTCAACATGTTTACTAATGTCTAAGTGGCTATGAGATTTTATATCTCCCTGCCCTACTATGATCTTATTATTGTTTAATTTGTATATGTAAAGAACTTAAATAGAATATCTACTCTTCTACTATTACTACAATCAATATGCACTATCATTCTGACTTGCTACTAAAAACAATAACAAGGTATCTTGCCCACCTTAGCATTGGAATGTCATTATCTCAGTTCTTAATCGCTCGATAAGCACACTTCGCCATAGCGAATCTTATAAAATACTAAATAAACATTACCATATTATCATTTAATAGCGCGTTTTATGAATTAATGTTATATAGTTGAATAGTCTTAGAAAGCAGCGTAGCCTAGATTGGTGGATGCTGATGGATGCGTACGTACCATTCACGTTTGATTTGAGGTACTACAATTATGTAACGAAGTCACATTCACAACACAATTAAAATAAGAAAGATTGTTTACTTTCTAAATGTATCTATTTTAATCTTCTAATTATTATTCTCCAATAAACAACGATGACACACAAAACAATTTGTTTACGTCATTTTTTTAACGTAGTTATTCTGTCTGTTTTGTTGTATACTCTGTGGCACCACTGACCGCACTGCACGGAGTATGAAAAAAAGAGGATGCTGAATGGTCTTACAACTAGGCCAAAACTATAAAAAAATTAGAAAAGAACCATCTAAAATAAAAGTTCAAGTAAAGGATTCAGGCATGATATATACGGAAACATGGATTCGTATACAAGATTTTCGGATTTTATGATTTTATATAGTGTACAATCGGCCCGTGCCATTCCCGGGAGCCCATTAAATATGAATGGAAGTTGCTTCAGCGTGCGTGATTTCTTTGCATGGGTGTGTGCATCCCCCCATTCCCAACCGACCGACGTATAATGTACACATGATATTTTACGTGCTTGACAATTGCCAATTGATTGTGTCGGGCCAGTGGTCGGGCCCCTTTAGATAAATACAAAAAAAAACAGTGACACTGTGACAGTTCACATGACATTGACGTACTCAGAATTGATTCTTGACAACTTTGATTCTTGATTGATTGCCTTGCCTGCCTTGATTGGTATCAAAATCAAAATAAAATACGTATTAATTTAAAAAATTGTAGTAGAATGTGTTAGTAATATTTATCGAGTTGAATAAAGTACAAACACAACATATTGTGAATTTGAGAATACTTTTTGTTTAAGTGTGACCTTACAAATGGCTGGCATATGGAAATATGTGTATTGGATTGGAATATTTTATTGTGCTTGGAGCAATACTTTCTGCTACGGACAGTCCATGGATTTGGCAAATGAACTAAGCTCTCCTCAATCGATTCATAATAATAAACAGACCAATACGCTGTTAAATAATGAAGAAAAAGAATCAACTAGAGTCAAACGAACTAGTTTACAAAATGTGTCCAGTTCCAGTGAATCAAGTATTAGCCACGAAGTCATTAATTCGACTAATAGTTCCTCAACAGAATCTCCGAATGTCAACATAGAGAAAAATGAATCACTTCTTTCTTCAGTTTTAGTAAATGTTTCATCATCTGGTGCTCTTAATGCTTCTGTTGTAAGCCCATCAGATGCAGCTCCTTTGCCCGAAAAAAGTTCAGCTGAAGATGAACACAACAGCTCTATGGCTATATTTTTTGTACTCTGTGTACTAGCTCTGGGCATTCTACTTATACATCTTATGTTACAAACAGGATTTTCTTATCTACCTGAGAGTGTAGTTATAGTATTCCTTGGTGCTTTAATTGGTATGTTGATTAATTTAATGTCCATTAGAAATATTGCCAATTGGAGGAAGGAAGAAGCCTTTTCCCCTACAGCATTTTTCTTAGTCCTTTTACCTCCTATAATTTTTGAATCTGGTTACAATCTTCATAAAGGTAACTTCTTTCAAAATATTGGATCTATTTTATTGTTTGCTATTGTGGGCACTGCTATATCAGCGTTTGTTATAGGCGCTGGCATATATTTATTAGGTTTGGCGCAAGTAGTGTATAAGTTAAGTTTTGTGGAATCATTTGCTTTTGGTTCCTTGATATCGGCTGTGGATCCGGTTGCCACAGTAGCAATTTTCCATGCCTTGGATGTTGACCCAGTACTTAACATGTTGGTGTTTGGAGAGAGCATATTAAATGATGCAGTTGCTATTGTTTTAACTACAGCAGTTTTGGATTCAAATGATCCTTTGATGTCTACCAGCGAAGCAATACTTTCAGCGATCAATCGCTTTTGGTTAATGTTCTTTGCCTCAGCTGGTATTGGTGTGCTGTTTGCACTTGTGAGTGCTCTTCTATTGAAACATGTTGATCTTCGAAAAAATCCGTCACTTGAGTTTGGTATGATGTTAGTATTCACTTATGCTCCATATGTTTTGGCTGAAGGAATTCATCTATCAGGTAAATTTTATTTAATTTCTTACTAAAATAAAAGTCAACAAAGATGTAGATAAAATTGCTTTTCAGCTGTACTTAATAATTGGGATTAACACATAACTTGCTTCTTATGCTGGGCAGTAATGGGCTTCTGTGAGTGTAGAAGCCATCATAAGCTAGTCAACATAATGCTAGTTTAAAATATTTTTAAAACTAAGCTATGTTGTCCACTCATCTAGTGGTACTTAATGCTTAATACTGTCTATAAATATTTCTATTAAAAATTTCCATTCATGTTTTGTGTTTTTATGATTGTTCTTATAACAGCATATCAAAATAATCAGAGTGGTCACCCATTGATTATGTGCTTATTGTTGTTACAGGAATAATGGCTATATTATTCTGTGGTATTGTGATGTCTCACTACACACATTTCAACCTTTCAACAGTGACTCAGGTCACGATGCAACAAACCATGAGGACACTATCATTTATTGCAGAGACATGCGTATTTGCTTACTTGGGACTTGCTATATTCAGGTAATATGAAAACTTCTAATCATTTGCTGGATACTTGAGAATGATGCCATATCTTTAGGGCCTTCACTAAGTAAAGCGTGGGCACGAGGAGGACGCCCGCCTCCGGTTTTGGTATTGGAAAATAGTATGAGCAGCCCTAAGTGGTGCGATCAAGTTTGTATACTGGCGCGGACATCTGCCGCGGCCGTACGCTTTACTTAGCGTAGGCCCTTATAATATTGAAAAACTTAAAAGTTCTAAGCTCAAATTTTGACTTAGTATAAACTTGGTTAAAAAGAAAGTTAGTAATCTTTTCTATGGGTTAACCCGGGAACACCGGGTTCACCACGCCGACAGAGTCGCGGACATAGACTAGTGGAGTATAAATTTGGGTTACTAGAAGTACTCTGGTGGTATGGTTCACCATTGTCTTTTACTTTAACTGGTGACTACTTGACTGACGGGTGAGACTCTGTTTGAAGGGTGATGGTCGCCTAAACAAAATCTCCCAACTGTCGAATCGGCGGTTGAGGCAGGCACTCTCAGCAACGCCAAAAAGTCTCACACATGGTGGGAGTGGATGGCTGTACCTACCCGTTGGGCCAGCTTGGTGCAGAAAGACCAGTCACTGTTTGAAATTGATTGGGAGTGGTCTATGTCCAGTGGTGGACTGAATTAGGCGGATTTGAGTAGTTCCAACTAGTCTCGATTTTTTAGAAATCCGTCATTAGTAATGGATGCAGGCAGGAATGTTGAACCGCCATTGAACGTATGCATTCCAATTACACGCCTACATTCCACCACTCACACTTTTCGCCTTACCTCATAGTTGACTAGCCTTTTCTATACTTGTAAAAACTGTTAACAAATAAAATGCAATGCGATTGTATTCAATTGCATGTGCGAGTAGTGTAGCGTGTACCTACCGTTTCAAGGTCTTCTGCAAACTGGTTTAGTTTAAAATGCGACAGTAAGTGCGCTTATGTAAGTAATTGCACAATCTAAGACAGTCGCAATCGCAATATGAATGAAAGCACTAACAAATTTTAACATTATAGGTTTTTGACCCCAATTTCTCTCGCTAACAATTATCAGCAATATGGCTTTAGAAAGCACGTGTTTCCCTCCTCTTACAACCCCGGGTTCTTTAAGCGGAGCGTGAAGAGACACATCACGTCGTTAATCCAAGTTGAAGGCCTAATCTGCGCCTGAGTCGAGTCGACAGTGTAACGCAAACGTCAATAGGCCACGGTAACCACTTTCCATCAGGGCAAAACCAAATGATGTTTTTGCGCGGCTGAATGATGTTTTGAAATGACAACGTCTTATAATTCGATGGAGCCGGCTGCACGCACGCATGACGTATGCGGCGTTACCTCGCTCTGAGGCGTTCCATTTAAGGCTGAGTTGTCACGTTCAACTATCGCCAGTAAACCGACTTTACAGACAACCGTTTTTAGGGTTTCGTAGCCAAATGGCGAAAACGGAACCCTTATAGATTCGTCATGTCTGTCTGTCTGTCTGTCTGTCTGTCTGTCTGTCTGTCCGTCCGTCACAGCCACTTTTCTCCGAAACTATACGGCTTATGCTATTGAAACTTGGTAACTAGATGTATTCTGTGAACCGCATTAAGAGTCTTATATAACACTAGCAAAAAAGCAGTAAATTTTGGGGGTCCCCATTATCAGAACCGAAACTCAAATTTTTTTTTTCATCAAACCCATACGTGTGGGGTATTTATAGATAGGTCTTCCAAAATGCTATTGAGGTTTCTAACATCATTTTTTTCTTAAGTGAATAGTTTGCGCAAGAGGGACTTCCAAAGTGGAAAAATGAGTGTCCCCCCCCCCTCTAACTTCTAAACTAAGAGAGTGATAAATCTAAAAAAAATATATGATGTACATTGCCATAAAAACTACCAACGAAAATTGGTTTGAACGAGATGGAGCTGGTAGTTTTTTTTAATACGTCATAAACCGCAATTTTCGGTTAGAAAAATCACTACCACTGCGAACGTGTTAAAACATCAATCAAAGTTACAACGAACTATAAGAACTTTTATATTAAGTTACTTGCTGCTACGAAACCCTTCATGGGCGAGTCCAACTCGCACTTGGCCGGTTTATTTTGTATACTAATATGAATTTTTCAAAAGGGATTGGATGGCCAAATCCGAAACTATAAGGAATAGCGAAAAATGCTCAAAGGAGTCACGAGCCCGATTTTAATGAAACTTATAACCTCATCATTAGATTTTTGAAAAACCAATTATCCTAGCTGAGAATCGAACTCACTGATTTTGAAAAAAAAAACCCACACCCTATATTATTACACCATACGATAGTGTTGCTTCTAAGGATCTTATTCTGGGAAGTATCCCCCCTTTTTTAACGTGAGGAAAATCCATCATTGATGCTATGCTGGGCTCCTACCGATTAAAAACACGCCTAAGGCCCCTCCACAAGTTGAAGGCTCAGTCAGGTCAATAGTTTTGTGGACTGCTGTCAATAGTCTTGTGGACTGGGAACGTGGGCCACGTTCTCAACACGCTAGACTAGATGATTTGCTTTCCATCAGGGATTCGGGCAGCGTCATTCGTCAAAATTTGAGCTAAACATTAAAAAATCCTTTCTACAGATTCTCATATGCCCTTTTCGACTTTTGCAGTTTCCGACATCGCGTGGAACCTGCCCTAGTCGTGTGGAGCATAGTGATGTGCTTACTCGGCAGAGCGGCTAACATATTTCCACTTGCTCTACTCTGTAATAAATTTCGAGAACACAAGATAACCAAGAAAATGATGTTTATCATGTGGTTTAGTGGTAATGTACTTACTTTTAATACATTTTGCTTATAAACATGATGATAAGATGTCTGATATGTGGATAAGCTGTGTTATCCAATATTTTTATTTGAACCATGTTGACTCAATGTTCTATGATGCGCTCGTAGTCCCTCTGACTCAGTGTTAATGATTAGCAGTGCTTTTGCAATGGCTTGACCTCAAATGTGTGACCACTTTGTGACCTCTCCCTTAACGAGCGTTTTCGTATTTCGAAAAACACGTTTAGCCGTTGGTTCCGATTACCAGTAACATGACCAAAGTTAAGCCAAGTTGAAGCATTGTGTGGACAGCTTGAAAATTTCAACAAGTTCCTGTACCCTTTGAGTACGAAACCCTGAAAAGAATAACCCACAATTAATGTAGATGTAATTCTACTGTTTCTCTACAGTGCTATAATACTAGATATATGGTAATAACAGAAGATGTAGTGACTAAGATCGAAAAAGGGATGCTTAGATGGTTTGGACACGTGGAAAGAATGGATGAGAATAGACTGACAAAGCAGATTTATGAGGCGAGAATGAATGGGCAAACTGGTAGGGGTCGACCTCGGCGTACGCATGCCGATCAAATCAGAGACCTTCTGGAAAAAGGCAAGGTCAAGAGTACCCCCGGCGAGCGTGTATGAAAACAGTTATGAAAGTAGAAGAATCGAAAGTGGTATGCCAGGATCGTAGCAAGTGGAAAGCCATAGTCTCTGCTTACCCCGAGGCGAGACAAGCGTGATTATATGTATGAGAGTTGTCAACGATCCCATACTTGCAGGTGGTGTGGAACCTCTTAGTGTGACAGGAGAGACTTGCTTCTCTGTGTGTGTTCTACCGCCTGTACAACGGTTTGTGCTCTAAAGAATTGTTTGATATGATGCCTACGGCTACGTTCTATCATCGCACCGCTCGTCATAGACAGGGTGTTCATCCTCACACGTTGCGTCCTGAGCGCTCGAGCACGGTGAGATCTAATAGAGGCTTTCTTCCGCGTACGCTTAGGTTGTGGAATGATCTCCCTGCTTCGGTTTTTCCAAACGCCTACACTATGGGGTTCTTCAAAAGGGGACTTACAAGGTTTTTACAGAGTCGGCAGCGCGATTGTGGCGCCTCTGGTGTTGCAAACGTCCATAGGTTGGTGACCACCGGTACATCTGGTGGGGCCGTATGCTTGTCTGCCACTCTAGTGGTATAAAAAAAAATGTATGTATGTATGTAGGTATAATACTAGCAACATTACTCTTTTCAGGATTAAGAGGAGCCATATCTTACGCGTTATCCCTTCATCTCGGTTTTTCGGACGAAACACGCCACGTAATCATTACCACTACTCTTATAATCGTGTTGTTTACTACATTGTTTTTCGGTGGGTCAACTATGCCGTTGCTGAAATTTTTGAGGGTAAGTAATGTAATTTTATATTCCAACTAGATGCTACGTGAAATATTCTTCCCGTTCCAGTCAGTTCCCATGGGAACTTATACCTTGGATAAAAAGTATCCTATGTTATTCCATACTATAATTTTATTCTATCCCTGTACCAAATTTTAGATACATCCGTTCGGCTGTTAGAACGTGAAAAAGTAATAAAACAACCACATATACATATGTACTAACAACTTTTCCATGAAATCTTACTAATCTATACTTATATATATAATTAAACTGTAGAGGGTCGAGAGTCTGTACATGGAAGATATTTTAAAACTTTTAATTGTAGGGCGTTCTCTAATCGATACTGAAACCGAAAATGTAATTAAAGTTTTTCATGTCTGTCTGTCTGTCTGTCTGTATCCCGAATAAGCCGCAGAAACTACTGAATTTGTTTGAATGATACTTGGCACAATCACAGCTTATAATTAATCCGAGAAAGGTTCTAGGATACTTTTGATCCCGTTATTTTGTGCGGTTCCTTTGGGAGAGGGGATGAAAGACGAAACGGTTTTTAGTTGTAAATTCTCAATGCGTGGTCCGATTCCATTTTTTTTTCAGTTTTATAAAGGGGGTTCTTTAAGGATTGTTTCACACAGGTTTCAATGTTGATGGTTTTGTAGTTCAGGAACTAATTCCTGAACTACAAAACCATCTTAACTTTCGCAAAACCTAGAATTAAAGGATTCCTTTGAATGTAAGGGTAAATCTAAACTGGCGTGTTGGCTTAATCATAAAAGAGCTTAACGCTTTCATACGCCTTATGTGGCGTAAACGAAGTTGCGAGGGTCAGCTAGTATTATAAATGCGAAAGTTTGTGAGTGTAGATGTGTGGATGTTTGTTACTCTTTCACGCTCGAATGGCTGAACGGATCACACTGAAATTTGGTACAGAGATACATTATAGTCTGGAATAACACTGGGCTTAAGGCTTTATCCCGGGAATAAGTTCCTACGGAAAGCGGCAACGGGAACAAATTTCAGCTAGTTTATAATATTAGTAATGTAATATCCTTAACTATAACCTATTTTATAAAGTACTTGCGGACGGCATGTGGTTTTACACGAGTAGTTCCGTTTCCGTGGGAATAAGGTTATAACTGATAACATATTTGGTAGGTAGTATATGGTAACTATATTACTAACCCATAAACGTGACTTTCCGTTGTGAAATAATGTTTAAAATCAGTTCCATAGTTTTTAAGTTTATTTAACAGACTAAGAACTAATATTATAAATGCCAAAATTTATAAGTGTAGATGTCTGGATATCTGTTACTCTTTCACGCTCTGCCAGCTGAACGGATCCGGCTTAAATTGTTACAGGGATAGATTTATAGTCTAGAGAACACATAGGCTACTTTTTATTTCCGAAATAATATCCCATGGGTTGTAGGAATAGTATGCACGCGGTCGGAGCCGTGGGCACCATCTTGTCACCATCACCATTGCTTGTTTGCAGCGAATAGGCTCCGAAAATACTAGACCGATTTGAAAATTCTTTCACTGTTGGGAAGCTACACTCTTTGCGGGGAAGATAGGCTATATTTTATTCCCATATTCCCACGGGAACGGGAATTACGCAGGTGATACCGCGTGACGTCCGCTAGTATTATATAAACTAATAGTCCTTGTGAAATTTAACTGTTCTATTATCATACGTGTTGCAAACGCTCATAGGCTACGGTGACCACTGGTACATCTGGTGGGCTGTATGCTTGTCTGCCACCTTAGTGGTATAAAAAAAACATCGATCAGGACACTTAAACATTTACAATTTGCGCAACCTAATTTTTATTCTTTCCTTCAAGGCCAACAAGAAAGTGAAGCGTTCGAGATCGTTGCGTAAACAGAAGGAAGTCAGTTTATCTAAGACCAAGGAGTGGGGTCAAGCGATCGATTCTGAACATCTGTCAGAAATCACTGAAGAGGAGTTAGAAGTAAGTGGATATATGTCTTAAAATATTCAACAGTTCAAGCATCAATAGAAGCGCTCGTGGCCCCACGGACTCAGTGTTCTGTAAACGATCACTGCAGTAAGCAACTTTCACTATGGCCAGTCCTTGGATGGGTGACCATCCATGTGACATTTATTTGAGCGTTTCCGTGCTTCGGAAGACACGTTAAGCCGTTGGTCCCGGTAGGAGCAGAACGCCTTTTTAGGCGGCTTGAAAAATTGCTACAGCAGGCAGTCACAACCTGCGCCTGTCCATCTCAACATGGCTCACCGCCTATGCAGTGGGACAAAAAGGTGAAACGTGTGTGAGATGATATGCCTCTGCCTACCCCTTCGGGGATAAAGGCGTGTCTATATGTATGTAAAATATTCATCAGTAACGTTTACCGATATCAATCAAATCAGTCTAGGAACGCCCCTTCCAATTTACGCCACAACATAAGGTCCTACCCCAAACGTGTTCAGTCCCAGTTACTAAGTGATAAGGGAGCATATAATCGATTAGATTCATGAACGACGAATACTTAAAAAAAAGATTTATCTTCAAGAATCTCCTCTGAATACGCTAAGATGAGGAGACTAGTGTATCCCCACTTATAATGTTTGTGATTCCCAGTAGCTTCTATGAGAAACTTTTATTTAGCTGCTAAGTGCATCTATCGTTGTCCTGGACCATCCTTCCGAGAGCTTACACGGGGCTCCCAACCGTAGGCTGTTAAGTAGGATACTTGTGGTTTTTAGTCTGTAGGAGTCCTGCATAGCATCCATGTAGGATTTGTCCTCACGTAAAAAAGAAAAAAAGTGCAGTGCTATCGTTTTGCTACTGGTATCAGGCCCTGTTGAACGCCAAGACCCCTTATTATTTGCTAATTATGCGACCTTAATTACATTTTATGACCCTTCAGTGATCTTTTCATTGGTCGTTTTCAGGTAAATTACTCCCATGCAACGAGGCTAAGAGGATTCGTGAGACTGGATATGAAATACCTGATACCATTCTTTACAAGACGATTCACCCATCAGGTAAGATAGTAGTAATTGTTGAAAATAACATCATTATTATTAACACAACTTGGTTCTGTATGGTTCAAGTCAAGGCAAAAGTTCCAGTCCCGTCTGAACCAAGTCAAATATTTTAATGAGTGTAACAAAACGGGGCTTATAACCTCCCACACAATATATAATACCAAATCTATTTATAAAAACCCCCTGTATTGAACCTTTTTAACCCCCGACGGAAACCCGAACGGGGTGTTATAAGTTTGACGTGTGTGTGCGTTTGTAAGTCTATCTGTGGCATCGTAGCTCCCAAACGGATAAACCGATTTTTATTCTGTTTTTACAAAGAACTTTTTACTTTACTACTTTAGTTAGGGTACTGCTGTTTGTTGAAGAATGTCTTGTACTTAACTTATTTAAAATGTTCCATTTCAGGAATTAAAAGATTGTAAGAGTCAAATGACGGATCTCACGAACCAGTGGTATCAAGCGATCAGGATATCGAACGACCGCGAAACGGACGAGGAGGAAATTTTACAGACACAAAATTCTCTCACAAACTCTCATAGCAGTCTACAGAGAGGCGTGTGAACAGACACCAGCGTCCATTAGTTGTAATAGATATTTTTTTTATTAGAGGAAATAGTGCAGAAAACGATCAAAGGTCATATTTGACACCTGTCACTCCTGTCAAAACGGTATACGAGGGAGGGAACGAATCGAAAAAATTGCTTATGTCAATGTTGACCTTTGACTTAGTAAAATGTCTAATTTGTTATTTAAAATGTCAAAGCAATAGTTAATTTACTAGTCGAACGCACAAAAAAAGTGTAAAATCTGTATTTACTAATGTCAATGTTGACTTTTGACCTAGTAAAATGTCTAATGACCTTTAAAATGTCAAACTTTATTTGAATGTCAAAGGAGTAAATGCATAGTTAATTTACTAGTCAATGCACAAAAAACGTTGTAAAATCTGTGTTTACTAATGTCAATGTTGACTTTTGACCTAGTAAAATGTCTAATTTGACCTTTAAAATGTCAAAGCAATAGTTAATTTACTAGTCAATGCACAGCTAAAGTTGCAAAGTTTGTATTTACCTAAATCTAGTGTGCGTTCGCGCAGCGGAATGTTGTTGAATTTAAAGATTTTAATTATGCAGATATTTAGTATATGACGTCGTGTAATTGTGTATGGTAAAAAGAAAATTGTGTATGCAGCCATTGTGGAGAAATTCGCCAAAAACTGATTCCGCTGGGCGAACGTTGTCCTGGCGGAACTTTTTTTAAATCCATGCACTTAAAAGAAAATAAATGTGTCCAACAATTAGTGTGTATTTGTGTGTAATTGTGTATGTATGAATAAAATTAGTGTATGCATAAACTTCGGAGAAATTCAAGTTTCCGCTACGCGAACGTTTGGCCATTAGCTAGTTTTCATATAAAGCGCTTATATAGAGAGCTGTAGATTTTTACATACGTTGTTTTGAATTTGTTTATATTTGTTTAAAAAACAGATTTAGAAAAAATTGTAGGGTTTAAAAGATAAAAATATAAACGTAGAATACGCTTATTAGGTCGTAGTTCGTAAAGTGTACACTTTGAGGTCTAGATTTTCACGTTTATACAAACCATGTAAGTGCCTGCAACATGTTGCCAAGTATCAATGATGTTCCGTTAGTAATTAAAGGGTTATAGGACAATTTACCATGAATAGATCACTGTTTACAAAGCAGTCAAATATCACGGCGTTCTAAAGGAATTGCATAGTAAAATGTATTCCAATAATTAGTTTATTAATTCAACTACTCACATGCAAAATTTCATCTCATTAAATTCAGTAATTAAAGAGAAACTATTAAAATACTGACAAAACATCGAAAGCCTACATAACCCGACCAAGTTCGAATGGCTACAGAAAAGCGGCCGTGCCATATATCTAAGTAACGCTCTTAACCTTCCAGTATAGTATTTATTATTATAGTACAGTTGCGTACACAAGCGTTAGGAAAAAAATTAAACAATTGCATTTCTTGAATGAAAAATATTTTTTAATAATAACGCCACCATCTACGATAAAAATAAATCTCCTATTAACAAGTACTTCTCTTAATTAAACATCTGTGTACAAAAATATTTGTAATTACATATAATAATTATGTATTTATTATTTATTTCTCGCCACCTGTTACGTAGAAACCCAAAAATGGCGAAATGTGGGTGACACAGAAATGTCACACCTCTGCCTACCCCTTCTGGGACAACAGCCGTGAGCATATGAATTAATGAATGAAAATACAGCTCTTTGGTACTAATCATGACGATCCTTGGGCGCGCGCCTCAGTAACGGCAGAACTTGGCATACAACTCATGTGCGCGCACAGGCGCGTGTATTTTGGGCGTATCGGGATCGCAGCTGAGGTGCTTGTCATGACTAGTCCCTTGTTTATAACAACTTAACGTTAACAAACGCTTGCTAAACATACTCTGTCATTGGTTAGAGACACCAATAGACTTAAAATGTGTTTTAACTAAAATAGGTTTAATAAACGATTATGAATATGAGGGTAAGGATAATATGTATTTCGAGCTTCAATAAAAATTTAAATCACTGATCACATATAAATTATATCGAAACAACAATTGTGTTATCACCTGTACCAATTCAAAACCGGTATTAGACTGTAAATTTACGAATGTTACTTAAATATATTGCACGGCCGTTTTTTTGTCGTCATTCGAACTTGGTCGGGTTATGTAGGCTTTCGATGCTTTGTCAGTATTTTAATTGTTTCTCTTTAATTACTGAATTTGATAAGTTGAAATTTTGCATGTGAGTAGTTGAATTAATAAACTAATTATTGGAATACATTTTACTATGCAATTCCTTTAGAACGCCGTGATATTTGACTGCTTTGTAAACAGTGATCTATTCATGGTAAATTGTCCTATAACCCTTTAATTACTAACGGAACATCATTGATACTTGGCAACATGTTGCAGGCACTTACATGGTTTGTATAAACGTGAAAATCTAGACCTCAAAGTGTACACTTTACGAACTACGACCTAATAAGCGTATTCTACGTTTATATTTTTATCTTTTAAACCCTACAATTTTTTCTAAATCTGTTTTTTAAACAAATATAAACAAATTCAAAACAACGTATGTAAAAATCTACAGCTCTCTATATAAGCGCTTTATATGAAAACTAGCTAATGGCCAAACGTTCGCGTAGCGGAAACTTGAATTTCTCCGAAGTTTATGCATACACTAATTTTATTCATACATACACAATTACACACAAATACACACTAATTGTTGGACACATTTTTTTCTTTTAAGTGCATGGATTTAAAAAAAGTTCCGCCAGGACAACGTTCGCCCAGCGGAATCAGTTTTTGGCGAATTTCTCCACAATGGCTGCATACACAATTTTCTTTTTACCATACACAATTACACGACGTCATATACTAAATATCTGCATAATTAAAATCTTTAAATTCAACAACATTCCGCTGCGCGAACGCACACCTAAATCTAATAGGTATGTTGTCAAAATGAAGGTGATTGGTTTTAGGCACCTGTAAATACCTATTACTTATTGCGTATTAAAAATACAGTCTCATTTTAGCCCAATGACATAATACATAGTATGTATGTTAGAAGATATTTTTTTGGCTAGTGATTATAACAAATGCAATACTTGTGTGCTGAAATTGTTGAAAAAAAATACAATTTGTGATTAGTTATAGAGTCGTTGTTTTGTCACTTGCACACATTTTAATTAATGAATTTAATATGATCATGGACATATAAAAACTGCCGAATGAAATTCTCAATGAAACAGGCGTAGGCGTCGTAAATAGCAGCTAACATGTGTCTATATCTGTTTGAAAATATATGCTACTACCCGTTCGCTCTAACTTTGCCGCTGGCGTAGAGGCGTATACCCGAATTGTTAATTAGACGAAGTCAATTGACAGTAGCTAATGTCACTTCGTCATAGAAAATACGCAACATTGTATGAAGAAGTGACATTAGTTGCTGTCAATTTACTTCGTCTAATTAAAAGTTCGACTTTAGTATGGAGCCGAGCGGCAAAGTTAGAGCGAACGAGCAGTACAGGCGAAGTGGATTGATAGAGCGAAACAGTTTTGTTTTTGGGGGAATTCACACGGTTTCGTACCCAAGAGTAAAAACGAGACCCTGTTACTGAGACTTCTCTGTCCATCTGTCAGTTACGAGGCTGTATCTCATGAACCGTGATAGCTAGACAGTTGAAATTTTCAGATTATGTATTTCTGTTGCCACTAAAACAACAAATACTGAAAGCCGAAAATGGAATTAGGTCGCCACCCGTCAGTTTCTCTAATTGGTGATTTTCCCTAAATCGTCAGTTTCCTTATTCGTCAGTTTTTTAGATTTCGTTGAGTGGTCAGTTTTGCTATCTCGTCAGTCTCCCTAATTCGTCAGTTTCCCCAACTAGTCAGTTTACATGAGTCGTCAGTGGGGTACATTCGGAACGAAAAAAAATAAAATATATTTTTTTTAAATTTAATAAGCTACTTTACACGTTTCATATATTATACCGTATTGATTAGGGTTAATTTTGAAAGACAAGTCCATAAGCAATTGTCCAATACCTCTTGAACTTCCATACAGAAAACCTAGGTTTTTGCCTCTGTGCGCGAATCCGACTCGCACTTAGCCGGTTTTTATACGTCCATGATTGTCTAGTTTTCCTAATGTAATAATTATTTGTTTCTAAGAAAATAGTTTACAGTTTAGGTTAATTTAGAATAATTTATAAAACGCAATTTTAATATATTTAATTATTTATTGTGTTAAAGTATTCCAGTTCTGATTCCTATTAAAATGTAAAAATAGTCGAGCAATGTGATAGCAAATGAAAGCTGTGATGTATGTATTATAGGTTATTGAGCGAGTGAAACTGAGGTACCAATTTGAAAATTATTTGCCTGTAAATATGTTTTTAAAATAGGCTATGTGTAAAGCAATTATAACTGTAACGATAAAACGAATGAATGAAATTACAAAAAGAGTCTATGACAATGCATGTATCAATAGTATTGTTTATGATTGCAATTTCAAACATACTCATACAATGAATCAATCAAATCAGCCTATATCGATCCACTGCTGGACGTAGGCCTCTCCAAATTTACGCCACCCTACGCGGTCTTGCGCCTTTCGCACCCAGTCCCAGCCTGCGACCTTTACCAGGTCGTCGGTCCATCTGGCGGGTAGACGTCCTACACTACGTTTACCGAGTCGCGGTCTCCACTCTAGAACTCGTTTGCTCCATCGGCCGTCGGTTCTACAGATGTAGCCAGCCCATTGCCACTTTAATGTGCTTATTCTGCGAGCTATGTCGACCACTCTGGTTTTCTGTCGAATAACCTCATTTCGGAGCTTATCCCTCAGAGATACTCCCAGCATGGCTCGCGTTCCATAGCTCGCTGTGCAAATATTAGGGCTTGGACTAGCTGCACCGTAAATGTCCACGTCTCGGCTCCGTATGTCATAACTGGCAGGACACATTGGTTATAGACTTTCGTCTTCAGGCACTGCGGTATAGGCGAATTGAAAACTCGACGTAGCTTGCTGAACGCTGCCCAGCCCATACACATACAGTATGCTTGAAATATTTAAAACTCGAACCAGTTTCTTCATATAGTGTGGTAAGAAAAGATGGAATCCTCTCTCTTTCTTGTGTATTTCAGTAATATTTCTTGTGTATTTTACAACATAGTTATGTGTGAAATTTGAGTGCACTCTGAAGGTGGAAATGCACACTTGCACAAGTTGTCTTAGATTATTTTATACTGCTGATTGATAGCACTTGGTGGAATTGGTAGCAAATATTTAAACCACTACATACTTGCACTGTTGTATTTATTTATGAACCTGGCCTTTTCGCCTCATGGCATTATCAAAGGCAAACAACAATAACAATTTTGCAACGTAGGTATACAAGCATTAGATTATACAATTTGTTGAGGTTTTGAAAACAGGTATTGTTTTAAAATTTACCCCAAAAATTGTCTTACACTATATGACATACAAACATGTTGCAAAGTTCAGATGGAATAGACATCTGCCAATACCTTTTAGAGACATTGTTGGTAACTGTATGTTCAAGCAGAGATATGAATTAATTTTTGGTATGTTGAGTTTATAATTCTAATCTAAGTAATGATTTTTTCTGACGCATCATGTCCTTATTACACGGTTATTAAGAATTCAAGAGGTGCTTGAAATAAAACGTACTTAATGTTGTTATGCTAGCTTTAATTATTTATTTTCTTCTAATGTATTTATTTTGTTGAAATTTACAAAGAAAACTGGTGCAATATAAAAATAGTCTAAGCTTGAAGCCAGCCATATTATATGTGTACATATATGCATATAAAGTTATATGCTATTTCATGTTATTTTTATTCTACTGTATAAATAACCTATGGGTTAAATTTAAATGATAATGACAGAGTTGGCACCATATAACATCATGCTGTCCTCAAAATTTAGTCCACATTTTGTATTGATAATGTTATCATACATTCACAATGTTTGTATATAAATGTATTATTAACAAAAACCTTGGGCTAAGCCTTTGATAAAACAATTTATTGAAACATTTGCAAGTTGTATTCAAATTTTATGTAAGTATAGCAATGAATGTGTAATTATAATAAATATTTATAAGATAAAAACTTGTTTTAGTACACATTGAATTCAATCCTCTTCATTTTCCAAGTTGATGTGACTGCCAAATTTGCCATATAAGTGTGCTTTTAGTTCAGCCATCTGAGATTTGAGTTCTGTACATTTACTTTCTAGATCTTCAATCTCACCCTGCTTTTTTGATTTGGCAACATCTAATGATTTCTGAAAAATAAACAAAATTCTGTTTTGAGTGATACTCTAAGTACTAGGTACTATTTCTGGGTCCCCATACTATAAACCTAACTAGAGTAACTAGTTGGAAAGAGAAATTCTCATGGTTGACAGACTGATTGTATTAAAACTAAAACTGCAAATCTCTCTTGACTGAAACCAACTTAATCCACTTCAACTCAACTTAATTTACACCAACCTGCACGGCTGCCCCATATCAAAACCTAGCAAGGAACATTTTTTAAGAAAATGTTTTTATTACATAATCTTTATCAACTAGTAAGTCCCTACAAAATAAAAAAAATATCAGAGTGAAAATCTTACAAATAACCAGAGATAGGAATACTCATAACCTAGTAAGTACACCATCCATAATCCCGTAACCATTTACAAACCTAGTATGTCGATCTGACCAATAACAAACCTAGCAAGTCCCTGACACTTGCTAGGTTTTAAAGTGGTTGATGCGTCTTGCTAGGCTTATAAAATGGTCAACAAACATAGTGAATAGAGCTAGAGGGGATAGTGCGCGGCGGGGGCATCAAGTTTCGACACGCCCAAACTGGATGGTAGTCTGGCCCAGTGTGCCTAGGAGAAAGCTGACCTTTTGGGTTCTCTCTTTGCATCCAACTCGACCATGAACGATGGAGGTGCGCTGCCGCCTGACGTCCCCTGGTGTGGCACTTCCATGTCAGAAATTAAATTCAGGCAGTGGGACGTCAGGCGGGAGCTTCAATGCCTAGACGTTCATAAGTCGAGTGGGCCAGACGGCATTCCCGCGGTGGTGCTTAAGCAGTGTGGTCCGGAAATGTGTCCGGTACTTACACGTCTTTTCACGCTTTCATACTCCTTGACAAAAGTCCCGGCGTCGTAGAAGATCGCGTACGTGCATCCTGTGCCTAAGAAGGGTGACAGGACCGACCCGGCCAATTACAAGCCTATAGCCGTCACCTCCCTATTATCAACGGTGATGGAGCGTGTAATTAATGCACAGCTCCTGAGGTACCTTGAGGAACACGACCTGCTCAGTGACCGAAAGTACGGTAGTAGTTCCGTCACAGTTGCTCGATGGGCGATCTTCTTGTGTACCTCACACACCGATGGGCGGCTGCTATCGAGAGTAAGGGAAGGCTCTAGCAGTGAGCCTCGACATCTCTAAAGGTTTTGACCGGATCTGGCACCGTGGTCTTCTTACGAAATTGCCCTACTATGGACTGCCCGAAAGTTTATGCTTATGCGAATGGGTGTCCAGCTTTCTGGCTGGTAGGAGCATCAGGACTGTTGTTTACGGCAGTTATTCTGAATGCATGGCCATAAACGCTGGAGTACCACAAGGATCAATGTTGTCCCCCACTATGTTTCTGCTGCATATCAATGACATGTTGTCTATTGACGGCATTCATTGTTATGCAGACGGCAGTACGGGTGCCACTTGTTATATGGGCCGTCCCGGTATCTCTCGGGCGTGGAGGAAAGTCGTGAACTACTTGTGTCTGAAATCGAGGCTACTCTCTCTAGAGTGTCCGATTGGGGTAAACAAAATCTTGTCAAATTCAACCCCACCAAGACACAAGTATGTGTATTCACAGCAAAGAAACCCCCATTTACTGTGTACAGTTGGTGGACTTAGATTTTCTAATGAAAAAGTTTAACTGCAAGCTCCCTCCTGCGAGCAACGACATCGCAAGGGGCATTAAACATGAAAAAAAACAAGAAATTATTACTGAGCTTGTAAATCTCATGCCAGAATCCAATAAGACCTTCTGGAATGAATTACCAGTGAATGACTTATCTGTCGATCTAACAAGTGACGGAAAAATTAGATACCTGCTAAAATCCTTAAAGATAAATCTATAATTAACTTCTGAAAAAAAATCTGTTCTATTGAAAAGATTTTTTTTAAGTTAAATATCTAAATTAAAATTCTAGTAAGTCGGGTAGATGTATTAAAAAGCAACTTAGTACTTGCTTTTCAATACATCTACCCGACTTACTAGAATTTTAAATTATAAGACCTATTATCTACAATATTCAATAAACCACATTAAAACTTAGCAAGTGCTCTTACTAGGTTAAATACTGGTTTCTACAAGGGCGAACTGATTGTCAAGTCATTATCAAAGTTAGTAAGGAGTATAAAATATGCAATATACACAAATATCATAATATTTTAATATTATAATTATCGTCTATATTTATTTTATGTAATAAAACCATTTTTAAATGGTTTATGTAAATATTGTTCTACGGCTAGCCCAATTTACGTTTTAGCGCTCTCCTGTAAAATTTTGCTTTGAACACTTGCTAGGTTTTGATATGGGGCAGCCGTGCAGTTGGTATGAATTAAGTTAGTTTGGTTTGTATGAAACCAATTTTAACGCAGTAAGTATATCTGTTGACATGAAAAGGGAAGGCATGTGCTAATGTCACAAATCTTTGTGTACCTTAAAAGTGTACGTACCAAGTCTTAACTTGAACTACACCATGGTTTTCCAATGAAAACAATGGTGAGTACATCATACTTATTATGTTGTTGTTGACTGTTTACGTCTTTCAATAAAGAAAGAATACTGTCTGGCCAGGATTTACCGGATATCAGCAATATTCAGATGACATTTCGTAGGTAAGGCAAAAAGTAATTCATTATGAAGATAGTGATCAAGGATGTGGCAACATTACCAGCTAGTGCACCTTTATAACAACTGCTGAGTGATAGATGAGATGAGGCTATTGTGTGTAGTCCTTTTTAAGTATGACTGGATAGCAATTAGGACCGTAAACATGAATCAATTTCATAACCCAATTTCAGGCTCGGACAGAAGTCTGGCTTCACCGCTTCTTGAGTAGAAAGTGGTTTTAAAATAATAATAATGTTATTAGTATCCTTACCAAGGTATCCTCTAAATTTTGGCAGATGAACACTTCACCAATGAGATATGGGATCTTGTCAGAGTCGTCAGCAAGGCTAAGTTCTTCAACTGCTTCTTCCAAATTTTTCATATCATTTTGTTTAACTTTAAGCTCTTCTTTGTAATCATCTACCTTTGCATTGAGTCGAGCAAATTTGTTTATTTTTTGTTGATCTTCGTATGAAATGTGAACATCTGAATCCTAAAAATAGTTTTATTAGGAATAGAAAGTACTACTGTTTTCATACATGTGACCAAAGAGACTTACTGGTTGAAAGGTGCCTTTTCCTGAAGATGCCATTTCTTAGTTATTAGTTTTATTATTTAAACTTTAAATCAAAGAGGTAAACAATTTAAATTCTGTGAAAAGACGTGAGATCATGTCTGTCTGACATCAGTTTGACAGATACATAACCTCAAATTTTTAATTTTTTAAATGATTTATTTACTACATTTGAGTTCAGCCTTTTTGCCCCTATTTATAGGTAAACTGAAAGAATACTTAATTCATTTAATTTTCGAAAAATTCAATGTACTTGCGCGACAAGTTGAGGGCGCTAGAGATCAATATCTTTATTTATTTCACAATATTTACACACATGAAGTTTAAAGAGACGTAGTTAGGAGGACACACACACTGGCACTACTTAATTTTTAAAGAAATCTCTTCTTGCGAGAGGAAGGAGAATGTTCCCAAGCGTGCCTTAACTTATCGCGCACCAGTAGCAGAGAGGTAGCTACTTATAAACCTGGCCCGCTATGGCTGTTGTCTGATGAACGAGGCATTGTTAAAGGAATTGTAAGTTCAGACGTAATCGTTACAAAAAAAAACCTAATCATATCTATCCCTTTGAGTTATCAAAATGAAGCCCGACGAGCCCTAAAGTTGTTTGTAGGTAAGTAACTTCGAAAATCCCTAATATGATGAATATGTAGGTACCTATTTATTTCCACTGCCACGCACTTTCATAGGGTGTAAGTACCGCCCAGAGTGGCCAATCCCAGGTGCCATACCGCCGTTTAATTTTATTTAAATATTTCACAGGTTTCTAAATATTTAACATGTGGCTAATTTGAGCCGCGCTACACCCTAGCTATGCGATCAGTACCATATGTAGAGAGCTCACAACACACTTCTCCGCCCTTTTTCACATTTTCTCCCAGGAGTTGCTAAATACACTCGAGAGCAATGAATCCGGGTCACTTAAAGAATCCTAAAAATCTCGGAAACTAAAAATGCTAGGTTAATGCAATAAATTGTATTTAATAGACAATGTAATACTCCTTAAATGAAGGTATTAAAACTTCTTAGTTATTGTAAAGTTATATCATAAAAAAATCAAATTTGAAAAAGGGCCACTTTCGAAGATGGAACTACGAAATTACAGCATTTGGTGTTGCTTTTGTTTGTAATCTGTCATTTATGTGGGTACATAAACTAAACCATGTGGATAGTGCTCTATATTCATTAATCAAGCTGAAATTATGTCGCTTACGCCTGAAGAATGCACCAGAATACTTACAATGCTGGAAACCGGCCGGAGTCAGCGCGATACAGCCAGGACTGTCGGTGTGTCGCTGTCAACAGTACAAAGAGTTCTCCGACGTTACGAAGAAACTGGTTCTAACCTACGCAGACCAGGAACGGGCAGAACCAGGTGTACCACAGCACGAGAAGACCGATACTTGGTGAACACCATGCTTCGAAATCGCTTTCTCACAGGAACTGAACTCACCAATCAGTTTCGACGCCTCGGAGGAAGTAACCCAAGTGCATGGACAGTAAGACGTCGGCTTGCTGAATCTAACTTAAAACCCCTTAGACCTGCAAACGGCCCTAAACTGGAGCGTGGGCATCGTATTTCGAGACTAAGGTATGCCCAGAGCCACGTAAATTGGAGTATTGAAGATTGGTCAAAAGTTATGTTCTCCGACGAATCAAAATTTATGCTCTACAAGCACAATGGAAGACACAGAGTGTATCGAAGACCAGGGGAAAGATTCAAGCAAGCATGCATCGAAGAAAAAGTAGCCTACGGTGGTGGGTCTGTACTTGTGTGGGCCGGAATTTCTTCTGAAAGTCGCACAGAGCTGGTGATCATAGAAAACGGCTCTTTAACTAGCGTAAGATATGTGGAAGAAATCCTCAATGATCACGTTGGTCCATTTATGGTCAATTTAGGTGAGGATGCTATATTTATGCATGACAATGCCCGACCTCATACAGGTAGGATTGTGAATGACTACCTTCAAGAGATGAACATTACTCGTATGGAGTGGCCAGCGCGCACCCCGGATATCAACCCGATCGAGCATGCTTGGGACGAGCTAGGCAGATGCGTAAAACAACGAAACCTCCCCCAATCACGCTTCGTGAGCTCAAAATTGCTCTCACAGAGGAATGGGAGAATATTCCCCAAAATCGTATAAGGAACTTGGTGTACAGCATGCCAAACCGCGTAAACGCAGTAATGGAAGCACGAGGAGGCAATACGAAGTATTAAAATTCAAGAAAATCGTAATAAAGTTCAAAAATTTCATGTTTCCTATTTTTGTTTTAAGGAGAGATCGGCAGTTTTTTCTTTATGTAATTTTGTGTTAATAAAATGTATGGTGACTCATATTTTTTTTACTTTCATTTAAGGAGTATTACATTGTCTATTAAATACAATTTATTGCATTAACCTATCATTTTTAGTTTCCGAGATTTTTAACATTCTTTAAGTGACCCGGATTCATTGCTCTCGAGTGTAGATAAATGATAGTATCATTTATCTATCAGGTTTTTTTTTACCACTAAGGCAGATGTCAGACAAGCAAACGGCCCACCAGATGTACCGGTGGTTACCGTAGCTTATACAATTAATAATAGTGTCGTACGCCCGTACGCCCACCGGATGACAGCGGCCGATAAGCGCCATCTTGGTAGCATTGGTAGCATTTTCTAACAATAGTGTCATTGACAATGCCGTGACAAGCGCCCCGTGTCCCTTCGGTCTGTTAGGACTGATTTCTATAATGTACCTACTGATCTCATTATGAACAAAAATCAAAATCATCTTTTCCCAAATTGACTGATTTTCTAAATGACTTTGTTTTAGAATGTCGGGAATAAGGCTGTACATGCATTCCGCCTAACTGTACCGTCGCCGCTACTATGACGATGTCGTCATACAAAAATATGTCACGCATTTATCCCCGGGGGAGTATTCCCGTTCGTCCCCTTGACTTCGTCCCCCTAGGGGGACGAACGGGAATTTAATATTTTATTTTCCCGATGGTCCCCTTAATTTTTTTGGGGGGACGAACGGGAATAATTTTTTCATTCTTTTTTGTTATATTGCTCCCAACAAATAATATAAGACAGGTGCGTTGGTAAAACATCAAATTTGAAATTCTATTTTTATTTACAAATGTAGATCAACAAAACAAATGAAGATCGACAAAACAAATGAAGATCGACAAAACAAATGTAGATCGACGAAACAAATGACGGTCAGATAAAGAAATGACGATCGAAAAAACATAATCAGATCAATAAAACAAAAGACTAAGCAAGTTGATAAGGTCAAAAACTACTTGCAGCCATATTTTGTAATCTAGATCAGTGGCGGCTGGTGGATCCTCGATCTGGTGACTTTACTTGCTTTCTTGTTTTAAATTTAATAAGTGTTAATTTTATATCAACTTTATTTTGAAAAGTTTTTTTATGGGTAAGTGTAAGTACTTAGTTAATGTTTATGCTCATTTTCACACAATCCACAAACTTTACACGCAATATAGAATAGAACTAAGAATAAAACAAAAAGAAATAACAATTTAAAAATCAAACCTATCAATAAATATTTAACGCGTCACAGATACAGCGAAACAATACCGGGAGAATTTGAATTTCGTCAAACAAAACATTGAGTACACTCGGTAACCTTCGGATTGCCCGAACGCGTGCGACGCACGAAAAGCGACTCATTGCCCGGTACATTTTCTATGAACGATGTTTTGTCTCACGCACCAAGCGTGTTAGCTCGTATCTAGTACAAGATGTATGGGCAGCCTTCGTGCACTCGGGAAAGCGCACGCCGATTTTTTGTACAGGGAAACTAGGCTTTGGCACTATTTGGTAGTGTAGCAAAGGGCTTAAATTGTTTCGTCATAATTAGGTATGTTATTAGTTTTGGGTTTTTGTATGTTTAAATAATAAGTGTTACATACCTAATGGTAGGATTGGTAAGTAATTTAATAATAAAGAAGGCGTTATTTTTAAATCTTTTGAGCTGGTGGTTCACCGCACGAGCGCACTTAGGTACGGCCACCACTAATCTAAATGCGAGAGCCATTCATAAAAATAGGTGCAAGCTCGACCTTAATGACATTTATCTAAAAATGTGCTTATAGGCGTTTATGGACATCACTGATCACGAATATAATTAAAAATAAATAGATACTATGCATGCTCATAAGGTCGAAATTTGCTTGGACCTTTTTTGTATTCTAGATGCGATAAACATTAAAAAAAATAGGTGCACGCAATTCTTTACCTTATGGACATGCATAATATTTATTTATTTTTTACATATTCATGATCAGTGATGTCTATAAACGCCAAAAACCACATTTTTGGAGAAGTGTTCATAAGGTCGAGATTTGCTTGCACCTATCTTTTCGAATGGCAATCGCATCTAGATTACAAAATATAGCTGCAAGTAATTTTTGACCTCATCAACTTGCTTATAGTCTTTTGTTTTACTGATCTGCATGTTTTTTCGATCTTCATTTGTTTATTCGACCGTCATTTGTTATGCCGATCGTCATTTGTTTTATAGATCTTCATTTGTTTTGTCGATCTTCATTTGTTTCGTCGATCGTCATTTATTTATTCGACCGTCATTTGTTATGCCGATCGTCATTTGTTTTATAGATCTTCATTTGTTTTTTCGATCGTCATTTGTCTATCCGATCATCATTTGTTTTATAGATCTTCATTTGTTTTTTCGATCGTCATTTGTTTATCCGATCGTCACTTGTTTTTTCGATCATCATTTGTTTATCCGAAGGTCATTTGTTTTTTCGATCTTCATTTGCTTTTTTTTCATCTGTTTATCGTCATTTGATTTTTTTTTCATTTGATTTTGGTCGAGGGGGACGAAAGGGGGACGAATGGCACTTAATCGAAGAACATATTCCCATTCGTCCCCTCTTGAATTAGTAGGGGGACGATCGGGAACTGATTAAATATTATTTTTGTGAATTCCCGTTCGTCCCCCTCGGGGGGACGAAGTCAAGGGGACGAACGGGAATACTCCATAGGCAGACGCATACTATAGGTACCCCTACATTCTCACTATGTCTCATAGAAATTAATCGGCGCCGGTCGTGGCTACGCTCTGTAGAATTTTGAAGCCTTCAACGTGGCGTACCTAACCACTGCCACAATTACTGGTAACCGTGACCACTGGTTTAACGCGCCTTCCGCAGCACATAAACGCTCGTAGGTAAATGGAAAAGTCAAAAAACACTCGCACATTTCCGGAAAGATGCTCAATGCAACTCTAGGCTTTCAGGATAGCGCCCATTGGGGCTTGAAATTTTAGCACTTAGTGAAACAAGTAGGTACGCTGATAATTAATGGCAATTAAGTGCAGCAGGAGATGTGTTTCTATCTTTGCTTCATAGTCCATCTATGGTGGGCAGTTTGCAAGCGGGTGGGGTCTTCTCTCGTTTTCCATAAATTCATTTGCACTAATATTGTTTGCCATAATCATCCCCGATCATAATATTTACTTGCACTATTATCATTTATACCTACTAATAACGTTTGCCTTAACAACTCAACAGTCATAACGGCCCCAATGACTTTCTCTACCAACATATATCATAATAAAATGACTTTCTCTACCAACATATATCATAATAATTAGTTTCCATAATTAACACATCTCATAATCGACTCTTGACATAATCAAAATGTTAGGTCGAAATTAATTATCGTTAACAGTCCGACTCAGTTTAATCCGACTCGGATAGGTTAGGTTAGAAGACTAAGGCGGGAGCGAAGCGAAGCGGAGCTCGCACCTTAGTCTTCGTGGTTTTTTTTAACCTACCCAGAAGTAGGCTCCGTCGAGCTTAGTAAGTAGACGCTATAGTTTTAGGTCTAATTGTGAATAAAAAATCTGTGTCCTATAAATTATCTTTATTTATTGATGGTGAAGTAAAAGTATTCATGGTGAGTAAAAGTTATGGAAAATGGCATTATTGAAAACGAAAATTATGGCAAATACATTTATGGATTTAAATTGTTATGGCACTTGATCGATTATGACCAATGGAATTAGTGAAAGTCATTTTATGTCATTTCACGATTATGGCAACTGAAGCGTTATTTCTAATGAAATTATGGCAAATACCAGTATGGCATATGAAATTATGACATTTAAAATTTTGGCAAACATTAGTAAACCAGCGGGTGGAGCTTAATCCCATTTTTCTTTTTTTTATATATTTAGCTCGCCAAATTGACGTTGCCACCTGCCTGATGGAAAGCCGTGGCGCATCTAGCGATTGGGGGCCACTTCTGACAGTCAGTAGTCCTTAAGTTGGCGGCCCTGTGATGTGCCTCTTCACGCTCCTCTTGAAGAACCCGTGATTGTAAGATCCCTAAAAGGACTCGGCAGTAGTGGCACTCAAACGTTATCTCTCACCGTATCCAATGTTGGTACTCAACAATTTGAACTTGTCCTGTAAGCACCCATCTCAGCAGTTCTATTCAGCTGCTTCTTTAAGACTTTGTTCGCATAGGGCGTAAATTGCAACAGCCAAAAACCGTGCATGACTGTATATATACTCCATACCAATTCCTAGACATACTAATTGGCACTCTGTCTGTACGATGATAATATTAGGGTTCCGTCCGTAACCACGGGGTAAAAACGGGACCCTATTATTGAGACTCTGTTGTCCGTCTGTCTGTCTGTCACCAGGCTGTATCTCATGAACCGTTACAGCTAGATAGACAGTTTGATTATTCACAGATGATATATTTAGGTATACAGGTAAAAATACTTAATACCTATTAAGGCCTAAGGGTGACTACCAAACTACACAGTTACACACGTAACTTTTACTGTATTTTGATACGCAGTGCTCCGTGAGCGAATCCAACTCGCACTTGGCCAGTTTTATTTACAAAATGTAAAATACTACCTATTTGTGTTGTTTGAGGATTATTTCTGTACCTACTTCTACTCCGACCACAGCCTAACTACTTTTTATAAATTACTTAGGTTAGTAGGTACGCTCTATTTACACTTTGATTGTATTTGATTTACAATTTTCCATCCATTAACAGATTTCCAGGTAACCTTTGTCTTGTTTTTTATATCGCAGTTTTCTAAACTGGGTGTAATTGTTAAGTGTGTTCAGCAGACGTTTATACCTTAAACTAGAGGACCTCACGAGGTTTCACCTGCGTAGTTCCCGTTTTCGTGGGAATATGGGAATGAAAAATAACCTGTGTTCACCAGGGATAGTGTAGCTACTCAACAGTGAACGAAGTTTTCAAAAAGGTTCAGTAGTTTCGAAGCCTATTCAATGCTAACAAACAAACAATCAAATCTTTCCTTTTTAGGGTTCCGTACCCAAAGGGTAAAGAACGGGACCCTATTCATGAGACTTCGCTGTCCGTCTGTCTGTCTGTCTGTCTGTCTGTCTGTCTGTCAGAAGGCTGTACTTATCTCATGAACGGTGATAGCTAGAGAGTTGATATTTTCACAGATTATGTGTTTTTGTTGCCGCTATTACAACAAATACTGAAAACAAAAACATAATAATATTTAAGGGGGGCTTCCATACAACAAACGTGTTTTTTAGCGATTTTGTCTTATATATTCGGTAATAAGGTATCCTTCTCAATTTAAATACGTTAGTTAATTTGAACATTTCATCAAGATCATTCATTCCCTTTACACCATGCAAATTAAATGAATACTTTAGGAGGTATACAATCAAATGTTGCTCAATGAAATTAATTTCGTGTCGCCATGATTGAACATTATACGGGTCACATACCTACTAACTTATTTTTCGACTTTCATCGTAAATTTTTTTTCTTTAAAAAGTGAACAACGCTTTCAGCAGTTTACTTTAGGTAGGTGTAATATTTCAAAGATAGCTATTTCATAGGAAATAGTAAACAAATAGTCCATAATTTTAGATTTTTCTCCAGTATAAACAATTTACGTACAAACACACAATTTATGTTGTAGACGTAGATATCGTGTTTATAATGTCATCATTCAAATGTCATCAATATTCTGAAAAAGAAATTACACATAGAGTTCACAAACTCTTTTTGAAATACATATATACTGTAGCTACCGTAGAGGATCTATACAAGGATAGTTAACACTTTATAGCAACGCGAACTGTCTAAGGCGCGCGTTGCTCGATGTTGATAGATAATGAGGGCAACCAGTAGACGCTTGAAATACTCACAGAATATCGAGCAGTGTATTTTCATAAAAAAATAATAATTAAAACAAATTGGACCTTTACTGGGACATCCTTTCGAGAGCTTACCCGGGGCTCCCAACCGTAGGCTGTTGGCCGTTAAACAAATACGACTTTTTGTTGTTTTTTGGTACGGAACCCTCCGTGCGGGAGTCCGACTCGCACTTGGCCAGTTTTTATAATATTAGTAAAATAAATACAAATAAAGAAGAAGTTATCAAAAAGAATTGAAGTGCAGTTAAAAGTGCTTACGTGCTTACGTGCGTAGTACCTAATTATTGAGCAGATACGAGTAGTAGGTAGCTAGATACTTATTCAACTTAAATGCATGATACATCCTGCATTGATCACACATAGCCAAAGTGAAATACCTTTATCTATCTACATAATATGTTTCTTAGCTGTAATTTACTTAGAAATGTACTTAATTTGAATTTATTCAATAAACTTCGAAACTTAGTGCCTAATGAATGAAATAGAAATACACATTTCTCTCTCTTTATTAAGGTAAAGCGAATAAGTCAGTAGGTATAGAATGACTCCCTTGAATTCAAGGCAGAAATAGCGAAGGTTGACATGTCTCTATAATTTCTGAATTGCAAAACCGTCATTATTGATGCTTGTGTGGAACAATCCTTAAAGTACTCTCTTTCTAACACATAAAAATAATTGAAATCGGACCACGCATTTTGTCTTTCCATTCCCTCTCCCAAAAGAATTGCGCAAAATATCTGGATTCAAGGTATCCTAAAGTCTTCCTGGGATTATAAGCTCAGGTTGTGCCAAGAAGTATCATTTAAATTAATAATTTAGTTCTGGCGTGATGCTTATTTGGGATACAGACAGACAGACGTCGAACGTGAGGGAAAATCCTCATGGATGTTATGCCGGACTCATAACTACTAAAAAACCTCACGTAACGCCCAACAGCCTATGGTTGGGAGCCCCGGGTAAGCCCTCGTAAGGATGTCCCAGGACTCCCAACAGACCCACGGCTGCCACTGCGGCCTCGACCAGTAGGCGGTTCGGGTGCTATCCCGCGTCTTTGGGGGGTTTCGGGTGTGATCCCGCTTTTCAGGGGAGTTCCTCACGTCACACTGCCGTCATGGGCCTGCTTCTGTAAGGACAGTGAGCCGCCCTCTCACCGTCCTCAGGCCCCCGGTCATGGAGGCCGATAGTCGTCGGTGAAGACACGTCGGCGGCGTCCAAGCCGCCGACTGCGGAACTCGGGTGGGAGAGTTCTCTCCCGTTCCCGCCCCACCGTCTCTTTCACGAGCATGACCTACTCGCAGAAAGAGGCGGTTACAGGATGCCCTTCAATAAACATTTTCAAAATATCTTCCATTACAGATTGTCTATCCATTACCTACCAACAGTTTCAATAAAGTTATTTCAGAAACTAAAGAAGGCAACAAGAACTCGTCCATGTGCGACGTTTGAATACTTGAACGGCGATGTTAGGGCTGTGGTTAGGGCACGATCATCAACATCATTCTACTGCTAATCCCGGTTGCGTCTCCTTACTTCGGAGCCCAGGATCCGCTGTTTATGCATACGATACTTTATTTTCATGCATGATATTAATATACGAGTACTATCATAAGGCGGCTTTGGCAGTTATAGGTATAATCTCTTAAAGGTGGGAGATGTCGGTTGGTTAAATATATAAAGTCAAAATTTTGATTAACTGTATAATGGCACTAATAGAAATAAGTTAGTTCAGTTCACGTTATGTGGCGTCTCTGTGTGCAATCGATACCAGTCCACCCCCGAATATCTACACGGAAGAACAATTACCAATGTAACCGTTTAAATTCTTTTGTGATTACTGCTAATCTGTCACGTTTCGACATCTTATGCAGTATTAACATAGAGCTGACGAGATGTTAGCATAGACATCCACGCCACCACCTAACGTGACAAAGCTTATATTGCCGTTTACTTGTAAACTATTAGGTAATAGAGTAATTTTAAGTCAATCACTCTTCATTCATATTAGGGTATTTCTAGTTGCTTCCAATCCCTACCTGATTTTGGAGCCTGGGGCAGTTCGTATCAGCTACTAGGACTATATACAGTCTGGCTTTTTACGAGTACTTTCGGCATCGTTGGAAGCGACGCGGTCGCTGCTGACTATCCTTTGAACCCCTGGAACCATTCAGAGAATCTGCATCGTAGTATCCGTTGCTCAGCAGTTGTACCATTTGCAGATGAGGTCCTTTGGGTTTTGGAGGTCTTTGTGGATTAAATTTCTATATAAAATTTACTAGCTGATGCCCGCAGCTTCGCCCGCGTACAATTTGTTCCCATGGTAACTTATTCCCGGGATAAAAAGTCGCCAATGTGTTAGTCCAGACTATAATGTATCTCTGTACCAAATTTCAGCCCGATCCGTTCAGCGGTTTGAGCGTGAAAGAGTAACAAACATCCACACTCACAAACTTTCGCATTTATAATATTAGTAAGATACCGACCGCCCTAGTGCTAAAGGTGAAGATGTAGAGCGACGTGCTCCACATCTTTCTTTCTCAGAAAACATTGACATACTGAAATCGTGATCGGAGAAAAATATTGTTGAAAAAACCGAGTTGTGGCTATTTGCTTCTTTTATAGACCATCTTTTATCTAAACAGATTTCAGACTAGATATATTTTCTTATATTTTTAGTCGTACAATCATCACAATTGCAGACCAAGCAAACAAAACACATTTAATGATGTCATTTATGTGGTTAAGTCACATAACAAAACCTTTGTTCTGTTTATAATGGCGAGGAGTTTTCACTGTTCTTTGCAATCGCTTCAACAGCTCCAGTGTTCCAGTGTCAAATCAGTGAATGCGTTTATGGCAGTGTCGCACGACCCCTCCACAACACGACCAATACTTTGAGGCTGCGCTTACGTCGCCGCGAGTTCTGCCGTTCACTGGCCGCGCACTTACAATTCGAACGTCAAACATACCACGCGCACCAACCGTTAGACTTTATTTTTTTTGTGAAGAAACAAATTCGTGATGGAGAAGGAGCATCAGCCAGATTCCATGGCCACCATTACCATGAAGCCGGAGTACCCACCGTCAGAAGTGTACAGCGCATCAGAACCACCACCGGTAAGACAATATCCGTCATTCTCTTTACATAAAATGTTAAACACGTAACGTGTGGGTTTTCTGTCGTCTTGTGATCATCGTGACTAGAACTTTAAGCTGTATACATGATGTTTTTATTATTTGGAATTCCCCGTATACATTTACGTTTGATTTTGTTGAGAATAAATATAAATATACGAATTAATTTTATGTAGAAGTACTCGTAATACTTTCTAGATGTCTATCTTGGTTATTTAGCTATAAAGTGATACTAATTGAGTGTAAACTGTACATTAGTGCTGGATCTAAGTGCGGGAAAGCGCCTTTCTCTCGGTGCTCGCGGCGGAGACCGCTGGCGCGTAGCGGGTTGTTTGTAAACACCGATTACTAACATCGCCCACCGTTCTAATTGCACTGATAATATTCGCACCCTCACGGTCAAATCTCAGGAATAGTTTTTTTTCATTAGGTAATTTTGCTGTAATACTTTTGGATATCGAGCCTACATAAAATATAGAGTCTAAATGAGTACCTGTCTCCTCGTTTTGATGACGGTTTAAAATTTTTCGGAGGGATTTGACTATTCTTTCTTGCATTACGGATCATAGTGTTTGTCTCCGAAACGGTTCGACCGATTTTTGTTATATTTAGTAGAGATGGGTGCTCTAGACCAGTAACATACAGATATTTTAAACCGACTACAAAAAAACGTTCACAGATCAGTATTATTTTTTACTAGCGGACGTCACGCGGTTTCACCCGCGTAGTTCCTGTTCCCGTGGGAATACGGGAATAAAATATAGCCTATGTTCACCGCAAAGAGTGTAGCTTCCCAACAGTGAAAGATTTTTCAAATCGGTCCTGTAGTTCTATTCGTTACAAACAAAAAAACAAATCTTTCCTCTTTATAATATTAGTATAGATAAATCGACTTGAAGATTAATTTTATTTAATAAAAACAATCATCTCATTTTATGTTATACGGTTCTCCGTTCTCGAACCGTTGAGTATTTTACACACCTATTGGAAAATTTTCAACTTTGACATTGTTCAACATTTCACACCACTCTCAATGCGCAATAGCTTAGTTTAAAAAGTTAAAAAAAAAGGTAACAAGTTGACCAGAAGACGGATATACTTGTATATAGTTAACATATTGTTTTCACAGGAGAAAAATCATCCGTGTCAAAAGGTTTTCAGTCTAATTAATAAGTGGACCTATAAATGACAAATATTATTTAACTAAAGGATATCTAAAGTTCAACAATGTTTTAATAACTGTGTCTAATATTAATTACAATAACGCTACATTTGCAATGGCGTAATACCAACATACCTTTAAAATAACATTTGATAATTTGAACACCTTTTACGCCGGCATTGTGATGATAGATGACCTTCAATTCGTAGTTCAATTGAATAAACATACTTATGATACTGTACCTAGGTTTAACAAGTCAATGTAAATATATAATAATGTACTACACACAAAATTTATTAAGAGCCTACCAGACGCCAAATTGTTGAAAGAAGATAAAAGATATACATTTAAGCGTGCAAGATAGAGAGAGATGCGATCGGTTTTTGTGCGTGTTTATCGAAATAAATTAATTATAAAAAAACTATAACCAATATTAAAAAAGTAGTCTAGTGCAAATGAAGATTTTACTATTGTATTTCTTATAAATATTTTATATTATAAAAAGAACTTAAAACTTATGAGACCAAGGTTAAAATTTCAAGAAATCGAGGTATTTTCAACACAAAAATCTATGGAGGATTTTTCAGCAATCGAGTTTTTAGCCTAGTGCGTTTTTAGTTTATGAACTGAAGTTGTCTGTGTTAAAATTTTAATTCATTAGACCTCACGAGTCCTGAGATCTAAATCAAGGTAATAGTCTATTTGGCGTCATACAGACTCTTAAATTACGTGGGACAACATACCACAGACGAAATGTAAGCGTTTAAGTCTTTGCCTATCCCTTGTGAGAAAAAAAGGATGTATTCATGTAGATTTGAAAAGCAGTGCCTTTACTACACTATACTCTGTAAAATATAGCTTGATCTCAGTGACAGTTATATTAACGTAAACAAAATTGACTTTTATTTCAAAGGCTTAAAGTTGTTATTTACAGTTTTCACCTCTGTGTTCTCTCTCTCTCTCTGCATTTCAATCACAAAAGCTTTATACCGTTGCAATAAAGTCTATTCTTGTTTACGTTTGTAGAACTGTCGTAGAGATCAAGCTATATTTTACAGAGTATAGAGAATAAAAAAAAAAAATTGGTTTGGTTACGTTATTTATTTGCGTTTCTAATACCACTTTGTTGACTTTTTTGTTCTGACTGATTTTAAATTGATTTGAACGTGATCCATTTTAAAAACATACCATTCAATTTCCAAATTTATTGATCTATTGAATGAGTGATAAGTAAGGAAAGGAAGATAGATAGAAATGTAAATATCATTTTTACTTACGAAATATTGAATGTTTGATAGTGGTACGAAAGACAGCGCTCTCCTTAAAGGGGAGTTAAGTACCAAAAAAAAAATCTAATATGAATGTTATGTACTTATAACTAACATCCTATCATATTTTCGTTCTTAAACATCTAGAGTTGAGTCATTCGGAAATGGATGCCATGCCATATTCAGCGCAATGTTGCTTACCATAATGTAGAGCTGAATGTCCTGGGACATCCTTCGGAGGGCTTACCCGTTACTCCCAACCATAGGCTGTTAGGCGTTACGTGAGGTTTTTTAGTCGGTAGGAGTCTGGCATAGCATCCATGATGGATTTACCCTCACGTTAAAAAAAATGAAGAGCTGATTTTTAGTGGGCACCTTCCTTACAAAATCTTACTTATTTATTACTAGCTGTTAACACTTTAAAACACCTACCCTACCTAGGTTAGGTAGGTTCCTGCAGGATCTTCTTAATAGGTAAGTAATCAATTAAGAAAATAAATAATATTTTAAGTTCGATACATTCTGTGTCCGTCTCCTCCACGTGGATATTGGCTTAGTTTATAATTTATTTTGATATGTACATATAATAGCATATTTATATCGAAATGGAATTCGTATATTAAATGCCAACTCGCGGTATTGTGCCATCATTTCACAGAAATCGCTGAAGTAGGTACTGCAGCTACTTTCGGAATTTTAAGATTTTGAATGAACAAATAGTAAGTAAGTATATTAGAATATTATTACAATTATATTTCTATTCTAACGTAATAATATGCTTAAGTCTTACTATGAATAAAAATGCATCATAAAATTTTATAATAGCTTAACTTAATACAATTGATGCTTGAAAATGTATTGTTTTTCGTTGAAAATTTTACACGTAGGTACATAACTTTTATTTGTTTTAATTTAATCCTTTTGCCTGTAGATATAATATATGAACTCGTGAGTCTTATAAAGGTATGTTAGATATATCTGTAATTTTTCATACATCCGTTCAAGTGGTATTTTAGTAGTCCAAAAGGATGTATCATAAATAATTGCACAAATAAACAATCAGTGCGTAATTGGATCACGTTTATTTAAGCATAAACATGTACATACCTATCCATTAAAGTAGTATAAATCTATACATCCCTTTCTTAGAACTATGTAAGGTATAAACTATGAGAAAATTCATTGTTCTATTGTCTCTGCCTAGCCATTAATATAGCCTTCACTATCACAGTTAACTGTCACGCAACTTCATCATACCAAGTAAATGGCAACCTTTATAAGGTATTCAATATGACGTCAAATTCTTAGATACTAGGTTAAATAAAATTTAATTGGCATTGTAAAGGAAAGTGGAGATATAAGATTCACATCTTTATTCAAGTTACACGATAGACATTAATCGTAGACTATTAGTTACTCTAGGGTAAGTTTATTAGTTCTGGGGTATCTTTCCAAGGGTTAACCCGGGGCTCCCAACTGTAGGCTGTTAGGTAGGATACGTGTGGTTTTTAGTCGGTATAGGAGTCCGCATCCCTGTAGAATTTTCCTCACGTTAAAAAGAGGTAGGTACCTAAGTTTATTGTGCTCCATGTTAACTGGACGTGTATCGCGTGTGTTAGATTTTGTACTCGTAATAAACCTTTTTCTTATTAATATCATCATGTTTGTTCCTCACAGTCCGCTTTCGTAATAATTTTCTCGCACACAGACATTATTTTGACTATATTAATACTTACTTATATATAAATATGCTAAAATCTGCATAATCTATAAATGTATTTTCTGTTAAATTTTCTGTTTCTTAGATATTAGTTGCTTTTAATTAAATTGCCCACTTGTAGTGTGAAAGCCCTAGAAATGTCTTGGTTATTTGTTGCGGTTTTTAGGACATTTCTACTAACATTTATTATTAAAACCTCAGTTTCCGCCTCAGACCTTTTATAACGGTCGATATTGATTACTGACTCAATTGATTGAAAATTCATTGAAATTGGCACAAAGGAAAACATTAATATTGAAAGCTTCCTTCTTTTGGAAACACAAACATCTTCTATGGTGGAAAATTTATAAAGATTTTTGTAAACATGCAAACATCCATATTATAGGCTTCGGTAATCAATGATCTGGTGGACTGTAAAACTGTTTGACACTTTTCTAGTATATCAAAAAATATACATACATAAATCTATGCAACTTCTATAACAAACAAATAAAAGACATTCTTAGCTAACAACCTTCGCTGGTATTCTCCCTTGAGTGCCGATATTTTGAACAGTAACCTTCGCCTCGATTGTGAATCAGCATACGACCGGTTTTTGAAAGCGTCGGCTCCATCAGTAACTCATTATCTTTACGTAAAAGTGCATTGTAGTCGCTTTTCAAACATAAAGGTGCCGACCTGAGCATTCACTTGTAATGAGCTTTCTTGCGAATGTAACGTTACTAAAAATTAAAAGAGAGCGTTTTAGTGAGTATTCTATAGAGCTTTCTAGCAAGAAGTCTTGCTGAAGGGCAGTAAAATATGCTTTGAGCTTTTTGTCGAGTCGTGCTTCATCAAATCATCTCATCTTATCTTTTTGAGGAATGATTTTTTTCGTGCATCGACTAGAGCGTTCGCTATAAAGATCATAAAATTGTTCGAAACGATGTTTAGCCCTGTTCGTTGTTCAATTTTATTAGTTAAAAAAAAAGCGAGTGCTTGATAGTCTGTTACAAGTGAACACTCAAGTCTGTCAGCACTTTTATGAAATAAGTCAATGTATCAATTAATTTTAAATAGCAACATTTACTGAAACTGAAGAAGTCAGCGTTCTGTCTGTGAAAAATACCTGATTCTAAATATGATGAAAGTACTCTGAGAGTGTATGGAAACGGAATTTTTTTTTTGACATTTGTTATGACTGCTCCGCTCCGTTTGGTAGTAAGCATGATAATACATAGTCTATTAATATAAGTAAGTATAGATATAAAGAATTTAAACGATGTTAATTATTCAGTAAAGTTACAAAAGGATAAAAAAAATTCTAGAAATCAGTCAGTATGACGTTACCTTTTCGTGTACATAAGAACAAAATATTTGCATTATTTTTAACACTTCAGATTGCGTCAACCATTTGTGACTGTAACATTTGAGTTTAAGTTATTTTCATAGGTACGTACACTAATTAACAATAGATTTTATTTTGTTCTTTTTGACATTGTTCAAATACGATTCATAAAATGTCACAAATATACTGACAAGACTTGGTTGAAGGAAATTTTTTTCATATCACAATATCTCTCAGCCGAATAAATAAACATTTGTTACCTACTTGTTATAAGAGTATGTAAGTATTTTAAAATAATGTAACATTAAAAAAGAAAAGTAGGTTCTACTTTAGTATTGATTATTAAATAAATTATATTATACTCACCACCCTTTTGAAACATATTACCAGACACGCAAATTAAAAGTAGGCATATGTACCATGACGGCTTAGGTCGACCTTCAATTACTGTTTGAATTGATATGGATGTAAACATTTTGATTTTGGCACTCGGTCCTCATAAAAATTGCATAAACACGCTAGAACTCATAATAATATTGAACTTGTCATATTAATTGACACACTCCAACGAAATTCATCGTGATAATATATAAATATTTCTCAAGTATCAAAATTGTTCCTCTAACTAGGTATAACTATCATCGATTCCTAAATAATGATATAAAATTAATCAAAAATACAGTTAAGGTAGAGCCTTAACTGTATCTTATTTTACCTTACATATTTTATGACTGCAAATGTAACTTTTATACTAACTTATAATAAACCTATACCTAAGATGTACGACGCCGGACTAAAAGGTTGTCTAAAATGCTCTCGAAGTCTCTGTTTCGACACATAAACGTTGGGCACGGCCGGCATCGCTTCGTCTAAGTTACCGTACGGCGTGGATGAGACCTACATTTCTGGTTATGTCTGTGCAATAACTTGCTGCAATCATTACATTTGGCAAGCGGATTCTTCGGCTATTTGACTAATCTTACTAATATCTTACTAATATTATAAATGCGAAAGTTTGTGAGTGTGGATGTTTGTTACTTTTCCACGCCCAAACCGCTGAACGGATCGGGCTGAAATTTGGTACAGAGATACATTATAGTCTGGAATAACACATAGGCTACTTTTTATCCTAGGAATAAGTTCCCACGGGAAGCAATTTTACGCGGGCGAAGCTGCGGGCATCAGCTAGTTAGATATAAATGCGAAAGTTTGTAAGTGTGGATGCTTGTGACTCTTTACACTGAACTGAACATACTAGGTACTTTTTTATCCCGGAATAGGTTCCCGTGGAAAACGCAAACGGGAACATAAATCCACGCGAGAAATATAAAATTAAGTCAAGATTTGTCGACGACTCCATTCATTCAAATTTCGATTGAAATATTCCATTTAATTTTAAAGTTTTGACATAATTTGTCAATTTGAACAAGTATATGCAGTTATTATTTAAAATATTATTCTTTTTATTGAATTTCAACAATTTTATGACTACGTTATGTTAAATAGTGACTAAGCTAACGTCAAAATATTTATTTTAGTTTTGGGCTAACTTATTTACTTGACTAAATAGGTACTACGTATGCAACAATAATTTGTTAGTAAGTAGGTAGTTCATTTCAAGTTAATGGTTTGGAATAGATATGTTTTCATGGGTAGCTTGAAAGGAAACAGAATTCCTCACGGCCGAAGCCGCGGTTATCAGCTATTTATATTATAAAAACTATTGAAAATAACACAAGGTCTTATAGACAAATGCAAAATACTTAGACAAACTTTGGTAAGAATACCAAATAGATACATAAAGATAAATAGTGCTAATTTTCGTGTCACAAAACTTATCTAAACGAGTTTAACAGAAGATTTATGTCCATCCTTGTCTGGCATTAGCTAGAAAATGAGATAGGAACACATTTTACTTCTCCCAAACTAGTTTTAAAGTTTTGTATTTTGTAACAGAGAATTGACCTCTGTATGCGACATCACCGTTATGTCAAAATGTTAGTAATGGATGTCGTGTTGGACCGAGTTTGGTTTTTAGGGCTCCGTACGCAAAAGGTAAAAACGGGAGCCTATTCATGTGACTTCGCCATCCTTCTGTCTGTCCGTCATGAGGCTGTATCTCAGGAACCGTGACAGCTAGAGAGCTGATATTTTCACAGATGATGTATATATGTTGCTGCTGTAACAACAAATACTAAAAAAAAGAAAAAAAGGGGAATTAAGTTTGCCATACAGTAAAAGTGATCATTTGCCGTTTTTGGTACGGAACTCTCTGTGCGCGAGTCCAACTGGCACTTAATCTGTTTTTTTATTTCTCAACTATAATAATAAAACAAAGGTTTACCTACACAGGCAAGGTTAAAGTCCAGACAGAGCAAAAACATAAACAGCACCAATCTGAGTGAAATCGTTATTGGATTGTCCGTCAACTGTACACAATGATGGTTGCGTCACATCCGACGCTGGCCACCGCTCGGCTAACTGGATATTTGTACAAAATACTGCTTCCACAACGTCTCATTTTTTAAAGGCTTCTCTGGTTACCATTCAGTGTGTTTTGTTACGTGGCTTGGGTCTTGTTTCGTGTCATTGTATGTGGTTCAGTTAATTTAAAGTCATGTCAGCAGCATTATTTAAACCTTGATAAAGGGGATATTGATTTTTTTAAAAATTGGTAACTCTCTTGGACGCGACGTGTCTAATGTCAGTTCAAAACGAAAACGCTTATGATACTTGTGTACCTACTACTGAAAGGGACAGGAGAGCGATTTGAGATTCACCGAAAAAAAATTGGCTAAGTCTCATTTAAGACGTCATAGAGGAGTGAAAGATGTGACCTGGGTAATCTAGCACATGGCATACGCCAGCCACAATTAAGGTTGTAAGATCCATCACGGTAGAATGGCAGAAGAGGCATTATGATTGTCTCTCTTACCATATGCAGCTCATGAAGGAGCTCACTGTAAAGGTCGTTTCGGTGCTGATAGTTTTATCAAAAACGGCGCTCTACATGCTGTTATAATTACTAATTTCGATGTTTTGGTCGATTCAAAACTGACACACCGTAAGCTACGATAATGATCAATCCTTTCCAATTATTTTCAATTTTATTTGTTGATCTTCAATTTGTAAATATTACTTGTTGAGTGATGTTAATTCTCCCTCCAATTACACGTCGGGATTGTCTATACACAGTAGGTACGCCAAGGGCAACCTGATCCTAAACCTACAAAACCATAGGCAGATAGTAGGACCTGACGATGTGGTTTTATCCGGGTTTACCTACTCCAACATAGATCCTATGAGGATTTCACACGTAGAAAAACTATATCGCGTGGTTACAAAAGATTTGATTCTGATTTCTTACTATTTGACATATCTACCCTTCTCAAGTGAAGAGCCTGCGGCCTTATAAGAGTGACAAAGGTTTCTCTCAAAATAGTTATGTATCCTTCTTTTTATTAATGTTCGCTTTATGCAAAAACCGTGTAAGCAGGCTGACAAGGTTCTTCACCCGAGCTGTTTAAAAATAAAGAAGTACATAGAGTATGCTCCTATTGATAAAAGTACATATTGCATGTAGGTACTTAATTTAATATGTTTATTTCGTTTAATACAAAAGTGAATGTTTGATTATTATTCCATTTCAATTGAGTTTATTTGTATTGAACATACGTGTTTTCTGTTAGTGAAACCTTATAGATACATAATAAAGTATGTGACTCAGACGATTGATACGTCAAGCAGAAGAACTGTGCCATACATATTAAGTACCTATTGAATATAATGTATGTTGAGTGGTATAAACCATCTGGGTTTTCTACTGAAACCATGTAGGTAGATATTCTGGACAAAAATAACTGTTGAATTTTAAATATGGAAAATAATTGGTTTCGAGCAGGATTCGAACCTGCATCTTCTTGCATATCGTGCAAGATGCTTAACCACTTAGCCACCGAAACCTACTCGGAACCAACCAAATTTTCCACCTAATATACGTCTTGGGGCTCGAAACCAATTTTTTTTCCATATTTTGTGCAAAAAAAATGTATTTAAATACGTTCATGAGAGTTGAATATACAGAATATAAGGACTGCATTATGGAAATTGTTTTAATTTAGAAAAGCGCAATGAAGCACATCTGTTATATCAGACGTCTTTAGCTACGGTGAACGCGATAATAGTCTAACAAAATACCTAGCTTTTTCATGTAATACCTTCAATTGTAACCAAAAGTACATTTGGTCGCTAAAAGAATCATTTATTTGAATCAGACGTTACATGGCGGTAATCCATATGATTCTTAGAACGATGATATAGGAAGGAGGGAGAGAGGATCCTCTCCTTCCCATCCTTTATTATCGTTGTACCTACATTGAAATATCTCCAGCTACCCTGAATCCGTGGGTTCTCCCATTATTATTAAATAAACTACTTGAATTTCTGCCAACATTCAGAATCATGTCTACAAGCTTTTCAGAGCTTAAAATTAAAATAATTTGTAGAACTGGGACATAATATTTTTGAATATTGAATTTCCTTTAGCACCTGTTCCATGGGAGTCCTGGGGTCATCCTTCGGAGGGCTTTCCCGGGGCACCCAACCATAGGCATTAGGGACGAAACGTGTGGTTTTTAGTCGGTAGGAGTTCGGCATGACATTAATGTAATATTTTCCTCACGTTAAAAAAAGCACCTGTTCTATAATGGGCAATACCGGCCATAGCTATGTTAACAAAGCCTATAAAATAAGTGTGTGTGTATTTATGTACATGTACACGTGTCAAAAGTTCTTTGATCTCACATAACTTCTCCATAAGCTTAACATAATTGTAAAAATATGAAAATAACAATTTGAATTGTTACATGATAGTGTACCTATAGTTTAACTTATTCATCAAACGAATGTACTTATAAAAATATTCTTAATCTATTCCAACTTCATTACTTAGTCTAATTTTTGATTCTCTCACTCTCAACCAAATGCGATAAAATAAGTATACTCGTAGGTACTAAGTTCAAAAATTACTACCAATGAGTACCTATTGTACATAGTTATGTAAAATAAACAATTTCATAATAATGAAAACAAACATCTAAAAATAAATTACTTATTAACTTATTTGTGTAATTATGAAAACTATTTTCAAACCCAAAAGTGTATAAATTTACGTACTTAATTAATATTAATTTATATCATGGCATACATCTGGCTCATCAAAATTGTTTCCAATTGTTGAAATTTCTGTAATAATGTGGGTTTGTGTGCAAGGTAGGTATTTAATGCACCTTTCTACAACATTTTTTTATAATCCACTTTGCATCTATGAAGTTATGTATTATAATACTGGTATTTAATACATGTATTATGCACAGGTCAAGTAGGAACCTACAAATACATAGTATGAATTATTTTCGACTAAGGCCATTTATTATGACGATTAGAAACCTTGCCCGTTATCACAGTTACTTTTGCATTTTTGTTATTTTACTATTTTTTTATGAGACTTCGCGTGAAAGTTCTAATTGAAAAATATGAATTGCTTTCTGCCTAGTCCCTTGGCAAATTATACATGATATTATGAAGCCTATGTGTAGATTCGACCACTTGTTTATATTCGTACAAAATTTGAATTGAATCTAGTCAGTAGTTTTTGCGTTTATCCCGGAAATCAACTTTTCCATAAACTTAACACAACTGTGTTTATTACCGGCCTTATAAATAAATTTACAACAATCGTACCTATTGATTAATTACTACCAGCGAATAGACAACCAAAAATTTCTTCGTTGACTTCGGTATCCTTTGAAGACACAGAGCAAATATTCTTTTAAAGTGTTCATTACACCATTTTTACTCTTTTGTATGGTTTTATTAAATTATATTTTATTACTTTGGATTTAATATATTATTGAAGTGCTACCGACTAAGTGAACTTAGATACCTATTTTCTTTTCCATTCCTGGCCATATCGTGTGAATATAGAAATGTGCGGACACAGTACATACACACATACAACAGTAGGTACTAATTGCTACTCCAGCAATTCAATTAAACGCTTGTCTTACCTATATTGACATACCTATGTCAAAGTTTTCGACAGTTCATCTTTGATTAATAGAAACTCTACATAATGGTCATGTATGGTTAGAGACACGAAGAACATTTAACTTTTTAATTAAACAAATTATCTCCACAGAATAGAATTTCTAGTAGGCAGCCAATCATAGTTCGTCAATTAAAACGCTCTGCAATTATTTACAATCGACAAGTGAAAGTTGTAAAGGTTGCTGTACAGAAAGTTTCGTTTGCAAATTGTAAGAAATAGGTATTGGATTAGAACTAAGTACTTTAACAAATTAGTGTTTTGCAGTCACTACAAAACGTAGGCCTAGGATTATTACTACCACAGTCTAGACGAAATTGAAAGTCTAAAAATTCTCAACCGCAAGTAGGTATCCTGTCTTTTCAACATGGCCCACCAGGCCACCACATATTATAAATGATATCAAATACAATTCGTAACAAGAGAGCAAAAACTATGCCTCTATCTAACTCTTAAGTAAAAAGCCGTGGATATATTTTGTATAGATACCAAATAAAAATATGTTCGTAAAAACAAGACATAAAGGATCTTTCATATTGGTCCTTCGTTTTATATAACAAAATCTTGAGCTCTCAAAATCCACAAAAGGAACCTCTCTGATATCCGCATATCTAAATCGTCAAAGACAGCTCCTAATAAGGGGTCAACGTGAGGTTATTTAAAAGGTTACTTTCTCTCAGACAGTATACTGCTGTGTAATGTGACGTCATTTAGTGCTTTAGGTAATGCAACGATACTTCAATACTTTCACTAAGCTCCCCACCACCTAATGTTATGAGTGTAGACCTGTAAATGGTTGCACTGATGAACCATACTTACACAACATAAATAATTTTATCTATCGACACTAATATTATAAAGAGGAAAAATGTTTGTGTGTGTGTATGTTTGTAACGAGTAAACTCAAAAACTACTGCGCTGATTTGAAAAATTCTTTTACCTTTGGAAAGCTACATTCACCTTGAGTAACATATGCTATATTTTATTCCCATATTCCCATGGGAACAGGAGCTACGCGGGTGAAACCTCGTGACGTCCGCTAGTATATTATAAAATTAGCAGGTGAGTGGCTCGCCTATCAACACCCTTCACTCTTACACCCAGCAAAACAACTTCTTTTTTTACGTGTCGACATTCTCATGGATGTTGTGTCAGACTCTTATCGACTAAAGCCATACGATACCCATCCATATACCTACGGCTGGGAGTCTCGGGGACGTCCTCGGAAGGATAACCTCAGGGCTACCAACACAAAAACTTTACTCCTAAAGACGAGCAATTTAGCTTAACTTAGCGTTTGCAGCTGTAGTGGAGCCCTGTCAAGATTATTAGTGTCTAAGCCAAAGTGCACCTGCAGCTCCAGTTTGGAAAGTCTACAATCGGTCCCAATAATGCTGAAAATTAGTAAAATATTATCCATTATTAAAATTTATTTACATGCGTATAATGTCACCTTGCTCCCAGAAGGTATACTGTATTTCAATAGCTTTGAGCAATTACGTAAACAAACACATTTGATCCTATATATGCATAGTTACTTGCAATTGAGTATTCACCCTGATTATATTCCAGTATTCAGGAGTCATAAAGTGTTCTTACAATCATTTCAACACCAAATAACTTTTTTATGACGGTATATTTTCATTTAAAATATACTCAGGATAGTAAAAAATTCAATGATTTGTCATACTATATTTTTCTACTGTCTCTCTGTCTTAGACAACGATTGTCAAAACATGACATGTTTACCTTATGGCCAGATCGGGCAGGATTGGACTATAGAGACATGTTATACGCCAACACTGACCAGCTTACCACGTAATAGGTGGTGAGCTTATTGTCGCAATGAAATAGACAGTTAATACTCTTTTCTGTTAAATTAAAAACTAAACTGATAAAATTGTGAACTGTACACGAATAAAAATGGCGACATCTTGCGCGGAACCATCTTGCAATTGATGAATAAGATTCACGATAAGGCACGTTCACTTGAAAGATAAATTATTCGTCTTCAATTTAAATGCAGGATAATAAATTCTGAGGCGTTTTGACTTTTGTAGCTATATAAGGTTTGGTTGCATAAATTATAATGATAAATGGATATAATGTTAAAATCTTAACCCAATCCAGCGATTTAGAGAAATATTTCCTATACAAAACCTTTGCTGAACAATAAGCCTTTGGTTTCGGTGGCCAGTAACATTTTAGAGAAAACGTAGGTAGTTATATATTATTTATATCTACCTACGCCTTCGTTCTAGCCCTATGGTTATACTTCCGAGGACTCACCCGGGAGTCCTGGGTGGCCCTAGGCAGATTAAAGGGCAGCGGATGGTTTAATAGCAGGAGCCGGACTCCTAACTATAAAACCACACGATTCAAAGCACAAATCACAGTCATAGCATACATGAGAATTTCCACAGATAAAAAACAAACATAATTATAATACCAAAGATTAGGTATGTATATAAACAACTATCGGACATCACGGGGTTTTAGCCGCGTACTTCCCGTTCCCGTAGGAATACGTGAATAAAATATAGCCTATGTTCACCGCAAAGAGTGTACCTTCCCAACAGTGAAAGGATTTTCAAATCGGTCCAGTAGTTCCGGAGCCTATTCGTTACAAACAAACCAACAAAAAAACAAAAAAGAAAAAAAAAACAAATCTTTCCTCTTTATAATATTAGTATAGATAGTTACTACAAACTTACATTTCACCATTGTATTTTGTCCTTTTCCCACGTTGTGAGCCTAATCTAATACAACAATGGCACTAAATTCTATCTAGCTATAAAACTAGATTACCTATAGTAAGTTCAACTCATCAGTGCGCGCGGCGCTATGTGTGCGTGCGCTAGTAATTATACAGCTTTCATTTGTGTGCCAGTGACGCAGCCGTCTTCACAGAGTACATTTGTTTATTATGAGATAGAGACGTTACTCGACTTATTGACGACACCAGCGGTGCCAAGTAGTCTTTGCAGGAAACTCTGCGAGGCCGCGAAATAAAAATTATAATAAACAAAAAGCATACAGCGTCATCTACCACGTTTTGAAGGCAACTCTTACGATATAATGAAACAAAATTAAATATCATGACAATTCTCAATGTAACTGCAATGTTGACATCCTGTGTAAGTTGGTTACATTATAATCCATTACACAGTGTTCTAAGTGATAATACCATGGGTACAGTCGTTAAAGAAAATGTCTAGTTTTTCACGGAGAAAATGTTTAAGAAGTCAGGTAAATATTTTTGATGTGTCAATTCGATGTAATTAATATTTTTTATCACTACATATATATTATTATAAAACAAAGTTCTTCACGACAAACTTAAAAACTACTGCATTGATTTTCATGCTGAGATCACCAATGATTCTTGAGAACGGTTTGCGTATATAATTTGGTGAGTTTGTTTGACATTGACTAAAATATAACGATATTAGTTGGAGATTTCGGAAAAAAATCAGGTGTACGGGAGCTTTTAAGGAAAACGTTGCCTAAACCCTTCGAGTCATAACAAAATAATGTATGGTAGATTTGTTTAGCTTATAAAGGCCTACAGAATAGTCGAAAAATGATAGAGCTCCAAATCCTAAGCAGAAAAAAATCTAAAGCAGAAAAAAATAGAAATGCAGACATGATGGTCGACAAAAAAAACATTGCTTGTACAGTAAATATGACAATAATTTTACTGTATGACTTGATTTAAAAAGTAAAAAGACCATACTCTATACATCTAAAAAAAACTGTGGAGGGTCGAGAGTCTGTACAATTGGAAGATAATTTGAAAATTTTAATTGGAGGGCGTTCTCTAATCGATACATACTGAAGCCGAAAATGTAATTGAAAATTTTCATGTCCGTCTGTCTGTCTATCTGTATCCCGAATAAGTATCACGCTGAAACTACTGAATTGATTTAAATGAAACTTGGTACAATCTGAGCTTATAATTCGAAGAAGGTTCTGGGATACTTTTGATCCCGATATTTTCCACTGTTCCTTTGGGAGAGGGCAGGGCAGTTTTACACGCTGCTTAATGAGTTTGATGAAGAAATACCTCTCCTTTCGTACACCTTATGTGACGCAAACGAAGTTGCAAGAGTCAGCTAGTTTGTAATAAGATTGATGGCATTCTCCACATGGCTTAAAAGTTCTTCGGCCACCACCGCGGCACCGTATCATCCTGAACTAAACCCAATCGAAAATGTAGGGGGAATAAAAAAAATATATAATGCCTCGCATAGCATCGAACAAAATGTGATGGGAATAATCTATACATATAATAAAATGATAGAAAAGCCAAAACTGTACATTGGAAATATTGACAAAAAAATACTCGCTGGGTGTTCTACATAAGATACCGAAGCTGAAAATATAGTTAGATTTTTTTTTGTCTGTTTGTCTGTTTGTCTGTTTGTCTGTTTGTCTGTTTGTCTGTTTGCTTTGCTTTGTCCGGAAGGATCTCGAAAAGTACTGAACAGATTTGGTTCAAATTTTGCACAAATATTACTTAGGGGTGTGGTCTTAAAATAGGCTATATATTATCACGCCACATATCCTAGGGGCTAAGCAGAGAGCAATGAAATGTTTAAACCGTTGGATTGATTTAACTAAAACGTAGCAGGAATATTAGTAGGAGATAGGTTTTACACTAAGACAACAATTATTATTACGCTAAATTTTTTAGGAGCTCGGCAGAGAACAATGAAAATCTTTTTGTATATTTTTGCAAAATACAGAAACGACTGAATAATTTTAATTAATCTTTTACTTGAAGAGCAATCTAGAGGTAGCATCTTTAAATAGGCTATATATTATTACGCTACATATCCTAGGAACTAGGCAGAGGGTAGTGCCATATGTAAGTATGTGGATTGATTAAACTAAAACGTTACAGGAATATTAGTAAGAGATCGGTTTTACGCACCGGCTACATTATCACGCTAAATATCTTGGAGGCACGATAGAGAAAAATTAAATCCTGTGTTTGCTATGATATACATACTTATATATTTCAAAAATCTATATCTATACATATAATAAAATGATAGAAAAGCCAAAACTGTACATTGGAAATATTAACAAAAAAATACTCGCTGGGTGTTCTACATAAGATACCGAAGCTGAAAATATAGTTAGATTTTTTTTTGTCTGTTTGTCTGTTTGTCTGTTTGTCTGTTTGCTTTGCTTTGTCCGGAAGGATCTCGAAAAGTACTGAACAGATTTGGTTCAAATTTTGCACAAATATTACTTAGGGGTGTGGTCTTAAAATAGGCTATATATTATCACGCCACATATCCTAGGGGCTAAGCAGAGAGCAATGAAATGTTTAAACCGTTGGATTGATTTAACTAAAACGTAGCAGGAATATTAGTAGGAGATAGGTTTTACACTAAGACAACAATTATTATTACGCTAAATTTTTTAGGAGCTCGGCAGAGAACAATGAAAATCTTTTTGTATATTTTTGCAAAATACAGAAACGACTGAATAATTTTAATTAATCTTTTACTTGAAGAGCAATCTAGAGGTAGCATCTTTAAATAGGCTATATATTATCACGCTACATATCCTAGGAACTAGGCAGAGGGTAGTGCCATATGTAAGTATGTGGATTGATTAAACTAAAACGTTATAGGAATATTAGTAAGAGATCGGTTTTACGCACCGGCTACATTATCACGCTAAATATCTTGGAGGCCCGATAGAGAAAAATTAAATCCTGTGTTTGCTATGATATACATACTTATATATTTCAAAAATCTATATCTATACATATAATAAAATGATAGAAAAGCCAAAACTGTACATTGGAAATATTAACAAAAAAATACTCGCTGGGTGTTCTACATAAGATACCGAAGCTGAAAATATAGTTAGATTTTTTTTTGTCTGTTTGTCTGTTTGTCTGTTTGTCTGTTTGCTTTGCTTTGTCCGGAAGGATCTCGAAAAGTACTGAACAGATTTGGTTCAAATTTTGCACAAATATTACTTAGGGGTGTGGTCTTAAAATAGGCTATATATTATCACGCCACATATCCTAGGGGCTAAGCAGAGAGCAATGAAATGTTTAAACCGTTGGATTGATTTAACTAAAACGTAGTAGGAATATTAGTAGGAGATAGGTTTTACACTAAGACAACAATTATTATTACGCTAAATTTTTTAGGAGCTCGGCAGAGAACAATGAAAATCTTTTTGTATATTTTTGCAAAATACAGAAACGACTGAATAATTTTAATTAATCTTTTACTTGAAGAGCAATCTAGAGGTAGCATCTTTAAATAGGCTATATATTATCACGCTACATATCCTAGGAACTAGGCAGAGGGTAGTGCCATATGTAAGTATGTGGATTGATTAAACTAAAACGTTACAGGAATATTAGTAAGAGATCGGTTTTACGCACCGGCTACATTATCACGCTAAATATCTTGGAGGCCCGATAGAGAAAAATTAAATCCTGTGTTTGCTATGATATACATACTTATATATTTCAAAAATCTATATCTATACATATAATAAAATGATAGAAAAGCCAAAACTGTACATTGGAAATATTAACAAATAAATACTCGCTGGGTGTTCTACATAAGATACCGAAGCTGAAAATATAGTTAGATTTTTTTTTGTCTGTTTGTCTGTTTGCTTTGCTTTGTCCGGAAGGATCTCGAAAAGTACTGAACAGATTTGGTTCAAATTTTGCACAAATATTACTTAGGGGTGTGGTCTTAAAATAGGCTATATATTGTCACGCCACATATCCTAGGGGCTAAGCAGAGAGCAATGAAATGTTTAAACCGTTGGATTGATTTAACTAAAACGTAGCAGGAATATTAGTAGGAGATAGGTTTTACACTCAGACAACAATTATTATTACGCCAATTTTTTTAAGAGCTCGGCAGAGAACAATGAAAATCTGTTTGTATATTTTTGCAAAATACAGAAATTACTGAATAATTTTAATTAATCTTTTATTTGAATAGCAATCTAGAGGTAGGATCTTTACAATTTACAATAGCCTTAATCATTAAGCTCTTTTATCATTAAGCCAACAGGCCAGTTTAGATTTACCCTCATATTCAAAGGGATTCTTGAATTCTAGGTTTTGCGAAAGTTAGGATGTCTCTAATTCCTGAACTAGAAAACCTTTAACATGGAAACTTGTGTGAAACATTCATTACAGTATTCCCTTTATAACACTAAAAAAAAATTGGAATCCGAAAACGCATTGAGAAGTAACAACTAAAAAACCGTTTTGTCTTTCATCCCTTCTCCCAAAGGAACCGCGCAAAATATCGAGATCAAAAGTACCTATCCTAGAACCTTCCTCGGATTATAAGCTCTGATTGTACTAAGTTTCATTCAAATCCATTCAGTAACTTCGGCGTGATACTTATTCGGAATACAGACAGACAGACACACATGAAAAATGTAATTTCATTTTCGGCTTCAGTAGACTCTCGACCCTCAACAGTTTTACTATATGTATAGACTAGCTAACCCTCGCAACTTCGTTTACGTCACATAAGATCTATGAAAGGAGAGGTATTTCTTCATCAGACTCATCAAGCAGCGTGTGAAACTGCCCTGTTTGCTTAATCAAAAAAGAGCTTAAAGATTAACCCTTAAATGCATATGGTTGCCAATTGTCTACAAACTACTTTTGTACTTCTAAAAAGTGACATATGTGACAAGTGTTTCTGAATGTATGTTTTTATCATAGCTAATAACATAATGAAACAAAAAAATATGAAAGAAACTCGGCAGAAATTAAAATTACCGCGCAATTTGACATAACGAAAGCGAAGGGGGAAAAAGTTGATTGTGTGATAATTAGTGACTTTTGAATTGAAATTTACTGAGAAGTAATTGCTGAAACGATTTAAAAAAATAAGAAATACATTAGACATAAGGTAAGAAACCACTATTATAACGGCTTTTTTGGCAATTTATCCTGAATGTGTCTGTAGCTTGATTTTTATGTATGTTGCCAAATGTCTACACCATGCGTTTGCTTTATTTTGCCTATTTGGGTATAGTTTTGGTATTTTGGTTATTTCGCTTTTCTTTTCAGCATGTATGACTCGCTGGCAGAAAAAGAAATCGAGCCAGCTCTTGCTGCTTTACATGACGGTGAGGTCTTCGAAGATGGTGTAGATTTCGATGATGATAATATCGAATATTATTCAAATTTAGGGCACTTATTGCATGAACTGGAAGATCAATCCTTGAATAATAAAGAAGACCCTCCCATATTCTATGAAGAGGAGCACTTGTCAGGTGGTGCATCCACGGCCGAACCTGTGGCGGAAACCTCATCTCAAATAAACCATAATTATCCCAAAAATCATAAAGGACTACAGTGCCTATATGGGCGGAGTAGACCTCATTGACAGTTTCTTAGGAAGGTATAGGATCTGAATAAAAAGTAGAAAATGCTATCTTCGGCTTTTTTATCACATGATGGACATGTCATGTCGGCTATAAATTCTTGGGTGTTGTATAAGACACCTACCGACCGGTACCATTGTATGGTTTTATACAATGCCTTACAACAGTCTATGGCCGGGAGTCCGGGGCAAGCCCTCGGAAGGATGTCCCAGGGTTCCCGGCAGACTACCACCGCGGCCTCGCCTAGATGGTTCGGGTACTATCCCGCGTCTGTGAGGGTCTGGGGGGATAATTAGGTGCTATGCCACTACTATTAGTGGCGAAGAGACATGCCACCGTCTTGGTCAGATTCTGTAAGGACGACGAGCAGCCAACTCGCCCTTCTCTGACCCTCGGTCATGGAGGCCGGTAGTCCTGGGCGTAAAGCAACCGGCGACGACCCCATCGCTGACTGCGGAACCCGGGAAGGAGATTTCTTTCCCGCTCCCTCCCTGCTGCCTTTTTCTCGAGCATAACTTGCTTGCAGAAAGACGCAACAGCGTTTCACTTTCCCCCGCTGGAGACCTTGGTCCTCACCATGGTCTCCAGCGTGAGAATGCAGAATTTGATGCTAAAAAGCACTGAGGACCTATGAAGCCTGTTCCACCTAAAGATGATAGAACTGACGGGGTTGATTGATCACAATGAGAGAAGGTGTGATACAAGAAATAGGTGCAAATTACAAGGATGTGAGGGGTTTTCACGCACAGAATGTATCAAGTGTCAGGTGGCCCTTTGTCATACTAAAGACAGAAATTGTTTTGTTTCGTTACATACATAAATAACCACTAGGATTATAAGTTATTAGATTTTGATCTCACCTACCGCATTGTTATTTGTTTTTCCCTAGACGCATAATGTAGCCAAATGTCTACAAACTGTATTTTTTCAAAAGTATACTTTTTAATCAAACCAAGATTTTTTTTATTATTTTTCCCTTTATTTATGACTCAAAATCTATATTGAAATATTTATTTTATAACTAAATAAAAAATCATGCATTTAAGGGTTAAGTCTATTCCAAAGCAATTCATTTAATAGAAATTGAATTATTTTACAATAGCCTTAACCATTAAGCTCTTTTATGATTAAGCCAACACGCCACTCAAACGTTGCTTATAATGAACATTCTTAAAACAACTTTACTGAAAAATGTTGAGCTTTGGCTACAGTGACATGGGTACATAAATTAAATCACCTTAAACATAATAAGTACATGCATACGGTCACGCCTTTATCCCCAAAGGGGTATCGAGGCATATTATATGTTTACCTTTTTTAATTTGTACCACGTAACGTAATAGGTGGTGAGCCGCATTGCCGTGTTGAAATGGACAGGCGTTAGTACTGCCTACTTTTGAAAATTATGCAATCTATAAGGTCTTCAACTTGGTTTAACGACTGCCATTTACTGGCTACCGTTAGCGTTAGTGTTATCGTCTCAACTCTTCCGATTACGCGTAAAGTTTTCAGTCTGTGGCCCTAATCTAACAAACGTTTTGTATTCGCGCTTCACCATACTACTTACTCTTATAATTATTAAAGGGGCTAATTATAAACACGTACGTCATACCTGCCTTGGACGCACTAAAACCATGAGGTCTCTTCCTATCCATCTAGCGCAGTCCTAGGGTATCCTTTAGAGGGCTTACCCGGGGCTCCCAATCGTAGGCTGTTAGGTAGGATACGTGTGGTTTTTAGTCAGTGGGAGTCATAGTACATTCATGTGGGATTTTCCTCACGTTAAAAAAATCCATCTAGCGCATAACTCCCCGGGTAAGTTGGAGGATGTCCTAAATTTGTTCCCACATTTTGGTTACGACTTATCCTAGCTAGAGGCTCAAATAGAATACGGTTCAAACTTTGCTTATAACAAATTTCCACGCGGACGAAGTCGCGGGTAACAGCTAGTGAAATTAATAAACGAACGTTAAGGTCAAATTGATGAAGAGATGTGGCGTAATACAAAGAAGAAGAATACTATGGACATTTTGATATGGAATCTGAATTTATAATTAACCTTGTAGAGAGCAGCGAATCCTAAATTTACTCAATTTTATTCTTTTAGCAGCAAAACATATTAATATGTTTAACATACATTTCACCCCTTAAGTTTTTTATTTTAGTTAAACGAGTGTTTTTGTATTTTGTACTTCACTGTACCTCTTGTCACGCACACGAAGTCACTGTGTTTATACGAGGTTTACCCCCACATAGGGCCGCGCGCACAGATGAGTTGAACTTACTATACCTACTTTTTATTTCTTACTGTTCTTCTTTATTCTGTGGCACGTCTAGTGACATCGCAACTATTACGAAAACATAAATTGAAAACCGTCGCGGTCGTTGTCGAAATTGTAGACCCGGTCGGCCTGGTAAATGCTTTCTTGCATAACTTTAGGCTGTTATGAAAACTACACTACTAAGTTTACGTTCTTAACTAGCAAATACCAAGTGATTTGAAGTTAGCTAGTTTTGTGTGGTACAGAACAGTGCCTATTAGACACGTCATTCACGAGCATCACGGCTTTCAAAAACAGCAGATCTTTTATACATTTAAAAAAATAATTTCGAATAAATGATCTATGGTAGCATGTATGAAAAGTAGCGCAATTGCCTGAATTTTTTGTTGCCATTTTTCAGTGTTGGTAACGTAGGTTGTACCTATCTATAGATTTTATATATCATTGGCCTCAATGACTTTTCCAAAATGAAATGAGAGAGAACAGCTCTGTTACAGGCTGGTATGATTGATAGATTGCTGGCATTGACGGAGTAGTTTTCTAGATGTCAGGTAGATGGTCAATATTTATGTATAGTGCCTGGTAAGGTACTTGGGGCCCTTGTTATTAGTTGTTATCTTACTTGCGAAAGGAGGACGTACGTGACTTTGACACAGACTCCTATTGAGATCGGACTCAGTGTTCTGTAAACGATCACTGCAGTAAGCAACCATCCAAGAACTGGCCATAGTGAAAACTATGGCCAGTCCTTGGATGGGTGACCATCCATGTGACCAATTTGTGACATTTATTTGAGCGTTTTCGTGCTTCGGAAAACACGTTGTTAAGCCGTTGGTTCTGGTTGCCAGTAAAATGGCGGTCGTTAAGCCAAGTTGAAGGATTTTTTAGGCGCCTGTCCATCTCAACACGGCAATACGGCTCACCACTTATTACGTGGGACAAAATATCTTAAAAAGGTTAAATGTGGGCATATAATATGTCTCTGCCTACCCCTTCGGGGATAAAGGCGTGATCATATGTATGTATGTATGTAAAACTATCAATGTAACCGAGACTTATGCCGAGATGAGTTAGTTAGGTACCTAGGTTAGTAAGACCTCCAGCTCTTTTTGTTCACATCAATCGGAAAAAACCAAGACGTAACTAAACAACTTCTTATTACGGCTCATGGAACATGTAATGAAGTCTAGATTTGCATACAAAGTGATATTAGACGACTATAATGTAGGTATCTATATTTTTGAATTGCCGTGTATCATAATGGGGTTTTCATAATGTGAAAGTTCTATTTTATAGTCTGGAATAGCATATTGTTTACGTTAACGTTACGTTTTATCCGTGGATTGCGTTCCTAAGGACTGAGAGCCCGGGAATAGATTACCACGCGGGTGAAACCGCGGTTTTCATTTAGTCAATGCCACGGGGGCGTCATGCCCCCCTAGGCGAGGCCGCAGTGGTAGCCGTAGGTCTGTTGGGAGTCCTAGGACATCCTTCCGAGGGCTTACCCGGGGCTTACTTAACCGTAGGCTGTTGGGCGTTACCTGAGGATTTTTTTATCAATAGGAGTCCGGCATAACATCCACGAGGATTTTCCCTCACGTTAAAGAAAAACGGCGGCCTTGTGTCGGCTTAGTTTTGATAGTAATAATGTAAATATTATTCACAAAAAAAACATATATTCGCTGTACAGATCTAGTAAAATATAAACACACTTGCATAGGAAGGACAACGAAAGTTAGCTTACTCTAAACAGAATTTCAACAAAATTGGTTCAGGGATACGAGCGTGATTGAAAGACGAACGCCCAAATATCTTCACAGACCTTCTATATTACAATAAGATACAATAACGCCCATTTATTCGAATCAGTGGGTGTATTAATCGCCGAGTCTGCCCACAGTGATCACAATAGGCACAAGTCGATTCAAAGGCGGGAAATGGTACCGCGAAAGGAAGTGGTACTTAGATGCTGTACGTGATTAAAATCCCGCAAAAAGGATATAGATAGGTATGTCCTTATCTTTTACCTATGCCTTTACTCAAGTTCATTTAAAAAATATATGTTTAGGTAGACTCTGTGGAGACTATTATAAAGAAACTGATCTTTTCGCCTCAATACCTACTCCAAAATAAATATAATTTTAGTTGGAATTCTTCAGGCGATAAAGAGTAGGTATGTACCTATATTTTCTTTATAAACATTCAGTGTTCGTAATACATATTCAAGGTAAATGTTATCTTTTCTTTTATGAAACCATCAAGTAGGTACCTAAAAGACGGTTGTCAAGGAAAAACTAAACGGAAAATAAAGAGAAACATCTGTCAGATAAACCGTTTCTGAGCTGGTTGAGCGCATTGGATCGATTTTCAAGGAAGCCCCATCATCTGTAGTTTTCGAATATGGGTTGTATGTATTTAGAAATAATATATGTTCATACACAGTCTCCCGTAACACAAGCTGACGTCAGTGTAATTTAGGATTTGGGCAAAAGAAAAGGAAACCGTTCTTAGCGAGACGATTCAGTTTTATACATGAACTACTGTGGATCTCCCAGAGCTTAAAGCCATATTACAGTGTACTGGTAGTACCAATAGATCTCTATTTACCTAGTTTTGAACGATATCATCACTCCGAGTTATAAAGTACAGCTTGGCAAAAAAGAGTAAAAAATAATGGAGACGCCACTATGCAGTCTATATGGCAAACCACCAATCAGTATCCAGTCATAAACGTCAATTAAAATTACCAATCAAATTGTAGTACATACTTTATTTATTGACTGACATATGTGACGTTATTGACAGCATTTTGACAATGAAGCCAGCATGCAAATATTACTTCCGTTGCTAGTTTTTTTGCCAAGCTATAGTTTCGAGGTTTTCGGGAAGATATCTGAAATGTAGTTAAAAAATGCTTTGATTCACTGTATCTAATCCGTATCCGCAGATCTATTTCTTCTAATAAACGTATTTATCTTTCATTTGAAGAAAGTAATGAAAGAAAAAAAAACAATTACATTAATTAACAATCTCAGAAATAAAATAAGGAAGAAAATAAAAAAAGGAAAACGTAAAAATAGAGAAGACAACATTTACCAATTTAAGCTTTTTAAAATTGTAATTATATAGTAATATGTATTTACACAATTTATTCTCACGGAGAGGGCGATTATAATCTGTTAAAAGTAAATTATTATTATATTATCCATGTGAATTGTGAAATATTCATGTAAATTTGAATAAACAGCGTTTAATGAGTGTAATTCCCCACGGATGCAATGCCGGACTTAAACCGACGACGGTTTCAGTCGTAAATCGTGGTAAAACCCCACGATCCCTATCTGCTCGGAATCGGGTATCTCCTCCGAAGGGTTCTTGACAGATATTGGTTACCAATGCGGCCTTAAAAATAACAGTATCGCAGTTAATCTTTTGTTTTGACGTGTGAAAAATCCGCCATGGATGTTATGCCGGACTCTTACCGACTAAAAACCACACGTTCCCTACTACTGCCTACGATTGGGAGTCCCGGGTGAGCCCTCAGAAGGATATCCCTAGGAATGCAGTACTCAATAAAAGCGAAGTACTCAATTCTCATGAACTAATTCAGTAAAGATTTATTCATCCCTACTTAATATTATAAAATATGCGAAAGTAACTCTGTCTGTCTGTCTGTTAGGCTTTCACGCCTAAACGGCGGAGCGATTGAGATGAAATTTGGTATAGAGATAGTTCGAGGCCCTGGGAAGGACATAGGCTTATAGGCATAACGACTTCTACGCGGTCGAAGCCGCGGGGAACAGCTCGTATATAATATTTGATGCCCTTTGCTGTATCTCGTGTCCGATGGTGAGTTAACGATAACTTCGGACCCCACGTTAGCTAACCTCACCTAACAAGCACAAGATTTTCATTAATCAGAGTTTAAAGAACCATTAGGTCATGGTAGCTCCTTTCATTCCTCATTGCCTTTAGCTCATTAGCTTCATCTCGCTAAGGACAAACTAAGCGTAGGCAATTACTTAGCCCTTTGTTCGTATAAAAGCCTTATGGGAAAATAGAATGTGTGAAATAATGTTGCTAAATAGTAATTTAAGCCTCACTAGTGGATTCTGAATTACTGGTAACAGGCACTTTAACGATTTACTGAAATTGGTTTGATGGCACTGAGGATTTCATTGTTACGAAGCTAACGGGTTTAAATATTTTATTTTTAATCAGTGTAATCCATCGTTAGTTATTGAGTGCTAGAGCACAGGTTTTATAATCATAAAAGATTGCCAAACTACTATAAAATATAGTCATCTGTCAAGTCGAGTCAAGATAATTCAAGGCCTCCATGACCGAGGGCCTGAGGACGGTGAGTGGGCTGCTCACCGTCCTTACAGAAGCAGACCCATTACGGCAGCGTGGCGTGAGGGATTCACGCACACCCCCCCCTAAGAAGCGGGATCACACCCGAAACCCCCCAAAGACGCGGGAAAGCAGCCGAACAACCCCTTTTTTTTTTCTTTGTTTAACGTGAGGGAAAATCCTCATGGATAACATGGACTCCTACCGACTAAAAAACCTCACGTAACGCTCAACAGCCTATGGTTGGGAGCCCCGGGTAAGCCCTCGGAAGGATGGCCCAGGAGCCTGAACCACCCCCTAGGCGAAGCCGCAGTGGTAGCCGTAGGTCTGTTGGGAGTCCTGGGACATCCTTCCGAGGGCTTACCCGGGTCTCCCAACCGTAGGCTGTTGGTCGTTACGTAAGGTTTTTTCATCGGTAGGAGTCCGGCATAGCATTCATGAAGGAATTTCCCTCCCGTTAATAAAAAAAAAGTCAAGATAATTCAAATCGGGAATAGTTCATCGCAGTTAGACTGGAAAGTCGACCTCAACTGGGTTGGTAAAAGGCTCGATGGATGATGATGGTTTATAATGTCTGTCTTGGTAATTATGCGGTTGCCCCAAGTCAAGTCAAGACGCTGACTCTTGAAATAGCGCTCAAAAAAACCCGCTGAGTTTCTTGCCAGTTCTTCTCAGGTTGGTCTGAAAGAGTTTTTGTTTTATATTCTGGACGTTTTACAAGCGCATCTGTATAATGCCTGAGTGAAATTTTTTTTTGACTAGACAAGTCGCCCTTATTACACTGTGAATGTAACATTTTGAGGCAATCGATAAAAAAAACAATTATAATGAAGATTTTAATAAGATTATTGCATGAAATCTATAAAAGTACAGAATTAAAAATGAATTTCTATTGAAATTTGCGACAAAATGCTCTAAGTCTGGTTAATATAATACACGACCATTATTTTTCAATTAATGCGAAAGATTATGATTGCTAATTGTAAAATACGGTATTGCAATCATAATTAAACCTGCATAGTACCTAATAAATTAAATCCGGTTGTGGAAATATTAAATCTTAACACGGTTTATTAGATAACTTTATTTTTAGCGCGAAAATGGGCTTGTGAAGAAAAAAATCTGAGTTCAATTTATACTTCAGTAGCAACCTTTAAAAGTCGAAATTTGATAGTAATTAGCAAAAAATAATCTTTACGCACTTATTTTCTTATTCCATAAAAATTTCACGTTCATCCGATTGCGTAATTTTCTGAAAAAGGGATGTCAAGTTTGCACTTACGAACTTCGAAATAACAAAGTGGCCAAGCGCAGGTTGATTTTGCACACGCGGGGTTCCGTACAAAAATCTGAATTTAGTATTTGTTGTTATAGCGGCACTGGAAATAAATTATCTGTGAAAATTTTAGCTGTCTAGCATCACGGTTCGAGAGATACAGCTTGGAGACAAACAAACGCATAGACAGACAGGCAGCAAAGTTTTAGTAATAGAATTCCATTTTTACCCTTTGTGTATCAAACCCAAAAAAGATAAGTACTAGTATTTTCAAAGCAGAGGAAATGGAGACTATTTACAAATGTACAAGATTCTTTAACCAATGTTGCAAACCAGTATTCAACATGCGGCCATAAGTGTGTTTTGTTGTCAAACTGACGAATATGGTACTTGTAACATATTAAGTACACGTATGCATCTAAGTCTTACCAAACTTCTTGAACAATTTGAACTAGAAGACTGTGTTGTGGGTTGTGTAGATAATTATTGTAAAAAAACACGTGGGCAACGGTGCGTATTGCAAAAAAAAAATACAAAAACAAACTCAACTAAGCATTCAACGTTAATGTTTTAATTACAAATTAAGCGATAAACTCGAAAGACTTCTAGAATATTGACGAAACTGATCACTCTCAACTTAAAGATAGAGATTGATCAGTTTTGTTTATCCGTGACAAAACTAACCAGTCTCAAGCTTAAAATTAAGCTTGGTCAGTTTTGTCAAATCATGTCCAAAACTAGTGTTCAATTCACCTTACCACAAAAAGTCTATAATCAAATTAAGCTTCGGTTCTTGCAATTCTAATACCAACCTTTCTTTTTGACACAGGCCTACCGACAAAGGGTATCATCTTCAGTACAAATCGCCAGAATAGCAGCCATCACAGTGGTATTGGCTTCATTCATACTCGGCTCATTCATCCTGGCTTCAAGCTGGATTGCGGCACGGTCATCATGCCACCAGCTCGAGCAGTTCGACGCCATGCTGGACAAGGAACTGGCTCTAGAAGGAAGGGCATATGGAAATGATGGATTAGTTGCGGTAAGTACTCTTGTATTAGTTATTTTATATGCAGATATAATCAATGTTTATATTACTGGCGTTCATGCAATGATTCATGATACGTTTGAAATGTTAATAGCCTATAAGTTAGATGACTTACCATCGCATGATAAGAACTTTCTATTCTGCAAGAGATGAGTTCTTTCATTATAGTTAGCTCGCCAAAATGATACATGTGGAAACAAAATCAAATCTAGCGAATTGAGCGCCAATCTCACAGTCAACAAGAATATTGATATTAACCCTGAAGTCAGCGGCCCAATGATGTGCCTTTTCAAGCTCCGATTGAAAAACCCGGTGTTGTAAGAGGAGGGAAACACGTGTGCAGGCATCACGACGTTTTGATGCATTGGCACACATATTGGCCGGCCTTGTTGAGTGGACGACTACCAGTATTACTGGCAGGCTGCGACCAACAACCATGCTTTAAGAAAATGCCATACGCGATTGCGATTACCCATCTCAGAACTTATCGTATCGTAAAATGTTAAACGTATCATCAACATAACGTTTACAGAATTTTGAGCAATATACTTTGTTTTATATAAGTAGGTATCTAGTACAAAATGCAATATTATATTAATGAATGGAACATCACGTTCAATCTGATATCAAAAGACCGTTTCGTTCAACTCGTTCAACGTTCGTGTGTATTTAGGAAATTCCGTGTATAACACTCAAGATAAATTAATGAGTATCTGAGAAATAAACGGTAGTAACATTGTACGCAGATGTCGTAAATCTTTCTAAAGTTGTTGAAGTCACGTTCTCTTTATCATCAACTTCGCGTGCTTCCCGGTCAAATACAAAGTCTTATCGTTACCTCATTACCTGTTGTATTAACCTGGGTTCGTTCTTTTGTATATTTCTTTGTCACTGCTTATGAAAATATCCGCAAAAACAATATTTTTAATATGGATTTCATGTTACTTATACAAATTGATTTGTTTGATGGAAGGTCAAGCGGCATTCACTATCAAAAATTGGGGTTTTTGAAAAGGGGTCTTGTCCATGCTTTGGTGATGGTCACTTCCATTAAGTAGACCGTAGGTATCCATGTCTAACGCTTTATTGATATAAAACAATGGTACCTATGTTAATTAATTGTTGAGACAAGCTTATGTTACTGAAATTGGGCTAGAGTGTAAAGACCAAATTATCTATTTATTTATTTACCTTAGTGCTGAGATTCAAAACGAAAGCTAGAAACTCGTGATAGCGTTGAATACTTAATACGATTGTGACATCATCATCTGTAATGTATTCCATAGAGGCATAGACTATATAAAAGTAACTGCGACTGCGTTAGTGCAATCGTAAATAATTTCCGTAACTGGAATGAATGTACCTAATAGTTACATTTTAGGGTACCGTACCCAAATATTAAAAACGGGACCCGATTCATTAGACTTCGCCGGCCGTCTGTCCGTCATCTTAGGAACCGTCGTAGCTAGAGAGCTGAAATTTTCACAGATCATTTCTGTTGTCGATAATAAAGTCAGAAAAATAACAAAATTTAATGTGGGCTCCCGCTAAAAAATAGTGATTTTGAACCGATTTTTTGCTACGGAACTCTGAGAGCGCGAGTCCGACTCGTACTTGCCGGGTTTCTAACAACAGTACGGTAGACGCTTTTGCTTCGTAGTACCATCATGTAACAGTAATTCGACATATTGTATGAGTTTCTTTGCACTATTGCATAATGCTAGTGAAGATGCGGTTGTTTGTGGAAAGGTTAATTAACCGTCACTAACTGGTTATATCTTTGATTCTATTTTTAAACTTTTTTTACATTTCCTGATCAGTGTTGTTTACCAAATAATTGGAAAGGTCGATTTCTAGATGTTTCTCAGAAATATGTATTAGATGCGGGCGCTCAGAAAGTGCAGTGTTGCTCAAGAAATTCAACAGATTTTTGAATAGGTAAATAAAAGTAAAGCTTTCTGCACTTCTTCTTTATATGAACTATGACAGAGTCTAATTTCACGTTGCAGTTTTCTAAAAAGGGGTAGGTACGTATTAATTAATGTACATATATTATTAAATGCTACTATTGTATGTGTATAATTGCATTATTTATGTTAATTCAATAGAATATAATATTAGACATTACGAATTGTCACAACTATCTGTAGTTGCAATTCAATTATACTGAATTGTAATTGAAACATGTTCAGTGTAGGGACGTGATTGTCTACCGGTAGAGTTATAGACGGCATCTACAGTATGAGCAAAGACAATAATAATAGTACTATAGTATTTTTATGTTGTCTGTACTTGGTATATTATAGGCACAGTTTATAGCTATTTAGACTGTGGTATGTGGTTCTTTAACACAAGTCGAAGGATTTATTTGTAGAGTTTTTTTTCCAACGTGAGGGAAAATCCTTCATGGATACTATGCTGCGGGACACCTACCGACTAAAATTAAATAACCTCACGTAACGCCCTACAGCCAACGGTTGCGAGCCCCGGGTTAGCCCTCGGTAGGATGTCCCAGGACTCCCAACAAACCTACGGCTACGACTGCGGCCTCGCCTAGGGAGTGGTTCGGGTGCTATCCCGCGTCTTTGCGTCTTTGGGGAGTTTTCGGGTGTGATCCCGCTTCTTAAGGGGGGGGGGGGGGGGGGCGTGCGTGAATCCCTCACGTCACGCTGCCGTCATGGGCCTGCTTCTGTCCCACTTACTCCCGCTGGAGCGAGAAAGTGTCCACGTCCAGACCTACCACGAGGACCTGGCGGTTTTTACACTTTCGATTAGGTAGACCGTATGCTTGTTTACCAAGTAAATGTTATAAAAAACAAAGAGTTGCTGTGCGGCGATGTGAGACAAACTGCCCAACCTTCAAAACACTATAACTTTTGTCTTACACGTTTAAACGGCAGGGAGCAAAAAATATTAGCAAAACACTTTTAATATCTTGGAAACATCATTAAGTTTATATTGTTAGCAATTACTTTTCCAACGGGGAAACCACAAAAAGCTGTTATATAACGTCAGTTTGATTCATGATCAGTGGCTCCGTATATCTTTTTATACTAACTAGCGGACGTCACGCGGTTTCACCCGCGTAGTTTCCGTTCCCGTGGGAATACGGGAATAAAATATAGCCTATGTTCACCGCAAAGAGTGTAGCTTTCCAACAGTAAAAGAATTTTTCAAATCGGTCCAGTAGTTCCGGAGCCTATTCGTTACAAATAAACAAACAAACAAACAAAAAAACAAAAAAAAACAAATTTTTTCCTCTTTATAATATTAGTATAGATGATCCGTGGCTCCGTATATTTCTTTAGTTATATCAATAAGGCAGCAGACAAGTTACGACCCACCTGATGATTGAATGAAGATGAACATTTGCAACACCAGAGGCGCTACTACACGCGCTGCCGACCTAGACGCAGGTGGTGACGACTCACTGTTAAAAATTATTAAGCCGCCCATTATACCTTCAACTTGTCTTAACGATGTCATGATGAAGATAACCGGGACCAACGACTTAACGTGCCTTTCGAAATTCGGCAATGAATGTCTCAAATGGGTCACCTATCCAAGGACTGGCCATATCAAATTTTGCTTACTCTGATCGATTTACAGAACCGCGATGCCACGAGCGCTATAAAATGAATATTAATCACAACACGAGTTCTTACGTAACATTGTCGTAAAGATAAGATGAGTCGGTTAGGTTCCGTGTTGGGACCGGTGTGGTACTTAAGTGCGGTAATTGTGTGGAAACCTATACTTAGAATATAATTTATAACAATGCAAAGATGGCGATCACATCCTTTTTTAAATGTCCGGTTTTAGATTCATATTAGCTGTAGGTACCTACGTGAATCTTCATAATTTTCAAGACTTGTCGATGTCGCGATGAAATTTTACATTTTATAATCGTCTTCTAATGAGGGAAGACAATTTCAATAAAGGCTTTTTAAGAAAGCATTAGGTGCACTAATATTAATCCTAAGACATCCTCCCAGGAGCTTACCCAGAGCACAGTATAAAGAGTACTAACCCCAGAGCTTCAAAGCGTAGGTAGTGATAGGGCACCGTGTAGTTTTAGTCGAAAGAGTCCAGCGCGTAGCATCTATGAAAGATTTCCACCCATAAAAAATAAACACCAATCTTGACTTAAAGGAAGTGAGTTTGGAACTAAAATAGGAGTATTTTCTTACGTATGGAAATTTTGTATGAATACTATGCCGGACTCCTACCGACTAAAACCACACAATGCCTTACCTCTTTCTACGACCGTGAGTCCCGGGCAAGTTCTCGGAAGGATGCCCCAGGGCAGAAACGATTTAGTTTCATTCATATCAATAGGTACATAATTTTTCCTCATAATTTCTTCTCCTAAATCTGTCTGGGTATTGACATGAATCTTAACACAAATCACTCAGTATACCTTACATGCATATTGTGGGCACATATTATGTAAATTCACATTTTATTCATGCCGACCATGGATTGTTTTCGAGTAAATATTAGGGTGACTTCAGCCTACACTATACTTTTGTACTATATAAGTATACTAGCGGACGTCACGCGGTTTCACCCGCGTAGTTCCCGTTCCCGTGGGAATACGGAAATAAAATATAGCCTATGTTCACCGCAAAGAGTGTAGCTTCCCAACAGTGAAAGAATTTTTCAAATCGGTCTAGTAGTTCCGGAACCTATTCGTTACAAACAAACAAACAAAAAAACAAATCTTTCCTCTTTATAATCTTAATATATAAAACAAAGACGGGTTTGTTACAACATTTATAACTCAAGAACGGCCGTACCGTACGCTAGTATAATATAAGTATGTAATAGAAAAGCAAATAAGAACTAAATGGGACTAAAGTATGATAAACCATAATATATGTATAGTAGGGCAGAGTGTGTCCATAGTTAAAGCGTGGAGCTCGATATTGTTCGGCTATGAACTATGTGCTCCAGCTACAATATTATAGCTTAGTCTGAGATCACCTTTATGTTTGCACATTTCTGTACGCATACGCACAGAGTTAATTTCAGTTTTTCATTGCGAGGGGGCCCAACTTTGTTTCAAAATCTCTTTGCCTGTCTGAATCTGGACGTCGAAATAACTTGCGTCAAAGAGCTAAGTTTATTTTTTCATTTTCCAACATAGTACAATCCACTCAACCTATTGCAGATCACTGCTGGACGTATACCAGCCCCAAATTATGCCACTATAAGTTTGCTGTGTATCATCTACACTTATTGAATTCTATCAAAAATACTACTCCTGGTGACGAATACAAAAAGCGATAGAGGAAGGTAATCTAGTAACAAAAGTTTTTACTTCATTTTTTGTAAAACATAGGTAGGTACCTACTTTTGTTTTGTTGTTCGGACAAGGGAGATAATGAATAGTTTGCGTCAAACGAAACAAAATATGGACTCATCAGTGTCTGTGTGCATGATACTTGGTATTTGTGTCAGAACATGTTACTGTAAAACCTTGGATTACGGTAAATATAAGATTTATCGGTAATTAATCCTAATTAGCCTAATGTTTTGAATAATTACTTTCGAAAGCATGGTTATCATTATTAACAGAATCACTGTTATTTTATTTAAGACTTCTTTATTATATATCCCATAAAAAACAAAAGCTGTAAAAATCCCAAGTCGCGCAACTTAGCTCTTCTACCCTAAAAAGTAGTAAGATTCATGGTGGAGTCATTTTAATAGGTAACATTTTGACAATTCATCGAAATTTAACGACGCAACCTTGCCACGGTTCGGTGGCGTGCATAAAATGAAATATTTTTTCGTTTTGTTAGAACTGCACAATTGCTTAACTTTTTTCAATAATTGTACCTACATATTTACTGTAATAATGACAGATATGAGTAATTTTACGTTTCGATTTCACTAATAAATTGACTTGGCCATCACATGAAAACAAAATGTTTCTCATAAGTAATAGATACATTATATTAATTTAGATTATTTAATGCGATTACCAATTCAATCCTGCTTTTAAAGCATAGCAAAAACAGTTTTTCTCATTTCACAAATAGATGAGACCTATGTCAGTACAATAATTATTGTATTTTTTATTCCTAAAAAATACCTATGTTATAATTCAGTAAAAACCCACGGAATCTTTCTATATCGTACATTTTCCTATTCACGATGGTAAATGATAACTTTTTAAGACTCACCAGTAAATTCAAGGAATTGTCGCAGTTCAGGTTTTTACAGTAACATGACCATGTAAGTACCATCTGTTACTATACAAACGTTTAGGTACAATTTTCTTAAAGCCGGTGGCACACTTGAAAACGGATTGTCACTTGGAACTTGTTCACCTTGAAATTTGCTCTGAAGATGGTTCACTGTTGGTAGTTTTGTATATAGTTCTAATGAAAGTAATTAAATTATTTTATAGACGATCTCACTTTTATGATTTTAGTTTTGGAATGTGTATCAGCGTGTTTTACATATAAATGCATTGTAATGATTTAATAAAATTCTATTTTACTTATCGATTTAAAACTCTTCAACAGTGTTTAGGGCAGTAAGTTTTCAAGTAGGTAGCTATTAAATCTTAGACAAAACTCTTTAAAATTTAGTTACAATATTATCAATCTTCGCACGAAACTTTGTGGCGAACTGTCGGCTGATTTTATAGAAAGAAACTTTCAATAGCAACATTTGCAGAACTATTTATCTAATAACCTATTCTTAGTACCTATCACAAAAATACAACTTTTATTTATATTTTGTGATATTATTATCAATGAGATTGGCTAACAGAGCAGAGCAACACGATAAATATGTATTCATGTTGATCTATGGTACCGACACACATAAATTTACCGGTCTTTAGCATCCTTAACTGTTAGGAAAAAGGCAATCCTTTACGAACTCAAAACAAGATAAGAGTTCTTCGAATATTTTACTCAAATTTTAGATATCTAGATGTTTACGTAGGTTTAATTGTATCCACCCTTCCAAAGAGAATTTTATTCAGAAAAACACGCCCACGCAAGCTTCATGGGAATAGTTGCAGATGATAGGACTCTCATCCTTTTCATTTTTAGACATTTGGACAAAGGACACCTTATTGTGATATGGGTGTAGTTGTATGAATAGACAGGTTTTACATTGGGTACACAACGGACAATAGAAATAAATAAAGTTTCAGAACTTGAAATAAATATAACCTACATATAGAGCATAAAATAAATAGTATAGAGTGCGCTGTGATAGCGTATAGGTTTTATATTCTTTTAGGAAGTTTTTAAAATTATCGCCTTCACCAAGATAGATGTGACAAAAATTCTTTACCTTGCAAAGGAATAAGATTGGCATCTTTATAACGGGTGTTTTTTTAGAGGTATAGAACTTTAAGTTGCCACCACTTTTTTAACTGGCGGTAATTTTGTCAACTGTCAAGTGATTTATGTTTAGTTTGGTTTGGCATTTCAACATGCATAGACTGACGCCGGAACAACGCTTCCAAATTGTGCAAATTTATTTTGAAAAGCATGGTTCTGTCCGAGAAACGTATTGCGATTTTCATAAGCAAATTTTGTTGAGCGATGAAGCCTACTTTTGGATGAATGGATACGTCAATAAACAAAATTGCCGTATTTGGGGTGATGATAATCCTCAAGCGTATGTTGAGACACCGTTACATCCAGAAAATCTGACTGTGTGGTGTGCTTTATGGGCTGGTGAAATAATTGGTCCGTACTTCTTTAAAAACGATGCTGACCAGAACGTTACAGTTAATGGTGACCGCTATAGAGCGATGATTACTGACTTTTTCGTTCATCAATTGAACAACCATGATGTGCAGGAGTTGTGGTTTTAACAAGACGGTGCAACATGGCACACAGCTCGTGTCACAATTGATTTATTGAAGGAAACGTTTGGTAACCGCATAGTTTCACGTTTTGGTACCGTGGTTTGGCCTACAGGATCGTGCAATTTAACGCCACTTGACTATTTTCTGTGGGGATATGTGAAGTCGCTAGTCTACGCCGATAAACCCGAAACGATTGACCCCTTGCAGGACAACATTCGGCGCGTTATTGCCGATATACGGCCACAAATGTTGGAAAATGTCATCGAAAATTGGACCTCTGGATTAGACTACGTCTGAGCCAGCCGTGGCGGTCATATGCCAGAAATCATATTTAAATTATAATGCCAGAAAATTGTCTTTCGAATAAAGTCAATTTCATATCAATAAAAAAAATCCCTTTTGTTTTATTCCATTTCAAAGTTCTATACCTCTAAAAAAAACATCCTTTATGACTATTATCTATGTCATAGAAGCGCTCGTGGCCCCGCGGACTCAGTGTTCTGTAAACGATCACTGCAGTAAGCAACTTTCACTATGGCCGGTCCATGGATGGGTGACCATCCATGTGATCACTTTGTGACATTTATTTGAGCGTTTCCGTGCTTCGGAAGGCACGTTAAGCCGTTGGTCCAGGTTGCCAGTAAAATGGCAGTCGTTAAGCTAAGTTGAAGGCTTTATTTCAACAGCAGGCAGTCACAACCTGCGCCTGTCCATTTAAACACGGCAATACGGCTCACCACCTATTACGTGGGACAAATTATACAAAAAAGGTGAAATGTGGGCATATAATATGCCTCTGCCTACCCCTTCGGGGATAAAGGCGTGACCATATGTATGTATGTATGTATCTATGTCCATTGTCCATATTGACTCGAATAACTTCATCCTGTATAGGTATTTGTAGAAAGTGATCGGCGCGGGGTTATTGAACTGCGTGATGCATCACTTCACATGTAAATGTCATATGCAAGTCTTGGCATCCTCAAAGACTGTGATGCAACACTGTAATACGATAAGTAGTCTCTGTTAGGCACGTAGGAGGTAACTTTCGTTCCTATGTGCGTAGTCAAAACAGTATTTACGATTTTATTAAAAGGTCAACATGTTACATGAAAACGACGAGTGATCTAAGTGTGACGTCATGCTTTCTAATGTCAAATCAATTAGGCAGTCAATTTTGATGGGGAGGAATTCTTCGACAAGTTTTTTGTTGGTTATTTTTCTTTCGACATTCTTGTAAATTGTTCCACCTGCTCTCTTTTTCTCTGCAAGTATTAAGCCCATGTCTATACCTACTTTGCCTTTGCTCAAAATTAAACATGGCTTAAACCATGTATATTTTATCTTTCTCACGTCTATGTATAATATACCACCGCACAGGACGGACAAAGCTTATGATAAATGCATACATCTCAATAAGATTTTACAATATTAATGCAATTTTCAGTTCAGAGACGTAAATAATGTACATTGACTATAAATTAGACATAGACAAGAACATTAACTTCATACAGAACATTAATAATAATGAATGATGGACATAACAATTGTAAAAACGCTGCAAATGAGGTACAATATACTTCCGTTGGCTATTTGAAATGCAGTTAACTTCTAACAAACAGTTCCTTCTAATTAGTACGGCTTTATTGAATTGATTATAGAAGCAAACATGCGATGAGTCTTAATGTAAGAAGCATTGTGAAGCATCGTTTTAAAATCAGTGTTTTAGCCTCTGAAATTTATTTAAAAAAGAAAGTTTAAACGCAAAAGTAACTGTGACTTTTATGACAAAATAAAAACAGGTTGTAATAAAAGGACCACGGGCAAAAATAATACAATGATTTAATCAGCGATACATATAAAATATAGAATCGTTACATCAACGTTTTACCTTCAATGTAGTTGTTGTGTCAAGTCTAGCGAGTAACAAGATAATTAGATACTTACCTACATACTTATCAAAAGTACCGGTAGATGCGTATGCAACAAAATGAAGAATGAATTCGAAACCACCCATGGTCCTTTATCATGGAAATTCCTTGAACCCACAGTATTGACATATAGACTACTTTAGGTCTCACCGTCCTTACAGAAGCAGGCTCATGACGGAAGCGTGACGTGAGCAACTCACGCACGCCCCCCATTAGAAGCGGGATCACACCCGAAACCCTCCAAAGACGCGGGATAGCACCCGAAACACCACCTGGGCGAGGCCGCAGCCCGGCCGTAGGTCTGTTGGGAGTCCCGGGACATCCTGCCGAGGGCTTACCCGGGGCTCCCAACCACAGGCTGTTGGACGTTACGTGAGGTTTTTTAGTCGGTAAGAGTCCGGACTGACAGAAAAGACTGCTTTAGGTAGCGAAATATTTTCCACGAGACTCAGGCCTAGTGTAAACTAGTTTTAGTACCCATTGATTCCCGACTTGTGGTATGTACTACTGAGCCTTTGAATTATTATAAATGTAATACATTTATCCAATCAAAATGTAAGATCAGAAGGTCACAAACGGAGAGAACGTAATAAGTTGGAATGAAATGTATCCTTCCTGGTGTATATTAATCAACAGCTGGAACTCAATTTCACTGCTTATGTAGTTAATAAATAAACAGCATTACGTCTGGGAAATATTCTGAATGTTTCATCAGAAGGAAGCCCGTTAACTAATTTACAATATGAAGGAAAAAGAAATTTTATGGTGAAAGTCTTGTTCTATTTTTTAAGATTACTAATACAGTATATAATCTCATTTAATTTGTAAGTGATACCATCAGTTCACTTTATTTCTTGCAGAATTTAAATTCATTTAATATTTATCAATCTTCTAAATGTCCCCAAAATTAAGTTTGAAGTGGCGTACGTATCTACGTACCTACTTGTAGCTGTATTGAGTTAATTTTCTTTTCTAGTATTAGTAGTTTTATTGTATTAGTACCTAAGTCAGTAAGTTCGATAAAATATCTTAAGAATATGCTGCAATCGTAACTAAACAATGACATGTTCTTTGCTGCATAGAATGTTTAAAGTTATTATTATCTTTTTGTCTTTGGGCAGTACTGGCTGTATAGTAAATTGGTTAGCTCTTTCATCATTCCGTGTTCGCATATCAAGAAATAGTACGTACTAAAATAATGTTCCCACGAAAAACAATAAAACATATTGAATAGCGAGAATGAAAGGTTGCGCATTCTAAGTAGAATGTTATTCTTTAGCAATATTTACTGTCGGAAGGCCTATCAACACCTTTTACGAAACAGCCTTGTTGCAAAGATACTTAAATCGTGCATAAAATAATAATTCAGTCACATAATTTAAACTTTTGCTTGTACACAGTGAGAAGTCTTTTTTCCATTTTTTGTTGCCTGTTTCTACTGTCCTGTCTAACACAGCCTTCTCGATCACTACTTTAGTGATGATCGGCAGAAAAATGTGATTCGTCTCTCTAATACCTATGAATATTGTGGAAACATAACCGGTTTACAGTGATCTGGACTCTAATCACCTTAAAGTCATTATGCTTTGTAATTTGTAGCTTGTCAAATTCGCAATAAAACGAATTCAATTCTAGAATGAGATTTTGCATGTATAGGTGTGCTGTTAAATTCTGGTTACAGACGTTGACCTACACATTTTATGTAAATAAATATATCAAAACCCTACGGGTCTACTCTTGTAAGTATAGAATTATATTCTGCAGCACGTTGTTGCACCACAGATTACTAAATAGTTACTAAGTAAGTTGCACGCCGAGCAAGCTTCCAATGTCTATAACGGTATACCGTCACAATACCAGAAATTATAATGCCTTTACTCAAAATATCGTAGCCCAAAATACCCGAAATCAAAATATCAATATTCAAAAGGCAAATATTTATAATATAAATAATTTAAAATGCCTTACGGTCAAATGACCGAAACCCAAAAAATAAATTTATCAAATACCTTATCCTAAAATGTTTAAACACAAAATACCTTTTTTTTAACATGATTTAAATCCTACATGGATGCTATATATCTGTGAATGGTTAACACCCCGACTCAGAGTATCCCGACTCGGATAGGATAGGTTAGAAGACTAAGGCGGGAGCGAAGCGAAGCGGAGCTCCCGCCTTAGCCTTCGTGGTTATTTTTTTTTGATATTTCGTTAGCCCACTGTAGTACTTTTGTAACTCTGAATCAAAGTGTTTTAACATGAGGTAAATCCTACATGGATACTATGCCGGACTCCTACCGACTAAAAACCACACGTATCCTACATAACAGTCTACAGTTGGGAGCCCCGGGTAAGCCCTCAGAAGGATACCCAAGGACCAACAGACCTACGGCTACTACTGCGGCTTCACTTAGGTGGGGGGGGAGGGGGGGGGGGTGTAAATAAGTTAAAGCCAAATAACAAAACGTGTGAGTGACAGTGACTAATGTCCGACCGAAACTGGTTTTCCAGCCGAAACCGAAACCGAAACCGAACTTTCGGCCCCAGGGTCAGTTTCGGCCGAAACCGAAACCGAAACCGAAACTCACGTGTTCATATTGAAAAAAAAAACCAGCCAAGTGCGAGTCGGATTCCCGCACAGCGAGTTCCGTTACAAAAATTACGTTTGTTGTGTGGATGTTTTTTCTCATTTTAGTAGGTATTTTTGTTATAGCGGCAACAACACATGGTGAGGTTCCAACACCTTGCCCTTTGGCAGCGTTTGGGAGGCGCTCATTTAACATGGAATGCTTCAATACCTCTGTGGAATTGTCGGGGTCTATCTTTCCGAGAGGGCCATAACTTACCCGAGCTGTCTAAAGCAGGGTCGGAGAGATGTGTCGTTCGGTGTTCCACAGGGTCGATCTTAGGACCGCTTCTGTGGAACATCGGTTACCATTGGGTGCTGCGTGGTCCGTTGCTCAGAGGTGTCGGCGTAACGTGTTATGTGCGTAACGTGTTACGACGACACCCTAATTACAGCGCGAGGAGCAACGCAGCCCTAAAGGCCATGTGCGGGATCCAGCTTACATATACGGGGCGTCATCGGCATCAAGCTCTCGATAACGTATCGGGGGCTCGTACTCGATAGCTGGTGTAACTTCGGATACCAGTTCCGAAGTTTGGTCCCAAAACTGAGGGAGGGTGGGCTTCAGGCGCACTCTCGCGGTTGTTGCTCAATATCAGGGGACCCAACGCTCCCTGCAGGAGACTGTACCTTGGGATCATGCGGAGCATGGTCCTTTATGGGGTCCCCGTATAGGCGGAGATCCTGATGGCCTGCAATACGGCTAGGTCGCTTTGCTCGCAGAACGCGATGGTTGTCAGGTAAGGATAAGGGGATACCGCATGATCTCAGTAGAGGCGGCATGTCTTCTAGCTAGGACCCCTCTATGTGACCTGGAAGCGAGGGCCCTTGCGTCATTGTTTAAATGGCTCAAGGGCATTGTTTAAATTAATTGGAAGGCGCTGGAGCGAGGCCATAGGCCTCTTCCTGTGAACAGGTCATGCTCGTGAAAGAGACGGCGCCGGGGAGGAAGCGGAAGAGAACTTTCCCACCCAAGTTGCACAGTCTGCGGCGGCGCGCCCTATACTATCCACCTCTATGACCAGGGTCCTGAGAACGCCTGCTCACCGACCTTATAGAAGCAGGCCCTAGATCAGGGGTCGGCAACCTTTTGAGTCGGGAGAGCCAAAAATGACGATTTTAAATTACAACATTTTTAAAGAGCCACAAAATCTTTTTTGATCCCATGATCCCCCCCCCCCCCTAAGAAGTGGGATAGACTAGACTGCGGGGAAAGTCTGTTATAGAGACAAACCAAGTCTGTCGGAAGCTCTGAGAACATTCTTCGAAGGGCGTCTCAAGGACTTACGGCCATAGGCAGATGGTAAGTCACAGGGTGGTTTTGGAGAATTTCCACAATTAAAAAAACCTGAGTGATTATGTGGGATTCTTTCACTAAAACCCTAGAATGTTCCTTCTTGTCACTATTGTTGGGTCACAGGGAAGGCAAGCGTACAACAGCTACCTGCAATCGTCTCGACTCTGGGGGTCTAAATATAACCCACCGAAACTTCACAGCCGCGACGCCTGAACACGAGGGGCTTAGTCAGTCTCACGGCTGTCATAAAGCTTCTATCGTCGGCCACGCGTGCGATGTTGGCATACTGGAAGTGTTAGACCACCCCGCTCTGGCACCAGCAGCGCTTTTTTCATTGCCGTTGACGTCAAAACAACAGCCGAACCAAATTTCTTCGCTGTCTAACATAGCGTTAATTATAATAGACAGCGACGCGAGCGGGCCAATTTAGGACTCTTAGAGCGGTACGCTCGCCACTCCACTCCGTACAAAAAGCGAGGGTGTGCAGCGCTTTATTCACGGCGCCATCCTCGCAGTGGGTACGTTGCCTCAGGCTCAATGCCTACCACATCATGCAGATATTTACTAAAATATCCGTGCCCCGTGAGGAGCTGTGTGAGGTGGTAGGTATGTCAGTGCCGCTTTTCTACCCAGGACCTCAGAATAAATTAGATGGCAGAGACGAGCTCAATGCTTACCGTCGAGCTCTAGCCTGGTGCGCCATTTATGAATGAGATCATTGCGCGCTCTAACACGCCAGCTTTCAATCTCTTCCGAAGATGGTTGTTTGCCATTTTGACGCACAAAGCATTGGGCCGGTAGATTTCTGCCAGAACTGCGGCCTTTAGGTTCCACGACGGACTGTCAGAATTAGACATGCCATCTCTGATATTATATTCTCTGGGCTATGGCCCGTTGCGGACATCGCAGCAGAATCCTATTAGAAAGAAAATGGTGCTCCATATAACGCTTTCAAGCGCAGCACACCACCATTAGGCGAGTTTGCTTGTTTAACTACTAGTAAGACCTTTGTGGTATTTTTGAAAATGAAAGGGTTATAATGTTCTTGAAAATGAATAATATGATAATTATGTATGCAACTAAAGAGCCGCAGGTCTACACCCAAAGAGCCGCATGCGGCTCGCGAGCCGCGCCTTGCCGACCCCTGCCCTAGATGATAGCGTGAAGTGAGAGATTCATGCACGCCCCCCTCAAGTAGCGGGATAACAACTGAACAACCCCCCAAAGACGCGGCCGCAGTAAGCATCATTCCGAGGGCATACTCGGGGCTCCCAGCGCGTGGTTTTTAGTCGGTAAGACTCCGGCATAGCATCCCTGTAGGATTTCCCTCACGTTAAAAAAAATAGCAGCAACAGAAATACATCATCATTGAAAATTTTAGGCCTCTATCTGGCGCGGTTCCAGCGATACAACTTCGTGAATAATAGACAGACGGACGGCTAGGCCTCATGTCTCGTTAATAGGTCCCGCTTAAACCCCTCCGTGTGCGAGTCCGACTCGCACTTGGCTGGTTATTTTTTCAATAGGTGCAGCAAGTTCCACTCAGTACCATCAATCAACGGTATAAATCTTCTCAAGTGTTTACACTTTAAGAAATATCTACACCTAAAGATGAGTTTCTTTCTTTTACGTGTGGAAGTACCTACACATAGATGCTATTGCAAACTCCTACCGACTAAAACCACACGGTGCCCTGCTACCAACCGGTTTTGGTTACATTCTAGAAGTGTATAACTAAATCTGGACGAGCATGAGCCGGACTTACGCACGTAGGGTTCCGTACTAGAAAAGCGGCAAAAAAAGTCACGTATTTTGTATGCGAGGCTCCTTTTAATACTATTATTTTGTCTATTTTTATTATTTGTTGCTATAGGGGCAACAAAAATACATCATCTGTAAAAAAATAACTGTCTAACTATCACGGTGGATGAGTTACAGACTGCTGACAGACAGACAGACGACCAACACAGTCAACGGAACCGACAACAAAGGGGTAGGGTTATGTAATGTCCTAGATCTTTAGGATTCAGTAACCAAAAGTAAAAAGGAGATCTGAGACATAACACAGGGGTAACTGTCTAATACTTCTCAATGATTGTAATTGCTTGTGGTTTAAATAAAGTTGTATTATTATAAAAAAACTTGAGAGGTGTCAAGGGACACCTGGATGGAACGAAGTTCCTTTCGATTAATTAGTGAAGGAATTGTAATAAAATTTTATTTTTTTTAAATAATAATAATATTTTTTTATTATTAACCTCCATTTTATTACCCCCCCCTTCTCCCCCCTCCCCTTCCCCCTCTCCCTCTCCCCTCCCCACCCCCTTCTCCCCTCTCCCCCCTTTCCCCCTTACCCCTTCTCCACTCCCCTCCCCCTCAACCTTCCCCCTCCCCCTTCCCCGCTCCCCCCTTACCACCACCCCTTACCCCTCCCCCCCCTTTCCCCCCTCCCCCCCCTCTCCCCCATCCCCCCATATTACCCCCATATTAAAGGAGGGTAGAGGTACCTCTACCCTCCATACTATAGCAAAAACATGTAAACGGCCGAATTGAGTAATCTCCTCCTTTTTTGAAGTCGGTTAAAAAAGTGTCGTTACAACTTTTCGTGAGAATTTTTTCCGTCTAGCCCCCTTTCACAACGCGCGATAAGGAACTTCGTTCCAACTATTGATTGGAAGTCCTTTGTAAATCTCTAAATCTTCGGTTAGTAATATATTAACTGGTTGGGCTGACCCCAACCACGTCACAAGCAGAGCCTGGCACTCAAAATTCATGAACACGTGAGTTTCGGCCCGGCCGAAAGTTTCGGCCCATTTTGGCCGAAACCGAAACTGCGGCCGAAACTCGATATTTTGGCCGAAACTGGCCGAAACCGAAACCGAAACCGAAACTTCGGTCGGTCACTAACAGTGACACATTGTATTCTATTTTCGGTATTTTAAATTAAGGATATTTGAAAATTTGTATTTTGAATTTTGATATAATAATTATTTGTATTTTAAATTTAGACATTTTACTGTAAGGTGTACTGAAATAAGGTATTTTGAATGTTAAGGTATTTCGAATTCGGGTATTTTGGTCTAATGCATTTTAAGTAAAGGCATTTTGATTTCTGGTATTTTAATATATAACCGTCTATAACATTATGCGAACCATCGTTGAACATTTTAATTCGATTGTTCAAACATCGTTCAGAAGCGCTCGTGGCCCCGCGGACTCAGTGTTCTGTAAACGATCACTGCAGTAAGCAACTTTCACTATGGCCGGTCCATGGATGGGTGACCATCCATGTGATCACTTTGTGACATTTATTTGAGCGTTTCCGTGCTTCGGAAGGCACGTTAAACCGTTGGTCCCGGTTGCCAGTAAAATGGCAGTCGTTAAGCTAAGTTGAAGGCTTTATTTCAACAGCAGGCAGTCACAACCTGCGCCTGTCCATTTAAACACGGCAATACGGCTCACCACCTATTACGTGGGACAAATTGTACGAAGGTGAAATGTGGGCATATAATATGCCTCTGCCTACCCCTTCGGGGATAAAGGCGTGACCATATGTATGTATGTATGTATGTATGTTCAAACATCACACAGCGTTGCCGACATGAAGCATAATACCACAAATCGTATGCAGGTTTCCATCTGTACTATCTCTAATTTGTGATGATACGCTCTGAGTTCTTCACACATAATCTCTGAGACAATTTTAAATATGCTGTGATAGTGCTTTAATCAGTCAGTATGTTGTGTGTCTGCTTGCTGGTTTATATTGTAAAAGGTGTGACCCATGATGATTCTTTCAATGGTGTTACATCTTTTCCAAACAAGGACATGGAAATTTATCGTTTAGTTAAAGATCTTGCTGGAATTCGCTTTTATCGATTCGTGATTCCAAATAGACAAGGCATGTAGTAATACTTTTCTTTTGACGAATGGTCTGTCTGGTTTCTTATGAATAAGACGTTATTGTACTTTCGGTTTAAAATGTTACTTACTCTATTTTGAATTAGAATAACAGTTTAGTTGCCTAACGTTAGTCTAAACAATATTTTCTATTGAACAAAAATATACTGTTACCCACATTATTTAGGCACATGCCGTATAGGTCAATAGCTGATCGTATGAATAGCTGAACTTTCTTTTTTCTTTTTATCCATTGTGTATTAAAACCTCCTATCGTTAGCTGGGTTTACCATAACGACATATGTATCACTATTTGTTTTTATCTGACATTTTCGTAACTACAAGTATGTTATTATAACGTTGAAAAACCGAGTTGAAATTAGTATGTACATATATTAATGTTTATGTATCGCTGCTGTTATATTGAAAGACGTTAGTGAAGATGTTTCTCGAATAGATTGTTTAGTTAGGTACTTATCAAATTTGACAGGTTTTAGTTATGCGCAAGGTCACGGTTTAGTGGTTTATATGATACCTACTTGCTATTTATGAACAATAGTAACTTGTACTATGGGTTTCACCGCACCGTAGGGAGTAGAGTATAGTGATAGAACCTGAAAGAAAAAAGCACCAACCGGTATGCGATGCGTATAACTCTAAACTCGAGAGCAATGAATCCGGGTCACTTAAAGAATGTTAAAAATCTCGGAAACTAAAAATGATAGGTTAATGCAATAAATTGTATTTAATAGACAATGTAATACTCCTTAAATGAAAGTAAAAAAAATATGAGTCACCATACATTTTATTAACACAAAATTACATAAAGAAAAAACTGCTGATCTCTCCTTAAAACAAAAATAGGAAACATGAAATTTTTGAACTTTATTACGATTTTCTTGAATTTTAATACTTCGTATTGCCTCCTCGTGCTTCCATTACTGCGTTTACGCGGTTTGGCATGCTGTACACCAAGTTCCTTATACGATTTTGGGGAATATTCTCCCATTCCTCTGTGAGAGCAATTTTGAGCTCACGAAGCGTGATTGGGGGAGGGTTTCGTTGTTTTACGCATCTGCCTAGCTCGTCCCAAGCATGCTCGATCGGGTTGATATCCGGGCTGCGCGCTGGCCACTCCATACGAGTAATGTTCATCTCTTGAAGGTAGTCATTCACAATCCTACCTGTATGAGGTCGGGCATTGTCATGCATAAATATAGCATCCTCACCTAAATTGACCATAAATGGACCAACGTGATCATTGAGGATTTCTTCCACATATCTTACGCTAGTTAAAGAGCCGTTTTCTATGATCACCAGCTCTGTGCGACTTTCAGAAGAAATTCCGGCCCACACAAGTACAGACCCACCACCGTAGGCTACTTTTTCTTCGATGCATGCTTGCTTGAATCTTTCCCCTGGTCTTCGATACACTCTGTGTCTTCCATCGTGCTTGTAGAGCATAAATTTTGATTCGTCGGAGAACATAACTTTTGACCAATCTTCAATACTCCAATTTACGTGGCTCTGGGCATACCTTAGTCTCGAAATACGATGCCCACGCTCCAGTTTAGGGCCGTTTGCAGGTCTAAGGGGTTTTAAGTTAGATTCAGCAAGCCGACGTCTTACTGTCCATGCACTTGGGTTACTTCCTCCGAGGCGTCGAAACTGATTGGTGAGTTCAGTTCCTGTGAGAAAGCGATTTCGAAGCATGGTGTTCACCAAGTATCGGTCTTCTCGTGCTGTGGTACACCTGGTTCTGCCCGTTCCTGGTCTGCGTAGGTTAGAACCAGTTTCTTCGTAACGTCGGAGAACTCTTTGTACTGTTGACAGCGACACACCGACAGTCCTGGCTGTATCGCGCTGACTCCGGCCGGTTTCCAGCATTGTAAGTATTCTGGTGCATTCTTCAGGCGTAAGCGACATAATTTCAGCTTGATTAATGAATATAGAGCACTATCAACATGGTTTATGTACCCACATAAATGACAGATTACAAACAAAAGCAACACCAAATGCTGTAATTTCGTAGTTCCATCTTCGAAAGTGGCCCTTTTTCAAATTTGATTTTTTTATGATATAACTTTACAATAACTAAGAAGTTTTAATACCTTCATTTAAGGAGTATTACATTGTCTATTAAATACAATTTATTGCATTAACCTAGCATTTTTAGTTTCCGAGATTTTTAGGATTCTTTAAGTGACCCGGATTCATTGCTCTCGAGTGTATTAGAATCCAGGCATGTTGCAGCAGTTGATTTACAAATCTTCTTTTCAAACTGTTTTAGAAGCTGCTTCCTAGCTTTAAAAAGTAAGAAACTGTTTAGTTCCTATTTAGAAACGAATTTTACTATCATGAACATAAAAATAATATCACAATTTCATCTTAATATTCCAGAATCCTACATGGACTCAAAATTGTTTTGTTCATACTAAAATAGACGAAATTTTACACAGTTCAAAAGTGGTTCAGTTTTAATTAAAATGGAAATCAAAACATTTCATGCTACATAATGAAGGACAAATACTTTACAGTAGAATGGCTACTATGTATATGTGTGTGTACATTTCAATTATTACTTAATACTCTTATATTATTACTTTATGAGACCGACTGAAAGTTATCTCGAGTCGAGTCAATTGCTTAACGGCCATAATTGTATTATAAATTCAATACTTCAAACTTGCGAACAGTGAGATAAACTTTCTTTTCCCGTCTTAGTTCAATGATCTTATTATATAATCCTCTTGTTTATTTTGATGTCAGTGAAGCAGAAATTGGCGTTTTCAGCCATTCGCTAACGTAATTTACTTCATTAAAGATCTTTCAATTTAAAGTTATATGTATGAATGTGTGGATTGAGAAAGTGGCAAGCGTACGAGTACGTCCAAAGCGGAGGCTTAAATTTTTTCACAATGTTAAAAATTTCTTGTAGTGATATTCGAAGCCACCCCGTGAGCGATTTTCAGACTAGTGTAGGCACCTATTAAGGGGAGAATCTTTACAAATTCTTTATTAGTGATCAATTTAATAAATATCTATATGCCAAATTTGAACTGGAAGTTCCCGTAAGTCACGCTTTCCATCAACGAAGGGTTATATGATACTTTAATGTTAGTATATTCTGATATAGAACTCTTGTAATTTCAATGCCTAGTCTGAGACATGCACTACATGTTCCTCACTTTTCGAGCCTAGACCTTTGAATTTTTCTTCTACTAATTCATAACTTACAATCAACCATAATATTATTTTAAAAAAAGTACAATGATGAAGTTCTTGTAACGATTACTGTGTTACACATCTTACGATACGATTTGAGATGGTTTTTGTAGTTTCTATTTTCGAGCCTTTTAGTGCTACAGAAGGCACATTAACGTTGGTCTCTACTGCCAGTAATGATAGACGATAAGTCAAGTTGAAGGCCTTATGTAAGGCTTGAAAAATTTCAACAGCAGGTAGCCACCGCCCACCCTTGTCTATTTCATCATGACACGGCATGGTCTGTAGCTCGAGTGTAACACTTTTGGTGTTGCAAATCTCCATAGGCTGTGACCACTTATTGGATAGCATAAACAACAAAATAATCTAACAAAGAAACATAAAAACAGTTCTGTGTCATCGAGTTGTAACTTCTAAGTGTCTTGGCATTACTTCGAGTAAACTACCCAAGTCTGTCTCATATTCAGAACAATTGTTACACCAAGATGGCCTGTAAACTTTCGTATAAGTAATTTTGCTCTTGAATAGAGCAAGCAGTGGTAAATTACTAATTTAGCTCAGCTGGCTCTAGCAATTTCAGCTACAATGACTAGCAATTATGTTCTATATTACACGTTTCTGTCAGATTTATGCACAAATGTTTGGGCTATGATTATGTTTTTGTTCCATTTAACGTAATAGAAATGTCTGAACGCTCGTTTTCTTTTTAATTTTCTTCATCTGCTATTTTTGTCTAAAACAATGCAATATCAAGTTAGAAGTCATGTTTAAGAAGTTTTCCTTTAACCCCAAAAAAATTTATAATGATTAGATTATTGTCGAAAAAATCTTGGCAAAACGAGACTAAGAAATGTATTTCTTGGAATTCTTTCCTTGTCGTAGGTTCTAAGAGCTTAGTTGGTCAACATTCGAGTATCTAAGCCTATACAGATTAAAATATTTTTTGATGAAACTGATTATGTAAAATGCAAACATTTAATAGGCGTTAAATCCTTGAAGTGCTCGCCGTGTTTGATTGTATGCGAATTGGTACGTACTTGGCCTAGTGTGTTTACAATGGAAACTTTTAAACTATTCAGACTAATACGGCGTCTCAGTTGTTAGATTGAAAAAAATAACAGCTATATTCACATTCTAGACACTGCGCAAAATATTTCAACACTATAATAACTTTAGTATTAGGAGAAACTGTTCTTCCGGGTTTAGGATAAGCGCAAACAGTGCCGAAAATTAGAAACACACATGATAACACTGGTTATTTATCTCTTTAACTGTAATGTTAACGCTTAAGGTACAAATTGTTCGTATTCCAAGTAATTCACGTATCAATTTTAAGAAAAATTACCTAACAGAATTCTATTAAAATTAGAATCTTAAATGCAATAAAGAAACTAGCAATCAAGACTTCCTTTGTTAAGGGAACTTGTTTCATTTTACCAAAGGCCTTGGAAAGTGATTATGCTTAACTAGTGTCTATGCATACTGAATCACAAAAGGCTTGGCGACAATTCACGACTATTGAAACGAACTTGAAAGCGGAGATAGAACTTAGCTAATGAAATGTCATTTGTCTCACATTTGGAACCGGCTAAACATAATACTAAAGACATTATATAAGTCTATATGTTCGACATATAGGTATATAGTTCTAGTCTCTATAGTAGAGAATTGACGGTCTGGATGAAAATCAATGGCCGCAGATCAATTCATCTGTGTCTGAATAGTTAGACCTAATATTGAATCAGATCTCTTAATTAGGTAATCTAAGAATAATAGAATTGATCGTAAATGAACAGTCTCTATTTAATAGTTCTGCCAAAATATCTAAAGCACTTTTGAAGTACCAATATTTTGTCACGATGCTATCTATGTGTAGTCAACAATTGTATCTTAACAGACATGCAAGAATGAATATTGAGAATAATATTGCTCACTTCTTTCAGATTCTGTTCTTTCGTATATTTTAACTTGTCTTTTTTGAAATTCCCACGGATATCATGCTAGGTTCCAACCGACTAAAACCACATGGTCTCTAACTATCTGACTAGCGCTGGGAGCCCTGGGAATCTCCTCGGAAGGATGTCCCATTGCCATAGACGAGGCATATTACATTGTGTAGTGAAATTTCATTATAATTTTTGTGCGGTCATTTGACGACGTTATTATGACTGTTGTTTCTATGAATGTTCTCAGTAGAAAGTGGTTGTTTATGACAATGACAAGAGAAATAGTTTAGTATATGACATTTTCTAGACATTTCAGATAAAAAGATTCCATCTATGAACTGTATATGGCTGTACTGTTATGACTGGTCTTTTTTAACATGTGGAAATCCCCACGGATATCATTCGGGCCTTGAACTAACTAAAATCACGTGGTCCCTACCTGTTGTATACTAGGTAGGTATATAGTTTTATTTATTGCCTCGGTTGAGCCCTGGTAGAGTATCCAACTGTCTAGCAGATGGCTGAGATTAGTTTTCCGAGTCGGATCAAATTTCGTATAATCCGCAAATGATTGTTTCGAGGTTTTAGGTGTTTCTTGTTCCTAATGTTTATGCCTATATTTTTATTTAGAAATATAGATATAACTATGTTTTGTCACTTGTCCATATCATGTAGCACAAGCTTATATTATATTAATTCTATCTTATAATTTTGTTCTTAATTTATTGAGATTTCTATCTGCGTTTAATTTTGAAGTACTGTGTTTGAAACTATTAAGTACATCTGCTTGAATGAATATAATAGCTCCATCTTTATACTGGGTGTTTCTTTTAGGGTGTCAAGCCGCCACTAGCTGGTAGCAGGGTTCCATACCTATCGATTTAACCCCCATGTATGTTCTACGATTTTTTGTAGTTTTCGAGATATAATTTTTTTTCGTTATTTTTTATAATTACGTGTCCACGTGGCTTTCTTCTTTTTGGTTCGACTTTTCTTGGATATTTTTTTATTATTGTAATGCCTATTGATTGCAGTATTATGGAAAAAATAATCTCCTTCTTAACTTTGATACAAGATGTAAAAATTTTAATCTATAATAAAAAAATAGGGAATTATGCAGAACATTATATCTCGAAAACTACAAAAATCGTAGAACATACATGGGGGTTAAAACGATAGGTATGGAACCCTGCTACCAGCTAGTGGCGGCTTGACACCCTGAAAAAAACACCGTGTATATATTACTGATAAACTGCAAACCTGTGGAACAGTATTCACATATTCAACCAACAACATATTTTTAAAAAGGGACAACAAGATCTCAATTGCTCAGATTAATGTAGGTATTATTAGACCAGTAAAAATTGGTGTACTTAGCTTCACGTGCGCTATTGAAGTGTACTAGTGTGCGTTAGTAGCGGACTAGCGGAAGCCGCCGATTTTCCGCGCACGCGCATCCGTTCACCCACATCAATCAGTACGCTGTCATCGTCTAATTATTAACCATCTATTATGCTTTAATTAACATTTAATTTGGTCTGATTGGTACATCTGATTTATGATTACAAGAAACTTCAGTTGCATTTCAGTATCGTCATAGTTTAGTTTCGCTGTCATCATGATTTGTGTTGATCTTAGTTCATCCAATCGCAATACATAGGAGGACTCTCTCAATTTTTGCCAGATTGGAAACATGTGTCTTACTTGTACCATGCTAGTCTGATAAAAGGGTTGATACAGGGCTTACTTTCAAATTATCATTCTTTTGGCATGACCTATGTTTGCCTTTGCACTGCTTGTAAGCAGCTTGAGCATTGAGCTTAGGGTCCCATCACACATCACTCAGGTATTTGGCTCGGATGCATTCAAATTATTTCGAGAGTTTGTGCAGATATTCAATTTGAATTAAGTATTGGAGATTTCATTTTCCCCTATTTCTTTATTATTTTCCTTACACGCGCGGTAGGTAGGTAGTTCATTTTCGATATCCTTTTAACCACATCAAGAATTTAGTAAATTCCAATAAGTTCGTTTATTAAGATTTGGTTGGTAGACCTTTCATCAAGGGTATGCTGTATGACAAATTTCAAGCGGATTTATACAGTCTCTCTGACATCAGTATTATACATTCGTGATTTGTTTCGGTTTGATGATTTAGCGATATAGATAAAAATATCGACATTGTACTCAATAGCAGCCTTAATTCAAGGTCGCCTGTGTGCTCTCGGTATACATGTGTGTTATTAAATATTATTATAACGATGAGAGATACCTACTAGTCTGACTCGCACACAGCATTCTCCGCCACTGAATGATAAGCATAATTGCCATTAATATTATGATCTATCAATATTATGTTTATAGTAAGGATCCCCGTTCGATATTTTTTTTTTTTTTTACTAGACTATGAGTTTTAAAGGATTGGTAAAATTACTATGCCAAAACATTGCTATATAATTATGTAACAGGATATTGTAATGATTGTAGTGTTCTAAAGTGCGAAACCTTGAACAGTACAATTTAGATGATACTAAATGTTGTTTGCTTTGGTTGTAAGTTGATTTTCATGCACCAAACCAATCTTAATCTGATGGAAATCCAACTGTATCCCCAATAAATCAAGGATGCTTTCCCTGTTCACTTTCCGTGTTACATGAAACTGTATTTCCTAGTAATCACGCAACATTCGACGGCAACAATAACTATTAAACGTCTAAATCGTTTCGTAAATCGAGTAAAAGTGCTGTAGGCGTTGTGCACAATGCGACAATAGTTGGCGACGTAATCGTTGTTTTCTATCAGTTGCGGTCGCGAACACTTCACGCTCCGCTGCACCGCGGTACTTGACATCATGGAGAACATCATTTGCACGTAGGGAACCTATCTATCTCAATCACTTGACTGGCTTTCGGAACTTGGTCTCAATCGATTTCATATTATTATCTACTATTTTATTTACACGAATATTTTTCTCTGTACTTTTGACTGCCTCAGTGGCGAAGTGGATGTGACTGCCGTGTTGAGAACTTTTCTTGGACTCCTGGCTTGGACTAAATGTTTGTATTATCCACAAATGTTTGTTTCGAAACTAGGATGTTTTATGTGAATAATACGTAGGTACCTATTTATTTAGAATTATGTAGATTTCTGGCACCAAAATATACTAGTTTCGGTCAGATGACGCCGTGTAATAAATATTCCACAAAATTCATTTATTTTTACGCAGTTAGTAGGTATCTATACTTATAATAAAACTGTAGAGGGTCGGGAGTCTGTACATGGAAGATATTTTGAAAATTTTAAGTGTAGGGCGTTCTCTAATCGATACTGAAGCCGAAAATGTAATTTAAAATTTTCATGTCTGTCTGTCTGTCTGTCTGTCTGTCTGTCTGTCTGTCTGTCTGTCTGTCTGTCTGTATCCCGACTAAGTATCACGCCGAAACTACTGAACCGATTTAAATGATACTTTGTACGATCTAAGCGTATAGTCCGAGGAAGGTTCTTAGATACTTTTGATCCCGATATTTTGCGCGGTTCCTTCAGGAGAGGGGATGAAAGGCAAAATAGGTTTTTAGCTATAACTTCTCACTGCGTGGTTTGATTTCAAATATTTGTTTGGTGTCTGAAAGGGAGTACTTTAAGCATTATTCCATACAATTTTCAATATTGAGGGTTATGTAGTTCAGAAATTAGGGGCATCTCAACTTTCGGTAAATCTAGAATTCAACGTTTCTTTTGAAAGTGAGTCTAAACGGGCGTGTTGGCTTAATCATAAAAGAGCTTAATGATTAAGGCTATTGTAAAATAATTCAGTCTGGACTGAATTGTTTTAGAATCGACTTAATCTTTAAGCTCTTTTATGATTAAGCAAACAGGGCCGTTTCACACGGTGCATGACGAGTCTGATGAAGAATTACCTCTCCTTTCATGCACATTATGTGACGTAAAGGAAGTTGCGAGGGCCAGCTAGTTTGAAATAAAAGCCTACCCTGTAATAGATAACTGTAATTAACCTACTGATGACAAATAGCGTAATCAAAGAAATAACCTCAAAAAGGCGAGTAGCGGCGTTTGCAAATTATACAGCAATATAATTATCCTACTCAGTTTAGAAACCCACACATTTGTCTTCAATACTCCAGTAAACAACTTCAAAGACTATTTAAACATGTATCATGCTCAGAGCACGATTGCTAATTAATTGCTGTTTTAAATGCTTTCAACAAAACTGTGTGGGAGTATTCTCGTGGCGTACATAATGTTCACGTCGAATTACAGTCACTTGTAAGACGCCATGTATTTTAATTTTCTTATGCCACGAGTGTCTGTTTATGTATACTAGGAAGGTAATATAATTTAGGGTGGTATGCTTAGAAGTAGTTGCTTACTCAGTATTCTATAAACGAAAACGTTAAGCATCTATGACATCTCTAGTTACGGAATTGGTGACCGCTTTGAGATTTTTCCTTTACGACCGTTTTCGTGCTTTGGAAGGCGCGCTAAGTCGTTGCTTCGGGTGACATATCAGTCATTAAGCTAAGTTTCGTCCTTACAAGGTGGTTTCAAAAATTTCATCAGTAATCAGTCACAAACTGTCCCTATCCATTTTAACACATTATGACTGTGATGGAGAGAAGTAGATTTATATATGTATAGCATGCCTTTGCCCTTATGTGTATGTAGGGTAGGTCTATCTTTACTTAAAAGTGAGACGAACCTACGAGAATTCACGATATATTCACGAGAAAAGTAATGTGTAGGTACCAGAAACATGAACGGATATAAAGAGATTAAGGATAATATTGAAATTAAGTATTATGCATCCAATGTGGTATATGATTTTGTTCGATAAGTGTATAGGTAGGTACATCTTGTAGCAACAGTTATGTTTTGAGCTTGAGGTCAGATGGAATCAACTTTATTTTAATAATCTGTCACGTTTAATCTGAAACAAGACCAATTTAAATGGAACACAACCTTCTTGGTAATGGTCTTTGTGATGGAGTGACTACATTTTGTAGTCCTGTACATAATCTTAATAATGTGCTAAGCGAATAAATTTTATTTGATATGTTTAAGGCAATATTAAAAAAGAAATTAAAAACAAACTTAGATGAATAGAATCGAGCTTCATTTGTTTTCATCTAAGCTTACAAAAATATTTACAAAAACTGACTTTTAAAATATAGCTGTCATAGCATCACTTAAGTCATTAAAAAGGATTGATTGTGTTTTTTGGGGTCTTTATTAGTATACTCGCAACCTCGGTGATTGCAATATACCTAACCGAAACGTTAAGCGATGCGCTGTTATACTGTACCGTTTAAAAAATATATTCAATTGGTGTAAGAAAGATCTTAAAAATACAATGATGAAATTATTGTAAATATCGTATGCGTTTTAAGACATTATTAAGTACATCCAATTTTAAATTTAGTTTCAAAACATTACGAATACGCTTATCACAACATTTGTCCAAAGTAAGAGGATCTGGGGATAACTAGGTATAGACTTGATAAAAAAATATCCATCATTTTAGTCGATTGTTTTAGGCTGGACTCTAGAACATTGTTGTTGAATCCGGTGGCCTTGCACTTTAATCTTTGAATGTAAGTGGCTTGCATGACTAGCACCGTCCATGCTTGATGATCATACAATGAGAATACAGTAATTGTCAAGAACAATGACGAGACGAGATTCTGCGTGGGTAAATAGGTACGTGAATATAGCCTACGTACATAGGTTGCGTAACCGTTAACATGCAAAAGATATCCGCCATTTTGCGATGAACGCTGACAGTTTGGCGCGAAAAGTGAGTGGCAAGCGGCAAAGTATCTAACAAACGTTGGCAATCATTTCCACGTAATTTGTGCTGCAAACCACTAGGTATTTGGTAAGGATTTAAATGGAATCTACAAAAAGTGGTTGCGTCGAAGATAACGTTAACTCTGCCACGGTTTTTGTTGCTGTTTCTGGGTTCGTTTGCTTAGAATCGTACTTTTTAAAAATATCTGTAAAAGCGATTATTCCCACCCACACTCCCATTACTTTGACTCCTGTAATGCAGGATATACAGTTGCAGACCTGATCGAGACCAAAAAGGTGATCCGAAAAGTCCCAGAAGAAGTTACAGTGTCTGAAGGCTCACGTCGAAATAATATATCAGAATATAACACAAGATGAGTATTTCAAATGTATGAACTAGATGTGGGAGTTAAAGTTCAAGGAAGCCTATTACTTTCATTATATAAAGATAAGTCTATTCAATAGCGATATAAAGATAAAGAACACTTAACCCAAAGGTTGGATGGGCCATACCCAAATTATCAGGACGCAATCCAGATCCATCTGCTAGTGAATTATTTTATAGACATCGTGAATTCGGATATTTTCTGTTTTAAAGGTTATCGGTTTTTGTCAACGGTATGTTCTGACGTGGCTTATTGTGGCTTCACAATATCTAATTAATAAAAGATCATTAAGATGTTAGATAAATGTTCGCAATATAATCAAAACCTCCACTAGGCGAGCAGCGACATTTTGGTGAATTATACATATATTGCATGCATGACTAAAAAGGGACTCAACCTTTTATGTAGACAGTATCAAATAAGGCTCTGTAGTCATAAGACTAGGTACTTAAAACAAATATTATGTAAATGTAAAGTATTGCATAATATGTACATTCGGCGAAGTACTTATCTCACGAGCTGAAGGATATAAATGAATATTCATCTTCAAAATAACCACCTAGGTACCTACTTAACATTTTCTATGTACACCTATGTATGAAAATGAATTGACTCATCGTTTTTTTTAGTTTTACTAAGGGCAGAAGGTTAATATAAAATTATTTTCAAAAAGGACTAAACCCGACTTGAACCAGTTTAGTTTTGAAATATTTGTGGAAGTCCAGAGTATGACTAAAAGATGGGAAACTTCGAAAAATTGACAATAACTGCTCTGCCGTACTAGGAATTATGATAATAATATTCTAGATGATCCTCTCGGCTTCGCCCGCGTGACATTTGGTGCCCGTTCCCGTTGGAACATATTCAATTAGTTTGACTTTCTATCCCTGTACAAAACTTCAGCGTAATCCGTTCAGCCGTTAGAGCGTGTTAACAAATGTTGAAACATCTTCACAAACTTTAACATTTATAATAATTAGTAGGATTTTTTTATTATGTGGCGGTATGAAGTTTGTCGGGTCAGCTAGTCTCATATAAATTAGTCAAATAACACTTCAAACATTTCTTTTCTAGGACGAGCCTCTACCAGTGCACAACGCTCACGCACTACACGGCATAGCACCGTCTCCCTCGGCGTCGTCAGCGCCTGTGCAACCTAGTCAACCGGTGCCGGTAGCTGTCAACCAAGTCAAAGACGATGCGCTCAACCATGCTGAGTCGAAGATCGATGAAGAGAAACTACAGGTAATAAATACACCTGCTTTTCTATGTAGGTTGTTGACCCAGAATAATAAGTAAGATTACATAATAAGTTAATTATTATTCAGTAATTATTTAGCAAAATAGCTACATACTCAAAAATCACTGGGGTAGCTATCGTGTTCAAATAGTTGTTGATATGCATCCAGCTATTTAGCATTAAATATTTGGCTTTGTTTTAAACTAACGCGAGATAAACACACTGTTTTTTTGTACCTGTTTACTGTATGCTTCGCCAGGGTTTCACCTTGGGACCACAATAGGTGTACAAAAATCTTTCTTTATAATACTCGGTGACCGTTCGTTGCAATTACATTTGCAAGCGATGCCATGCTTTGGAAGACCCCTGAGTTATGGTCCCGATTCTTAGCAACGTGGGAACAAAGTTGAAGGCCATATGAATGGAATAAAAATTTCAGTAACTAGTGTCCCTCTCTTTTTCAACAAATCTCTCTTTGGCGTTACAAATGGCTACGGTATCCACTTTCGATTCGGGAAACCGTATGCTAGTCTGCCATTAGCAAGACAAAAAAAGTGTATTGTGCTAATGTGTTCGAAAAAAACCTTCATGGTGAATTTAAAATGTTAAACACAAACCTAGACGCAATTTTAAAAGCGTTCTAGAACGATTCAACAGCCAGCCATGCATATTCACTTGACAAGGAGGCCGCAATGTAGAGAACTCCGTTTGACGCAAGTCTACCCACGTCCTACTATCCCTACAACATTTACTGAATAATACTGTTTATATAAATACAGTTCCTAGAATGACGAACTCACCTTTTTTTAAAATATTGATACTATATTTCTATTCTATAGCTTGCGGTGAAAGCAACTTTGTTTAAATCTGTGGTTAATTATCATAACTATGCTTTGTCACCTTTACTCTTTTGTGTTTAAAAATTTTCGAAAACATGTTGGACGTTCAATTTAGCATTACATAGCTTTAGTAGTAGGTGGTAGGTATTGTCAAGTAGGTAACCAATTTGTTAAGGTCATTGTGTAGTTTTACTGAGCTTGCTTCACATGTGAACGATCTGAGTATGTTGAAATTGTGTTAGTCATAAGCATAAATTGCTTAAATATTTTGAACGTTTTAACAAGTTTAAATAGATAAGTTTTAAAACAATTGCTTTGGTCTTTTGAAAGTAAGGAATTAAAAAATTGACCATAAATAGTTTTTACATAGTAGGTACGAATGGCACTTAAAATCATCCGTACTCGAATTTGGCCTAATCATATCTGATTCGTTTTTATAGAATTTTGAAAATTACGATAACATCAAGATTGCCACAATCTAGCAGACTCCTGCGGCCTATAAGTGAACTTAAACTTTTATGGCTTCGATATATTCAGGCTATCATGAGAGTTTGAGGTAAACCTCGAATATTGTCAGCTGTCCAAAACCTCCCTATGATTCTATAATATTATTAGGTCTACCTCGAGGTATATCTACACCATGAGTTAGATTGTCTTCTTCCAAACAATTCCACTTCGGACTGCACTCAACATTTGAAGTAAATTTCTATATAAATGAATGATACAAATTTACTTGACATATTTGAATAAGACAAATTTACTTGACACGTTTGTATTGGCAGTCAAACAGTGCAATTGCAAATGACGTCATAGCTTTCACTTACGGGTGAGTGGGGCCACAATGATCGGTGCCGCGGCCGTTTGACTGTTGCACCACGTGAAAGCGCTCACTTGGCATTATTTGTATTGCCCAGATTACGAACACGAAAATGAAATCACACGCGATCTATATGTTATATACACATATGGCTGTAAACTTTTTGAAAGGAACTATCGAGCGAAATGACTTTCGAGTTACCAACTTTTACTTATATCTCCTGTACTAGAGCGCTGGTTTGGTAGCTTTTATGTTCCAAATTTTAAACTTATGTGTGAAGATCCTCCATATCTAAAACGTTATTCTCATCTGCAAATCGGCGCGGATGATTGACTGATTGAACTTCATAGGTTTAGATAATGAAGGGTTTAGATACGGTTAAAATTAGAATTAGTTTCATAATAGGTGTTATAATGTTTCTTGTTCCACATACATTTTGCCGTAACAAACAATCTATCAATCAGATCAGCTTAGGACAGTCCACTGCTGGAGTAGGCCTCTCCCAAATTAAACCACAATACATCCTGTGCCGTTCGCATCCTATCACTCCCTGCGACCTTTTTCAGATCGTGCGTCGCTCCATCTAGAGAAGGGTCGTCCTACCCCACATACCAGTCTTGATCAACAGGTCATTTTGTTGAATATTTTTCTCCAAATTCTTGCAAACTTTCTTAGTAGGTACCTACTTTCTTTTTGCTCAAGATCTATTTCCTATAGGTATCAAAGAAGTACCTACATAGATTTACAATAATGTTGGCAGCCTTCCCATTGCAAGACTGATTTCAATTTAACTATAAAGTTTTCTATTTTGACGCAAGTGAATCGACTCGGCCGATTAGCAATATCTAACTGCTGTCATTTCAAAGAGACAGACAATGCCTAATAAATGTACACGCGATTTCATTTTACACAAGGCCGAGATCATTTGACGGTTTATAATGCTTTTGTTTTAAAGTAAAATTGTATAAAAAGCTTCTGGAGTTCATTAAAAATAGGTATTATAAACTCCAATCTACTTCGGGGCGGCTTTTCATAGCTTAATTTGAACTAGAGAGCCGTGTAAAAAATGTCCCGCAATATTCCACAATCTCTCCGGTCAGTAACCCATTTGCAATAGTTTACCTTATCAATACAATACAATCGATAATGTGTTATAAATATTATGAAATTCGTGTAATCAGGCTAGATAAACAATATTACTCATTCCACTATTCATTTGGTGCAATAATAAGATTTGCATAGACTGATTGATTGTATGATGAATCTATCCGAATGTTGCTAGGTAATATTTACAAACGGAGGGCGCTGTAACAATGGTGTGGGGTGTATTGTCTCGTGCAGGATGTCCGAACCCATTGTACCGGTGAAACAGCACAGAACGAGATATAACGTTCTTGTTTTACACTTCTATCTATTACAGCGCTAAATGCTATTTGACGTATCACGATACCGGCTTTATGACGGTCTAAAAATGAAGCTACAAACTAATAATAAAAAAAAACGACAAAGCTACAACCAATGAAATAACATGAAATGTAGAAGAATTGTTCTCTTCAATTGATCTGTTCCCAAAAAACGGCAAAGAAAGACGTTACAGTTTATCATGCATCGCAAAAATTCGCGTCGCTTGCTTGAATATCCTTTCAAATGAGATATGGATCATAATTGAAAGTCCCGGGCGGTTGTTCAACATTAAAAACTACAAATACTTGATGGGATCTTGCGTAATGCAGACAGGAAAAAAAAACGATACCCCGACGGTCTGGGGAGAGTTAAAAGAATCTGGTGAATGCAGATGACACAACGGTCGTTGTGTGAATTCTCAGGGGTTACATTCAGGAGTGGATGTTGCTTTTCCTTTAGTAACCAATGTCATCATTCTGATCACTCTGTCAATGTCTTTATTAATGACAGCGTCTATCAGCTTTATAGTTCTGGAATTGTATGTATAATTGGAATCGAACCTAAAAAACTATATTTTGAATAATATTGCATGTTATTACTTGCATATTACTTGATAACGTCAATACTAAAACTAAAAACGCAATAGTTACAACACGTTATAATTGTTTATAAACACGGTAAAAACTAGTAGTTCATAACTGATTACAATGTCACGAATATACATGAAGGTCTCCTATTATTCATCATATCTGAGCAAAGATATATATTAATATGAAAAGTACATCACGATATATCAATAATAACTAAAAACACAAGGAAAAAGTACTTCCGACATAGAGATAATCTATAATACGTGAAGCGAAAATATAGTACACCTTTTTATGGAATTCGCGCTTACGGATATATCTCGTTATGAAGAAACTTACATAATTAAAGAAGAAGAGCATAAAGCTACCTTTTTAATGAATTAATGTCGAATTTTATCGACCTACGTTAGTATGATTATTTTTTCAGTACGAATAAAATTTCTACATCTTATTTGGCCCCGGGACTGTCTGCCGCGGGCAGATAGAAAGCACCGTGTGGTTTAAGTCGGTAGGTATCCATGAGGTTTCCACACTTAAAAACACCCTTCTGAGGGCTTACCCGGGGCAAACACCCTTCTGAGGGCTTACCCGGGGCTTCCAACCGTAGGCTGTTGGGCGTTACGTGAGGATTTTAGTCTGTAGAAGTCCGGTATAGCATCCATGAAAGATATTCCGTCACGTTAATTAGGCCTTATTTGGTAGCATTTATGGTTTATCTACTTTCGCTGTGAATGCCGTATTAAAGGCGTTAACACTCTCTCATTCCGTTCTCTTTGTTAATAAGCTATTATTGACTGAGCGAAAGTAGTGAGTAATGTATTGTACAGATTATATTTGTGATGTTATTGTAGCATCTGTGATGACTGTTGGGATTTTGGTTCGGATTATTTATAAATTTTCACCTGAAGAACTCTACTACGAGAACTCTATTACGTGCGACCAAAAATTATTGGTAAAGTGTGTGCGTGTAATTCACCTCTGTCTGCCCCGTCGGTTATTGTGTGTATGACATTACGAAAGAAGTGATAGTGTGGCATTTTAAAAATTTGAATTAGTAAAGCACAAAGTAATGTTTCAACTCTGCCATAATTGTTCAAGTCAATGTTCTTTCCCTCATTTTATGTCATTTTGTCTCTTTATTTTGCCCGCCTTCCACTGCGAGCGAGTCGGACCCATCACGGACTCCGCTATACTCGTAACGACGATTTTCATACATGTCCTTCCACCAAAGTGGACATGACATGTATCGAAAATCATCGTTACGAGTATAGCGGAGTCCGTAATGGGTCCGACTCGCTCGCAGTGGAAAGCGGGCAAAGGTTGCGTCTTGTTCATTTTGTAAGAATATTATAGCTTCGACAAAAATGAAAACCATGCCTCGTCTTGGCGATATTTTTCTAATGGGTACAAATATTAAAAAGAGCAAAATGTTAATTTATTATATCAAATTCCTACATAAATCTTCCGTTCGTTTAACAATTTAATAACGTTCATAAAAAATTCTTAAGTAGCAAAATTGAAGAAATACCTGACCCTTTTTGTCATAAAAAAATCCAATTGGGGCTAATGTAACCAATCTGACTGAAGCAGGCTATCGAAAAAGGGTCTATCTCTTAAACTGACCTAATTAAATTTCTGTGATTAAATTGTCCATTGACTACTACAAATATAAAGTAGCTAGAGCACGATCGAGGCTACTCTCGTATTAAATTTGGTGCACGTATCGTGAAAATAAGATAATATTAGTGAAGTAGCCTATTATTATCTCCATACAAATAATATCTGTCAATTGCTTCCTTGCAAAATAACGGAAGGACTATTAGTTATAATACTGCAATGAAATTACCTGAGGTTTCATTCTACGGTATAAACTAGCCCAGGTCTGGAGTACCCAGACTTCTAGGCTTCACTGGTGTTATCACCCCCACTTTGAGGAGACGCTCGCAGAGCAAGATACACCGTTGTTTTGAACTTGCTTCTTCTGCTAGGACATAACGGTAGTCCTACCCATCACCCCCCAGAGCTGTTCTGAAAATAGCTTGAGTTTTAAATTTTTTCTGTAATTTTCAGAAAATCGACGATGACAAGAATGAAGCGGCGAACTCAGCGAGCGATGACAGCTCCGAGTCTGACAGTTCAGCTGAAGAAGATGACGATCTCGATGCTGTTCGACCCATGTTCAAACTGCCAGTACAGTTCGATCTAGATGAGCTAGCGGGAGCATTCCTGGCAAACAATCAAAAGTGAGTATCATTAGCATGTAAATAATGGGGCCATCCAGCTAGATCTATGATCTTGATCTACCAACCCAATCCAAAACCAACCAACCAACTTTAGAAGATGGGAATAGACTAGTGATAAATATATCTACTTAGAAAACACTCAAATTTTTAAATAAATATTTGGGTTTTTTTTAACGTGAGGGACTACTACTACGATTTTTATTTAGGCTAGATAGCGCTGTGAACCCAACTGGTAAAAACGGGAACAATAGGTGACCACTCCTTAACTCATTTCTCAAAAGGAAATATCGGCCATTCCCTTGAATTACAACTCTGCATACGTACAATGTAATACGAGTAGAATCTGAGAATTTTATTATTATTCTTATGAACTACAAAAATGGTTGACCATCCCTGAAAGTGTGTGTTAAATAGGTAAACAGTGTCACGGTTTGTCTGGATTGAGTCTGTTCGTAACACCGCCAGTTATATCCTAATCATAGTTTACATAATGCGACTAGCAGAATACAGAACTTATCTATGCGACCGTTACGTACCCAATTAACCAAAATTTAAATGCGAATGCGACAACTGGAACTCATTTCAATATGAATGTTTATTGACCAAGGTACCGTTGTAACGGAGATTTGGAGAACGCTGTAGGTTTCAGAACAATGCATCTAAATATGCTGATGACACGTAGGTGGGTTTAGACTCGCTGTAGGTAGATAAATAGAACCTTTTTATCCGAATGACCCATTTTTTTTTTTTTTTTTTAATGTCTAAACAATATTACAATAACATAAGTACACCCATTAAACCCGGAAGGGTTTATCCTGGGTGTGAGTGTACATTTTATTAATAAGAAACTCTGAATTACAATACAAAGGTTAACTATTTTACAACGAGTTGGATATAAATTAAAATATGCTAGTAACTACCATAAAAATAATACTTAATTACTGTAGTTATATTTTTTTCTATGATGCCAAAAGAAACACGGGAATATATGAGCCATCAACATTTACCAATCAAAACTTTTATTTTGGCGGGTAACATATAAATATAGCAGATCTTGGAAATATGTAAACTACTTAAAATCTTAATGGATTATCCATGAAAAGTTCATGCGTTCTAGCCTAGATAATGCTTCTTTGGAATCTACGGAAAGTTTCACAAAGTAACAAGTTCGTTCTTATCAAGTAAAACATCAAGATTTACTGAACCTCAAAGCACAGTTTCAAAAATTCTCGAGTATTTTTGAGTAAAAGGATAAATCTAAATACAAATTTGAACTAAGTATTTATTGCTACTTTAATAATCTTTCTGAATTTACAAGCCGATTCTCCTTCATCTTACAAATCTAAGACATCATTTATAAATAAATTTTAGTCTGTAACCTTTTAAAATAAAAGCGCCGAGCTACTTACATTTTCACAGTAAAGAATTGAGTATTATTTGAGTTCCATTTAGGCAGAAAGAAAAATATCTTCCTAACAATTTTGTAAGAAAATATTAAGGCCTATAAAAATTCAATGATTGTACTTCGACCGTAATAGAAACAGTAAAAATTGTCAACAATCAAAGAAGAACATGGGGAAATGGTTTCTTTTTACAAAGAAGATAAATAAGTATTCGTAAAAGGTTGAAGCAATCAGCCATTTTGATTATTGTTGTTTGTTCTAGCGTCTCGAAGGTTCCACCGTTTTTGTTCGTTTCATTTTTTGCGAGGAAATTTTTTTCACTTAACCTCTTTGCAGAGAATAATTTAGACGCAAAATGTATGGTAAATTTAGTGTTTTGTTGTACGTACTGTAGGTGTAATTGCTTTTTAACCGACTTCAAAAAAAGGAGGAGGTTCTCAATTCGTCTGTATGTATTTTTTTTTATGTATGTCAAGCGATATTTCCGTCAATTATAGACGGATTTCAAAATTTCTTTTTTTGTTGAATAGGGTTTACTTCTGAGGTGGTCCCATTTTCACCAAGTCAGGATGTGATGATGGGATCCAGGAGAAAACGAGGGCAACCACCGAAAATTGTAGGGACAACTAGTGCTCTTGTTAACTTTTTAATTAAGTGCTTTAATGTTCTACATTTTAATGAAGGTCTGGAGTCGATCTGATGATAGAGTCGTAAGACAGTCGAGGGCATTCCTTAACAATTTACAGCAGTTACCTTGTGTTTGGGCTTGATTGATTTGTATTGATGAGAACTTTACACTTAGATTGATAGATCCGACTTAAAAAAAAGGAAGTTCTTAATGTTTTATTTATGTTCGCCGATATTTCGTCAATTATAGACAAATTTCAAATCTGCTTTTTCTTGGATAGAGTTCACTGCTGAGGTGGTCCCAATTTCACCTGGTCATAATCTGATGACGGGATTCAGGAGAAATCGAGGGCAACCCCTGAAAATTGTAGGGACAACTAGTGCGTTTGTTAACTTTTTAATTCAGTGCTTAAAGGTACTACAATTTAATAAATGTCTGGAGTCGATCTGATGATGGAACCGAAAGACAGTCGAGGGAATTCCTTAACGATTTACAGCAGCTACCTTGTGTTTGGGCTTGATTGATTTGTATCGATGAGAACTTTCACCTAGATAGATATATTTTTCGATTCACCCGTCACTTAAAATGATGAAAAAAAATTTTTCAATAAAAAATAAAACCGACTTCAAGCATATCCTGAAAAATAAAATTTACTTAGCACAAAGTAATATGTATTTTGATTTATCATATTTAATTCAATATAATATTGAAGTTGGTGCCATCAATATAATACCTACATAAAACTATGGGTTTACATGGCGCCGACTTCAATATGATATTGAATAAAATCTGATAAATCAAAATACATATTACTTTGTGCTAAGTAAATTTTATTTTTCAGGATATGCTTGAAGTCGGTTTTATTTTTTATTGAAAAATTTTTTTTTTCTTCATCGAAAGCGTAGGTAGGTATATTTGCGATTTCTACCCCGTTTCTACTAATCTATTTTGAAGTAGTTGATTCCCTTTAACCCACTCGCAGGCGAGGTTGGTTTGAGGGTCCTTGAGCCACTCACCAAGACTAAATCTCGATTGACCTCAATAGAAGGGAAAAAATTGTGTTTGACCTCTTCATAGTGCTGACACTCAGAAGCGACGCGGTCTAAGACCTGACCTGTGACCTGTCAAAAGTCAATGTTACAATTCATGATTTTTTTCTTTATTTTCAGAGGACGTATGAACTGCATGGTGGAGAGACGTCGTGATGACCCAATGGAAAGACGGTTCCCCTTCAATATCCTCGGAGCATTCGCCCCACGCACTTCCCAGGCCGAGCGTATTGCTATCATCTGCCATAGTGGCGACGAGGCTAGGTAAATGTTAAAACCTATTTTGAAGGCTAACTTAGGTTATTATTTTAGAATGTTTTCTTCTTGTCGTGACCGTATAGTGCAGCAATGCGGCCATAGAAAACAAGGAGGAGTTTTTCAATAACCCTAACATTTTTCAACAGACTTTTCTCTAAGTTTTTTTACTATATTTTTTCCATTATTCATTTTTCGACTAGCAAATATATATTTTAACAATAATTAATTACAAGAACTAGGTAAAGGTGTAATTTTATCAAAGATTTGGTATCAAGAGGATTTAGAATATTATAAATTTAGTTTTTAACGCCATTTAATGAAATTCGATTCAGTTTACTTTTCGCGTTATTTTACACTGTTATGATGACAGTAACTATTCAGATGTACCTTCTTCTTCTCTTAAATGAATGGCCCTTCGTTTGCTAGCGATTCCGCTAATCTCCAGTAGAATAATAGCAACAAATAAAATCAGTAAAAAAATGGCAATACGCCAGTCTCTAGTTTAATTTATGAGTTTTCCAGATGTAAGTACCTCGTCACAGTTGATGATTGACAGTGCTGTTTGTGTCTTATTGTTTCTAATTGACTGACAGAATTCGACTGTTACAAGTCGTTGCATCACTGCAAATCACACAATTATTTCTCAGAGTGATAATAGTAATAAACACGATATTTCACTGAGATTCGTATAGGTCGTACCAACAACTTGTATAGGTACTTGATTCCACAATTAAATCATTTGAATTAAATTGAATTAAACAACCAACTACCAAACGTCCATCTGTGTGCTTTAAAACGCTTGCCCATGACTGGCTCAAATCCTCCTGACTTGAGCCAGTTATGCCTGCATCCATAAACTTAACATCACATTTGTCACAATGTGTCTAAATTGTTGATGTTCACGTAACACCGAATGCAATTTAGGGTTCCGGACCTCTGACGGACAAAAACGTGACGCTTATAGATTCACTCTCGATTCAGGATGTTCCTCATTCACGGTCAATTTGCTTCGATTACGTTGGAATTTTGCTATAGGTAGGCATTATGTATTTTTGTAATCTAATACCAAGGACAATATGACTGCAGACAAATAATGCAAAATAATACCGTTTGAACATGCGATTTATTGGGCATATTAGCATGTTATACTTACTGTGATATTAGAGGCTTTTAATTTTAGGAAAGGTCTTGTTGTAAAATTGACAAATTATTGTGTTTTTAAAGCAAACAATCAAAAGTTATAAAGAATTCTACTGAGCCGGCAACATTATAGGAAAAGTGACAGCTTTAATAATAATTAGTGCACAATATTAATTTGTTACTTGAATTTATGGGGTAATGTATTTTTAAATATTACTTACTAAAATATAAATTTGGTCCGTATTCATCATAATTTATGAAACCAGACTTTACGTCTAAGGGAGGAGGGAGAAAAACCCCCACCACACAAAACACTGGATTTAATTGTCCTGTCGTAAAGCGGAATATCGGTTGTTATAATTTGGAGGGTAAAAGTGTCTATTACCTGTCCTACATCCCTTTACTCGAGGAGTTAGTCAGTCGTCATTCCTCCGTTACACTTAGTTGTGTTTAGCTTTTACTGATGTATGTTGGGATTGACGAGTCAAGGGGATTTTGGGTTCATATTAAATGTTGAATTGTAAATTTACCTCTTACATATTATCATCTACATCCCTTTACTCGAGGAGTTAGACAGCCGTCATTTCTCCATTACACTTAGTTGTGTTTAGCTTTTACTGATGTATGTTGGTATTGACGAGTCAAGGGGATTTTGGGTTCATATTAAATGTTGAATTGTAAATTTACCTCATACATATTATTATCTACATCCCTTTACTCGAGTCAGTCGTCATTCCTTCGTTACACTTAGTTGAAGTTGCCGTTGACTGCTGTATGTAAGGATTCACGAAACGAGGGAGAGTGTTTGGTTCCTTTCCTTTCCCTCCTTAATCATGACTCCATATTCAACGTTGAAGGACACCGTCTTGTAATTTTATATCAGGCTATTTGGAATCGCTACACATAACTCAAATATAAAATCTTACCTTCCAAGAATTCTTAAATAGAGCATACGTAACACATAAATCTATACGGACGGACCGAATTCTTTTGTTGAATACCTTGCCTACCTATTTTGCTGGGCTCGTATTCAAATGCGACGAAGTGGACCGATTATTCCCTCTTAGGATCCCAGTACTTGAAGTTTCTATTCTCTTCATATTTCAATAAAGGTACCTGTTTCTATCCACCCACTTTCAATTTTTTCTCGAAAGCTTTTCGCATGTTTGACTTAATCTCATTGTACCAATCCTTTTCAAGAAATATCTTCAAACATACGAGTAATCAAATTACCTTCGACATGTAAGAAGAAACGGGATTAGATTGCCAAAAATAGCGTATTATTATACATTATTTACGAAGTTGAAAGTTATAATAATTTTGTAAAAGGAACCCCCACACAATGTCAGACAATGCAGCTTTTCTTCGCGAATTTTCGCTGAGATTTTATTACGGGATTCTTTGTTCTTCTCAGTCTTAGGTACATAATATATTTTATTTTTACAAATAACATCGTAATTTCAGTGTTTGTATTGTTGAGCGTGGCTTCCAAAATAATTTCTAAATTATCTTGCTTAACGAAATGAAAATGTTGTAAATAACAAATTTAGTAATTTGTTATTTACAACAAACAAATTGTTTTATGATCGTTCTTTTTGGTAGGTACTTAACAATATTTGTTTGGGCATTCTTTTGCTTCTATATTTGTCTTATTAGAATGAACTACACTAGTATTCAGACCCACCTTATAAGTATCACACTACATTACCACAGTATCATTTACGTATAAAGAACTCTATGTAAAGCGCTCGCAGCAACGCTAGCTCAGTGTGCTGTAAACGACCACTTCGTTAGACAAGCATCTTAGTTTCCCTAGTACATATCCTGCTCCTGTTGGTTTCCACACGGCAATACGATCGATAGTGTAACCTTTGGGCGGATTTTCGACTTGAAGGCGTAGACGAGTTCATTGGTGAAATGTGATGTAATTTGGAAACGGTAAATGATGATAACATATACCTATTTCAATAACAACCTTTCGCCTACACTTTTAAGGCGCGCCCTTGAGTTTCAAGAGTCCGTACGTTACGGTGACCACTTTTGGCCAAATGGACCACAAGACAGACTGACGACCTAATAATGGTCGTGGAAACCTGCTGGAAGTGGGCTGTGTAAGAATGGTACATATATGATGCTGAAATAATCGGGAACGCGCCGCCTTTATCGCTATTTTTGTCGTATTAAAATCAAAGCAAAGGAGTGTAGGTACACTTGTACAGTTAAGTTGTTTTTGCCTGTGGGAATCGCAGCACACCGTGTGAAGTTAGGTGACCTACATATTTGGTTATCTCCGTGAGGGAGAATGTGCAATACATAGCTTTTAGTAGAATGGTAGGAATCCTGTTTTATCATTGAGAATAGGCAATGTACCTGTTTAAAAATTACAATGAAGGTGCGAACAGTGCTTAAATCTAGATCGCCACGAAGAATGTATTTTTATACCAAACATAGTACTTTATTACTCCTACACTTTCACAGTTACAAAGCAAACTATTGACCTTTTACTTCGATTGCTATGGACAACACCACACTTTTACAAGATAAACATGGTGTATGTTCAAGGTCTTTTCTATCACTAAAATGACATCTATAACCAGAAAGCAATATCCTTGCGCGATTCAATTACTTAAGTGACAGCAATTTGTTGAGTGTTATGTGAACAATAGACTGACATTATACGATTTGAAGAATTGGGTTTGTGACGTGTGTGCTTGTCTTGTACTAACTGATGCCTGTGACTTCGTGTGCGTAAAGTATCTGCTCGAGAATGTATATCGAAATTAGCATAACCGTTTGAATAGTAACTTTAGCTGCTTTATGAAGTTAAATCTGTCTATCTGTCTATGCTATCGATAAACTATGATGATGAACAACAGAACCGATTTAAAAATCTTTTACCGTATGTATGTATACCACATTATATAATAGGTATGTATCATCATGCTACTACTGGGAGCAGTAATAATATGTATGGAAATCTGCATTGATATAGTGACATTTATTATTACCTACTGCTCCCAGTAGTAATAAATGTCACAATATAAGCAGATTTCCATACACTATTGATAATACAGGCATTTATGGGCTAAATGGGTGATACAGGCTTCGTTGTGTGTCATAGGTTCTACAAATATTTGAAATGTACTAATCTAATCTGTTCATTCCAGGCCCATGATCCCAGAACCACAGTCGCAAGTGTTCGCGTTCCCCCTGACTGGTCCAGTGAGGTTACCTCTGAGGCCCCAGCCTGAACGCTCAGGACCCCCACCGTCCGCTGCACCACGCATGCCACCTTTCGGACCAATGACCCACCGCGCAGCACCTTTCCCGCTACCGGTAAGTACGACCCTTTTTTATCGTGTGGAAATACACAATGCCTTAACAGTCTATGGCAGGGAGTCCAGGGTAAGCCCTAGGAAGGATGTCCCAGGGTTCCCGGCAGACTTTGGCTACCACCGCGGCCTCGCCTTACATTATGCCTAAGTACCCTTACATTTATCTGTGGAGAAGATTTTACCGCCATCACCATTCTGTGACGTCATGCCGGCTAAAACTAAAGGATGTTCTTTTATCTATACTAATATTATAAAGAGGAAAGATTTGTTTTTTTTGTTTTTTTGTTTGTTAGTTTGTTTGTAACGAATAGGCTCCGGAACTACTGGACCGATTTGAAAAATTCTTTCACTGTTGGGAAGCTACACTCTTTGCGGTGAACATAGGCTATATTTTATTCCCGTATTCCCACGGGAACGGGAACTACGCGGGTGAAACCGCGTGACGTCCGCTAGTACTTGATAGAGCACGGAACAGATTTTTTTCTGTATCGTGTGACTGAGGTCTTTTGTTCAGACAGAATAAAAAGGCAATTCTTGCATAGGTGCAGGAACTAGAGACAATAAAAATTAGATCGGTTAAAAAGATTAATAGTTGTAGGTAGGTATGAAAATCTGCACCTTAAATTTATCATTCTATAATTTATTCTTCCGTTTCATTCTGTAATTTTCAACACGCTAATTTCTTTTTATTTTCATATCCTTTTGTGTATGTCTCAATTAATTAGTGTCCTATTATGAACAGCTTTAGTCTGAAAAGATTTTTGTTATTACCAACGGCGCGCCTGGCAATTATGGAGGCCTGAAGAATCGCATTCATTCGAAAACTTTCAAGGGTACAGTTTCAAATATTATTTTTACCAGCCGAATAACGTGATTGGGATTTAAATTTACCTGACGGACCGGCTTAAAGGTGGATTTTAATCATAATCTGCGTAAATTTGTTTTGACAGCAAACTTTCAGCACAAATTTTCAAAATGGCTGCCACTGCTTGTGATAAATTGAGCGTAACGTTCACATCAAGCATCGGTATTTCAGAATCCTGATGCAATATTATATGAAGGAATAATCTTTGCTCCAATTTTACATAACGATAATTAAGATTTTCGAGTTAAAATTCAGATTTATTGTTTGTTTTGAGTTCATTGTATTGTCTAATTATTTTGGTACAGATCGTAGGCATAATACCAAATTATAATGAGAATCATTAGAGTTCGGCTCAGTCATTAAAAGCAGTCAGAATAATATCAAAAGATTTATTCAAATACTTATCTCACCAATTTTATTAATGTGAAAGTGTGTGAAAATGTTTGAATATTTGTTAATTGTTTTGCTAAGTGCCTTAACTGCTGAACAGATGTGACTGAAATTTGGTACACGGATATTTTTTTTCTGGAATAACGATATAGGTGCCTAACTTTGTTTTATGTTTCCATGGGTGCGACCATGGGTAAAGAACTCTCGGCGGGTGAAGCCGCAAACCATCTAGTGCTCATTTCTTCTATACATATTTATGATTATAATAAATTAAAGCGAGGGTTGGTTATTCAAAATTAGCATAGAAAATCAAGACTCAAGATTCTTGCGTCCCTCTAGATTACCCAAACGCCTGCAGTAGGTATAAGATTCTTCAAAAGGGATCTTAGAAGGTATGTCTAGAGCAACAACGGCAACGCGTGTGTAGCGTGTTGCAAACGTTTATAATGACTGCTTTCCATCAGGTGGATCGTATGCTTGTCATCTACATAAAAAAAGAGAATGTCGCAATAATTTTTATTTTGCTATAGGTACCTACTATTATGATATCACCTATTCACCATCATCAATATACATATATGACCAGCGCATTTGAGAACAGTAAGTAACTTGTGCGAAAGCGAAAATACATAAGTACATACATATGACAAAGGGGAAGGTAGAGGCCACATTTTATCGTTTTTATCTAAACATCTTTACAAACTTTCACGATTATTATATTAGTAGAAAGAAGAATAAAAAGCTTGGTTTGTTAGATGTATTAAAATTAGCATTTTATACGTGTTAAAATCCTAATGAATGATTTGCGGGACTCGTACGAAAACAACACGGTATGCTTTCATCAACCTGCGGCCAGGAGTCCCTGTTACGCACTCGGAAACATAATTTTTGATGGTGTTTTCTAGAAAAATAAGGGTGTAATACGAGTAGGGGAGACCGGGGCTGGTTGACATAGGGGTAGGTAGACTAACTATCAATAACTCGGCCAAAGCAATAGCTTTGAGCCAACCGATGACACCCGAGAGTCCGCTACTTCTCCCCGCTCAGGCACTGGGAGCGTGGCGTCGCGCACGCACGCCGTTTGAGTGAAGGAAAATAAAGTTGAAAAATAACGTACGTAAGTAGTTATTTTCATCGTAAGGTTTTTTGTAATAATGCCTATTTATTCATGGGTACTGATTGTCAAAGAATTTATAATCGATGTTTGATTCATGTTCTCTCTTTTATGTATGATTTTATTTGATTTCTTAGCAGTTTTGTGATTATGTCATGTGATTGAAAATAAAAATGTGGTTCGGGGCTAGTAGACTAATGTGTAACGGGGCTGGATGACCAATAAAAAGTACATAAGAGAAAGAACATGATCTGATCAATCAAACATCCATTATAATTTTTTTGACAATCAGTAACCATGAATATAATTAGGCATTATTACAAAAACATTACGATGAAAATAATTACTTACATACATTATTTTTCATCTTTAAATTCCTTCAATCAAACGATGTGCGTGCGTGACGCCGCGCTGTCGGTGATTTATTGTATGTGTTTTATTTTCAATAAAAATAATTATTGTTTATGTTTGTTGTGCCTTTTATCCTATTTCCTCGTAGATTTTACCCTTAAAAGTCCATAGGTCAACTTACCCCAGGCGAATAGTCAACCTACCCCAAGCATGGGGTAGGTTGACCAGTTTTTCTTATTGTATAAGATCTAGCCTGTATCCTATATTATAATGAATTAAGTGCTTTTTGCTATATTTTTTCAAAGCCTAATAGTTAACCTATGAAATAAACCTGTTTTTGAATTAATATTCTATAAAGAAATAAAAATATAAGCCTTTAAGCTGAAACCTAGTCAACCAGCCCCGGTCTCCCCTATACTATGATAAAACTCATCATAATTAGCATTATTAGAATCCTGGGGTATCCTTCCGGGAGCTAAGCCGAGGCTCCCAACCGTAGGCTGTTCGGCAGGATACCTGAGGTTTGTTAGTCGGTAGGAGAGTATAGCATCCATACTGGACTTTCCCTCGCGTAAAAAAAAGAAAAAAGTAGCATTATACACATATCCTCGCTAAAGCCTCGCTTGGGAATAAAACTATCTCGTGTTGGATGAATCATTTTAGCACCTTTTATAACAGTTTACAATTCGCATTATTTTCCCCTCCCTTTATGACTTGCTAATTTCTTTTACGTATCCAGTACACCCGTAAATGCTTACCTATATACGAATTTTCTTTGTTAAAAGACTAAACGAAGTACTTGAGTACACTCATTAAGTAGATTCCATGTTAAGTAGGAAGCTAAAATGTCGCTGCGGCAAACACGACTGCGGAATGCTAATGTTGAGATCAGGATTTTGCTGATCTCAACATTGTTCCTTGCCTTCCGTGTCATACGGAATAGACCTATTAAAACTGATTATATTAATGGAAAATCTTATGTTAGTGGACATGAATAGTAAACCGAATTTGATAAACAGGATTATCAAAGGTGCTTTTCATTGATACGGTTTCATACAGGATTTATTTCAAAGTGCAAAAAAAGACAACTGAACGGACTTAAAGACGTGAGTTGTACCCGTGTATTTGCCAGGACAACTCTTCGAATTTAGCTACAGAACTGTACCGACAAAAGATGCGCATGATGTTCTTCACTTTAATGTTAACGACATTTAAAGAGTAGGTATTATTTAGACTTAGTTCCATTATCATGTCACAAAGACAAAATACTTTTTGTCTTTGTGACATGAATTTAGAGTAGATTTTTGTATCTATTCAAGTTAGTCTACCTTGTCACGGAAGAAAACATCATAAATTTCATATTTTCTCTAAATGTCAAATGTTTTTTGACAGATATTATTATATAAACATCTTGTAAAATGGCTGGCTAGAGATAGGTAGATACGTAATAATTATTCTCAATGCGTCAACGAAGCAATTACATTGTTCAGGTTACTAAACATGATACGCTATTTACATTGATTGTAATGTGTGGCTAAGCCATTAGTTTGAAGTATTTATGGACAATGTGGCGTCCGTCATATTATTTCATAGAGTATTGAACACCATAAACTATAACGATGTACCATGAGCCGAGAACGCGGTAATTTTGAATTCAACCTTGCTATAATCTAATCTTTATTTATATCCGTAAAAACGTTGAATTTGTAATTACCCTGATCACTTAACTTTTGGGCGTGTGAACTCAAAGTAAAGATTTTGTTATGTGTACGTTTTATCTCGGATTTCAGTCATTGCAATATCTCGAGTATTCTGGCTATACTCATAGAGATTTTAATAATAATTGACTTGTTTTAGACTTTTCATGGTTACTGACGTTTTCATAGTTTGACCTGTACAATTTGGTTGAAAAGCTAAGCTACAAATAGGTACCTACCTACTTTGTATGAAACAAGCGTTTGTCTCAATTTTATCAAAAATGCTATTACATTTCTTCAACAAACTGTAATATTATTGACAAATAATAATTTATTCTAGGTTTAAACAAACGTTTATATATTTATAATCGTGACCGTTCCATATCGTCCTAAGAATACAAAGTTTTATGGAACTGTAGGAAAATTCAAAATTGACTGCTCAAATTACATTACATCAAAAGACCCGAGAATACGTAGTTCAATCAGTAATGTAATAAGAACGGTAACTTGAAGAGGTCACGACATTTGATTCGTATTCACGGAATGCTTTCGGAAAAATAATGACATCTAAACTAATAAACCGACAATAGTGGGAATATTCGACAAAACACGATGACCTTACATTTAATTGACGATTAAGTACCGCAGTAACGGGTTAATGAAGTCGTTTACTCGTTGCGGTGATTTTGTGAAGTAGACGAGTCATATTCCTATGTACAAAACCAACTACCACACTACGTACCTTCTACTCATTATAAGCAGAAAACTTTATACAGGATGAAAATGTTAGCCGCAACAGACCTAAAGCTGTAGGTCTGTTGCGAGTCCTGGGCTATCCTTCGGAGGGCTTACCCGGGGCTCCCAACCGTAGGCTGTTACGTGGGATACCTATGTGTGGTTTTTAGTCGGTAGGAGTCTTTAGTATATAATGCACTATTATCTGCTACTAACAAACAGAGTAGATAACCCTTTGGTAAAGGAGTGCATAAATCTATTTGTACCAGAGCGTTATACGCGTGGCTCAGGCCGCAGACAGCATCGACTGCTGGCAACACCACCATCTTGGAGCTCGCAACAAACTGCTGCCAGTCCTACTGCCAGAGCGGTTGAGCTAATCAATGATCTGTTGCGTAAATGTCCAGACGCAGATTTATTTTTTGACAACGTGGATCAAATGGCGCGGAAAGTTATGAATTACTTAAATTTGTAATATAGTATAATTTTGTTATATAAATAAATTTTCTAATTTTCTAATTATGGCTGTGACTGAAACTGTTACTGAAATGAATAACTTTGATTTGACATGTTATAATCCAATAATTGACATTAATCTCAACATTTTTATTTTATTTCTTATTTTGACATTGTACCTAGTTATAAATTGTAATCAAGTTGATGATTATTACTGACACTGTAATGTTTAGTTCTAAATTTAGTTAAATGGAAAATTGTTAATGGTTAGGACACTCTTTTATGTATAACTTAGTATAGCATATAAGCGATTTGGTGTCAAACTGTAAGCTTATACTGTTTTATGGAAATAAATAAATAAATAAATAATAAATAAATAGTAGATAGCCTGTAGGAATTTCCTCACGTTAAAAATATCGTTGTGGAATCACGAGAAACAGTTCTCCATTTTGATCCCACTGGTGTTTCAAAATTGTGAGACCACAAGAAAACGTTAAAAATCTATGAGACAGAAAAAAAATTATTTATACTGTTGATTGACGGCACTTGGTGGAACTTGCTGCACATATTGAAAACGACACTTGTACTATTCCACAATATTTATTATTATAAACCTGACCGGTTTCGCTTTACAGCATCTTCAAAGGTCTAGATGGGAGGACAAGGTATTACTGTCTCGAAAACATGTTGGTGTTTGGCGAAACCAGTCAGGTTTATAATAATAAATATTGTGGAATAGTACAAGTGTCGTTTTCAATATGTACAGAAAAAAATCTTCATCAAAATGCACTGTTTTACCTCAATGATCTTCACACCGCTGCGCTTTAAACGGAACATAAAAACGAATGAGTGTTTGAAACCAGTAAATGTATAAAAATATATTTTCCTTTAGAAATTTCAACAACAAATTTCTTTGTTTATTATAAAGTTCAATATAAAACATCTTTGTTGAAAGAAACTTTGAAGTTAGTTCACAGGTTCTTCGTAGTATATCTGCGCGGTAAATAAAGATAGTTTAGGTATCTAATATTTTATAGATGTATTTGCTTGACTTTGCGACGAGTCTCAAGACAGTCCTGAAGAATATATCATAGGTAAATAATTAAGTATAACTTATTGATATAATATTAGGCTATGGAAACAATAACCACAGAATATAGTAATTATGTTATTTTGACGTGACAACGTCTTATAATTCGATGGAGCCGGCTGCACGAACGATAAAAGATGACGCAATATGTCGTTACCTCCCTCGCGTTACCTCGCTCTGCCTCGCTCTGAGGCGTTCCATATATTTTAGTAATGTTTTCAACAGATGGCACTATAATAAATTGATGTGTTTTATATTTCTTTTTGTTTTGTAATGTTATTTTTATTTTTATGTTCTTATGACGTTGTCACGTTCAACCATTCGTCAGTAAACCAACTTTACAGACAACCGATTTTTTAAAAATAACTGTACGTCTACGTATCCAAGCAATGTAAAGCTAATAAAATTTGAACAAATTAATGAGATCAATATGTAAATGAGAGAATATTCATCGTGAGCTGTGAGTGCTGTGACAGTTGATAAGAATTATAAAGACCTATAATTATATAGTCTTCATAATAAGGTTGAAGTTTAATGGATGATTTATGAATTCTTTAACAGCAAATTTTCTGCTTAGTAGGTAATTAGGAGGGCTTCGACTTACTTTGAAAGTTTGTTGCTCGCTTGTTGCTATTCCAGTATTAAAAAATATTAAATTTGGTACCTACTGTTATAAAATAAATTTTAATTAGGGATTTTTTTTTATCACTAGACATCAACTTCGGTCTAGGACTGTAGGTTAAGGGTGTTCCTGGGACATCCTTCCGAGGACTTACCCGGGGCTCACAACCATAGGCTGTTGGGCGTTACGTGAGGTTTTTTAGTCGGTAGGAGTCCGGCATAACATCCATGAGGATATCCCTCACGTAAAAAAAAAGGCTAAGGGTGTTCCTAGGAATTATCCGGGAGCTCGGCGTTACACAGGTAGAGTTTATTTGTTTCTTTGAAAACCAGTGTGTCAGGAACTATTGGTTGCATTTCAAATTTACATTATGAGTTCGATAGTCTATTTATTAAGGAAGGTTATTTGTTATATAACATCACTCTAAGGAAAAATATTTCTGTTGAGAGCTATACACGCGACGGGAAACATACTGACGCAAATGAAGTTGCGCTGGTCAACTGGTATTAGTATAAACTAGCTTCCGCACTCTCCGAGTCACCTAACGTATGCATAAATTATTCATTGTCTCATTCAGCATTCGTTTAAAGACTCGTAGAACATCTGTGGCATCTTAATTTTAACAATGATCATAAGCCGTCTTTGTTTTAACATGACGTCAAAATTATCGTACGTATAGGAATATAACTGCCGAGCTGAGCTTCCGGATTTGGATCCCCAGGTTGGAACAAATATTTGGACGCAAACGTTTTTGCGAAATTATTTTTTTAGTATGTTTTATGTATCCTATTTCCTATCCTTATATTTAAAACCGGCCAAGTGCGAGTTGGACTCGCCCATGAAGGGTTTCGTAGCAGCAAGTAACATAATATAAAAGTTCTTATAGTTCGTTGTAACTTTGATTGATGTTTTAACACGTTCGCAGTGGTAGTGATTTTTCTAACCAAAAATTACGGTTTATGACGTATTAAAAAAAAACTACCAGCTCTATCTCGTTCAAACTAATTTTCGTTGGTAGTTTTTATGGCAATGTACATTATACATTCTTTTTAGACTTATCATTCTCTTAGTTTAGAAGTTAGAGGGGGGGGGACACACATTTTTCCACTTTGGAAGTGTCTCTTGCACAAACTATTCACTTTAGGAAAAAATGATGTTATAAACCTCAAAAGCATTTTTGAAGACCTATCTATAGATAACCCACATGTATGGTTTTGATGAAAAAAAAAGTTTTGAGTTTCAGTTCTGAGTATGGGGACCCCCAAAATTTACTGCTTTTTTTCTAGTTTTATATAAGAATCTTAATGCGGTTTACAGAATACATCTAGTTACCAAGTTTCAATAGCATAGGCCTTATAGTTTCGGAGAAAATTGGCTGTGACACACGGACGGACAGACAGACAGACAGACAGACAGACAGACAGACATGACGAATCTATAAGGGTTCCGTTTTTGCCATTTGGCTACGAAACCCTAAAAAAAGTAGATGTTTATCAGTTGCATTTTTTATTAACGTGAGGAAAATTCTACATGAATTCTATGCCGAACTCCTACCGACTAAAAACCACACGTAGCCTACCTAACAGCCTACGGTTGGAAGCCCCGGGTAATTTATCAGTAGCCTAGATTTGGTAGCAGAAGCTTATATTAGCCTAAACTGAGCTGTCCCAAAAATGTGTATGACATAGTGCCATGCTAGTTCAAAGAATAATTGTAAGTACGTAGGTACTTACCCAAAAATTAGTCTTTGAATTACCGCGTTTATTTGCCCTGGTTTTAACATTTGAAATTGTACTGTCATATCCGCAAACTGAGCAGATTTCTATTAATTAGCTAATTGCTAACGATTTCACTTCAATTAGTCTTATTCTGCCCTTGATAGAGGAAGCACTTTGTAGTTTCACAAGTATCATAATATTGAGTATATTCCCTTTATTAAAACATCAAAACAATAAATTAATTATCGGATATGGGGAAGATTAATATATTAATTAACATGATTGGGGATGCGCACCTCCTGAAATATTAATTGACATTGGTTTAGATGATTATCTATAGGTATTTATACATTATATTAAACCGATTTCAAAATTTTATTTTAGTATTTTTCTCGGAAACGGGCGCTTTGCGAGTGAAACCGCGTGACTCGCTAGTAATAATACAAAAGGAAAGTTTTGTTTATATAATCGACGAACTCTGGAGCAACTGATTCTATTTAAAAATGTCTTTCCGTTAGTAAGCCAACGTTATCTATTCTTCTTTAAAAAAAAAACGAATTTCTTTTTACGTGTGGATATTCTCATGGATGTTACACTGGACTTCTACCGACTAAAACCACACGATCACCTTCCATCAGCCTACCTTGTAACGGACTCAGGAGACTGTCAAGCGACTTGAGTCAATATTATGTGTACATACACGTCGATGCACACACACGTGCAAATAAATCACGCACACTGAAGCTACTTTCATACATATTTATCAGACTTGTCAAGTGCATATTGACCGTGTCTAACCCCATGAGGATAACTCCAGGGCTCATAATGTGAAATTTCTGCCTGATTTATATCATTCGAAAGTTTGAAGAACATTTTAAGGTTCAAGCGCTCAATAAGTTGTCAACTCATCTGAATTCAAGATTGCCGTAGATTTGAACTTTCTTAAATAAATATAATTATACCAACACAAAAGGTGTCCTGAATTCATTCATCGTCAGATCAGGATCGTATTTTTCTTTGTAAATTCGTAGGCATTTTACAAGTTTATTTTTCAGTAAAGCTTTTGTGTATAAATTAAAAAGTACCTACATTAGTACGATCACATTTAAGTTAATTGTAATTTTTATTGTAGGTAGTATTAGCGGGGCCCGAGACCATAGATAGATGGTACAGTAAGGACTGTGTAGATTTAGTCAGTTCTAGTCCAGCATAACATACGTGAATATTGCACCACACAAAAAAAACACAGACACCGAACGTCACAAAATAATGAGTTACTGGAGTAGTTAGACTTCGGGTATGGCATCGTAAGAATCTGTAGCAACTTTGTATTGTTCTAATCTGATGTTGACTTTGGTCCCTTTTTTCAATAAAAAAAAAAGAGAAACACCAGTGTACACCTACACTCAGATATAACTGCGTAAGTCAATAGGTATATACATAACAAGTTACGGTTTTGTCGGCTTTTGTTTGTTTTCGTGCCAACGAACTTTAAGGTCGTTGGATGACAATATAATTCAAAATAGACTGGACCAAATGAGATCTTGTGTTTACATCATCAGTATTTAAAGAATAAAACAAGCGGTTTTGCTGCAACTACCTGAAGCTTCTGTTTACTGACAAATAATTTACGTTGTTTATATGAATTCGTTCAAACACTCAGACTCTCGAGACAAATATTAATGAATCCCAGAAATGTCCGTCCCGTGGTGGGAAGCTAACCCACGACTTCGTAAACTGCAGTTGCACTATACGAGTACCTACGACCTCTAGAACAACGCGTCAGTGTAATTCATAAAATGAGAGAGTTTTAGTGTAAGTCGAAAAGAACAGCACATTTACAAAATTTCAGAAACTAGTTGAAACGCACTCATTATAATAAAATACCGTGAGATTTTTCCTTCATTCCTTCTCACTCTCACTTTATGCACATATTCCACAGCAAAGCGAGAAAGATAGATAATATGATATATGTCAATAATGTAGCATAGATGCTTGTGTATAGACTCAAAGATACTTTTCTTACATGAGACTACTCATCGCGAGGCAGAGAACAAAGCAACAAAGAGCTAACTGCGCAATTACAATGTAAATGGAAATATTTCCCGAGATTTAGTCGTGTTTTTAGTGTGTTCCACTTCTCTACCAAGCATCTTGTCAATATCCAGAGGTTAAGTCGTAGTTGTAAAGTGAATAATACAAGTAAGTCATGAAAAAAATTAAGGAAAATGATCAAAATCAAAACTAGTTATAAAACAACTGACTTTGTCGGGCTATTCCAAAGCGACTGATTGACATTTATTTTATTTTGTATGATATACTTTAGTCTCATAATAATTTAAAAAATTTCGGTTAAGTAAAGAAGTCCTTGCGTGCTCCACTCCCTTTCAACCTCTCCACAATAGCTTTCGTCAACAAAGTAACGCACAGCAATATCTCTTTATCTGATAACGTTACTGAAATGTGGGCTAGCGGGATTTATACTTTGTAGACGTATATTATGTTTAAAAAAAAACGACTGCATCGTATGTTTTCAAAAGCTCGAAACCCCAACTCGGGGACATGTGAACCTTTTTTGTTGCCATTAATAGGTAAAATTTCATGACGATTATGGGGGAATTTCACACGGAGCTTACTTTAAGGTAGAGAGCAAATGCGTGGAAATGTTTTCTCTTGGGAAAGCTTACGTGCACTCTATTGTGCGACAGTAAGATTATGTATTTTGTGAGAGATACTTTAGTACTTATTTCTTAATACTTGTCTGTTTTTGGATGCCTCTAAGTCTCACACTATTGTTGGTACTTTATACGGATAAGGTATACCAGATGAAATAGATTACTCACCCGCATGTTTTCTCCTAGACGACGCGACATCTACGTAAACCTTTTGAATAAGGAATTCAGGTTGTGTAAGTATACATAGATAAAATATTAATTAGATCAAGATGTTTTTGGTTTGTGTGGGTACGATGAGGCCCTCGAAGGTCTCCTTCGAAGCCGATGAAGTCATGGCAATCAGACGGTGAACATGAAACACAATTTTGTACCAACTCGTTTGGTCAGCGTGGTATTGAAAATACTCTCCCAATATGATGAAAATTGAGGAAACCCTACTTCTAACAATCGACTAAGTATGATAAGCTGATTTGATTGATTATTTTTTATTCAGCAATAGTCTAACCGAAGTGTAAGTGACAGAATAAATTTACATGTACATACATAACTGTAAATATAGTTGTAAAGTGTATTGAACTTGGCACCAGTGATGGATTAGGTTTAAAAATAAAATCGTCTCAGATCTTAATATCAATTTGATGTTCTTAATATTTCTAAATCTACTACAACGGGAATCATACAGCTGAATAAAAACCGATGTAATATTCTATCTAAAACCGAGAACAAAACCATTCTAACAATTTCATTAGTCCTTTAATATATTGTATTCTAATACTCGACGGCGTGCTGCGTTCGATACTTACTCGTACATTTAGAAAAAAAACATTTTTTGACGAGCCGCCAATAACTTCATACAAAACTTTGTGAATGCATTCCTGTTTGGCATGTCAGAGATTACATTTTATCCCGGGGTAAAAGAGCATTCAATATACAGCCACGTTTTAAAAGCTCAGTGCCCGCGTCCGCCGAAAATTGCAAAAAAGAAAAACAAAGCAGATAGGTCATCGGCCCGAAAACCGGCTGCACCGAACACATTGGACGTATGCAATCAATTTCGTTCCGGTTTTCAGCCGTACTTTAATTCGTTCATTCAGATATCATTATCGAACAAAACAAAGTGCGTACTAAAACAATAAAAGGTAGTAAAATTGCTACAACGTCGCGTGTGGCCGTCTGTGAAATTGTCGAAATTGACTTTATTACCTAGAGAACATTACCCATTAAAATTATTGCACTAGGAAAGCTGTGTAATAGATTGTGTAAACGTATCATGTTTATGTGCTCTTATTACAAGTAAGTCTAAGTACAAAAGTTTTAACAAATAGAAGACTTTCCTTGGTGAATTCCACAAATAGTGGGCACGGCTAAGCCCCGACAGGGTCACAAGGAACGAGATAGGCTTTATCGTAACGGACAATAAGTTTACTGTTGTTACGATGAGAATTATTTCATAAAACTTTTTTTCACGCTTACAATACCTTTCACTTCGAATGTCACTGAACATGATGTATCGGATAAAAACTTATCCTAATTATTGAGAGCATGTATAGTATAGCTGATTCTGTTCTTAGGTGTGTTGCCCTCACTTACCTATCTAACCTATTAATCCTATGACAGTTCCTTAATTTTAAAGACTATAATGACTTATTGGTTATAGCAGACAATTTTTCTTTGATTTAATTTCAGCAGATGTTTTCGGACAAACATAAAAAACCGGCCAAGTGCGAGTTGGACTCGCCCATGAAGGGTTTCGTAGCAGCAAGTAACATAATATAAAAGTTCTTACAGTTCGTTTGACTCATGTTTACAACCTTATTTGATGTTTTAACACGTTCGCAGTGGTAGTGATTTTTCTAACCGAAAATTGCGGTTTATGACGTATTAAAAAAAAAACCGGCCAAGTTCGAGTTGTACTCGCCCATGAAGGGTTTCGTAGCAGCAGGTAATATAATATAAAAGTTCTTATAGTTCGTTGTAACTTTGATTGATGTTTTAACACGTTCGCAGTGGTAGTGATTTTTCTAACCGAAAATTGCGGTTTATGACGTATTAAAAAAAAACTACCAACTCGATCTCGTTCGAACTAATTTTCGTTGGTAGTTTTCATGGTAATGTACATTATATATTTTTTTTAGATTTATCATTCTCTTAGTTTAGAAGTTAGAGGGGGGGGGACACACATTTTTCCTCTTTGAAAGTGTCTCTTGCGCAAACTATTCATTTTAGAAAAAAATGATGTTGGAAACCTCAATTTTTGAAGACCTGTCTATAGATACCCCACACGTATGGGTTTGATGAAAAAAAAATTTTGAGTTTCAGTTCTGAGTATGGGGACCCCCAAAATTTACTACTTTTTTTTCTAGTTTTATATTAGAATCTTAATGCGGTTCACAGAATACATCTAGTTACCAAGTTTCAATGGCATAGGCCTTATAGTTTCGGAGAAAAATGGCTGTGACACACGGACGGACAGACAGACAGACAGACAGACAGACAGACAGACATGACGAATCTATAAGGGTTCCGTTTTTGCCATTTGGCTACGAAACCCTAAAAAACTACCAGCTCTATCTCGTTCAAACCAATTTTCGTTGGTACATTTTATTTCGTTTAAGTATCTATTTAAAACTTAAAACTTACTGAATCGAGTGAGCTCAAAATTGGACACGATATACAATAGGATTCAGAGATGGTTTTAGGCTACTTTATACACTTTTATCATAACAGCAATAAGAGTAAAACAGCTTTAAAAAGTGATTTTACCAATAGATGGCGCTGGTCGTTTTTTTTAAAATTATATTCTGCCAGCTTCAGAACAAAATATTATAAGCAACCTATTTAGAAGGTACCTACCAGATTTATGCTCGCACACAACATTTTTATATATATAGATATAGGTAGGTACTACCAACAAATACTTCAATAGGTAGGTACAGAAACGAAAAAAAATCACATAGTTGCTGATGCGGCGTTTCCAGTTTCAATAGAATATTACTTTTACAGTACCTACGAACTACTTACAACATAACATTTGCCTACGGTACGAATAGGTTTTCATGGCAATATACAGAAATAAAAAAATCAGCTAGTTGTTTGACAGCATAAAAGCCTAGTGGTTTTATACAAGTCAGAAAGTATTGCTCCCTCGAGAGCATGTCAGAAAACTGTGGCGTGTTGGCGTTCAAACGATTTTCGTTTTACCCAATGTTGTTTTCTATAATCGTTTTCCTGTTTACTCGTAGGTAATATTTCTTTTCTAAGCGATGTGAAAAAATAACTTTCCCAAACTTTGTTGTATTGTAAACAATCGATAAAACGCTCAATTTGGTGTTCTAGTAAGGGTTTAGTTGACCGTTGAATTTCAAACATGGGTGAAAGTTTGGAGAAAGTTTAATATTTATTTGGTAAATATATTCGTATTGGGGATCAATTGGAGCAATTCTTCCACTTTCTTACCACGTTACCCCCTACTACAAGACAATGTATCTTATTGAAACCTTATCACCTTATGTTTTAATCACAAAATTTGCTTGCCCTCTGCTACGTAGGAGTGTCTTGTAAATTATAACCTTAGGTACATTATCTGTAAAAATTTCAGCTCTCTAGCGATCCCGGTTCCAGAGACCTACAACAAAGTCTTAGTAATGTGGTCCCGTTTTTACCCGTTAGGTATGGAACCCTAAAGAGGGCTAAAAAGTTTTTACTTGATTTATTTTTTTAATATATAAAACAAAGACGGGTTTGTTACAACATTTATAACTCAAGAATGGCCGTACCGATTTGGCTGAAAATTGGTGGGGAGGTAGCTTAGAACCAGGAGACGGACATAGGATACTTTTTATCCCGTTTGGCCTAGCTTTTTTTTTTCGCTTTTTTTGGTCGATTCACTATTCTGCTGGCGACGTGCACCGGTGGTCCACGTCCTATGCATGAATATATGCGCAATTTCTACAATAATGCGACGGGAAACATCTATCGTAAACGAAATTATTCTGACGGAAGTAAATGCGACGGGAACGGGTGATTTACTCTCTTATAAGACGCATACGAAGTTGCGCGGGTCAGCTAGTTAAATATAGATGACCAAATAATGGGACTACTTCGTACTTTACCAATACATATCGATCTAAAAACTGGATTGATAAACTAGTTTTATATAGTGGATATAAAAAAGTAGTGCTAATCAATGATTAAGTTTACAAAGCAATAATCTGCGTAGTTATTGTTCTCGATCATTCTTCAACAAAAAAGTAATACGAAGCGTTGTAATTGGATTTAAGCCACGTCATTTTAGGTGGGCTATCGGCTTTTTAACAAAGTTTTTGTAAGTTCTATTATTTCTGTGATTCACAAGATTCACTTTGATTTATTTGAGCTTAGTTTTTACAGCTTACAGTCTACATAACTTCATCATTATCATCAAATCAGAATATGGCAGTACATTGCTGGACGTAGGTCTATTCCAAATTACGCTACAATATACGGTCCAGCGCCTTCCGCTTTCGGTCACTTCTTACAACCTTCTTCTGGTCGTCAGCACCTACATCTGTCGATTAACTTAACTTTATACTAACTTAGTTATTTATTATTATAGAGTCTCGGTTTCATTATATAAAAGTTTTTTTACTTAGTTTAAATTTGCAAGCACATGTAAGTAGGCTATTTTTTTTCTTTTACAAGAATCTTTTATAAAGTACTAGCGGACGTCACGCGGTTTCACCCGCGCAGCTCCCGTTCTCGTGGGAATACGGGAATAAAATATAGCCTATGTTCACCAGCGATAGTGTAGCTTCCCAACAGTGACATAATTTTCCAAATCATTTAAGTAGTTTCGGACCCCATTCGATACAAACAATCAAATCTTTCCTCTTTATGATATTAGAATAGATTTAAGTTCAATTTGAGTCCAAACCAAACAACTTTGTAACAGCGTGGTTGTCAAATAGGCTAGTGTTTCGTGTGCTGGTTATGCGTGTCTGCTATATACTTAACCCAGTAGGCTAGTTTACACGCGACTCTACACACAGTTGCTCTATTCTAGAAAGAAGTATATATTTCACCTTTTAATTGGTACCTAGGTAAGTTTTTCGTCATCTGACACCGATCAAACTATCGCAGTCCTAGCTATAAGTACAAAATAAAAAGGTACAGAAGACAATCTACATGCAAAGTGTACTCAAGCAACGCACACAGAGATACCGCTACGGACGTGACATCGCAAACGGTTTCGAACGAATGTGAGGATTACGCACAGTAGAATTCTGGTTATACTAACCATAGAACCACATTGGTGTATGTATATATTGTATAGGTATCTCTCAATAATTTTGGGAGGGTGATTGGCCTCTTTCTTGCCAATTTGGGCAGAAGACGGGCTGGTAAAGGTTCTTATCGCCATGAATTTATTCGTTCGTTAGTAAGTAGGTACACCACTTGCATGTGACACTTGGTTGGGAGATCTGTAGGACTCCACCTCCCACCTATCTCATTAGATGTATTGTATAAAATGAAAGGTGTTGAATTATATTCATATTATATATCATAGACTAAAATGCATATAGGTATTATGTACGACTTCTTTAACAGAAGTCATCTGAAAAACTCAATTGGGCCACGTACCAATTTTTTTTTACTGAAGTATGTATCTAACCGCTGAATAAGCTTTCAAAAAAATTGCGTGTACTTAGTGTACACACGTAAGAAGTGTAACTTCTTCATAAACTTAATTTTCACCTCACCTTAAATTAAGTCAAAAAGTACAAAAGTCCAAAAGTCCAAAAGTCCAAAAGTCCAAAAGTCCAAAAGTCCAAAAGTCCAAAAGTCCAAAAGTTCAAAAGTCCAAAAGTCCAAAAGTCCAAAAGTCCAAAAGTCCAAAAGTCCAAAAGTCCAAAGTTCAAAGTCCAAAAGTCCAAAAGGCCAAAAGTCCAAAATTCCCAAAGTCCCAAAGTCCCAAGGTCTCAAGGTCCCAAAGTCCCAAAGTCCCAAAGTCCCAAAGTCCCAAAGTCCCAAAGTCCCAAAGTCCCAAAGTCCCAAAGTCCCAAAGTCCCAAAGTCCCAAAGTCCCAAAGTCCCAAAGTCCCAAAGTCCCAAAGTCGCAAAGTCGCAAAGTCGCAAAGTCGCAAATTCGCAAAGTCGCAAAGTCGCAAAGTCGCAAAGGCGCAAAGTCCCAAAGTACCAAAGTACCAAAGTCCCAAAGTCCCAAAGTCCCAAAGTCCCAAAGTCCCAAAGTCCCAAAGTCCCAAAGTCCCAAAGTCCCAAAGTCCCAAAGTCCCAAAGTCCCAAAGTCCCAAAGTCCCAAAGTCCCAAAGTCCCAAAGTCCCAAAGTCCCAAAGTCCCAAAGTTCCAAAGTCCCAAAGTCCCAAAGTCCCAAAGTCCCAAAGTCCCAAAGTCCCAAAGTCCCAAAGTCCCAAAGTCCCAAAGTCCCAAAGTCCCAAAGTCCCAAAGTCCCAAAGTCCCAAAGTCCCAAAGTCCCAAAGTCCCAAAGTCCCAAAGTCCCAAAGTCCCAAAGTCCCAAAGTCCCAAAGTCCCAAAGTCCCAAAGTCCCAAAGTCCCAAAGTCCCAAAGTCCCAAAGTCCCAAAGTCCCAAAGTCCCAAAGTCCCAAAGTCCCAAAGTCCCAAAGTCCCAAAGTCCCAAAGCCCCAAAGTCCCAAAGTCCCAAAGTCCCAAAGTCTAAAAGTCCAAAAGTCCAAAAACCCTTAAATGACATGCTATCCCTGGATAAAGTACTCTTAATTCGAATCCACCGTGGTGGGGAACAGAACAAAGATGGCGCGTAACCAAAAATCGTGACGTGACGTGACGTGACGTGACGTGACGCAAATTTTTTTCCAACGCCGATAAAGAAGTTTCACTTCAATAAATAACAAATTACCGTGTAAGTGCCTCCACTAACAAGATCACGTACACCTGGGACATTCGGAGCCCACTGTTACATACATATATTTCGGCCTGTTACACATGTTTTACTACTGCTAGCTGTGCCATTACCCGTAAAAGGAATTTACAAAGTTGTTAACGATTGTATGTAATATAAGGGAAAGGATACATACAAAGATACAGGGTTGTCCTGAAAAATGAGGTGCTTTTGACACGCGGTTATTGACTTGCCCTATATGTATTTAACGGACACTATAAGTGTGATTTTCGAGTCCATGATGACATTCCTAGAGATTTCCGCACGTAAAAAAAAACTGCTTTTATCAGTATCAAAACATATTTATTTTTACTGGGCTTATCAACATAGCAAAATAAGTTAACTGTTTTGAAATGCAAATAGTTCAGTTGCAAAATCCTCTTTAAAATGTACACTAGATACTCAATAGGAAAACGTTTACCACTATCCTAGAGTCTTAACTTAAATAGGTCTCTAAGGAATAGTTTTGCCATTTGCGAAGGGGTACCGAATCGATTCTCTTCATCCTCGCCTCGGTGACGTGGATATATTGGCACTTACAGTAATACATCTTCCTGTGATCTTAGTAGTTGCAAAGAACTGCTGAAGATCTGATGTGTTTCTTAACATTAATGAAAAGGATAGTACTATCAGTATCTTTGATGGTGTAAAATTCCATCTAATCCCAAGACTCCTGACATTGAGTTATTATGTTCTCATGATTGTGAAGGTGCGAAAACATGACTAAGCAAAGTGAGAATCGTTAGTACTTATAGTCAGATGAAAGTCTCCATCTATTTTATTCATTCTATTCTTTTATAGCTATTTATATCTTTTTCTTCGACAGCAACCATAGATCTATCTTAGACTTGACATTGACTTTGAGGGTTATCTGTATTGCAATAAGGTTTAATAAAATTGATTCACTATATTTTTACTACTTCCGCATTTCCATTGTTTGAAGTGCCATTTCTCTTTTCAATGTTCAATCGTTTTGAATGATGTTCCTTTGTTTACGTTATAACTTAATAGTAAAAACAACGTTGTCTTAGTTTATGTAAATAAAATAGATAAATAACAAAATTATCTCACTAGTTCAATCAACAACTGAATTAGGTAATTAGAAGCCCCTCCCCTCTCTAGCTCAGTTAAAAAAATCAATGGAACAAATGAAAAAAAAAATACCAGCTGTCTATTGAAGTGGTCAACTGAATAAATAAGAATAAGTAGAGAGAATTCAAAAGTTTTAGCAAGGCGTTTCACATAGCCATGCCCGAGGCGGCGAAAACAAATCTGTTTTAAGATGGCGCTCGGGGCCTGTGACTACTTTAATTTTAAATGAGCAGACAGTGGCGATCTAATTGAAAATAATGTAAATTTAAAGATGTAATGAAAGTTACAATATTTACTGACAGTTTTATGTAATCAGTGCCAAGCCAAAAGCAGTAAGGCAATTTGACGAACAGAAAATTTTAATCGTATTAACGGAAGCTGTTAACCAAACGACGAAAATGTTGAATCGAGCAAAGTGTGACAAGTAGGTTTCTCTAATTAAATACTGAGTAAATTCGATTTGGATTCTAAGACGGAGAGATTCAAATTCGGATTTAGCATTAATCTGGTCACTGTTGTTGATTCCAGTGTATCTATAAGAGTTACAGAAATGAGAATATGAATGGAATTCTGTGAAATCAATCTATAGCATTCTACTGCTCAACATGGACATCTTCCAATTCACGCCGCAACACACGACCCTACACCTTCCGCATCCAGTCTCTGTGAGCTTTTGATGTGTTTATTTTGAGTAAAAAGAAAGTAGGTAGTACTCAGACTTATAAAACCAGTTGCACAGTACAATATATAAATTTTATTCGCATCGCTTTTTACTGATCTTGTATTTACCAAAGGAGTGCACAAGACCCGTTGTTTGCTCAGCTTGTGAATAGCGGTACTGGATTGTGAAAGGTATCCAAGACAATAATTAGGTGTTAGTCGGCCATCTCACAGCCATATCATTCTTTTCAAAGAAAGCTAACTGTACGTGACATTGATGACTATGGACCTTAAGGTGGAACAATTGCTAAAGTGAAATGTGCACTTACCTTTGAAAGGCGTCTAATGTAGACAGAAACAATCGTTAAAATGTCAATGTTTTACATGAGCTAGAAAACGTACCAACGTAAATTAGATTTCACAAAGCTTTTATCGTTTTAAGTTGAAAGTTTTCTAGAAATAACTATGTTATCTGTAGTAGAGATGTTTTATGCAAAAGTGAATATAGTACAAAAAGGTGAATATAGACATATTATAATACGCCGTAATCTGTGGACTAAACTGTCGACGCTTTTATAGCATTTTTGAAGAACCCTATTTTGTCGTGACGTCTTAAAAGATTAAGAAAATTTAAAATTCATTAAAAACTGTCGCCTCCAAACTTGATTCCAATCGGTTATTAAACGATATTTTGCTCTCATTATCAACGCCGCCATGGTGCCAGTGTTGTTTTTAAATATTATGTTTAGTTCAATACGTTGTTGTTATTTATGAAGTCACTATTTGATAAAGTGAACTTTCAAATATTGTTTTACATTACTGAGGTCATGAAAGAAAGTGACCACAAAAGAAACAATGACAACTTTCTTTCCTTGTACCTTTTCAAAGTAAATAGGTACATCTTGCTCTGACGAAAGTAGGTACATCTCGCTCTGACATTTTGTAATCGAATTAATGGACTAGTATTTAGTTTTAATGTTATGCATTTACTTTCACTATTTTGACATCAAGATAGTCGAAAATGAGAACACTTTTTCTGTCTGTGCCCTTAGATATTTTTGGCTTCTAAACAAATTTTAATGCAGTTTCATCAATAGATGCCTAGATTGATTCAAAAGGAAGATTTATTTGTATAATGCATACATATAAGTATATTTTAAAGTACAGAAAAGTTGAGCTGTAACATAAACGAATCTGACCGCGTTACCTAGTTCAGTATTAAGGAAATTTCGATATTAAAATTTCACCAAAAAAAATATCACTTCTTAAAGCATGTCAACGACCTAGGCTCTTTAAGGATTTTTCCTTCAATTAACTTATTTCGAACCAAAATATTGGAAGCAGGAAATAAGAATAGAAAAGTACCTATTAAGCCCTCGAACTTGCAAAGTTGAAGTGAAGTCTGCCATTTGAAGTATCGGAACAACTTTCCAAACATTTTAATTTAAAAGAAAGCCGACCGTAACTTTAGATATTAGGAAAATGTTTGTAAAATAATGAAACCTTAGCTTGTATTCAAGTTAGTTAGCATCATCTTTTAAATTAATGTGTAGAAACTAGATGATGATCGCGGCTTCGCCCGTGTAAAATTCGGTACCCGTTCCCGCTTCCCGTGGGAACATATTGCCGGGATGAAAAGTAGCCTATGTGTTATTTCAGACTATAAGCTATCTCTGTACCAAATTTCAGCCCAACCCGTTCAGCCGTTAGACCGTGATTGAGTAACAAACATCCCAACATCGTCACAAACTTTCACATTTATAATATCAGTAGTAGAAGTATGATAAACTCTTGAGATGATTACATGTATTTGTCAAGAATATTGTCCAAATTTGATAGGAATCGGCAGTATAAATGATGATATAGTTAACTTCACCTCCCTCCCCTTTTCCTCTCAAATGAAAAATATCCCATAAACACAATTATTTTTGCATAATAAATGCTTGGAAGGACCTGTAAAGGAAAACATGCCTACACATACAAGAAAATTTAACCATTTGGAAATGACGGCTAAGGAAACTGCGTTTGCTCGATTAATAAGCTGGGACTACTCGTAGATTTATATCCGTAAAAGACACTCCAGACTCTTCAATGCACAGATCGGAAACAGCTGTACGGATTTAGCCAGGGAACATTTTTGAAAACTCTAATTTTTAATGTAGTATATTAGTCATCGAACTGGGTCTTAAGGTCAGAGTAAAATCTGGGAAATACTTATTATAAAAATGGATTGAAGTATAGCACTTAATTAGGATTTTTAAAAATCTGTAGTGTTAACACTTGAAAGCACTGCTCATGTATTCTAAGCATGATGTTCTATTAAAATTGTTTGATTTTATTAATTTCACGCTCTATAAGACTATTTAAATACTCGTAATTTTGTATACCAAGCTTGAGAAGGTCAAGAGCAAGACTTGCACTTCAGTTTTGAAGTAAATAGCAAAGTAAAGTTCTTGAATATTATCTAAAATGGCTCTCCTTGGCTATCAGGATTGTCAAGTTTTTAACAAAGTATCTCATGTATTTTTAATAGCTATTTGACTCATGTTATATTACTAAAAGATGGTCTAACAATGATACCGACGGAATAAATAATGCGATTCTCTATGTGTTAGTGTTACAAACACAACATTTAGGTAAACATGAACAGGTATAATATTATGTAAACCACTTTTTTTACTAAATACGTGATTATGTTTAAACATCGTTGGTATATTTTTTGCGTGAATTTACGTACTTGATTTTTTTGCGTTTTTAGGGTTTCGTAGCCAAATGGCAAAAACGGAACACTTATAGATTCGTCATGTCTGTCTGTCTGTCCGTCCGTGTGTCACAGCCACTTTTCTCTGAAACTATAAGGTCTATGCTATAGAAACTTGGTAGCTAGATGTATTCTGTGAACCGCATTAAGATTCTTATATAAAACTAGAAAAAAAGCAGTAAATTTTGGGGTCCCCATACTCAGAACTAAAACTCTAAATTTTTTTTTTCATAAAACTCGTACCCCACACGTACGAGTTTTATGAAAAAAAAAATTTATATAGATAGGTCTTCAAAAATGCTATGGAGGTTTCTAACATCATTTTTTTCTAAAGTGAATAGTTTGCGCAAGAGACACTTCCAAAGTGGAAAAATGTGTGTCCCCCCCCTCTAACTTCTAAACTAAGACAATGATAAATCTAAAAAAAATATATGATGTACATTGCCATAAAACTACCAACGAAAATTAGTTTGAACGAGATAAAGCTGGTAGTTTTTTTTAATACGTCATAAACCGCAATTTCCGGTTAGTGAAATCACTACCACTGCGAACGTGTTAAAACATGAGTCAAAGTTACAACGAACTATAAGAACTTTTATATTATGTTACTTGCTGCTACGAAACCCTTCATGGGCGAGTCCAACTCGCACTTGGCCGGTTTATTTTCTGGAACTTATAAATACGAAATGAGTAACATTTTTGAAATAGGGGAAAGTGTTTTCTGTTTTTTTTTCGAGTCACCTGACGCGTCCGAGAATTTGTCGTTCATAAGGGCCCGTATATTAATAAAATAATTAGGATATCAGGTTGACGTCACCGTCCTGTAAAAATATTGTCGTAATTTGAATCAGGTATTTATTAAAATTTCAGTTTCGTCAAACATTGTTGAGTAGGTACTCGCAATATACGATCTTTACTGATATCCATTGAATAGTAATCTAACAATAAATAGTACTGCAAACAGTCTGGACAGGTTTGACAGGTTCTCATAACATAGTCAAGTTAAAAATAGCCCTACTCTTTACAACGCACTTGTTTTCAATATATCCCTTAAACTTTTTAAATCGAGCCACTAACCGTTTGTTTTTTTTTTCAAGTATTTTAGATTGATGTTTGAAGGTAATGATTAAGGCTAATCAGCACTAGTCACCTTGTATTGAGTAACGTGTTTTAATAATTAGTGTGGTAGTTCAACCATAGCCTCAGTAACCAGTAATTCTTTGTCTATGATATCTAGGTTCAGTGCTGCTGACACCGATTGTACCAGCAATATTCTAACCTCGCATACATTATGTTTCATTGTTCCCATTACTGCATGATAGGGTCTAATTATTGTTACATGTACTGTTCGTATTATACTCGATAATTTGATTATATTATCGACACTAAGTGTTATGTTTATGATATTAATAATATGTGATGTCTACTCACCTTTTGTGTTTAATATTTGTAGTATAACTTTAGATATAAGATTTTTTTTCAGATCTATCAAGATGAAAGATGTAATAAGGTTCTATCGAAAATGTAAACATTTTATTAAAATTTAAATATTTATTCTTTCGACATAATTATGTACAAGTATTTTACCGTATTAGCTATCTTAACAAATTCGTTTTTATTGACATCAAATTGTAGAACTAATTACTTTTTTAAATTAACTTTACCTAAGTAACATCTTGATGTACCTATATGTTCTTCATTTATTCGAGTTCCTTATCAGAACGGATGTAATTTAATACGAATGTAGTCAAGAATTTGATAATCACTCAGTATTTGAAGCGATTTCATTTCTTTCAGACTCACTCACTCTTTAGTAAATACATACTTACCTATCAATCTCTTACAATACGAAATCAAAAATATTTCATACTATCATCGTCTGCATTTCAGTAACCAAGATCTTACAGTTTAAAATTACACTTGTATTTCAACACTAAACCTAATACTCTGTCAATCGCTGCTTCCTAACCGTCTTGGTACGGTACATTCGAGCGTTCGATCACAGCCACTTTTTATAAATAACTTAAATCTTAAGTACAGTCCATGGTATCTGATGCGCGCTTACGAGGGTTGCATCCACAGCGCGTTGACTCCAGGCGGCTAACGTTTATAATCTATGGCTCCATTGTAGCATCAGTGTAGCCTTGACATTTGGTGGAAGCGTACACTGCCGACGAGACACAAATATGCGCGATTCACCTCCTAGCCCCATCGACGGAAGCGGCCGTAGCTCGGAACTGGTAGGTACGGATACCGGGCGGGCACCCTTACATTTTCCAAGTTGTATCCTCGTCTTTGTCGCACAAGTTCTGGACTCACTTCGCTGTTTATTTCTCTTTTAGCTGGTCGCACTATTCTTAACACATTGGATTCTAGTACCACATTATCGATGACTGCATCATCAGGATTCGGTTTCGTGATGAGTTTCGCTTTGTTCTTCTGTGAGGCTACGTAATCCGCGTTGAGCACAAAATCCTGCAGTTTCGGTAGTTGGTTATATCTGGTTGAGTCTATTTCTCTCTCATATCCAAATCGATCCCGAGGCGAGGAAAGCGCTGGCGCGGCGAGCGCGATGAGAAGTGCGAGCAACGCGTGCATGATGCGGTGTGTGTTGAGTGTATGAGCCGCGAACGTAAAGACATTTTATATATACCTACCACCGATCGATATTCGTGCCCAATTTGTGTAGGTGCTAGTTTATTTTTTTTGTGATCATTGTGATCGAGACGCTCTTGAACTTGGTAATGAGATGCGCAGATGCAAGTCAATGGCTCACGGGCCGATAGTGTTTGGGCCCTCTCGCACTACGGTTGGGACTACAATGAGACTAGATACAAGCTGCAATTACTCGTATAGTTTGATGCACTGGTGGCTACGTACGCTCGTGAACCTTGTTCCATTTACACTAACGTTAAAAGACGTGAGTAGCGGCACAAGGTGACCGTTATTTAATAATTTAAATGTTCTTATATTATTACATGCAATATGATAACGTAACAGTTCAAGATGATGTATAATATTTCAGTGTACGGATAATTCAACTTTGCCATATAAAGTTTTGTGTAGGTAATATTTTTAGTAGTAATAGCCGGAATTAAATAGATACTATTATTTCCGGTACCGAGCAGTCATATTAATCAAGAAATAATAAGTAACAGATTCCGGGGTCTTTGCCTCCGGCATCTTTGACTAAAAGTATTGTCGTATTGATGTAGTTGTCACCCGTAGGACGACAAGTCTTCTGTTAATAAATAATGGGCATTATTTAAACGTAAATTTATCATGAGGTAACTTAATACGCAACTTCTGGAAACTGAATTTTATTTAAGTAGCTTTGTGTAAGGTTCAATATTAAAGCTATGATGATATAATTATAGTTATGTGGAACTTCAGGAAAGTCACATTATTTATAATTATTATATTTTGTATAATTATTTATTTAAGACATTCTCGTACAACGCCATCTAGCCCAAATAAAGCTTGAAGAATCTAAAATGACTTTGTAGTCTATAGTGTTATTTCTTATGAAGCAGCATGAGCAGATATCTAACACAATAATTTTGGAAATACAAGTAGCAATAAGTTGCTGAAGTGCACAGCATAAAACCCTTATATCGTACATTTTCAGCTATAATAAAGACGATTGACCTAAGGGATGATTACCGAGACAATGTTAAACATTTACGCGTCAATGTACTTTGTTTTATTAAAGACTAGCTGATGCCCGCAGCTTCGCCCGCGATGGCGCTGTATGTGAAATTTTGCTGAATTTTCTTTGCTATAAACCTCACGGAGCCCGAGACCTTTCCAACGAATGCAAAACCGTGGAAATCGGTTCGTGCGTTCTGGAGTTATAGCGTCAGGAAGGAAACCCCGACTTATTTTTATTTATTAGATAAACAATGTAAATTCTATGGAAGTGATGTATTTGTTTAGTCTGTTGAACTAACTACACACCCTTTTTGACCTTCTACTTCTTTTTGAGAGAATGTAGTGAGTGAGATTATCTGTTTCCCGATGAACATTTTCTTTTGAGCGTATTAGTTCTCATTTACAGGTCGCCTTTATCAACTATGTTCAGAAGAAAAGATGTTCATGAATATGTATTGCCTCCCGGCACATAATTTCACATTATGCAATTTTATGGAAATATTTTTTGTCAGTGAATTTATGTTTAGGGATAGATTTGGGGTGAAAAGGAGAATTTTTTAATGAAGTGTTATTTATCTGACCTTCATGTTCATCTTGAATGCACTTTGCTAAAACTTTTATGTCTAGCTTGATTAACAGTGCAAGTAAATGCTTCAATTTTGGCCATCATATCATCACAATCTTCAAAAAAAGCTGCATTAATATTATCATGAGATAAATATTAGAACAACGCAACGTTATGATTTGTTAAATATTATAATAACATGTATTATATTTAGGTATATACTTTTACGCGATGGTTGCCTCACAGCGTATGATGTCACATTCGCATAATATATAAAAATAGGATCATATACAAAGAATATAGGCCTGCTGATTTAGAAAACCTCTGGAGTTATTAAGTTCGAGTTCGTACTCAAATTTATTTGTATAGACGTCTCTCAGACTTTTGTAAAGCATACAGGAAGCACACAAGTTGTCGACCTTCCTAGATTGGTTTTGCTCCGGTGATTACATAATAATAAATATAGATAGAACAAATGTTAATATACACATACTTACGGTAAACGGAATTTATTATTCACGGCCAGTGAGAAAACTTACATTTCTCATAGTTTGATGTTTGTAAATGAAAGTGGATAGACCACTTCGCTAATGTTAACCTTATACAAATACAAATCATTTTAAAACATATTTGAATGGAAATTATGGTAATTTATTCCAAATTAAAGTTTTTTATGTTAAAATATTCTTTAGATATCATATTTTTATTTCTGTCGAACAGACAAATTTTATTACATTAGATACGAAGAGAAGTGAAAATTGCATTTAAATATGTCTAAATATATCATCCCAATAGATGTCTTTCTAGCGTTTGTGTGTGTGACTGTTTTATTTATAAAAATAAGGTGAAAAGCAAACTGATCGCATGATATAACACTTATAGCATACATACATACATACATATATTATGGTCACGCCTTTATCCCCGAAGGGGTAGGCAGAGGCATATTATATGCCCACATTTCACCTTTGTATAATTTGTCCCACGTAATAGGTGGTGAGCCGTATTGCCGTGTTTAAATGGACAGGCGCAGGTTGTGACTGCCTGCTGTTGAAATAAAGCCTTCAACTTAGCTTAACGACTGCCATTTTACTGGCAACCGGGACCAACGGCTTAACGTGCCTTCCGAAGCACGGAAACGCTCAAATAAATGTCACAAAGTGATCACATGAATGGTCACCCATCCATGGACCGGCCATAGTGAAAGTTGCTTACTGCAGTGATCGTTTACAGAACACTGAGTCCGCGGGGCCACGAGCGCTTCTTACAGCATATGGGTGTATTTTAGTTGAATACTAGACCAAGAGGCAATTCATATGTTTAATGGGTTCTGTACACTTATCGTGCAACTTGTTAGCATTTCTATCGTATGTATTTATATCTTAAGGCAATCAGTGAACTGGTTTCGGATGTAGTCCGTACGGAAATAGAAAAAATCTTATCAAAACGGAAGTGAAGTATAAACCAGTGCATTCAATTTCATTTGACGAAATGTGTGGATATGAACAAGGTTTTACTGAGATACCCCGATTTGGTACGGGTGCAGGATTAGTAATCTCCACAGAGTGTACTACCCGTTCGCTCTAAGTTTGCCGGTCGCCTTCCCTACTACGCGTCTACACCATCTTCTATGCCAGCGGCAAACTTAGAGCGAACGGGTTGTACCTTGGGAACGTAAGGAACAATGGCCTTTCATCAAAGCGAACCTAAAGGGAAGTTAAGGAAGAGGCAAGGAAGATTGAGGCTATTATATTCAACGATGTCTGTAATTGTGCTACTAAATGTTTTTTATTATTATCTAGGAACTGAGAATAAAGCAGGTTTAGGTGATTATTTTATTAACTATGTATTCTACAGAATATTAATATGGTTGCTTCCTCAAATCATATGGAAAAAAATTGTGAGAAGAATAAATGATGAAGTTTTTTTTCATTAAGAAAAACTGGATTTTCGCTTATTTTATAGAAGATTTTCTCACATTAATTTTTAGGGGTTATCAGTCCAGCACTCAATCTATGACTAAATAATAATAATAACCAACTGGTTGGTGTTGAGAATATTAATGTTTGAATAATGCAAACAAAATACAAATGCAACGATTAGGGATCAAAATTCCGAGTGTTTAAAACTCACAGACATTGTTGTTTAATTGAAAATATCATTTGGTCCAACAAAGAAAAACATTTAGTCAAACAGAATTAATTTAAATTACTTTAGTCTTTAAATCTCAGCTTCATATTGCTTTTGGCGTAAACCATTTTATATCTAACTTTGGTAAACGAGTTAATTGCCCATCTATTTTAGTAAATATTTATATTCTTTCGTCTTTTGGATACTCGTCATTGTTTTTTATGCAGTGTTGGTCCAGTGACCTGTTTTACAAGTTTCCTCTCATACTACAGCATCATACATTTGTAAATATTGCCTACTTATAATAGAACTTTGTATTCGGCGCGGGACTGAATTGTTTTAGAATAGACCAACTACTAAGTGTAATAGAATTGCAGTGTTAAAACTTTACTTTTATTATGTTTAATGTGTTTTTGTACAATTCTTTTGAGTAATAAAGAACTATTATTATTCCACTTTATCATTATTATGCATGCAGGCGAAATGGCAGAGTACCAGAAGAATGGTGCAAATCTGTCATAGTGCCGCTGTACAAAGGTAAAGGGTCACAGCAAGAGTGCAAAAACTACCGCGGCATAAGCTTGCTCAGTGTCGTAGGCAAATTGTATGCGAAAGTTTTGATTAAAAGAGTGATGAATGAAACTGAAGGAAAATGTGGGATGTACAAGCAGGATTTATGAAAGGAAGAGGATGCACGGATCAGGTCTTTTCATTAAGATGCCTAGCTGAAAAGTTTTTGGCAAAACGTCAAAAAGTCTATTGCATCTTCGTGGACTTGGAAAAGGCCTATGACAGAGTGGTGAGGAATGAACTGTGGTCAACACTGTCCATGTATGGAGTGAACAGCAACTTGATACGAGCCTTGAAATCTCTATACGAGGGCTCCAGTGCTTGATCAATGGAGCTTGCACAGACCTTTTTCCCATCGAAAAAGGTGTGAGACAAGGCCGTGTAGCGTCACCATGGCTGTTCAACCTATACATGGACAGTTGCTTGAATGAACTACAAGAGTGCGCGTATGGATTAAAAATGAATGAGCTAACCGTCAAATGCCTCCTTTATGCTGATGATCAGGTAATACTGGCATCATCGGCGGAGGAGTTGCAGTTGATGGTTAATATAATAAACGATGCGCTTAAAAGTAGGAAATGAATGTTAATGTAAGCAAGACAAAAGTAATGGTTTTTGAAAGAGAGAAATGTATGACTGATTGCTCGATATCGATCGAAGGAAAGAGCGTGGAACAGGTGAAAGAGTTTGTATATTTTGGTTCAAAATTTGCAAGAGATGGAAAGTGTGACAATGATATTGAAAGAAGAGTTTTGGCAGGAAACCAAGTGAATGGAGCCATTCACACCTTTATGAGCAGTCAGAACGTGTCTAAAAAGGCAAGGATGGCTGTACATAGAGGAGTGCTTGTCCCTACACTTATGCATGGTAGTGAAAGGTTGGGTGTGGCAGGAGAAGCATGAAAGTAAAATTAATGCAGTGGAAATGAGAAGTTTGCGAAGTATAGCTGGAGTGACATTGAGGGATAAAGTAAAGAATAGTGTGATAAGGGAACATTGCGGTATGACAGAAGATGTAGTGACTAAGATAGAGAAAGGGATGCTCAGATGGTTTGGACATGTGGAGAGAATGGATGGAAATAGGCTGACGAAACAGATTTATGAAGAGAGAGTGAATGAACAAACTGGTAGGGGTCGACCTCGGCATACTCATGTCGATCAAATCGATAATCTTCTGAGAAAAGGCCAGGTCAAGAGTACCCTTAACCGAAGAGCATGTATGAAGACACTTATGAAAGTTGAAGAAGCGAAAGTTGTCTGCCAGAATCGTAGCAAGTGGAAAGTCATAGTCTCTGCCTACCCCGTTGGGAGACAGGCGTGATGTTATGTATGTATGTATGTATCATTATTATGATGAAGCCAACGGAGCAATTTCAAACACTCCTATAAGTCTGATGAAGAAATAATTCTCCTTTCATACACCTTTCACTCGCTCTTTCTCTTTGTGACATAAATGAAGTTGCAGAGGTCAGCTAGTAGCATTATAAATCTGTTAACATTACTTAGAACTTTGCATATTTATGTTCTAAGTTCAATCAATCATTCATTGGTCTTATTCTTTTGCTTTATTTGTGGCCTTACAGTCGTATTTCGGCTTGAGAATTCTACCAAAGTAGGTTAACCTTCCTATTAGCAATATGAATATTCTTTGTTAATTATAGTCTGTTTTCAAAAATACATTTCTTTATTTTAAAAGAAATTTTTCTTCATTTATAATACATACAGTTGTGATTTAGTTTTATTAATAAACTAGCGGAAGTCACGCGGTTTCACCCACGTAGTTCCCGTTCACGTGGGAATACGGGAATAAAATATAGCCTACTATGTTCACCGCAAAGAGTGTAGCTTCTCATCAGTGAAATTTTTTTTTAAATCGGTCCAGTAGTTCCGGAGCCTATTCGTTACAAACAAACAAACAAAAAACAAATAAACAAAAAAACAAATCTTTCCACTTTATAATATTAGTATGTGTTTGTGTTATCACGAAAATGTCATAAGTAAATAGTAGATACGTGCTATTTTAATTCTATGTCAAACTCTCTATTTGTTGAATAAATTTCTTTCATATAAATTAATGATAGGAATGTAGACGTAAATTTTGTACTTTCTTGATTATTTTTCCAAGTATCAACGTAATCATGGTACTTTAGGTTGAGTGGAAATTAGTTTACCAAGATAATTAAAGAACACCTAACGATAAAATACCTTCTCAAAAATGTGTTAGGGTGTTTGCGTATAATTTATAAATCGAACATTTAAATATTCATCAAGCAAATACATTTGTTACATATTTTTTATAATCAGACTAGCTGACCCGCGCAACTTCGTATGCTTGACAAATGAAGAACCTCTTGACGGATTTTGTGCAAACTTCACATAAACCATCTACTAAATAGTCCGAACAAAGCCTAAACATTTGGTTTGGATGGGTCAGCCCGTTCTTAAGTTATAAAATTACAACGAAAAGTGGCATTGATTTTTATATATATAGATTTGCGGTTCAATGGCTCCGTTCACAATAGCATTTATAAATCATACGTGCGTTGTTTCAGCTCCGAAGTGTTTTTAGGCTCCTATGATTTAAATAATTTCTCTCCAAAAGGAAGAAGAGCTGTAATGAATGAGAGAGACTACTGTACTAGAAGTTGGCACAAAAAGACAAAAATTGATTAACATAAATCTAATCATAAATCAATTTTAAACTTTCAAAAATCCTGAATTGCTCTCAAATTATAAGTCGTGAGATGTTAAGCTACATTATTCGAAAAGTTAAAATCGCTATGCGACATTTCAACTTTGTCTTTATGGGCTTAATTTGTTTCAAAAAAGTTAATAAATGACTTACCCCAGGTGTTTCAAAGTTAATTTCTTTTTTGCATCGAAAATGGCACCTTAGTTGTTCGATTTTAATATAACCACATGTATATCCAAAAGGACTTTACCGCGATCATCAGGTCCCAAATCAGTTTAACCTGTAAGTAATGTACCTGCTGACCAGAGATCAGATAGTTGCACCACTTGCTAAAGAAAAAAAAAACTTTAAACCATGTACTTACCTACCAGTTTGTGTGGCTTAGTAGTGAACGGTGACAGGCTGCTTTGCTTGATTGATGTTGTGAGATCTGTTGAACAGTTTTTGAGTTTATCGTATTCACACTGAATTATAGCCGGAAACTTTACTAATATATGTAAGGAAGTGATAAGTTTCATTAATACTATATTTGCATAATACGCCTCTTTCACATTTTAATTCTAAAGTTTACTTATAATGAAATCATCAGTTTAACTAATGGTACCCGATCATTATACTCGATAGCTGCCGGTTCTTTTTCATCAAATATCAAACAATGTTTCGCTTCGGGCATAGAAATAGTTCTAAATACTGTTATTCAATTTTAATATATTGTACCATTAATTCTTTGTTTGTTTGTTTGCATTGAATAATCACTGAAACTACTGAACGGATGTGAAAAATTCTTACACTGTTCGAACACTATCCCTGAGTGATATAGACTCTATTTTATTCCCGTATTCCCACGGGAACGGGAACTACGCTGGTGAATCTGAGTGCCATCCGCTAGTAATTTATAGATACCAAAGTAATGATGGGCAGCCGTCCAAGGATGAATGGACATTATGTGCTCGTCTTAACTTCCTCGTCTTTGTCTCGTTCGTTCCTCCGTCAAATGAGGCATCATCGCTAGAATATTAATACTCGTTATTCTAATTTATGGCGCTATTCTCTCCTTTAACACTAGTTGGTTTGGTTACAGTCTTGTTTGTTTTCTGAATACAAGAACATCACACATTGACAATGGTTACATATATTATGACTAAGCCTACAGCTGTATTTGCGGTTGCGGATGCGATTTCTAATCTCAAGGTGTCAAATTCTAACCTCAAAATGTCAAAACCTTTTGACATTTTGAGGTTAGAAACCGCAACCGCAAATGCAGCCTCAGCCTAAAAGTAATTCGTACTTGTTAAAAAAAAAGCTTAAATAAATAGCATAGGTAGGTAACAAAAATCTTAGTTGATAAAATTTTTTAAAAAGTGTATTTTACAAATATTTGACATTTCGTAATAAATACAACTAGATTTGGTTCAAGTATTTTTATGCTCATAGCACACCTATAAAAATTACAAAAAACATGTCTTTCAATTCAATTTAATAACTTCTAATATTATACAATTGTCATTTAAGTAAATGTTTATATTTTATTACTTTTCTGCATCATTATAAATATTAATATGATAGATCATCAGTATCATTCGATTGACACAATGTTGTTCACAACTCATCGGCTTTAATTCATTAAACCCTGATGCGTCAGCCAAGCGCGTCTAAGTTCGGTCTCTGGTGTTAGCGGTCATTGCTTCCTGATCTTCTGTGGTTGTGTTTATCAATTTTATTACCTACTTTTCTTTATCAAATGCTGAAAAGTAATGAAGTATTCATCGGTATTCATCATGGATATTCATCATCATTTTGATCATGTTCATATTTCATGATCATTTTGACACAGTATTGTGAGCAACTCATAGTTCATGGCTTCAATTCACAAAACCCTGATGCGTCAGCCAAGCGCTTCCAAGTTCGGTCTCTGGTGTTAGCGGTCATTGCTTCCTGATCTTCTGTGGGTGTGTTTATCCACCTTATGTATAAGTCACTCACTCTGCGTTTGCGCAACGGTACTTGAATAATCATGTATAACAAAATAAAACCTTTTATAAATGCTTTGTCTATACTAATACTATAAAGAGGAAAGATTTGATTGTCTGTTTGTTTGTTTGTTTGCAACAAATAGGCTCTGAGACTACTGAACCGATTAATAAAAATCTTTCACTGTTGGGTGGCTACACTAACCCCGTTGAACATAGGCTACATTTTATTACCGTATTCCCACGGGAACATGAGCTACGCGGGTGGTTTCACCCGCGTAGCTCATGCTCCGCTAGTTTGTTATATTATAATATAATTTGCACATTAGATTTTGTGCGTATTCAGTTTTAATAAATTTTTAATCGCGTTTTTTATAGCATATCAAAACTATGTAATGTAAGATTCTATGTGTTGATTGTTGAGTGCAGTAACTGAGGCTACTTTTTGATGGGAATTGTTTATTTATTGCTAGTAATTTTTACTATTAGAGAAACGCGGATTCGAAAGTAGTTATCAACACTGCGATGGAACTTGATTTTTGAAATATTAAATAATTTCAGATTATTTATCTTTACACGTACTTTAGTTGAGAATACATGATAAACATTTACTTGCTTAAATAAAGACTTTGTAGGCATTAGACTTAGCAGAGAGTAATAATGGTCTGGCAAGCGCCAGACCTAAATTACTAGAAGCTTCCATAAGCCAGTAAACCATTTTAGAAAATAAACATTATATTGTGTTCATTCTGAAAATAAAAACTGAATGAGTACCTATGATGAACTAAATTTCTTCGTCAACTTGAACGCTTGTAGAACTTCAATGAAACAAAACCCACTTGAGGGTGATTTATTTTTATCCCTTGAAAGATCGTACACCTCATATTCATAAGAAAAATTATAGATGAAAGAAATATGAGAGACCAAGCTATTTTAAATTAAATTTAATAAATAATATCTATTGTTGCAGATGCCATGGGATTCTTCAGATGAGCAGATGGGCAGCCCACGTGAAATGCGCATCCACGTTCAGCGCGTCATTGCCATCCCTGCTCCTCACAATATGCCTCCGCCTCCAGAAAACATGAGCCCCTTCCAGCCACCTCCACCACCTCAACAGAACCCTGATCAGAATGAGGTAATAAGCTGCATTTAACGATGTTCTATAGTAGTATGATTAGACAATAATGATTCATAGATTGATTAGAACATTAAATAAAAGTTTATTCAAATTATAAGAAGATTTGCGGGCGAGCTTTTTTACTGCATTAGGATCCTGGACTTCTATTGAAAATGTATAGAAATATGATGGAGATTTTTTCATTATTCTTCATTTTTCGTAACACTCTCCTTTTTTATTTTATTCTTCTGTTCGGGGTAGGTAGAGACAAATCTAACAAATAAATGATCGGCTTAACTTTAGATTAGCTGCCATCGAGTTTGAGGTTCATATTTTTTATACACAAAGCTAATATTATTAGAAGCCTCCACGCGAAGTTTTAACTTACGGAGATTAATGGTTAACGAGAAAAAAAATAATGAAAATCGTAAAAAAACACCAATAATTTGTCACTTTTCACCACAGAATACAAACACTCCCAATGTTTTTGACATTCGGCTCGTCCAATACGTTTTGTTTTACGTAACATTAACGCACAACAATGTTTTACTTCATTTAAAAATTTAATTAATAATTATATTTAGTTATTAAGTTAAATTTTATGCATATTTTATTATATTACGTATATTTATATAAATGAACGCTATTAAATATTATAATAATTTAATGACGGTTGCCGATATGTGAAACTAAACGTAAAACGTCGTACGCATTCTATGGGTTGGTCAAGGTCAACCCTTTCAAATGACACCCTATTTGTGAATTTGTGTCTTGTATAGGAGACGGGTAGTTTTTTTTTTCAACCCCAGGTCGGCATTTGAATTACGCGCATCCCTAATTCAACCATAATTAGTACTTTTTTTTTTGGCTTGTCGACGAGTTCTTATTTGGAGAACGATTACTTATGTCGTCGATTTTATTGAACATAACCTCAAAAAATAAAAATCTAAATTCAAGGTAACTATTGATTTCCTAACTTTGGGGAGGGGTCAGGGGGATTCCCCCCTCCCCCTTCATTTTCCATCTTCCAATTTCGACCTTGAAATCGATTTCAAAACAAGAAAATGCGAAAGTTAGGTTAGAATATAAAAAAAATCATAACTCAAAAAGGGGGGGCGTCCGCAACTTTTCCGTCAAGGGGGGGGGGGGGGTTTCTACACACCCCCTCCCCCCTCCAGCCCCCCTCCCACCACTTAAATCGTGGGATAGTAATCCGAAGTCCTACCTAAATGATCAAAATTCAGCCCTCCCGGTTTGAGTCTTAAATAATGTTACTAACACAACTTTGTTTGATATTTAAATAAAATCTGTTGATGCGCTTACAACTACGTAAATGCACAAAGGTGTAGTTTTTTAACAACTTTAATAAAAAAGTTGCAAAGAGGAGATTTTACAAATAAAAGGTAAACGTGACACTTAATACATATTTAAGACCTCTCATATTATAATAATCCGCTGGAAGATCCAGTGTTTACATACAGCTTGACATTTGCTAACTAAGAAGTATTTATTTCGATAACACGAGAGAAAAAAGTTGCTATTTATTTTTGTACGTTGTATTTTTAGATTTGTATTGATTTTGATTATTTATTCGAATTTAATGTTATATTTTCCTTAACTGTCTCAATGGTGCAGTGGTAATCGTATGCGACTGTTATGCTGGGGTCTCGGAATCAAATCTCGGATAAATTATTGTGATTCCAAATGTTTGTTTCGGAGTTTGAGTGTTTTCTACGTCCATCATGTAATGTATGACAATGTATTACCCACCTATGTATTTAGACATATATGACTGTATGTTTATTATTTGTCTAAATATCACAAGCACAAGCTTGTTTTTGCTCAATTTGGGCTAGATGGCGTTGTATTAGAAATTCCCAAAAATATTTATATTTCTGAAAAATAAAGTACGGACAATAATACCAAAAGTACAACACCCGAATGCGTCAATATAGGGGAAGGTGGTACGAGATGATCCCTCTAAGGGAGAATGCCTGTAAATCTGAGAAAGTACAATCTAATGTTAATATTAAAGATGTTTTGAATAGTCAGTTTATCTATCTAGGTATTGTCATACCTTATGTTCTCAAAATTCAGTATTGATAAGAGTTTCATTAATTATACTAAATGTCTGCTAAAGGATCATCTTGTCCACACAGGTGTATAAGATGATCCCAGAGGATCATCTTGCCCCGTTCAGATCCAACCCAATCTCTATAGTCGAATTTTTAATTAAACGGAGTAAAGTGACAGCAACTAATGTCACTTCTTCATAGAAATTATGCAGCATTGTATAAGAAGTCACATTAGTTGCTGTCACTTTACTCCGTTTAATTAAAAATTCGACTTAAGGTATCGTTAAAATGACTTTACTCAAATAATTATTTTAAAATGTTTTAATCAAATATTTATTCATTTATTCATTTATTCATGTGTTTTGAACAATGAGATCAACCCTTAGGCATAATCAACTGCCACAGCCCCTAGTGCTTTATCATCCATAGATCCCACTGTCCACGGCTGGTCTTCCACGATATGTGACACGTGGCAATTTCCTTTTAAAAAAAATCCATAATAAAATGACATAAATGATTAAAAAAATAACAAACTCGAATGCTACTGAGAAGGTCGAAACAAGCTTGATATCAGGCGGTACCCATTTGAAAATCATAAACCGAAAGAAAATGTGTGGGTACCGCCTAATATCATGGGTTATCAAGCTTGTTTCGACCTTTTCAGTAGCATTTGAGTTTGTTATTTTTTTAATCATTTAATTTATTTTAAAATGTAGAATTGCTATATTATCTTGTTACATATAGTATATATACATATAACATACATACGAGTACATACATACATACGCGCGAATTTATTACCCTCGCTGGCGCAGCCGGGCAAAAAGACATTGGGGTGAGATGATCCACGGATCATCTTGTACAGAAGCAGACGAATCATCTTGCCCCAGAGCTTACTTTTTATTTGAAATTCTCTAACCTAACCTATAAGTATCCTACAGTCACCGCAATACGTTTTTATAACAAATGAACATATTTAGAAGCTACTAATATAATAATCATTACATAAAATCGGTTACACGAAAAGTAAAGGAGTTTCAAATTCAGGCTTACTTTAGATTAACACTGTACAATTTTTTAAAAATCACAAAACACAGTGCTCGTCCTTCACGCAGCCATCGCGGTTTGACTGCAGTCGGTGGGAGCGGGAACCTACGCTTTTCTCGAAAAAACAACTAGATGGCATGCACAGTATCGTCACAATCGAAAAGGATCGTCTTACCTCGAGGGATCATCTTGTACACCTTTCCCCTACTATGGTCAATTCGAGTTTCTGTAACAAGTGTTACAACAGCCTGATCGAATGATCTGATGTCGAAAAACTCTGGAGATCAAACAAAAAATGATGCCGTTAGCAAGCAATTTACAAGTGAAGTAACGAACGTAAATTGTAGACTCTATTATTATACGGAAGTTTATTGTACTTTTAACGTTATTAGTATTGGACGTGCTTCGATAATAAGATTTGTCAATGATAGGTACCGACAAATTGGAATAAATAATATAACTAATGATGAAAATGGAATAGGTACCTAAAACCTAACACGTACGGCATCTATGTACTCGTAGATAGGTATTTGTTACAGAAATTGGGAGTCAGTTTTTTCATACATAATGTATAAAATTCTGCCATCACACTTTTGCACCAATTTTGCATATTCTTTTTTGTTGTAGGTATTTGTTATTGTCAGGAGAAGGTAATCATTGTAATCGTAAAGAAAAACGCTAGAAAAATTTAAATAATAGGACGTTCGAGGCCAGGTTGTGCTAGGGATGTTTTGGGGCGGTATAAAGTTTCGGACAACTAATAGGTAATATTAAAATCCCGTCTGGGCCAAGTTGTCTTTTTTCACTTTATAATAAAATATTATGAAAAAGTTAGCATACTAATTGCTTTAAATATTAAAAATATTAAAATGTTATAAACATTACCAGTTACATCTAGTATGATGCAAAATATAAAAATGTGAAAAGACATGCATATTTACTCTTTTCAATTATGAAATTCATAATAACCGTGCCAGTAGATAAATGGTCTGATACTTAAATATAGAACCTTGATTGTACTCAAAACTCGTCCTGTTATTTGGCAGAATTTTAGAATGCATGCACACTAACTTTCAATGCTAGTAAATAATTTTAATTTGATCAAAATGATAAAACTGTTATTTATAATTTTAATTCAGTTAAGCTATATTAACATAGGTACTTACGGATTCAGTTAAGCTTAAATATTTACATACTTACGGAGAATTTTACAATATTTGTTCATATAGTAAATGAATAAATTATAAAAGAAATTTACATTTTTAAGGCATTACGAGGTTAAAAACATATAAATTTAAAATTTATCAAAAAATAACGATCCAGCGACAATAGAACTCTATGCGATAAGTTACAAATAATGAATATAATTTACCAAAATTTTTGCGAATCTCAATACTTACGCAGTTTTGTTTAAATTAATGATAAGTACAACATAATTATGCTACTTTGTAATTTTCAAGTTAGTTTGAGCTCTAAAATGATAAAAGTAGGAACATCTTTAGATACTTTTGTTAAGAAACTGTATTTGATATTCATTTTCATTTGGTATTCTGTTAAATTATTTAAATGAATAACTGAATTAATTAGAATAAAGTCAATTATTCATATTATATTTACCTTAATTGTTACAGTTATAAATAAGTATTTATCTTTCCGTTGTTCGTTTTGATGTCTTATACGAAGAGGTTATAATTTGGCATAGCAATTATATATCGCTATATTATTTGGATTAGGAAGATAGGCGGATGGAATAAGTAAGGAAAAAATAATTATCATCCCTGTCATTTGCAGATTATATTGGGTTAAGATCCAATTAGTTTTGCACCCAAAATACACTCGAGAGCAATGAATCCGGGTCACTTAAAGAATGTTAAAAATCTCGGAAACTAAAAATGATAGGTTAATGCAATAAATTGTATTTAATAGACAATGTAATACTCCTTAAATGAAAGTAAAAAAAATATGAGTCACCATACATTTTATTAACACAAAATTACATAAAGAAAAAACTGCTGATCTCTCCTTAAAACAAAAATAGGAAACATGAAATTTTTGAACTTTATTACGATTTTCTTGAATTTTAATACTTCGTATTGCCTCCTCGTGCTTCCATTACTGCGTTTACGCGGTTTGGCATGCTGTACACCAAGTTCCTTATACGATTTTGGGGAATATTCTCCCATTCCTCTGTGAGAGCAATTTTGAGCTCACGAAGCGTGATTGGGGGAGGGTTTCGTTGTTTTACGCATCTGCCTAGCTCGTCCTAAGCATGCTTGATCGGGTTGATATCCGGGCTGCGCGCTGGCCACTCCATACGAGTAATGTTCATCTCTTAAAGGTAGTCATTCACAATCCTACCTGTATGAGGTCGGGCATTGTCATGCATAAATATAGCATCCTCACCTAAATTGACCATAAATGGACCAACGTGATCATTGAGAATTTCTTCCACATATCTTACGCTAGTTAAAGAGCCGTTTTCTATGATCACCAGCTCTGTGCGACTTTCAGAAGAAATTCCGGCCCACACAAGTACAGACCCACCACCGTAGGCTACTTTTTCTTCGATGCATGCTTGCTTGAATCTTTCCCCTGGTCTTCGATACACTCTGTGTCTTCCATCGTGCTTGTAGAGCATTAATTTTGATTCGTCGGAGAACATAACTTTTGACCAATCTTCAATACTCCAATTTACGTGGCTCTGGGCATACCTTAGTCTCGAAATACGATGCCGACGCTCCAGTTTAGGGCCGTTTGCAGGTCTAAGGGGTTTAAAGTTAGATTCAGCAAGCCGACGTCTTACTGTCCATGCACTTGGGTTACTTCCTCCGAGGCGTCGAAACTGATTGGTGAGTTCAGTTCCTGTGAGAAAGCGATTTCGAAGCATGGTGTTCACCAAGTATCGGTCTTCTCGTGCTGTGGTACACCTGGTTCTGCCCGTTCCTGGTCTGCGTAGGTTAGAACCAGTTTCTTCGTAACGTCGGAGAACTCTTTGTACTGTTGACAGCGACACACCGACAGTCCTGGCTGTATCGCGCTGACTCCGGCCGGTTTCCAGCATTGTAAGTATTCTGGTGCATTCTTCAGGCGTAAGCGACATAATTTCAGCTTGATTAATGAATATAGAGCACTATCAACATGGTTTATGTACCCACATAAATGACAGATTACAAACAAAAGCAACACCAAATGCTGTAATTTCGTAGTTCCATCTTCGAAAGTGGCCCTTTTTCAAATTTGATTTTTTTATGATATAACTTTACAATAACTAAGAAGTTTTAATACCTTCATTTAAGGAGTATTACATTGTCTATTAAATACAATTTATTGCATTAACCTAGCATTTTTAGTTTCCGAGATTTTTAGGATTCTTTAAGTGACCCGGATTCATTGCTCTCGAGTGTAATTTATACTGGAATGGGTCACTCATATCATTTTTCTTTCGTTTTTGATGACGCGAGGAACACTTTTAGGTTCCGTCTTCTCAGCAACGGGTGCAGCTGAGATGGTGTGTGAAACTCCTGGTACCCGAAAAGGGACCGTCCTACCAGGGCCGGGTCCCACACAGGCCGTATTAGTACAAAAGATTATGTTTATTCTTCCTTGATTTTGAATAAAATCAATTTCATTACATACATATTCGTAATTTATGTTAATTTTAACTTTATGTTTCCACTATATGATGTAACAGTTATTTTAATGTTATTTCAGCAACAAACCATTCTTCACCAGTTCGTTCCGCAGTCTGCCCCCACACAAGACCTTGAACAGCCCGAGGTAAATATTTATGTGTATTTAATTATTCTTACTTTTTATCTATTAATAAAAAAGCGTAGGTATTATAAACGTAACAGTTTTCAGGTTCTAACGGCTGAATGGGTCTGACTGAAATTTCGTACAGTGATAGATTTTAGTCTCGAAATTGTTTCTGTTGGATGCTCGAACGAGAAAAAAGTTTCGCTGCAGTGGAATCGCAGGCATCATCTTACTTATAATATTGTAAATGCGAAAGTTTATGTTTGTCAGTCCTTTACGCTGTAACGGCTAAATGGATCTGGCTGAAATTTGTAACATGAATAGGTTATAGTCTGAAATGACACTTTTGATAAATGTTTAACTAGTGTTCTATAATATACACACTGGAATTTAAGGATTTAGGAACCTAATTTAATGACCTAAAAGAAATACTCTCACAATCTCTAAATACTTATTCCATTACTACAGGGTATGCAAGTACAGAAAATCCCCATGGACGGTAGCCAGGTCCAGATGAACTTACCATGGGGCCTGAGTCCTGAGGAACTGCACGCCATCCACCGCACCGCTCAAGATGTTGCCAACAACCAACGCCGTGAACAGCAGATTGACAACGATATGCAGGAGGTAAATATTTGAAAACTAACCTTTTAAAAATTCCCAAAAAAAATGAACGCCTACTTGTAAGGGTTGAGCTTCATTTGGCCACACTGCATCGCGCTTTTCTTCTACTTCTGTTCTATACTTTTCTGTTACTTAGGACAGAAATTTACTAGGTAGGCGGAAATAACATGTTTTACACTTTTCTCCATTTAAAGGTCGTCACTTATGGAGCCTTCACATTCACACGAGAATCTCGCGAGAACGCGAGAAACGTGAGTATGGAGCCGATTCACAATTCTCCTGCTTCACGTTTCTCTTGCTTTTCTCGCGTTCTCTCAAGATTTTCGTACAATTGTGGAGCGGGTGTTAGAGATTGCTTTTTGTAATAAGACAAACTCGGTAACAATGCTGACACTGCCGTCGGCATCAGCTAGTTTAAAATAAATATAAAAATCTGATATCAGATGTGAGATACTGGTCAAAGGCGAGAGCATATCATTAATTTTAAACAAGAAACTTTTTATAGTCGCTTAACCTTTATCGACGATAGGAACCATGTTACTGGTTGTGGTTAGAGCTCCAGACAAAGGAACTTCTACACCGAGCCGTTTTCAGTTATAATTTTTGCAAAGGTGAGTTTCTGAAAGTTCTTTTCGAGACTCTTATCTATGAAAACTGAAGATGTCAGTGGTGTTTACAATTTTTTTTGCTAGCCACCTTAAACGTCATAATCGAGTTAAAATTTTATTTTAGTATAAATAAAGGCAAATAACATTTATATTCATTTGAGCTTTTAAAATTGCAACCTAATAGGAATCATTCACAGTGTGGAAGCAGCGTTACCAAAACAATGCGTAAATAAACACCTATACAATAAAATCATTAAAAGGTGACACCATCCTGATTAACTTGTTTTGACTAATAACTCAATTACGGTGAGTCTATATTGTTTACGTTGTTAGTAGAGTAGGTGCGGGTGTTAGCGGCCTGATCGTGACAATGTGCTTATTTCAATATAAATGAAAACATCAGACGATGCGGCACCAACCACAACGGGTATTGATTAATTAAAATTAATGAATGTGCGCAGTTCGATGCTTACAGGCTTAGTGAGTATGTGGTTGTAACTAGCTGATGCCCGCGGCTCCGTTCGCGTTGATGTCAGTTTATCGCAACCGAAACCATAATCATCATCATCTCAGTCGATTTAATGCCCATTGCTCGGCATAGGCCTCCCCAAGGATCGCCACAACATTTGGTCCTGTGCTGCCGGCATCAAGGAGGCTAAAAATACCCCTCAAACAATAATGATGAATAAATTATTCTATTTTTGTTCATACCTCTGTTCCGGTTCCCTACTTCGATGATTGCGATCGAAGAATCGTAAGGATTTAAATCTGACCAAGATCTTTGTAAAAAAAAACCGTGTCAAAATCTGTTCAAGAGTTTTTGCGTCCAACGTAGTCAAGACATAAAGATAGATATGTTTTTGTGTTCAGTATCGCTAATATAAGATAAACTTTTTTATATCTCTAATGTATAAACACCACTACTTGACAATCGTATTATAGTAGGTAGGTATAGAAGTTTTATTATTGGTAGCACTGTAGTATAGTGGTATTTGTATCGCTCTAGCATCTGGTTCAGTAGATATTTTTTCATGCCCTTCCATATTTCATGGTGTTATTATGTCAAAACAATAGATTCTTTGTTTTCTATACATAACATCTACCAGAGAAAATTAGGTCAGTCAATCTATTGTTTTCCCTCTTTGAGTTCAAAAATCTTTTTACCTCGTCAATGGTAAATATCAATTCAACTCAATTGTAAAAATGTTTGACGGTGTTTTAATATTTTGCATAAATATAGGTATTATAACTATACCTATATATACATTGCATAATATGTACCCACCTGAATGTTTATTGTTGCTCGCGTTTATTAATCAGGCGCCTGAACAACAATAGAATACTTATAGATAGAGTTATCAATACAATATTGCACGTCATATAGGTACCTAATCTAAGCACGAATCGTAATTAATGTGTGTTCAGTAAATATTTTCGTATTATTCATTATGTTTTTTACCTGGATTCTTTAAGAGGAGCGTTAAGAGGCACATCACAGGGCCGCCAACTTGAGGACAACTGTCAAAAGTGGCCCCCAATCGCTAGATGCCGGCTTTCCATCAGGCTGGTGGCGACATCAATTTGGCGTGCTGAATATAAAAAAAAAGTTTTAGCTTAAGTAGGTATACGGTTTTTCTTCATATGAAACTTATAAATATAATTCTATTCGATTCCTTCAGTTCCATATGAATGTAAAGCTAATTCCCGTTCCTGTGGAAAAACGGGAATAGAAATACTTTAAACCTATTTCTTCAAGCTTTCCTCTCGCCGGACTGCTGGGAATAATTTCGATTATGAATAATAGAAATAAGCAGTACCAATTGTACTATTTTTTTCTTTCTATGTGTATTCTATTAAAAGTCATGTTTGTACATAAATATTAAACTGATAAATAAAATAGAATAAAGCCCGTATCATCCGTGGATAGCGTAGCTACCCAACAGTGAAAGACTTATTGAAATCGTTTTAGTAGTTTTGGGCCCTATTTGTCAAAAAACAAACATAAAAATCTTTCCTCCGTATAATATTACAAGTGATATACAGACAAGGCTCTGGCGTGAGAGTTCTAGTTGTCAGCAACATGGCAGTAGGCCATAGGCCAGATACATATTAATATTGAACCTTGGGACATCCTTCCGAGGGCTTACCCGGGACTCCCGGCCGTAGGTAGCTGTAAGGCATCGTGTGTTTTTTTTTAAAGGCCTTATGATCTGAGTTGCTATGATCTCCGCCTGTACATTTCAACATGGCAATAGGCTCATATACTATTTTATGGAAAAAGTTATAAAATGTTATAGTAAGTTCAAGTCATCTGTGCGCGCGGCGCGCGGCCCTATGTGTGGGTAAACCTCGTATAAACACAGTGACTTCGTGTGCGTGACAAGAGGTACAGTGAAGTACAAAATACAAAAACACTCGTTTAACTAAAATAAAAAACTTAAAGGGTGAAATGTATGTTAAACATATTAATATGTTTTGCTGCTAAAAGAATAAAATTGAGGAAATTTAGGATTAGCTGCTCTCTACAAGGTTAATTATAAATTCAGATTCCATATCAAAATGTCCATAGTATTCTTCTTCTTTGTATTACGCCACATCTCTTCATCAATTTGACCTTAACGTTCGTTTATTAATTTCATTATTCCCATCACATTTTATTCGATGCTATGCGAGGCATTATATATTTTTTTAATTCCCCCTACATTTTCGATTGGGTTTAGTTCAGGATGATACGGTGCCGCGGTGGTAGCCGAAGAACTTTTAAGCCATGTGGCTGAAGAATGTCATCAATCTTATTACAAACTAGCTGACCCTTGCAACTTCGTTTGCGTCACATTAGGTGTACGAAAGGAGAGGTATTTCTTCATCAGACTCATTAAGCAGCGTGTAAAACTGCCCTGCCCTCTCCCAAAGGAACCGAGCAAAATATCGGGATCAAAAGTATCCCAGAACCTTCTTCGGATCATAAGCTCAGATTGTACAAGTTTCATTTAAATCAATTCAGTAGTTTCAGCGTGATACTTATTCGGGATGCAGATAGACAGACAGACGGACATGAACATTTTCAATTACATTTTCGGCTTCAGTATGTATCGATTAGAGAACGCCCTACAATTAAAATTTTCAAATTATCTTCCAATTGTACAGACTCTCGGCCCTCCACAATTTTTTTTAGATGTATAGAGTATGGTCTTTTTACTTTTTAAATCAAGTCATACACTAAAATTATTGTCATATTTGCTGTATATGCAATGTTTTTTTCTGTCGACCATGATCTCTGCATTTCTATTTTTTTCTGCATTAGAATTTGGAGCTCTATCATTTTCGACTATTCTGTAGGCCTTTATAAGTTACACGATTCTACCATACATTATATTGTCATGCCTCGAAGGGTTTAGGCAACGTTTTCGTTAAAAGCTCCCATACACCTGATTTTTTTCCGACATCTCCAACTGATATCGTTATATTTTAGTCAATGTCAAACAAACTCAACAAATTATATACGCAAACTGTTCTCAAGAATCATTGGTGATCTCAGTATGAAAATCAATGCAGTAGTTTTTAAGTTTGTCGTGAAGACAGACGCGGCGGGAACTTTGTTTTATAATAATAATATTATATGTAGTGATAAAAAATATTAATTACATCGACTTGACACATCAAAAATATTTATCTGACTTCTTAAACATTTTCTCCGTGAAGAACTAGACATTTTCTTTAACGACTGTACCCATGGTATTATCACTTAGAACACTGTGTAATGAATTATAACACATAGCGCCGCGCGCACTGATGAGTTGAACTTACTATACAATGTTGGAGTATAGTATGCGTCTGCCTGTCCCTTCAGCCATAAAGTCGTGACCGGGAAACGCCACATCACCACTGACCTATCTTACTAATATTATAAAAGTGAAAGTTTGTGAGTGTGGATGTTTGTTACTCTTTCACGGTCGAACAGCTGAACGTATCTGGCTGAAATATGGTACAGGGATATATTATAGTCTGGAATAACACATAGGCTAATTATAGATATTTTTTATCCAGGGAATAAGTTCTCACGGGAAGCGGAAAAGGGAACAAATTTTACGCGGGCGAAGCTACTGGCATGAGCTAGTACTATACATATATAAACCTATTATAAAGATTGGCTATACCATAGAGTGACATAGAGCACAATAATACAACATAGTCTGAAGTCACCTCAACTCGTTTTGCTTATCACACGAGTCATAGCTAAATCTTTAGTTATCTTTAGATGATTTTACATTCTAAAAGTATTCAATGCTCATTTATAGAAAGATAGCACGGGATCCGAAACACTATTTCATTTAAGCTAAAACGCTTTGAGGTACACATGCACACACACACTTCTACCCCAGAATGTATTTATAACACTTAACCCTACGCATGCCTCAGGGAGCACGTTAACCCCCACCCCGGGTCGCATTACGTGTTGTTTTCAACCTGTAAATTAAAACATACCTACCCCTAACACTGTTGTAGGTAAAGGTTGTTCATAATTAGAAACAAAAGTATCGTAAGATCTTATTAGTATCTTTTCATCATCTTTTTTATACTACTTAAGGTGGCAGACAAGCTTACGGCCCACTAAGGTTGGTTGGTTACACATGGTTGGTTACCGTAGTCTATGGAGGGTTGTAACACCACCAGAGGCTCTACACTCGCGCTGACAACCCAGGCGCAGGTTGTGACAACCATTGCCCATTAGGTCTTCAACTTGGCTTAACGACTGTCATTACCAACAACCGGGACCAACGTATTTTCTCGTAAACCTTTGCTGCTATATGCGGCTATTTATTTTTATCATCACTTCTAAATCCAGTAAGGGCCTTTGTCAAAGCTTCATATGAGTCAGGAAGTGCATCGCTGTCAGGTGAGGTCACTTGGCTTACTCTCTATAGATCTCTCTCCTTCCTGGTCGGAGTACTTACACTTGGCTAATCCCCATATTCCTAGGAGAATAAGCCTACCTTTACACTCATACCCTTACGCTATATACCTACTAGAAATATGCCGTCATGATCCTTCACATAATACTTTACACAGATGTATCTAGGTAATAACTCATCCCATGTACTGAAACATAAAAAGATGAGTTTTTAATCCAATATAGCTTGTACATTCTTATTAAAGTAGACTCTTACTACGGCTTACTATTTGCTACGGTCATGGGATAGTAGCCAATGTAACCCTTAACCTTCTTACCTTACTTCAATTTTATTTTATTTTATTTTTTTTTATTTATTTATTTATACAATTTTCATAAGTGCTTACATGTCACTTGCGAGGATTGATCTAACCTAACTTTCAGTCTACTACGTTGAAGTTGGCATCTTTCGGGATTACCCATTTGGTCATTCTAAACAGAATGGAAATCTCTATGGAACTTATCAATTTAATATCTATATCATCCGTGTTTATCATAAATACAGAGATGCAGCTGTTAATCCATATGTAGCTAGCAGTAGTAATCCGTGCAGTTCTAATTCCTGTGAGAATACTAGGATAAAATGTAACCAGAAGTCATCTCAGAAGTAGGTTGTACTTATATCGAGTCAAAATTTAAGCTCATGTTGCTGGTTTGTATTGAATAGGAATCGAAACTACTGATCCGATTCGAGAGATTCTTTCACTGTGGAGTAGCTCTATCCCCGGGTGATATAGGCTATATTATATCCCCGTATTCCCACGGGAACGGGAACTAAGCAGGTGAAACCGCATGAGGTCCGCTAGTAATATAAATAAATGTTAAGTTCGTTTATATAAGCTGAATAGGTACTATACTCGTAGATCGACAGCCACATTTTTTTGTTTCTATCCAAAAAGCTTAATTATAGAGATTAGGCGCATCTCTGTGTCTATCTTGCCTTAGTTAAGCCTCCCTATTTCACTCAGATCCCATATTCACTACACGAGGCGTCCCTTCTTCGCCCAAATCCCTTTATAATTAGGTACATGATTTGTCATACGTTTAATGTTGACTATATTATGAAGTCTATCGCTCCGGCCGCCCACATGGAATTTTGTTCCCGTTTCAGGTTTCCATGGGAACTTATTACCGGGATAAATACCTATGTTTTATTCCGAGCTGTAATGTATCCCTGTACCGTTAGCCTGATCAGTTCAGTCGGTAGAGCGTGAAAGAGTTACGAACATCTTGACATATTGACATTCAGACGTCTACGCATCCTCACATCTACACTCAAAAACTTTCGGATTAATAAATATTTGAGGTCGATTCGATCGAAATAGCATAGGTTTCTACTGAATTCTAATATAAAAACATTACTTTAGTATCTAAACTTAATGTATTCGTTTAATATAAGAGATTGATTACATATTAATAATACAGCCTATTTATATTTCAATATTCGACGTTATTACGAAGGATATCTCCTCTCACGGGATAACGACCAATATCTGCCTTTATTAATGTAGTCGGTGCTCAGTAGTTATAATATTTCGATGAAGGTAGAATATCGTGCTTAACTTAATCTACGAGGACTATAGAACGCCACCTGCGAGGTGTGTTATTGGAATTATTAAGGCAGTGAAATAATTAAGGAATATAACGGTAGTACTAAAATGGTTAAGGTATAAACTTTGATGTGATTTTGTATTAGGGAATGATCTATTCAAATCGAGAAACGCATATTTTTACAAAATAAAGAGATGGTTCAAAAGTAAAGCACTAAAAGCGTAAATAAAAAACAGTAGTAAAATTATTGGGACATCTTCATATGTGCGCAACAGTAGATAGTAATTGTCTTTGCTTTATAGTCATATACGAATAACATAAAGGTACATTAAACTAAATATTTACTTAATAAATATAAGTAAATAATAATAAAAAAAAAAAAATGCTAAAACTACTATGAAACTAAAAATTTAATAAACTAAATACCACGTAACTAAAAAGCGTCATAAAATTTCTCCGCATCGCAGTCCTCATGTGGCAGCGTCATCAGAAGACTGGCAGCATTGCCACGTTGAATGAAAAACAGTAGTAAAATAAAATGTTGCAATACATGCATGAAATGTTATCTACCAGTTTTCTGGGCAAATTTCTTATTGAGGATGCATATTAGATTTCTATGTTTGTTTATCTAATCGTTGTACTTTGTTATTCCAAACTGTTTGACCTTTTCAAAACAAAATGTGATATCTTTACTACATACATACATACATATACTCACGCCTTTATCCCCGAAGGGGTAGGCAGAGGCCTATACCGGCCCACATTTCACCGTGTACAATTCGGTCCCACGTAACAGGTCGTGAGCCCATCGCCGTGTTGAAATGGACCGCTGCCGTCAGAGCCTCGTCCGTTGTTCAGCAGGTGCACGAGGTGCAGTGAGGTTGACTTGGGCCCGATGGTGTTGGTAGGGCCCCACTACACCCTTATCCTTACTAATAGGGTTAAAGTAAATTTCTAAGTATAATGTCAATATCATTCCGCGATTGCTATTATAATATGAGAGAAAATTTTCTGATAAAAGGTTACCCTTACGTCTAAATCCTTTCACGTCATTAAATTATTCAAGCGCACTCGAAGAATATACCACGTAACATAACGATGAACATATTTATTCTATGTATGCGAATCATGCTTAAATCATAGCCTGATTCAAATGACAGTTGTTATAATATAATCAAAAATAGACTCTATCTCAACGGTATAGAGCTATTGTTGTTGAAATGCAGAGAGTGAAATAACACAGGTCTAAACTCTATAAAATTACCTTATACCTTTGAAATGTGGGCAGATGACCTAATAAAGGCCGGATCCTGCTAGATGCGGGTGGTTTAAGATAGAACGTGTGGGCGATACCTGGGCGACAAATCAGCTGCAATGATGATGATGCCTTTGAAATAAAAGTCAAATTTGCTGACGTTGAAATAGCTGGCATAGAGGTTTAAGCTATATTTTATAGACTGTAGTCTTTATTATCACAGGTGAAGACTATCGTGAATACCCTGGCTGCAGCGGCGGAGGCTGAGGAAGCGGAGGCTCGTGCCCAGTCCGATGACCAACAGCAGCAGCAGCAACAACCTGAGGATATGCGCCCTGAGATGATGCAGGCACCACGCGCTTCACGCACACTCCTGCTGCCCCAAGACCTGCCCGCCGATGAAAGGCCACATTGTAAGTAAAAATTCATGTCAATAATTTTCTTATGAAGAGAACCACCAACTATAAATAAATAAATCATTACGATTTTTTTTACAAAACGCTATCTGATCCCAAAGTAAGCCAGGATTAATCGCTTGTCTTATGGATATCAGACCATGGATATGAATACTTTTTAAATACATACTTATACTTAATACATAGAAACACCCAGACTCTCGAGACAAATAAATGTGGATCACACAAATTTTTGGGTCCGGTGGGAATCGAACCCACGATTTCGTGATCCGCAGTCGTACATTCAGGCAGAGGCAGTCAAAAACTTTGCCCATTCAGTATTCCGTAAAGGATGCAGTAAGCAACTTTAAGTAAGTAAGGTCTTCGGATGGGCTTTGTGATATTTCATTTGCGACTATTACCGGTTGTCAGTGACATGTTTTTTTTTTCTTTCATATGGCGATACTGTTTTACGCCAAAGACTCAGTGTGCAGTGACATGTTAGTTGCTAATCAAAGATATAAGCCTTAATCCTTCAACTGCAAACTGTCAAATATATTTGCGTACATCACACGTAAAAAAAATTGGTATAGCCTTTATAATATAAAAGCTATAGATAATATCTATGGATAGGAACATCACAAATCCTACTCTCTCTACATACAATATAAATGTTTTTCACTCAGTCTAGAGCATTGCACTACAATTGACTACAAAGCAAAGAAAATTTCGTTATGAAATATTAAAATAACGAATCTTATTAAAAGCAATGCAGAATAGCAGACACCACAAGCTTAAGCTACAGAAAATTCAAGGAGTACCTACAAAGAAAATTAAAACAAAATAAGTTTCATCCTGTGGGACATTAATTAACCACGACTTGCTTCAACATTTAGCTTTGTTAATATGTCTTTTCATTTCTTAAGTTGCACTCTTGTCTAAGTTTATAAAAAATTCAAGAACGCTCACTCCCAGCATTTTTGATGAGGTTTATATGAAAGATTAAATGTGAGATCAAAATTAAACAGCGAAATCACTTCTTAGAAATAAAGTAAGTTAGTTTCGAATATAATTCGAGAATTAAGAGGTTTTTCGTATCCGAAATTATCGGGTTCGGAGTAAACAAAATGTGAGTAAATTTTCCTTAAACTAAATGAATGAGTAGACGAATTGTCTACCGCATAATAACGCAAGCGATTCGTCACTGTTCCAATAAGCCTTGGTGCTTACGCGAATAACACGTAACTGAAAGCGTAGATAGATGTGATTGAGTAGGTGGGTTCTACCTGCGCATTTCGTGCCCAATTACAATGTTAGTGTACTTAGGAGGTATTTCACAACCGCATTTATCAGCTTTGGGAATACTGAAATTATTAGGATTTGTACAACTGAAAGATACACAGACAGTGAATGATAGAATAGTAACAAATGTAAGACAATGTGATGTCAAAGCAAGTTTATCAACTGAAAGTGGAATTTTTGTTTTGAATGTTTCATTTTATAATCAGCTTATGGCAAACAACAAGTAGGTAGGAATAAAAGTATACTAGTTCATCTTTTATCGTTATTTTTATCAATGAATCAACCCAATTTTTGTGGGTCGTAGGTATCACAGATTATACAATATATTCAAAATTAGTAGTATTTTTTAAAATTAAGAAATATGGAAATCAACTAAAGTAGATCGTATAAAAAAAATCATGTCATCTTCTGGCTGCCATCAGGTCATCTTCTCATTAAAGAACATAGAGAACACGACCATTGACTTTTCTTGTCCTGGTCGCGTTGCTCTATGTTCAAGAAATACATACTTTCCCTCTTCAATTCTTCAATTGGTACATAATTTCGATTATTTTCTCGGAACTTTCCGTCGTAACATTTGTACCTATATCATCTTGTCATTTAGGAAATACCTAATACGTTTCTTCTTATTTCTTTCAGTAAATAGGTACCGGCTTATATTTGACGTCTACTTTCAATCGTCAAATAGATTTTAGAATCAAATCATGTCCGTGAATATTTATTTATTTATTATTATTGTAGCAAAATTACTTTTATTTTTAACCGACTTCAAAAAAGGAGGAGGTTATCAATTCATCTGTATGTATTATTTTATGTATGTCAAGCGATATTTCCGCCAATTATAGACGGATTTCAGAATTTTTTTTTTGTTGAATAGGTGTTACTTCTGAGGTGGTGGGAAGTAACACCTATTCAACAGGTCAGGATCTGATGAAAGGATCCAGGAGAAATCGAGGGCAACCACGGAAAATTGTAGGGACAACTAGTGCGCATGTTAACTTTTTAATTAAGTGCTTTAATGTTCTACATTTTAATGAAGGTCTGGCGTCGATCTGATGATAGAGTCGAAAGACAGTCGAGGGCATTCCTTAACAATTTACAGCAGTTATCTTGTGTTTGGGCTTGATTGATTTGTATTGATGAGAACTTTACACCTAGATTGATAGATCACACTTAAAAAAAAAAAAGTTCTCAATGTTTTATGTATGTTCACCGATATTTCCGTCAATTATAGACGGATTTAATTATTTTTTTTGTTGAATAGGGTTTACTTCTGAGGTGGTCCCATTTTAACCAGGTTATGATCTGATTATGGGATCCTGGATAAATCGAGGGCAACCACCGATAATTATAGGGACAACTAGTGCGTTTGTTAACTTTTTAATTCAGTGCTTAAATGAGGTCTGGAGTCAATCCGATGATGGAACCAAAAGACAGTCGAGGGAATTCCTTGACGATTCACAGAGCAGCTACCTTGTGTTGGGGCTTGATTGATTTGTATTAATGAGAACTTTCACCTAGATAGATATATTTTTAGGTTCACCGTCACTTAAAATACTAAATTTTTTTTCAATAAAAAATACAACCGACTTCGAACAAATCCTGAAAAATAAAATTTACTTAGCACAAAGTAATATGTATTTTGATTTGTCAGATTTTATTCAATATAATATTGAAGTTGGTGCCATGAATAATACCTACCTAAACCTATGAATTTACTTGGCGCCGACTTCAATATGATATTGAATAAAAAAATCTGATAAATGAAAATACATGTTACTTTGTGCTAAGTAAATTTTATTTTTCAGAATTTGTTCGAAGTCGGTTGTATTTTTTATTGAAAAATTTTTTTGTTTAATTTGAAATGTCCAAAACATAAGCGACAAGGAGTCTGCATCGAAATTCGATTTGTCTAAAATGCTATTTACGCCCTTTGTAGCGGAATGGGTCGATTATGTTGACTTCAATCCCTGGATTTCGTAGAAAAGTTTGAATCAGCTTTATTGGCTATCGCAGCCATATTCGCTCTTTTGTAAAACCGTGTTATCTGAATGCAAGAAAAATGAAATTTTCTATGAAACGAAATAAGATTTTATACTTCTCTTGCTCTCCACACCTTACAAGAATGTACTCGTTGCATCCATCTAAAATTACGTAGTTTTGAATATAAAGTTGGTAGGTGTTCTTATTATTATTCGATTTTCCGCGGTGTATTAGAATTAGTCGTCAAAATTGTAGCAAATATGACGAATTAACCAGAAAATTTGTCATAAAAACCAGCGACATTTCGAAGTATATATGTTTGGCGAATGAAGTGTACCTACCTACTAAATTGTTCATATAAGGCTCGAAGGGACCGTTTTGGTCATTAGTTACGGTTTCATTTAAATGGATTCGGTATTTGACAAATAAATTGACGTACGACATTTACAACACTTTGAATATTAGGTAATCACTCGAGAGTTAGGATAGGTATTATCTTTTATGATATTTACAGAGATTAACATCTATTTACCAGTAAGTAATTTAAAAAATGGATTTTATTAATAAATTTGATTTTTTCTTTCCAGATTTGCAGCCACGTTCTGTTCGCAGCGTAGACGCTTTCCCTACAAGCGAAAAGCGCGTGAAGCGCATGGCGTGCACTTGCGCCTAAGCGCGTGCATACAAGATGGCGGTCACACTACGGTCGAAAGACACACCGCCTCTCTCCGTCCATTCCCAATCTCAATATTTTATAACTCTAAGATACTTGTTAGTTAACATAACTTCAACTTGTCCTTAACATTTCTGTAAATAAAGTTGTTAAACCATGAACTTCCAAGATGGTGTTTGATTACCCGACAAAGGTTGGAAAAAATGTAATGTTTGTTAAATAATTATTAATTTTATAGTAGTTGCCTGTTCTACAATGTCTCCATGGGCTCGAATTTGATTGTTTTCGTGATGAAGTAAAACTTAATAATGTGTGTTGGAATATTAGTAAGCAGCCTGGTCGATGACGTAGATGTTTACGTTTGTGGTGGAGGAAGTTTGTCAATCCAATATGGCGAATTAAGACGTAGTTCGTTTATTGGTAAATACATTATATAACCAAAACGTGTAATTGTAAAGAAACTAAAAGATATTTGCAAAATATTGGTGTTTGAATTACAAATGGGTACACGTTTAATATTACACAAGCTGTGCTCCGGATTTCAACTAAATGGTAATATTGTAAAATTTACTATAAACCTGTATTCTATTATTGTGATCCTAAATTAAATTTATATTAGTTTTACGTTGTTTAGTTTCATTTCATTCTAATATTAATCAAAATCTACCTGAGTTGAATTACAGGCTTGAACAATTTCAAAAGTGGGTAGGTAACCACGGTCTGTTACTGTCCTTATCAACATGGCAGAAAGTGGGCAAGACATACCTCTTTTTTTTGGAAATGTCTAGTAGGGTAACCAGTATTCATCAAGAGGACCGAATACTTGTCTGCGAGTTTATTAGTAAAAGAAAGAAAACGTTAAACTATATTTACTCAAAATTACGATCAAATCAGCCTTTTAAATTTCTACTGCTGAAAGTAAAACTCTACAAATATATGTAGTTATTTTTTGAGTTTCCTTCTCAAATGCTGACCATACTGATTGAAATTAAGTTTTGCTCTATGTTCCATTTCTTCGCTTTGTCCTCTCCTGTTAGCAGGTGCACCATTTGCATGTAAGACTGGCTTTGTCTCCAAAGATCTCGGTAAATCCTCATCGTATCCTATAATTGCGAAAATTTGTGAAGATGTTAGGATGTCTGGATGTTCGTTACGTTTTGTTACGTAGTAAAATACTTAAAATAAAAATACTTAAAATACTTAAATACTTAATAAGGACTATCGGCCACCATGACCGGGGGCCTGAGGACGGTGAGAGGGCGGCTCACCGTCCTTACAGAAGCAGGCCCATGACGGCAGCGTGACGTGAGCAATTCACGCACGCCCCCCTTAAAAGCGGGATCACACCGAGATAGCACCCGAACCACCCCCTGGGCGAGGCCGCAGTGGCGGCCGTGGGTCTGTTGGGAGTTCTGTGACATCCTTCCGAGGGCTTCCCCGGGGCTCCCTACCACAGGCTGTTGGGCGTGACGCGAGGTTTTTTTTAGTCGGTAGGAGTCCGGCATAACAATCCATTGGGATTTTCCCTCACGTTAAACAAAAAAAAAAGTATAATGCTTTTATCCCGGGAATAAATAGGTGCCCATGGAAAGCGGGCACGGAAACAACACATCACGCGGGTGGAGCCGCTGGTGCTTTCTAGTCTATCTATACTAATATAAAGAGGAAAGATTTGACTGTTTGTTTGCACGAATAGGCTCCGAAACAACTAATCCGATTTGTAAAATTCTTTTACTGTTGGGAAGCTTTTCTATCTCTGGGTAACAAAGGCTACCTTTTATTCCCTTATTCCCACGGGAACGGGAGCTAAGCGGGCGAAAGCCCGTGACGTCCGATAGTATTATATGTGAAGCCAATGCTATAATGAAGATCATACTTACTAATCAGTGTTAATCTGATAAAGTGCTGTTCAGATAGAAATTATTTTTAGATACTCATATACATAGTCGTGGTCGTTACACACGAAAAGAGAATGTTTTACATGGCTACATTATTAAGTGTACCTATCGATGTATGTCAAGCGTCAATCAATGTATGATATGTACGACTTTAATTATGTTTTACCCATGCAGACATAATATGCAATGGTATAGTTATAAATGTATGAGTTTGTCAATTAGTGTCGCTATATAATTAGGTAAATTTTATATAATCACTACTACCTACTAATATAATAAATACGGAAGTAACTATGTCTGTCTGTTACTCTTTCGCGCCTGAACCACTGAATCGATTCTGATGAAAATTTGAGACAAAGATTGATTAGTTATCTCAGTAGTTGCTGCAAGGCCCAGACTATTGTGCCTTACTATAAATACTATCTCGGAGTGGTTTATGTAACTAGTTTAATGTGCAGATAGTACTCGTATGCGTCTGTATACCCCTTCGGGGAAAGGAGCGTGAGGGGCTTGAGATTTCTAACTGTAAAATATAAATAATATTTGTGGACATTCTCACACAACAGCCCAAATCAAGCTAATATAAGCTTGTGCTATGGGATCTAGATGACTGAGGAACATAATTATATATTATTTCTAAATACATACATATTATAGATAAAAAAAACCCAGACACAGAACAAATCAAGGTGCTTATCACACAAAGAGATAACTATAACTATAAGATGTTGAGGAATACTTTTTCCTATCATCAGTGTGACAAAACTGTGTAAAGGTGGGCCGGTGGGGGTGTACAGGTGAGTTGGTCGGAACTGACCCCTTGACCCCGACGGCTGCGCTCGTATGAAATAACGTTCCCGTTTCCCCTTCCCATGGGAACATAATCTGGGATTAAAAAGGAGCCTTGTTGTTATTCCAGTCCATAATCTATCCCTGTACATTAGTGTTGGGTAGGACATGACTTTAAAGCGAGTTTTGTAAGAGCCGCCTCATTTTTGTACTGAGCCAGTACAATGTCCTACTTCAAATGAGGCGAGGTGTCTCGAAGTTCGCCTATGACAAATGTATTGGAAGTTGTGAGTCTGTCATAAGAGGCGAAATGTCTCGCAACTGGAAGCATTACATTTGAAGTTGCGAGTTTAAAATCTATAAAAATAACGTGTCTAGTACGTTATTTTTATAGATGATGAAATGATAATGAATGAAATTGTGATTGACATAGGTAATACAATTCGAGTAATATAATAATGAAATAAAATAGATCCGTAGGTAGGTTTATTTTTACGTGAGGAAGAATCCTCATGGATGTTATGCCGGACTCTTACCGACTAAAAAACCTCACGTAACGCCTATGGTTGTGAGCCCCGGGTAAGCCCTCGGAAGGATGTCCCAGGACTCCCAACAGACCTACGGCCGCCTCTGCGGCCTCGCCCAGGGGATATGTAGGTAGGTAGTAATGTGTAAAATGATTTAATGAAAAAAAATCCTTACACATTAAAATTTAAAAATAATATTTGGTTATCTTTTTTACCACTCCAGTCCATTTCTCCATTCCACAAGTACTTGGCCCGCTTCAAAAAAAATGCTCCTTTTTAAAAACCGTTTGTAAAGCCTAGGGTAGGTACCTACATGCAAATAGTACCTACTTACAACAACAAATCATAATGATAAGAAGTCGTTACTGTAGTAAGACCACAGAACACTTACGTAAGATACACAAAAATTACATTTTTCATGACATATTTTATACAGTGCGGTCGCGGTCCAGAGAAACGAGCGATTGAAGACGCATCGTGTCGCGTCTGACAATTTTTGTCTCACTTACTCGCTACCTACCATGACGTGTATGAAGAGTAAGCGCGTCCTAAAATTTGAAGTAGTACATGTTATAATTTTGAGCCGCTCTTACATGATTTCGTTTTGTACGGGACAAATGTCATGCCTCTTGTAAGTCCTACTCAACACTACTGTACATACCAATTTTCAGTTTGATCCTATCCAAACATCTACACAATCCAAACAACTTCAGAAACTTTCACATTTATGATATTAATAGAATACCCATGTAATATATCATTTTTCAGCGCCCAAAAATTAAGAAAATCGTGTTCACAATTGAGATTTTGCGCAAATGTACTCTTTGCACTTTTCACGTTAACTAGATGTCATACCACGTAGTACTATAAATTATTATAGTGTCTACTACGTGTAATGTATATAGACTATATACCTAGATATCAAGACAAAAAGCATAGTATAAGTTCTTCAGTTTACTTTCTTCATTTTAAGCTGTATATTAAAACTTCAGCATATTTTTCCGTTGTAACAAATGTTACAATCATCTTTATGCAACAGTTCCTATTTGCACAAGGTCCTGTCGGAATAAAACAATACGATAGAGGTTGTTTGCTCTAAATCAATAAACTGAGTTCGAAATAATCCCTTAGACTTGTAAAACATCACGAACCGTGACAACAGGGTTGTATTATGAGCTGCGATTCATATCCAAACTAATTATGAATTCATGGATTTTACATAAAGCGTAACCGACTGATCTGAAAATATTTTGATGCTATGTAATCTGAAAATGGATGAATTCGTAATTGATGGATGTATTTTATAACTGAAATCGCTCGTATTCCGCGAAACTCTCGCAGGCCCTAGAGTCCTAGACGACAGCGTGACGTAAGGGATTTCATGCCCCCCGCCAAACACGGCATAACACGCGAACAACCCCCCAAGGACGCGGGATGGTAGTCGTGGGTCTGTTGGGAGTCCTGGGGTATCCTTCCGAGGGCTTACCCGGTGCTCCCAACCATAGGCTGTTGGGCGTTACGTGAGGTTTTTTAGTCGGTAGTTGTCCGGCATAGCATCCATGAGGATTTTGCCTCACGTTAAAAAAAGAAAACGCACAAGAGAAAATTTAAAATTGTTGAGTGAGGCAAGTTTTTGACATTTGACAGGTGTTCTCTTCCATTTTGTCAAGTTAAACGATACATGCCATAGTCGGAGCACCGGCAGAGACAAACAAAATAGTTCCACTAGCATATATGCTTTGCTTTCGCATAAATCATAAAAATGTTACACGATTTTCTTAGAAATTCTAAAATGACAAGCTTCAAATAAGTTGAAAGTGCAACTGAACCCAGAAATTATCTTAACTGATTTTGATCTTGCGGCAATGAATGCCATCAAAAATGTTTTCCCGCGCTGTTACACAAAGTATATATCGGCACATTCAATCAGCTGGTCTCGCATCCCGCTATAACAATGATCCAGTGTTTGCTCATAACATGCGACACATCGGTGCACTGGAGTTTTCAGGGCCAACAGAAATCAGTGATGCATTCACCACGGCGAATTCTTTATGATCGTAAATGGAAAGGTTTGTTGGTAAAAGAGCTATAGGTTAATCGTCGTGTCGGTGAAACACTTAGTAGCTGTCGTTGAAAGTACGCATATGAAAGGTTCTGTCTGCGAAATGTCCACAGGTGAAAGACCCTGCTGGGGAAACGGAAATAAATGAATCATCCTGTCGACGAATAGTCCAATGGCGAATCGGTCTTAGGAGAACGGTTGCTGAATCAGTATGTAAAGTTGGACAAAATAAAAATAGCATATCTACCTCCAGCTACCGCTTCGGGTAATAAGGCATGTTTATACTACCGTTACGTGGAAGTGGGACAGTGGTGGTGGTTGATAGGCAACCTCTTCGTAGTCCTTCGGTGAAAATATATTCTGGAACAAAATTAGCATTTCGTCCTTTAAGGATTTGTATATCAAAGAGTTTCTGCGGCAAACATGTGAGTAAAAGTACCACATCATTATGTGTTAAGAACGAAAATGTTAAGCCTATACATCAAGGGTGCCTCGTGGTAACGAATTATGATTGAATCGTTCCAAAAGCGACGCGTAGATTTTAATTGAATAGGCTTGCGGTTTTCGCTACCATCCGTTAATGATTAGAAGAGGTTAAGTGCGCAGATTGCTCGTGTTTACATGAAATCTCGACATGAATTCTATGAATACGGGAAACTCCTGGTGGGGACTTCGATATTTCAAAGAAACTTTAGAACCAATGCTTGGATGTTCTGTTCTTTGAAAATTTAAGTTAGTTGAAATAGATTATCTGGCTCAATTTACATATTCTATACCTAGGTCCCTACTACGAGTACTACTACATTATATTTAAACAAGAAGCCGTGAGACAGTCTCACCCGACTGCCCCTCTAACTATTATTGTGAACGTGAAAGTTCAATCCGATTGACGTTGTCATTTTTGTTTTATTTTAAACTTTGAACAGATGATCCACGTGACCTACTGACGTAATTTAATGCAACAGAGTCACAGACTACTGACACAAGTCTCGCCATAAGCCCTTCTGCAATCTATTTTATAGAGAGGGACTAAAATAATTTAGCCTTAAAAAAAACTGTTTATCTCCATAGGTTTCGGCTGGGCATTGATACACGAGTAAGTCATCCGGTAAATGTAGGTAGTTAATACATAAAGAAATATTTATGAATTTTATCTAAGGCTACCAAAAATAGATTGTTATGATCAGATTCCCTCTAATTGGAGTAAGCCATTTCTGGAAAGCATTCTCAACAAATTTGAAAGAAAATATTTTGCTACTTTGTGTTTGGGTATTTATTCACCTTTGATCATTTTTTGCTTTTATGGCAGCCAATTTAATTTATTTTTATTTTGTAATAGCTGTGCCTGCGACTTCCTCCGCGTGGAATGTAATAAAAAAATAAATTAGTTTATTTAGTTTTTTTTTGTTTTTGGCATTTTTCTAAAATAAAAGTAGCCTAAGTTACTTCTTATTACATAAGCTATCTGCCAGTGAAAGTCCCGTCCAAATCAGTCCAGCCGTTCCAGAGATTAGACGGAACAAACAGACAGACAGACAGACAGACAAAAATTTTAAGAATATATATTTAGGTATGTGTACCGTATATACATTCATATGCATGTAGTAGAAAGCGGTTATTTTAATATTACAAACAGACACTCCAATTTTATTTATTTGTATGTATGTATAGGTGTATAGATAATTATATCCTTATTGACAAGCTTCTAAATTACCATCAAATATTTTCTTTGCTGATTCTGAGAAAGACAAGCGTTGACGATTTGCTCAAATTTAGAATCAGTATTTTTCACACTGATTCCAAATTTGAACATATGAAAACGAATGTTCTCATTTGCTCCGTGACCAAATCGAAAATGAATTCCACTGATGATTTATGGAGTTGCATCCATCATGAGCACGTTCGGATGACGATGATAATGACTAGCTTATTTTATGCTACATGGTTCTGTTTCATATGCTCCAAAGTATTCAAGGATTTGCCATACGTATATAGGCAGGTAGGCAGGCAGCGGGTGGGGTCAGGGCAACTGCCACGGAGGAACAAAATGCCAGAGTGTGCACTTTCCGTCAACGTTGTTCATTCAATATGCGGGCTGAGCTCTATTTGACCAGACCGGAGACAGCAGAACCACAGGGCGGAAACTCCATACAAATGATTCGTTTTGAATTCTGTCATCGTACAGAGCATGAATGTGTGCATGTGACCAATAAAGCAAGCAAGTTTTCCCTCAAGACGCCCGCCAACTATAATGACAGCTGTGGCGCGGGACTGACGGGGGTGGGGAAGCTTGGTCAGTTAGGGGCAGGGAGTTGCCTATCTGTATGTAATACTATTATTATTATCTTTGGCAAACCGCAGAACACAACCATTGTACCAAATCCCTGATACGTTATTTTGTCCTAAATCTACCTAGTCTTACTACTAATTTATGTTGTGTTTATACTATTCACAGCTATTGTAAGTCAAAATCGAACAGCTATTATAGTATTTGGTCAACTAGAACTAATGGAATGCTTTTAATTTTAATGTACCTATGTAATTGTTGGCTTGCGTGTGTGTTGTCCTGTTTTATAATTGATATATGATTTTTATTTTTTAGCTATCAATTCTTTCGTTTTGTATACGAATGTGTAACTCTTGTACAAAGGATTTAAAATTTCAAAACAGTTTTGTGTAAGTATCTACCTATAGACTCAAGTTTATAAGGGCCAATATCAAAGTTAGAAACGTAAACTTGATCGTAAAGTGAAACTATTCGTATTAATTACTATTGAAACTTATAGAATGAAGGCATTTTAATGAGTTATGTTAATCTTACTATCTTAACCTACTGTAAATGTAAAAGTTTGTGAAGATGTTTTAATGTTATTTCATTAATGACGTAAAACATAAGCTTCTTTTTGACGCTGTAACATGTGGCCAGGGGTACGGAAATGTAATCAGATTACACGCGAAGCAGCAAACATCAGTGATCTATAAATATTAGTCTCAAGAGTCTGGGTATTTCTATATACGACATGTTATATGTATTTATAAATATTTGCATTAGTAGGTATTTAATATCCGTTTTCTGGTACCTATAACACAAGCAGGTTAATCCTAGTTAACTTTAGGATCATTTGACGATGTGTAAAAAAAGAGATTTAGAATAAATGGTTAACTTGAATTTACAAAAATACGGAATTTTTAGAAGTTGTATTGTCATCGGAACTAAAGGTTTGTAAATTCCCTTTCAACAGAAAGGTAGGAGTCCATATTTAACACAAATACATGAACATGACGAGCTGAATATCGGACGAACATTCGAGACTCTGAAGGAGAAAAAATAGTCATACAATGTATAAGGTGAAATACCTGCAAACGTCTGTACCGTCATAGTAAATAAACTGTAGGAAAATACTTGAAATATGTCGACATAGGTAGGTACGTCAATGCATTATTATGTACAGGGAATTCATTAGACACAAAAACGTTGAGGAAAATGAAACCTTTAAAAGATTTGTGGTAGTAATTTATTAACGTCTTGGTTCTTTAGCATTAAAACTCAATGCACATAAATAATATGTAGGTATACTTGTATAATCTACGACATATAAGTACCTAATATGAGTTGGTATTTTGGATTTAGAGCCTAAATCTCATTCAAACAGCCCCTCTCTAACCATCGCACTCATATAGTACACTCACAGCCCCAATAATTCTGTAGAATCAACAGCAATGATTCAAAACATTGGACCGGATCAGACGGTAGATTGAGACCAGTACATACAAAACGTATGACCACTTAAGATATCAGTGTTTTCAGTAACCTATCTTGTCCTGATTTTCAATCGAAATTATATTTTCACACTTGGCTTCAGCTAGACTATAATCAGGTAAGTCAAGTTTTGATGTCTGCACTGTATTACAACTGAATACAATTAACATAATATATAAACTTAGAACAAGCACGTTCAAAAGGAAACCCGATACATAAGTTATCATTGTATAAAACGATGTGATACAAAACAATTCAATTATATCTTTAGAGAATAAATAAATATTTATAATCAAGCAGATTAAAAAAGTTAACATTGCCAAACTGCTTGCGAATTGTCGAATTTTATCAGTTAATATTCTGTACAAAATGACTATATAGAGACCAGTACCTATGAATATAAGTGGCCATCTAAAAACACTACATATTACTACAAATACATGCCATTTATCTACTAAATCAGTAACAATTAGTGACGTACAAATGATGCTTATTGGTACTGGTACTATCCAAGAGCAAATCAGAACTTTATATAATTTGATCTGATTAATTTTTACTATAACTATAATCAAACAATTGTACATATGTTTTATAAAAAAATAAACTAATATAACTATCACAAAATCAGTATAAAACTGAAAAAAACTTAATACATTCGTTACACAAAATGTTGTTGGTATCTTACCATAATATGCTAAAAATTGAAATATAAATATTACTCTTTTTAAAAACCTTGCTAAAGTCAGTTGCATTAACATTTGATTTCTGTAATTTCTTCTCCATTTTGGCATCATTGTAGCTGCTATCACTGATATTAATAATTCCACAGTTGTCATAATAATTTCAAGTATAACAAACTTTTCAAACATTGAATATTCATTTTCAGTATCTGATGTTTTAAATACACTTTCACCAAATATATCAGAAATATTACCAGTCATAACTGACTCACTTTCATTAAATTGTAACCCTGAAGCATCCATTGCTTCTGTAGACAATGCAGTATTGTTGTCAACATCAATAGCGGGTACTGTGACATCCGTAGACATTTTAATGGCATGGATGTTAAACTTTATAACAAAAATTTACTCTTTAAATACGTTGCGTACATCACCATGTATACGGCCAGACTGTTAAACTAATACTGAAATAAGAAACGGGAAACATCTACTAGCCTATTCATTATTCATAGGTAAATGATACATTAACAAGTAATTGGAATTTGCGGTTAAAGACGTCAGAGGCGGTGCGTGCAAAATACCCGTGAGCTGGGACAAGCGTCCTTCTCATAATTGATCTCATTACTGTGAAGAACACAGTATTATATTTATCTCCAAACTAACATTATAACCATCAGTTCACGGTATACCGTCACAATACCAGAAATTATAATGCCTTAACTCAAAATATCGTAGCCCAAAATACCCGAAATCGAAATATCAATATTGAAAAGGCAAATATTTATAATATAAATAATTTAAAATGCCTTACGGTCGAATAACCGAAACCCAAAAAATAAATTTATCGAATACCTTATCCTAAAATGTTCAAACACAAAATACCTTTTTTTTAACATGATTTAAATCCTACATGGATGCTATATATCTGTGAATGGTTAACACCCCGACTCAGAGTATCCCGACTCGGATTGGTTAGGTTAGAAGACTAAAGCGGGAGCTCCGCTTCGCTTCGCTTAGCCTTAGCCTTCGTAGTTATTTTTTTTTTGATTTTTCGTTAGCCCACTGTAGTACTTTTGTAACTCTGAATCAAAGTGTTTTAACATGAGGTAAATCCTACATGGATACTATGCCGGACTCCTACCGACTAAAAGCCACACGTATCTTACATAACAGCCTACAGTTGTGAGCCCCGGGTAAGCCCTCAGAAGGATACCCAAGGACCAACAGACCTACGGCTACAACTGCGGCTTCACTTAGGTGGGGCGGGGGGGGGGGGGGGCGTGTAAATAAGTTAAAGCCAAACAAAACGTGTGAGTGACAGTGACACATTGTATTCTATTTTCGGTATTTTAAATATTGGATATTTGAAAATTTGTATTTTGAATTCTGATATATTAATTACCTATTATTTTAAATTTAGACATTTTACGGTAAGGTGTACTGAAATAAGGTATTGTGAATGTTAAGGTATTTCGAATTCGGGTATTTTGGTCTAATGCATTTTAAGTAAAGGCATTTTGATTTCTGGTATTTTAATATATAACCTCAGTTCACATTTATTTACTCTTTAAGAATAAACATATATCTGGAAGCCAGCATAACAAATCTTGTTCTACTGCTTGGAATTTAATATCGTGATATTATATCTCATGAGCTACCTTTGATACTGGTAGAATATTAGATGCTTGTTTCATATTTATCTTATGCGGTTCCACAAGATTGATATAACAGGTGGAGTCTTACTGTCGCTATATTATGATAGCATAATAATAAAGCAGGTACGAAAAGTTTGATGTAGAAACTTGTTTCTACGTAAGAGTCTTGACTCTTAAATAAAACTGTCGAGACCGAATTTTATGAAGATTTTCGTAACATTGAAATTTGATTATGCTTTATTTGTTTGGTTGGTTTGAAATTCAATGGATTGCCAAAAATGAGGAAATAGTACCAAACTTGCCACCGCGGTCATAGTGAATGGCGTCGATGATAGCGAAAGACAATAATTATTTATTAAACTATCTTTGCCCATTGCTAATATGAACATTCTGTCAAGAGTGAACGATAAAAACAATTCTGATATTTTTTTTTTTTGTTTTTTTTTTTGTTGACGCGGGGAACGCATTTACGTGCCTTCATCCCAGCTGCGGGGGCAGCTGGGATGGTGTGTGGGACTCCCGGCCCGGTCCGGAATGGACCGTCCTACCCACTAAACCCCGCGGTGTTCCTCCTCACCCTTTAGCCGGGCCGAGGGATATCAAAAGATTATTCACGTCGACCCGGCTAGGGGCGCCCCGTTTATTCGGGGCTCTCCTCGGGGGAGCCAGATGGGCGACTCCCCAAAGCTCCCTAAGGAGCTGAAGTCCACGCCTGCACCGCTCTCGAGCGCCCCTCTGTAATAGAGGAGACAGAGAGCGGCTGGCGCAGGCGTGCGCTAATGGGCACCCCTGGAACACGGAAAAGGTGCCCACCGCCATGTGACCGTTGGTGGGCGGGGTCCCCCGACCTTACGCCCACGGTCAAGAAACAATCGGGGGCGCGCAGTAACTCCTCACCGCGGCGCCCCCGAACTGCACGGCAGAGCGGGAGCATTATCGGTTACTCCCGCTCCCCCGCACAGTGCACCTCCCGCTTTGCCGCCATCACCTCGTCAACTGGCGAGGTGACAGCGGCCCAGCACTGTTGAAGCCGGTCGCGCCGTTATTCACGGCCGGCAGCCCGAACTGCATGGCAGGGCGGGAGCATCTACCCAAACTCCCGCCCCCCACGCAGTGCCTCTCCCACTTTGCCGCCATCGTCTCGCCAGCAAAGGAGGCGAAGCGACGGCGACCCATCATTGCTGCTGCCGGCCGTGAATAACGGCACGGCCGGCAGCAACACACACCACCGAGCAACCCACAGGTGGGTTACTCCCGCCTCGGCCAGAATTAGCCAGAGTAGCACAACTCCCCCACAGAGGAAGGGGAGTGGTCGCTACTCCGTTGCCCAGGATGCACCACGAGGAGGATCCGACCCATTGGGGTCCTTAAGATGTTAGTAGGACCCCGCATCCCAACAATTCTGATATTAGTCCTGAACATTGTACTAAAATATAGTTTTGCAATAATAATATTCATGTATCGTAAACCTTTACAAAACATAATAATTTAACGTTTTCAGTCCAAGTTTGCAAAGAGTTTTGTATTTACGCAATTACCAAGAAGACCGTCACATAAATGGAAAGAATTGTAAAGTAATATAAATTGAAGTACCTGCTTACCTGTAACAAATTCCTGTTAACTCTCAACACTTTCCTTTCCTAGAAGAAGGCTTCTAAGAGCCAGATAAACATGACGGGAAATTGCTTAGTGTGTGAGGGCCCTTGCAAACCTCGAAGCTCGACGATCAATAGGTTTAAAATATGGGTCAAGCTCAGTGGCAGTGAGTTCTATCGTTTTTTACCTGTGTCGCAGTACACTGCGTACTGCATATGTGCCACCTGCGTTTAATTTATGAAACACTTTGACCTTTTCATATCGATATTACTGTACTAGTATACTAGCTAGGGTAACCCTGGGTTTGTCTGTGACATATACCGATGAAATTTAACCCAATATTTTGCCTTCTGAGGGGTGAAATTCTTAAATATCCATTATTAGTGGGTATCTACATTATAAGGGAAGCTTACCCTAATAATGTCAAATTTCTTTTTGAAAGCGTTTGGGTTGGGTGATGATAGGTATACCACTCTATACTTTTGTTAATATAGATTGGGTAAAAGATGAATTACTAACGAATAACTCAAGTTATGATTACAGGGCACCTGGATACTTGAATGAAAAAGAAAATTGAGACAGTTATTAAAATTTGAGATTTCTTTTTCGACATTTAACATAATCGATTGAAGAATTATCATATTTCGATTAGTCTTTTAGGGAAAAGTCATAATAGGAATGATTTTATGTAATAGGGACAGCCATTCAGGGAGAGAATTTTGAAAATAATAACAGAATTTTGTTTATTTCGATCTTCATAAACTCAATTTGTTTTGAATGTTTAAAAACGCTATATACAGGGTGGAATTTAAAGGCGGTAGTTGGAGGGAAAGTACCCTTAATATTGATAATGGCAAGTTTTGCTGAAAGGAAACATTCCTTTATTTTCAAAAGTAAGTAAAACTGCATTAAATTTTTTTTTAAAAATCACCTGGTTGAGCCGGGAACCGAACCAGGGAGATGCAAAACAAAAATATCCTGTATTTTATGATACCAACCGAAAGAGCCTTTAATAAGGAACAGTTTCTTTTTAACTTCATAGTATCTTAAATTAAAGAAAGACCAAGTAAAATATGTTTTTATTGTAAAGCTTACTCACTATCTGAAGAAAAAAACAGTCTAATTGAGATTCTTCTCCTCTTTTTTGAAGTTGGTCACTAAACCAGCTAACTTCAAAAAAAAAGTAGGAGGTTCGCAGTTGGACTGTTTTTTTTTCTTCAGATAGTGAGTAAGCTTTACAATAAAAACATATTTTACTTGGTCTTCCTTTAATTTAAGATACTATGTTGTATAAAAGAAATTGTTCCTTATTAAAGACTCTTTCGGTTGGTATCATAAAATACAGGATGTTTTTTTTTCTCATCTCCCAGGTTCGGTTCCTGGCTCAAGCAGGTGATTTTTCAAAAATCTTTAAATGCAGCTTTATTTACTTTTGAAAATAAAGGAATGTTTCCTTTCAGCAAAACTTGCCGTTATCAATATTAAGGGTACTTTCCCTTCAGCTACCGTCTTTAAATTCCGCCCTGTATAGTTGGTTTGAATTTTTATGGTAAAGTCGCTCAAAGGGGCTCATCATCAATTACTTGGTTCAAAATACAATTGATGAAAAAATGTGAACATATTATGCCTCTGCCTACCGATTTAGTGAAAAGGCAATAAAAGCAGTATTAAAATGTTGTAAATGAAGTTCTTTTCGGTAACGAATTATGATCTGGTGACATAAATATGGCCCAGGCAAAATACCTACAATACGTAGTTTGTTGTTTCTTCGATTTGTTTTTTTTCCTTACAATCGGGGCCATTATCGGCACTTTATTCTTGTGGGTTCTTTATGACGTGAATGGTGATTGTTTCATTACTTTTGTGGTCATGTTCTTTAATGATTTATAAACAACTAAGCAATTCATTAAATTGTATGTTTTAGCCCATTTACATTGATGACAACACGGCAACAGGCTCACAACCTATTACGTGGGATGAAAAACTGAAAGGTTAAATAAAGCGTATTCTATGCCTCTGTTTACCCCTTCAGGGATAAAGAACACCTTTGTTAGTAATTAAAATTTATCTAACTATGTTGGTAAATGATTCACTAGTGCACTAAGTCTGTCACGGGACATCCTTCCTGAGGGCTTACCCGGGGCTCTCAACCATAGGCTGCTAGGCGTGGCGTGAGGTTTTTTAGTCGGTAAGAGTCCGGCATAACATCCTATGAGGATTTTCCCTCACGTTAAACAAAAAAAAAAAAAAAAGTGCACTAAGTCTCTGTGTGTCCCTATGGCATTGTACCGTGGAACCGACAAAACCCCACTCCTTGTGACCAGAAGCTCTTTTTCATTACGAGGTGCAATTATCAGTTGGGCTCTCGCTCCACGAACGTTAAAAAGTTCACGTTGCGGCGCGACTCCAACAGCTGCACCCTCGACATATACTTGATTGTCTGACGCACGTATCTTCTCCGCGATGCTCTCCGCCGTGGTGTTCTAGTGCAGGCGTGAGATGTACACCGGAGTGTTTGACTGTGCAGCATGTATCGATGTTGCGGGCTCCGCAGGAGCTGTTCCAAGCGGTTCTTAGCTGGTTGTCGATGAACCTTAACGTCTAAATTTGGGAGAGGCCTTCGTCCAGAAGTGGACTGCCATAGGCTGATTTGATTGATAGAATGCGATTGAGTGTGTACGTGTAGTAGATTCTGCATAAAATGCCGAAAATTGATATTTCTTCGTGTCTGCTGAATTCGAGGGTCTTGTCTTGAGGGCAAGCCAATCATAGATGCTGGACATAGCACGTCTCTACAATATACTTTATCGAGTCACCTCAAAGATTACACAAGGAATTACAGTACTACACAAGGAAAACCATGTTACATTTGAAATTATCTTAGTTTCGATGTCAGGATTTGTCTTGAAATTTTATAAGCAAGTACTTTTATTTGGTATTTAAATTATAGAGGTATAAAATTAACTTCGAAAAACAAACACGATATCGAAGGTTGATTAATGTGGTTTTCAATTTAGGTTAACAGGAAGCGTGCTCCTGCCAGTAGGACTGCGTTCTACTTTATCGTCGGAGTAGTGAAGTGGCCGCCATGCGCCATACTCATTTCCTCTCACCAATCGATAAGCAGATCCATTGATGTGCACTTTTCTTAGATTGGATTTGCGGCCTACCGACTGAGTACCCACTCCTGGCTGAATGATTTTGTTACAAAATATTGAGTCGTAAAATCTGATAAAAACCTCTTTTCCTCTACAGTGAGTTTCGGTTCGTATTCGCTTTATCGTAGGTATTGTGTAATCTAAAATCGTAATATCCCATAAGATAATTTACAGTGCCGTATTATTTCTTTGTTTGAGGTAAATAGAACCCTGTTTGTATACCTTTGTTAGTAATAAAATAAAGAAAATTATCGAAAATTTTAGGGAAATATAGTCAATGGCGGTGTATAGTTTACTAATATTATAAAGAGAAAAGATTTGATCGTTTGTTTGTTTGTATGTTTTTTTGTTTGTTTGTTTTGTTTGTTTGTATTCAATAGGCTCCGGATCTAGGAGGCCGATTTGAAAAATTCTTTCACTGTTGGGAAGCTACACTCTTTGCGGTGAACATAGGCCATGTTTTATTTCCGTATTCCCACGGGAACGGGAACTACGTGGGTGAAATCGCGTGACGTCCGCTAGTAGTTTATAAAATACTACAAGGTTGGGATCGGAGCCCTTCACTTAGGCAATGGTCCTAGCTATGATTTGGATCGCCAAATCAAGACAAACGATGGAATTGTACCACCTTCTTTTGGAAAACAGGTAAGGTAAATAATAGCATAAGAAGATTATTTCACATTTCACAGTTATTGCGCAGTCATCCTAATCGTGTAACTTCAGTGAATCAATTTCATCTTCAGACAGAAAGTAAATGCTCGGACTACAACGATTTAATTTGTGGATGTATATCCCCAGCTGTTTAAATTTAGGTTCGGATTTTGAAATGGTTCTCGATTTTCTTCTGTAAGTATGTTCCCGATGTCGGCAATGAACGATACTGTTAGCATAGTGTATATAGTATGCGTGTGTGCGATTTAGCTCTGCTTACCCCCTCGGGGATGTATACGTGATTGCAGAAGGAAGATCATGTAGTTAGTTGTACGAGTCTGACTACCCAACACGCCAAGTAGCTTACAGCGATGTTGAGTCCACAAGGATTCTAAAAGATAAAAAAGTTACATATAGATAAAGCTCATTTATGTCCACGACAATACCTATCTATTCATCGCTATCACCATTCAATGTTTGATGAGTGATACTGATAATATTCAATATCGTGTTTTATCGCTGAAATACAATCAAGCTCAATGATGTTCTCATGGGTTGGGTTGGTTTATGTAGCGTCGTTCCATTTGTTTTATAGACTCACTATGATGTGAGCATTTTACTCATGGGCAAGGGTTACTTTTTTTTTCACTATTTCTCTCTCTATGTCTGGTGCGGCGACGGGAAAGAGTACAAAATGTCGCCGTCCCAATTTATCACGATACGCAATAGATCGTTTTACGAAAGTGAAACAAACTTTAGAAGGAAAGCTCGAAATGAGACCCGGTTGTCAGTAAAATGACAATCGTTAGGCCAAGTTGAAGGCCTTATGGGCGATTTGAAAATTTTCAACTGTGGGTCGTCACAAGTCACCACGTGTGTGGACATAAAGTGAAATTAACTATAAAGTGAAATGTGTGCGTATACTATGACTCTGCCTATTGTAACTTCCTGCCGATCATTTCGCGACAGGTGGCTGTAGCTACTTCTGACATGTGATGACGAACTTCCGCCTCAGACTTGCTATGACGGGCAGTTCTTCTTGTCATAATCAGGAGTCCGAATATAGTCCAAGAGTACTCGGACTTTTAACTATCACTTGTTCGGCACCAGGTCGCCATTAGTCTGGGCGAGAGAGCGAGGAACCAAGGTCAGCAACTCTCTACCATGCAAATTGATAGCGTAGATAATTGAATACTGACAAAATGTCTTTTTTCTCCTGGTTTGCCATTTCTAAATAACAGAGTTCATATTTTCCCCGTTTTTTTTTGTGAAAGCTTTGAAGTAATGATTGAAAATTACCGCCCTCTATGCTCTTGCTCCCATCAAACCAACCGCCTACGCTTCCTTGAAATAGTTATATCTACGTCTGATAAAGGAGAATATTGTAGGTAAGTATAATATAGAGACCATTCCGAATCCATTATTCCTGGCGTCAAATGTTTTACGACAATACTAAGATGTCGTTGGTATAATGAATATAAATTTTATGGAGTACGTTAATTTACGGGCTCGTAACAGTTAAATCTAATGACTGGAGGACAAACAGAATGCCTGTTAATATGTTGTTTACTTACATTATTTGAATGGAATTTACACTTGATGTAACAGAAAGCCCCGCTTGCTCAGCGTTCTGTAAACAATCTGTAAGGTCAGTTCTGAAATGAGTGACCATTGTGGTATTTCCATACAATGGTTTCCGTCCGAAAGGATATGTTGAACATTAAAATTGGCTCCCAATTGCTGATTTAATTTTCGGCTACTGGCATTATTAAAGTTGCTTCACTAAGATTTAAAGACGATGCCGATATTTTATAAATTAGCGTAGTTAAATGTAGAACAAGTGCCAATAAATCTTGTAACAGACTTATCAATAGACATTTTTAAATCATTCATGATAGTATGACGACAATCATTTTTGCATAATTAAAATTAAGTTTCGAAGTGGTCTTGGTGGATATTCTGTTGTGGAATTACAAAATAAATTGTCCTTCGTTTTTTTATTTAGAAAGTGCTAAACATATAATAAATCAAGAATTGGCAGCTAGGAAAGACTATAAAGATCAATATTTTAATGCTTGTCTTTTTAGCTCTACAAAAGTGACTTTACTACAACGCTATTTTCAAAATAGTATATTGAATATTCCAAAAGCTCATTAAAGTCTACGTTATCATCAACAGGATAACGAACCCATCTGATAAAGGCCCACACCCTAAAAGGTGGCAATGGCTATGCCACAAGAAACAAAGGGCCGACTTGGAAAAGTACATTCATTCTCGCAGGAAATCGCCTGAAAGTGGTTTGAATGTGAGTGCGACGAGTATAGGAATTTGGAAGAGTGCAATTGATATTAAGTCTCGCATAAATGTATTTTATTGCAACAGTAAGGATGAAAATATAAAAAAATCATAAACCACAATAGAAATACCAACTCTTTAATTCAGAGAGCGTTTCAGTACAAAGCACCAGCTTCTTTGTCATCACGGACTTTTGTGAAAGATTCAAAAGCGAAACCAAATCAGGTTGTGGATATATTAGTTATTTATATCTTTAAACTTTTGTCTGAGATTTACAGTTTGTGAGTGATACAGAGCGGGGCGACGGCGACGGCGAAAGCGACAAGAGCGTAGTGCGATCTAACACAAGATTGTGTATTGAAGTGAATTGAATGATAGCGGGACGAGCTGCAGTCACACGATATAGTTTGGGTAGTGCCCGTTCTTCTTTGTAATTACATTTTTTTCGAAAAATGAAACCTTCTCGGCTTTATTACAAAACATGGTTTAACTACTTAGATGATCTAAGTTTAACTATCGTACTCAAAAAAACTAACACACACAACTAAATATGTAGAAAAAGTAGTTATAGAACTTCCGTATCATTCTCACAAGTTTCATGATAATCATCATCATCATCCAACCTGGCACTGGAATGCTGGTCAACAATCCTTAAAAACCCCCTATCTTGAGACTTTTTATACTTGTGAGAATGATACGGAAGTTCTTAGTAAATACTTTTTCTACATATTTAGTTGGATACTGAAGTTAAACCATGTTTTGTAATAAAGCCATGTGGTTTCTATAACGGACTTATGGTTCCTAAAATATAATCAAAAGTATTCAGAATCGACATCAAACGCACAACTTCATTGCTGCGACACGAGTAGAGATCTGGCCAGTGAGATGGAGTTCGGGCACAGCTCATTGCGCCCGCGACGCTGTTGCTATCGCCGTCACTGTCGCCTCGCTCATCGCTGCAATCCAGTTTCAGTCCTTACTTTAGGCTTGAATAACGAGAGTGTGTTATCAGAAAGATGAATGTCCCCAGCACCCGGCAACTAGCCGGAGCTGTAATCAAGCGAAATAAATGAGTTTGTACCGAGGATGAAACGATTACGTGATTAATGACCTCGTTGATTTACTAACTCTGTACCTAGTTTTCGATAAGGTGTCACCTAAACTAGGGACAGCGATGAATGGATATCGATTTAAGTAATATTCGTGTTAGTCATTATTGAATGTTCTCACTTTCCATCATACCTTTGATAAACGCACGGTAATAAATATATTGTATTACCGTGGAAAAGGCATTGTAAGATAATCAATTATTTACAAAACTAGATAATGCAGTGAGATTTTGTTGTATTTCTTTCCCAGAGGAATATGTTCCCAGTACCAAGCTCTATCTCTGAACCAAATTTCTTTAGAATAAATTTTGTAGATTAGATTAGTAGGAGCCTATACATTTTCAATATTATTATTGTGGAGGGACATATAAAATCGTAAAACAATTATAATTTTAACTTCAGAATTCCTTCAAAATATTGAATGTTCGTTATTATGGTACCTGTGTTTTATGAGTGCATCGCCTCTTGACCTTACGATTTCGGAATGAAAGCCTTTTTTATGTGTTATCCGAAAAAAAAATCTCTTTCCCTTAGTCACACCCACGGGAAAAGACACGTTCTGTCCCTAAAATGTACTTTGTTGGCACCACAATAAGCCCTATTCTCAGCGCGTATAAGTAAGAGATGTCCATTAAAAGATTTGTGCAGTTCACAGACCCTGAAAAGGTTACCCACAAACGCTTTCTATAGAGAAAAATAAACATACAAATGCTTTCGAAGTTCAAATCAGTACAGAATGTTTCCTAAATGTGCAGGGTGCAGTTTCATTTTAGTCATCAATAAGTTCTTCAACAAAATGAGGGTTTTCTATCTTTTAACGTCTTGAAATCACCCCGGATATCATGCCAAACTTGTACTGACTAAAACTATTCTTCGGTTTCTACTAATCCTTGTTTATAAGTTCAGATAGTGTGCACCAAACTTTTAATGATTACAATATTTTAAAAAATTTAGTGAATATTGTTTTATTTTTTCCTTTGAATGTAAGTATATAAAGCTGTAATTTAATGAATTACTGTCACATTTTCGACGACAAACGTGTCTCTAGTATAGACTTAAAACGAAAACATAAATCTACTTATTTTACCGATAACTTGACATCGCGGTAAAAACTTTGGTAAGTAAGTAATCACCGTTCGAACATCCGCTCATTCCAGAATAAATTACGACAAGGAACTTTTGCGGCAAGTAATTAGGTTACCGTAGCCAAGTTGGTACTTAGAGAATATACTACGTGCTGGAAATCAGGGTACCGTGCCGGCTAACAACTATATGAGTGGTTGGAGAACAGTTCGACAAAGTTGCGTTTTGCATGCAGGAGACATGTTGATAAAGTGCCCTTGTTGTGCTGTGTTATTTTGATATACTGTTGCAACTATGTTTGTTACTGCTGCTGTTTTGTTTTACTATGGCAGTTTTGGAAGTAGGTACTGTATTATAATTTTACTTTTGTACCTAATATGAGTTTTAATTCTACTATAGAACCCACTAAAAAGATTGTAAAAAGGTGTAATATAAAAAGCCGTGAGATCGTTCTCACCAGACTGCCCCTCTCTAACATGTTTATTGTGAAAGTTCAATCCGATTGACGTTATCATTTTTGTTTTATTTCAAACTTTGAACAGATGATCTACGTGACCGTGACGCAGTTTAATGCAACAGAGTCACAGACTACAGACAAAGTCTCGACATAAGCCCCTATGCACTCTGCTGCAGAGAACTGCATTTTATAGAGAGGGGCTAAAATGTGAACTCTAATCAACTATTTACGAGATTCTGTATTCAAAGATATTATTGATTTCCTTTGGATGTCACGCCAAATCTAACAAACTAATTTTATTTTCTTGATTTTGATTGAAAATTGATGTATTTTTTTTAACATGTATATAAAATAAATAAATATTCACGGACATTTCACACAATGCTATCTGATCCCAAAGTAAGCTAGGAATAACCTGCTTGTGTTATGGATACCTATCCTATCAGACCACGGATATTAATACTTATATACTTTTAAATAGGTACATACATATTATTCATAGAAACACTCAGACTCTTAAGACAAACTTCTTGGGTCACACAAATTTTTGTCTCTAGTGGGGTTCGAACCCACGACCTCCAGCGCCGCAGGCGGTATCACTACCGACTGCGGCACGGAGGCAGTCAAAATGTATTGAATCGGTGGAGGTTATAGTTATGTTTAAAATAAATTAAGCGTACCGCAGATGTTTGCTAGTAATATAGAGATAGGCTACCTATACTTTTTAATTAAAAAATATTTGAAAGGGACCATACCGATCTGGCTACTACCTAGCTGGGTACGTATAGACACGGAAGGTCTCTATCATGTGGTTACCGGTAGCCAAATACCTAATGGGTCTTAAAATTACGGCATTATTTCGAGACCCCGCATAACTCGGTATTGCAAACATGTCAACATAATTTATGTGTACGGGCCCGTGTACGAAATTACCCTGTGAAAATAACCCAGAGTGAGTTACGTTTAAAATGCGGCTACTATATTACAAAATAACTCTCAGTCCCTCACTTTTTGTCATTATGTATGGAAAATTTGATTTGATTTTCTTTTGAACTGACGGTCTAGGGCTGAAAGTAATTTTCTGAAGCCTTTTAAAAAGCGAAGCGCTTATAGCCTCTCGCTAACTCAGAACTCAGTGTTCTGTCCTGGGGATATCCGTCCGAGGGCTTACCCGGGGCTCCCAACCGTAGGCAGTAGGTAGGGAACGTGTTCTTTTTTAGTCGGTAAGAGTCCGGCACAGCATCCAACATGGATTTTTTAGGCTGAATTTAGTGTCGCGCTGACCGCACGCGCTGACCGTCCGCGTTGACAGTCGAAATGTATGAACTTGTAGCAGGCATTTTAGAATAACGCGTAGCTATCAGTGCGTGTGTTGGTCAGCGCCGACAGCTACGCGGCGCCGTACCGCGACGCGTACGGACGCTGACCCGTCAGCGCTGACCAACGCACGCGTGATAGCTACGGTTTTTCTAAAATGCTTCCTAGAAGTTCATACACTTTACACTGGCTGTCAGCGCCGATGGTCAGCGCGACTCTAAACCAGCTATTACGTGTAAAAAAAACAATCAGTGCTCTGTAAACATTTACTGCGTTATGTGGCGTTATAGCGTTAGACGCTATGGTCCTGATATGGAAGATTGATTTGTGTCTTTCAAATTTACGAGCGCGGCTTCGACACTTTAGAACTTTCTAAAGCTGTATTGGAGTATTGGAATCAGCCGCTGGTCTTAGTTGCTAGTAGCATTATTGAAGTCATGAAGCCAAGTTGAGGCGGGCTTGAAAGTTCATCATCAACATGACAGTAGGTACGTAGGTTCACCACCTTTTAAGTTGGGCATAATACAAATGGTTTATTTACATGTATTTATTGTTTTTCATAACGGATTTCAATAAAAATAAATAAATATTTGGGAACACTTTGACACAACATCATTTAGCCCAAATTAAACTAATACCTATAAATTTTGTGCTATGAGATCTAGAAGACTGATAGACATACTTATATATTTCTAAATACATACATATTATACATACCTATATAGAAACATCCAAACTCCGAAACAAACATTTGTGAATCATAGAAATTATTGGATCGACCCGGGAATCGAACCCAGGACCTCATGCGCGGCAGGCGATAACACTACCGACTGCGCCACCGACGCAGTCACATTAGATTCATCGATCTATTTACTCAGATCCATGGGAATCTAAGTAAAAGTGCTGTTCAAACCCTCGATATCATAGATGCAGCGAAAAAAATTACTTTAAAATTTTTCTAAAGCTGTATAGGATTATGAAAGTTTTCACTTTATACAACTTCAAAATGTAATATTACGTTTCCAGCCTGTCAGGCGTGATCAGGGACCTCAACCGGGTTCGATTGTACCTACCTTTGCAATAGAGGAATATTACATCGTATTCCTTCACGATTGGTTCCAAGTTACGCAATAATCGCTCTCCGGATAGTTATATTTTCTAAGGTATAATGAACACTGACAGCTGTCGTTTGTGCCGTACTTGTATAGTTCATAAATTTCAACAAACTTGCAACATACATATGCGTAGACATATATAGGTATTGCATTCAATGCCATTTATGGGTTACAAGAGTTACACCCGATAAATCTCTTATTAGAGTTTGCAATTTGGAGTCAAAGTTCAGAATCTATAAATTCTCGCATCTTAGCTTGTCGTCCTATTTTAGATAGATGATATATATATATAAATGTTGTCAACACATCAAAATTATTACACAAATACATAATAGCATACAGCTTTAAAAAACTAGTTTTAAGAGTTCTGCACCCAAAGAAAAAGAATAAATAAAAAAGGCTAATGCTGCGGCTCTCAATTTCACGTATTAAATACTTCTTAGACTATTTACCTTGTCCTGGGACATCCTTCCGAGGGCTTACCCGGGGCTTCCAACCACAGGCTGTTGGGCGTTGCGTGAAGATTTTTAGTCGGTAAGAGTCCGGCATAACATCCTCTGAGGATTTTCCCTCACATAAAAAAAATAAAAAAGACTATTTAGCTTATAAATAAATAGGTACTAATGTGATAAAATAAACTTTGTCATTACATAGCTAAAGATTGTAATGTAGGTAATTGTCATAATACTATGTAAAATGTAAATAATTTTTGCATATTTATGTCTGAGTTTTGAGTAGTGTACCTATACATTATGTCCGAATTTTCCATTCGTTGCGCTCTAGCACGGTGATTACATTCTCTTTGACAGAGATCGTGCCGCTTTTAGGTCCATTTTCTATTTTTTTTTCCTTTTATAAATTACGACTTTAATCATGCTTTTTCATGTTGCAAATTAAACTTTTATTCACGCAGACTCGATATTAATGCATAAATTAACAGGCATAAGTTAATTGAAAATAATCGTATATTTTCCTCGTTCTGGAATGCTATAACGCCTTACTTTTTGTGCAAATGTAGCAAAAACATTTAAATTAAAATCGTAAATCAATAATGTGATATAGTAAAGAGAATTTGGTGATTAAAAGGCTGTGAGATCACCTGTCGCGTACACGATCAACAGGAAGGGGACCCGGGCGAGGCTCACAGGAGTACGGCGGAGTAGGGAGAGGACGCCAGTCGCCGCCCAACCGCCCTGTGAGCCCATCGCCGCCTTACAGCGAGACCGAACGCCCTGCGCAAACCGTTGTATACCGCTCGAGTATTTCTCATAAATCAAATCACGTACTAAACTCTTATTTTCCTTTTTCAAAAATCATAAAAACATTACCAACTATTTTCGGGATCAGAACCTTTTTATTAAATTGCCAAATAAGTTCGAATATTGGAAAAAGAATTGCGATCGTTCGAAGTTTACTGAGTGCCACGGGTAGCGGAGGACTCCTAGCCCTTATGATGTACTTTGCCTGAGGGCAGGTAAGTTTATCAGTTACGTTAAGTAATGTATGGAACAAACAAGTACTTTTATGGTAAACTTATATACAGTATGTTGTGGCTTTAACGCATAAATATTATAGAGTGATAATTTTCCATCACATTGTTGTTGATGATTTAAATAAGCGTACTTAATGTGTTTATCTTCAAAAAAATATTATTCATCTGCAAATTTATTGCAGATTGTTGGATAGTTATTAATTTAAAATAATAAGTCACAGGTCCTATGTTTAGTAAATAATCTAGTATACTGTGATTTCATTAACTACTATATTAAATAAATTATTAAGACTTAGACTTTAATGTAAATACGTCACTTACATACCTATTGCTAATAATTATTACGTTACATATTTTAAATGTCATACAATGATGCTTTGAAAGGCAATTATACAAACAATGTTGACATTCATACATTGCAAAATTTCCACGCATTATTATGGAGAATCTTCTTCTAACGGAAATAAAACCAAGAATATTATTGTGTAGTGTGGCCAGACCTTGGGCGGGGTGAGCGGAATGATAAACACGAGTGTAAGGGAAGACGATCGTTTATTCACTCTCTAGATACGACATGTATCCAACACTTATACTAGTTACACACATATAGAGTACATACACATATACCCCACTACACCTCGGGGGCTACAATAAAAAAAAAAAGTACAAACTTTAGTGTATTTTTTTTTTTTTTTACAAGTTATACATTTATAGAAACATAAAAACTAAATATATATATATATAATAAAAATACATGATAACATTGGCAACTGATAAGTAGTACTACTGCAGTTTACTCAACTGATATGCTTAGGATTAAGTTACATAAGGTTTAGTTCTATTCTTGTGAACAGTTTCTATTTTATCACCCTTATTAACTACAACATTAGGTTCATTTTCACTTATCACTATGTATGGTCCATTAAACAATTTATCCAATTTTTTACCGGTTTCATTTTTTATTAAAATTAAATCTCCCTTTTGATATGATATTGAATTACATTTTCTGTCATAACAATTTTTTCTTTGTAACTTACTTAAAATTAAATTTTGTTTAGCTTCTTTATTCGCTGATTGAAGTCTATACTTAAATTCTAATGCATAGTTATCCGAGTTATATAACGGTTCTACAACATTATTTAATAAACTATTAGGTAAATTACATGGTTTACCAAAGACAAGTTCATGAGGCGAGTACTTTGTTTCCGTGTGAACGGTTGTGTTATACGCGAAACACCAGTATTGCAGCCACTGGCTCCAAGTTTCTGAATGCCCGTCACATTGAGTTCTCAGAAATGCAACAAGATGTTTATGGGAATTTTCTAGACTACCAATTGATTCATGCCTGTAGGCAGTCGAATTTAATTTTTCGATATTCAAAAGCTTACATACCTCGGTCATTGTTTCTGACATAAACTCCGTGCCTCGATCCGTAGCTATAGTCTTCGGTACGCCATACCTTAGTATAAAATTGTTTACAAAGGATTGCGCTACGCTTACCGTATCTTTTCGTGGTAGAGGATATGCCTCGATGTACTTGCTTAGTTCGCACTGGAGAGTTAAAATATAAACATTACCTTCTAAATCCTTATCTAAGGGGCCCACTAAGTCTAAATATACCTTATCAAAGGCGCTCGAAGCCGTAGTCGTAACGACCATTGGTTCGACTATTTTCTTAGAATACTTGTTTATTTGACATTTATGACATTTATTTACGTAGTTACGTACATCACGTTCTAGTGTCGGCCAAAAGTATTTACCTTTTATATTGTTAATCATACGCCGTACACCTGCATGTCCGCTTGTAGGCAACAAATGATAATCATGTAGGATATACATCCTTTCGTCACTATCAGAGACTCGTCTTATTCCTCTTAAAATATTTAATGTCGGTCCGGACCATTGTTCTCTACTCTTTATTTCACATATTAATTCTTTTAAGAAATTCGAATTATTTTCATTTCGTATAAAACATATATTTGTTATATTTATTTTCTTACAAAAATCTTCTAGCATATTCGCAAATTCGACTCGCGTAAATTGCGACATATAACTAAGATTTATCAATAAACTCGACTCACTTTCTATATAAACTAAACACTTATACTGGTACGTAATATCCTTTTTATTTATATCTTTTCCCGAAATAAATTTTAACTCGACGTAATCACTTGGTTTTCTTAATATTTCCGCGACTCTTGGTTGGCCAGACCTTGAATCAGCAGGTATATTAAGAGACCTCATGTTAGTCTGCCTAATCTTTTCGTTTTCAAGATTTGCTTTTTGAGCTCTTGTCATTACCATTACATCTAATTTTTTATTCATTGATTTTAAATCATCCGAAGTCATGGTCACCCTACTCAAACAATCTGCAACTGTGTTATCGGAACCCTTTATGTAAACAATGTTGAAGTCGTATTCTTCTAATAATAATCTGAACTTTATAAGTCTTGTAGATGGATCTTTCATGCCGAATAAATAAATTAAGGGTTTATGATCTGTCATAACTGTAAATTTTTTGCCATACAAATACGGTCTAAAATATTTAATACTCCATACTATAGCTAATAGCTCTTTTTGTATGGTCGGGTAATTTAATTCGGCTTTATTTAGCGGTCTGCTGGCATAAGCCACTGGTTTCATATTACTATTACATAGGACTGAACCTATGGCTGTGCCTGAAGCATCTGTCTGAAGGACAAATGTGTTTTGAGGTGAAAAATTCGGATATTGTAAAATAGGTGGAGAGATGAGTTTATTTTTAAGGGTTTCGAAACTTTTCTGACACGTACTATTCCACTCGAAACTTATATTTTTGCGGCATAATTTATTTAATGGTAATGTTATTTCTGAAAAACATGGTATGAATTTCCTATAATAGTTACAGAATGCTACAAACCTTCTAACATCATCTGAATTTTTCGGTACTGGATAATTCTGTAACACTCTTACTTTCTCGGGGTCAGGTAGGACGCCCTCGGCTGTCACTACATGCCCTAAATAAAGTAACTCCGTCTTTAAGAAATCGCACTTCTGTGGATTTAATTTAAGGTTCATTTTTCTTAATCTTTCAAATACAGCTAATAAATTTTTATTATGATGTTCCATGTTTCTACCCATGACAACGATATCGTCACAATATTGAAAACATTTGTCAAATGTAAGTCCTGACATTGCTAAAGATACTACTCGACAGAATGAATTCGGGCTGACCTTGAGGCCCATTCCCAATCTTTTCATGCGAAATTGTCCTGTGTTGGTTGTGAAGCTCGTAATATCTCGACAATTTTCTTGGAGACCAACCTGATAAAATCCTTGATACAGGTCTAAATGACTGAAACATATACATCCCGACAGAGAATCTAATATCTCCGTAATGTTAGGTAACGGGAATTTGTCATCCTGAATCGACTCGTTAACCTTCCTATAATCCACTACTAAACGCCATTTTTTGACTCCATCAGATTTTTTAGGTACTAAAAGTATAGGACTGTTCCATTCACTAATACACGGTTCTATAATGTCATCATTTAACATTTTTTGAACTTGTCTATTTATTTCTGGTTTCAAAGACTCCGGTAGCCTATAAGGTTTAGTATATACAGGTTTCGTATTAGGTTTCACTGTTATGCATTGCTCGGGAACGTTTGCAGTATCTAACCGATCCTTTTCTAAGAAAAAGATATCAGTATACTTAGCGCAAATGATTTCAATTTGCTTTTTATCGTGGGAATCTAAGTGGGAAAGTTTTAATTGAGGAAGTAATTCTTTGACACGTTGGACACCTTTTAAGGGTTCGTTAAATAAACAAACATTATAGCTATCTAAATAATCTAAATTCTTGTATTCAATAATTTCATCTTTGCGTATTTTAATAGAGTTTTCGCTAGTATTTAAGATTTTTATCGGAATTTTGCCTCGTTTGGGTGTTATTATACTTCCGGCTAAAAATAGATGCTCTTCCAATTGTTTTGCGTAGATTACACGGTCTTTGTACATACTTTTATTTACATCAATATAATGTAATGATTCACAACGCGCTGGTATAATTAAATAATTATCCGATTGCAAAGATTCAGTTGAACATTTGTTTATTCTAAGTGTGCATTGGTACTTGTTATTGCATTGTAATGTAACTGTATCTGCTACCAAGTCAATGTTTGCATTATACTTTCTGAGAAAGTCTAACCCGATAATACCGTCTACTTGGCATGGGATTGTTTTTAGTAGGTACAACTTATGATGTAATTGTATACTATCTTCTGACTGCAATGAAACATAAACATAACATTCTGGATGTATTTTGCCACCTAGCCCGTTTATAACTGTATTATTCGAATACTTTTGAATGCGATTACTTATCAAATCACTATTTATTACTGATAATGATGCTCCTGTGTCTAGTAAGAACTTAAGTTTTTTATTTTCGACATATAAGTAAATATAATCTAAACCCATACATGTTAATGCATAATTAGGCTCGAAAAAACTGGTTTAAATTATCGGATTCGTCCTCTTGCGACTCTGCCACGTACATATTATCAGGTTGACTACTACCTCGACCTGGGTTACTACCCCTAAATGTACCTCTATTGCCTCTGAACCAATTTGTGCCACCTCGGTGATAGTTAGACCTACCACGGAAGCTATTTCCACGACCTTGACCCTTATGACTATAATAGTTACCATTATGAAACTGAGTGTAGCTCCATGGACGCCTCGAACTCGGTGCCTGTCCTCGGTTGTTATAACTATTTGAGCTATTTTGAGTAAACTTAAAATTACGACGATTACCTCTAGAAAATGAATACACAGCATCCTGCTGCGCGGGACGAGCAGCTTCTTCATCCTGGGCTGCACGCACCGCCTCCTTGAGAGAGCTATAGTTCCGCGCTGTTAGTATAGTACTCAGACGGCGATTTCTGAGCCCATCGGAAAATCTTTTAATTACGATTTTTTCGTTTATAGGACTTAAGATAGTACTAGCATGTGGGTTACCATCAGACTGTGCTATAGTAAGCTCTGTAAACAGTTGTTCCAGCTTGTCTCCGTACTCATTAATAGATAAGTTATTCTGTGAAAGATTATTAATTTGCGATAACAGAGAATTAGCTGACTTTTTGGTTAATAAATAAGTTTTTATATCGGCGACTAAACTTTTTACGTTTGTGTAATTTGGCTGTAATTTTAACTTAGCTAATTTTGTTAACCTTGTTTTAAGAACAAAATTTATCAGTAATTCTCTGGTGTCATCATCCTTTAAACAACTATCATACATCTCAATGCCTTCTATTATACGTTCAACGGTTGATTCTTTTCCATCCATCAATGGAATCAAAGTACTGGCCGTACGTAAATCAAAAGTAGTCATTTTGATGGTTATTGGCTCTACCTTCACTTTATAGTCTAAAATTTTATCATAAATCTTTTCTATGTCACTACAAACTAGTTCAAATCTATGCGACAACTCTGTGCTTTTAAAAATCTTTTTATCTATCGTGCTTATAAGTACTTTATATTTATTAAATAAAGTATCAGCATATTGAAATTTTTCTTGTCCCAACTTTTCAGAACGTCTTTTAGGTCCTAATTTCCTTAAATTTTCACAAAGATTTTTCAATTCTTGGAAATATATTTGTAATGTATCCATATGCCATTACTTTATTATATATCTATATTTATCTTATACACTAACACTTTATTATAACACATAACACGCACTTTCACTATTCTTGAACATTTAGTAAGATGGGGGGGGGGTTTCATACCTTCGAAGTCTGGACCTCAGTATCTCCGGTCGGATTGCGTCGGCGGCTGTAGAAGGACCTCCTATTTGCACTGCCTTCAAACTCCCTTCGAATCCAGTTGGAATGGCAAGCCTTGTACACCTTGAATGCGCCGTACAGAAATCCAAGGCCAAGAATTATTGCTATGACTGTCATCACAATGCTCTTCGACGACAAATGTTGCGTAATTTTGTCAAAGTCGGCATTATTTGTACTGCCCACTGCGTTTTGGGCAACGACGGTTGTGTCCCTTGGTTGTCTTGAACCACACATTTTACCGCACAAATAACGCATGTCCATACAACGCGATGATTGAATGCATAATGCGGCGCGAATTGCACAATCCGGGATCAAATTCGCGTACGCCTGGCCGGGTCGCCATGTAGTGTGGCCAGACCTTGGGCGGGGTGAGCGGAATGATAAACACGAGTGTAAGGGAAGACGATCGTTTATTCACTCTCTAGATACGACATGTATCCAACACTTATACTAGTTACACACATATAGAGTACATACACATATACCCCACTACAATTGGTATTATTTCGATATCGATGAAATATTAATTTAAATTTCTAGTGGCTTCTTTTACCTTTTATTTCATTTGTTTTTATCGTGCGAAAATTTGAACGAATTTAGATATGAATTTAAGTGTCACTTAATGTTTGTAATGTAAGCAACCATAATTTGTATTTAAATTGATAACCATTATCAGGGCAGCTAAAAAAAGAAATGTCTTTTTTCAAGTCTCTAATGAAAATATGTTGATTAATTATGTTTAAGAGCCTGTTACATAGAATAGTTGAATAAAATATTTTTAATATGTCGCCCAAAATTGTTGAAAATTACACGATAGATCCGCTAACTAACGATTTTAAAATTAGTTTCATTTTCTTCTGAAAATTGATAAAGATTCTGCAAACGAAAAAATAATTCTAAGTTGACAATTTGATTTTTGTGCTCGCTAAAAATATTTTTTCGTTTCCACAAATCAAAATTGAAAACACGGTAAGTGCTTTAAATATTACATAATAAAAAGATTAAGAAATATATTTAAAACCTATTGAATATTGTGATCTGCAGCGTAGGATAAACACACATGCACGCAAAAGAATTTTTTTTCCAGTTTTAGGGTTCTGTACCCAAAGGGCAAATGAGGGACCATCTGATGCCATACTGAGACTTCGCTGTCCGTTTGTAACAGGCACTGCATCTCATAAACGGTGATAGCTTGAGAGTTGAAATTTTTACAGATTGATTTATGTGGGAGATACAACTATAAGGTGAAATGTGGACGTATAATATGCATATGCCTACCCCTTCGATGATAAAAGCGTGACTATGTAGGTATGTATGATGTATTTCTGTTTCTGTTATAGCAACACATACTTAAAATACAAAAAATGTATTTGAGGGGGTCTCGAATACAACAAACATCATATTTTGCCGTTTTTTCGTACGGCACACTCCATGTGCGGTCCAACTCACACTTGGTCGGTATTTGGTATTGGAAACTGGCGATGATGAATGTTCTCGTTATCGGTATCCACACGCTACCGCATAGTGTGAATACTAAAATGACAGATTTCTGATTTAGGTGGGTACCTACCAGAATTTCAAAAAGTAATGAGACTTCCTTTGCCTCGTATTGTAAGATCTCTTTTAAATAAAAATAAATGATAAAAATTCACTTGTAATTCTACGTTTTAGCCCCTCTGTATAAAATAGAGTGCAGAGGGGCTTATGGCGAGACTTAGTCTGTAGCTGTGTCTCTGTCGCATTAAACTACGTCACTACACGTCACGTTCTGTTCAAAGTTTGAAATAAAACAAAAATGACAACGTCAATCGAATTGAACTTTCACTTTAACAATAAACGTGTTAGAGAGGGGCAGTCTGGTGAGAACGATCTCACGGCTTTCTTGTTTGTGTGAAAGAGATGCGTAGTGAAGTGTGCTATTCAATATTCTTCTAGTAAGCTTTCAATATAGTTAGTGTGATTTACAACGCTCTACGTCCATCTATTACATTTACTTTATAGTACGTGCATTGGCTATCAAATTTAATATTATTCAAAGAATAAAATTGCTCCGGATTACTTATGAAATCCATATTCTTACTAATATTATAAACTAGCTGTTGCCCGCGACTTCGTACGCGTGAAAATTGTTACAATGCCAATTTGATTGATCTCTGCTTAGCCCCTAGGATATGTAGCGTGATAACATATAGCCTATTTTAAGACCCTACCCCTAGGTAATATTTGTGCAAAATTTGAATCAAATCTATTGAGTACTTTTCGAGATCCTTCCGGACAAAGCAAAGCAAACAGACAAACAGACAAACAGATAAACAGACAAACAGACAAAAAATTTTCTAACTATATTTTCGGCTTCGGTATCTTATGCTGAACACCCAGCGAGTATTTTTTTTTTTAATATTTCCAATGTACAGTTTTGACTTTTCTATCATTTTATTATATGTATAGAAGATAAGTTTGTAAGCATAGATATTTGTTGCTCTTTCATGCTCTAATGGCTGAAATAATCTGGTTGAAATTTGGTACAGGGTAAGATTTATTACCCTGAAATAACGCATAGTCTATTTTTATCTCTAGAATGCAAGGAATGAGGAAACAGGAACCAAATTCCACGGCGGCGGAAACCGCGGAAATCAGTACTCATTCAATCATCAATCAATCAAATCAGCCTATAGACCTGAAAAAGGTCGCAGGGAGTGACTGGGACTGGATGCGGAAGGCGCGGAACCGTGTATTGTGGCGTAAATTGGGAGAGGCCTACGACCAGCAGTGAACTGCTACAGGCTGATTTAATAACAGTTGCTACTAAATATAAAAAAAATACGCAAGGCCTCTGCTGTCAGTAGCAGTAATAATCTAAACATGTTCCCAAGTCATTACTTAGGTTTTTTTGTCAGCGTAGTGGTTGAAAATATTTGTTTACTTGTAGAAGAGTAAATGACGGTAATATTATGGTCATTATTATAACGAAGTACCGATACGAAGGTCAAACAAACATTACATCTTTTTGATTTTTTATGTCTTTCTGTTGTCCGCCATGACGGGGACAGTATGAATTTTTAAAAGTTCCCTTCTATTTCTCCAGGATGCCATCATCAGATCCTGACTTCCTTAAAATGGGACCACTTTGGGAGTATCTATTTCCGAACGAAAAAAAAAAATTTGAAAACGGTCCATAAACGACGGAGGTCTGCGCGAACAAACATAAAAAAATATATATATACGGTCGAATTGAGTGACCTCCTCCTTTTTTGAAGTCGGTTAAAAAATAGCTCTATCATTTCAGAAAGTATTTTATATGTATATCTAACTTCTATAAGCAAATTAATTAAAGGCGAGCTACATGATCAATCATTTAATTAATGGTACTCTGTATGGCTTCATGTCAAAGAAGCATTCAATGGGCGATGCGATGTTCATTCTACGCGTCGGCTACGTCACTAAAAGCAATGTTTAGGCTTCTATTAGCCTTGACGAGCACATTGATTAGAGATTACACGGTATAAACAAAAACATCTAAGCGTGAGTCGGACGCGCCCACAGAGGGTTCGGACCAACGTCAAATAAATTAAGTTTCTTGAATGAGACTCCTCGTGTGGCGACGGGAAAGAGTACTAATTGTCACCAACCCAATTCATCCTGAGGGTGTCGTAAGAGGAGACTAAGGGAACACTAAGATTATTTTTGAAAAGCAATTAGTATGCTAACTGATCATAAATTTTAAATATGGAAAAAGAATTGGTTTCGAGCAGGATTCGAACCTGCGTCTTCGGCGATCCGTGCCGACGCGTTATCCACTCCGCCACCGAAACCTACTCGGAACCAACCAAAATTTTCCACCTTATTATACGTCTTGGGGCGACGTAGGCACCATCTACCGGCACTTTTTAGAAAGTTACACGGCACGAATGTATAGAATTGCACCTATATTCATTCGATTTATGATGAAACCAGCCCGAACATTAAGATTATTTTTGAAAAGCAATTAGTATGCTAACTGATCATAAATTTTAAATATGGAAAAAGAATTGGTTTCGAGCAGGATTCGAACCTGCGTCTTCGGCGATCCGTGCCGACGCGTTATCCACTCCGCCACCGAAACCTACTCGGAACCAACCAAAATTTTCCACCTTATTATACGTCTTGGGGCGACGTAGGCACCATCTACCGGCACTTTTTAGAAAGTTACACGGCACGAATGTATAGAATTGCACCTATATTCATTCGATTTATGATGAAACCAGCCCGAACATTAAGATTATTTTTGAAAAGCAATTAGTATGCTAACTGATCATAAATTTTAAATATGGAAAAAGAATTGGTTTCGAGCAGGATTCGAACCTGCGTCTTCGGCGATCCGTGCCGACGCGTTATCCACTCCGCCACCGAAACCTACTCGGAACCAACCAAAATTTTCCACCTTATTATACGTCTTGGGGCGACGTAGGCACCATCTACCGGCACTTTTTAGAAAGTTACACGGCACGAATGTATAGAATTGCACCTATATTCATTCGATTTATGATGAAACCAGCCCGAACATTAAGATTATTTTTGAAAAGCAATTAGTATGCTAACTGATCATAAATTTTAAATATGGAAAAAGACTACGTCGCCCCAAGACGTATAATAAGGTGGAAAATTTTGGTTGGTTCCGAGTAGGTTTCGGTGGCGGAGTGGATAACGCGTCGGCACGGATCGCCGAAGACGCAGGTTCGAATCCTGCTCGAAACCAATTCTTTTTCCATATTTAAAATTTAAGGGAACACTTTCGCAAAACGATTCATTGCGTACAGAAGGAAAACTCGACATGAAACCCGGTTGTCAATTAAGTGACAATCGTTAAGCCAAGATGAAGACCTTGTGGGCGGCTTGAAAAGATTCAACTGAAGGTCATCGCAACCTGCGCATGTCCATTTCAACACGGCAATATGCTCACCACCTATTACGTGGGACCTAAAACTATAAGGTGAAATGTGGAGGACTATGCCCCTGCCTACCCCTTTGGGGATAACAGCGTGTATGAATGTTGTATGGGAGCCCCCCAGGTATCTTATTGGCCTTTAGTATATTGTTGTTATTACAGTAACAGAAATATAATTTCATTTGCTAAATATTCAGCTATCTAGCTTTCACGGTTTCTGAAATAAAGCTTGGAGACAGATGGACAGCGGTGCCTGAGTAATAGGGTTCCGTTTTTTAACCCTAAAATGCGGAAGTAACCTTATCTATAAAAGTGAAGCATGAAAATGGCGACCAATTTATGCAATTAAAAAAAGGTTGTGTTTCTGGCGCTTTCACGCGATGTGTAAATAGCAGTGATTTGGCTATCTGTGCGAGTATAATTCGTATGACAATTAAAATTGTGACAAAGCTGCAGATTCACTTTGTAATACATACTTTGGTAAAGATCATGACAAAGGAAATTCATGCATTCTTCCATACATAGAAACTTTCGCCTTTGTAATTAGTTTTATTTGGTTTTATTAGTTAAATAAATCAGACGACCGATGTTGGAAGTTTATAATAGTATGTCGGGGCATAGGCAACTTGTTACTCCTCGCATCCTTCATTAACTTTTTTTAAAAAGAAAACTCGAAATGAATTCCATTTGTCAGTAAAATGACAACCGTTAAGCCAAGTTGATGGCCTTATAGGCTTTAAGCTTTTGATTATTGTATTTTACCTGCCTCGGTTTTCTCAAACGCCTACAGTAAGATGGGGTTCTTCAAAATGGGTATAATAAGGTTCTCGCAGGGCATCGCCAGTGTATCGTCTCTGGTATTGCAAACGATTATGTATAGGCTATGGTGACCATCATGCTGATAATTAGCTTGTCTGCTACCTTAGTTGTATAAAAATTTAATGTTATGTATATTATCAGTAAACTGAATCTAAAATTGAATTTCACTCTCAATTGTTTCTCAAAATATGAGTGCCTACCCATGTTAGCATCGCTTTGTGTGAGGCACTCTGGCAGTAAAGCCCACTTAAACTTCGACTCTCTAACTAGTTTGTCCTTTGACTTATATTCATAGTATTGGTATAAACTCCAATCTCTCTAGTTTATTGAACAAAGTTGACAATTTAATTTGCTTTAGAGTGGTTTCTTTGTTTAAAAAAGAAAACATATTTAAAAAGGTGGAAGATCACGCTGTCTTTCTTTTATCTTTATTGAAGTGCATTGCCTAAGGAATCACCTGATTTCTTGCCAGTTTTTCTCAAGTGGGCCGCGTTCCGAACTGGTGGTATTATCTTTGATTTGTATTCTTGGACGTGTTGCAAGTGCCTATGTAATAGAACTATCCGGAATAAATGTTTTTTTTTGAGTTAGAGTTTGATGCAATAACACATTTATTTGTGCACAGACAATGCAAAAATTAAGAAGTAATCACATGGATTCTCTAATGATTCATCAATGTAAAATGGCTCTAAATTACCACCAATTCCTTTATTATTTAGTTAGTTGTACGTATAATGGAAAATCATATGCCACACGCCCAAAGAATCATATAGAATACAGATTTAATATGCTTATAATTTAGGTAGTAAACAATAAATTAGACCATGTGACTTAGTCTTTTTAAATTCTTGAAATAATTTATATACGTTTTCATAATTATAATCCTAACCCGTCGGTCATCGTTTGGTGCGACGGCATAAATATTTTGATGACTTTAGGCTATCGACATTTGAAAAACACTTTCTTTATTTTCTGCTAGAAAAAAAATTGTCTCTTTCCCTTTTGGAAAGGCAGAGAATATGCCTTTTCACACTTTAAGATCTTGGCATATATCTTAGGGCTATATTACAAAACATTTCTCAAGACTCAAGAAATTTGTAGCATAATTTTATAAGGCCAAAGCTACACCTATTGGGGCAACAACCTCCATGTGGTGCATCCTGGTAACGTGGACGACGATGTGGACTTCGCCTGAGGCGCACGTCGTCGCCCACGGCCAATAGTCCACCAAGGAGGGGGGGCCTTTATGGCCGGTTTGGAGTTCTCCACATGCGCTCTGTTATGCAGAGCGTACTTAGTGGAGAACTCCCAGGGCGACGAGTACTTCGCCACTGAGCGATCAGTGGCGAAGTACACGGTTCCATTGGAACCACCGTTCGGCCGAGCCGTAACCCCGTCTGGCAACAGACGGGCACGGTGGCTCTTTGGAGTTGCGAGGAAGAAAACCTCTTTAAAAAATTACCCCGAAACTCACGCTCTGACGCCCGGCTATTTGTTGCATCGCTGGGGGGAACTCAGTGCCTAGGGCGTCACTCCCACCTTCCAACCATTCCCATCCTCACATCCTCTCCCAACTTCCCCACTCCCATCCTAAAAAGTCGGCGGACTATAAACGCAAAAAACAACATGACTGAGGTAAATATTTCGAAAAGAACTACCCAGGAGCGCACCCGGACAGTGTCCGGGGAATCGCTTGGCATGATCCGTCATGTCGACCCCCGCCAGGGTTCATCCCAGGTGGTATATGGGAGGGGTCACCACAGTCCTACAGGCCCAAGGGTGTGCCTAAAAACCACCCCCAGTGACGCGGAGGTCGCGTCAACCCGTGCCGGCTCCGAGATGGAGTCGGCACTTGATATGGGTACTGAGACCGAGGATACCCTCGGTCTCCATGCCGAAGAAGCGGGACGGAAGAGACCTAGGTCAAGCGGACCAGGCAAAGGCCTGTTCCGTCGGCCTGGGTCCGAATCTTCCAGCAGCGAGGAGGACCTTCCTCGAAAGTTCGCGGCTACAACTGCGGGTAGAGGTCGGAAAGCCGACCTCTACAGAGCGAAGGGTAGCAGAACAGCAGCAGAGCCGCCGGCGATTGTGACCCCACTGCCAAGTGGGAAGGTCACGGAGGTGCCGGCGGCGGTGAACATCTTGGCGGCTCTTTCCCGCATTTCTGGCGCCGTAAAAGGCGCCAAGAATGTAGCGGGAAAGAAGAGGGTCGTGGCGGATGCGGTCACAGGCGCCGCCAACGCGCTGGAGGAGCTCCTGGAAAGGAGCGTCTCCAGCGAGGAGGGGAAACTCCGGGCTCGGGTTGCGAGCCTGGAGAAGGAGCTTGCCGATTCCCGCAACCAGCAACAGCTGATGCGGGAGGAGATCGGCAAGCTTACGCAGCTGGTCCAGGGGGCCGCCGGGGATGCTCCGGGTGTGAAAACCCCCGCTCCTCGTGCGCCACCCAAGACAACACCTTCGATGGTTCAGCTGCTGGAGGCCATCGAGCGACGCCTTGGCGTCCTTGAGGACCGGGCATACCGCCCGCCGCTGGCGGCTCCCGTCGGTGCGTCATATGCAATGACGGCTGCACCCAGCGGGACTCCTGGTCCCAAGCCGAGGGCCTCCACTCCTCCGCCCCCAAGAAGCCGGCTCCTGGGGGAAGTGGTAACCCCGCTCCCCCAACAGCCAGCGCTCCTGCTGCACTTCAGACTACCTCAAAAGAGGGGGTCAGGGAGGTAGTAGGAGCGAAGAATGATGTCCGCGTGTCCAGACCCAACAAATGCGCCGCGCTGCGCATTTCAGGTCTGGAAGACGCGGCCACGACGGACGAGCTTATCTCCGCGGTCGTGGAGGCCAGCGGCTGTCCCCGTGATCAGGTGAGGTCAGGCGAAATCCGCTTTGGCCCCACCGGTCACGGGTCGGCAGTCGTGAGCTGCTGGTCGTGGCCGTCTACATCTCGCCGAGCCTCGACCAGCATCAGTTCGAGCTATGGCTCCCTGAGCTGGACGTCGTCCTCGCTGCATGCCGGCCTCGCCCTGTCCTGGTCCTGGGAGACTTCAATGCCTGGTCGCAGGCTTGGGGCTCCCGGGAAACCAGAGGCAGGGGGAGGATACTGGAGGACTGGGTCACTACACGTGGCCTAGTCACCCTGAACCGGGGGAATGTCGCAACCTGGGCGCGGCGGGGGCTCAGCTCGGTCATAGACGTTTCGTTTGCGACCCCTGAGCTCGCCCGCCGTGTCCAGGGATGGCGCGTGGTGGAGGAGGAGGAGACGTTGTCAGATCACCGATATATTCGGTTCGACGTCTCCCCTCCACCAAACCTGCCGCCAGCAATTGCGAATCTCCCGGAACCGCGGTGGGCACTTCATCGCCTTGATCGGGAGGCTCTCCTGGAGGCGGCCACCGTACAGGCCTGGATTCCGTCAGCGGACAGGCCTGCCGATGTTGATACCGAGGTGGAGTGGTTCGGGAGAGCCATGTCGCACATCTGCGATGCGGCGATGCCCAGGGCTAGGCCCAGGCCGGCCAGGAGACAGGTGTACTGGTGGACGCCGGAAATCGCGCAGTGCGTTACCGCTCGCCGCCGGTACACCAGGTTCCGCCGGAGGCGTCGCCGCCCAGACGATGCGGCAGCCCGAGAGACGGAGCTTTACGATGGGTACAAGGAGGCCAAGAGGGCCCTCCAGACGGCCATCAAGCGGTCCAAAAAGCTGGGCAATTTCCTAAACTGTGATAGATTTTGAAAAAAAATTGTACTGACTTCATGAGGAGTTCTCCTTGCTCTATTGCATTTTGGAACCCTCAGTAGAGTCACGACAATTTTGCCAAATATTTTTTTTTATTATTTCTAAGAGGATTAGGTAGTTTTATTTAAAAAAAATATATTTAGCAAGAAAAATCCTACTAATGGTATTTCTAGTTCAAGAAGTTTGGCTGTAGTTATTAATAAGTTGTTACTCAATCACGATCAAGCATCAACTGGTGATTGATTGTCATTTTGTGAATGTTATCAATATCTATTCTTAGATCTCATTTTACGTGTGTAGTTATTGTCCGTTCAGCGGTTTGAGCTATGTCGTAATACTCGTAAATGAGTCAGTCACGCATAAACTATCTATTTGTAGCTATAGAATAAGTTTTGCCAATGGGTTCGCCCCCGCGGTGAGGTTTCCACAGGCACTTACTCCAGGGGAAAAAGTAGCTTATTCTTTCCCAAGCTCTATTCTATCTCATTTCCAAGATTTTTTCTCGGAACTCTTCGTGCGTGATTCCGACTCGCACTTTTATTATGTTCTAAAACCAATTAGGTTCTATAGAGGGTCTTATTCCATGCCAATACGTGTTCTGTGGTTTTGTTGGGCAGAACTCAGCCAACCATGATTAGGGACCAGCCAACTGTCACAGACTAAATTAGCAACCAATCTCACAATACGTTTGGGTCTCCGAGGTCGGAGCGATAAACTACCTTACAAATTATAATCGAAATATTCATCAATGAAATTAGCCTATGATAGTCCACTGCTGGCCTCTACCAAATTACGCCTTATACGCAATATACGGTCCTGTATCCAGTCACCTTCTTGCGGCCTTTTTCAGGTCGTGCGTCGACCCAACTGGCCGGGAGTTGTCTTACACGTGTAACAAGTATCAGTCTAACTCCAATGCTCGTCCGCTCCATCGTCCATCTGTTCTTCTACAGATATGGCTAGCCCACTGGCACTTCAAAAAGCAAAATCTGTAAGCTATAGACCACTCTGGTTGTCTGACTCATCATGTCGCTATTTTCATTAATATCATGGACGGGAAATGATTGCTTATCAATCAGATAAGCCTTCCGTGCAAAGTAGAAACAAATCATGTTGATAATATAGGTACCTATCTACTGGTTGATTATTATCGTTCGGTTGTATGTAAGAGTATTCTGAAGTTATTGATTATCAATATCAATCAATACATATAATAAAATCGTAACAGGTTGCTGTCTGTACATTGAAGATATATAAGAAAAAAGTTTATAGGGGGGCTTTATGGACGCAATAGAACCCAAAACAATGGTTTTTAGAATTTTTGTCTGTTTGTCGGTTTGTCTGTACGTTTGTGCTCGCTAATCTCAGCAACCGCTCAACCGATTGCAATGCGGTTTTCGTTATTGAGTTGCGGTTTACTCCACTTAACATTTAGTGTTTGTTTCATGTCAATCGGTTCATAAATAAAAAAGTTATATCAATCTAAAGATAATGCAGTGTACGAAGTCACGGGCTACAGCTAGTTAGAAATATTACAAGTTTCAATCACTGAAATCTAGCGATAGGTAGATATATTATCCAATAATTAAACGTGGCTTTATGTAATAAAAAGTTTATATACGGATTGAAACTTTCTTTATTTTGTTTTCGAAATAAGTAAGTATAAAATAGAAAACATAAAAAGTCAGCGAAGATGTAAGTTGTTTAAAAGTTAGCAGCACTTACAAGTCATATTTCAGTTAGGTGCTGTGTAGTGAGTACTGAATTCAGTTGGCAATAAAATTATGGTAAAAAAAGTGGGAACCTACTGGCTATCTGTAAAAGAATAGTTGAACAGCAAATCATTGAAAACAAATACACCAGCACTTATTCTAATTCGACGAAATATGATGCCGAAAGATGATGATGTCGAAAATAGCTATAGCTGTGATTGAAAACGCACAGAAAAATGTAGGAAGTAACCACAACAAAATCAATTACAAAACTAATCCTATTTCCGTATTTACCGTAAATGTGGAAGTTTGTGAAATTATTAGCCTGGAATTACGCATACTCTATTTTTATCTCTGGAATATATGGGATGAGGTAACCGGAACCAAATTTCACGGGGTCGGAGCTGCGTACATCAATTAATATTAAATTTCAAAAATGGGCATGGCCTGTTGCTGTCAGTTGCAGTAATAATCTAAACATGGGACCAAGTCATTAGGTTCTTCTGTCAGCGTGGTGGATGGAAATATTTGTTAACTTGTAGAAGAGTAAATGATGATTATATTGTGATCATTATTATAACGAAGCATCGATACGAAGGTCAAACAAACATTCCATTTTCTTTGATTTTTTATGTCTTCCTGTTGTCCGCAATGATGGGGACATTATCAATTGAGATGACGAAAATAGCTCTTTAATTTCAGAAAGTATTTTATATGGGTATCTAACTTCTATAAGCAAATTAATTAAGCGCGGGCTACATGATCAATCATTTAATTAATGGTACTCTGTATGGCTTCATGTCAAAGAAGCATTCAATAGGCGATGTTCATTCTGCGCGTCGGCTACGTCATTAAAAGCAATGTTTAGGCTTCGATTAGCCTTGACGAGCACATTGATTAGAGATTACACGGTATAAAAAACATCCAAGTGTGAGTCGGACTCGGCCACGGAGGGTTCGAACCAACGTCAAATAAATTAGGTTTGTTGAATGAGAATCCTCGTGTGGCGACGGAAAATAGTACTAATTGTCGCCGCCCCAATTCATCCTGAGGGTGTCGTAAGAGGAGACTAAGGGAACACTTTTGCAAAATGATTCATTGCGTACAGAAGGATAATTCGAAATGAAACCCGGTTTTTTTGTAACGTGAGTGAAAATCCTCGTAGGATGCTATGCCGGACTCTTACCGACTAAAAAACCTCACGTAACGCCCAACAGCCTATGGTTGAGAGCCCCGGGTAAGCCCTCAGGAAGGATGTCCCGTGACTCCCAACAGACCTACGGCCGCCGCTGCGGCCTCGCCCAGGGGGTGGTTCGGGTGCAATCCCGCGTCTATGGGGGGTTTCGGGTGTGACCCCGCTTCTAAGGGGGGGTGCGTGAGTTGCTCACGTCACTCTGCCGTCATGGGCCTGCTTCTGTAAGGACGGTGAGCGGCCCTCTCACCGTCCTCAGACCCCTGGTCATGGAGGCCGATAGTCCTCGGCGAAGACACGTCGGCGGCGCCCAGGGCGCCGACTGCGGAACTCGGGTGGGAGAGTTGTCTCCCGCAACCGGCCCGCCGCCTCCTTCGCGAGCATGACCTGCTCGCAGAAAGAGGCGGCGCAGTCCCACTTACTCCCGCTGGAGAGCATGGCTCGCACCATGGCCTCAAGCGAGAGAGTGTCCACGCCCAGAAATGAAACCCGGTTGTCAATAAAATGACAATCGTTAAGCCAAGATGAAGACCTTATGGGCGGCTTGAAAAATATCAACTGTGGGTCATCGCAACCTGCGCATGTCCATTTCAACACGGCAATATGCTCACCACCTATTACGTGGGACCTAAAACTATAAGGTGAAATGTGGAGGACTATGCCCCTGCCTACCCCTTCGGGGATAACAGCGTGTATGAATGTTGTATGGGAGCCCCCAGATATCTTATTGGCCTTTAGTATATTGTTGTTATTACAGTAACAGAAATATCATTTGATTTGCGAAATATTAAGCTATCTAGCTTTCACGGTTTCTGAAATTTAGAGACAGATGGACAGCAGAGCCTGAGTGATAGGGTTCCGTTTTTCAACCCTAAAATGCGGATGTAACCTTATCTATAAAAGTGAAGCATGACAATGTCGACCAATTTATGCAATTAAAAAAGGTTCTGTTTCAGGCGCTTTCACGCGATGAGTAAATAGCAGTAAATTGACACGATTTGGCTATCTGAGCGAGTATAATTCGTATGACAATTAAAATTGTGACACAGCTACAGATTCACTTCATAAATGCTATGTGCAAAGATCATGACAGGATATTCATGAATCCGTCCATACATAGAAACTTTCACCTTTGTAGTATATTAGTTTTATTACTTAGTTAAATTATGCTACCGATGTTGAAAATCTATTAGTCAGGCATAGGCAACTTGTTACTCCTCGCATACTTTGTTAACTTCTTTTGTTAGAAAGAAATCTCGAAATAAATCTCAGTAAAATTTTACCTGCTGTGTTTTCCCAAACACCTCAGTAGGATGTGGGTCTTCAAAAGGGGTATTAGAAGGTTCTCGCAGGGTAGGCAGCGCCAGTGTATCGTCTCTAGTGTAACAACGATATTCTTAACGATTATTTGTAGGCAGCGGGTCACCGTGGCCTACAAATAACACTGGTCGACAAAAAAACACTTTTTGCATGTAACATGAAAACTTTTGTCTAGTTATGTTTGGGGCAAGGATAAGGATACTAGAAATAAAATTACAATGCTTCAAATACGAATAGTTTTTCTGTAATGGAGTTCTATTAAAATTTTAAAAAAGACAGATTTTATCAACAAAAAGAAGTCAATCCGTTATATTGCAGCAGTAATATAAGTGTAGCTTTATGATTTTCGCCTATATTTTGCTTCATGGACGTCTCGTTGTAATGTCCAACAGTAATCTGCTAGCATACGTGAACTCCACTAGCCTTGATATCGTTTTTCTATGGTAAAAATGTCTTGGTGGAATCTTTCACCGTGTTCATCACAGACGGCACCCAAATTTTCAGGAAAGAAATCTAAATGTAAATGAAGACAATGTATTTTCAACGACATAATTACAGCCTAAAGCCTTATTAGTAGATAACAGCTCCACGACAATACTTATATAGTCACTTAATCGCTGATTTCCTAGAAAATTGGAAGTTACTTTCATGAAATATTCCCCAGCTGATTTTTACGGTTTTTCTTTAAATATATTATCTTTCGTCAATTGCCTGATTGGAGGGCCAACAAATATGCCCTCTTTAATTTTTGCCACAGTCAAATTTTTCTTTCATAAGTAGGTACCTATATAAAAAACCGTGCGTTCTGGCGTAGCAGTCCGATCGGAACTTTGAGGTGGTTCTGGTAAAGGTAGTTTTTTATTATGAAGGATCGGTCTTTTAGCCGGTGGCAGGTCAGGATACTTAATTTTACTTTTTGTTTTAATTTTAATACCTTTTGTATCAGTCAGACAAAAACTAACATTCAGATGAGTGGTTCGTTGATTCCGTCCAAATCATAAGGATTGCAAAAGGCATAGATCTAGGTTTTCTCGCTCATCCAGTAAGAAGACCCTACACATGTAACACAACAGATGTGTGGAACCCACACTTTATCTTGTTTTCCGATGACGAAGTCAAAATACTGTTCATATAACTTAGTTACTAATGGTGTCAAATTCCTCCGCTGAGTTTTAAAAGTAATGCCGCCACAAATGTAACAAAACTTGTCAGGATCATTTTTACACTTTATTGACATTATTTTAAAAACACACAACTCGGAAAACGTAAAAAAACACTAAGCTCTTTAAATAATTGAATTTTCTTAATGCGAGAGTAAAACAAAAATGATTAATTTTCAATTTTGTGGGTAGTAGCTGTAACACAAAAACGAGACCTGATGAAATCAAAATAAATATGGTGATAACATGAGGGTAGGTAGGTAATTCAAAATTAGTAAGCACTTTTCTTGTTACAAAATTTTGTTGACAAGTGTAATCAATACATCATTTGATGTTCATGGTCATGATGATGGGCACATCATATGGATCGTAAGCTTGTCTGCTACCTTAGTGGTATAAAAATTGAACGTTAATTATACATAATTATATTATCAGTAAACTGAATCTGAAATTGAATTTCACTGTTAATTGTTTCTCAAAATATGAGTGCCTACCTATGTAGGCAAGCTTCGCTTTGTGTGAGGCACTCTGGCAGTAAAGCCCACTTAAACTTCAACTCTCAGACTAGTTTGTCCTTTGACGTATAGTTAGTCATAGTATTGGTATAAACTCCAATCTCTCTTGTTTATTGAAAAAAGTTGTCAATTTCGGCGGCCTCCTTGCATTCAGAATAATAAAAGAGAGTACGCACCTAATAAAGAGGTCAGATATGTTTTGCATGTTATTTTTGAACTTTTTGGACATTCGGAATTTTGGAGTTTTGGACTTTAGACTTTTGGAATTTTGGAGTGTTGGAGTTTTGGAGTTTTGGAGGTTTGGAGTTTTGGAGTTTTGGAGTTTTGGAGTTTTGGAGTTTTGGAGTTTTGGAGTTTTGGAGTTTTGGAGTTTTGGAGGTTTGGAGGTTTGGAGGTTTGGAGTTTTGGAGTTTTGGAGTTTTGGAGTTTTGGAGTTTTGGAGTTTTGGAGTTTTGGAGTTTTGGAGTTTTGGAGTTTTGGAGTTTTGGAGTTTTGGAGTTTTGGAGTTTTGGAGTTTTGGAGTTTTGGAGTTTTGGAGTTTTGGAGTTTTGGAGTTTTGGAGTTATGGAGTTTTGAAGTTTTGGAGTTTTGGAGTTTTGGAGTTTTGGAGTTATGGAGTTTTGAAGTTTTGGAGTTTTGGAGTTTTGGAGTTTTGGAGTTTTGGAGTTTTGGAGTTTTGGAGTTTTGGAGTGGAGTTTTGGAGTTTTGGAGTTTCGGAGTTTTGGAGTTTTGGAGTTTTGGAGTTTTGGAGTTTTGGAGTTTTGGAGTTTTGGAGTTTTGGAGTTTTGGAGTTTTGGAGTTTTGGAGTTTTGGAGTTTTGGAGTTTTGGAGTTTTGGAGTTTCGGAGTTTTGGAGTTTTGGAGTTTTGGAGTTTTGGAGTTTTGGAGTTTTGGAGCTTTGGAGTTTTGGAGTTTTGGAGTTTTGGAGTTTTTTAGTTTTGGAGTTTTGGAGTTTTGGAGTTTTGGAGTTTTGGAGTTTTGGAGTTTTGGAGTTTTGGAGTTTTGGAGTTTTGGAGTTTTGGAGTTTTGGAGTTTTGGAGTTTTGGAGTTTTGCAGTTTTTTAGTTTTGGAGTTTTGGAGTTTTGGAGTTTTGGAGTTTTGGAGTTTTGGAGTTTTGGAGTTTTGGAGTTTTGGAGTTTTGGAGTTTTGGAGTTTTGGAGTTTTGGAGTTTTGGAGTTTTGGAGTTTTGGAGTTTTGGAGTTTTGGAGTTTCGGAGTTTTGGAGTTTTGGAGTTTTGGAGTTTTGGAGTTTTGGAGTTTTGGAGTTTTGGAGTTTTGGAGTTTTGGAGCTTTGGAGCTTTGGAGTTTTGGAGTTTTGGAGTTTTTTAGTTTTGGAGTTTTGGAGTTTTGGAGTTTTGGAGTTTTTTAGTTTTGGAGTTTTTTAGTTTTGGAGTTTTGGAGTTTTGGAGTTTTGGAGTTTTGGAGTTTTGGAGTTTTGGAGTTTTGGAGTTTTGGAGTTTTGGAGTTTTGGAGTTTTGGAGTTTTGGAGTTTTGGAGTTTTGGAGTTTTGGAGTTTTGGAGTTTTGGAGTTTTGGAGTTTTGGAGTTTTGGAGTTTTGGAGTTTTGGAGTTTTGGAGTTTTGGACTTTTGGACTTTTGGACTTTTGGACTTTGGACTTTGGACTTTTGGACTTTTGTACTTTTGGACTTTTGGACTTTTGGACTTTTGGACTATTGGACTTTTGGACTATTGGACTTTTGGACTTTTTGACGTTTTGACTTTGGACTTTTGAACTTTTGGACTACGGCCAATTTTCTGGTAGCAATTAATCAAGGTACATAAAAACACTGCTCATGTCACTTAAATTCTGATAGCTGATTTTAACATATATTTTACACAATATCGTTAAAAATCAATATTCATTACTCCCAGACATATGCGGTCGGCGGTTTCACCTTACAGACGCTTCAAAGCTCTGAAAAAAATTTATTAACGTCACTTATTTTCTGATGCTTGATTTTTATATATGTTATTCAGACAACTGTTTTAAAACGTTTCGCAAACGGACAGACCGATCCAAGGGGCCAAACATTCCCCAGACCCAATTTTAATGTCGCTGAGAGTAAACTAGCCATCATTCAAGCATGCCTTTTGCCACTAATGGACTACGGAGTAGTGCAACTACTATCAAGATATAGCGCAACAAATCTAAGCAAAATCGAACGTCAATACAGACAGGCACTTAAGAACGCTGCACAACTACCAAGACGAACACCCACAGAATTAATCTGGGAGATGGCTGATATAGAAGCATGGCACCTACGCGCTGAGGACCTGAACGCCAAAATGTTGGAAAACATCGCAAAACTTCAAATAGAAGACCTTGAATCCCCTGGGGAGGCTTACCAAGCGCATGGTGACTTCAACCCTCTCAGGATTAACCACAGAATAGGCGAAATATTGTATGACCCTACTAAAACAGGAAACAGGCGGTGGCCAACTGATAAAACGAAAGCTCCGCGTCCTCTTAAAATAAAATAAAATAAAATGCGAAAAACATAAGCACACATTATAAATAAAATACGCAATCTGTTTGTAGAATCTCACTTATTGCGAACAAATGGAACACAGCAAACACAGATCCATTAGGACATAAGATAGCTGACTCACCTCTGCACAGCCCACCGGCTACAGAGACACTTTGTAACACACAACTAGGCAAATAAATTCAATTCTGATTCTGATTCTGATTCTGATTCTGATTTTTATGTACCTTGATTAATTGCTACCAGAAAATTGGCCGTCTGGCCAAGGTAGCAACTAGTCATATGATCATAGTACACCCCACCACTAATCACTCGTACATATTATGTCCATCAGAAAATGAGTGACGTCTGGGGGCTCTGGGATCTTCCTCTATTAGTTTGTTACTCATTTCTCATAGGTACATAAAACCACCATAAAAAAGTCACAGCGAAGCGTGGCAGGGTACCGCTAGTTATATATAATTTTCCATACGCCCAAAGTATCATATAGAATACAGATTAAATATGCTTATAATTTAGGTAGTAACCAATAAATTAGACTATATGACTTATTCTTGTCGTTTTAAATCCTTGAAATAATTTATGTACGTTTTCATATAATCCTAACCGGTCGGTTATCGTTTGGTTGCGACGGCTATAAATAAATTGATAACTTCAGGCATTCGACATTTGCAAAACACTTTCTTTAGTTTCTGCTGACAGAAAAAAAAAACATTTATTCTCTTTCCCTTTTGGAAAGGCAGAGAATGTGCCTTTTCACACTTTAAGATCCTGGCATATACCTTTTTTTTTTTTTAAATGGGGCGACTAGCAACTTTTTTCATTTATTCATTTATTTTTTATTTATTCATTAAATATGTGAAAATATGGGTTACATAATTGTTAGGGCAGTAGGTAGGTTCAGTTTCACCATATTTCACCATTATAGGCATGCAATTCAAACAGTAGGTGATAATTCTTTAAATTATCAAAATAGTGTTACTCTATATAAAATTAATTTGTCAAATAGTCATTACATTCATTATACGCTCAATGTCACAATAATATTAAATAAAATCTTAATCATAAACAAATTAAAATCAATACAAATTAAAAACAAATATTAGATAATATTAGTAATGTCACTACGCAAAAATACCAAATAATATCTTAATCCTTACGGTCTATATGGTTTACAACATCATTTTAGTATTCAATAGGTATTGTAGTAGTGAATGTCTTATCTTATTGTAATACAGCCCGTATTACAATAAAAATCTCAAGACTCAAGAAATTTTTAGCATAATTTTATAAGACCAAAGCTACACCCAACCTCAAGTGTTCTTGACTTTGAATACCGTTTGGTAAAACGGCGTAAGAGACTGGGTTCTGAAGGCGGCTTTAAAGATATAATCAAATTTAATACTTTAATAAATGCTCTTGATACAATTTTAATTTTCACCCTAAATTGAATTTGAAAAGCTTTTCGCTACCCAATATTGCCATAAATTTAACAATATCGTTACAAGTCTAATATTGATAAATCACATAATTGAAGTTTCTCGCCTATAGCTATTATCTATGGTTATAGCCGATCCAAAGACTAAGGCTAGTTGGGGGTCATTGTGAAAGAGATTTATTATTTGGACCACCAATTGGAAGAAGGGAATAAATCCAAAAAATTGGAATGGAGATAATTAAAAAAAACTTTATATTTTTTAACTTTCGAGGTATAGGTTCATTTAACTTTAATATAATGAAGAAAATACATATTCTGGTTGATTTACAGATAAACATGGCTAAAATATATAATATTCGTCTATTTATGTTTGTGTAAATGTATTGGATTTATTCCCTTCTTCCAATTTAATAATAATAATAATAATAAATACTTTATTGTACACCATTAATCAATAAATTACAGACATTGTATAACAACTAGTGTACAATGGGCGGCCTTATCGCTAACAGCAATCTCTTACAGGCGACCTTTAGATGGATAGGATTGTATTGAGATAGAGTGTGGGAAGTTTAATGGTGACAAGTTGCTGTCAAAACAATGTAGACATACATACTCATAGATATACTACACATATACTCAAATAAACACTTACATACACAGACCATACATAAATATGTATAATACATACTAATACATACATAATACCTACATACACATACATAGATACTTAGATTCATATTGATAAATAATATTGTTGTACCTGTGTTTTAAACGAAGATAAGGATTGAGCTCGCCTTACAGTTACCGGTAGTGCATTCCACAAACGTGCAGCTTGAACCGTGAAGGATTTATTATAAAATTTTGTAGAATGCACCGGTATGTGTAGCTTCAAGTTCTTCGATGACCTTCGAGAACCTGGAATGCGTGTCACTAAGATACTCGAAACGATATTTGAGATAAGAAGGAGCTAGAGGGTTAAAAAGTATGCTATAAAGCAAAGAAAGTATATGAGTATTCCGACGAAGGCGAATTGGGAGCCACTTGAGTTCTTTGCGAAAATTCGAGACATGATCATATTTACGTAAGCCATAAATAAATCTTATACAAAAGTTTTGGAGGCGCTCATGTTTATTTAATTGCTCCTCTGTAAGATCAAGATAGCTGGCATCTGCATAGTCCAGAATCGGGAGTAAGAGAGACTGTGCCAGCGAGATCTTTGTAGTGGTTGGAAGAAGGTTACGTAGTCTTCGTAAGGATCCAGCTGAGGCATACAGTTTACGACTGACATTCCGCAGCTGAGCATCCCAGGATAAGTTATTATCAATTAAGATACCCAAATCCTTAACATTGTCACTAATAGGTAATGGCATCCCGTTAAAAATTACTTGTGGAAGCTGTGCCCACTGTACACGAGAAGTCATCCAGGAACTACCCACAAGGATGACTTGTGTTTTAGCAGGATTCACCTGTAGGCCATAATTACAACTCCACTCACATATTCGCTCTAAGTCGCTATTTATGACCGAAATGGCCTCATGCACATCACTGAGTGGTGCCTGAGTGTAAATCTGCAAGTCATCTGCGTAAAGGTGGTAGGACGAAGTTAATTGTCGAGTTATTGAATTTATAAATATTGTAAACAGAAGAGGAGATAAAACGCCACCCTGCGGTACACCAACTGATACTTCACACCAAGATGAGACAACATCATTAATGCAAATACGTTGTCGGCGACCAGACAGGTAACTATGAAACCAGTCTATCACTGTAGGAGATATGTTAATAGAGCGCAGTATCCCAAGCAGGATATGGAAATCCACCGTATTAAATGCATTACTAAAGTCGAGCAACGTAAGTAGTGTAAGATTTCCATTCTCCATACCCATTCTTATATCATCTGTAACATTGACTAGTGCCGTCACGGTACTATGCCCTGGACGGAAGCCGGATTGGAAGGAGTTTAAAAGAAGATTTTTTCCTAGGAAAGAATTAAGTTGGTTGTGAACTAAACGTTCTAAAACTTTTGACAAAAATGGTAGGATCGAGATTGGACGGTAATGACTAAAGGATGAAGGATTAGATTGTTTCGGTAAGGGTATAATCTGTGCTTCTTTCCACTTTGTTGGAAATAAACCAGTGGTAATATAGTGATTCAAAACGTCACAGATGATTGGGAGTATTATATCTAGAATAGGGAGAATCATATTTCGTCCAATGCAGTCAGTTCCGACGGCTTTAGACGACATAGACTCTATGCTTTTCTTAACACCACATTCAGTGAATTGACTAAATACAAAAGGAGGATACTCGGGAGTTGGAAGTTGAGAAAGTCGATTTAAAGTGTAAGTTTTGGTAGAACCATCAAAACTAAAAGTAGAGGAGAAATGCTTGTTTAACGCATTGAGATCAATATTTTTTGGATTCACTTCTTGTTTTTCTTTACCAACTCCAAGTGTTCTAAGAAATTTCCAGATTTTTGCTGGATCTCCATTATCAACAGACGAATGGATATATTGGCGTCTTTTGTAAACAGTATTTATCATTTACTGTTTACAAAATAATTTGAAATATAACGACAAAACGATTTATTTATTAGAAAATCATAAAGAGACTATTTATTTATTCGTATATTTAATCACTTTCGGATCTTGTAGTTGGCCAGGTCAGGATGATATCGTAAAATTCTTAAATTCTTCAGGAATATATTGGATTATTTTTGTAGGTCGTTCTTTTTTCTCATTTATAGGTATTTTGGGAACATCATGCCAGAGATTCTGGTATTTTCGGGTTTGTAGAAGGTTTTTGGAGCCAAAAAGTAGATTTAACGAAACCATCGATGAATTCGGAACATGTTAAGTAACCCTTATGACTCGAACTATGCTCAAAGCTTCTGTATTGCAAAATTTTGAATTTTGTTGCTTTGTCTAATGACTTACAGCTATTCTTAAAACACACCTGCCAGGAGTTTTTAAAATCAAGTATGTCGTTTGAAGTAATGAATTTAACTGAAAACCACTTAACTATTGCAGCCTAAATAACACTGTTAGATTCATTTGAAACGTAAATTCTGTCCTTTTTCCTAATGCATCTTTTAGCGGTCACATCACACTGTAAAAACGTATGGCCACGTACTGGAAAGTACTGATATATTTTCTTAAAACGATTCACTGTAACAAGAGTGGTAAGAATCCTAGAAGAGTATTATTTCTATTTTATCCCCCGCAAGATTCGCTGAAAACATGCAGTTCTTTGTCAGAGGAATCCATGTTCCGTATCGTCTTCCACAATAAACTGCATACTTCATCCGGGCCTCATTTGGCTTCAACCTCATGGTAAGTATAGAAATCGGCTGAATTTGTCTTTAAATCGTGAAAACAAAACACGTAAAGCCATAGTTTTCTTGACTAAAACATCTCTTGAACTGGGGATCTTAGGAATGGGCAGATTTTGTATATAAATCAAACACACTCCTGCATCTTCCCTTTACTGGCATAAGGCCAAAATTTCTTTCTGTTCATTATAAAACTATTAAGCACGTCTAAGCTATGTATATCGACAAAAAAACCACAAAAAGAAACCCTATATCTACCTATATTCATAGTTAATAGTTGGAAGAAAGGAATAAAGGAAGGAATTATTTCCTTCTTAAAACTAACTATTTTTATGACCGCATGAAACTATACGAAATGAATGGATTTTGTTCCTATCTTCGAACTCACAATAAAGCTTTACATTCTAAGAATGTCAAAATGTAGAAAAAGGAATATCCCAAAAAGTGGTGTTTATTCCCTTCTTCCAATTGGTGGTTCAATTTGTTGGATTAATTTCCATATATGTGAGCTATGAAGTCCACCTTTAGTTATCTAATTAAAAACATCATGAAAATTAAGCATGGGCAAAGGCAGGTTCTTTTTAAATGCTCAATTCGACTGTATTTTTGTAAGTATGTTCCGTCATAACTTTTCGTTGGGTGAAACGAATTTCTCGATTCTTTTTAATTTGAAAGCTGGTGCTTCCCTTGTGGTACCATAGGAGTAGATTTTTTACTGCTTGAAATTTTCACTTGTCATTATTAGATTTTTTTTTGAAATTTAAATTTAATTTGTACACCATGTTATATGGTAGGACATAGTGGACTTATTGTATGTTGTTCTACCACAAAATGATACAGTAAATAAATAAATAAAATATTTCTTTTAATCCACTGTGATGGAACAAACCTTTAAATTTCTATGTCAAAGCCATCCTCTTTTACGTATTTGTCAAGTCTTAACTCAAAGTAAGTCTTGTCCTAGAAAGTGGTGAAAGCATTCATGAAACTTTGAGTGGACTTTGTAAAGAAACAAGGACAATCACGCTTTACTGCTGTAAATCACTTTAATTTACTATTTGTACATTGTCGAACTCTTTATGTATAAGAATCCACCAGTTGGTGGTGGCAAATGATTAGGAAAGCTCTATGAAGGGTAAATGTGTTCCAAACGGGTTGACTGGCTATATTATTATTAGAGCTTGAATCTTCACTTCAGCTGCTAAAACAATACGGAGATCGGTAAAAAAAAATTAAAGAATATCTAAATAAGGAACTGTTGTAAAAAAATGTTATCAAAATATAAAAATAAAATATTACTCTCTTTAAAATTTTTACAAAAAAATGTTTAGTTTTGTAATGTCGTTGTGACTCTACTGAGGGTTCCGAAATGCTACAGACAAAAGAACACCACACAAAACACATTTCGGGATTTTTCAAATTTATCATAAGGAAACACAAAATCATGATATTGTAAACTGTGACTTCTGGTAGGCCTATTGGCCAATCGAAAGTGCCTGAACAATATGTTGTATCAAGTTCCCGGATTGGTTAAAGTTTAAACCCTTTTTGGGGCTAAGCGTCTAACATGAACCTTAACAACGGAAGGAATACAAGAAGGTGGGGAATGGGGGCGAATCAATTACGAGATCATTTTTAGGGCAGTGCTTTTACAAATTCTACTATTAGTATTTTCTAAACTGTGATAGATTTTGAATTAATTTTGTACTGACTTCATGAGGAGTTCTCCTTGCTCTATTGCATTTTGGAACCCTTAAAACATTTTCAAGAGGATTAGGTAGTTTTATTTAAAAATATTTTAAGCCAGAATAATCCTACTAATCGTAGTCCAAAAAGTTTCGCTGTAGTTATTAATAAATTGTTACTCAATCACGATCAAGCATCAACTGGTAATTGATTGTCATGTTGTGACAGTTATCATTATCTATTCTTAGATCTCATTTTACGTGTGTAGTTATTGTCCGTTCAGCGGTTTGAGCTGTGTCGTAATACTCGTAAATGAGACAGTCACGCATAAACTATCTATATGTAGCTATAGAATAAGTTTTGCCAATGGGTTCGCCCCCGCGGTGAGGTTTCCACAGGCACTTACTCCAGGGGAAAAAGTAGCTTATTCTTTCCCAAGCTCTATTCTATCTCATTTCCAAGATTTTTTCACGGAACTCTTCGTGCGTGATTCCGACTCGCACTTTTATTATGTTCTAAAACCAATTAAGTTCTATAGAGGGTCTAATTCCATGCCAATACGGGTTCTCTGGTTTTCTTTGGTAGGACTCAGCCAACCATGATTAGGGACCAGACAACTGTCACAGACTAAAATAGCAACCTATCTAACAATACGTTTGGGTCTCTGAGGTTGAAGCTATGAACTAGGTATACAAATTGATATAGAAATATTCTTCAAAGAAATCAGGCTATGGCGGTCCACTGCTGGCTTTTTTTATGTGAGGGAAAATCCTACATGGATGCTATGTCGAACTCCTACCGACTAAAAACCTCACGTATCCCGCCTAACAGCCCACGGGTGGGAGCTCCGTGTAAGCCCTCGGAAGGATACCCAGGACGACTGCACTGTTGGCTTTTATCAAATTACGCCTCATACGCAATACACGGTTCTGTGCCATCCGCATTCAGTTACTTTCCTGCGTCCTTATATTCAGGTCTTATGTCAACCCATCTGGCCGGGAGTCGTCCAACCGACCGTGACCAAGTCGCGATTTCGCTCTTGAGCTCGTTTTCTCCATCGTTCATCTGTTCTTCTACACATATGGCCAGCCCACTGCCACTTCAAAACGCAAAATCTGTAAGCTATAGACCACTCTGGTTGTCTGACTCATCATGTAGCTATTTTCATTAATATCGTGGACGGGAAATGATTGCTTATCAATCAGATAAGCCTTCCGTGCAAAGTAGAAACAAATCATGTTGATAATATGGGTATCTACTGGTTGATTATTATCGTTCAGTTGTATGTAAGAGTATTCTGAAGTGATTGATTATTAGAAATATTACAAGTTTAAATCACAGAAATCTAGCGATAGGTATATTATCCAATAATTAACCTTGGCTTCATGTTTTGAAATATGTTATTTCGATAATAAGTTTTTGTACGGATTGAAACTTTCTTTATTTTGTTTTCGAAATTAATAAGTATAAAATAGAAAACATAAAAAGCGCGAAGTTGTAAGCTGTTTAAAAGTTAGCAGCACTTACAAGTCATATTTCAATTAGGTGCTGGAGCAATACTAGGTATTTAGTGAGCACTGAATCTAAAAAAAAGTTAGAACCTACTTTGACTGCCTCTGTGGCGCGGTCGGTAGTGATACCGCCTGCGGCGCTGGAGGTCGTCGGTTCGATTCCCACCGGGGACAAATATTTGTGTAACCCATAAATGTTTGTCTCAAGAGTCTGGGTGTTTCTATGTATAATATGTATGTATTTAAAAGTATATAAGTATTAATATCCGTGGTCTGATACCCATAACACAAGCAGGTTATTCCTAGCTTACTTTGGGATCAGGAAGCGTTGTGTGAAATGTCCGTGAATATTTATATGGTATACCGTCACAATACCAGAAATTATAATGCCTTAACTCAAAATATCGTAGCCCAAAATACCCGAAATCGAAATATCAATATTCAAAAGGCAAATATTTATAATATAAATAATTTAAAATGCCTTACGGTCGAATAACCGAAACCCAAAATATAAATTTATCAAATACCTTATCCTAAAATGTTCAAACACAAAATACCTTTTTTTTAACATGATTTAAATCCTACATGGATGCTATATATCTGTGAATGGTTAACACTCCGACTCAGAGTATCCCGACTCGGATAGGTTAGGTTAGAAGACTAAGGCGGGAGCGAAGCGAAGCGGAGCTCCCGCCTTAGCCTTCGTGGTTTTTTTTTTTGATTTTTCGTTAGCCCACTGTAGTACTTTTGTTACTCTGAATCAAAGTGTTTTAACATGAGGTAAATCCTACATGGATACTATGCCAGACTCCTACCGACTAAAAACCACACGTATCCTACATAACAGCCTACAGTTAGGTGCCCCGGGTAAGCCCTCAGAAGGATACCCAAGGACCAACAGACCTAGGGCTACAACTGCGACTTCACTTAGGTGGGGGGGGGGGGTATAAATAAGTTAAAGCTAAATAACAAAACGTGTGAGTGACAGTGCCACATTGTATTCTATTTTCGGTATTTTAAATTAAGGACATTTGAAAATTTGTATTTTGAATTCTGATATTATAATTATTTGTATTTTAAATTTAGACATTATACGGTAAGGTGTACTGAAATAAGGTATTTTGAATGTTAAGGTATTTTGAATTCGGGTATTTTGGTCTAATGCATTTTAAGTAAAGGCATTTTGATTTCTGGTATTTTAATATATAACCATTTATATCTATATATATAAAAATCAATGCCACTTTTCGTTGTAATTTTATAACTCAAGAACGGGCTCACCTATCTAAACCAAATGTTTAGGCTTTGTTCGGACTATTTAGTAGATGGTTTAAGTGAAGTTTGCACAAAATCGGTCGAGCGGTTCTTCATTTATCACGCAAACGAAGTTGCGAGGGTCAGCTAGTTTATTTATATTTATACTGACTTTCTGTAAAAGAATAGTTAATCAGAGAATCATTGAAAGAAAATACACCAGCGCTTATTTTAATTCTACATATGACTATAGCAGTTATTGAAAACGCACAGAAAAATATAGGAAGTAACCACAACAATCTCAATTACAAAACTAATCCTATTTCTGAATTTACCGGAAATGTGGAAGTTAGTAATTTTGTCCATTCATGCAGCCGACGCGATCACGCAATGATGTGGAATTGACTGAAATTGTAGGCGCTCCGATAGAAGGGCCCGTGTTTAGAATTCTACATTTACAAATCTATCACATGTTCATATTAGTCAGCAATTGTAACAAGAAAGCCGTGAGATCGTTCTCACCAGACTGCCCCTCTCTACCACGTTTATTGCGAAAGTTCAATCCGATTGACGTTGTCATTTATGTTTTATTTCAAACTTTGAACAGATGATCCACTTGACCTAGTGACGTAGTTTAATGCAACAGAGTCACAGACTACAGACAAAGTCTCGACATAAGCCCTTCTGCACTCTATTTTATAGATAGGGGCTAAAACAGGCCAAGTGCAAGTTGAATTCACGCATAAAGGATGCCGTACCAAAAAACGGCAAAGAATAACGTTTGTTGTATGGAGCTCGCCTTAAATATTATTATTGTTCTGATTTTAGTAAGTAAGTTTGTTGTTATTGCTGGAACAGAAATGAAATAAATAAATAAAAATAAATAAAGAAATATTCACAAAAAGAAATTCAATAAACACAACATTTGTGAAAATTTCACATCTCTAGCTATAACGATTCCAAAGATATAGCCTCGTGACGACAGACAGACAGAAAGACAGACGGACAGCGAAGTTTCATGAAAGGGGTACCGTTTTTACCTCTTGGGTACGGAATCCTAAAAATAGCTGTGATGGTACATACATTAGATTGAGAACTTTTATATTTTAAATATCTGTAATTGACTAAGTCCAAAACTATGGTTGATTTTCTTCAAGTGTGTTGGTTTAACGTGGAAAGGTAGAGCTTAAACTGCGAGTTACCAGACCACCGGTCATATAAATCAATCAATACTCAATACATATAATAAAATCGAACAGGTCGCTGTCTGTACATAGAAAATAAAAAAGAAAAAATAATATAGGGGGGCTTTATGAACGCAATAGAACCCAAAACAATGATTTTTAGAATTTTTGTCTGTTTGTCTGTATATCTGTTTGTCTGTACGTTTGTGCACGCTAATTTCAGTAACCGCTTAACCTTTGCTTAACATTTAAGTGTTTATTTCATGTCAATCGGTTCATAAATAAAAAGTTATATCACTTTAAAGAATCATACATGCACATTATGAATCTAAAAATGTGTAAGTCTAAACTGGCGTGATGGCTTAATCATAAAAGAGCTAAATAATGAAGGCGTGGACTGAATTGTTTTAGAATAGACTTAATCTTTAAGTTCTTTTATGATTAAGCAAACAGGGCAGTTTCACACGCTGCTTGATGAGTCTGATGAAGAAATACCTCTCCTTTTATACACCTTATGTGAAGTTGCGGGGTTAGCTAGTGTATAATATGTAACCGTAAATGTTTGAAATCTAGGAATTGTATACAAATCCTAGGAAATGTATAGGTACAAATTAATAATCAGACTGTACAAATTATTTCTCTATTCACATAAATTACGGTGAGGTTAGGTTACCCTTTACCTAAAGTGCCATTATCTATCATTCTAAATAGGAAATGTGTTTAATTAATTTCACACATTTCCGTGCGATTTTAGGAATACATACATTTCCCAGGAATTGTATACAATGACGGATTACATACATTTCCGTTAACATATACATTATATAAGTATTACCGTGAGTGTTCTCGCTGTGCGTGTAGAGGTCAGAGTATAATGGTTTCTTACAGTTACGAGGTTTCAGTCTCAGTTTCAGCCACAACGGCTTGCCAAAACAGTTTTATACAAAAACTCATTTTGTCAAAAATTTAATTACGAAGGGCGGAACGGACCCGTCAAGACCGTCCCTAAGGAACAAAACAACCATCTGGGACCGCCTTAATTTCTTAATTAACCCTTAAACAACAGTTGACCTGTTTACAGTTATAATCGACTTCCAAAAATATGTAGGAACTCAATTCAACTTTAATTTTTTTTATGAACTAAACAATTTCGGTGATTTTTCTTTTATTTAAAGTGCCTTCTTCTTCCATTGCATCCTTTCTTAGGCTAGTGCTTTTATTGTAGTCGCATTTTGATCTCATTTGATTAAGATCTGACAATGAATATGAGTCCCTCTGGTCTTTTTCCTTTTTAGGGTTCCGTAGCCAAATGGCAAAAAACGGAACCCTTATAGATTCGTGTCATGTCTGTCTATCTGTCCGTCCGTATGTCACAGCCACTTTTCTCCGAAACTATAAGACCTATGCTATTGAAACTTGGTTAGTAGATGTATTCTGTGAACCACATTAAGATTTTAATATAAAACTAGAAAAAAACCAGTAAATTTTGAGGGTCCCCATACTCAGAACTGAAACTCGAATTTTTTTCTTCATCAAACCTATACGTGTGGGATATCTATACATAGGTCTTCAAAAATGCTATGAAGGTTCATAACATCATTTTTTTCTAAAGTGAACAGTTTGCCCAAGAGACACTTCCAAAGTGGAAAAATGTGTGTGTGTGTCCCCCTCTAACTTCTAAACTAAGAGAATGATAAATCTAAAAAAAGTATATGATGTGCATTGCCATAAAAACTACCAACGAAAATTGGTTTGAACGAGATCTAGTCGGTAGTTTTCTTTTTAATAATTCATTAACCGCAATTTTCGCCTAGAAAATCACTACCACTGCGAACGTGTTAAACATCAATCAAAGTTACAACGAACTACAAGAACTTTTATATTATGTTACTTGCTGCTACGGAACCCTTCATGGGCGAGTCCAACTCGTACTTGGCCGGTTTTTTTTTATCAATTGTGGTTGAAGTGGCAGCAGAAATATATCCTCTTTAAAAAAAACATCTGTCTAGCGATCACGATTCATGAGATACAGCCTGATGAGGATGGCGCAGAGACAGAGGGACAGCGGAGTCCCAGTAACTGTAAGGTATGGTTTATAAAGAGCATTGTAGTATTTTAAAGTGGCCCCATTCTAATTTGGTGATGTTATGATGAATGTTCGGATAAGCACTTGCTATTTTACTGCATTCCACAATAAAAATAATAATACTTTTCATTGTTTTCCGTAGTTTTCTCGCTCTGAAAGCATGAACCTTTCTGTCCTTCTCTAACGACGGAGGTACAGAGCTAACTTTTCTTTTACTTTATCTAATTTTAATAGCAAATACCTAATAAACCGGGAGACGGTAATACGAAATTCCCGATCATTTATATCAGTATGGCGGCTCTTCAGGGGTCGAATTTCCTAACGACGAAAAGTAAAATGGTGGTCATAACGCTGGTACCGAGCGGCAATCGGGAGGGCGTTACTCGAACGTGTCGGATAAATTACGAGTGTCGAACGGTTTGTTCCACAAAAATTCTTGTATTTTTTCGATAATAGTAGATGAAAACTGAAGTAGGCGGTAGCTTAATGTCGTATTTCTCCGAAGTCGCTCACAGCTCGCCCTAACGATGAGAACACATGTTAAGAATTAAAAAAACACAGGTCGTTCAAATACCAGATTGATTTTGATGTGCAAAACTTTGCACTTTTTAATATCATCTGCCTTAAATCAGTCCAGCCGTTTCAAAGACTAACCGAAACAGACTGTCAGATGTGCCCTTTTATATACATTTACCAAAAAACCCCTTAAACGATACCCATCATGAAATTTTGTGATTACACCGCGGCGGCCATATTGTATTGCAAAATTATCCTGTGATTCATACTTAGCATACCAAGAATTCCCTGAAACTATACCCATCATGAAATTTTGTGATGACACCGCGGCGGCCATTTTGGATTGCAAAATTGTCACGTAATTCGTACTCAGCATACCAAGAAACCCCTTAAACGATACCCATCATTTAAGTTACACACATACAGATTTACATCTATTTAAGTTACTTTTCTTAAAATGTATGTGACATTTCATTCGCTTTCCCTGCATCGGGAATTTTAGTTTATTACCTTTGAGCTATTTTCCTCAATTCAGATTAAATAAATCTTGCGATTAAAACAATTTGCTGTAAATAGTTAATAAAACACTGTGTAATTTGAGTTATTCCTCCTCGAACATTTACAACTAGGTGAACGGTTTAACTCATTTATCCATGAACAATTGACAAATAGATAAGTGATTTCAATCATTTATTCATGAACAGTTGACTTATAGGTAAGTGATTTAAATCATGTATCCATGAACAGTTGACAAATGGGTAAGTGATTTAAATCATTTATCCTTGATCTGTTAAAGAAACAAGGAACACATAAACTATTTTGTTTTGAATACATAAATCGTCATTGTGTACATAACCCTTTCTGTCCTGATCAAAAAAATATGCAAAATGGCTCAAGTTACAATTTACTTGCTTTAAAAACACCTTTTATCTGTTATAACATAATCATAAATTAGCAAAAAATATACCGCTTTTTAGTTGGGGAGATTTGTACATTTTTATTGTATACTTTAGGAACGGTGTTTTTTTTCTTAAAAAATAAACTTTAAAATGCTCTCCTGTAAAGTTATCAAAATGGCGCTTGAATCAAGTCGCCTTTTAACCGTCGATATGTGGGTTAAATGGGTGCTACGGGGTTTAAGGCAAAGTCATTGGCTTCGACTATAGGTGTGTATTTACCCACTTCCTATAATCTATACATAAAATTGGAGTGTCTGTTTGTAATATTAAAATAACCGCTTTCTACTACATGCATGAATGTATATATGGTACAAATACCAAAATATATATTTTTTAAATTTTTTGTCTGTCTGTCTGTTTGTTCCGGCTAATCTCTGGAACGGCTGGACCGATTTGGACGGGACTTTCACTGCCAGATAGCTTATGTAATAAGGAGTAACTTAGGCTTACGCTAATACGTACAATCGGTCAAATAAACGAAAAATTATTTTCTTTTCGCGAAACATCTACGTAATTTGCAAGTAAAACAAAACCTCCGTAATCAAATCTCAGTAGACCTCTCTTTATTGTGACCGCGCGCTGCCCGAGGGTCAAATCCCAATATTGTAACCGCTGAGTAGTGGGCTTATAATTGAGTACCAAGATACAGGCTTATAGGATTTAGTAATTGATGCGACCGCAAATGGACTTTTGATCTGTTTACTGCTACAATTATTGTGGTTATAATTAATACTAGCTGTTGCCCGCGACTTCGTACGCGTGTAAATTATGTTATATTGCCAATTTGATTGCTCTCTGCTTAGCCCCTAGGATATGTAGCGTGATAAAATATAGCTTATTTGAAGACCGATTTGGACCGACCCGAGAATCGACCTCAGCGCGGCAATCGGGAACGGAAATTCCCAAAAATTCCGAAATATGTTTTTCCTAATTCCGATCCGACATTCAAAATTCCGATGATTATAATTTCTAAGAATAAAGCTCCGAATATTCAAAAGTACGATATTCATTTATCTGAAAGTCATAAATACGAATTTTTATTTTCTTTTTTTTATTAGTAGGTACCTACGAGTAATTGAAAGTCCGTTCTGATATTTTTCCGAAAAACATTATTCCGAATTTCACATTTTCGAAAATTAATTGTTGTCATTATAACTCTCTACAAAAATAGGTTAAAGTTGAAATTGATATTATGCTGACTTTTACAAATAAGTGTTATAGAATGATTTTGTAATTAAATATCTATAGGAGAATAGGAGTTCGTATTTATAATATGTCGAATTTTGAATGATTCGGAAATATATGGTTCAGCTTCTTGAAATTTGGCATTCAGAAATTTTTAAATTCATGCTTTTAATTAATAGGATTTATGAAACATTGAATTTTTGTCTCTCGGAGTTTCAATTCATTCGAAATAAAAAAAATCGGAATTTTTAAAATTCGTGATTGTGACTTTCGAATTTAAGTTTTTCGTGTTATTATAGTGTACCCGCGGCAATCCCATACACTACCGCTTAAGCCACCGAGGCAGTCATAGTCATAATTGATTTTTACTGTGAAGGTAGGTATGTATATGTTTATGTAGTCTGCTTGTTATTTCTAAGATCAAATTAAATGAGCTTCAGACATTGCGTTGGCAGGTAGCGTGGGTGCCTTTATAGAGAAAAATAGAGTAAATATTGTTTCTTGGAATGCTATTAAGCTTATTAAAACAATCTTCTTATTATATGTAGAAGTAGAATACTTTGACCTTTATTTGACATTTACGCAATAAATAAGCTCTATTGAAGCAGAGCCTACACAGCTAATAGAGTCAAGAAATCCGAGTATTTTATTTTAGTTTAGATAGTAATAATCTAATATATAAAATTCTCATGTCACAGTTTTCGTTGCCATAATCCTCTGAAACGGCTTGACCGATTCTCATGAAATTTTGGAGCATATTGAGTAGGTCTGAGAATCGGCCAACATCTATTTTTCATACCCCTAAGTGACCGGGAACAACATTCCACGCGGGTGGAGCCGCGGGCAGCAGCTAGTGTAAATGTAGATATGTAATAAATAAAAAAAAAATACGATCTACGATACATTTTCCTACCTGGTCCCGCTTTTCATGTTGAATGGCTGTTTAGCCTACCTATATCACGCTTGTCTGATAATTAAATATTTGTAGACATTCTCACATAACTCCATCTAGCCCAAATTAAGCTAATAAAAGCTTGTGCTGTATGTTTCTAAATATATACATAATCAAAAACACAAACAACGAAACTCCAAACAAACATTTGTGAATCACACAAATATTTTTTTCGACTAGGAAATCGAACCCAGGATCTCAGCGCGCCTGTTGGCCAGTGCGCCGATGAGGCAGTTAATTGTGAATGAATATATACACTAATCTAGGGTTTACTTCAAAGTGTCCTTCTCTTAACCATGACCTCCTCCGTTAATCAGCAGTTCCACTTGCAGGTAAGATTGACTTGGTCCCGTCTCGGATCTCTCTCCATTGACAGATTTCAGTAGGGTCGAATTGCACCACGTAGGTACCCCTAAGTATAAGATTAGTACAAAAATTTGGAATCATTGTTATTTTTTATTGACAAAGCTTATCAATATCAATCAATCATCAATCAATCAATACATATAATAAAATCGTAACAGGTCGCTGTCTGTACATGAAAGATAAATGAGAAAAATATTATAGGGGGGCTTTATGAACGCAGTAGAACCCAAAACAATGATTTTTAGAATTTTTGTCTGTTTGTCTGTTACTGTATGTCTGTTTGTCTGTTCGTTTGTGCACGCTAATCTCAGCAACCGCTTAATCGATTGCAATGCGGTTTTCTTTATTGTGTTAAGGTTAGCTCCGCTTAACATTTAGTGTTTATTTCATGTCAATCGGTTTATAAATAAAAAAGTTATAACACTTTAAAGAATCATACATAGACCTATGAATCTAAAAGAGGGTAAATCTAAACTGGCGCGTTGATATGGCTCTTTTATGATTAAACCAACAGGGCAGTTTCACACGCTGCTTGATGAGTCTGATGAAGAAGTACCTCTCCTTTCATACACCTTATGTGACGTAAACGAAGTTGCGGGCTCAGCTAGTCTAAAATAAGTCATAAAATGAGCAACAAATGGATTTTTTACTATAAGTATAATATTCTAGTTGAACGGCTACATAATAGCAATTTCTCAACAAATTCTTCTGATAATATCTATAAAACAGTATCAAGAATGCTTTTGAGCAAGAATGCTGTTGGGAGCATAAATCGAAAGTTCCTTCATTCCCAGTAGTTCCGCGGCAGTTGTTCCGCGACGGAACTAGTGAGACTTTTTGTCCCAATAGTTCCGTGGCGGAACTAGTGAGACTTTTTTTTCCCAGTAGTTCCGCACCACGGAACTACTGGGACATTTTTATTCTCAGTAGTTCCGTGGCGGAACTAGTGAGACTTTTCTATTCTCAGTAGTTCCGTGGCGGAACTAGTGGGACTTTTCTATTCTCAGTAGTTCCGTAGCGGAACTAGTGAGACTTTTCTATTCCCAATAGTTCCGTAGCGGAACTATCATGGATCTTTATGGACATTATATTATTATGTCCACTTTAATATCTTAAAGCCTTAAAGTATTTTATTTTTTATGAATACTTATCGATCTTTTAGGACATGCGAGTGAAAAAAGATCTAATAAACGAAGAACATCTAGTTTAAAAGAATAAAATAGTTAAGCAATTTTCAAAACAAATAAAGATCTACAAAAACAAATGAAGATCGACAAAAGCAAATGAAGATCGCCGAAACAAATGAAGATCAGCCAAACAAATGACAGTTGGAAAAACAAATAACGATTGACAAAACATTATGCAGATCAATAAAACAAAAGACTATAAGCAAGTTGATAAGGTCAAAAGTTACTTGCAGCCATGTTTTGTAATCAAAATGCGATTAGCATTAAAAAAAATAGGTGCAAGCAATTCTCGACCTTAATGGCACTTATTTAAAAATGTGGTTTTAGGCGTATATAGACATCACAGATCACGAATATATAAAAAATAAATAGATATTATGCATGCTTATAAGGTCGAAATTGGCATGGACCTTTTTTGTAATCTAGATGCGATAACCATTCAAAAAAATAGCTGCAAGCAATTCTCGACCTTAATGACACTTCCCTAAAAATGTGCTTTTAGGCGTTTATAGACATCACAGATCACGAATATATAAAAAAATAAATGAATATTATGCATATTCATAGGGTCGAGAATTGCTTGCACCTATTTTTTGAATGGTTATCGCATTTAGCTTACAATATATGGCTGCAAGAAACTTTTGACCTTATCAACTTGCTTATAGTCTTTTGTTTTATTAATCTGCATAATATTTTTTCGATCGTCATTTGTTTTTCCAACCGTGATTTGTTTTTCCAACCGTCATTTGTTTTGCTGATCTTCATTTGTTTCATTGATCTTCATTTGTTTCGTCGATCTTCGTTTGTTTCGTCAATCTTCATTTGTTTTGTCGATCTTCATTTGTTTTGTCAGTCTTCATTTGTTGTACCGATCTTCATTTGTTTTGTCGATCTTCATTTTTTTTAATTGTCTGAGAAAATAGCCGTAAGACACCGTAGGGAACTAATGGGAACATAAAATATTCGTATGTAAGAGATGCTTTCTTTCGCGGGACTACTGGGACTTGATTTATTAGTTTTTAATTTATGCTTTGTTCCGCGGAACTACTGGGACTTAATTTATTAGTTTTTAATTTATGCTTTGTTCCGCGGAACTACTGGGAATGAATTTATTAGTATTTCATATCTACTTTGTTCCGCGGAACTAATGGGAACTGAATTATTGATGCTTTGTTCCGCGGGACAACTGGGAAAAAAAGTCTCACTAGTTCCGCCACGGAACTACTTCAACGGAACAACTGGGAATAATCGAAAAAGTTTATTGTGTATTTATTGTTAGAAAATGTTTGGCGTCCATATTATTTGAGATTATGCTATTACAAGTTGATCGTCTTTAACTTTTAAAAACGTGTTTCTCATAGTTGAATTATTTTAGGTAGCGTATTTTATTGGTCTAGACTAGTCAAGTCTAGTGGTTACCTGACTACAGATTCGGAGGTCGTGGGCTCGATTCCCATCCAGGACAAATCTCTTCATGTGACCAGCATATTGAGTTTCATGTCAGTTTATTTTATTTTCTGTTCTGATTTATTTTGAGGACAACTTTTTAAAGTCTGTTGTCCAAGCGGTAAGTCGACACTTCGCGGGACCAGAAGGCTGGCTTTTTCCTTGCACAAAGGATTAGCATTGCCATTCAACGTGGCAATGCTGCCAGGCTTCTGGGAACGTTTCCAGTTAGCGGTGATGCGGAGGAATTCTACGACGCATGTATGTAATTATGTATGTAGGTATATTATGATTAGCTTTCTCCTTTTATTTTTTATTTATGGTTAGATAGGTTTAATTTTTATTTATGATAGTAATGTACTTTTCTTATTAAATTACTTTTAGTTTATTTTATATATATAATTTAAAAAATATACTAATATTATAAAGAGGGAAAAATGGATTGTTTGTTTGATTGCATGGAATTTGCTCTAAAACTGCAGAACCGATTTGAAAAATTGTTACACTGTTGGAAAGGTAGACTATCCCCGTGAACATAAGCTATTACGTTATTCCCGTATTATTACGGGAACGGGAGCTTCGCGGGTTAAAGCACATAACGTCCGCTAGTATTCTGTATATTTATTAGTTGCCTAGATCCCATTTCACAATCTTTTTTATATTTATATTAGCTTAGTTAGGGCGAAACAGTTTTTTGGAAAAAAATACTCACTAATATATTTATTTATTTCATCATCGCAAAGATAACAATGCACTGTCTTTTCCTGTCCACGCCCGGTTTTGACAGCTACTCGCAACTTGTGTCTTATTAGAGTTTATTTGTGTTCTTGCGGGTATCAGTATGACAAAGTTCAATCATAGAGTCATGAGGCTTCAGAAGATACCTACAAGGTTCCTACTACTCAATGTTCACACAAACTTTTATAATAATGTATGCTAAATTACCAAGACGGATTTCCGAGAAAACTAATACCATTTTCTTTCTTTACAGGTACCTAAAAGTGTCGTGAAAATGAATGAAGTGAATTAAAAACTCTTTGGAATTCAGTGTTGAATATAATGCTCATCCGTGGACTATCGTATTAAACTGTGAACAAATGCGTGGTATGCTGTGAGTGGTTCGGTCAGTCGTGATCATGAGTTTCCTAACATCGCTGGGTCAGTATGTGGCGGGGATGGCGGATAGTGTGGCCGGTCTGGCGTTGTCACCACGTCGCGCCCCGCCCTCTCGTCACCGCTCTGCTGAAGAGTCACAACCACAGCCTCCTCAACCTTCCACTGCAACCATGAGAGGTGAGTCTTCATACTGTTCTTTACACTGCACTGACTGCTTTCTCTAGACAATGGTTGATAAATGATTGATAAATTCTCATTTTATCCTCGAGTACCCAAAATCGACGTGCGTGAAATTTCTTAAAACTCTTGTATCTTATGAAATCCTTGAAAACTCACATTAGAGCAGAACCTACACAAAAGAAAATTAACGCTTATTAATTATGTATAAGTACCAAGTACATAATAACCAGAGTCTTAAGCGTTTCAGCTTTCACGAAAATCAGATTCTAATACCTATGTAAGCTTATTTATACTTTAGGATTCTAATCCCTACTAATATCCTAACCCACTGATTGTTTTTGATGAAACTTAATACAGGGACAAGGTTGACTATGGGATAGGAAAAAAACCCACTTTTTAGTTCGAGAACAAGTTCCTTTGGGAAATAGGTAAAGTACAGGAAAACCTCATATATCTTATTTCAAGGGCACTTTTATTCCACAAAGAATGTAATTACTTTGGAAGAATGAATAGTTGAGTCCTTCCCATATAAATAATAAAAGTATCCATAAACTCAATATTTCCTTATCTTATGAAATGTTCATGTTGGAAATGTCCCAGGCGTTTTATTATCTTTCAGGAGCGCAGTAAAATGTTCCATAACGTTAAGCTATCACTTCGGCAAATAGACCATTTGGGTTTTGTTATATCAAATTCTTGAGGAGGCTTTGTGTACCTATATGTATATGTAGCACGCAAGGAAGTGGAAAAGTATTATTATCCTGACTAATAATATTATACATGCGAAAGTTTGAAATATGAAAGGAATGTTTGTCACTCTTTAACGCTCTAACGACTGATCGGATCTGGACGATATTTGAGACAAGCATAGATTATAGTCTGGTACTAGGAAAGGATAAGAGGGAAGAATAGAAGGGAAGGGTGCAGTGCAGTAGAGAATTATAATAACGCATAGGCTACTTTTCATCCCGGCATAAGTTCCCATGGGTTGTAGGAACGGGAGCAAAATTACACGCGGGCGGAGCCGCGGGCGCTATTTAGAACTATTGAAAAAATTATAGCGTTTGTTTGTAATGTCAAAAGACAGCTTTTTATTTAACTCTTTCACTGGTAAAAGTTTTAGGAAAAGATTTTGCATTTTTTTTAAACCCAGATAACTTCACTTCAAAACCCAAATAACTACACACATACGAAGTCGCAAACATCAGCTAGTAGATGATTTTAAACTAACATGGTCATTAGGTACTATACAATTTATTACGGGAAACGGAAGTGTTAGTGTGCATAATAAACGTCTCAGGAAGAGGGTGTTCTATCGCTATAGCTTACCCACAACTAACTCGCAACTTTTCAGTACATCCGAGATGTACACGTGCTTGCTACAGTGCCCCGAAATATCCTATTCTCAACGAATCACACACTACTTACGAAATAGAAAAATAAATTCAAATAATCTGTATAAATTGTATTGCTCTAATGCCACTTTTATTAAGTTTCCTTTCTGATACACACAGTATTTTGTTTACGTGACGATTTCTACTAAATCGCAATAACTATAAGAAGCTTTAGTTAAGCCTAAAAAAATATGTAAACCAAAATAATTTTAACAATATAACATTCTCCTACACATTCTTAGATTAGAGGTCAAGTACTTTTCAGAGTGAGTAGGAAAATGTAACGTAAAAAGTTTTCATCAAAAACATTCTGAATAGTAGCTCAAATACTCCGCACACTGCACACCAAAATATGGACTAGCGAGAACTAGCTCGCCAAATGTTAATAGTTGTAAATGGGGTGGAATAACTACGTAGAACTGTGAACCACCTTTCATGTGATACAACTAACGATTTCAGTATCGAGATCTCACCGCTTTCTCAGTCAAATATTTCAATTTCAAACATCTTACCAATAGTTTCTATGAACTATTCCATTCACTTTAGAATTACGGTAATATAACAGGAAAATCATATTATACTCGTGTAATACAACACGTAAATTACACCTTAATTTACGTATTTTGATAAGTTAAGAACCTATATTCTAACACATGCTATTTAAGTGATTAGCGATTAAATTCTATGAGATTGTTTGTACGACGATAAATATGCTTTAATGACTGTACTCTGTTGTTTTAGGGTTCCCTAGAGTGGTGCCAACTGAGGGTGCTTCAGCACTGTGTGCTCGACGGCGAACTTTAGATTGTCTCGCACCAGCACCGCCGCCAAGGCGTGGAGGCTCGCTCCGCATGCCCAGGCATCAACAGCCTGTTGAAAAGCCCACAATGGCATTCTGCAGAAGACGCCTGTCCTGGCCTGAAGTGGACAATTCTGTTAATTCAGGGTGAGTGAATATTCTGTACGTACATTTACATAAGCCTTTTGTGGACATACTACCATAATAAAATAGCAGACTGAATGCCTTTGAGAACTTCATCAGCGTTTTTGTGGAGCAATACTATTTTGCAGAAGGCAGCTAAACTATATTGTTCTTTTCTCGTAACGGCAGAAAGAAACACTGCGTGATGACATACGTCTCATCACAGAACTCTCCTCCACTTATTACATGGGACCGGGACCAATCGCAAATGACTTGTGTGGGAGCTGAAGAGCTCGTAGCGCTGTTGACTCAGTGTTCTGTAAACGATCACTACAATAAGCAACTTTTAATATTGCTGGTCTTTGAATGGGTGTCCACCATGTAACCCCTTTGTTACATTTCATTTGCGAGCCTTTTCGTGCCTCGGAGGTCACGTAAAACCGTTGTGGGGAGGGACAACGGTTTTACGCCTTTCCACTACCACTTATTACATGGGACAACTCTAAGGTGAAGGAGGAAGGAGGTGTGGGTGTATTCTATGCGTCTGCCTACCCCTTCGAGAAAAAAACGTGACGTTTTATTATGTCAGTGTGAGAGCTACTTAAAATTATGCCTATACCAAACTTCGTGAAAAGTATCATTACAGTAGTACATGTGTGTGTATGTTATCTTCAAAGTGCGATGTTTGTTTCACTTAGAATGGTTTTCTCTTCAACAAAAGCTATCAAGACCAATAATGGTTTTGGGGAAATCACGAACTCTCGAAGGATATTAACGTCTCACAACTGAAAAGGGAATAGTAAATTAGCGGTAGCTCCTTGCGACCCTGAGAAGGGACATGTCACGAATATAAATGGGCTGGTCGTGTTATTTAAACGAAATAAGAATGTAGTCAAGTACGAGTATGCAAACAACTTATAAAGGTGATGGGTACCTATACTTTTTTTTTCTTTTCTTTTTATTTAAGTTTGTAGGTTCTACAAAGTGCTACGCCATCTCTATGTACATAAATCCTTTGAAAAATTTGATACGAAGGAAAAGTACAATGTACCCTTAAAAACTTCGTACTTTCTAACAAGAACATTTAGTAGGTACCTATCAAAATAACCCTAAAAATATGTCTACCATTTTGTCGGCTCGCACAATGACAGTGTTGACGGGTATTCAGTTGCGGGTCAGTGAATATTTGGGGCAACTAATTTACCCCTCTTGAAGAGTATAGACATCGTGGGCGGGCGGATTTGTGTAAATCAGGCTCTGCTACAAAGTACAGTCAAAGTAACTTTTAATGCTATAGCGTTCCATTTACTTTTATTTACAGAGATAAAAGCAGTAATCTTTAGCTAAATCTAGCGATTTTGTTGCTGAGTCATAGTGTGAGGATAACACCTCTGATCTTAGGCTGCGGTGACTACTTATACTTAGAAGGCGGTATGCTTGTCCTGCCAATTTAAATTTGACCATTCTAACTTCTAGATATGATTGTTTAGAAGTTTGGATGGTTAAATTTCAAGTTGTGAAATACAATTAGTACATAAGTACCTACTCATACTTAGTACTTTGATCATATTCACAACTTTAGGTACCTAGTTATAAAGCCTCATACTTGAAATGATGTTCAACCAATTCAACGTTCATTGTACAACTTCATACATTCAAAAGCATCATTGTACACAACATAACATTGTAGTACACGGATCCTTGTCTCCAAGATCTGAGACCGTAATCATCTTGGTGACAGGATAATCTTGGCATGGAAAACCTCTTTAGGACAGAGGTCGGTCCCGTAGGTACTCTCACTACCTACTTATTTTCATTTCCGGACTTTCGATTCAGAATTTGGTCTCACAGCAATAAAGTTTCAAGGGTACAATGTCGGGCAAATTGAAGCTTAAGCTTTCAAAATGGCGGTATTTGCATAAATGATTAGAATTCTGAAAATGTCACTTCGTCCTCTTCTCAAACGAGTGTGTGCAAATGCCCCCAATTCTTTAACTGTAGAACTTAATATAGGAATTAAGCTACAAGCGTCTGCATCACAAATTAGAGATAGTACAGATGGAAACCTACATACTAAATTCACTGAGGCTACGCACACATAGACAACTCATTCACAGACACTACGCACACATAGACAACTCATTCACAGACACGAAGTCAGGCGGTCCTCAATCGAATACTATCTCTAATTTGTGTCTGCATGCTGGTTGCTGTGTAAATTTATGATATGCCAATACAAATATCTATCAATAGTATGTCAGTAGAAATGATTAAGTATGTAGGTATGCGCGAGAGTATACACATCAGTGCGCGTTGTCTATTAGGACCTTTATTTATTATTTTTTAAACACATGCAAGAAAACTATACGCCCGCATTAAACTTCCCCTTTTGGTTTTGTCCTACGTGTCATCTCAGGAGGTGAGCCGTATTGTCGTGTTGAAATATACAGGCATATACTATTACTTGGTCGAAGGGCGTAGGTTGTGTCACACACACGATGGATTTTTTCAAGCCGCCCATAAGGTCTGAGACTAGGCTTAACGACTATCATGTGACGACCGGGACCAACTGTTTAACGTGCCTTCCGAAGCACGGAAACACTCGCAAATAGAAATGTCACAAAGTGGTGACACATCCGCGAATCAGCCCCAGCGAAAGTTGCATTATACAGTGATAGTTAACAGAACACTGGCTCCGTGGGGTCACGAGAACTTCATACTTATAAATAAATGGGTTGATGGCTAATATTGAATTTCGTATTCATTCTAGATGAACTACTTTATGTACTTAGCACGCACACTGTTATGTTCTCGATCTGAACAGCCCATCTAGACTCTCTAGGAGGCCACAGGAGGCGAGGCGAGTGCGAGAATGAGGTCGGTCCCCTCGCCTCCGCTCGTCTCGCCTCATGGGCGCTCCACTCAGTGTCGAGGCGAGGTAACCATCCACATTCTCGCGCTTGCTGATTTCTTTGTTGACTGACGGCACTGTATCAACCGAGAGTGCCGAGAGCCTCCAGGAGGCGCCTCGCGAGAGTTTGAATCGGGCATAATGGAAAAGCGCCCAGCCTTTTACATAAAGTGAATCGATTTCGCAGCGGGAGTTCTATTCCCCATTGTTTTCTATTATTGCGTTACTATTTGAAATGTAATGGAATTTTACGTGAATGGCGCCATGTAGACGAATGTTATGTGTACAATAAAACTAACCAAAGTAATCCCTTTTCTGTTAGGTACTTTAATTCATGAAGTTAAAAATAAAAAAACCTTGTAAATAAAAAAGATACTGTCACACATTTTCTTCAAAACTAGTTGTCCCCGCGCACCTACCTACCGGTACCGCCTAATCCAGCTTCATACAAAACGACACTAATTAATTACTTTTCTAGATTTTGTGCCTGTTGTTTGTAACACACTGTTTGTCATTACAATTAATGATACGTAAGCTGTGTATGTTACAAAATGATGGTTAGGTACATGCTCTATTAATCACTAGTAAAACATATGTTGAGTTTATAGGTATCTTCTCTTAATATTTACTTTTAAGTTTAAAATTGCTTTTTTATAGAAGCAATTCTAAAAAGGAATGATAACAAAAATCGGGGTACCATACTTCATTTTTTACATGCGGAAATCCCTACGGCATCTAATTGCCTATGCTGCCGCCCCTTTCATCTTACAAACGCTCGTCACGCAGCTGTCTTGGGCTTGCTTTTCTGTAAAGGCGGGGAGTATCTTACTTTCTGAACTTTTCGTCATCATTATCATCATTAAGCCGATTGACGTCCACTTAGGTTAGGCCCAAAACATTCTGTCTTGTGTCGTTCGCATTAGGCGCACTAGACTTCGGCCACCTTTATTAGATTGTTTGTCAGTGTCCACCTTTCGGAAGGCCTAGTGTATGATTTTCGTAACTTGGTCACCAGGTCACCACTACAAAAAAATTCAGGACCAAGTTATTTTTTTTTTTACTTTACATCTAGTTAATTTGTAGTACGTCAGTTGTGTAAGTGGAAGTCCAAGGAAAGTCAAAATATAACATAAATTCTTAGATTTTGGAAGACTGAGATTCCGAAGCCTGATTTACATTCTTGGCTTTTACACATTTAGAAGCTGTATGCGTCCGAGCGGTTCGACCCCTATCTATTACCACAGTATAAAGAGCTGAGCTGTGCTATTTCTGCTATTTATATAGCTTGTTTGGAAGAATACTACATAAACTTTGCAATTGAAATATTAGCAACCCTAGGGTTCAATTTGCAGGATGAGCACTCGCTGAGAGTTACTGGGGCACACGCAAGGACATGCAACAAGTCTGTAGGTGACCTACATACATACATTTATATTAATCACCGGATTCATCTATTGATTTACAACCGAGACAGTGATAAATCGACTTTATTGTGACCTGTTGCATGACGTACGTACCGGTACTGATTATTCCTCTTAGTATAATTTGATTATTATCAAGTTGTGCTTTAGAACTTAAAATACGAATACGAATACGCAGTACGTAGTGAGATATAGTCGCACCTTTTTACCAAGGGGATAGACAGACTCATCTATGCTTCTTAAGAAGAGAAAAGATTTGATTGTTTGTTTGTTTGCATCGAATAGGCTCCGAAACTACTGAACCGATTTGAAAAATTCTTTTACAGTTGGGAAGCTACACTATCTCTGGTAAACATAGGCTATATTTTATTCCAGTATTCCCACGAGAACGGTAACTACGCGGGTGTAACCGCGGGACGTCCACTAATATTTTATACGTCTGTACTTCGTATTGGTCCCACGTAATGGACAGAGCCGCCTAGAAAGTCTCTTTGCCTTAGCCTTCACCTTTCATTGGTCTCAGCAGGGTGTAGGAACCTACAGATGAAAGTATATCCTTCTAAATAAATACCAGAAATAGGAACCCATCTAAGAACTGACCTTGGCGAACGACGAATTCAATTAAATTAAAAATCGAGTTTTCTTGCTAATGGGATTGCTTTATCCATTTTACATAAAAATTTTTCAGCAAAGTTGTTTTCTTTATCCGTAAAACGGCCTTGATATCATTGAGAAATACGTCCGCAAGGTGACCTAAAATTTCACCTTGCAGTTTAAGCAGCTTAGCGAGCGTATTGAACTCTGCACACAAGGCGTAACTGCAAAGTTTCAAATCTGTGTACTTGTTGTTATAGCGGCAACAGAAATAAATCATCTGTGAATATTTCAACTATCACGGTATATGAGAAACGGCGTCGTGGACTGGACTGGGCCTGGACAGACAGACGGACAGACAGGCGATCTGACAGACAGCAGGGTCTCAACAACCTTATATTTCAAATACAGATAAAACTATCCCTCATGATGAATAATCTTACTAGTGAAGTATAAAAAAATTGAAAACAGAAAATATTTTTTTTGCCATGTACCTACGCATCAAGGCCTATCTAAAGAGCCCAAACACTATGGGTTTATCTTTTTTCTTTGAGGAGTTACTATGGTGACCTTCAGATTTCACCTTCAGACCAGGTCCAAAATTTCATCTTAATGTATTTTCACCGAAGTTATATAAGTATTCGAAATTTAAATTCAATCGGAGCATGAAAAGTGGGTCAAACTCAAATCTTACAAGCAAAATTTGTACCTTACATAACACAGACTGGCAACGGGAAATATGCCGGTGCGAAGAATTAGTTGGTGTTTAAAATGAAAAGACTGATTTTTCCTCACAAATAATGCTGTAATGGCGGCAGTGAACATGAACAGAAAGGAACATTTCTTGTACAAAACAGCGCATAGACAAGCGACGATAAATTCTAGACTTTTTTAACCATAATGTTCAGCGATGCACTTAAGGCGTGTCACACACGACTGCAGTTGTAACTTGACGCAACATTCCGGCGGCCGTAAAAACGTTGTTTTTACCCAGATACTACAGGAACTGGCAATGGGCAAATCTTGCTGAACGATCGCCGAATCACTCCAGTTGATGTCCGTATATCAACCACTCGTATGATATTATCCGGTCCAGGATGCACAGCAATTATACGTCCAAGTTTCCATTTTAGAGGCGGCAGTTGATCATCTTTAATTACCACTAAGGTATTCAGCTGCAGGCTGTCCTTGCAGGACCGCCACTTCACCCTGACTTGCAGCTCCGCAATATATTCCTTACTCCACCTTGACCAAAAATGTTGACGGAGCTGTTCAATATGTTGGAATCTGGAGAGGTTGCTAATGCACCGACCTTGGTAATCTGGCTGGGGCAAACAGGTTAATGGCCGTCCAATGATGAAATGACCTGGAGTTAACGGGGTATAATCAGCAGGATCAGATGAAAGCGGTGTCAACGGTCGGGAATTAAGAATTGCTTCTATCTGCGTCAATGTGGTATTGAGCTCTTCATACGTTAAATTACAATTTCCCAACACTCTTCGTAAATGATATTTTGTGGCTTTCACGCCTGCTTCCCAGAGCCCTCCCATATGTGGACTAAATCCAGGAATGAAGTGGAAAGTAATGCCTTCACTGGCAACACTTTCGCCTAAAGAATTGCAGTTACCTTTTAAAAAGTTCGCTAAGTCATTATAAGCCCCGACAAATGAGGTTCCATTATCGGAGTAAAGGTTAAGAGGTTTGCCTCGTCTAGATGTAAACCGATTCAAAGCCATTAAAAATATATTGCTCGTCAAACCCCCCACCAATTCGAGATGTATGGCCTTACTGCTAAAACACACAAATACAGCTATATACACCTTTACCAATCTACATCTTCGACCTTGGCGAGTTGCTGACATAATTGGTCCCGCATAATCAATACCTACATTCTCAAAGGGGAAACCGCTAGAGGAAACCCTGTCCCGAGGCAAGTTTCCCATCAGAGGAGTAACAATCTTGCCTGCCAGTCGACTACAACGAACACAATTACGATAACAGGCACGTGCCAAATTTCGACCACGAATGGGCCAATAAGTCTCGCTGATAGACGCGAGAAGTAGCTGAGGACCAGCATGCATCAACTTACGATGTTCATATTCAAAAATTAATTTACTAAAGATATGAGCGGACTGTATCAATATAGGGTGCTTTTTGTTAAACTCAAAATTAGAATTATCTAAGCGGCCTCCAACACGCACAATTTGATGCTCGTCCAAATAAACATTAAATTTAAGCAAAGGACTTTTCTTTGGTAGTTCCTCATTATTTAACAAAGTTGTATACTCTGGAAATGATTCCCTTTGGCACTGTCTAATTATCAAATAAAGTGCACGTCTCAATTCAACTTCAGTTAAAAATGACGAGCCAGGAGGCTGCCTTTTACAATAATTTATCCATCTAAGAGCATACGCTACGGAACGAACCAGCCTAAGGTAATTAGAAAAGCGACTAATATCAACAATATTGTCTTGTTGAATCTTAACAGTGAGAGTAGTCAATGTAATGTTCGATTTAGTCTCCGGTAGAATTTTAACAGATCTAGGCTGAGAAGGAACCTGGATGGGTTCAACATTAAGAAATTCAGGACCGGTCCACCATAACTTTGAGGTTTGCAGAGCACTAATATCCATACCTCGGGATAGTAGGTCTGCAGGATTGAGCTCAGTTGGGATATGTCGCCAAGAACAATTGCCTGCCTTGTCCAGGACTTCAGCGACGCGATTACGCACAAATGGCTGAAGTCTACAAGGGAGCATCTGCAACCAACCCAACACGATGGTGGAGTCGGTCCAGAACCAAACCTCATTTATGGGTATTCTTAGCGATTTGAGAATCTTTTCATATAAACGGGTCCCTACTAAAGCCCCACACAACTCCAATCGTGGAATTGTAGTGGGCTTTATAGGAGCCACTCGACTCTTAGCCAACAATAAGCGCACCATAACCTCGCCGTTGTGGTTTATACTACGAACATACGCACAAGCTCCATACGCGAGCTCGGACGCATCAGTACAAATGTGTAATTGAACTACTTTATACGAATCACAAACTACGATTCTAGGAATCCTGATATCATTAATTAACGTTAAGGTTTGTAGAACATCGTTCCACTGTCTATAAATGTCTGGGCTTAAAGGTTCGTCCCAAGAACGTTTTTGTAACCATAGTTTTTTTTTTAACAATATTTTCATACTAACTACTACAGGAGCTAGTAAGCCGATTGGGTCAAATATCTGAGAAACGGCTGATAATAAATCACGCTTGGTATTGCCCTTTGGTTGAAATAAGCCTATCGGAAAGCAGAGTTCATCAGAATCCGCATACCAGCCAAGCCCTAATAGCTTACTGGATTCATGAGATCCGATATTCAAATCAAGCGGTGCGCTAGAACAGTCAAACACCAATTGTGGCTCATTTGATTTCCATTTTCTTAAAGGCATACCAGCTGAAGCAAGCGCTGCAGTAACCTCCTGGCGTGTCTGTAATACTTCAGCCAAATTATCCCCACCGGTGAGCAAATCATCGACATAAAAATCATGTGCGATGATTTCAGCGATTTTATCATTCTTACAATCTATACTAATCTGTTTTAAGCATCTAGTAGCTAGATATGGAGCGCTGGAAGTACCGTACGTAATCGTGTTTAGATGAAAGACCTTTACTGGATCATTCACATCATTGCGCCAGAGTATTTGTTGCAAGTGCCTGTCAGACGGATGAACAACAATCTGTCTATACATCTTCTCAACATCAGCTGATAAAACGTACTTGTGCTGTCGAAAGCGAAGCAATATAGACAAAAGTCATCCTGTACAGTCGGACCAACCATCTGAAGGTCATTGAATGAGACTCCTGACGAAGTGGGACTACTTGCATTGAAGACAACTTGTAGCATTTATTTTCTATAGATGCAGTATTTAGGATGTGAAAGCAGCCTTATCGAGTTATCTTTTTTTAATCGGTTGTCAGTGGTGACATTTCTGCTGTCAGAATGACAGGATGTCATAAGTTCGGTGACGAAGCGTTTCGCATTTAAAGGAAGGGGTTTTTGTTAAGATTTTTCGTGAAAGACAGGACTTTTGACCGAGACCTGCTTTGGGGTAGTTGGAGGTCCTTTGGCTTTTGCTCTGAGACTGTGCCGCGAATCAGTTTTTCGCTCAAGCGCGATTATTTGTTACCTCGCGTGGCCTAACGGGCTGTGATTGGGTTGCTGCATTGCATCTTGCTACATTTTACCCATAAAACTGGGTTTTTTACTACGGGGCTAGTTGCCGGATGAGATATTTGGTGCCGCACCTATAAGTTAGTGGGCTGCACGTGGTACGACAACGTGGAAGTGCGGACTACACGTGCTTCTCATGTGAGAGGTATCTGCCGTCATCACCTGGCAGTAACAACAGGCAGTCACTCTCACTCAGCTCACTCTGCAGGCCAGTAAATCCACTACTTATGTGTAGCCTAGTAGTATTAATACCTGAGCCCTGATTTTACTTCTGTGTACCTGTGATATTTGTGTCTATCAGTGAATAAGCTCTCTGTGTGTCTCTGTGTATCTCTGTGTACTTAGTAAATATATGTGTGTACACCCTACCTGACTGTTTTCGTCAGAGCCCTGGCCTACCCTTGCACGCACACTGGAATCTCTGTAGTAAGGCGCCCTGGGAAAGAGTTCTCTGCATAGCTACCTCGCGCTAGTTGGTGAGTAACACTGATCATCACTGTGTTATAAATTGGCTCCCAACGTAGTGGCAAATCTCTGGGTCTACTCTGCGGTAGCCTCAGTCTAGTGTGTGTGCATAGGTGGTTACCTCTGGCGAAACCATCCTGGTGAATCGTCCGAGACGCTCCAGGACGTTAATTGGTGGTGCTAGCAGCTAAGCACAAAACCTTCCCTTTCGTCTTCTTCCAGCTCCCTACATCTTTGGCTGGAAAAGACACAAAATTCTAAATTCAAAAATTTAAAATAGCTGTGATTTTGGAAATACTTTTTGATTTTATTTGGAATACCCACTTCTTTTCTTATTGTGTTTTTTTTCTTCTTTATGTTCTTTTTTTTATGGTGCACACATATATTTATTATATTATTAGTGTAGATTAATATATAATATATATTATCCTATAGTTTCACCTTGTAAGGTAAACTTAGTGAATCTCTCTGTGTTAACTTAGTGAATTTCTCTGTGTAACTTAAAACTTTTTTATAAGGTGTGTACATACCTTGTAATTTTGAATGTTAACCTGAACTGTGTTATCAGAAAATTTAGAAACTTTTCTCTCTTAATATACCCTTAATCTTTGTTAAATTCTAAAAGTCAATTTGAAACATAATTACCTAACTTAGTACACTTTGTTGTAACTCAATTTACATTTTTACTTTGTAATTGATCCCTATCTGTGCCATTTTATCTTTATAATTGTTGTAAGTAAATTTTTACATAATGGCACAGATGAAAAAATATATTAATTATTTAAGAAAGGATGAACTTGCTAACGAGCTGTCCCACATGGGTATTTCAGTGGAACCGGAAACGACAGTGTCTGGCCTTCGGAGTGAGCTAAGAGCGGCACACCGACTCGTCCGTCGAGGTAGCATCAAAGCGAGTGCTCCGGTACCCGCTGATGCATCGGCTGAGCTCTCGATCTGCCTCCCGAAGGTGTCCGAGCTGGAGGAGGCTATTCAGTCAGGTGACATCTTCATTAATAAGGGTAGTCGTCTTAGGGTGTCCCTCAGGGCCAACTACTTATTGAGTAGGTTAGCTCGTTGTGGTCTGGATTGCCCCGACCTGGTGGATATTCGTGGTAGGCTAGTGAAGATCATCGCTAGGGCTGAACCCAGTAGTGATTCTGAATCCGAAGGTTCGGATGATGATGGTGATGATCCTTCGGGTCGTGACCAGGTAGAATATACTTCACCAGTAGTGAGAGAGGACCGCTCGGTGCGAGCTAGTTCAAGTAGGAATAGTTCTACATGTAACATAGTGTATAAAGAACGTCCCCTTAACTTATGTTCATTTAACTTAAAATATGATGGTTCTACTTGTGTACGTGTGTTTTTAGAGAGATTAGAGGAACTTAGATGTGCTCGGGAGGTTACTAAGCCTAGACTCCTTATGGCTTTCTCCGACCTGTTGGATGGACCGGCTTTGTCTTGGTTCCGTACAAACAAAGCTAACTTCATCTCATATGAGGATCTTATTAGTGAGCTTAGAGATACCTTCGATATTCCTGATTATGATTACCGCCTCAGGAACGAGATAAGACAGCGTACACAAGCCCGCTCTGAGTCCTTGGTTAACTATATATGTACAATGCAAGCCATGTTCTCAAGGTTGTGATGTAAGATGCCCAGTGAGGAACAGCTGGACATTCTCATGCACAACATTAGACCTGACTACATGAAGGAACTGGCCTTGCATGATGTCAACTCTGTAGATGACTTGAGACGTTTGGGTAAGCGCTTGGAGCTTGCGCGTACTAGGGCAGACGCTTTCCATGAGCCTGCTCTTGACAAGTTTGAGATTACATCTGACTTACACCAGCTTAAGAACAAAGGTGTACAAAAGCCCGCTAAGCAGGTGTCTGCAGTGGAGACGCCGGTTACCCCCCACGATCGCAAATGCTTTCGTTGCGGCGGGGGCGGTCACACTGCATACAGCTGCACACAGTCAAGGGAGCTGGTGTGTTTCCGGTGTGGTCTCAAAGGAGTCAAGACCCCAGACTGCTCACACTGTACTAGCAAGTCAAAAAACGCGTAGGCCAGGGCCTTATTAGGAACTCTGTGCATCACTCTGTATCTGAGTCTATTTCTGATAAGGTCCTGTTTCCTAAACGGGATAGTGACATTAGACCGTATCTAGTTGTTAAGGTTTTAAATTTAAATGTCTTAGGCCTTCTAGATTCCGGTGCCTCCTGCTCTATACTAGGTAAGGGAGCGCACCGCATCTTCTTGGAACTGGGTTTTGATCTTGTGAGTATCAATCCTACTTTTCGTATTACAACTGCAGACAGCACTCACTTGCAATGTCTGGGTTGTATCTCTTTGCCAATTGAGTACAATTCGGTTATCCGAGTTGTCAAGTTCTATGTTGTCCCAGGTATAACCACCTCCATGATATTTGGAGTGGATTTCTGGCAACAATTTAAGTTAAGTGATAAGTTAATTTTACAAAATATTAGTCTTGATAGCTTTAGTGATAATAATCCTATAGAGTCTGTGTCCCTTAACGGTGGCCTCGAGGATTACGACAACCTGACAACTAAACAAAGGTGTGTAATCAACGAGGTCATTGAAAAGTTCGACTCGTTGAACACTGATAAGGTGGGTTTAGGTCGGACCTCACTTGTGCACCATGTCATTGACACTGGTGACAGCAAGCCGATCAAGCAGCGTTATTATCCGCTCTCTCCCCTTAAGCAGAAGGCCCTGGAAGCCGAGCTGGACCGAATGCTGGAGATGGGAGTAGTGTCCCCGTCTCAGTCCGCCTGGAACTCTCCAGTGGTCATGGTGGAGAAGGCGAACGGCGACCTCAGATTGTGCTTGGACTCTCGCAAGCTGAACTCTGTGTCTAAGAGTGACGCCTACCCCTTACCCTATATCAATCAAATCTTAGACCACCTTAATAATGCTAAGTATTTAACTTCTGTAGATTTGAGTGCGGCTTACTGGCAGATTCCATTCGACTCACCCCAGTCTGCTGAGAAGACTGCTTTTACGGTTCCCCGGAGAGGATTATTCCAATACAATTCGATGTGCTTCGGTCTTGTCGGAGCCAGTGCCACGATGCAACGCCTCATGGACCGTCTGTTTGGTCCCGAGTTCGACAACAAGGTATTTGCGTTTCAGGATGACATAGTCTGTGTGTCCAGCACCTTTGAGGAGCATGTAGAGCTCTTACATAGAGTCTATCAGCAACTCAAGGATGCTGGCCTAACTATTAACATGAAAAAATCCCATTTTTGTCGGAGTGAACTCAAATACCTGGGGTATTATGTGGACAAACATGGCTTACGGACAGACCCGGGTAAAGTTGAGGTTATCCTCAACTATCCTACCCCTTCTAACCCTAAGGAGGTTAAGAGATTTCTGGGAATGGCCGGCTGGTATCGTCGCTTTGTTAACAACTTCTCGAAGATTAGTAAACCTCTGTGCAAACTCACTTCTACGAACCTTAAGTTCGAATGGACCCCTGAGGCTGAACAGTCCTTTAACCTGCTAAAGTCAGCCTTGGTTTCTGCCCCTATATTAAAAATGCCTAACTTTGAGATGCCCTTCCGCATTCTTAGTGACGCGTCAGCTTACTCAGTTGCTGCTGTACTGACACAAACTCACGATGGTGTTGAGCACCCTATCGCCTACTGTAGCCGTTCTCTCAACAAGAACGAGGTGAACTACAGCACAACTGAGCGAGAACTTCTGGCCGTGATTTTCGCTTTGGAACAATTTCGACAGTACGTCGAAGGCCAAAAATGTACGGTCGTCACGGATCATTCATCTCTTCTGTGGTTCCATAAGCTAAAAAATCCCACGGGTCGTCTAGCACGTTGGAGCATGAGGCTCAGTCAATTCGATTTTGACATAGAGCATCGAAAAGGTAAAGACCACGTTGTACCTGATGCTCTGTCTCGTATCAAAATTGATTCCCTCGATGCAGTACCCACTAAAGACCCGTGGTATGACCACACCATGAATAGTGTTCGGAAGAACCCTAGGAAGTCACCAAATTATGACATTCGTGACAACCTTCTATATAGGTTAACTAAAAATAAATATTCTTTGACTTCAGACTTTGACTGGAAGCTGGTGGTACCTCAGGAGGATCGCTTGCCCCTGCTCTCTAAGTACCACGATGACACACTTAGTGCCCATGGTGGCGTTTGGAAGACGCATAAAAGGTTACCCCTAAATTATTACTGGCCCAAGATGTACGAGGACGTCAAAGAATATGTTGGGAATTGCGAAACATGCAAGCAGTACAAACCCGTAAATACGTCTCGTCCCGGCCTAATGGGTAGCCCGAAGCGGGTTTCGAAGCCATTCGAAGCTATCTCTGTCGATCTGCTTGGTCCCTTTCCCACTTCGAGCAATAGAAACGTACACCTGATCGTGGTCTCCGACTACTTTAGCAAATACGTCATGTTGTGCCCTGTTCGGGTTGCCACAGGCGCTGTAGTCGCGAGGTTCATAGAGAAGAGTGTGTTTCTCGTGCACGGAGTCTGCAAGACTATTTACATGGATAATGGCCCTCAGTTTGTGAGTAAGCCATTTAAGGATCTGTTGGCTAAATACAATGTACCTAATATATATTATAACCCTAGGTATCATGCCCAAACTAATCAGGCGGAACGAGCTATTCGCAATGTGGTTCAAGCGATCTCATGCTATGTGAAGTCACAACACAAGTCTTGGGATCAGTTCTTGGTTGAGATACAGTGTGCTTTAAACACTGCAGTTAACGAAGCAACTCGTTTCACCCCTTACTTTTTGGTACATGGTAGGGAATTTATTGGGGATGGAGTGCTGTACAGGCAGACAGATATCGCGTGCCATCCTACTTCAGTCTCTGTAGACGATCCATCAGCCTTCGGTGTCAAGCTGAGAGAAATACAACGCATTTACGACCAGGTGAGGAAACATTTGAACGTTGCCCACCAGCGTAATGAAAAGTATTACAACCTCAGAAAAAGGCATGTAGAGCTGAAAGTGGGACAGATAGTTTACAAACGCACGTTCTACCTGTCCAACAAGGCCAAGAATTTTACTGCTAAGCTAGCTCCTAAGTTCCTTAAATGTGTGGTGACTGCTAAACGATCCCCTTTAGTATATAGGCTGTCAGATCTGGACGGTAAGGATCTTGGGGAGTACCATATCAAGGACATCCTGAAGTATCGGGAGGAGCAGTCTCCAATACCTAACGTAACTACATAGCACTGTTTCTCTAGTTTATTAAACCAGTGCTATGTGATCATTATGTAAGACTATTTTAATCTTTTGTTTGTATTTCTATATGTGTACGTGACTTTAAATTGTCACGTTGTAGTTTCTTCTATGCACCGCACCGAGCGTTTTTCTCTCATTCGCTTCTCGGTACTCTACAATATCCTAAGAGCTTGGGTAGTGTTAGGGTATCGGCAGTGAGTAAAGGGAGCATTCGTTTTCTATGAAGGGCATTAGACTCTAGTTACTTAGCCTAACCGGTACACGAGTCAGTGTCTAGTTAGGTACATAGGAGGATCTTTCTTTGGTATTGTAATGGTCGTAGTCAGCTGGTGTTTGAAGGACCTAGCTGGTTGTCTTTGTTTATTAGTCAGTACTTTTCTGTTTTCTTTATTGTGTATTTCCAGCGTGTCATATCCGCAGGAAATACTATTAAAGGGGGGGTGGTTGTAGCATTTATTTTCTATAGATGCAGTATTTAGGATGTGAAAGCAGCCTTATCGAGTTATCTTTTTTTAATCGGTTGTCAGTGGTGACATTTCTGCTGTCAGAATGACAGGATGTCATAAGTTCGGTGACGAAGCGTTTCGCATTTAAAGGAAGGGGTTTTTGTTAAGATTTTTCGTGAAAGACAGGACTTTTGACCGAGACCTGCTTTGGGGTAGTTGGAGGTCCTTTGGCTTTTGCTCTGAGACTGTGCCGCGAATCAGTTTTTCGCTCAAGCGCGATTATTTGTTACCTCGCGTGGCCTAACGGGCTGTGATTGGGTTGCTGCATTGCATCTTGCTACATTTTACCCAGAAAACTGGGTTTTTTACTACGGGGCTAGTTGCCGGATGAGATATTTGGTGCCGCACCTATAAGTTAGTGGGCTGCACGTGGTACGACAACGTGGAAGTGCGGACTACACGTGCTTCTCATGTGAGAGGTATCTGCCGTCATCACCTGGCAGTAACAACAGGCAGTCACTCTCACTCAGCTCACTCTGCAGGCCAGTAAATCCACTACTTATGTGTAGCCTAGTAGTATTAATACCTGAGCCCTGATTTTACTTCTGTGTACCTGTGATATTTGTGTCTATCAGTGAATAAGCTCTCTGTGTGTCTCTGTGTATCTCTGTGTACTTAGTAAATATATGTGTGTACACCCTACCTGACTGTTTTCGTCAGAGCCCTGGCCTACCCTTGCACGCACACTGGAATCTCTGTAGTAAGGCGCCCTGGGAAAGAGTTCTCTGCATAGCTACCTCGCGCTAGTTGGTGAGTAACACTGATCATCACTGTGTTATAAACTCTTAATTTTGTTGTTGTACTCTGGTCACGACGTATACCATGATGGGGTATAAAGTACCCATCTGTACTAGCGATAGGTTGTTGACATTCAGTCATGTGCCCTAAAGACTCATATTCTAACATAAACTTATGATACATTTCCATTAAATCAGGTTTAGTATTTAATCTACGCTCAAGGGATAAGAGGCACTGATTAGCTCGCTTAAATGAGTTGCCTAAGAGACTAGGACTTTGCTTTAGTGGGATACGCACACAAAATCGCCCGTCGTCAAGACGAGACGTATTATTAACAAAATGTTTCTCACAAAGCTTTTCTTCAGGTGAATAATGACATGACGACGATGAATTAAGTTCCTCTAATTGCCAAAACCGTGTTAAATCAATTTCACAATTAGATTGTAAGGATTCGTGGTCATGCAAGGAATTCACTAAATAACATTGAGAATTTTTTGTCAACAATGAGATATGACTACCGGACACTGGGCCTGATATGATCCACCCTAGTTTAGTTTCACAGAGCAAGGGTTTTCTATAACCTAACTTTATTCTCCGCGACCCTAACAAATCCCAGAAGAGATCAGCACCTAACAACATATCGACAGCTGCAGGCTTATAAAATGTAGTGTCTGCTAAACAAATATCAGAGGGTATTTTCAGATCACTTATATCAATCTCATGAGTGGGCACATTATTTGTTATACACGGTAAAACAAAACAATAAAAGTCAGAAGTAAAAGTTTCATTCAATGATTTTATACCAATCTGACATATTTTACCTACATGTGAAGTAACATTATTGATACCCAATATTGACTTATCTATGTGAAGCGGTTTCAAACTTAATTGTGAACATAAGCGCTCCGAAATTATACATGAGGTGCTACCGCTGTCCAGGACTGCCCTAACGACATGTTCCTGGTTATTATTATCATAAACCTTCACTAAGGCGGTAGACAGAAGCACGTCGAGTTGTTCAGAAGGAGTTACGTTAGCAGATAAAGTTTGACTACTTGCCCCAACACTGGGCAAGGTAGAAGGTGCTGAAGACGAGTTAGTGTTCACAGGCAAGGGTAAATTATCATTCTGTAGGCTATTACTGTTCCCTGATTTAAATTCAGATACGTGGACGAGACTATTATGACGACGCTTACAGACTAGACAGCCTGATTTCTTACAACGGTTTGCATAATGACCTTGGTTTAAACAATTGAAGCACACCTTAAGGGTATGCAACAGCTTAAGTCGTGCTTCATTGCTAAGTGCGAGAAACTGTGAGCAACTGGACAAAGGATGGTCACCCTTACATTTGGGACATAACTTACCTGATGTGTTAGTGGTAGATAAGCCAGTTTTATTACCTTGTTGAATAGATACCATAGACTTTAACTTGGGATTCAATTTGGAATGAGAAGTCTGAGTAAGTTCTAAGGTTTCCAAAAAGTCAGCACGGCTACGTAGGAAGGACATAAATTCACTGAACTTAGTTGAAGTTTCTTCACTCAAGCGACCTTTTTGTTCTTCCCACTCCCTATAAGTTCTTTGGTCCAACTTTCTAGTCACTAAATAAATTAACAGTGTGTCCCAATAATTAACAGGCTCACCCAAGGTTTCTAAAGCCCTTAAGTTCTTTTTCAACTGATCACTTAAGCGCTTTAAACTACTAGAGGACTCTTTATGTAAATTATCAATGTTGAATAAAGAAGTAACATGGTTCTGAATTAGCAACCTCTTGTTGTCAAACCGTTCACATAATATCTGCCACGCCACATTATAATTACTAGCTGAAAATTCAGTGGATTGAATTACTACTTTGGCAGAGGACTCTAAACTGGTACGCAAGTAATGATACTTATTGATGTCATCTATATCATCGTTGGAATGTATAAGACTGGCAAAGGTGTCTCTAAATTCTATCCAATTCTCATAAGACCCGTCAAACTTTGGTATTTGAATCGTAGGCAATTTGACGAGTTGACGATGACACACAGTACTGTTAACACTACTTGACTGTGGAACCTCATATGTACCTAACAACTCCTGCGCATTCGCTATAGCCTTATAGTACTGACAATCAAACTCAGCACGAGCCTCAAACTGCGAGTGCGAGGCCGTCTCCTCAACCAAACACTCAATCTGTAGCTGTATCTCATCAAATTTGCTATACAAACCCTCAAACCTATTTAAACGCAACTGCAATTCCTTGGCGGCACTAGATGTCAACGGCTGCTTTAATTCCGTATAGTAATTAACAAAAGTAGTAAGTTGACCCTTAAAACTGGCCCTTTTCCTATTTAACTCTTTAAAGGGATCTGATGTGGCCATTTTTGGGAAGCAGACGCAATCACCTGGAACATATACAATATAAACTTTAAATACAGCAGCACTGCTTAAACTTTTTAACTATTATATCCTTTGTAACGTAACAACCTATCTGACTAGACAAATATATCTAAAGATTTGTAAAGGAACCACACCAATGGTTCACTCAATGTAATTGAAGTAAGTACACATTAACTATAAGTCATATCCCTACAAAGAATGACATTCGCTGGGCTATGGAGCGGAAACAGTTAACCCTACTAGTCTTACTTGACTTTAGCAGCGCTTTCAACTCTGTGGATTTTGATGTACTGCTAGGTACATTAAGGTCTATAAATGTCTCTTCTTCTGCTATCTCTTGGTTTGATTCATACCTTCGAGGACGCTCTCAGTGCGTTCGAATCGGTCAGACATCGTCTGACTGGTGCGAGCTATCTGCGGGTGTTCCTCAGGGTGGCGTGCTATCTCCTCTTTTATTTTCTGTCTTCATTAATTCTGCTACTAGTCTTATTACCAATAACTTCCATCTCTATGCTGATGACTTGCAACTGTACCGTCATTTTTCGGCTACCGATCCCCTCCCCGCGATATCATCCATAAACCAGGATTTGGATACACTGAATGGCTGGGCTGATTCGGTCGGATTGCGTATTAACCCTTCGAAGTCGCAAGCCATTATCATTGGTAGTAAATACTACTGCGACATTCTTTCGGAGTCTCAACCTTCTCCTGTTCTTTTAGCCGGTATTCAAATACCTTACGCAGACTCCGTGAAGAACCTAGGAGTGATAATGGATACCACTCTATCTTGGAGCGCCCACATAAATGATGTCAGCAAGAAGGTGCATTTTTCCTTCCACTCTTTGAAGTGCCTCCAAACTCTACTACCCTTGAGGACGAAAATTAGTCTTGCCCAAACTATTATTCAACCCATTATTGACTACGCTGATTCTTGCTATTTGGACGCTACAGAGGAGCTTTTAGATAAACTTGAGAGATTGCAAAATTTATGTATACGCTTCATATTCAATCTTAGAAAGTTTGATCATGTTTCCCACCTTCGCAAAGAACTCAAGTGGCACCCAATCCGCCTTCGCCGAAACACTCGAATCCTCTGCCTTCTTTTCAATATCCTCCACAACCCTTCTTCTCCTTCCTATCTCAGGGAGCGGTTCGCATTTTTTCGCTCTCCTGATGCTCCCTGCAGAACACACCTACGCTCGAATCTTAGATTTCCTAAGCATAAAACTGATTTCTACTCCAATTCCTTCACAGTGCATGCGGTCAGACTGTGGAACTCACTCCCACCTGTCATCAGAGATAGCAAAACTGTTTCTACTTTTAAAAGGAAAGTCCGTGGATACTATTTATCAACTTTGTAACTTATGTATCTATTTATTTATGTAATTATATACCTATACCTATTTATGTATTTGTTTATAAAGTATTTATTTAAATATTTATTATTATATTTATATAGTTAAAACTGCCTCTGTTCTTTTGTATGTGTTTTATATCAATTCTCTCCTGTTCTTCAATTACACACTTTTAATTGTTCTTTTCCTACTTCATGTTCTCCTCTCGCCGGTCTGCTGGGAGATATTTCTTCTAGAAATAAGCAGTACCATTGTACCTAAGTTTCCTGCTATACCTATAATTATTATATACTAGTGTGTGCATAAATAAATAAATAAATAAATAAATAAATAAGAATATGATAAGTACTTATTACTTGAGTACAAATCTAAGCTTTATGCTTGACAAACTATCTGACTAAACAAATATATCTAAGGATTTGTAAAGGAACCACACAAATAGTTCACTCAATGTAATTTAAGTAAGTACACATAAACTAAGTTATATTCCTACACAGAATATAATAAGTACTTATTACTTGAGTACAAATCTAAGCTGTATGCTTCTTTAAGCTATACTAACAGCTATTCTATTCATTGTTCAAGAAACAATAATGAAATTCACTTACAATGTGGACATAACCCTACTTAGGTATGACCTACCTAATAAGCTTTATGGGTTATTCCTTAAAACAATAAGTTGTAGTCAATCACAATGATTGTGTTACAAATTGTGCATTTGGATTATTTCAACTTTAACCTTAAATATGCGCTGTTAACATTTTATGTACTAATTAAATTACCTTTAAGAGTGTTGGGTTATTAATCACACATCCTTGAATAAATAAAATACCATCTCAAATCCCGCGTTTTTGACCGCGTGCTCTCCGACCGGTCTTCACACATATTTTCTTCGTTGGATCCATGCTGATTCCTTTTTTATTATATGATCCGGCGATGAAGGCCAATGGCAACGGGAAATATGCCGGTGCGAAGAATTAGTTGGTGTTTAAAATGAAAAGACTGATTTTTCCTCACAAATAATGCTGTAATGGCGGCAGTGAACATGAACAGAAAGGAACATTTCTTGTACAAAACAGCGCATAGACAAGCGACGATAAATTCTAGACTTTTTTAACCATAATGTTCAGCGATGCACTTAAGGCGTGTCACACACGACTGCAGTTGTAACTTGACGCAACACAGACATAGCAAATTAAATAAAAGCTTGTAATAATCCTTCCGGTCGACTTTGTCCATTTCCTAACTTGACCACTTCCAACAATGAGTTCATGTGAATGTAAAGGAAAATTCCGTACAAATTTAATACTTCGCTGTGCTCTCTAAGGTTAATAAAAAAGCGTAGCAGCAAGTAACATAATATAAAAGTTCTTATAGTTCGTTGTAACTTTGATTGATGTTTTAACACGTTCGCAGTGGTAGTGATTTTTCTAACGGAAAATTGCCGTTTATGACGTATTAAAAAAAACTACCTGCTCTATCTCGTTCAACCCAATTTTCGTTGGTAGTTTTTATGGCAATGTACATATTATATTTTCTTTTTAGATTTATCATTCTCTTAGTTTAGAAGTTAGAGGGGGGGGGGGGGACACATTTTTCCACTTTGGAAGTGTCTCTTGCGCAAACTATTCACTTTAGAAAAAATGATGTTAGAAACCTCAATAACATTTTTGAAGACCTATCTACAGATACCCCACACGTGTGGGTTAGATGAAATAAAAAAAATTGAGTTTCAGTTCTGAGTATGGGGACCCCCAAAATTTACTGCTTTTTTCTAGTTTTATATAAGAATCTTAATGCGGTTCACAGAATACATCTCGTTACCAAGTTTCAATAGCATAGGCCTCATAGTTTCGGAGAAAAGTGGCTGTGACACACGGACGGACGGACAGACAGACAGACAGACATATGACAAATCTATAAGGGTTCCGTTTTTGCCATTTGGCTACGAAACCCTAAAAACCAGCATAGAGGATAAAGGAAAATAGGGAAAAATACATTTTCCATTCACCGCTTTTGTTGGGATCTCGAACTAAACTTCTTGGACTACTTATTAAAGTAAAATGATACAAACAGAAAGCTAAATTCTTTTAAAATTAAGTTATTAATTAACTTATAATAATAGTCACATAAACATTATGGAATCATACAAACTACTCAAAAATTTCGCCCCTTACCACTCCCGGCACAATGGTGCCCAACACACTTACTACGTTTCCACGCTGGATTGCAATGGCCAGCCTTTGCACCAAAAATGAACCAGACCGAGAGTCACCCGTCGTCTCTTAATTATGCTTAAAGCTTAATTAAATCATAGTAATGTTCTTCCCATTATCGTATACTTCTTTCTCTTTTCTCTCTCTCTCTCTCACACTTATACTTCAAACCCCGTTCACTCGTCGTTCTATGTGTAACCAAGTCTTGAACAATCCTTTCTTAGCGTTTTTCAAGTCAAGTTTAGTGATCTACATTTTATGGATACCTTGCCCTAAAATTTCATGTTTCAAGATGTAAGAGTCTCTGTTCTGCGTTGATGGATGAGCGACTTACCCCGTAATCAAGGGGTACTAATAGAGAATTGTAAAGTGTATACAATGAAGGTATTAAAAAGAAACTTGGTCTAAGGTAACCATCCGAACTCGACTGCAAGCAGCATTGCCGTCGCGGCGGCAAGACGACAGTTACTGAGTGCAGTCGCGACGCTGCAGCCGAGTTCGGAATGTATTCTAATACAAATCTATACAGAATGTATGGGGTCGCTGCAATGCCGTGACCGCAGTGCTGCTTGCGGTCGAGTTCGGACGGTTACCTTTATGTTATTGTAACGGTGCTGAACACATTAATTTTTTTTTCTGGAATTTTTGTCTGTTCGTCAATTAGTCTGTTAGTCCTTATTTCTGTTTATTCGCGATGGACGAAAAAACTACTGAACGGATTTTGACGCGGTTTTTTGATTACAAAGATCTTGGTCAGATTTAAATCTTACGTTTGTTTGATCGCAATTGATTTGGTAGAAGCGGAGTTATGAACAAATATAGAATAATCAAGGTTGGATTTCTATGCAGTCATCATTCTTTTAGCCGCTACAACCGACATCAACGCGGGCAGACCCGCGGTCATCGACTAGTTTATTGATATAGATCTCAATATACCTACCTCTACTATTTTATAGTGACGTCATAAGATTGAATACGAACACGTCTGTTCTTTGAATGTACGCTCGATAAGATATTGTAATAGGTGTCTCGAAGCAACGACCAGCCAACCTTTGTCAAAGTCGTGTCAGTTCACAGTTGTGTTCAAACTAAGTAGACTTGGTTATAAAAGAGGAGAGAGGACGTCACGTGGTTACACCCACGTAGAACCATTTCCGTGGAAATACGGGAATAAAATATAGCCTACTAGCTGTTCTTCGCGTATTCGTCCGCGTAGAAGTAGTTATCGTGTAAAATTATTACCCTCCTTTTGCACAGTCAGTTAAAAGGTAGCCTATGTCCTTCCCTTGGACTAAAAACTATTAACCAAACTTCATCAAAATCGGTGAAGCGGTTTAGGCGTGGAAACGTAACAGACAGACAGGCAGCCAGAGTTACTTTCGCATTTATGATTATTATTAGGGATTAAGGATGTTAATCTACAATAATGTAGCTTTACTCTAGTGAAATAATTTTTAAAATCGGTTCAGTAGTTTTGGAGAAAAATCTTTCCTATCTATCTATCTATCTATCTTCACGCCAAATCCCTTGCGGGGTAGGCAGAAAGAACCGAGCGCCACACGGCACGGTCCATACACACCTCACTTGCTTCTTCAACTTTCATTTTTCTTTTCATGCATGCACGTCGGTTCCTACGGCTCTTGACACCACCTTCAACTAAAACACGATTAAAATCTTTCCTCTTTATAATATTAGTTATAGATGGCGTGACTATACTTAGTTAGATAAGTGACTACCGTGTGAATACCATTAAATGAATTCCTCTGACAAACTTTGTGCTTCATCTTAGACTAGGTAGTTTATATTAATTTCCCGCGACTTCGTGCGAATTTAGTATTTACCCGGGAAAGTTTATCAAAGACCAGTCGTTTAAAAAGCGGCTGGTCTTATAATGACAAAAATTCAAGGGAGTTTACCGAGTTCTTCGAGGGTTAAGCCAGCCTCACATGCAAGTGATGCACCTGTTAACGCACGAGGTTGTGACAAAAAGAAGAAAACTCCAAACTAAATTCTGTACCAACCTGTGTGGCCAGCGTAATACGCAGCCTCATACGAGTAGAAGCCTAAGCCCAGTAGTCGACTGCGATAAGTTGATTGATTGATTGGGTAAAATTTGTTAATTTCGTCTAAATATTTAAAGAACTAGCGGACGTCACGCGGTTTCACCGGCGTAGATCTCGTTCCCGTGGGGATACGGATACGGGAATAAAATATAGCCTATGTTCACCGCAAAGAGCGTAGCTTCCTAACAGTGAGAGAATTTTTCAAATCGGTCCAGTAGTTCCGGAGCCTATTCGTTACAAACAAAAAAACAAATCTTTCCTCTTTATAATATTAGTATAGATATAGATTAGTATAGATGATGCACTGTGAAGAAATGCCGGACAGAATTTATAGTGTGGCTCTTTTTACTATGTTTTACTCCTACCGACTAAAAACCACACGTATTCTATCTAACAGCCTACGGTTGGGAGCCCCGGGTAAGCCCTCGGAAGGATACCCCAGGACTCCTAACAGAGTTTTTACTGCGGTAGTCGAGGTATTGTAATGTAATCTCCTCCCGATATGTAGGATATGCCTTCATATTGCGAAGGACTTTACTGTAACCACGTGGGGAAAATTCTAGTAGGCACAGAGTTTTGTTTCGAATTTTCCTTCCCTTCACCATGACCTCGTTCTGATTGTCAGCAAGTACACCAATTAAGCCTTAGCCCATGAAAATGTCACTGGGGCTCCTATGCTATGTGCCCACTACTCTAAGTGGCTGGTAGATTATATTGAATAACAGCCACTTGTTTCCACAATATTTAATTATTCTACACTTGACCGGTTTCGCCTTTCGGCATTTTCAAAGGCCAAATCAACATAATTATAATTATTACGACGACTACATCATTTAAATACACGTAAACTATAGTTTACGTGTATTTGTTTACATTACAGTGTATTTGTGTACATTAACAGTGGATGTAATGTTGTGGAACAGTACAAGTACAAATTCAATATGTGCAGCAGGTTCCACCAAGTGCCATCAATCAACAGTATAGGTAAATGGCTGGTAGTAATATTCTTTTTTGTCTTTTCATGACCCAATGACTCGACTGTCTTGTTGGTCTATAGGTCGAAATATGCGACTGCGGACCACGAGGTTCGATTCCCCAGCACAGACAAAAATTTGTGTGATCCATAAATGTTTGTCTTAAGAGTCTGGGTATTTCTATGTATGATAAGTATGTATTTAAAAGTATATAAGAGTCCGTGGTCTGATACCCATAACACAAGCAGGATATTCTTAGATTACTTTGAGATTAGATAGCGTTCTGTGAAAATGTTATTTAGAATTTTATTTATTTATTTAATTTAATGACTTTAGATCTTCAATTTCATTGTAAACAAAATACGATACTATTCCAAACAGAATGAAATCAATCACACATTTAGCTCAATTAAGCGCCGAAAGTCATTTTGTTGTTTACTTTGTATCGTAGACAATTACAAACAACATGACTCTGTAATTGCCTACATTAATTTTAAAGCTACTAATTCCTTTGAAAATGGCGTTTTCTTCTACAACAACAGCCAAGAAATTCTCGCCTAAATGAATTTATCTCCATCTTAATTTAGGTTGGAAGTAGATTAATACTAATCATTCATAATCAAAACCATTTACATCTGAAACGGTAGGTACACTTTTGTAACTTCAAGTCATCACAACACACACTTTACGGTTGCCTGTAAGATATTGCTCTTAGCGATAAGGCCGCCATTTGTACATTATATATACTATATATATATTTCTTTTATCAATTTCATGTTTGGTGTACAATAAAGTTTTACTTACTTACTTACCTACTCACTATCATCATTATTGGCGCGCTAGCACCGGTTTCGTGCGCGCTCTACGATCATGGAAAAACATATGTCGTGATCTGCGCAATTTGAATCATACCATGCATATTCTCTACCTGCACTGATCTCTTTCGATTCCAATATTGTCAAACATCGTCAGTACCTACTGTAGTTGGTAGCACCTATATACTGCCAAAAACTCTGTAACAATAATAATGGGATGTACTCGTAGTGATAATACCTACCTGGGTACACACAATTTAGTGCTCCGTGACTTCTCGACCAGGCTACCGCTATACATGTCAGTATTCTCTACATTTTGTTCACTAACTTAACTTCTCCAATTCATCTCCCGTGAAAACCTCTCCTAATTTTGAAGTACTGCCTGAGCTCAATTCTTTTTCATAAAACAAAAATGTAATAAGTCCTATCCCAATGTTAAGATATAGAATTGGTATTATGACGAGTATCTATACAAAGATCGATTAGGTTCTATTATAGAGAGTTTGTTACCATCGATGAACTATGAAAATACTGAATCGATTGTAAAAATTCGATATAAAGGTGTAACATAATGCTGTCATATTACCACAGGGTGAAAACTCCATACAAAAGATTTTTTAGCCCCTCTCTATAAAATAAAGTGCAGAGGAGCTTATGGCGAGACTTTGTCTGTAGCTGTGACTCTATGGCATTAAACTACGTCACTAGATAACGTGGATCATCTGTTCAAAGTTTGAAATAAAACAAAAATGACAACGTCAATCGGATTGAACTTTCACTTTCACAGTAAACGTGTTACAGAGGGGCAGTCTGGTGAGAGCGATCTGATGGCTTTCTTGTTTAATTCTGTCACTTACACTAAAAACACGTTAAGTTTGTATAGAGATTGAATGTCTGTGTGACCACTACGGTTAAGCAAAACGTTTCCTCAAAATACCCGCCAACTACATATATGACAGCTGTGGCGGGGGTTGTAAAAATTGCTCAGCGGGGGGCAGGGAGCTGCCTATTTGTATGTAATCTTTACTAATATTATAAAGAAGAAAGATTTGTTTTTTGTTTGTTTGTTTGTTTGTAACGAATAGGCTCCGGAACTACTGGACCGATTTGAAAAAATCTTTCACTGTTGGAAAGCTATACTCTTTGCGGTGAACATTGGCTATATTTTATTCCCATATTCTCACGGGAACGGAAACTACGCGGGTGAAACCGCGTGACGTCCGCTAGTCTTATATATAAAATTCTCGTGTCACAATGTTCGTTCCCGTAATCCTCCGAAACGGCTTGACTGATTCTCATAAAATTTTGTGAGCATATTGAGTAGGTCTGAGAATCGGCCAACATCAATTTTTCATACCCCTAAGTGACCGGGAACGGGAATAACATTCCACGCGGGTGGAGCCGCGGGCATCAGCTAGTACTATTATATTATCTTTGATTACTCAATGGAACGGAGCACTAAAAATATCTAACTACAAAAATACAAGAGCTTTCCGTACATTATTGTAAATACGGGTATTTGGGTTAGACGAGTGCTACGAAGTTCGTAGAACATACAGACATAGCCCTGAGTCATAGCTAGTAGTTAATAAATCTCACTGTATCAATAGGTGAGAGTTACAACAGTAAAGTTCTGAACTGTCCCAAACAATGGGTCGAGAGGAAACCGAGTAAACTTTCATTTAATGAAAAAGCTTTGGTTAAGCTTTCTAATCTGATTACTGGGGAAAACTTTTACTTATGTACGGCTAATTTGTTCTTGTTGTTGCCCTAAATGTATTAATTGAAATATGTTTGGGTATTTAGGTATACGTGTTAGCTTTTGTTCGGAAAGAGAATGGACGTGACAATAAATGGTACTAATATTATTCAGAACTCCAGTTTTATTTTGAACTAGCGGACGTCATGCGGTTTCACCCTCGTAGTCCCGTTCACGTGGGAATACGTGAATAAAATATAGCCTATGTTACTCAGGGTGAATATAGCTTTCCAATAGTAACATAATTTTTGATATCGGCTTAGCAGTTTTTGAGTTTATTCATTACAAACATACACACACACACACATACACACGCACATACACATACAATTTTTTCCTCTTTCTATTAATGTTAGTGTAGAGTGTAGTTGAGGAATGTGTGGTCCATTGCGCCAACGTGATGTTGATGTTATACGAAGTGTCAAAACCCTCCAGGTTTTGACACTTCGTATATTTTATTATGGAATACTTACATTTAAATCGGATTATTCCCACACTCTCCTATTCCAGAAAACCAGGATAAAATAGATATAGCAATTAATAAATACATTCATGAAATATTTTCACAACGCCATCTGATACCATTCAAAGCTAGGATTAGTGGTAGTAGACAGCGGTTACTAATACTTAATTTTGTTTTTGAAATTTAATTTAACTTTTTTATTTTTTTTTGTTTTGAAAATACATAATTATAATATAACACATAGAACACCTAAATTCTTATGAAAAATATTTTATGATACACACATTATGTCTGGTAGTGGGAATTGAACCTAGGACCTCGTGTACAGCGTTCATACTATTCGACCACTAGACCAACGTAACAGTTACAATGAGTTCAAATTCGGTAAAGTCCGGAGAGAAATTAGAGTGTCTTGAAAATAATCAGATGATAAATTGAGGGAAAGTTGGATAGAAAGTAGCTCTAATTTTGTTCTTTTACAAAACGGAAAACCAGTAAGGCAACAAGGTATTTATTGTGTTAGAGATACAAGCCAAGTGCGAGTCTGACTTACGCACGGAGAGTTTCATTCCAAAAAACGAAATAAAATTACTATTGTTGTTGTACGGGAGTCACCTCTTGTTCTATATTTTTAGTAATTAAAAAAAATCGGTTGTCTATAAAGTCGGTTTACTGACGATAGTTGAACGAATGACAACGTCATAAGAAAACACTAATGGAATGGTTTCTCCTCACATGGAACACTCATTGGAACTCCTCAGAGCGAGGTAACGCCCATGAAAAATAAAAAGAATAAAAAATGAAATAAAATAAATGAAAATAAAAAATAATAACTAAAACCAACTTAAACTAAAACTATAAAACTTAAACAAACAAAAATAAAAAAAGACACCAATTGATTATAGCGCCATCTGTTGAAAACATAACTAAAATAAATGGAACGCCTCAAAACGAGGCAGAGCGAGGTAACGCGAGGGAGGTAACGACGAATTGCGTCATATTTTTTCGTTCGTGCAGGCGCCTCCATCGAATTATAAGACGTTGTCACGTCAAAAAATAAAAACCATAATTAAGAGCAGGTGGCGCTTTCCAACTACTTACCATTATAAAACATATTCTAGTTGCAATGTTGCAATTTATTTTTGTTATTATTCCATTTAGAGTTCAAGACACCGACGGTTCATATTTCGAGAGCTTCACTGCGCTATCCTGGCGACAAGAGAACAGAAGACTGGCAGCGTTACGACTAGCTGAGGCGAGGGCTGAACGGCCTCCTCCCGCACCTCAAGATCTGGGTCTTCCAAGTGTGTCGGCTCAATTGTCTCATAAAGAGCATGAACATCTGTACACAGAGGTAAGGTTTTCGAAGTGATAACTCTTTATGGGAAGGTAAATTGCTTCGTTACGTATCGCGTTACGGCGCGAATCGGTCTGGCTTCTCTTTCTAGCAGGCATACGTTGAAATAACATATAGGTAGTTCAACTTAGATAAGTTATACGACCTTCTTCATCTTAGCGTCTGCCAACTTGCTTCCAAACTCTATCTGGGATTTGAACTCAAGGAACAGCTATGAACTGATTTTTTCGACATTATTGGGTGCGACTGTCATCTGACCTTCCATCTCTACAAGGGCGTGTGCCTCTATATCACTAGCAGATGCTTGACATAATTGAGGGCATAATATTTAACTTCATTTGGTATGCTCTTTGAACCGCAATATTGCTATCTTCTCGAGAACATAAAAGCACATTAATGCTGATCTATGTCAAGTAATTGAATGAAATATGCCTAGTAGCGTAAGGTAGTATTACAGAGTTTTCTTCAGAATGAGGTAAATTGTTTTTACCATAATTGATTACCGTCTCTCGTGTAACTGTGTTGTAACATGCAATATTGTCTTTTCATGAACAACATTGTTTTCTCGACGGAATTTTTGTAGCGAATTTCGTATGTAAACATGTTTTAGAACAATATTTCTTTTTAAGTAATATAATATGTTAGCACGAATGAATTAGTTCATACGGTATACTTGAATCGCGGGGATTCTCACTTGCTTAGTTTTTGTGTTCCTGATAGTGGTTGAGATGACAGAGTATTATACTAAAACTATTTAAAACCAAGAGAGAAACATTGACACTAGGTATATAAGAAAAAGTATTCTATAAAGGTTAACTACATGTAACTGTTTAGGCTATATCCAGTTCATAAATTAAAGTTTTTAAGAGACTATACGAGCGCACTTGTAAGACCTGTGTGACACATTACTGCACCTCTCTGTATTTTTAAGACTCTATGAATCTGTCATTATTCTGTCTAATCTTGAAAATAGACGCTTCAAATCTAGACGTTTCATTGACGGTATTTGTCAATAGGTGCTGTATTGCATTGAAAACGCAGTGGGTGCGCCAGCCCCTGACGGTCAGTTTGCAGCATATAAGGATGAGGTGATAGAGCATGCCCGACAAGCGTTCAGGGTGTCTGCCGAAACGCATGCACGAGCATTACACTCTGCTGGGAACGAGCGTCCACCTACTGTAGTCCTCGGCTGTACCGTGCTTGAAGCAGACGGACTGGAAGCCAAGGATGCTAATGGTAAAATTTACTTTCATTTAAATTAGACTAAGCCTGAATTTGTATGACAGTATACCTATACGTACCTGCCGCCTGCTACTTTGCCAAAGTGGATCTTCTAGCAGCTTGAATTTGTGTTCCAATATAATCTGACAACTATTTCAAATAGGCAACAATATTAAAATTATGAAATTACTGCTAGGGTCACTGTAGTGAACTTAATAATAATACATACTGTCCAATCCTGCCCGATCTGACAATAATGTAAACATGTCATGTTTTGACAATCGTTGTCTAAGACAGATTAGTAGAAAAATATAGAAATGACAAATCATTGAATTTTTTACTATCGAGTAGGTATTTTGAATGAAAATAAACTATCATAAAGAAGGTATTTGGTGTCGAAATGATTGTAAGAACACTGTATGACTCCTGGATACTGGAATATAATCAGGGTGAATACTCAATTGCAAGTAACTATGGATATATAGGATCAAATGTGTTTGTTTACATTTTTGCGCAAAGACATTGAAATACAGTATACATAACTGCGAGCGGCAAAGCAGTGGAGAACTAAATGTAATACAATGTTTTGAACAATGTATCCTAACATACAGGCCTAGCCTAGTTTGGGAACCTTGAATTGTAATGTATTATTATTTGTAGTCACCATTAGAAACAATTTTAAGACCATTGCAAGTAATTTTTGTATCAAATAAACATTTTTATTTTCATTTATTTTACATACTTCTTATAGAGAAGTCCGTTAATAACAAAGGATTAATACCTACTCAGGACGAAATGTACGAAAACCAGCCAATCTCATGAGTGACTTGTGTTCAATTATGAATGTGAATCAAATCAGCCTATCGCAGTCAATTGTCATGTGATTGGTCCATTTCCTCACTCTAGTCTGCTATCTACGTTATTATGCAGTATGAACTTGCTCTCCGTATGAATTGAGGAGAAGTGGAGAAGTTATTGCGACTTGTAATACAGCTTTATTTTGTGTGATAGAGACCATGTGATGGCTGGGCCACTGTAACACTAACTTAAGTTGTGTAATTTTGTGGGTTCGATTCCCACCGGAGACAAATATTTGTGTATAATATGTATGTATTTAAAAGTATCTAAGTATTAATATCCGTGGTCTGATACCCATAACACAAGCAGGTTATTCCTAGCTTATTTTGGAATCAGATAGCGTTGTGTGAAATGTCCGTGAATTTTTATTGAAGTGAAACTTCTTTATCGGCGTTGGAAAAAAATTTGAATCACGTCACGTCACGTCACGATTTTTGGTTACGCGCCATCTTTGTTCTGTTCCCCACCACGGTGGATTCGAATTAAGAGTACTTTATCCAGGGATAGCATGTCATTTAAGGGTTTTTGGACTTTTGGACTTTTGGGCTTTTGGACTTTTGGACTTTTGGATGGGACCTTGGTACTTTGGGTCTTTGGGACTTTGGAACTTTGGGACTTTTGGACTTTTGGACTTTTGGACTTTTGGACTTTTGGACTTTTGGACTTTTGGACTTTTGGACTTTTGGACTTTTGGACTTTTGGACTTTTGGACTTTTGGACTTTTGGACTTTTGGACTTTTGGACTTTTGGACTTTTGGACTTTTGAACTTTTGGACTTTTGGACTTTTGGACTTTTGGACTTTTGGACTTTTGGACTTTTGGACTTTTGGACTTTTGGACTTTTGGACTTTTGGACTTTTGGACTTTTGGACTTTTGGACTTTTTGACTTAATTTAAGGTGAAGTGAAAATTAAGTTTATGAAGAAGTTTCACTTCTTACGTGTGTACACTAAGTACACGCAATTTTTTTATTTAATTAGAAACGCCCGCACATAAAAGCGCCGCACTAACGAAAATATATACTATAGCAATAATACAAATTTTCTTTTTACATCAAAAGGGTTAAAACGATGATTTTAAACTGTCATTTTATTTGGTGAATATAAAAAAGTACATTTGAAAATAGAATAGGTGTTCTCTATTTTAGCACAAAAAGGTTGTAAATCCAATACTAAAATGGCGGCAGTGTCAGTGTGGTGATGAAAGTTAGCCTAAGCTTAATACAACGCTCTCTGCACACACATTCTACTTTTACGGTTCCTTGTTTAAATAAATGATGGGTGTCATTTGAATAAATTTCTCGTTCCTCGGCACACTTACTACGTAGACATTTGAATATTAATCCTAATAAAGAATATTTTATGTACATACATTGCTGTATGTGTTCTGCCTTAGCTTTTTCGTTGATATTTATCTTAGTACTTTCTTGTTGATAGAACCATTATCTGTTACCATCGGTAAAGTGCCATCTCTCGTTTTGTAGAGATCGTTAAATGAATTCATTAAATAAAAGTTGCTGTTAAAATATTCTAGTTTACTTATTTAACCCCCAGGTATCGTAAGTGCACTCAAGTGTCAGTGTGCTCGTAAGCTTTTACCCATTTCGCTATAAATTCCTACTGTTACTGAATGTATAAACACAGTTCTAGGAAACAGTAAAAACAAATTTCCATTAACTAAAACTCTGTTTCAGCAGTTTCAAAGCGGGCAAAAGTTGAAAGGTATTCAATTTATACTTCCGTGAATTTCGAAATCCGTGTACCTAAATCTACTTACACATATAATACATATTATGTAGCAGAACACGGTACGTTACCGAAAAGATGGCATATTCTAATTCGATTCCAAAGCTTGTTTTTACCTAAATTTATTCATTTGTCTTTGTTATATAAATGTAGCAGAAATCCCCACATAAGTTATAGGTACTGGAAACGACTAAATTCACACGGTGCATACCCCAATATCTATCCTAGTTATTTTTTTCAATGAATAACTCTGAGCCTAGCAGAATGTAGCTACCAGCGAGGATTTACCTAATGATTTGGTACCTCATCACGTTTTTCAGGATGTGAGACGTGCTTAAAACTGTCACGTCACACTAATGATTTTATAATGGATAATGTTTTTCTTTTACTACTTTACAAAATAAGCTAAACACTGCTGATAAAATTTATAGTGAAATAAAAATTTCACATGCTCGTTGTGGAATACCCAGCCTACACAGGAACTTCGGTGTCACGAGTGAAGCTATACCTCTCGCCTCTGCTTGTATCACTTTTATACACTCCGTACGGCATCAACATGATCAGCGGCGTAAGAAATCCCTTTCCTTTGTTGGCATGCAAAGTTCCATCGGTGTAGATAGAGCTTTGGACCGTAGTTGTCCTGTATAGAATTTTTCCAACTCTACAAAATGAGCGTAATTCTATTTGATAATTCTACTCGTATTCTACTCGTTTAAAAATTAGGCGCAGTCTGTTTAACCACTTCAAAGTACAATAGTACAATAGCGTGGAGCACAGTTGTACAAATTTTTATTTAAGATTCAAGTTTATAATTAGGAGAATTGTTGCCTTGCTTTATATTAAAGTAAAAAAACCTTTTCCCTTTCACATGATAAAAATCTTAAGTCTTTCAGTTTTGTCAATAGGATTCAGCGATCCATATTGTATGCTGGGTATACAACCTGCATCATTGCCTGCCTCTCCGCGAGCTTCAGAAGATGAAGGACGGAAGCACGGATTCAGGTTGAGTTTTAAACGACGGGATGGACGTCAGCAGCGTGACTCCCTTGGGAGACTCCCCGCCCGCTACATACGCGCCACCAGCGTTAGACCTCATACTCTGTCACCTAAGTGGAATGAAACGTTCAAATTGTAAGTCCTTCTTGATGAATTTTATAGATTGACCATAGTATACCTTTTTATATGATTCTCGTTTTTATGGTATTAAATCTTGCTGTAAAACTATGGGTGTTGTAAGTTTGACTTGTGTATGTGTGTGTCACCTTCTGGTTCTTGGCTATAAATTTTGACGATCATCAGGTTACGTTCTGAGTGATGACAGGATTTTACAAAAAAATCATAGGTCAAATTTATCGGAAACGTGATATACTACTGCTACTTTGATGGTATTTTCACGATTTGGATCAATTATTCTGGGGGATGCCAAACTCCTTAGAAAATTACAGGATATATACCATGTTTGGACTTATTAGAAAAGTCTTAAGATCGGGGTTTCTTTTATAATTTACATTAATCAATTAAGGGTACTGTATTACTAAAATCTTTTTAGTGATATTGATGACATATCATCGGACGTTCTGCATTTGGATATTTGGGACCACGATGATGAGAGCTCAGTACTAGACGCGGTATCCCGGCTGAATGAGGTGCGAGGCGTACGTGGCCTAGGACGATTTTTCAAGCAAGTTTGTCAAAGTGCTCGTCAGGGAAACCAAGACGATTTTCTGGGTGAGTCTTTACTTAAAGTATTATAAGCATGCGAGAGGCAGCTGTGTTGGGTTTGATATAGCTTTATTATAGGGTTTATTACAAATTTCCTTGCTCATAATGGATATTTCTCTAGTATCCTTGCAATTCATGGGGTAGGGCTATACCGGCTCATTCGGCCTAAATGGCATGGCAGTAGATAATAACAACAGCAAAGTAGTGTCATATCATATCTTCATGGCTACTGAAACCGAACATTTGCATGCATCAGTTACATTAGGATGCGAGGCATTCATACAATACCCTTTCTCCTATACAATGAGGAAATATAAACCACTCCTTCGTTTATGTCGTCATGCGCTATATAACTCTGATTCAATTATAAAAGTGCCGGCACAAACAAAGCTTTAACTTCCATGCAATTTTCCGTTCCATTTTGCAAACTTTTTCAAACAACTTTGTCGGCTTTAAATAAATCAAATCAAATCTGTCTATAGGTTTAGATTTAACGACTTTTCGCAATTTATCTTCAAGCTGCTTAAAATATACATATAATACCTATGTAGCGTCCCACCATTGGTACCCTGGAACGGGAGTTAGAAGAAAAAGAAAAATGTCTGTTAAAAAGCCATCTATAGTTAAAGGCTACCTAAAAATTGTTGTTTTGCTCTTACCTAAATCTTAGCTGTATTCAAGGCGACGTAAACGTAGAGGGTCAGGTTCCTGCTCAACCTAAAAGCCGTAACGAGCCTTTCCAATTATGTAAGCGGACGTTTGGGATCTGAGAGCTTATGGCATAATCTGTCCGTCAGAATTGGAAGGACTTGGAAGTTAAGATTAAGCGTGTGCAGATAATATTTAGGTTTGATAACGTAAAAGCTTCGGAGTATCAAGTCTAATTTAGACATGTAGACAATTTTTGATGATGATTCCAAAAAATACGGATATAATTCATCCTGAGAAAGTCTTTCGCACAAGATGCTAATAAATTTTAAAGTCGGATCGTAAAATCTGAAATTATATGAAAAATAAAAACAAAAATGCGCCTGATATTGTGAAATTTGTACTTCATTTTTAATAACACGAAAGTAAAATAAAATCCTCCGAATAGAATTAGTGTCACTCCAGAAGATACGAAAAGAGATGGAAATAATAACACAAAGAAACCAATTATTATAACTACTTATTCAAATTTCGCAAAAATTGAGATGTAAAGCACCACAGGTATTCCTTTCCCTCACTGTTTCGTTTCCGTTTTCATTTCCGATTTCGTTCATGTACAAGACTTTTTTCTATTCTTCGAATCATTATTGTTCTATTTAGCGTTCCATTCCATACAATTCTATGAATGTTTCCATTTTCTTCTTCCGCATACGTGACGTCCCTGGGGACTCTGTCTACCGCGTATTGTATCTTGTCAGCATAAGATAACAACATTTTGGGGCATACACATTGTAAGGCTAGAAATGTTGTGGTTATGTTTGTGATAACTAGTTGTGCGTAAAAAATAAATAGGTTATGCATTCAGTCATTCTATATGAGTCTGCTACGCACTTGTAATCTAGCTTTCCAATAGATGCGACCTTTCGTTGGTCCCACCGGTGTTGAATGTCATAATATAATTTGGATTACGTAACTGCTTTCCATTTGGATGACGACGTTAGGGCACTGTGTTTCTAAAAAATAATGGAAATAAAAAGAAATACCAGTGTAAAAATAATTGCCTTTTTCGTAGGTTGTGTGAACATTCCACTACGCGAAATCCCTTCAACTGGAGTGGAGACATGGTACAAACTTGAGGCCCGATCTCAGCGCTCCTCAGTTCAAGGCCGAATCCGCCTCAGGTTGTGGTTATCGGCCAGAGAAGCAGGCCGCCATGATGATGACAACTGGCAACAGGTAGGTACAATTTGAGCTCGTAACAGTTGTATTGCCACTTTACTATCTTTGGCAGCCGTAATTGTTGTGAGATGTGTGTATCGTTGACCTTGTCTATCTGGTGCATTATTATAAGTTTATTTGGTGTAGTTGTAAAAACAATGTCATAACGTTTTACCCAATATGTGTCTAGATATACCTGGAGATATTTCCAAACGATTAATTACAGAAAATTTCTAAAAAGCTCTCGTAGCCGCACTAGCTGAGAATTCTATAAAAGATCGCTGCGTTAAGCATTTTAGATTAACGTCAATCTTAGGATGGGTGACAGCTTTGCAACATTTCTGTTTATGAACGTGTCCGTGCTTCAGAAGGTACGTTAAGCCGTTGGGCTTGTCACAGTCTCCTAGCAAGCAAACTTGAAATTCTAATTTGGAATTCCAATGTTTTTTGACTTTTAAATATTTGAATTCCAAATGATTATAATATATTGTCAGCAGTCCTAGAACTGTTTGCAAATTTTAAAGTTTATCAGTATATTGGAAATTGGTGAAAGTTACGCTGTAAGGTTCCATCACATAATTCACTGTTGAATATATAAAAGCGTGTTAAAAATGGCAGCTTTACCAAAGTCCCAAGCCAGGCGACTATCATCGCTACCAAAGCTTTTAAATAAGTATAATGAATGCCTAGTGACTTATTTTACACGTCCTCCTCAATAGTTTCACACGCTCGTTACATCAATTATGTAGGTACGGATCGCCATTTCCCGCTCGTGTTCGGTTGTAAATTATGTGGGTCTTACAACGACCTAGTGATCGAATGTGTGTAGTATAGATGCAGGATAGCTTTTTTCTCGTTTTAACCTCTCTCTATAAAATAGAGTTCAGAGGGGCTTATGTCGAGACTTTGTCTGTAGTGTGTGACTCTGTCGCATTAAACTACGTCACTAGGTCACGTGGATCATCTGTTCAAAGTTTGAAATAAAACAAAAATAACAACGTCAATCGGATTGAACTTTTACAATCAACGTGTTAGAGAAGGGCAGTCGGGTGAGAACGATCTCACGGCTTCTTGTTTTAATAGTAAAATATATTGACAAATTGGGCTTACTAGATGTTTGCCACACCAGACGTATTACTATCGAATTGTCGTCTCTAATGCCGTGTTGAAACGGAAGGTAACATATTGTGGCTACCATCTGTAGATATTTTTATAGTTCAATTTCAAATGTTTGTATTCCCATCAGTTTACAAATTTTCAAGTTAATCAGACTTCTGAAAATTCGCTCTAAAATTTTGTTACATACAAATAGATGAAACTAATAAACGCGTGTTAAAAATGACAGATAGCTTTGATGAGAGCCCGAAGGCGAGTATCATAGCTACTAAAGCTGTAATATAATGGAGGCTTTGTGAGATATGTTAGGTATCTACTACTCAATAGTTTCACACGCTCGTTACATCAATTATGTAGGTACCGATCGCCATTTCCCGCTCGTGTTCAGTTGTAAATTATGTGGGGCTTACAACGACCTACTGAACGATTGTGAGTAATATAAAGATATACTCGTACACCCAGTATAGCATTTATTTTTCTTTTTCGGTGGTAAGGCATACGCCCTCATTACAGAATTTGGTTACTGGATGTTTGCAACCACAAACGTGTTACACTCGCACTGACGTCTCTATTTCCGTGTTGAAACGGACAGTAATAGGCTGTAACTGGGCTGTGATTATCAGCTATTGAACTTTTTGAAAGTGTATGTTATCCATGTGTAGGACAGTAAGTGGTGGAGAAAATGTTTAAGTCTTATAAGCAACTTTATAATTTTCTCCACCACGTAACAACGACCTGCCTCTACCAACATAAACAAGGTCTGAGTGGTGGAGTATGATCCAGTGCTCAATCATACACCAACATTTTCCGAGCGCTTTGATTTTGTCTAAAACGACCAGGTATCATAGAAGGTGTAGTCCAGCGTAGGTACCTACTTGTACATAAATATGTATATTGTATCAGTGAAATCTACATAAGTAAAGAAACTAAAACACTATAAATCTTACACTAATCTTCATTTATAAAGGTACGTCAACACGAGCGACTATTTGGAGTGCTGCTTGCCCATGAAGTTGATACAGCAGGAATAGCTGCTGCAAACGCTGAAGGAGAGAGCAGCTCTATGTTCGAAGGTGAACTATGTGGCGCCGCCCAGACCTTACTCCACCAACATGCGATACAAGGCGATCTCAGTGCTTTGCAAGCTGCCATTGCGCGATTTGCTGCAGCCTGCAGACTGAATAGCGATGCACCGCTTGATCCTAAGTAACTATTAGTTCACTTCTAGTAGTACTATAATAATGAACCTCTGCAACAGAATCTATAACAAACCCTGAGCATGAGGCCTCAAGGCTATTGAAATAAAAAAGATACAATATCCAGTGCATTATAAAACTACAAAATTAGATAGCATGCAGACTGATGCTTTTCAGAATTAATACCTAGTACTTATCTAACAGATTCTCCTATCTTAAACGTTGAGACTCTCTTAAAAAACTATAACATAATGCTGCTAAATATTTTGTAGAAACTGCTCTTTCTATAGATAGTTCAATTTCATCACCATCACCAACTTTATTGATCATCATTTCATTTTTTGAGGGTATTTCTAACTTTTACTTCTTATTTGAAGGTACATGTATAAATTGCTGACGGAGTTAGAACGCGCATGGTGTGCTAGTGAAGGCATATCTGGTAGTGGTAGTGGAGACTCAGGGTCTGGAGCTTCACGAGACGAAGAGCGATGGCTTGCAGATTGCTTCTGTGAATTTGTGGAACGAGCTTTACACCAACTGCGACTGCATAGGGATCTGTACCCTGTGTTACATCAACATAGTCTGAATAAGTAAGTAACAAGTCTCAAACGAAATAACTGGAAGGAAGTTTTTAAACAATTGGGTTTCAGAACAACATAACGAAAGACCTTAGTGAAAATATAGAGAATCGCGAATTTATTAAACGAATTTATAAGAAGCTTAGTATTCATTAAGAAAGCAGTTTGTTCTAAAGAATATTTAAGAGCTTTAGTGAGATAAATTGCAATAAACAACAATTATGATGAAAAATTCGTTGAGAGTAAATATATGGCAAAAATTATGGTAGAAGCAAGAAAAATAAATCACTTTAATTGTTTGATATCAAAAGTATACCCGAAATAAAATAAAAGCATAGGTAGATATGTGAAGGGAAGACATATACCCGTAATACCATAGACATTATATAATATAAAGTTCATAGTTGTGTATAAGTGCGAAATGTAATTTTGGTTTAATTTTTTTTCAAATTAGGTCATCAAAATGATCGCCGTAACCTTAAACCCTAGTTTTGATAACAATGTGTCATCATACGTTACAATTACAAGCTGCAAATTTATGAAAATGAGGTTAAGACGAAGTTTAGTACCTAGGTACCTAATAGTTCTAATTGGAACCTTGGATCATTGTATTTATGTTTGTTTCTAAGCGAATGTGATTTATTCCAAAGCCACCTTTATCTATTTATTTAGTGTATATGTATTACCATGTAGAATGAATTGACTGACTGTATAGTGATGAGATTATGGTTTCCTAATTAGACCAGAATTTGCCAATACTTAGTCAGTTGGAATATCATCTATAGGTACAGTTTTTGTACGTAAATTCATGCAATAAGGACATTGAACTGTATATTTCTGAGAAAGATTTCGTTGCAACATCTCAAAATAGATAGTTATAAATTTTTACCATCGCTGAAAGCAACAACTTTCACATATCAGCTTGTAAATGAATTTTGCTGTCGCTCCGAACGTCTTTCTGAAGCAATAACACGTATGTTAGGTATTTCCACGAAGTTCTTGTTTCAGGTTAGAATATCTACTGCGGTGTTTAAATCATTTATCACAAATGAAAGCTTTCTGGCGATGCTGTCCTTTCAACAAAGAAATTAGGCAAGTAGATTATAATTATTATTTGATTTGTATTTGATTCGGTAAGTAATGTATAGGTTTGACAGGGTACATATTATGATGTATTTATATATTATGTACCCTGTCAAAACCTTATTTTAATTTACACTTTTAATATATAAACCAATTTTAGCCTCTCTCTATAAAATAGAGTGCAGAGGGGCGTTTGTCGAGACTTTGTCTGTAGTCTGTGACTCTGTCGCATTATGCTACGTCACTAGGTCACATGGATCATCTGTTCAAAGTTTGAAATGAAACAAAAATGACAACGTCAATCGGATTGAACTTTTACAATAAACGTATTAGAGAGGGGCAGTCTGGTGAGAACGATCTCACGGCTTTCTTGTTTGGCAGTGCAATACTTTTTATTTTGCAACATTTATAATCGTTAAGGGATCTCTACATCAGAACCTTCTAATTGTTGATAACGAGAACACTTTTCACAACTCAGAAGTTGCTATGCAGTAAAAAACTTTTTTTTAAAACAGGAGTGACATAGTCAGTTCACTGCGAAAAGGCACCTCGGAATGGTACGAAGCACTTTGCGCTCAAGACACGGAATCGGAACGCGGCGAGGATCTCGTCAACCTCATCACGCTAGTACAAATAGATCTGCAGCAGGGTCTCACATACTACCACCCGCTCTTTGAAACGTAAGTACCTTTTTCTCATCTAACTAACAGCATAAAGAGAAAATATCTATTTGCTTGTAACCGATTTCAAAAATTTTTTCACTATTAAAATATTAACGGTTTCTTTTTAATGTGTGGAAACCCTGCTAAGCCGGACTTCTACCGACTAAAACCACACAATGCCATATAACATTCTATGGCCGGAAGTCCCAGGGTTCCCTGCAGACGTGTGGTTATCGCGAAACAAACTGCACTCGACAGTTTGGCGATTCGTTTGTATTAGTTTTAAGTGCAAGTGTATTAAGTTATAATAAATAAAAAAAAAATAATAAAAAAAAACTTTGGCTACCACCGCGACCTCGCCTAGATGGTTCGGGTACTATCCCGCGTCTGGGGGGGTTTGTTCGGGTGTTACCCCGCTACTTAGGGAAGGGGGGGGGATAGTTGGATGCTATGCCACTACTATGAGGGGCAAAGATACATAAAAGGGAGTGGAATTCTTCCAAAGTTAGGCTTACCCGGTACAAGATGGGTAGTTAAATACTGTTTAGTTTAGTCGGCTCGTGTCATCCATGGCGATTTTTACAAGAAAAACAAATTATATATATGTAACAAGCGATACATAAACAACTCCAGAAAACTTCATACTTATTTGCGTAAATAAATGGTTATTCTCCTGAGTATATTTACGTGTGGATGTTCGCACGCATGTTTTATTTACGTTCATCACTGATGGACGAAAGGACTGTGAGAAAAAGTTTCGATATCCCAAAGGATTCCAACCATTTCATAGATGGAAATTGATGGAATACAGTTTCTTGGAATATAGACATGTTTCTTTTGTTACAGGACAAATAACGTTCACTACTTCAGCGTAGTTTTCACACAAATAGATAAAATGGTAAGTTTAATAATAATGTTGTAACGGATTTTCTTTCATTAAAGCTGCTTAAATCGGATTAGTACTGAGTTCTCAGTTTGTTTGAACCTACTGTTTATTTATTACAATATATATTATTTTTAATAACGTGGCGCCCGCGACTGAAATTTTGTTCCCGTTTCCGCTTCCCATGGGAATTTATTCCAGGGATAAAAAAAGCCATGTATTATTCCAAACTAAAATCTATCTCTGAAACAAATTTCAGCAGGTTCCTAAAGCTGGTAGAACGTGGAAAAGTAACAAATGTTTGTGAGTCTGGATGTGTACCTAGACACATACACACGTTCACACATTAACACTCACAAACATTCGTATGTTCAACAATTTCTATAATAACATTAAATCGCTGTTTGTTAAGCTAAAAACTTCAGAACTACTGGACTAATTCGGTTAACTTTTGCTTTTAAATATTCCTGTAAGCCGAGAAAAGTTTTTATGAAGAGGACAATTAGAAATTTAAAGAATCTCGGACGCATTGTGCAAAAAAAGTGTCGAGAAAACCGCAAGAACTAAATATAGTATTGTAAAATTTATAAATTATACCGGTGGGGGATAATGATTTGCAAATTGGTACCTTCCTAGTATTTGCAATAAGTTCGTTGCAAAGCCGCACACACTAGCTTTCAATAAAAATATATAACAGGAAGTTTAACATGTATATCAGACAGAAAAAGCAGCACACCAATATTCGGCTAGTTTGAACATAAATTTATTAGGAAAGAATTATCGTTCTTACGCAGGACTCGAATCTGCATCATCTGGCACATCGGGCCAGACGCCCAACAATTCGTCCATCAAGACACTACTATCACCCAACTAATTCTTTCCCCTCATACTTCTTGGGGTGACGTAGTTCATTGGGGCGGACGAGTTCGAACTTATCTAACCTAGTTTCAAGTTATCTTTTATTTGTGCCACATAGTAGGCTTGTATTCTGTACGTCTATAAAACTTATAAACAGCAATAACCTGACATTGCTGTAGAAACTTGAGAAAAAGCAATATTTCAAACAATGATTCTTACAAGAAAAATATATAATCGTGGTCGCTTTTATACTTAAGCAGGCACCACACTATGTCAGGTGAAAATAGAAACACAAATTGTAAAGCTGCGCCCGGCTGCTGAACTGCTTTATCAGCGTTTCTTCTTAGGAAGCGATTTTCTCAAGCGTAATTTTTTGACGGCGATGCTGAATTTTACATTTTAATATAAAGGACTAACGAATAAGAGATACGACTAACGGCTTTTTTTATAAAAGAGTCAGTAATATTATTTTTAAAATTGCATATTTAGGTATATGTTAGATCAGAAGAAAGTATTGTAGTAATTGCCTGTGTATATGTTTTGTTATAAGAATAATTTTAGTGGTTACAAAAGCTTCGAAAATGATTTACGTCTTAAAAGTGTCGAAAATTTTTAAACTTGCTATTTTAAATGCTAATATTTGTGAGTGAGCTGGATGTTTGTTACTCTTTCCCTCTAACAGCTGAATGGTTCCGGCTAAAATTTCGTACAAGGATGGCTTGTTTATAGCCTGGAATAACACATAGGCTGTTATTTATTCCGGGAATGATTTCCTATGGTAAGCACAAGAGGAATAAATTCTACACAGGCAATTCAATGTGGAACAATTATACAGTTATTTTATTGATTACTAGCGGATGTCACGCGGTTTCACCAGCGTAGTTCCCGTTCCCGTGGGAATACGGGAATAAAATATAGCCTATGTTCACCGCAAAGAGAGTAGCTTCCCAACAGAGAAAGAATTTTTCAAATCGGTCCAGTAGTTTCGGAGCCTATTCGTTACAAACAAACAAAAAAACAAATCTTTCCTCTTTATAATATAAGTATAGATTAGGTATCAGAAGATGTCAGGCCTTGCATGGAGCATTGGTTGTTAGAAAGTTGGTGTATAAAATCCCTTGGAATTCTAAAAACTAAAATTTCTACTAAAATTATATCAAAACTGTATCTAATTGTTGAAATTCACTTAGGTTTTTTTTTAACGTGAGGGAAAATCCTCATGGATGCTATGCCGGACTCCTACCGACTAAAAAACCTCACGTAACGCCTAACAGCCTATGGTTGGGAGCCCCGGGAAAGCCCTCGGAAGGATGTCCCAGGACTCCCAACAGAATTCACTTAGGTAGGCATCTCAGTACGATATAAGAAAACTAATATCGCAACTGTGTCAAATATTGTTTGGTAATGGTAATATATTTTTATATATCCGGATACCCGAAGCTCGCATCGAATACTGATTCCGTTTCGTGTCCCCCAAGAACCTAAACAGTGGCTTATATTGATGTAGGTTATAAGTTATCTATGTGTCTTTCATTGAAATTTATTTTGACGATTACGTGTGAAAAACTAATCTTAAATCAAATCAAAATCTATGTAAGCAAGACTTTGAAATCAAATATACATAGTTTACATACACAGTTAGTATACCTACATTGAAGTAATTGTCATTGTTTATGTGTTCTAAGTGTTATAATGCTCTAAATAGCCTTTGACAATGCTGTATGGCGAAACCGGTTAGGTACCTATTACAATAATAAATATTGTGGAACAGTACAAAGTTTTTAATATGATCAGAATGACAATTGTTAAGCCAATATAGAACGCCTAATGGGCGGCTTGAAAAATTTTAATTGCGGGCTGTCACGAACTGCGCCTGTCAATTTCAACACGGCGATAGGCTCTACTACGTGAGACATAAAACTACAAGGTGAAATGTGGGCGTATACCTCTGCCTACTCCTTCAGGGATAAAGGCTTGGCTACATGATGTATGATGGCGAAAAAGTTATGTATGTGTGTCATCGAAATCCATTTTGCTGATTATGTGTGAAAGAGTAATCTAAAATCAAAACAAAATCGAATCTCAACAAGACTATGAAATTCCATTGTATCTATTAATTATAGAGCAATTTAATATAGGTACCCAACTGCTAACCTGTCCATAACAGATTCGCTTTAACTTTACCTACGGCTATTAACAGACTAGTCAATCGTCTAAATCTCTAGTGCCTTAATAGTATGTAAATGTATGTATGTAGTTGTACCCAGCCAGGTTGAAATGGAAATTGGCAATTATACGTCAGTCTTACTCAAGATTGCTAAGATTTATTGGATAAACTTGTAAGGACGCTGTCGTCAGTGACCCGTGACTAAAGCGCAAAAGCGGAGAATAATCTTTGAATTATTTCACTATTATTTTACAAAATATTTTGAATATAAGCTGCTTTAACGAAAATACCTATCTTACTAAAATTTTTAATGCGAAAGTTTGTGAGTGAGCTGAATGTTTGTTAGTCTTTCCCTTTAACAGCTGAATGGATCCGGCTGAAATTTCGAATAGGGATAGCTTGCCTACTTATAGCCTGGAGGAACATAGACTTTTTTTTTATCTCTGGAATGAGTTCCAATGGGAAGCAGAATTGAAATACATTTCACATCCAAATGGGTAATCCGATGTGGACCAATTATACAATTATCATATTTATTATCAGGTATCAGAAGATGTCAGGCATTGCATGGAGCATTGGTTGATAGAAGGTTGGTGCGGTGTCATCGAAGAAAATGTGTTTGATGAGCGAGGAAGCCCGGGTAAGTACCTTAGTAGCAAAATGTGTAAAACAATAAAAACTTGGCTATTACATTATGTAGGTTTGTCTACTTTGTTTGTTACTTTGATGCTAAAAAAAGCTCAGTATTGATACCTTCTTGCAACCTGAGCTTTTAGTCTTTTTTCTAACGTGAGGAAAATTCTACACATGGATGCTATGCCGGACTTTTACCGACTAAAAAACACACGTTTCTTACCTAATGCCTACTGTTGGAAGCCCCGGAGCTTTAAGTCTGGATTTGACTTGTGCTGTTTTTTTCTGACTTACCAGTTTTGACAGAAGTGAATAGTCATTGATCATTACCAAATGAAAAAAAAATTGGACCATCTCACACAATATGGTTAGCAGTAGCCTATATAATGCTAAGTGGTTGACTTAGACTGTCATACTGAATTTCGAAGTTCAAAATCGCGATGAACTGTAGCCCTAAAGTGTTTTCCACAGCGAAGCACGTTAATGCGAAAGTATTCCACATCGATTCACACATTGTCGAATGTATTCCAGCGCGATGCACGTCAGTGCGAAAGTCTAGTAAATGCGAAGGCATGCTATGCCACATAAACACACCCCCTATTCTCTGCTAACTCGAAGGCTACAATTATGAATTTCAGATTAATTTTTAGTTCATTGAGTGCGTATCTTAGAATGATTTCTAAAGAAATTAGGTACATACACTTATATAATAAAAAAGCTCTCTATTGTACCCCAATTAGGTACATTTTGTTCCGATGAATTATAAATAATCCAATCCAATTCGTAACTTTTAGTTGTTTTTAACAAACATATCTTTTTTTGATGTTGTAAATATCTTTTTGTTGGATAATCATTAAATTTTATTTACCCTTGTTTTTTTATTGTTCCATTTTTGACACTTATATAAAAACTGACTTTGTTCTGATATTTATTCAAGTTCCAGTAAATCTATAACTTTACACACTCACACAAAACATCGATTCGTCAATCATAGTTTTACTGTAAACATTTCTGTGTTCCGATGAATTATAAATAATCCAATCCAATTCGTAATTTTTAGTTGTTTTTAACAAACATATCTTTTTTTGATGTTGTAAATATCTTTTTGTTGGATAATCATTAAATTTTATTTACCCTTGTTTTTTTATTGTTCCATTTTTGACACTTATATAAAAACTGACTTTGTTCTGATATTTATTCAAGTTTCAGTAAATCTATAACTTTACACACTCACACAAAACATCGATTCGTCAATCATAGTTTTACAGTAAACATTTCTGTGTAAAGGAAGAAGTGTAGCATGCCTTCGCATTTACTTTCGCACTAACGTTAGTCGCGTTTCGGTACTTTAGGGCTACAGTTCATCGCGACTTTGAACTTCGAAATTCAGTATGACAGTCGTTGACTTATGCCCAGAAATTTTCAAGGAGCACTCCATGCCAACCTTTTCATAAGTACTTGCATACAACACAGTAATTGACTAAACTTTGTCGCTGTTTTCTTTTTTATTTCAAATATTCACGAACACATCCATTTAAATCTTTTGCCGTTACTCAAAAGCATAATTTGACATTCCCTGTATCATACTGTCGTGAATTTTTTACTAGAAACCTCACAGGGTATTCAAATAGATACCAAAATTTGAAATGGAAAAAATTGGCAGCGAAAAATTGTAGTTAGAAAGTCCATAGACTTGAAATTCAAAAAAACTTGGATTGGAGAACGACTTGATACTGTTCACACTCCTGCCATTCTGTCAGTTGCTGATGTTTAGCAATTTACACCCAATTACGGTTGACCTAAGTCAGCTTGATATGGCTGAGAACCTTCCCTAAGCATGTCCCGAAAACGAAATAATTATTTATTAAAAATTCTTCAAGGCGTTTGGGAGTTACAGTGGCGCGACCAAATAGCGCGAACTCACGCACGTACGCACTACACACTAGCTTTCGGAAAGATCTGTGTCCATAAAACATCGGACTATATTTTACAATTCAAATCTAAACATATAATATAATCTCCAGTTTGCGTGGTGACAACAGCGAAGACCCTCCCGTTCGAAGTATTATCAGCAGTTCGTGAGCTATGCGCGGCGGCATCATTGGCACCGCAACCCCATCCATATTCACATTCGCCTCACGTCCAACACGACCCACCGCCTCAGCTGCTTGAAGCTTACCAGTAAGTTTCAGTTTCATATTAACGATAACCCAAAATATTCCTAACTCGTTCCGTATAAGGATACTAGTTAGCTTATTTTGTGTATGTGTTTGTATACAACTATTCGACTAACACCATTTAGCAGCCCAAAATTATCCGGGCAAAAAGATTGGCACATATTTCCATAATGTAATGCCATAAAACCATTTATTTTTCTATGGAGAAATAAATCACAGACTGCCTGACCAAGCAACGCTCGACATTTTTTGCGCTCTTGTGTCATACCTATTGGAACAACGCAAGTACCTCAATATTTTTTGTGATTTATCGCGTTTTTCGAGAAAAGATGAAAATGTAGAAATCTATCTATCTACCTTCACGCCAAATCCCTTGCGGGGTAGGCAGAAAGAACCGAGCGCCACACGGCAAAATGTAGAAAGGTTTGAAAAATAGACTATCCAGTTATTTGCTTGCATCGTTGTCGTATCAAAAATATAAACATAGATAAATATACGAGAATTAATTTGAGTTGGCCACGGTCTGTAGTTTCATCATTATATTATTTTAGTTTCATGTTCGGTACGCTATAATTTAGAGCATGTTGCAGGTTTATAGAGAAATCAAACCCTCTGCGAATCTAGGAAATTATTAATACCCTTAAAACATTCATTGAATGGCATTGCAACTCAGTGGTATTGCGTAAAGCATCGCATAATAATAATCCTATCGTTCATGCTTGCAATCCACCATTATTATAATAATCTACCTTAATCTTACATGAACTGTATTCCATGAGTGTATTTGTGAGTTTGTTTAACTTTAGTTGTCTAAAGTGCTATCACCTGGTGCACTATTTCTGTTCTTTCCTTTAAATTGTGGAAATCTCGGGTGATTAATCCTTAGTAAAACAGCGATAGTGCAAGCAATCAGTTTACACTCTGCAAGATAAAGGTCCAACAATCTAACAACTAAAACACGACTACCTTGGTCTTTTTTTTAATTAAAATCGTGTACTAAAGAGCATCAAATTATCAATATAAATAACAAACAATCTGTTTTACAATTGTGTTATGTAATTGAATCCTTTTGATTAGAATCCAAACGCGATAAAGTTAATTTTTTTTTTTTTTTTAAACTGGACTTTTGCTGCTCGAGGGTACAATTTTGCATAATAAATAATGTCATTCAGGGAAAAACTCGTCTGTCTGACAGTATTTCGAAATTTCGAAACACACAAATGACATACCTACAGTTTTTTGTTAAGGACACTCCGCTCCATCTAGTATTAGACCATGTCGAGACCTAAATAATAAATTAGAGACAAGATTTTCAGGCACCAGTAATGCAAATTTCATTTTCTACAAGAACATTTTATTACAGAAATTCAGAAATTTTTTAGCTGGTCTAAACCTTTTCACAAAGTAAGCGTGCTAACCCAAAAGGGCATAATGAAGGAACACTTAGCACAAGAAACCAATTAGTGTTAATTAAAAGGCTACCGTGAAATAGGCGATTACAGCGATAGTGGGCACGTCTCGATATGCTAATTTTGTTGTGGTCATAGCTGGTTCGTGCCGTTGATCGATCGATGGCTGGCCGTCACCAAGACTATGGCACTGCAAAGAGTGCGCTCTGCTGTTGAACTTGGTAAGACAACTAGTTTTATCTTTTTCAAGCTTATGTTCGTTCACTTTTACAAAAACTGCACCTTTATTTGCGCTTACCTTAACATTAACATAACTAGCATAGAACAAAATATAAGCTACATAGCTACAAATATATCTCTTTCTCGATTTTCTTAACTGGTAGATAATCGATTTGAAAAACGCTGACATTGTTTATTTTTTATTCTATATGTCTCTCTCATGAACATCATCATTGGAAACAGTAACTGTTAACTTATAATTTATTTACGATAAAATGAAAGACAATGCGACTAGCGCTATGTCTAACACAAATTGTCATCAGGCGGATTTCACTGTGACAGTCATAGGACAGAGGGGCAAGTGCGAGTTTCGGTGAGCGCCTGTCGACATTCACGAACGAGCGCGTTATCACCGATTTGTATGGGATCGAGACAAGTTCCCGCGTTTACAGCTAGGTCGCGGGGTCTCGATTCTAAACAAATTGGTGAGCCGTGAATGTCGACAAGCTCACGCAAAAACTCGCACTTGCCCCTCAGGTCTTAATGTCAACAACTGCAGTCGGCCTCATGGAATTGCAATCAAGTTACTAACACGTCATAGGTTATGTCAATGTTTGTCTTTGGGACCCTTTTTGCAGCAGATGCTATCTCGAGGGAGACAATGAAATCTTACGGAGTCATCTCTATGATAAAATACATAATTTTTCGCAAATCAAGCCAAATAGGAGAAATAATAAACCAATCGACGTTAAAATTAGGGCGTGTAAGGAGCAACATATTTAAGGTATCACAGTATAATTGTAATGTTTCCGTGAAGAAATAAATCTGATTTTAGAAAAGGTACCGTAAGTACCTAACATAAATTTGTAGTGAGCCCAAAAGGCGAAGATTCACACTCCGTGATAGGACGGGCAGCCATTTAGATAAGCATCGAAATTTAACTGTGCCGTTACACGAAATGTTGTTGATCGTTTCGTTTTACGTGTCGCTGAGGCAAATTAAATAGCAGTTATAATAGGAACTTCAGCCCACACAGCCGAACGGAAATATGGATCTATTATATCTAAAGTGATACAAACGATATCTTTTAGCGGTGCTTTTGACCCAGACGAATAAATTTCATTAATATAATTGAGATTGATTTCATGAAACTTGAACTTTTACTGGCATCTTTAATAGACTTAAGCAATTTGAAAATGCTTAAGTTTCAAGTAGATAATAAAAATATTATTCTAAGCAGCTCTATCTAAACTTGAAGGCTAAAGTATCAATGTGATTGAGAAATAGTGAAAGGTATAAGTAGTTGCAGTAGTTCGATTGGTAGTTCGGTTGACCGAACTAATGCAACTTTTTAGTAGCAGAAGTCCGGTTGATTTCAATCACCGAACTGTTGCTACCTCTCTAGTTGCAATGGTTCGGTTGAACTGAAGATCGGTAAAACAAATGAAGTTCAACGAAACAAAAGGATTAACGAAACAAATGAAGATCGGTGAAACAAATGAAGATCAATGAAATAAATGAATATCGGCATAGCAAAAGAAGATCAACAAAATAAATGAAGATCGACAAATAAATGAAGATCGGCAAAACAAAAGAAGATCGGTAAAACAAAAGAAAATCGAAAAAATAAATGACGATTGACAGAACAAATGAAGTTCGGTGAAACAAATGAAGATCAAAAAGATCGAACGACAAAACAAATGAAGATCGGCGAAACAAATGAAGATCGAAAAAACAAATGAAGACCGATAAAACATACGCAGATAAATAGAACAAAAGACCATAAGCAAGTTGATAAGGTCAAAAACTATTTGCGGCCATATTTTGTAATCTAGATTTGATTGCCATTTAAAAATAAATAGGTGCAAGCAATTCTCACCCTTAATGACACTTCTAAAAAAATGTGCTTTTTGGCGTTTATAGACATCATTGATCATGAATATGTAAAAAACAAATAAATAATATGCATATTCATAAGGTCGAGAAATGCTTGCCCCTATTTTTTTGAATGGCAATCGCATCTAGATTACAAAATATGGCTGCAAATAGTTTTTGACCTTATCAACTTGCTTATGGTCTTATGTTCTATTGATCTGCGTATGTTTTATCGGTCTTCATTTGTTTTTTCGATCTTCATTTGTTTCGTCGATCTTCATTTGTTTTGTTGATCTTCATTTGTTTTGTCGATCTTGTTTGGTTTTACAAATCTTCTTTTTTTTACCGATCTTCATTTATTTGTCGATCTTCATTTATTTTGTCGATCTCTTGTTATGCCGATCTTCATTTATTTCATTGATCTTCGTTTGTTTGATCTATCTTCATTTGTTTCGTTGATCCTTATTTGTTTCGTTGATCTTCATTTGTTTCGTTGATCTTCATTTGTTTCGTTGATCTTCATTTGTTTCGTTGATCTTCATTTGTTTTACCGATCTTCATTTCAACCGAACAACTGCAGCTAGAGAGGTAGCAACAGTTCGGTGATTGAAATCAACCGGACTTCTGCTACTACAAAGTTGCATTAGTTCTGTCAACCGAACTACCAATCGAACTACTGCAACTAGAGGGTATGCAGCAATGATCTCGTGTGACACACGAATTAAGTAAAGTCCCTAAAACGACATAGGTATTAAAATCCGGTAGTCGTTTTAACTAAAATAGTAGACTCAGCTTCACAGTCAATGTTAGGTGTCGATGACATGGTTAGATAGGTAAATCACGTTTTATTTGTTTTCGTATTGTTAAGCTTTAGTAACGTTTACAATTTCAATTGAATTCGATTTTTTTGACTTACTGTCTCATTCAGCAAGCACAGGCGCTACAAATTAGAAATTTGGGGCACTAGTATTTTCTCCTCATTTCTTTTTCTCTTCATTTTTATTCATTTCAATCGCTCATCTGGCGGTGTTGTACTGCATTATAATTTTTAAAAGCATCTGTTTTTTTAAAGTGATTCAAATATTTACTGTTTCCAATGAATAATTTAGTGTGGTTTTCCAAAATTGACAAACAAATTTTCTAGCGAATGAGTATGATAAGCTAATTTTAAGAATGTACATATAGATGAATGCAATACTTCATTCGACTGTAATTTTACTAGCTTCGTTTACTAGAGAATGATTTGCAGATCGGCCCGTTGAAGGGGAGCATCTAGTGAAACATAGCACCTCATCCGTAGACACCGCTGCATGGTAAGTTCATTAGAACGATAGAAAATTCACTACAGTCATAGAGAATGACAATAATTGCAATGAACAATAAGTACTGATTGAAATCATTATTGTAGTTGCGCTGGTATCAATATTCTCCTTTTACTTCTTCTGAAAACAGAGTATATTTTAATTATTTTTATCTACTCTGATATTATAATACAAATATTATAAAATTGAAATCAATACTCTTTTTTTTTTTTTTTTTTTTTTTTTTAACGTGAGGGAAAATCCTCGTAGGATGCTATGCCGGACTCTTACCGACTAAAAAACCTCACGTAACGCCCAACAGCCTATGGTTGAGAGCCCCGGGTAAGCCCTCAGGAAGGATGTCCCGTGACTCCCAACAGACCTACGGCCGCCAATGCGGCCTCGCCCAGGGGATGGTTCGGGTGCAATCCCGCGTCTATGGGGGGTTTCGGGTGTGACCCCGCTTCTAAGGGGGGGCGTGCGTGAGTGCTCACGTCACGCTGCCGTCATGGGCCTGCTTCTGTAAGGACGGTGAGCGGCCCTCTCACCGTCCTCAGACCCCCGGTCATGGAGGCCGATAGTCCTCGGCGAAGACACGTCGGCGGCGCCCAGGGCGCCGACTGCGGAACTCGGGTGGGAGAGTTCTCTCCCGCACCCGGCCCGCCGCCTCCTTCGCGAGCATGACCTGCTCGCAGAAAGAGGCGGCGCAGTCCCACTTACTCCCGCTGGAGAGCATGGCTCGCACCATGGCCTCAAGCGAGAGAGTGTCCACGCCCAGACCCACTGCGAGGACCTGTCGCTGTTGTGCCCACGCCGTGCACTCCACCAGCGTGTGGAGCGCCGTGTCATCGCTGCGGTCCTCGCAGTGCTGGCACTCGGCCGTGGTTTCCCGGTGTTTTCGCCACAGATACCTACCGAAGCTACCGTGCCCGGCAAGCATCTGTGTCAACCGGTAGGAGAGAGCACCGTGTCTTCTCTCCAGCCACTCGTCCATGACCGGTCTGACGGCCGAAATCAATACTCTTATGACAAACATTACACACAGGCCAAAAAAAAGTTTTATTACGATACAGGTCTTGTATGGACACCTATATCATAATAAAACTTTTTAATCATTACGATACACCATAAACAATCTCCAGCTGGAAAAAGAAGTTTGAAGCTCTACTTTAAAAAAAATTGTGTCTCCGCAGTCTAAAAAAAAAAGAAACACGCATGCGCAATCGATGTTTGCGCCTTGGCGCCAACATTTTACATTTAAATTAAACAAAGTTTGGTTTTGTTTGTAATATAAATTAGTTTTTGTGTAAAAACATGTCTTAAAGCGAGGATGGTGGTAATTGTACAACACCAGACATTCTGGAAACTGCGTCAAACATGACCATGAACCTGTTACCGGCGAAATCAAGGAGCAACTATATATCACAACAAAATGAAATCAAGTATTATAGTATGAGAGTAGATAAAGTAGTGTATGACACTGTACATAACTTGGTCTTATAACACTCGTGTGATACTATAAAAAAACTCGCCTACGGCTCGTTTTTTTAAAACACACTCGTGTTATAAGAACCCTTATTATGCAACAGTGTCATAAACTACTATAATGTCTTTGATTATTCAGAAGGCAACGGTAGTATAAAATGGAATAGCTACCAGACCGCTCGCCCTGCTAGATTCTGTAAAAAGCGCTCGACATTTTTGCCGACTTCAGACCTTTCTACTTATCTTATTTATGGTATTCTTGGGATATATTAATATTAATTTGATTAATTACGTGGCCTAGCTTATACCATATGCGATTGGTGTGGCGTGCTATCGGTGGTGCAGAAGAGGGTACTGCAGGTGGAAGCCTGCGCTTGCTCGAAGCTGCGTGCGCTACAGCGCTACATTATGCAGACCTTGTACACGGAGCGCTTGCCGACCAGGGATATTATGAAAACCACGGTAAATATAGACTTGCTTTTTGATGTTTAGCCCCCAGATCTACGACCAATTTATTCTGTGCAATTGTTACGATTATGTTGGTACCCCAGGTACCTCCTCCTTCTTATCTTATTAACTTTATACTGAATCACGAAAGAACACGGAGTCTCTTTGGATAGGTATCAGTGAGCTTTAAATGAGTCCTAAGCTTTTATATATTTTAAAGAAATTTGTTAAAAATGTAGATTCTAAATTCATGTTTTATCTATCACGTTTCTTTTGAAATATTGTCAATAAATTCATGCCCAGTATCGCTATTGAAAGACGCTTACTTATTTTTCCACAATAATATATTCTACCAAGAATTCTTAAATATATTATGTTTATGTATGTACATAATTATATGTTTAGCTTAATATCAAATATTGAAAAAAATATTTGAACGTTATTTTAAGACAAACAAGGCGCGTATTGACTTAATATAGGAAATCCGAAATCAACTGACTTATTCAGGACTAATTCGAATAAATTATATTGCTATATGGGAATTACAGAATAAGGACTCCAGTAATATAATTTTACATTTACCGATATACGTATTTGCGATCATCTAAAAACATATTTCTTACGCTGCGCTGATAGTCTTTTTATTCAGATCCTATTTGATTTAGATATATTCATCATCCGAATTCCATCTAGAGACAAATATGAGAGCATGGTGCTAGCTTTGATTTTGTACCTCGAGCAGATTTAATTTGGCTATTTACTTTACCTTACCAGACGGACTTCACAGTTCACAGTTTCCGACCAACAGCTAGGAATTCCGACTGCCCTATTCTAACCACCAGTTTCTAAGTCTTGTCTTCCAATCTGCTGATGAGGGTGAATCAGTTTCGAAAATATTAATAGAACTAGAACCCTCTCCAAACATTTAGCCTCTCCCGTTCATTCTATCTTAAATAAGCTTTTATTTATTTGTCTGATATCAAATTTTCTTTTAGGACAAAATAAAACTACTGAAGAAGTTTGTACAATCGTGAATAATCTGGAATATGTTCGGCGTTCACTTGCTGAGTACGACGACGAACACATGTAAGTTGAAATAATCTTTAGACCATGAATATTGCGCACTCTGGCCAATCTCAGGGCACAAGATCAAATATACACATATGTCTAGGATCAAACAAAAATATACTTTATGCTGGTTGTCATACAGTTTCTACTTCCTTATAAAGTTCCACTGGGAATTGGAAAATTATCGTTCCACTGCTGATGGGAACATGAAACGCTCAAATGCACATCGTCTTCACTGAAGTTGAAAATATAGTTATCGGTGCAGATATTGCTTACGTATAAGGTGTAAGGTTTGAGATCCCATCGAACCTGATAGCCACATATTTGTTTAAATATAATAAAAATACTGCATTTAAAGAAACAGATGCATTGCTTTGAACGTAGATATTCCTACATGCAAATTTAATCTACGTGGATTTCTTTTAATGTTTAACATTTGGGGAATATTTCAAAAATACACAATAAATTTGGCCACTTCTGAAAATCAATTTCTGTTCATATCGAGTTGATAGCTACCTAGTTAAATTTTAATATATAAAGGCGTGACTATATATCTGTATGTGTATAAGAAAGTTTCCAAGTTCCAAGTAACATAGACAATTAATCTATCCAAGATGCTGCTGCAGTGCAGATTCAATAGCTATTGTTATCATCAGCTATTGTACCAAGATGGAGGACACTATTATAACTAACACAATAGTGGGTGCCTATCAATCTATTACCAACATATAACATAATCTGGACATCAATGTAGAAAGAAATTAAATAGATTTCAACAAGATTTTTTAAATACATATTTTCAGTTATTGCAGAATATCATAAACTCGCTTCATTAATTTTATACCAAAACATCTAAAGGAGTCGTTACTGCAAAAATAACGTCACTGATTTAAGTAACCATAAAGTTTTGAAAAAATACTAATAGCAAAAACCGTCACTGTCTAAAAAATACAAGAATAAAAAGGAATGTGAAATTAAACTCTTTAGAAAAAAATATTTTCACACTGTTTTATGTTTCCTAATGAACTACATGTTAGAATATGGTAGTTGAGAATAATAAACATATCAAAAATTTCAATAGTTATAACTTTTACTTTTATACGAAACGGGATTTCGCGTGGCACTATTGTATTGCTAATAAAAGGTTTCGGTACCTTTACTTTCCTCGACGTTTCGACAGGGTTACACCTATATATATATATATACTAGCTGACCCGCGCAACTTCGTTTGCGCCACATAAGAGAGAGTATATTACCTGTTCCCGTCGCATTTACTCCCGTCACGTTGCGTTTACTCCCGTAACGTCTTGTCGTTAATATTCAATACTACGTAAGAGAGAGAGAGAGAAAGGTTTGTCGTCGCGTGTATTCCCGTCGCATTATTTTTAAGAACAATTTCGTTTACGAAAGAGGTATCCCGTGGCATAATTGTAGAAAAAAATGATTGCCATTAAAATGGTTATTGTGCACCAACCCAAAGATAGACTCATGCTATCGCGCAATTTTTTTAAGAACTTTTTAAGAGAAACAATTTTGTAGAAGGTACATATTTTTTACATAACTATAAATATTTACGCAGCACACGCAACGAAGCTCTCAAAAGGAATAACTTTTCCAACGTTTTTGAAACATTTACTATTACTGCTCTGCTCCAATTCGTTGTAGCGTGATGCTTTATAGCCTATGACACTGCACAATAACGTAGCTTTCTATTGTTGAAAGAATTTTTAAAATCGGTTCGGTAGATCCTAAGATTACCCCTTACAATTTATTTAAGAGATATACAAACACACAAACTTTACTTCTTAAAAAATTACTTAGCACAAAGTTAGTATATTCTGATTTATCAGATATCATTGAATATAATACTGAAATCAGTGCCCAGTAAAACTATGTAGACTTAGGTAGACATTATTAATCTCTCTCATAGTCATATTGGCACTGACTTCAGTATTATATTTAATGATATCTGATAAATCAGAATATACTAACTTTGTTCTAAGTAAATTTTACTTTTCAGTTTTTAGTTTTGTTTGAAGTCGGTTTTTTTTTGTTCAATTTTTTTTTCACTATTTTTAGTGTCGTGTGGACTGAATATCTATTTATCTAGGTGTAAAGTTCTCGACAGTACAAATTAATCAAACCTAAACACAAAGTAACTGCTGTATATCGTTAGGGAATTCTCTCTACTGTCTTTCGTCTCCATCATCAGATAGACTCCAGACCTTCATTATATTGTACTACTTTAAAACCCTTAATAAAAAAATTTACAAACGCCCTAGATGCCCCTACAATTTTTAAAAGTTCCTTTCGATTTCTCCAGGATGCCATAATCAGATCCTGGCTTCCTTAAAATGGGACCAACTTGGGAGTATCTATTTTCGAACGAAAAAAAAAAATTTTTCAAATCGGTCTATAAACGACGGAGTTCTGTGCAAAAAACATTTAAAAAGAAAACGGTTGAATTGAGTCCTCCTTGTTTGAAGTCAGTTAAATAATATTAGTCACGCAGCACACGCAACGAAGCTCTCAAAAGGAATAACTTTTCCCCATTTTTGCTATTACTGCTCCGCTCCTATTCGTTGTAGCGTGATGCTATATAGCCTATGACACTCCGCAATAACGTAGCTTTCTGTTGGTGAAAGAATTTTTAAAATCGGTTCAGTAGATCCCGAGATTACCCCTTACAATTTAACAATAATATACAAACACACAAACTTTACCTCTTTATAATATTAGTATAGATAAAATGGGACCACCATGGGAGTATCTATTTTCGAACGAAAAAAAAATTTACAAATCGGTCTATAAACGACGGAGTTCTGCGCGAAAAAACATAAAAAAAAAAAAAATTAACGGTTGATTTGAGTCCTCCTTGTTTGAAGTCGGTTAAATAATATTAGTCACGCAGCACACGCAACGAAGCTCTCAAAAGGAATAACTTTTCCCCGTTTTTGAAACATTTACTATTACTGCTCTGCTCCTATTCGTTGTAGCGTGATACTATATAGCCTATGACACTCCGCAATAACGTAGCTTTCTATTGGTGAAAGAATTTTTAAAATCGGTTCAGTAGATCCCGAGATTACCCCTTACAATTTAACAAATATACAAACACACAAACTTTACCTCTTTATAATATTAGTATAGATAGATATATATAGGAACTAAAACTGAAACCTTTTATTAACAATAGAATAGTGCCACGCAAAATCCCGTTTTAGCCCCTCTCTATAATATAGAGTGCAGAGGGGCTTATGTCGAGACTGTTGTCGTAGTCTATGACTGTTGCATTAAACTACGTCACTAGGTCACGTTAATCATCTGTTCAAAGTTCGAAATAAAACAAAAATGACAACGTTAATCGGATTGAACTTTCGCAGTTACCGTGCTAGAGAGGGGCAGACTGGTGAGAACGATCTCACGGCTTTCTTGTTGTATAAAAGTATGTGTACAACGCGTGTTAGTTATAACGTTACTAAAGGGGAGAATTGTCACTACTTTTAAATCGTGTTTTGAAACATCATATAAAATAATGCACTACGTTTTGCCGCATTGAATAAATTAAAGATTTACTTGGGAGTCTTTTCAAATGTTCGTCATTTATTTGTTGGAAACTCTTGAGTAGGCAGAGGTACTTATACTAATATTATAAAAAGGAAAGATTTGATTGTTAGTTTGTTTGCATCGAATACGCTCCGAAACTACTGAACCGATTTGAAAAACTCTTTTACTGTTGGGGAAGCTACACTTTCCCCGGTGAACACTGGCCCTATTTATTTCCGTATTCCCACGGGAACGGGAGCTACGCGGGTGAAACCGCGTGACGTTCGCTAGTTACAATTCTGGCACAAACCATTTCCAAATTTCAGTAAACGGCTTGTCATATAGAACTTACGAGTTTAATGGATTAATAGACTAGTGTTTCATTATTATACCCGATCTTTAACACTTTACGATCCCGTGTTTACTTCTAAGTTCTTATTGTATAGTTGGTCATAAATCTTAATTAAAACTGAAATTGCTTGAAAACTATCGAAGTTTAAGTTCAAACTCAATCAGAAGTTTGTACATCAATTTTAATCAACGGATACCTGGTGATTCCTAGTGTGAAAATATGTGGGTAATAGTCGTTCTATTTACGATGGTGGACGATGCATTATTTCATTAGCAGTGGACGAAAGTGCTATCTTATCTAACTAAGTTTTCAGGAAATCATTGAACATATTCTGCATGATGACGCAATATTACTATCAAATATTATGATAACGCTTTAGGCGTATTATACTCGATTCTCAAAAAAAGTTAAGGGTTAGTTTTGCCTAAAAAACTATACTCAAGCGTTCCTTGGGTTATGAGAAACGTTATTGTCTAGTCTGAGGAGAAACGGTCTTGAGACATTCATAACACAAGCAGGTTATTCCTAGCTTACTTTGGGATCAGATAGCGTTGTGTGAGATGTCCGTGAATATTTATTTATTTATTTTATTCTATGTTATGTTATCCTTTAGGCGCAATCGATTCAATTTGCGATGTTTTCATTTCATCTTGTTCGCGATTGGTCCAAATCGCAGTTTGCAATTTTTCAGTACTTAATAATTTCTTCTTATCATTCCCATATGAGATTTATAACTTAGGTAACATTATTCTGTAAATTTTGTACAAAAGGTTTTTTGTTTATTAAAAACTGGATGATGCTCGCGGCTTCACCCGCGTGAAATTCGGTACCCGTTCCCGCTTGCCGTGGGAACATTTTCCGGGATTGTTTATTAAAAACTGGATGATGCTCGCGGCTTCACCCGCGTGAAATTCGGTACCCGTTCCCGCTTGCCGTTGGAACATTTTCCGGGATGAAAAAGGCCTATGTGTTATTCCAGAATATAAGCTATCTCGGTACCAAATTTCAGCCCAATCCGTTTAGCTGTTACAGCGTGATTGAGTATCAAACATCCAAACATCCAAACATCTAAACATCCAAACATTCAAACATCTTCACAAACTTTCACATTTATAATATTAGTAGGAACTAGAAAGCATGCATTAAATTAGGGTACTCTGAATTTCAAACTATGTAGAAACCTGTATTTTGAAATTGTCACTAGTTTTATGACTTCGGAGTTCGCTAACTTTTACACTGGTAACTATATAACCAAATTAAAGAAAAGGTCTCGAAACGAAGAAAAGCCATAAAGTCACCCTCTTTTTATAGTGCGAATGATGAAAACGCTCGACAACTAGTTCGAGGTGCACTAGGCACTTTGGACGCGCGTTCAAGTCGAGCATCTGCGCCGTTAGCAGCTCGGGCCAGGCCTCCGCTTAGAAAGGCTGTATTCCATCTTGCCTGGTCACCTGATACGCTGCCAACACCACAGGTAAGTGATCGATACTTTTTGCAAAAGTTTCATTATGTTTCTTTTGGAATTTTGAAACTTCCTTGTTGCCCTAAAATAAGTACCTTATTATCAACAGCCTCAATGTCAGAAATAATATTTTGTAGCGTAAGCACTTTATAGCCAAGTAAGTACGGTGCAAAGAGTTGTATTCTGGACTGTATAAAATAATCTAAACCAGCAAGAAAATCAAACTGTGTCTCATTCGGAAGAAGATGATTATAACAAAATTACATTTGTCGTATACCTTTTTAGTCTTTAACATTTATTGTGTAATCGAGTTGGCATTTTATTTTTGTAAAATTTCCGTGAATATTTATTTATTTATTTACATTTACTAGTATTATTTTGAACAGTCTGGACTAGATTATTGACACTGGCTGGTATTTGACGATTGAAAGCATAAGAGTGAATTGACTTTGTCATTACAATCTTTTTTGACGAAAACTTTCGATAATTAACAGGCAATAACACCTCTTATCGAGTTTCTGGACCAGCACCTATCCTCGCTGAACACGTGGTTACTTCCTCGCGCATTCGCTCGGGCTCTGGCGGGCTGTTGGAGTGGGGTACTCAAAGAGGTATCTGCTCAAGCTGACGCTGGTGGAGCTGAACGGCCAAGAGTCTACCATCACCGGCTTAGGGAAGCGCTCGACTTGCTCGCTCAATTCTTTCATGCAGATGGAAAAGGTATCTAATTTTATAGCAAAACTTATCATTACAAAAAATAAGTTTTACAATAACTCATACGACTTGTACAATTCATTATTGATTTCGGGTCTTATTCGCATATCTACTAACATTTGTTGAAACTTTGCTTAACTTTCGACGATTCCGCTACAATAAAATAACCGTGCCAGTCTACTTCTAACCACGGCTGTGAGTATTGCATTATATGCGAAACATCAAACATTAAATAAATGTTAGTACGCGCAAAAGATCCGAAAATCATAATGATTTGTATAAGTCCTGTAATTTTAAAAATAAAATTATTAAGACAACTTTATAACTCGAAGAAAGTTCAATGAAGCTCGTCAAGGTATTGATCTATCAATAATTTTACTTTGAACAAGACATAAAGTTTTCGTTGCTTTTAATGAAACATCTGATAAATAATGTTGATTTTATAACTTGTTAATGTTCTCACTAAGTTATAATGAATGAAGTTTTCTAACTTCTGCCTGTAAGAGGTTTAATATCGATATTTATATAGGTCTGCCTATGTCGGAAGTGCACAATGCGGAGTGGACGCGAGTCGAACAAAGGATGGAATATCACCAAGCGCCCACTGAGAAATTACTAGAGCTGTGGCTAGCTGATAGGCTTGTAGAACAATCTCGTACCCCTCTTCCGTCGCCTTATGGATCTATATTTGTTCGGTGAGTTAATTTAATGAATATTGCAAAATAGTTATTTCTAGTTTTGGTTACATAAGAAGACTTTGCTTAGATACATTATTAACACAAATCGCACAATTGGTTGCATTTGATGACTATTATGACGCGTAATGAATACGGATTACCTAAATTTTTCATCAAACTTCTTAGTCTTGAAAACCACTATAAATCGTACTTAAACTTTTTCCATCTGAGCTTATTAGACTAGCTATAATATAATTATAATACGTGAAACAAAATCATAGTAGTTTTTAAGAAAATGATAATAGAACGTAGAATTTATCAAAGTTGAAGTTTAGGAGTAGTAGTGAATACATTTATTGCTAGGGTTTTGTACCTCATTTCGTGAAAACGGAACCTAGACAATGAAAAAAAAATGACATAACGGTGATAACACATATTTAAGCTTCAATTTTACCGACAGAGTGTACTTCAATCACGACTCACTCTGCGTCGAAGTGCTTTCGGCCCGTGACGTGATTCCCCTGGATCCCAACGGTTTAAGCGATCCATTTGCGGTTCTGGAGTTGCAACCCAAGCGATTATTCCCTAAATCTCTGGAGCAGAGTACTAATGTACAAAAGGTAAGTTTATAAATATAGTCACCAATTTCCTATGAATGTACAAAATCAAATTCTCTTTCACTGATTTACTTCTATAGCAACAACACAAGGGCTGGTGTTCATGTTCACATAATGAACGTGATTTCTATCAATCGATTATATTGTCACTAGCCTTACTACTCTTTGAACTGCGCTCTAAGGCTAATGACTAAACTAGACATTATATTTTATTCCATACCAAGACGCTATTAAGTATATAATATAAATCATGCAGCAAATAATTTCTTTTGTCGATTTTATAACTCTACGATTACATTCTCATCTCTTTTAATTAAAATTACATTCAAAAATCTCTTTATTGGGTCATTGGTTAGTTCCATTGTTTCATCATTTACCTCATTTCTTTTCATACCTAATGTATTTTTTGAAACATGATATTTAATTTTACTACACAACAGAAAACACTAAACCCGATATGGGACGAATGCTTCGAGTTTGCGGTTTCCTTGGATGCGTGTCGCTACCCAGGGGCAGCTTTGGCTATATCAGTATGGGACCGGGACGTGCTGACTGCAGACGACTTCGCTGGTGAAGCGTTTGTATCACTAGCGAGAGTGCCAGGTGTTAACAGCAATGCACCTCCTGATCCACTTCGCCCAATAGAGTTGCCGCTCATGCAGTTGCACGATCGAGGTTTGTAATTTACTTAGAAAACTTAATTAATCTTTTGACTGCCTCTGTGGTGCAGTCGGTCGGTAGTGTAACCACCTGCTGCGCTGGAGGTCCTGGGTTCAATCCTGGATCGGTCTAAATATTTGTGCGATCCACAAATGTTTGTTTCGGAGTATGGGTGTTTTCTATGTATAAAAAGTATGTATTTACAAATATTTAACTATGTCTATCAGTCGTCTAGATCCTATAGCACAAGCTTATATTGGCTTAATTTGGGCTAGATGATGTAATGTGAGATTGTCCACAAATATTTATTTTATTATTTATTTACCTAATATTAAATATTTAATTCATTTGTGTACGCTTCATATTCTCAAAAAGTTCTGCCTCTATGTATTTAGCTCAAACTTTGACAAGATGTACAACGTAGTTCAAATAATTTCGATATCTATTTTAATTCCGGGAACCAGTTCCTGTGGTACATGCTAGTATCCCAAATAAACCATAAACTTGCACTACAGGATCTAGACAACTGAAAAACATAATACCTACAGATAGAAAACATAGCAAAGCCCGGAATAAAGATTTGTGGGTCGCACTTATATTTGTTCCGATCCGGGACCTTAGCGTGGCATACTTCCTACTACGGCACCGAGGCAGGAATAACAGTGTTTTGCCTTATCGGGCTTGTCTACTCCTATCTATTTATCTTTTACTCGCATAATAATGCGACTTCTCAAAATGGCAAATTCTCATAAACACAAATAATCAAAAGGGCCGATTTCTTCCTTTTCCTTAGCCTCTTTGATCATTTATATGATTTTATTTTTCCCTTCTTTCTTTTATTCCAATTGTAGCAATACTATCTTATTAATGAGAGACAATTAGTTTATCAGATACCCTTTGACATTTTCCTGTTAATACATATATTAGGTAGGGAGACACGCACGATATTTGGCTATTGCTTTTCCGTTTCGATAATATTCTTCGTTCACTATTTAAGAGTATTTGTTAAATTAGAGATGTCCTGTTGTATTGTTTATTATATTCAACTACATTTGATTTTCAATGTAATTTATACTAATTAATTTATCAGACAACGATTAAACTATTTCAATAACATTAAAATAAAATATTAAAATGCATACCTACCAGCCTATGTTATTGAAAATTTACACACATATTTGAAACCATTTTGCGTGAAACAATAACATAGAAATAAACTATGACCTGTAAACTCAGAATTACATTGCCTTTTTGTCTTTAGGCCATCCCATTCTACAAATCTTGGAGTCACGCACCACGGACAAACTGGCCATCGATTTTGTCAAGAAACAAAAACTGAGATTCGCCGAATTGTAATTTGTATTCAAAACTATAAATGTATTTAATTCCTTTATTTATATTTACGCACAATCCATACAGCGTCCATTAAAATTGCGACAATATTTTATAAAAAGAATCAATATTTTTTAAAAATACATTTTGTTAGTCATTGTTTACATGTTATTAATTGAAACTTTATTTATTCTTACAAAAATATCATCAGTATTAACATATAAATGATTACTACAAAGACTGTAATTCTTTTACTCAAGAGAGATTACTATATTATGTGTAAATTAACGTGTAATTTCAATGCATTTTATAAGTGTAAAGAGTTAGTACGCACCCTCGGAGCTTACGTCCTTAGTCCTTAGTCTCTATTAGAAGTTCCCGACCAAGTACTTTAAGGTTTGTTGTTAACAATTTCTACATGCCACCGTCTTAATTAGCCCTTGCCAACTTTACAAGAACTTTACTGTTCAACTTTGGATAAAATGAAATATTTGATGTTAGCAATTTTAAAACAGTAGCTTTGTCAAAAAAAGAAATATACATTGATGTGTGTGTGCTCTAAAAATCATCTATGACTCCCTAGCAATGTGTTTTAGCTGCTGTTGAAATATAATTATTATGTGGTTTATAAAGACCATGGTACGTTATAACAATATACAGCCGTGTTAGAACTTCAGTCAGTTCAGATAGTGAAATAAATGAATCTGTGCATCTGAATCTTAAACCTTGAAAAGAGTATACACATTTCAATATATACATATACTATAATATCATTGTAATTGTATATCGATAGAAGTATTAAAAACAATTAAATTATATGTACCCACCCGAACCTTGAGTATCTATATATTGTAATATTCAGTTAAGTTTTTAAAACACAGACACTATTTATAAAGTACATTTTGATATATTTTATTATAAGCGTTGTTACCTAATATTTTTGAAGTCCTATTTATCTACTAAAATCTACTAAAATAACTATGTTACTCGTCAGATTTTTAGTTCTTTGTGGTTCTCATTTTTTTCCACGTTTAATATTTTTAAAATTAAGCTCACCTATGGACGTTCAAGGTAAGGTATTTTTTTAAATAATAATTAATAGATGAAAACGACACTAAACCCATAATTAATTATGCAGCTAATTTGTAAACATCTTGATTAAAAGCAGGTAATCATACTTAAAATTGTATAATGATTAGTTTCAGTCTAATTATATCATCTTATTTAAAATCTTAATAAATCATATAATTATTATATACATAGATTCTGTTCATAAAAGTTGATAATAAAAAAATACTCTCACACATAACCGAATTTTTGTGAAAAGTGGAAAGTAAACTGGTATACCTACCGTCCAAGAACTGATCTGTTACATCCCTATATCTACATCCAAAGTTATAGAACGATTGTTCTACATAAAACACTCACTTTTTAATAAACTTAATTGAGATTTTTGGATATTATTTTGTACAGATATTTGATACAACGCATTTATGGTTATTTAACGAGCTTTTCTTAAACAACCGTCACAATTTAAATATTACTTATTTATTATTAATTATTATTATTTATTACGCGACCCGTTGTCTTGATGACTGATTTTCGTCATTAGATTAGAAATTATTATTGTATGAGAATATATTAAATTTTATAATTATACGTGATGTAACGTACACTGTGTATACAAATATATTATTAATTGTAATGTAATAGATGTATTGATGTTTTAAATATAGTAAATTAATGTTATATACCTACTTTATACATGTGACAAGTAGTTTTAAGTAGAGATTTTGATGTTATAAGAAACAGATTTGTACTTGTGGAAGAGAATAATTTATGTATGGGTAAAGATAAAGTGGCATTATGTTTGTTGTGTATATAATCTGCAAAACATACCCAAGGCTTGGTACTTCTGGGTACTCAGAGCTTATCTGAGTACTGGCATTAAACCTGTTGCTGCTTTTATATTACCGAAATATAGCCATGCCATTAAAAAAAAACTTAAGAGCATTGTCAGTAATAAAGTTATTGGGTGAGTGTTGATTGGAGTGGTGTCTCTTTCTTCGGAAGGAGAAAAAAAGTGTGTGTGTGTGTGTGTAACCTTTACGCGCGATTGAAGTAAAACTTCTTTGCTATTGACGGCATCAAATATTATATTAATATATCATTCATTTGAATTTTGAATTTTTATTCAAAATTCAAATAGCGTTACTTCCGTCAGAAAAAATCTGAGTTACTCCCTAGTCGCGCCCTAAGAAGTTTTACTTCAAAAAGACAGTAATATTGATATCCTCATTACTGACAATATGTGATCCAATTTTTGTGATTGGGCACTCATTGCGCACGAATTTCTTTTTGATAATATTTAGTTTCTAACAAATTCAGGAATTAAACCCTTAGCATTTCTTATAATATCGAATATGCCACAAGAGGGATTTGTAAAGATCTGAATTATTTAACTACCTACCTTAATGCCTTTAAGTTATGTGTAGTCGTAACATGAGAAATTCAAAGAAACCATATTATGATGATGTTGTGATTGTAATCTTCCTGTGTACACACATATTTACATATAACTAAGTAATATGTAAAACATACATGGAATTGTATTGAACAGTGGACACTTTATAAATTCATATCCAGCACTATCCAAACCATATCGCTAAACTTATATCATCCACGTTCATAAAATATATTATATATTTATGTAACTTTTGTAATGTATCTTCAATATCATGGAAGACTACCAGATCAGTATACCTATAAATTAGTATTTCGTAACCCTGTGAGGTGGCAAATCATATTTTGGCATATTTTATTTAAAGTTTGTTACAAAAAAAAATATTTCATCTTTTGGTAAATCAAGACTATTTCAAAAGTCAATTATTTAAAATAGGCTATGCAAAGAATATATATTTTACATTTGAAATGTCGTATATATTTTGGAACATAATATTGCTCGTATGGAGATTCTTGTGACCCAATGCTTACTATTTTTTTTATACAACTTCAATATTATACAAAGATTTTTTTATAAATTATATTTCCAAATTCCAATTGTCAATAGTGAGTTGTTGAATACTTACGTGATTACGAAAACGTATCGTTTTCTCAATCCTTGTACCTATCTAATACTGAACATTCAGAATATAAGATATAATAATAATATATAATTTTAGTGTTGATGTCGATGTTACCTACCAAATGTTTAATTGTATGTAATAAAACTGTGTCCGTTGAAATAAATTTACAAAAACATATAAAAAAAAATGTATGTACACTTGTGTTCCTGGCTTTAATAAACTCGAAAAATACAATATATTGTTTTACTAGCTGTTGCCCACGACTTCGTACGCTGCAGTTTATATGTTACTAGATGATGGTCGCGGCGTCGCCCGCGTGACACTCGCCACCCGTTCCCGCTTCCCGTGGGATCATATTCCCGTGATTATAAGATAGAAGCCTATGTGTTATTCCAGACTATAAGCTATCCCTGTACCAAATTTCAGCCCAATCCGTTCAGCCGTTAGAGCGTGATTGAGTAACAAACATCCAAACATGTTCACAAACTTTCACATTAATAATATTTGTAGGAAGTAGGATTAGTAGGGTTAGTAGGATTTCAATAGAAATTATTTCTATGTTTATGATGGTGGAATACTGTGGTGGAATTCTGACCGTGTCTACCGATCCAAAGGATGTGTCGTTAATGAGTTTAGGAAACATCATTTGGATCGGTAGACTTGGTCAGAATTTAATCGTCATCATTGGCAGATCCCAATAATAAATACTTACCTTTACCATACTATTATAGACTTCATAGGAAGACTACACTCCAAATTAGCAATTGTATATCTTCAAATTTTCCTGCCACATTATTAACTCCGATAGGAATTTACTTACACTAGTGTCTCATGTTTTGCAATTTATAAATATGAGACAATGATATTTCACCAGTAAACCATCTCTGCATTAAAGCCGTAACCACCAATACAAGCGTTTCTCACTGGTCATATCAGTATGACATGCCAGTATGACCACCAAGAAACGGGGAAGGTCCCTGTAGGGAACTACTTTAAATCCATTAGATGACTCATTTGAACATTCGCAACCGGGGCTAACGCTCAGATAATGATGATTAACTCTTAGTTAGAGGATGATGACTTGAGAAAGTTCATTAAGTTTAAAAAGCCGCAGGCGCCTCATACTTTGAAAAAGAAACTAGTGGCCCAATAATTAAATAGGTGTCAGAAGGCTGATCCATGATTTTGCACACAAAAAGCAGTGCACAAATTAATTGGTGACCATTGTTTGGTCTAAGGGGAGGGTGGTAGTACCCGTAGTATTAGGCCAAACTATGGTCACCGCGTTATAGCAAAAGCTCAACAAAAATACAATACAAAATGAAGGAGGGGAAGGGACACAATCACTTTCACAATTCACTTTAATTTTAATTTCCACAATACGCAACAAAAATATGATTGACTAGCGGACGTCACGCGGTTTAACCCGCATAGTTCCCGTTCCCGTGGGAATACGGGAATAAAATATAGCCTATGTTCACCGCAAAGAGTGTAGCTTCCCAACAGTGAAATAATTTTTCAAATCAGTCCAGTAGTTCCGGAGCCTATTCGTAACAAACAAACAAACAAAAAAACAAATCTTTCCTCTTATATGATTGATTGAAGGGAAGTCGTACCTAGGAGATGTGTACCTAGTGGGTGTCAATCGTCTGAGATAACGATTTAAAAATAAACTCACTAAGTGAGTACCTACCTATATGTTTTATAACCTGTACGTGAGTTCATTTTTGCCACGTTAATAAGTAGACCGTGATGTCTTATCCTCAACAGTAAACAGATTTTATATGCAGATTGCTTTAATATGCAAATGTTCAGGGTACCTACCAACCCTCTGCTTCACACAAAGGGGTCTTATACTTTTTCTCAGGTTTGACGAACATTCAGTCCAGTGGATATTAGACGCCATCATAGACTATTGAAGGATTTTTTTTAAAAGGTAAGTATGTGAGCTGAATCAGTACGAATAATAAATTTTCACAGATTAATAATAAAAAGGTAAAAGTTTGTCAATATTTTTGAATGTTAAATCAATCACGCTGTCACGGCTAAAATTTAGTACTTACAGGAATAGATTATAGTCTGTTGGGAGTTCGGGACACATCCTTCCTAGTGCTTACCTGGGGCTCCCGACCGTAGGCTGTTGGGCGTTACGTGAGGTTTTTTAGTCGGTAGGAGTCCGGCATAGAATCCATGACGGATTTTCCTTCACGAAAAAAAAAAAGGATAGGTCTGACACTTTTTTTTTCCTGAAATAGATACGTTCCCGTAGGGTACAGGAATGAGAACATAATTACACGAGGGTGGAAACGTGGGCACCATCTAATTTTTCATAAAATCACATTCTATGTACTTACCTACTAATAAACATATTTTATGAAAAAAGCACTCTGTTGCCACTGTCAAGCTTTATAAATTGAATTACTTTGCTTGAGCTTCGCACAATACAAGATGGAAAATATCTATTTTTATTTTCTAAGAGTAATAATTTCTTTAAGCGAGCGAGAGGTTATTAGATTTCCTAGAAAAATAATTTATATACTTGGGTATAAGGGGCTAGGTCGTACCGAAGTACCTACTTACTTTGCCCATTTAAGAAAATGTTTGCAGGAATTCTCAGTATTATCTTCTGTTTTGGGATTGTTTGCTTTTATGGGGAAGAATACTTAATGAAATGGTCTCCAGCGGGGGAATTTAGGATGCCGCTGCGTCTTTCTGCGATCAAGTCATATTCGCTAAAGAGGCGGCGGCAGGAAGCGAGACAGAAATCTCCCTCTCGAGTTCCGCAGCCGACGGCAAGATCATCGCGGGCTACTATACAGACAGGATCACCGGCCTCCATGACTCTGTGAATGGTAGCTGGGCTGCTCGCCGTTCTTGCTCACCTACTCAGAAGCAGGCCAAAGTGTGTCTTTACCCATCAAAATATACGGCTAGCCCAATACAGGGGGTTGGTTGGCCCCCAAAGAAGCGGGATTACAGTTGAATCTCAAGAAACGGAATAAAAAACCAAACCCACAGGAGAGGCCGTGATGACAGACAAAGTCTGTATCGGGAGCCTTGTGGTTAAACTTCCGAGGACAGCGTGGACTGTAGTTATAGTCGGTCGAAGGCTGGCATAGCATTCCTTAGGATTTCCACACGATAAAAAGGGTAGTACCTACTACAAGGTCTCCCCCGTGTGGTAACAGGAAAAGAGTACAAATTCATCTCGAAGGTATCGTAAGAGGCGACTAAGGTAAAACTTTCGCAAAACTATCCATTGCCTAGAGAAGGGAAACTCGAAACCCTGTTGTCAGTAAAATGACAACCGGGTTTAAATTCGAAAAATTTCAACTGTGGGTCGTCACGACCTACGTCTGACCATTTCAATACGGGAATAGGCTCAACACCTATCACGTAGAACATAAAACTATAAGGTGAAATGTGGACGTACTATACTATGTCTCTGCCTACCCCTTCGGGATAAAGGCGTGACTATATGTACTTATTTATGTATGAAGTACTTACTATTAGGTATATTAGTATTACCTCTTTTCTTATTTGGTTATAGGGTCCCGCTTTTACCCTTTGGGTGCCTAACCCTTTAGATACGTAACCCTAAAACAAATTCACTTGATCTCACAGTATCTAAACATCGCAGGTTTGCAATAGATATTCTCAAGAAAAATTACATATCACGAACTGAAAATATTTCACGACATGCATACGTTCACGTCGTCGAGTACGTGCCGACAACTTTGTTTGTGCATGAAATGGCGGATGTCAATGCCAATTTCACCAGCGCCAACCACGTCTCCTCTGAATTATAAGTCAATCTCTGTACCAAAAATAGAGTAAGATGTTGATATTATGTAGGCACATTTGACGTTGGAGTATCAGAGTATTTTTTAGTTATTACTTTCACTTTGTATCCTTGAAATCTTTGATGATATTATCCACAAAGGTCATAGAAATATTTTGCATTCAAACTTTTCAATGAAAATAAGTGAAAGTTTTCAGGATTTTTCAATATTCAATCCTTAAATATGCCCTGAGGGATTTACCTAAACATATACACCTACATGGAATGTATTGGAGAAATGGTCGCGGTATAGTTGAGAGGTTTTTTGTGGGACAGGAAAATTTACGAGGATGATACCATGGACCAGCCAGTATATCGATAGTGCCTAGTCCGCGTCCATAAGAGTACTGACGACGCCAATACCTACATGGTGACCCTCACGCGAAGTAGTCGTTAGGTATCAGTTATTGTCATATGGATTTGCTTATCGATAGAATATCTACTATTTAATCTAGCACTACCTACGTTCGAATTCAAATATCATGTTCGTTGAAATTTCTTATAGTTAAGCTTCTAAAATTGTAAAAATAACGAAAATTGCGAGTTGGACTCACACCGAGAGTGTTCCGTACCACAAAACGGAAAATAAAACTAGGTTTGTTGTATGGGAGCCCCCTTAATCTCCTCTTTTTTTTTGATTTTTAGTATTTTTTGTCATAGCGGCAACACAACTATATCTGTAAAAGCTATCACGGTTCTTGAGATACAGCCTCATGACGGACTGACAGACGGATAGCGAAGTCTCATGAATAGGGTCCCGTTTTTACACCTTTGGTACGGAACCCTAAAAAGAGAATCTATTTAAAATAACGTTGGTGCTGCTTACGTTAATGTCCGACGACAATTTCAATCAGGTAGGCTGAAGCAGTAGGGAGTATAAAAAAATAGAGCACAATTTTCTAACTAAACATTAGATTGTATAATAAGCTTTTTTCATTAAACTATAAGGATATTATACTTGCTGAACCATATAAAACAGTAGATGACACAAGTCTGAATTTCGTATGTCAGCATTAGATTGAAATAATTTGAAATTAACTCGCAGTTAGCTATAGGGACACGTATACAGGTCTCATTAAATACAGTGAACTCAAAATTACTGAATCACAGATTCGTTTATTTCTATTAGTCATATTTATAACATTTTCCATTGAAACTGGAGACTCATTCGTTCATGTTCGCAGTTGGACACTTAAAGAATATAAATTAGATTTCATTTCAACTAAAAGTCAGCCAGTTGTGGTCCCTAAAATAATTTTGCTGTTTCAATAGAAGCTGAATACGGCTTATTACACAATATTCAGTCCTTTTAAATTTATTTTGATTAATTACAATTTTGCTGTCGTGAACTGTTTAAAAATGTTTTTACCTCTAGAGGAATAACTGAATAACATCCCGCTGTTTTTTTGTTCTTACCTTATCCATTTGTAAAACTTAACCGTATGTTGCATCGTTGTTTTTACCTAAAGATAAAAATCGGTTGTCTGTAAAGTCGGTTTACTGACGATAGTTGAACGTGACAACTCAGCCTTAAATGGAACTAGGTAACGCCGCATACGTCATGTTTTTTCGTGCGTGCAGCCGGCTCTATCGAATTATAAGACGTTGTTGTTCTATATTGTCTATGTTGTAAGCCTAGGGTTTGTAGGTCTATGCCTCTATGGGCACTTCCTTAATATGGTAATATGGCGTCTGCTCGTGTAACCCATCCCATGTAAGTTTTTATTAAAGATTATAGTTATTCATGTGTTTAATTGAAGAAAGTTTAAAACATGGCGCAGTCGTGAACACGAATAGTTTAGAGGTACATCAAAATAAATTTACAACTTGTAAAATTAAAGTCAAGAACAATGGACGCTACAATGTCACATAGCGTGGCCGTCAAGTTGCCGCCGAATCTAAATATGAACGATGACAATGCAGCGGCAGAGTGGCGATTCTGGTTAGAAACCTTTAACGATTACCTTATTGCAACCGGCCAATACGAATCTAATGATAAAATAAGAATATCCTTATTAAGGAACATGATGGGTTCCGAAGCCGCTAAGATTTTGGCGGCGCTTCCGATGGACGAATGTGATCGTACGAAATACGACAAAGTTATAGCTGCTGTTGAGTCGTATGTGTCCCCACGGGTCAACGAAGTGTTTGAACGCTACAAATTCAACAAACGTGTTCAGCAGACTGGTGAAAAATTTGACAGTTTTCTGACCGATTGCCGCCATTTAATTAAGTCTTGTAATTATGGCATAAAAACTGAGGAACCCCTGATTGATCAAATTTTGAGAGATCACATTATTACGAGTATAAATGATAAGCCTACTCAAGAAGCCCTATTGCGGCTTGATGGGCTGACACTTGATAAAACTATCAAGTTCTGTCGCACTAGGGAGCAGGCTAGTGAGCAAATCTCAATTATGCATGCATCTCAACATGCCGTAACCAATCAAATGGTAGATGCAGCGAAGTATAACAATTTCTAAAGAGGTACCGCTAAGACAAATAAATTATTTAGATGTCGCCGTTGTCAAACAGAACATGGACCAAGACAATGCCCTGCATTCGGTAAATTGTGCAGCAAGTGTGGCATAAAGAACCACTTTGCAGTAAGTTGCAGAGTTACAAGCCCCTCTATAAAACTTGTGCATCAGGATAACTCTGACGGGTCTTCCAGTGAAGTATGTTGTCATGAAGTAACCTGTAAGAAGACTGAATGGTATGAATATATTATTATTGAAAATATACCTATTAAATGTAAATTAGATACTGGGGCTGATATGAGCATTATGCCATTAAAAATATTTAATAGTATCAATAAGAAATCAAATTTAACTTTATTGGAAACTAATTTTAAGCTTGAGTCATTCCAAGGGGAGAAAGTAAAGCCTATTGGCATGATAAATTTGTACTGTAAATATAAAGAGAATGAGAGCTTTCAAAATTTTGTTATAGTAGATTGCAAAAGTATGTTATTGGGATTACCTGGTTGTGTTTCGCTTAATCTTCTTAAACGAGTTCATCATATAAGTAGTGATGTAAATGACATAAATAAATCTAAGTTTGTTCGTGACAATATCCATGTATTTTCAGGTAATGGGTCGTTGCCTGGATATTATGCGATACCAACTAGAGAGATTCAAGAGCAGATTTGTCACCCCTCACAAAGACTTCCAAATTGTATATTAGATCCCCTTCAAACTGAACTTAACAGGCTGATAGATAGACAAGCAATTGTCAAAGTAGACAATATTAATAGTAAAGCATGCATAAACAGAGTAGTTATAGTGGAAAAGTCATCTAAAACAATTAGGCTATGTATCGACCCATCCGATCTAAATAAGTATGTTGTCAGGAAACCTAAGATGCTACCTACTTTAGACGATATAGCCACTAAATTGAAAGGTAAGACATTTTTTACTGTTTTTGATATGTCAAAGGGTTTCCACCACATAAAACTTGATGAGGAGTCATCTTGGAAGTGCTGTTTTGCAACCCCCTTCGGGGTATACCGGTATTTAGTTCTTCCCTACGGATTATGTTGTGCACCTGAGCTATTTCAGGATGTATTAGAAAAACATTTTGCTGACATTCCTAATGTAATTATATGGTTTGATGACATGCTGGTTATGGGGTGTACAGAATTAGAACATGATAGAACAGTACAGATTGTAATAGATAGGGCTAAACAGTTGGGTGTTGTTTTCAATCCTAGTAAGCTACAGTATAAACAAAGTATGTGGGTCAAGTTTTTGATGGTAAGGGTATGTCTTTGGACAAATCCAGGGTTGAGTCACTGTTAAATTTAAAAGCTCCAAAAAATAAAAAGGAACTTCTTGGTATAATTGGTTCATTTAATTATGTTAGAAGATATGTTCCTGATATGGCAGATCTTATGTCCCCATTGTGCAAATTACTGCGCAAGGATGTTGAATTCGCTTGGTTACCATTACATGACAAACTGTTTCTTGAATTAAAAGAAAAGGTCACTTCAGCACCGTCTTTATGTCATTTCGACCCCAATAGGAAAATAATCTTACAATGTGATGCATCTAGTACAGGTCTAGGTTGTTGCTTATTTCAAAAGGATGAGACTGATAGGTTAAAACTTGTTACATGTGTTTCTCGTACCATGAATAATTCTGAGTTTAACTATGGCCAAACTGAAAAGGAGTTATTAGCAATTTATTTTGGGGTTCAAAAGTTTCATAAGTACATATATGGATGTAATGTTGATGTACAAACTGATCATAAACCTATTATTCCTATAATGTCAAAGCCTATAAGTAAAATTGGTTCACCTAGATTAAGAAGATTAAGGCTTAAGCTACTAATGTATAATTTAAATGTTTACTATGTGCCTGGCAAATATGTTCATTTTGCTGACATGCTCTCCAGAAATAGTTTAGAGACTGCAGAGCATGACAGACAAATGCTAGAGATGGTACACTCTGTGTCGAAGCACTTGCCAATATCCTTAGAAAGAAAGATTATGTTCCGGGATGAGACTTCCAAAGATCCCGTTTTAAGTAAAATCTGTAACTATTATTACCAAGGGTGGCCTAATAAACTATCTACATTACTACAACACTATTATAAACTGCGTGAGGATATCTATTTACAAAATGGCATATTGTTCATGGGGGAGAAAATAATAGTTCCTAACTCACTTATATCTAAGGTGCTGAGTATCATTCATAAGGGTCACCAGGGAATTACCAAATCCTATGTCTTAGCCAAACAATTATTTTACTGGCCTAAAATGAAAGATGATGTGATTAAAAGCATTCAAGAGTGTCGAGAATGTGAGAAATATAGTACTATCAACCGTAAGGAACCATTGATGCCACATAAGATACCTAAGCAAAGATTTCATAAAGTTGCGTGTGACATTCTTGAATACAGTGGTAAAAGTTATCTGGTTGCTGTTGACTATTTTTCTCACTGGATAGAACTGCTGCCGCTACAAGCCAAGACTTCCAAGTCTGTAATTAATGCCTTGCAAGAAATATTCTTTCGCTTTGGATTTCCTGCTATGCTAATAGCAGACAACATGCCGTTTTCCTCACATGAATGTAAATTGTATTTTAAGTCCAAAGACATCACTTTTGTCTCATCGACACCTAGGTATCCTAGAAGCAATGGTATGGCAGAGAAAGCTGTACACATTTGTAAACAAATTCTTAAGAAGTGTATGGATACTCATGCTGACTATAGGGAGGCTATAATGCATTATAATAATACACCTTTATCAGCACTTGATGTTTCTCCTTCTCAAATATTAAATAGCCGTAGGGTAAGAACATTGTTACCATGCGCCTCTAACCTGTTAGAACCTAAAGTAGAAAAGGATGTGTATAAGCAGTTGTGCCTTAGACAGTCTACTACTAAAATGTTTCATGACAGGCATGCTATGATGAAAGTTGTTAAGTATAAAGTAGGAGACAGTGTCGTGTTTAGAGATATTAATAATACTTGGGTAAAGGCAACAGTTGTCAGGAAATGCAGGGAACCTAGATCTTATCTAATTCAGAGAGAATATGACAAGAAAATATTAAGAAGAAATAGTTTTCAGTTAAAGCATTCAATAACCAAACCAAATCAAAGTGATGATTGTGGTAAGGTTACAGATATAATTGAATTTGAAGATAGTTATAGCATCCCTAAAGCGAGTAACGATAGCATATCGTTGCCATCTACCACTAATGTAAATGACACCAATCCTCAACAGACAATCCCCCATATCACTAACAACAAATATACCAGAAGTGGTCGGCTTACAAAGCCACCTGTAAGATTTGATTTGTAATAGATGGAATGAAAAGAACTATTGGGAGTTTGATCTGGTGAGGGAGGTGTTCTATATTGTCTATGTTGTAAGCCTAGGGTTTGTAGGTCTATGCCTCTATGGGCACTTCCTTAATATGGTAATATGGCGTCTGCTCGTGTAACCCATGTACATCCTCCATGTAAGTTTTTATTAAAGATTATAGTTATTCATGTGTTTAATTGAAGAAAGTATAAAACAGTTGTCACGTCAAAAACTATAGTTCGACAATATTTATTTTATATCAGTTGATTTTCATTATAAAATCAATTAATCATGAAAAAAGCACTGTTTTGTTGTTCCAATTAGGCTTACTTGCTTGTTCTTAATGGCGCTGGAAAATTCGACAGTTACATAATTCATGTCACTGCCAAATTTTCAATGCAATAACCATTTCGGAAGTCATTTCATTCCAGAAGAATACAATGGGCATTTACCCGGAGATAGCATCTATACGAATCATGAAACTTCTGGAAAAGTCAGCGCAACTATATAGAAAGATGAAGAGATTGCAATTTAAAAAGGCACCAGGGTCGCAACATGCCTTTCTTCACTATAGACGATATTATTATCTTTATCGTATGATAAACCAAGTCCATTTTCCAGTGAAAGTACTTTCGATAAATGTTTACATGATTTGTCGATTTCATAAATGCCATCTTTTGCCACAAAATATGGTTCACCGTTTTTATCTGTAGTGACGACGAAGTACAGTTTATCTTTAAAATACATATCAAAAATATCTAAACCTTCGATGAGGTGTTGATCAATATCATTGATATCATAGTTATATTTGAATATACCATCGCTTCCACCAAGATATACGTTACTAGTCACTTGATCTACAGCACTAGCAAACCCATTACGAATTCCAGGAATGACAGAGGCCAACCCAGTGTCGAGGTTCAATATAACAGACTGAAAGCTTTGGTCAGAAAATTCGTCCGCATTTATACAGAAAAACAAGCTATTATTTTTTCTGTCTATTGTGAACTTACATGGAAAGTTTACGTCTTCTATAAGTATTCGTTTTTTATATGGTTTGTCTTTTAATATTACGTCTTTGTTGTAACAACTGGCTTTCATTGTATTTCATTATCGTATGTTAAATGATATTAAAATATATTTTTTATATAAAGGAACTATGTACATATTTATTGTGCTTTTGGTTTGTTGTTTTTGAGTTTTACTGACTTGAGACATTTGTCTGACGTTTGCTCAACAGAGCAACACGGCCTCCTCCAGTCCGCCGGTGTGTGACCCATAGATTTAGAATTTACAAGATGAACAAAAATAAAATATATATGTGTGAGTTAAATAGTGTTGTTGAATGGTCACACCTATGTTATCGATAAAAGTATCAGTATAAATGGATGGAATGGAAATGAAACTTCTAAGCACACAAAGTGCTTAGAAGTTTCATTTCCAACTTTTGTTTTGGGGAATAAATTGTTAATTTGAATGTAATCGACTATGAAAAAGTAAAAATGGGGTTATATGGGGTAACTCGTAATATTTGAAATTCTGTAATAATCTTACGAATTTTGATTCAGTGTGTGAATGTGAAAATACTCTTTTAACAGGTAATTTATGGTATCGTACATTGCATTGTTGCCCTACCTATATATTTCGCCAATTGAATTCGAAAATTTACTGAAAATCCAACTCTTATCGTAATACTAAACCTAGAAACTCATTTATTATTGAACCCTAGTAACAATAAAAGATATTACCCACTCGTAGATTTTTTTTAAATATATTAACCTCGCCAAATTGACGTCGCCACTGATGGAAACTAAGGAAAGCCGTGGCGCATCTAGCGAATGGGGGCCACGCTTACAGCACACAAGACTTCTGACAGTAGTCCTCAAGTTGGCGGCCCTATGATGTGCCTCTTCACGCTCCGCTTGTAGAACCCGGGATTGTAAAATGAGGGAAACACATGTGCGGGCAGGTCATTCCAGGATTTCATAGTTCGACAGAGGAACGATCTTTTGAAACGCTCAGTTCTGGCGAAGATTCTCTCCGCTATATATGAGTGGCACCTCTGCCCGACGTGTTGTTCGGAATCGGAAAGGAGATGGTGGGATCAGGTTGAAGAGCTCTTCAGAACATTCGCCGTGATTTATTCGGTAGAAGGCAGCCAAGGACGCTATGGTTCTTTGCTGCGCTAACGGATCGAGGCTTACCGTCATCTTAGGGCAACCTATAATTCAAATCGGATAACACGTCTCTGCATAGCGCCAAGCGCGTCCAGTAAGTACCTCGCACAGTCATCCCAAAGGTGAAAACAGCATTCGACGCAGAGGCTAATCTGCGCCTTGCACAGCAAACATCCCGGTGTGGCGTGGAGTACCTTAAGTGAAGTAAAATTATAAAAATTCAATTCAAAATGGTTCACAAATTTTGGAAATATCATATTAAAATAGGCACAAAACCCTAAAAAAAGGTTAAATAACACAGTTGGAGTAAAAATCAATCATATTTATATTAAATTAAATCCAGATAAGTTTTTTTCGAGCAATGCCACCATAATGAACTATCGACATCCTTATCGATACCTACCCATGACTATTTTACTGTAAACAGCCCTTTTTATTTCTGCCTTATATATCCTCCAAAAATGCATTTACACATTGAATATTGTGATAAGTATGAAGGAAAATGCATAATCTACGGTATGAGTTGGACTTTCAGTGAAATTTTACATCCAATTTGGCAAAATATGTACGGCAAAAATGGAATGAACGAAGTCACAAATGACTTGTTAAACGAGTCTTTCTTCGTATAATTGCGTTTTGTAATATCCTATTCACACCATTGTTGAAAATATAAAATTTTCTATTTTAATCGTAAGATCACTACAGATTATTGGATATTATGAATAACATAGAGCCGCCATAGGACTCCACAGGACTCAGCGATTCAAAATACTGACACATGAGTACCCAATTTGCTTTCTCTTTTCCTCTCGAGCTAAGTGCTATGGATAATGAGGTCTCGCTCGCACGCTTTGTATATCTATTGAGAGTAGCGAAAAATCCTTTTTTTTTTTATTAATGTTTATTGGCAACTGGATACAGAGTCCTTAATGCGAAAAATCCTAAATCTATGGTGTGACCCGCGTTTTTCGAATATAGTCCGTTCACAGATAAATTACCTCTTACTGACAGCTCGTCGATCGTTTTCTGTGTGTTGGCATTGCAGTGAAGTCGCCCTATGAGTGCCAGCCTAAGCCATTTTACCGAATTAAGTGGAGATTATAACATCCAACCTTTAGCACGAATACGTTTGAAGCACTCGTGGCCCCGCGGACTCAGTGTTCTGTAAACGATCACTGCAGTAAGCAACATTTACTATGGCCGGATATGGACCACCACGTGGACCACTTTTTGACATTTATTTACGAGCGTTTCCGTGCTTTGGAAGGCACGATAAGCCGTTGGTCCCGGTTGTCAGTAAAATGACAGTTGTTAAGCCAAGTTGAAGGCCTTACGGGCGGCTTGAAAAATTTCAACTGTGGGTCGTCACAACCTGCGCCCGGGTCGGCAGCGCGTGTGTAGCGCCTCTGGTGTTGCAAACGTCTATAGGCTACGGTTACCAACCTTCCGGGGGGCCGTAAGCTTGTCTGCCACCTAAGTAGTAGATATAAAAAAAAAGAATAGTTTTGTTTTTCACGTCACAATAAACTTAACTTCACTAAGACAGTACTCCTGTTACTATGCGATTGTATTTAAGATTTATTTATTTTTTTATGAATTTCTGAAAAAAATATATCGCTACCACCACTAACGAAGGCGAAGTTGCTGCTTCTACAAATAACGGTCACACCGAAAAAAACGCCAGCAAAAAAAGAAAGTAAGTTTCGACTAAAAGTAAGATTACATGAGAGAAACAAAACTTATTGGGGTAACACACCAATCAAGATAGGCAACCTAAGTGCTAGAGGTAATATATCTCTGAACGGACTATAGAAGTGAATTTGACATCTCAGCTATGGCAGGGAGTGACCATAGAGCAACGCGAACTTGTTAAGGCGCGCGATGCTCGGTGGGAGTGACAAACAAAACAAGTTACTGGGTCAAATTTTGTGGCTACCCGGGGCCGCGCGGTTTACCGCGGCGGTTTCTAACCTCAAAATGTAAAATTTTATCCTCAAAATGTCAAAACCAATAAAATCAAGTCAATGGTTTGACATTTTGAGGTTAGAAATCGTCACGGTAACCGCAAGTGCGGCCTCAGCATTAGGTATGCATTTTATAAAATGTTGCAGCATACTTAATTAGGGTTTCGTACCCAAAAGGTAAAAACGGAAACCTATTGAGACTTCGCTATCTATCTGTATGTGTGTCCGTCACGATCACAGATAATGTATTTCTGTTACCGCTATACCATAACATGGCAAAAAAGTGTAATATCACGTGAAGACACTGCCTGTACTGCATAGGCCTAGAATTCACTACGCCCCACCAGAATAATAATATAGATAGCTTGACAGCGCAAAAGTGATGCATTTGTCGTGTTGCGACATCATCCTCATAGACTATAATTTAGTTCCACGTTCTAGTATGTTAAATATCATTCATATCCATTCATAACTGTACATATTATAATAAAGGTAAGCAATAATGAGGGCAGATACATTTTTTTATTGATTAGTCATGCACATAATATACTATTTATAAAGGACTAACCGACCCGGCGAACGTTGTATCGCCATTTTTTTTCCTGTTAATTTTCTTCTTTACAAACCTTGTCATGACAATAACAAACACATAAAAGAATTATGTACTTACCTGTCTAGTTTTTACTAGATTTGGGGGTTTTTATTTACATAGAAATTTTTTTTTTATTTTTTTATTTTATTTATTCAAAATAAGCGTTACAAAAATTTTTCTTACCACATTTTACTCGCCAAACTGTTATGTTTGATGGCGAGACGCGCTCGTGTTCAATACATAGCTTAAGTTTACTTAAATATACCTTAACCTACTAACAACATATTTTTAAATAAGTATTTCAATGCAAAATTGAAAGGTTCGTTTGTAACACAAAATTCAAACAATCATAAATGCACACCTAACACAATGAAAAACATACGACAAAGATATCGTTATTTTTATTTTACACTAGCGGACGCCACGCGGCTCCACCCGCGCAGCTCCCGTTCCCGTGGGAATACGGGAACAAAATACAGTCCACGTTCACCGCAAAGAGTGCAGCCCTCCAACAGCGAAAGAATTTCCCTAATCGGTCCAGTAGTTCCGGAGCCCACTCGTTACATACAAACAAACAAAAAACAAATCCCTTCTCTTTATAATATTAGTATAGATTTGACACTCGGCGGCCGCTTCGCGCCACCGCGCCCGCTGCCTTATTGCGACCGTCGAGTAGCAAATCTCGAAACTTGGATCGTAACATACCCTTACTTATCTTTGGGCTCTGTCTCAGTAAATCGTACTTATTAAAAACCTTTGGTACCCAGTATTTAGATAATCTTTCCCCATAATAGTTGACCATCCGCGGTTGAACCAATCGATTATTTCTGACATTTCTTGTATTATATCTATTTTTTTATAAATTCTTTATGCTCGGTATTATAGTAATACTCTAATCCTAATAAATATTCAACCCTTTTTTCCAATGGTAAAATTCTACAGATAGGAAACAAATTTTCATAATCTTTATTATAGTTGTCTTTATCTTTTTTGCTAACTAAAAATTTGAGTAATCTAATTTGTAAGTCTTTTATGTTTTTTAAGTAAGTTTTGAAAGTTCTGCCGTATACAATAAGTCCATAACTTATAAGTGAGTCCGCCAGTGCATAATATACAATAAGTAATGTGTGTTTATTTAATACTCCCTTCAATTGAAAGAATTTCCCTAATACTGATCGCAGCCTGTTACAAACATCGACAACATGTCTTCTCCAATTAAAGTTTACATCAATAATAATACCTAGATATTTAAATGTTGCTACATATTCTAATTTATTACAATTACAGTTATTCTTTTTATTATGCAAACATTCATAGGTGTGCCCTATCACAGCAAGGCTTTCCTTCGTCACTGCTCTAGCCCGTCTATTATAAGGGGAGTGTATATGCATGCATTTGGTTTTGGCATAATTTAATATTATGCCATTATCATGTGCCCACTTAGTAATATTTTCCATATCATCTTGTATATACCTTTGGGTCTCAAAAATATCTGTACCACCATAAACCAGACACATGTCATCTGCATACATATACACCCGACACCTGCTCACAACATTTGATACGCTGTTGACGTGCATCACATAGCCAACAGGACCAAACACTGATCCGGTCGGCACCCCTAATTCCACATTCATTTCCCTACCAGCTATTCCACATATAACGGTGCGCATTTTTCTATTTGACAAGTAATTTTCAAACCATTTATTAGTAGGACCACGTATGCCGCATTCATGCATGGCCCGCAACAATATTGAATGATCTAGCGTATCAAATGCTTTTTTATAATCTATATATATAGCTATAAGTTGTTTACCAGCATCTAAACATTCATTCACGTACTCTGCAAACCCTGCCAGAGCGGTGATAGTACTCCGCCCCTTACGGAACCCGTGCTGTGGCTCTGCTAGAATTTTATGACACTCCAAAAATTTACTTATCTGGCCAACAATATTTTTTTCAATTATTTTATCAATTACCGAGAGTATGGCTATTGGCCTGTAGTTAACATATTCTAAATGACTACCAGACTTATAAATCGGACGTACAATTGCACTCTTTAACTGATCAGGATAGACACTCTGCGACAGAGACATATTCATGAATAAAGCTAGAATAGGACTTAATTGTTTCTTTAAATATTTAATATCACTGACTCTGATTCCATCCAAGCCCGGTGCCTTTTCACCAGATAACGAGTTTATTACCTTTTCGATATCTGACGAGTTGACGGTCATATATCTAAAACTTACTTGACTCGGTGTCACATATCTCTTTCTATCCAAAAATCGGGTGTTACAATTATGCTTGATTAATTTTATTTCCTGCGTAAATGTTTTACCAAAATTTGTACACACTTGCTCCAAATTTTCCGTTTTACCTAAATATCTTACTATAACATCATCCAATTTATTATTTTTTTGACCCAACCATAAGTTAATTTTACCCCATATTTTCCTATAATCCCTGTTACAATTTTTTATTTCCATCTGTCTGTATTTATTCTTGGCAAGGTTTACTAATTTATTTACTTTATTTCTAAATTTTGTATATTCTAATCGCTTATTCATACTTTTTGGCTCTGCTTTCCACACTCTAAATAAATAATCCCGTCTTAACAACATAGTATACAAACTTTTATCCACCCATGGCTGTTTTAGCCTCTTATTATGAATCTTAACTTTAACAATACTTTCCCTATAGATCGAATCGAACGCCGTACACAATGATTGATACAATAACAATGGACACGTAATACCTAATAGTTGCGACCAGTCATAGGCATCTAACTTTTTTCTAACAAGGTTATCACAAATAATTTCACGCACAGAGGTCGCCTTTGAAGGTGTATAATTATTACTCGTGCGCAAGTCCAGAGTTAATCCCACTGCATGATGATCGGAGATCTTAGCTTCAAACACAAACGAAGTCAACTCGCACTCGCTGCGTCCCGCTCTCACCCATACGTGGTCTAAGCACGATACTCGAAGCTGCCCTTCCACTATCGCCTCGCGCGTTATCTCTGCGGTCGGTATTACACACTGCAGGCCGCGTTCACTTAGGGAGTTTTTATACTTAATTACGGTTGGGTTTGATATATTATTTAGTATATTTATATTCGTGTCTCCGATCACTATAATGTTGTGTGCTGGAGAAATAGATCTTACGATACTCTCTAAGTGGCCAATAAAGCTTAATTTGTTATTATTTGGAGGGTTATATATAGCTATTATATGTGTAATATGCTCACCTATTTTCAGCTGGCCATGGAATGTTTCTAAAGTCTCAGTACTCACGGTTTCAGCTGTAAAACTAAGCTCTTCTTTCGCATATATCAATATACCTCCTCCTTTTTTTGTTTCTCTGGACCGTATGTACGTATTATATCCCATAATTTGATAGTGCGGTAATTCTGCCTTCTTGATATTTATTTCACTCAAAATTATTATATCTATTCCATGTTTATTTTCCTCTAACAATACAAGTAGCTGATTGAAATGTTTTCTAAGTGACCCAATATTTAAGTAAAAAATATGGGTGTGCCCTTTGTATTGTGATAAATCCTTACTCAACACTCTTATATCTGAATATCTATTATATATATGATCATTAGTAGATATATTATTAGGTCGATTGAATTTTATAGCCAATATTCTATGTGTGTGTCCACTTCGCTAATTTCACTTTTCTACTTACATTCATCAAATTTATTTAAATCTTCCTCCGATGTTATGTTATATATCTTTTTATCTTCACTGTTTTTCTTTACTAGAATACTACAATTTTGAACCCAAATATACTGAAAGCCCATAGGCTTTAGCTTGTTTCTTGTAACCCATAACAGTTGGCGTTTATATTTCGGCAAGTCTTCGTTAATATAAATTGGCTTATCACTTCCATTATTGAATACTTTATTATTTGTGATTTTGGTTTCTTTTTTTGCCGACATCCATTGCAAACGAGCGCTTTTTGATCGGAGCGTAACCAGTATAGTTCTTGGATTTGAATTGATCGGTTTTCCCGGTCCTACCCTCTTAGCATCATCAATATCATTCGGGTTCAGGTGCAACTTTTGAGCTAGGTCTTGTATCAAGATTTTAGTGTTTTCATTATCATAGGTCTCTAATCCATGCACTTCGATATTCCTCTCCTTTGACTGCACCTCTAACTCCTGAACCCTTTCTTCAAGAGCTTTGTTGCACTTTTGCAAGAAAATATTTTTTTGTTCTAATGCCTTGATTTTTTTCTGTGATTCTTCCTTGTAATCGTTTAATTTTTGATACATATCTCCATAAAATTCTAAGCTGGTAGTGAGTTCTTCAATTTTTTTCTCCATCTTAAAGAGTATAGCCAACTTTTTATTAACTTCAGCTAAAACCTTCTCGCCCGATACCTCTTTGAAATTTATATTCAATTTTTGTTGCTCGCTGGCTGGCTGCGGAGACTTGCATAAGGTTTTTTGGCAGTCATCACAGATCGCCGTTTGCATGAATTGCTTGTTATGTTGCATACATTTCTTATGGAACACCGCTTCACATACACTGTTACATTTTATAACATCGTCCTTGGTCACAGACACAAATAATTTGCATTTTTTGCATTGCACCATTTTAATTAGCTTTAAACGCAAGTTCAGGTAGAAATAAAAACAAACAATCGTACAAATACACTGTCACACGACCGTTCGCCGAGCGCGCGCGACGAGTGAGTGGGATGATAGCTCAGGGGGAGCTGTAAGTCTTGCAAAAACTAACTATAACCAGTAGGTTTCCCTGAACATAATCGCTGTGGAAATAGTTTTAAAGAAACCAAAGCATAATGTTAAATAGATGGCATGATGCCATGTCTGAATATGAGATGGACATACAATATGAAAGTTCATCAAACTTGGAGCGTCATACATTAAGTTCGCCTAGTGGCGAGTCTCCACTACAGATTTCTTCTACTCCATCGGACATCGGATCTTCTCAGGGCGCTGATTCTCGATCAAACGATGTGAATGCGTGGACGAAAGTTTACTAGTGAAACGTCATCTGTCTCATGTCTAGAAACGTCAAAAAAGCAAAAGTCGTTTGTACCACCCGTTAATTTCCGTTACAGATCGAGAATATACACCCAGATAATATGCTTAGGTACAATATTAGACTATTTCGACCACGTTGGTTCTTGAATGAATAACCTCGTTACGTAGTTTATCCCTCAAAGAGACTTCAAAGGGCAGCTAAATACAATAAAGCTTACAGAATACGTTCCCGTAGCTCTCCCAAGTTCCCACTTCCTGTAAGTGTAACACTAATAGTACTAACAATATTACCAAGGCACAAGGACTTGAAGCCTGAAGCGCCCTTTGAAGTTTCAAAGTCGGCCGGAAATTATATTTAACAGTTTGACCTTGTTTATGAAACACTCAACCTGTTTTCTTCAGTTTTCTGTTATTGATATGAATACTAGTTTTCTGTCCCGACTCCGAACGAGTCTATACTTGCTGAATATAAACAAATCATATCTGATAGCACACTTGAATTCTTACTTATTTATTATCAGTAAGGATTCAAGTGTGTATAATATGTATCTAAATATATAGAACTCAAAGGTGACTGACTGACTGATATAGTGATCTATCAACGCAGCCCAAACCACTGGACGGTTCGGGCTAAAATTTGGCATGCAGGTAGATGTTATGACGTAGGCATCCGTAAAATACCGGAAGCGGGAACGAGAACAAATTTTATGCGGACGAAGCTGCGTGCATCAGCTAGTTAATTGCAAATGGATGTTTGTAACTCTTGCATTATCTAACGATTGAACGGCTGAAAATAAGAACACGGGAAAATAATACAAAAACTTAACTTTTATCTTCAGAATAAGTTTTCATAGAAAGATTCAGTCGGTAAGGCTTTCCACACGTAAAAAAAAGATAGAGAAGAGAGAGACATGAAAAAGAAAGGCTGATCTCGGGCTAGAGTTCATATTTACTACTTTACTACTTATACCTACTTACCTACCTTCTATAGTAAAATGAGATCCTCGTAAGGTATCTACGGATTTTTTATGTCCCGTCTCCACAGATGTCATTTAACTTGAATGCACAATATAATAACTCGAAGTTCGCTTGTTGGGGGTACAAGTTTGATTGAATCGATACTAATAAAAGTTCGCCTTATCCGTCACTCAACTTGTTCCTGTTTGTTTAACAACTACCCACAACAGTCCTTGTGGAGGGTTCCGAGTGGAGGGTCAATTGATACAGGTTTTCCTCTCTAACTTTGCTCTCTATTTGATATTTTTTTAAATGAAGAAAGTGAACAAGACATTTTGTAAGACAAAATTTTCACGTAACACAGCACGCAACGGAAGGTCTCAAAAGAAATAAATTTTCCCCGATCTCGAAGCATTTTTCATTGCTGCTCCGCTCCTATTCGTATTGGTGTGATGTAATATAGCCTATAGCCATCCTCAATAACGGCCAATATAAGTAGGCATCTCGCAAGTAGTACTGTAGAAATAAAAGAAATCACGTTTGTTGTTTGGGAGGGGTATACTACGCCAAATCGAATGCCAAATAATCGAATATACAAATACTCGAACGTTCAAAATATCGAACGTTTAATATATCGAACATTGATATTGTAATCTTCGATATTTTGAACGTTCGATAATTTGGCATTCGATTTGGCGTAGTATACCCGTTTCGGAGCCGCCCTAAACATATTTTGTTCTGATTTTTATATTTGTAGTTAAAACAGCAACAGTTAGTTCTTTTTTAAATTGTTTGTTTTAGCCTTTTGTAGATATTTTATAATAGTTGTAAATAAATTACGATATAAGTTGTATATAATATACTAGCGGACATCACGCGGTTTCATCATCGTAATTCTCGTTTCCGTGGGAATACGGGGATAAAATATAGCCTATGTTCACCGCAAAGAGTGTAACTTCCCAACTAACAGTGAAAGAATTTTTCAAATCGGTCCAAAAGTTTCGGAGCCTATTCGATGCAAACGAACAATCAAATCTTTCCTCTTTATAATATTAGTATAAACTAGCGGACGTCACGCGGTTTCACCCGCGTAGTTCCCGTTCCCGTGGGAATACGAGACTGAAATATAGCCTATGTTCACTGCAAAGAGTGTAGCTTCCCAACAGTGAAAGATTTTTTAAATCGGCCCAGTAGTTCCGGAGCCTATTCGATGCAAACAAACAAACAATCAAATCTTTCCTCTTTATAATGTTAGTATAGATTGTGAGTCCATACAGGTAAACTCTAAACTTATGTACTTACTTAGATCAGGAGAAAAGATTCATACCTATTTCCTATAATTACTTAAGTCTGGCTCCACGGCCGGGGATCTTGGCCCATTCCGTTATACGAAAAAATATTCAGAGGAAACTTTTCCAAATCCCAGAAAAATCAAATCATGCGAAATAAAGTATTTTCGCGTACTTTATTGTTCTCATAAAGTATACAGTACAAATACCCGAAATAAAGTACAATACTTTATTATAAAGTACTGTTGGCAACCCTAAATACCTACATCATCTGTGAAAATTTCAGCTCTCTGGCTATAACGGTTCCTGAGATACAGCGTCATTGCGGACAGACAGACAGACAGATGGGGAAGTCTCATCAATATGGACCCGACGTTTTCACCCTTTGGAACCCTAATAAAAGCTGGTACAAAATCTCGCTGGAACATATTTCTCTTACAATTAGGTATCACATAGATTACAGCTTTAATTTTTTATAACAATAACGTGAAACAATTCTGAAAGGAAAAAAAAAGGATTATAAAATTCGAGAAATAAGTAGGACTATTTAATAATCTATGTTAGAAAGTAAAAAAAATAAGAAAAATACAAAAAGAAATGCAGTCAGTGGGATTCGAACCAGAATTAACTTAAATATACGGCCGAAGCAGCTTGCATATCCGCTGAGCTAAAGTGCCACTGAGAGGAACTTCCAAATAACGTTTTATATTTAAGAGCCTACCAGACGCCAAATTGTTAAAAGCAGATAGCAGATATACATTTTAGCGTGCAAGAAAGAGAGAGATGCGATCGGTTTTTGTGCGCATTTAACGAAATAAATTAATTATAAAAAAACTAAAACCAATTTGAAAAAAATACTCTAGTGCAAATGAAGATTTTACAATTGTCTTTCTTATAAATATTTTATATTATAAAAACAACTTATAACATACGAGATCTAGCTTAAAATTTCACGAAATCGAGGTATTTTCAACACAAAAATCTATCGAGGATTTTATCAGTAATCGTGTTTCGAGCCTAGAGCATTTTTAGTTCATAAACTGAAGTTGTCTGTGTTCAAATTTTAATTCAGTAGACCTCACGAGTCCTGAGATCTAGATCAAAGTAATAGTCTATTTGGCGTCATATGGACTCTTAAGTTCATCACCGCCACCGTTGCCGCTTGCTTGTTTCGATAACGTAAACTGGCAGTTCGTAAAAACCTAATGAAATATTAATTTCTTTACATCGATAAAAGATGGCGCTCATGTTAATCATTGACATGATTACCATGAGCGCCATCTTTTATCTTAATCAAACGCTATCGAGAGATAATTTTTACACAATCTACGTTTATTCTATAATCAACGAGTTTGATGTGCTACTATAGCAGCCAATACCTATCATGATTTAATTTTTAAAATAATTTGCCATGCATCTAAACTAGCTGACCCGCGCAACTTCGTTTGCGCCACATAAGAGAGAGTATTACCTGTTTCCGTCGTTCCCCGTTTTTGAAACATTTACTATTACTGCTCCGCTCCTATTAATTGTAGCGTGATGCTATATAGCCTATGACACTCCACAATAACGTAGCTTTCTAATTTTTAAAATCGGTTCAGTAGATCCCGAGATTACCCCTTACAATTTAACAAACACACAAACTTTACTTCTTTATAATATTATATATATATATATATATAATATATATATATATATATATATATATATATATATATATATATATATATATATATATATATATATATATATATATATATATATATATATATATATATATATATATATATATATATACTGGTTGAATTTATAGTCGTTCTGGACCCGAGAGGGGGTTACTCGGAATCAATAATGGAACCATTTCGGAGTGTCAAAACAGCTGTGCAGGTTATAATAAAAAAATGACTTCTATGTAATCTTTATCACTCGTTCGAGTTGAAACATTAGTAGCGCTTCGATTATTCATTGAACTTTTCAATGAATGAAACTCCGAAACCCATAGGTACCTAACGCCGCGGCGCGTGTCTCCATGTGATCAGTTCATTGGCCGAATGCATCGTTTCGATTATAATAGGTACTTAGATAATAATAAAGGACTAAAATTTCTCCTTCATACTTTACGCGGGCTTAGGACCGTCGGAAATACTTTAATATTGTTCTATTTTACGGTGAATTAATAAGGTTTATGTAATAATAATGAAAATAAACACGAACAAATAGGGAGTATTTCCGGCGTATTTAAAAAATTGGAGCTATTTACAAAATAATCAACTTAAATACCTAGACCTACCTATTCACAGTTTATTTACACTTCCCTGTACCTTAGCAACTGCTCAAAATGGAGTCCAGAACGTTCGATACACAAACGGGCACGTTTTAGGCTATTGTCTTTTAGTTTATTCAATGTGTCTCTGTCACTTTTCACTATTTCAAAGGCGTCCACTATCGCACTGCGTAATTCATCACGAGATTCGTACTCTCGAGTGTAAACTAATCGTTTTATTTCCGACCACAAATAAAAGTCGATCGCGACGACAATACTGCGCGCGAGTTATAGTCGAACTGCGCCGCGGCGCGCAGTTCGACGCCGGTCGGCGGCGCGGTCGGCCGAGCGTATTTAGGTACCTACCTACAAGACGTAACTAGTCGAGTACCTACCGACGTTACTTGGCAACGAGTCCACGTGGACCGATGCGTTCATGCGTTGTGATTGGTCGAATTTTCCCGGCGCGGTGACTCTTCTCACTGATTGGAACGTTAGACATTGAATGAAAAATTGTAGTAGAAAATCGTAGTAAACGTATTTCGTGAAATTTAAAGGAATAACCAGGTGTTCTCGTTTCGATTTTGGCAAACGATGTAGATTTTGACATTTTCGTAATTTTTTATTGTTGATTTTCAAATTGACAGTGCCGATCGGTTCTGTTATCGAAACTGGGCCTAAACCTTTCCGTTCCAAAACGACTATAAATTCAACCAGTATATATATATATATATATATATATATATATATATATATATATATATATATATATATATATATATATATATATATAATATATGTATAATTTTTTAGATGAATTAAATTTATCTCAATACAAAAAAAAAGCAACAGAAACACAATAACTGTGCAAATTTCAACTGTCTAGCTATCACCGTTTACGAGATCTATCTCATAATACTTGTGATAGCATTGGTCAAGACGGAGATGTTAAAAAATACAGAAAAATACGACAATCATTATCTCAAGTTCAGTTGTTCAATTTCGTTGATTAAACTGAGACGTCCGGGACAAACCCAGTCCCGGCTTAAGAAACGGTTTTGCTCTCCAAATATTCCAACGCTACTTTGTACAACGAGCATGAAATTACCTAAGCCAATGATAAGGGATAGATACTTTTATCTCAAGTGACACTACATAACTTTTTTTTTAACGTGAGGGAAAATCCTCATGGATGCTATGCTGAACTCCTACCGACTAAAAAACCTCACGTTACGCCCAAAAGCCTATGGTTGGGAGTCCCGGGTAAGCCCTCGGAAGAATGTCCCAGATTACATACCCTTCTTCTACAACGTTTGTGATAACTTTTTCCCCTTTTTATAGAACTCATTTTCTTTGACTGCCTCTGTGGCGCAGTCGGTAGTGATACCGCCTGCGGCGCTGGAGGTCGTGGGTTCGATTCCCACCGGGGACAAATATTTGTGTGACCCATAGAGTTTGTCTCAAGAGTCTGGGTGTTTCTATGTATGATAAGTATGTATTTAAAAGTATATAAGTATTAATATCCGTGGTCTGATACCCATAACACAAGCAGGTTATTCCTAGCTTACTTTGGGATCAGATAGCGTTGTGTGAGATGTCCGTAAATATTTATTTATTTTTATTTATTTGAATACACATTGCGAAGAACTAAAAAGAATTAAAATAGCCAGAAAATATTGAAGTTTCTATACTTCGTATTAGGTGTTATGTGTGTTCATGTTACCACACACACTGTAACGGTACGACAGTTCAGAGACAGATCTCCATATCTACGAATCAATCGTGGCTTAAGATGCTTAAGGAAATGATCATTCACAAAACATTGAGCTAGAGACTCTACGCGTGAAAACATGAAAAGAATAGGAATTATAAATAATAATAACGATAAGGCCGCAATTTTTTATTCCATTACCATACATTTAGAATAAACTAACATCAATACCTTCAACACCATTGGCATCCATAGCTTGGAGGAGGTTTATTACTCTATCATAGATCAACTCCTTCGCATCGATAGCCCACATAAAGTCAAGATGAGTAAACTCGGGCAAAGGAACCCTGAACAAGCCTATTGGTCTGCCAAGTTCCCTGAATAATCTGTTGACATCTTGGACCTCAGCTAGAGGATCGTTGTCTGAGTAGTGAAGGAATACTGGAGTGGTAATCCTTCCAAGATCATAGTTAGGAGGGCTGCTGGAACCATACACTCTTCGGTTGGCTAGTCGGCTACCATAATCCCAACGTCGGAACCCGCTGCCAGAAATTCCTTGACCGTAATGAGCTAGTTGTCTAACTGAAGCACCAGCTGGCATGTGACCCATTACAATCGGCATTATAGTCTGTTGGGAAAGAAAATAGATATAGTTATTCAGGTAGGTATACAAACATATATCTTTACTATATCCTATTTTAAGTATATATTGTACATCGAAACGTCGGTTGGCGCCCATCAAGATAAGTGTACATTCTAAATCTATGGTTGAAGATAACAGTCACTGTAGCTGTCTGTCAAACGGTTTCGCGCCGCGTCTTTGCGTCTCACAGAGCAACGCCCGCCTTGTTGCGTCTATTGCAGCGTCATCGTCAGCGTCAAGACAAAATCTCGAAATTCATTTAATATACGACCATAGTCTAAAGGACCCTGACTGCAATCAGTCTGTCTGTTGATAGTTTTCAAACCTCTTTTATCACTAGAGATACAAATTATTGAAATTCTGAATTGCACTAAAAATAAAAGAGTGTTGTTAACAACTACGCTTATCAGTTGTAAAAGCCGGTGCTAATAAATGAGAAAAAAAATTGCGTCCAGTCACACTATAGCACAATAATTAAGGGATTTATTTTTGTTTTTACATTTCTACATAAACACACTTTTATTTTTAGTGCAATTCACAATTTCAATAATTTGTATCTCTATTGATAAAAGAGGTTTGAAAACTATCAACAGACAGTCTGATTGCAGTCACGGTCCTGGGTCAGGGACACACTGACTCCGAAAGTAACAGTTGTGGATAACTCAACTATTTTGCTCCAACCTGGTATTAAAACCTACTTTTTATATGTGTGGGTATCCAACATGGACGCTATGCCGGACTCCTACCGACTAAACACCCGAGGTAAGCCCTCGAAAGGATGTCCCAGGGGGTATTCGAACCTGAGATCTCAATAACCCAACAATATTCATAACTGCGATTAATTTGTTTGAAAAGTGTGAACTTACCGAATTATGCTGTCCTTCATTCCATCCTCCGAGCAAGAATAAGATGTTCGAGCAAATAGGCTGGAATATCACCTCGTCTCTACAGAAAGCTTGACCAGCCCATGTATAGATATCTCTGTTGGTTAAGAATTCACCGTAACCGATGAGAGATCCTAGTCGCTATAAAGAAAAAATATATTTTGTTAATGAATATTCGTTGATGAACTTAGTACCTCCTAACTTTCAGCGGTTGAACAAACAATTTACCAGATGACTGGTAATTTAGTTTGTCCAATGATAATAATTTCGTTTATCTATACAAATATTGTTAAGATGTAATATTTGATTATTTTGTTTGCATTGAATAGGTTCCGAAACTACTAAATCGACTTGAAAAATTCTTTCTTTCGTTATATTCTATTTCTGTGTTCCACGGGAATGGGAACTACTCGAGCGAAACCGCGTGACCACCGCTAGTCCAAGTATAATACTGTTACTTCTATAATTCAAAAACAATTGGCGTTCTTTCAGTTACGTTTAACAAAATGAGCCAACTTCTACGTACGTAGCAGAACAGAGACATGCTGCTACGAAGTGAAATGCTACGAACGAAATGGAATGCTACGATCGTAGGAGAAAAGCGAGCATGTATGGCTACAGTCATGTCATTATCCTACAAGGCGCGTGTCGGATTCACTCGTATGGAATCGAGCCACCGCCACCTAGTTGCAAACGCGGGAACTTGATTTGACTCATCACGTACGCAAGTTTCACCGTGAATTGCGATGGGCGCTGGCTCTCAGAAGTGTGTAGCAGAAAAACGAAGAAGTACTAAGTAATAATGCTAGCATCTTTATATCTTAGGGCCGGCGCTCACTGCCGGTGTGGCACGGTATGGCACGGCAAGTTGTGCTGCGGCATCCCGCGACGCACGTTGGATCCTGTAGTATGAGCTGGTTGGTCATTAATCAAAATTAAAAAAATGCCGGTGGATATTTTTTTTTCATAGATTTAGCAAATAGAGGGTATACCACATTTATTATAAGTAATTAAAGTAGTATTGGTTGTCTAATATACTTTTTATGATACGACAAAGTTGACCATATTTGTATTTGCCTTGTAGTCAATTAGGTTTTTTAAGTTTGGTGCAGTATTGAAACATTGTATTACTTTAAAAGTAACAGGGTATAATTAATAAAAAAAATCATGAGTGATGCTGAAGGTATGTAGTATTTAAAATGTATAAATTTAGTTCTTCACAATAAAATAACTTCTTCATAATAAATTTTTATTTAAAAACCACTTTTTCTTCAGAAGTGCAGTTTTGATACTGTTTTTTTTCGAAAAAGTGCATTTTGTCAGGGTACTAATTAGTTCTCCGTAACTCGTTAGTTAGTGTATTTTATTTAGTTGATATCAAAAGTTCAGACAAAATGCTCCTTTTCAAATGGCAGTGGTTTATAGTTTCACGGTAGTAGATTAAAAATATGAGCCAGTCGTATTTCGGTTAGTTATTACACTTAACTGTGAAAATTTTCGTCTTTAACATGAATGAATAGTTTTGAATTGTATTGTAGCCAATGATATAGGTTATTTTTAAGTTTTTTTTTCTTAGGAATAGTGGATTATCCAGTAAAAAGGAGCGATTTGTGTGACAAATTATTTTTAATTCAATACAAGAAATTAGATAGCAAGTTTTTAAAATTAGAGGAGATAATTATTGCAGAAACCAACTGCCCTGCTTCAGATATAACTTCCCTTAAAGAAACACTGCATATTTTTTAAAAATCTTTTAAAATAAAATAGCAATCGTCGAACAGAATCAAAGAAAGGTTTGTTAAAAATAACTCAACGTAGCTAGATAAGACTTGCATTTTTTTAAAATATATTATTAAGCAAAGGGTGAGCCCAGGTAGGCCCCCGAAGGATTTTGAGCAGTGTAGTGTCCGCAGTAAGCGTAGGAAGACCGAAGTTTTACGTGCGTCCGGTTCTGGCAGTGAACTTCTTTATTCTGCTCAAATGTATTTTCGAACTGAAGACCACCATTCCCAATTAAATAAATTAAAAGATATTCTATCACCGAAAACCACAGTAAATGAACAAGAGGCAGTATCTCCTCAAACCGTTTTGTCTATGTTTAGATACTGAAGCGAAATAAAGTAAGAAGCAGTATAACGTGGTACAAAGCTACGCGCCTCATATCTTTCCTTCTTAACTTAACGCTCGTAAAACTTCGAGAAAGGACGCTATAACGGATGTATTTAATTTGTTTTTATTTTTTTCGGATCCAGTAGTATCGTGCTCAAGGGTTGTGAGAAAATATAAAACTACTCTTCCTAGTGAGGTGCTAGAAATGATTTTACCAGATTAAAAGAATCTAGCCTTCATAAATCCATTTATTGTGATATATATTTAAATTGTTTAGAGTAATAAAGACATTAATAAAGTTATTTTGCCTCAAAACACCTTTAATAAAGACAATTATGAAAGTTAAGGTAGCGAAAGATGTTTGCCGGGAGCGTTCCAAGTGGCAATCAGTGGTCTCTGCCTACCCCAGTGAGTAATAAGCGTGATTTTATGTATTTAGGTACGTATGAATGTATTATACACCTTTAAGACTTAGCTTAAGTCTCGGAACGTCGTTAAATAATATTGACCAACCATCCCATACAACAGGATCCACCGTGCGACGTTCCGTGGCATCCCTCACTGCCGGCGTGGCACGGCAAGTTGTGCTGCGGCATCCCGCGGCGTTCCGTGGCATGCCGTGGCATCCTGCTAAAGACCCATCCCCTCTGACATCGACCAGTTTTGCTAAGCGTGGATTCGAAGTTGGTTGTGTCATTATGGTTGACTGGGATTTAGTATTAATAGCACTTCTAGCTGAAGAGCAAAAGAGACAAACAAGAACTGTTTGTGAAATCTGGGTGCATAATTTGTGGAGAACAAGAGAAACAAAATACCCACGCACGCGATCTTCTCCCTCCCTTGCACCGACGGGACCGCTGCACAAGTTTCAACGAGATGATGCGGCATGAAACGACGCGCCGCGGCAACCCGTTGAATAAAACGTCATGACACGTCATGCCGCAGTATCTCTCGCCGCGTTCGCGTCATGCCGCAGCATCCCGCGGCATCGTGGTATCGAAATAAAGTAACATGAATTCTAAACTCAATGAAATAAGAATCAAAATAACTTGATTAGTAATAAAATCCTTTGCCGTGCCATGCCGTGCCACGCCGGCAGTGGGCGCCGGCCCTTGCTCGCTTATGCCCGCAGCTTCAACCACTTGGTGGGCACAAGAACTTGATTTTAAAAAGCCTTGGAAAATGGGAAAACCGCTTGTGTGGGATGCCACATGTGTGGATACCCTTGCGCCTTCCCATGTTCCAGGCACTGCTAGCTGCGCGGAAGCTGCTGCCGCGTCTGCGGAGGCCCTCAAACGGCGAAAATACACAAATCTTGTTCGATCGTATTTATTTGAGCCGTTTGGGGTTGAGACTCTTGGACCGTGGGGTCCTAGTACAAAGCTCGTTTATAGAGCAATATGTAAACTTTTGGTCGGCGGTTCTCGTGACCAAAATGCTGGTGTTTACTTGGGCCAGAGGTTCTCTATTGCCATACAACGTGGCAACGCCGCCAGCATTTTGGGCACGGTTGTTGTTGACAGCGATGTGGAAGAGTTTTTTGATGCATAATTTTATTTCCTATTGCCCTTTTTTTTATCGATGTTCCCCTTGTAAATATGTTATAAATTGTATGTATATTAGTGTATAGTAACTTTAACTTATTAATATCTGATAAACCTTATATATTTTGCAAAATTATTCTTAGATAACTATTATTTTACTATAGTAAAAAGTAGGCTATGCCTTTTCCCAAGCTCTATTCTATCTCTCTGTACTTCAACAGAATCGGTTCAGTAATTCAAGCGTGAAAGCAACAGAGAGACAAAAATAGGTAGTTTCGCCTGTAAATATTTCTGGGGATCTTAACGGAAAATATTTGCCCCTTGCCCCAAGTGAATTTAATGGCAATCAGTCGCCCAAAACCCGGAAATCAGTCTTAATTTTTCTTCAAAACAAGCTATTGTTTATCGATTTGTACACCTGTTTACTCAAGATTATCTAAACTGATTACTTACCTCTATGTTAGTTGAAAAAGGTGCAATCACGTTTAATAGCAGATTACGGTTGTGAGCCATGTAAGCTACAGGCGCCAGTGCGTGCATAGAAATAATCTTCTGGTTGTATTCTGGTCGCAGAGAGCCCAAAGTGAAGAATGATGTAGTTCCCATTGAATGACCCACATAATGTAGCCTGTCTCTTCTAGTAACGAATAAAGCGTAGTCAATCATAGCCGGCAAGTCAAACTGGCCGTGTTCATCCCAAGAATATTCCCAGAAGGCAGTGTTCAACAGTGAATCAGGATTTAATCTGACGTGCCTACGAGAATAGGTATTGCCACGAATATTTCCCATCCAGACATCGTATCCTGCTTCAGCGAGGAGGTATCCTGAATATAACGAATAAAAACCGTTAGCTATTTATTCTCTAAAGCTATACATTTGTCTTTTTCCTGACACGGTCGGGTAGAGACAGACCATGTAGGTACCCAAACTTGCTTAGTAGTATTCGGTCTCACGAAATAGACGTTGAACACTTTGCAGTAGGTAATATGCAAAGAACAAAGATTGTTGTGACTATCTACTGTTTAAATTTATAATCCGTTCCCGGGTCTACGTTTGGAAACTTTTAACCTCAGATATGTTGATTAATTGAATACTGATTACAAGGAACTAGGAGTATAAGCGAAACGTCAAACTCACCGAGTCCGTGTCCAGGCCCAGTCAAAACCCATACAGATGAGGAGCAAAGTAAGCCGTGTTGCAAAAACACTACTGGCCTTGGCCCAGGTGCATTATTCGCGTCCCGCCCATGAGGGATGCGATGCATTTCCAAGATGTAACCATCTTCAGTAGTCACACCGTGTACTTCTAATGGATAACCATATTTCCTAATAAGTTGGGGCTGGAAATCAAAATAGACAATTCAGAGACTGCATCTAGTACAAACCCATGAAAATGTTCGTCGTAGTTGTCATGAAAGATTTGAAAATATATTTTTGTGGGGCATTACTAGATTGCTTTGCACTCGTCGGGCTAGTCCGGCGTGCAGGCCAATAGGTACCTACCTACTGACTTTCCCATAATAATGTTGTTGTGAATTTTTGGGAAAACTACACATTTGAAAAGTACTGCAAAGAATTATTAATCGCTTTTTAATCATCATGATTAAAAATAGAACTATCGCACTCTAAATAAGACACAATAAAAAGATTTAGTGCTTTTAAAATGTCATGCTTTAGCATTTTTTTTTTTTTTACGTGTGGAAATCCTACATGGATGCTATGCCGGACTCCTACCGACTAAAACCACACGATGCCCTACAACTCTCTACGGCCGGGAGTCCCGGGTAAGCCCTCGGATCATGCTTTAGCATATTAGTAGGTAGAGCTGTTTAGTTTAATTGGTTTTCAAAATTTGGATTATCGAAACAAATACGCCTCTTCATCGTGCTAAAACTATTAAACCTACTGAGAATACTTAAGAATTCAGTCCAATATTTTCATCCAAGAAATGTTAGTAACTGACTAGTAGGTAGGTACTGATTTCTTACTAACCGTGCTTAAACGGGCATCCTCTTGAACGTTATTTGAATATCGTGGACCGAATATGCCACTCTCACCAAATTGTGCAATTGTTTCATCGAGAGGAGCCACTCCGGCCGCAGCCAAAGCTGCACACGTTACAAACACTACGAATGACACCCGAAGCATTTTTCGCACGTACCAGATATTTTTTTTACGTTAGCTTTTATAACATTCTAATAATGTCGATAAACTACTTATCTTTGATAATTATGCAATCAATCAATATTAATTTGTCTTATTTTTATCAAGGGGTATCGCTCCTCAAGTAGGCATGGAACGCAGTAACAAAGCGTAATATAACACGCCAATGTATTTTTTTAAATAATTATTATGGTATTGAATACTGAGACTAGTAGATCGATAGAGTTGAGAAAAATTGCAAAAGAGTAAAAGTTTACGTTAGCAACGACTGCTAACACATTTTGATTTTGCTTAAAATGTTTAGCAAAATCGAAAAGTGGTTATGTTGTACAAATATAAGTGTGTTTATGGAAAAATGAAAAACAAAAATAAATCCTTATAAAAGAGTCATGACTGATCAGAGTCACACTTTTACTTCTATTTTTCTCTACTGTGACTCGAAGAGAAAAATACGAGTGACAGTATGATTTTTTTTCCCATCTATAATCACCGGCCTTAACGTACTTAATATACGATAAGCATACTTATAGGTCTGTTGCTAGATAACACACTAACTCCGAAACTAACAGTCGTCAATGACACATCAATTTTGGTTCTACCTGGTCTTAAAACCTACTTTTTATATGTGTGGAAATCCAACATGGACGCTATGCCAGACTCCTACCGACTAAACACCCGAGGTAAGCCCTCGAAAGGATGTCCCAGGGGGTATTCGAACCTGAGATCTCAATAACACAACAATATTCATAACTGCGATTAATTTGTTAGAAAAGTGTGAACTTACCGTATGCTGTCCTTCATTCCATCCTCCGAGCAAGAATAAGATGTTCGCTGCGGTCCTCGCAGTGCTGACACTCGGCCGTGGTTTCCCGGTGTTTTCGCCACAGATACCTACCGAAGCTACCGTGCCCGGCAAGCATCTGTGTCAACCGGTAGGAGAGAGCACCGTGTCTCCTCTCCAGCCACTCGTCCATGACCGGTCTGACGGCCGCGATTGTGGCGAATCCCCCATTTGGTTGCTCAAGTCGCACCTTCCATGTCTCCACGGTTTCTTGGTGGAGTAGGGACCGCTGGGCCTCGATTTCTCGATAAGCGGGCCCTTGGCCCCGCTCCAGCGCCTCCTTGCGCCATCCGAACAGTGACACAAGGGCTCTCGCTTCCAGGTCCCATGGAGAGGTCCCGGCTAGGAGACATGCCACCTCACCGGCGATCGTGCGGTATCCCCTTATCACCCTGAGGGCCATCGCTCTCTGCGGGCTCAGCAATCTAGCCACATTGCTGGCCGTCAGGGTTTTCGCTTATACAGGAGCTCCGTATAGAGCGATGCTTTGCACGATCCCCAGGTACAGTCTCCTGTAGGGAGCGTTGGGTCCCCTGATGTTGGGCATCAGCCGCGCCAGTGCGGCCGATGCTCCCCTCAGTTTTGGGACCAAACTTCGGAAGTGATGTCCGAAGTTCCACCGGCCATCGAGTACGAGCCCCAGATACTTCATCGAAGACTCGATGCCGATGCTGACGCCCCCTACCTGTAGGCTGGATCCCGCAGGTGGCCCAATCCGAGGTCCGTAGAAGCACAGAGCCTCGGATTTGTGAAGGGCGACCTCGAGACCCAGCCGCCGAATCCGACCCACGACTTGAGCAACTCCTGCAGTGGCCTTTAGTGCTGCGACACGGTGCGTTGCTTACCGCGCCGTAACGAAGGTGTCGTCGGCGTAACACGTTACGCCGACCCCTCTGAGCAACGGACCACGCAGCACCCAGTCGTAACCGATGTTCCACGGGAGCGGCCCTAAAACCGATCCCTGTGGAACACCGCACGACACATCTCGCCGACCTGGCCCTAGCCAGCTCGGGTAAGTTATGGCTCTCTTGGAGAGATAAGCCCCGACAATTCGACGGAGGTAGGGAGGCACTCCATGATAGATAAGCGCCTCCCTGACGCAGCTCCAGGGCAAGGTGTTGAATGCGTTGGCGATGTCGAAAGACACCGCCGCCACCACCACCTCACCCCGTGAGACTGCTTCCTCTGTCAGGCCTCTAATGCGCATGATTGCGTCCACAGTGGAGCGTCCCTGACGGAAGCCAAACTGACTATCCGCCAGATCAGGCCCCACACGTGTGAGGTGCCCGACGAGGCGTTGTGCAATAATGCGCTCAAAGAGCTTGCACACCTCGTTGAGCAACACTATCGGCCGGTACCCTGATGGGGAGTTTGCCGGCCGCCCCGCCTTTCGGATCAAGACCAGTTTCCCTGTCTTCCAGACCTTGGGAAACTGGCCTTTTTCTAAGCATGCGCTATAAAGACCTATAAGTCGAGGCCCAAGCTCCTCGAGAGCCAGGACCCATGCTCGGCCTGGAATGCCGTCGGGTCCAGGGGCGGTGTCTTTGCGGGATTTAAGCCGCAGGATAGCCGTCCCTAACTCACCCTCGGTGACTACGGGCACGTCCATCTCGCTGCCTTGTAAACTTTGCTCTATCTATATATATAAAAATCAATGCCACTTTTCGTTGTAATTTTATAACTCAAGAACGGGCTCACCTATCCAAACCAAATGTTTAGGCTTTGTTCGGACTATTTAGTAGATGGTTTATGTGAACTTTGCACAAAATCGGTCGAGCGGTTCTTCATTTATCACGCAAACGAAGTTGCGCGGGTCAGCTAGTATTTTATATTTTTTTTCAACACCCTTGCTCATAAAGTGGTTTTTATCACATGGCTTTTACACTCATAAACCGTGGTATTAAACACTTGTGCTTTTTTTTTCTTTATCGCACTAGTGTTTTATTTTATACTAGCTGACCCTCGCAACTTCGTTTACGCCACATAAGGTGTATGAAAGGACAGGTATTTTTTCAACAGAAGCTCAAGGGAGCGTATGAAACTGCCCTGTTTGCTTAATCATAAAAGAGCTTAAAGATTAAGGCTCTTTTATGATTAAGCCAACACGCCAGTTTAGATTTACCCTCACATTCAAAGAAACCCTTGAATTCGAAAAGTTGAGATGCCTGTAATTTCTGAACTACGAAACTCCCAATAATGAAACTTATGTGGAACAATGTTAAAAGCATTCCCTTTCTGACACTAAAAAAATATTTGAAATCGGACCACGCGGTGAGAACTTACAGCTGAAAAACCATTTTATCTTTCATCCCCTCTCCCACAGGAACCGCGCAAAATATCGGGATCAAAAGTATCCAAGAACCTTCTTCGGACTATAAGCTCGGAATGTACCAAGTATCATTTAAATCGGTTCAGTAGTTTCGGCGTGATACTTATTCGGGATACAGACAGACAGACAGACAGACATGAAAATTTTAAATTACATATTCGGCTTCAGAATCGATTATAGAACGCCGTACAATCGAAATTTTCTAAATATCTTCCATGTACAGACTCTCGACCCTCAACAATTTTATTATAAGTATAGATTCCATCAAATTAAGTTTGTACCTCGCTGAAAGATATTATATTATGCACTCTTTGCTCTTAAGAGGGCTAACATATTTCGCACCACATATTGCTCAGAAACCATACTTTTCATTGCATTTAAAGTCATTAAATATTTATCGTACAAACATGGTATTCACTAACATACTTAGTAAATTTAGCTCTCTAAACGTTTATTAAAACATATTTTACCGAACAACGGATTACATATGGTAATTATCAATGAAAGTGAAACAGGTTTTTCAAATCATACGATTTGCACAGTTTTCGATGCTTAAATTCATGTCAAATTACTGATAAATTTAATAAACAAGGGATACGAAGCAATTGCAAAGGGGGTTGGCTATCTGTTTGTAGAATAACCTGATATCAGGTAGGTTCCTTTTTTTAGAGAAAAATGACTGTAAAGTTTGCTCAAATAGTGAGAAATTTCACCAAAATAAAGTAGTCTTTTCACCAGCTTCTGTAGTTTAAATCATTATGATATTTATGTAATATTATGTCAGAACTTCTCCTTTGACAATAAAAATATTTCTTTTTATGTAACTAGATACAGATTTTTTTTTACAAAGTATTTTGTGAACCCCTATAAATGCAGATACGCGAACAAATACGATTTAGTACCGCCGAGAGGCTCTCAGAGAGAGGTCATGTCGCTCGATGTTCCATTTTTGAATACGAAAAAATGAACAAAAATAGTCTAATTCTAGCGTGACCAAACAATCTTAGTACTTTGTGACGTATAATATAATATATATAAATATTTATGGTCGATATACAACATGAACTTTTGTATAGTGCAAAGCTCAGACACCCCGACTAGAGTTTCGCTTCGAAATACTGTATAAAAAAAATTAAATGAAACTAACGAAAACTGACCAAGTTATAAGCCTTTACAGTTGCACTATTTTCTTCACGAACAGCGTAAGTGTAGGTATAATACGCAAGGCAGGTAGTCACTATTCGTGTGGTATTGATAATAACACATTATCACACCATTTTCATAAGTGGTAATTATGGAACACCTGTGAGGAACCAGACCAGTAGTGCTATTCTCTAAAAAATCTCTAAAAGGCCAAGTATGTACTCTTTTGAATATTAGTATTTCGATTTCGGGTATTTTGGGCTAATGCATTTTAAGTAAAGGCATTCTGACTTCTGGTATTGTAATATATAACCGAATAACTCGCCGCTGTGGGCAGCGCTGTACGCAAGGCTGTTTTTTTAGAGAATAGCACTGCAGGATTGGGACGGCTATAAAGCCGCTAAAGCAAAATATTAGTAGCGACTGAGATACAAAAGTACCAAGTCTTGGAGAAACCTCTGATAGAGTCAGACTAATACTAGCCAAACAAGGGACAGAACTGTCCGTATCTATAATGAAACCTGACGGCGCGGCGGCCTGACCCACACATGAAAAGAATTATTTATACTGTTGATTGATGGCACTTGGTGGAACCTTTCGGCATTTTCAAAGGCAAATTAACATTATATAATTTTCTTTATATATATATTTTTTTTTTTATCATTTATTTACTTAGGCATACAAATGCACTTGTAAACGTCACTTATATAAACCAAAAAGTTACCACCAGTTCACAACGCGACCCACCTGAGAAGAACTGGCAAGAAACTCAGCGGGTTATTCTTTTAACTACTCTATTTACAACTTTATTAATGAATCTAAAAACTATGCATTTTAACAGTTTTTTGAGAATCTAGCAGAGCAGGTCATTTCCAGGCTTCCTTATCCATCAAGTAATCACCAACCGTATGGTAGCCCTTGCTGTATAATTTAACTTTAACAAACTTTTTGAATTTATTTAGAGACATACTCTTAATTTCGTTAGGTAACCTGTTGTAAAAGCGTATACAGTTACCCCTGAAAGAATTACTGATTTTATGCAATCTGCTATGATAAACAGCGAGGTTATTTTTATTTCTAGTGTTGACATTGTGTCTATCACTTAACTTATGGAAACTAAGTAAATTTCTTTGTACATACATAAGATTTTCAAAAATGTATTGAGATGCTACTGTAAGAATATTAACCTCTTTGAATGTTTCGCGCAGAGAGATCCTTGGACCTAATCTATATATAGCTCTTATGGCTCGCTTTTGTAAAATAAAAATAGAATTTATATCTGCGGCATTGCCCCACAGTAGAATACCGTAAGACATTATACTGTGAAAGTAACTGAAATAAACTATTCTAGCCGTATCTACATCAGTCAAGTGCCTTATTTTTTGCACAGCAAATGCTGCTGAACTTAATCTACTAGCTAGTTTTACAATATGTGGACCCCATTGTAAACCAGCATCGACCGTTAACCCTAGGAACGTCGTTGATTCCACAAGTTCCAACCCTCGACCATTAAGTTGGACATTGGTGTCTGACTGTGTTACATTCGGCAAGGTAAACTTAATACATTTAGTTTTATTATCATTCAGTCTAAGATTGTTAGTGTTAAACCAATGAACCACTTTCAAGATTGCATTGTTTCCATCGTCATAGTTATCTAATTGTCGTTTGACTTTGAAAATCAAAGAAGTATCATCAGCAAACAAAACAATCCTGTTGTTGTCCCCCATGTAAAAGGGTAGGTCATTAAAATATATAAGGAATAAAAATGGGCTGAGTATTGAACCCTGCGGGACGCCCATAGTAACTACTGATCCTTCTGAACGTGTACCATTAACGAATCGACTCTCTGAATTCTATTGTTCAAATATGAAGTCAGAAGATCGAGAGCCTTGCTCCTTATGCCGTAATGGTGTAATTTCCTGATTAATGTTTCATGTTGGACGTTATCAAAAGCCTTAGATAGATCGCAAAATACACCAATTGCATCTTGTTTATCCTCCCAGGCCTCATAAATACATTTCAATAACTCTACACCAGCATCAGTAGTCGAACGTCCCTTAGTGAAGCCAAATTGTTTCTCATGAAACAATTTGTGACTGTTAAAATAAATCAGCATCTGCTCTAGTATTAATTTTTCAAATATCTTGCTCAAGGTCGGCAACACCGAAATAGGTCTGAAATTACCCGGATCTGAAGTGCTGCCAGCCTTGAACAGTGGTAATACTTTACTGTGTTTCATCAAATCAGGAAATACACCACTTGAGACGCAATCGTTAAACACAGTTGCCAAGTAGGGGGCAATGACATCTATAATACTTGAAACGGATTTCACTGATAATCCCCAAAGGTCAGCGGTTTTTTTAACATTAATAGATTTAAACGCTTTTATGATGTCGTTGCAGTTGACAACGGTGAATTCGAACGCGCCTTCACAGGCAGCAACGGATTCTGCTAATAATAGCTCGTCGGAGGTAGAAGACGACCGAAGAGTGTTAGTTATATCTATGGTACATTACTGAAGAATTTTTCTAACTCGGTCGCTACTTCCATATCCTCCGAGACGTGGCGATTGTTTATCTTTAAATCGAACTTTTTTTCATTCACTGTACACCTACCACATTCCGCATTTATTATGTTCCAGGTAGTTTTAATTACATTCGCAGAGTCTAAAATTTTACTTCTAATGAAATTAGATTTGGATAAGGAACAGGCTTGCTTAAATATCTTTGAATATTTTTTAACATATTCCTGAAATTCAGGGTTGAAATTATATGATTTTTCAGAATACAGTTCATATAGGCTATGACGACTTTTATAAATTCCGGGTGTTGCCCAATCACTGAAAGCAGAACTGCCTCCAATTGATAATGTTTTCGGGGTGAAAATTTTCCCAAACACATCATGTATCAAATTAAATAAATTGGTGTAGGATTCATCTAAACTAGTGTAATCAGGCAATTCTGGTAATTTCTTCACTAAATTTCTTCTGAAAGTTTCCAAGCGCTGTGTGTTGACTGGGACAAAACTGATTATCTTCTTACTTTCCCTACTATTTCTCAAATAAGAAACGGACTGTCCGCGATGACCTGATTTTACAGGGTCCACTATACATTTTTTAATGGGATGTATATTAGTATAAATATTATCAATGCAAGTAGCAGTAGTGGCAGTTATACGAGTAGGTTCTAAAAATATATTATACAAACCAAACGACTTGAACAAATTGAACAATTTCTCTCTCTGTAAAGGTTCCCGTGCAGATTCTAAAACATCTATATTGAAGTCCCCACAAATAATGACCACTAAATCACTTAATTACTCGAAAACAATAAATTAATAACATATAAATTACCACTACATCATTCTACTAACGTTAACTGTCATGAAAAGAAGCCGAGAGTATTTTGATACAAACGCACTTCCCAGAATGCCAATTGCTGCAGACACTCATGTGGCTGGTGGAAAACGTATCCACAGAAGAAGTCCAGTGGGAGCTGGCAAGACCTGTTCTAATCTATTCTGTCAACTTACAAAAAACTGAATGAGTAATTAACAGCTTCAAGTCCTTCAAATCTCCAGGACAGGATGAAGTCTTCCCTGCAGTGATAAAATGGAGGAGGACACAAGTTGATATTGTCAGTTACATAGTATCTATACGCCAGACAATGATTGGGACTGTGACCCAGACTGTGGAGAGAGGTCTAAGTGATCTTTATACCAAAACCCGGTAAAGGGATTATGTTTGTGATTCAGACCTCTGGTTATACAGACCGATAAGCCCTTCGTCTTTCCTGCTAAAAACTCTTGAAAGATTGTGTGACAGAGACAAACGAGGGACGGCCCTTCAAAATAAGCCACTGCATTCCAACCAACGCGCATAATGCCCCCGGCAAGTCTACAGACTCAGCACTACATGCAGTAGTACACAAAATAGAAGAGGTCATCCAGAATCAATCAATCAATGTGCCTCGGCACTTTCATAAACATAGAGGGAGCTTTCGACAGAAGAAGCATAACCACGGCACTGGCAAAACACCGAGTATACACGGTAGTCAGTGAATGGATAGATAACATGCTAAACAAACTCATTTTAAAGCTACAGACAAGCAGAAACCAGTGCGCAGCCATGGCCAAAGATTGTCCACAAGGGGACTGGTATTTTAAAATCCAAGGCCAACTTCAAATTACGTGAGAAGCTGCGTTTATTTTATCTTCTAGTGATCTTGTGTATATAATAAATATATAGTGTTGGTGTATATAATAAGTATACAGTAAATATTTCGCAAGACGACGAGTTCTGGACTACGAGGATGGAACCTAAATTGTTAAATTTTTACGACTAATGTCTGTTGCCCAAAATGATTGAGCCCAGAAAGAGCCGATAAAATAAAATAAAATAAAATTTATTACCTTTGAAATTAAAAAAAAATAGGTTTGTCAACATTTTTTCGGAAATGCTACAAACTGAGAAGAACAGCCCAAGAAACTCAGTTCGGTCTCTCCCAAAATTCATCTTAGTAGGTATCTAATAATCTATCAATGCCGATACGGAATGGCTTTTTCTTGGCGGTGTGCATTGTTATGCACATACCTCTTAATAAATATTTGGTTGTTGTAAATGAAAAACACCTACTATCAATTAAGATTAGATTTAGATCCCATAGCTCAAGCTTATAGCTTAGTTTGGGCTAGATGATGTTGTGTGAGAATATCCAACAATATTTATTGATTATTTATTAAAAATATTTTAACGTTCCTGCCAGCACTGAATCTGCAGTAGGCAGCAAAACATCGTACCATGCCAAGCGCCTGCGCATTGCTACGTTAATATTATTGTTTTTAACTATGATTATTGTCAAATTTAAATATTTATAGTGTAAAATAGAATATTGTCTATTACTTTCTACAATTTTCGTATATTTAGATACTTTAAAATTAAACTTATGGACCGTTTTCATGCATGTGTGTATTATATACTATACTATCTTCACGCCAAATCCCTTACGGGGTAGGCAGAAAGAACCGAGCGCGACACGGCACGCTCCATACACACCTCACTTGCTTCTTCAACTTTCATTTTTCTTTTCATCCATGCACGTCGGTTCCTTCGGTTCGGTATTTCTAATTGCAATATTGATATTAGTTAGGTAAATAAATGTCAACTTTATTAATTTTATGATGTCAGTGTCTATCACTACTTAATATCAATCAATTTTCAATAAAATAATCAATAATTATTAACTAATATTACTAACATAAAAAATAAATTAAAAGATTGAACGCTTAGACTCTAGACTAAGAATATGACACCGGTAATACATCAAGGAAAACAAAAGTATCAAACTTGTTAGTAGCAACAATTGGCACTATACGGCTATGTGCGCCGCGCCGGCTGATTTCTTACGATCGTAAAGAAATTTGAAAACCGAATTTACGCTCTTAACTTAACTGGGTTATAGTTTTATTTTTAAATCTAGTAAAAAAAATTTGACTTAGATACGTTTCGTTTCAACATATGACTAAAAATAACACTATTTTTGTAAAAAATAAGAAGTGTACCACCTTGAATATGATAAATTTTCAACAACTTATTTCCTTTAATTAAAAATTCAACGTGAAACTAATTTATAAATAGATAAAAATTAGATTTTTTACATTTTGCGTTTTGGCTATTTAGCGTAATTGTTCGTGGCTAAGCTCCAATAGCTATTCCGCGCGCAGAAATAAAAAATATCAGCGTGGATGGAGCGCGCCATTTTTTAACAAACTTTTCGTCTGTGCTGTGAGCATTGTTTATTTGAGTAGGTATGAATAATTATAAAATTTGTTTTTTACTCGTAAGTGTGTTGAAAAACGTCGCATGACACACGTGAGGTTTGGTCATACTCATTACACTCTCGGTTGAGTTAAGGGACCTTGGACTGTACAATATCACCTCGAGTGTAATGACAAACATACCACACTTGTATCATAAATAACTATTAAATGAAGTCGTTACAAAGTAAACAAGAAATTTTGTAAGACACAATTTTCACCTAACACAGCACGCAACGGAAGGTCTCAAAAGTAATAAATTTTCCCCGATCTCGAAGCATTTTTCATTGCTGCTCCGCTTCTATTAGTCTTAGCGTGATGTAGGCCTATAGCCACCCTCAATAACGGCCAATGTGAGTCGGCCTCTCGCACGTAATACTGTACGAAAAAAACGGCAAGAAATCACGTTTGGTGTTTGTGAGCCGCTCTAAACAGATTTTTTTCTGATTTTTGTATTTGTACTTCAAACAGCAACAGAAACACACTATCTGTGCAATTTTCAACTGTCTAGCTATCACCGTTTACGAGATCTATCTCATAAATCGTGATAGCATTGGTCAAGATGGAGATGTCAAAAAATAAAAAATACAACAATCATTATCTCAAGTTCAGTTGTTCAATTTCGTTGATAAACCGAGACGTCCGGGACTGACCCAGTCCCGGCTTAAGAAACGGTTTTACTCTCTGTAGGATCCATCTAACTGTAGGGTAATTCACAGACTCGTCACGCACTTAACGGACAGACTTGCCGAACACGTGCACTCTCGCGTAATGGCGCGACCACAGAGTACATTTGTATATTATGAGATAGAGACGTCACTCGACTAAGTGACGACACCAGCGGTGCCAAGCAGCTATTTCAAGAAACTTTCTGACTGCGTGGCCATGAAATAAAAATCGAGTGTAACTAATACTTGAGTCGTTAAATATCAAACTCGCGTAAGTCCATCCACATCCCAAACTGACCTATGAATGACGCTAAATTCAAAAATTAAAAATTATTAATTTCATCTCTTTCAACTTAAGGTAAGTCAGTCATATCTCGTACAAAATACGGGTCAAACTCTATGATTTTTTTCAAACCTCTGTACGTCCCATGACTGTTACATATCAAAGTCACGCATGTCCATATTGACCAATCAGAACGGAGCATGAGTCTAAGATGGCCGCCATTTCCAATAAGTTTTGTGACGCACGCACTTTGTCGAGCGCAGAAAAAAGGTATTACTGTGAGAAAAAATGGAAGAAAACGGTGTCAATGTAAATGTAGTGGGTCCAGAGAAAGCCCGAAAGATAACCGTCTCAAAAGCTCAGAATAAAAAGGCTCAAAAGAAGGCTGAACGGTAAGTGAAATTTCGTATATCGGTAGGCAAGTCGCCATGTTGTAACCTGTGCTCTAAAAACCAGGGCCGTATTCAGTATTGCCGCAGTTGTTAAGTAGTAGGTATGCATGAATATGGGTATTTGCATTGGTCTGGTCGTGCCTCGGAGAGAACGTTAAGCCGTTGGTCCCGGTTGCTATACGAACATCTATGGCAGTCGTTACGGGTAGTTGGAGCCCTCTAAAGTTCAACAACTCTGGTCTAGCTGAAATGCTTCGATATCGCCTTTGGATTGTGGAGGTCAAATGGCAGTCGCTCCACGGAAAATATCGAAGTTTATTCAAAATCCGCAGTTAGACTGGGTCAAAACGGACCCCAGACTCCCCAGGTTGAAAAACTTCGGATGCGACTGGGATTAACGCTTGAAGAAGAAGAAAGCATTTTGGTAATGTGTTGTTTAGTGAGTGAGCCAGCTTTGTGTACGGGTTTTTTTTGCATTTCTATTACCTACCTTTTTAAGTGTGTTATTCTACTCTGAAAGCCACTAACAAGCACTAAAACTACTTCACTTTCATTCATCTAGTCTAGTAGCATGTTTGCGAGCTTTTTTGCACAGAAGCTTGGTGTAAGGTTTTCGTAGGTACTTTTTAGCACCTAATTATTTTTTTGAAATTTCAGGTATTCCTCGCCAGGATTCCCAAAAAGGCCTGCATGTGGTCATAACTCTGTTAGTTATGGATGTTCTAAGCTGACGATGAATGATATATTCATATTTCACAAGAACTTTTACAAGAAACCTGATAAAATTATATCAAGACAACTACATTGTTAAGCACTTGCAAGTTACTCCAATACAGCATCGACGTCCACGAGACAATACAAAATGTGTACAATTATGATGAAAAGTTAAAACATTTGATAAAAATAATAACAAATTATTTCCATACTATTAATATTATTCGACCTACCCTGAATACGTCCCAAAAATGTTGAAGCTTATCAATTACCTGCAAGTCCATAACTGACATTTCAAAGTCCGGCAACTCCAAGGTTATATTTTTCAAACGACGGTAAGTTTCGCTGGTAAATATCAAACTCCTATATGTCCAAACTTAATTCCTATTTTATGACTTAATTAACTATTTTAACATAGTTGTTTTGCTTTAGTAACGTTTTAACTGAGTATGTCGTAAGGCTATTATAAATAAGAAATATATTACTTGCTTATTTTACGAGATAGTTTTCATAGTTGGCATAACTTCCATCGAGAACGGTCGTATCGATAGCGCGCGCATGATTAGTGTTTTGTTGACACAGCACAACGCCGTCGTCGCGGTGCGCGTCATACGCTTACCGGGTCATCGACATGACCTAGTTACAGTGTTTTATAATGTTTACTTTGTTTGGTGCAATTTGATTACCAAACATGTCTAAAAAGCAAATAACTATCAAAACCGAGCTTGAAAGACAACTGTATGATTATTACATACAGGAAAAGCAAGAAAATGAAGGCCTACAACAGGTAATTCTAGACCTTAAGGAACAGGTCCAAAGCCTCCAAGGACAACTTCAGGTTCTACAGGGAGAACTGCAATGTTTCAAGGAGCGTGAAAAACATGTGCCTACCGAGGTAAGTTCGAAAATAAGTTTTTCGCAGCCAAAATCCAACGAGCCCGTTGAGTATTGCACGGATGAGGAGGAGCTAGCGAAAGAAACTGAGTGGATTAGGGTAAAGAGTAGGAAGAAACGGAAGTTAAATGCTTCCCTCTCGCCACCACACGCCAGCACAAGTCCCCAGCAAGAACAGGGGCCCACTCAAAATGCAACCATTGCAAAAAAAAGTCCCACTTCCACCGCCAATTATTGTGGACAACATTTTGAACTATCAATTATTTTATGATAGTTTAATTCAAACCCAATCAATACAATCCTTCACTGCAAAAATGCTTAGTGGGGATTGTGTCAAAATTAATTGCAAAAATGAAGACTCTTATAGGTCAGTCACTACATTACTAAGTGAGAAGAACTACCGCTGGCACTCTTATGAAGATAAGCAGTCCAGGCCGATAAGAGTAATCGTTAAGAGATTACACTCTTCGTGTCAACCCGACCGAATCAAAAATGATTTGGAGTCACAGGGATTCCAAGTAGAAAATGTTATAAACAAGTTAAGCTGGCGAAATAAAGAGCCTTTAAACATGTTTATATTATCATTTAAAAATTCGGAAAATATTAACAATATATATGCCATTAACTATATATTAGGTTGCAAGGTTGAAATACACCCAATTAAAAACTCACAGCTTATCCCTCAGTGCAAGAGGTGCCAAGCTTACGGGCACACACAAAAATATTGCTCAAAAGAGCCAAGGTGTGTTAAATGCACAGGCAAGCATCTCACAGCTGACTGTATGAAACCCGCCGAAGAAAAACCTAAATGTATTCATTGTGGCTCCCCTCACCCAGCCAATTACAGAGGGTGCGTCGTAGCTAAGGAAATGCAAAAGTTAAAGAATAAAACCCTAAATAAAAAGGCGATCACACAACAGCCTACCCCTAAGAACAACTCTAATGTTCAGGCAACTAGGAAAAGTGCCAATCCAATGCCCCCCGCAACCACTAGTATACTGACTACAAACAAAGCTTCCTATGCGCATGTAAGCAAGAAATCATTACAGCCATCGAGCATAGAAGACAAGCTTAGTCAAATATTAAAATATATATCCTCATTCGATCGAAGACTAGATAAACTAGAATCCAGCGTTAAAATAGCTGCCCCACAAAACAACCATGAATAACAGTCTCAAAATTATGGCATGGAACTCTAATGGATTACTTCAACACCAAAATGAGTTGCAGTTAGTCTTAGATACAGAAAACATTGACGTGTGCTTGATATCTGAAACGCACTTCACTAAACAGTCTCACATTAAATTTAGAGGATACAAAATATATAACTCACTCCACCCGGACAATACTGCTAGAGGAGGTAGTGCGGTTATTATCAAGAAAAATTTTATCCACTATGAATATAATAGATATGAAGCACCTCACATGCAATCCATGGCGGTATCTATCGAAACTAAATTCGGCCCTGTGGTCGTCGCTTCTATTTACTGTCCCCCAAGGCACAAAATAGTAACAGAACAATATAAGCATCTCTTTGACCTCCTCGGATCCAGGTTCATACTGGGAGGTGATTTTAATGCTAAGAATAAGTACTGGGGGTCCAGGTTAACTACGACAAAAGGAAGACAACTACTAAGTGCGATTAAAGAGATGCGGTGTGAAACAATAAGTACAGGAAAACCAACGTACTGGCCAACTGATAGGAATAAAGTACCTGACCTTATAGACTTCTTCGTATTTAAAAATATATCAAGTAATTTTTTAGGTATTGAGGAAAACAGTCACATGAACTCGGATCATTCTCCGATAGTATTAAGATTAAGTAATAAAATTTTACTCAGAAATTCCCATTTGACACTATCAAATAAGCATACAGACTGGGAAAGCTTTAGATTAGAATTAGAAAAAACTATAGATTTAACTGCCTCTGTGGCGCAGTCGGTAGTGACACCGCCTGCGGCGCTGGAGGTCGTGGGTTCGATTCCCACCGGAGACAAATATTTGTGTGACCCATAAATGTTTGTCTCAAGAGTCTGGGTGTTTCTATGTATAATATGTATGTATTTAAAAGTATATAAGTATTAATATCCGTGGTCTGATACCCATAACACAAGCAGGTTATTCCTAGCTTACTTTGGGATCAGATAGCGTTGTGTGAGATGTCCGTGAATATTTATTTATTTATTTATTTATTTATTTATTATTTAAATGTGCCCTTAAAATTACACAATCTCGACTTAGAAACTAATAAGTTGACCGTGAATATTCAGCAATGTGCATGGAATAATTCGCCATCACTAAGAGCCAAGTACAAGGGTAACACTTATCCCAAGGAAATAATTACATTACTAACAGAAAAAAGGAAGCAGAGAAAAAGATGGCAACAGACCAGATATCCCAAAGACAAAACTTTACTTAATAATATTAGCAAAATCTTAAAGAAAAAAATTCAACAGTTTAACGATGAATGCTTAAGGAATAATTTACAGCAGCTAACTGGTGACCACACAACAGATTACTCCCTATGGAAAGTGACCAAGAAACTCAAAAGGCCAGTGACACAAATTCCTCCTATTAGGGACGACAATGGAAAATGGGCAATAAGCAACGAGCAAAAAGCACACAGATTTGCACAGCACCTTGCAAAAAATTTTCAACCATACAGACAGCAGACAGAAAACCTCACGTGTCTCAACGTATTAGAGGATCAAAGAATTAAACTCGTCACGCCAAAGGAAGTGATGAAAGAAATTAAAAATAACATTAGCTCTAAAAAATCGCCAGGATATGATCTGATCACAGGGGAAATTTTAAAACAATTGCCACAGAAAGCCATCATTAAAATCACAAAGATTATTAATGCCATCTTTGTGTTAAAATATGTACCCGAGGCATGGAAGGTCGCTGAAGTCATCATGCAAGCCACCTCATGAAGCAACTTCATACCGGCCTATTTCCTTGCTGCCTATGATCTCTAAGCTTTTTGAAAAGCTCTTATTAAAGCGGTTGAAACCAATTATTAGCAAGAATAATTTAAAACCAAACCACCAATTTAGATTTCGAGAAAACCACTCTACTATAGACCAGGTTCATAGGATAACGAATAACATTGAGAAAGCTTTAGAAGGTAAAAAAGTTTGTAGTACAGTATTCTTAGATGTAGCACAAGCTTTCGACAAAGTCTGGCACGAAGGACTAATATATAAACTAAAAAAAACGCTGCCAAAAGCTTTTTCAGACATATTAACATCTTACGTCACCAACAGAGCATTCAGAATACGACAAGAAGGTGCGTATTCTGAGCTTAACACAATTGAAGCAGGGGTACCACAAGGGAGTGTATTAGGTCCAATTCTCTACCTGCTATACACCTACGATATACCAGAAACACAACAAAATACAATCGCTACTTTTGCTGACTACACTGCCATTATGGCTACAGGGTCGAGCCACAAAGAAGCCGTTAGGAAAGTTCAAGCGGCTGTTACGAAAATTTATGACTGGGCACATAAATGCCAAATAAAGTTAAATGAATCAAAGTCCTTACACATTGACTTCTCAAATAAAAAACATGAGTACCATCCCATATTTATAAATGGCCTACAAGTGCCACACGCAAACACAGCAAAATATCTGGGCATGACGCTTGATGCCAAACTTCGGTGGAAAGCTCACGTTAAAAAGAAAAGGCAAGAGCTGGACTTTCGATACAAAAGTATGCATTGGTTACTAGGCAGAAACTCTAGTCTGTCAATTCATAATAAGCTACTAATATATAAGCTTACATTGATGCCTATCTGGAAGTACGGTATACAACTCTGGGGCTGTAGGGTAGACTGGGTACGGTTGCAACATTTTAGCGTTTATCGTGCATAGCATCGGAATCTGTTAAGCGAGCGATGACAGAAATGTATTAAATAAAAGACCTTTTATCTGGCTACTAATGGGCAATGTTATTTAAGATCACTATATAGTATTTTCTGTGTAAAATCGTGTTGAAAAAAAAACGGTAATTTGTTGCAACCGTCCCCATGCCAGGGTCGGTTGAAGCAGTGCCTGGGGTCATTTGAAACACATGTAAATAATATGCAAAATATACTCAGTTACCATGTTTTATTATAATAATAGCAAAAACTAATAGTAAATAGCATTAATATTTTAATGGCAGTTTAAAATCACAAATATTTTTTTATTAATATTAATTTTTTTGGAGATACCCATAAGTAACCTAACAGTAGGTATTATAATCAGCCTTCAAAGTGTTTAATCAAGTACAACTTAACATAACAGAGAGAGATACTCATAAGTAACCTAACAATAGGTATTATAATCAGCCTTCAAAGTGTTGAATCAAGTACAACTTAACATAACAGAGAGAGATACTCATAAGTAACCTAACAGTAGGTATTATAATCAGCCTTTGATGTTTAATCAAGTACAACTTAACAACAATAGATTAAATATTTCGCAATATTTGTAATTGTATTTCTTAACAATGTTCAACAAAAAGAATCAACAAAACAAAAGTACCTCCTACTTACTAAGAATAAAGTAGCGTTCATAAAAAAAACTAAAGAAATTATTTCTATAACAATTAATATTAAACAATAATACTTGGATGGACGAAATTATTCGGAGTCACAATTGTGGCAAACATAATTAAGGTTACCTTTCGTGCAATCTTCATGCGCCCACATTTTACATACTGTGCATTGTATCCACTTCTCCCTAGGTCTGCTTTCAGAATACGGAGACATACATACGACGCAATAGCACTCCTCTTCTTCTTCTGATGATGATGATTTAGTTCTTTTCCTGTTTGTAGCATTTCCTTTAGTTTTTACCCTATCCAATCTTTTTTTAACTTGCTTTGCTTTTGTTCGTGTCAATTTGATTTCATTTTCTCTCCTTATCTCTTCTTTCTCAGGTGTGTCTGTATAGATGGTGGATTTTCTAGTTTTTCGGCCCCTATTTGTTACTTTCCTAGGAGGAGCTTTTGGTAGAGGTCTAATTGCCTCTGGTGAAAATACAGGTGGTGTTGTGGCCGAAGTCGCGATATTTTCTGTTTCGTTTGTTAACACAGCAATTGGTTGAAAACTTGTCGAGGGTTTGGGTGAAATTTGTTGAGCACTACTACTGCTACTACTTTGATTTCCGGGTAGTATAATCAAAGGATTTGGGTTTTCAATTATGTTTACCTGCTCTTTATCTAGTACTTGTGAACACTGTCCTGCATTACAAAGCTCCTGCAACTCTTCCGGAGGTTCGACAGTTAAAATGGAAGGTGATAGCGGTGTGGTTCTATCCTCAGGTGTATTCGTCTGAATAGGACCATCAGGTGCCTCAACTGGATTTGGCCTATCTGTCACATATGCAGGAGCAAAATCGAGTTCAGTAAACAGATGACGATTAAATGGAACAATTCCAGTGGTGCGAAAGCCAGCTTGAATATTGGATTGTGTAAGAGCAAGTGGCATAGCAGTAGTTAATATTCCTGGAATATCGTATATAGTCATCGTCTTTCCCGGGTGGTTTCGCATCCATCCATCGCAAGTAGAATTTACTGCTTTCTTCAATGGACCGAATACAGATCGATCAAGTGGTTGGAGTTTGTGTGAGCAGTGGGGAGGGAAAGACAACATTACAATACCATTCGTCTTGCAAAAGTCTAGTGCGGCAATGTGTATGTGTGACGCGTGGTTATCAAGGACAAGTAATATTTTATGCAAAGGAGAAGCATTCGTATGTTTCTTAAAGTGATCCAGGAAATGCATAAATGATTCATCCTGCATCCAGCCCGAAGGATTTGCACTTCCAGCAGATCCTATTGGTCCATCCCTGACAAAGTGCTCTTGGTAGCGCACTCGCGGAAAGACGAAGAACGGAGGAATAGCATTTCCGATGGCATTGACCGCAACAGCTACTGTAACTAAAGTACCCCTCTCCGCCGAAGTCACTGAACCTACTTGACGTGCACCGCGTCTAGCTATTATTCTGTCGGGTTTTTGCACAGTAGTTATGCCTGTCTCGTCAACGTTATATATATCATGTGGTTCAAATTTATAGCGGTCCATTACTTCAGCCAAATTGTCGTAGAAAGCATCTACGTTGTTTCTATTAAAGCTAGTCGCCCTAGAAAGACTTGTAGCCTGTGCTGCACGTACTGACAGTTCAGGATTTCTTTTCATAAACATGCGAAACCATTCTTCGCCAGCGATTTTTTTGTCATCCCAAGTCCGAGGTCGTGATAAGTTGTATTTGCAGGTTAGTTCGTATGCCAATTTCATAACGTCCTTTTTAGTTAAGCCAAAATAAATATCTGCACATCTAATTAAATATTTAGATAACTCACGCTCTTGTTCCTGTGTAAACACCCGATTGTGGGCCTTATATCCCATTTCCTGATTTTCATCGTTACCAGCCGCATCTCATCTAAATTTTTTTTTTTTTTTTTTTTTTTTTTTTTTTGGTGTACAATAAAGAATATTTCTATTCTATTCTATTCTATTCTCGTTTTTTTATATATCTGTACAGGGAACAGTGGCTCAGTCCATGTTTTTCTGCCGCTGTTCTGAACGTAGATCCAGCTTTTACGTCATCATAAGCTAGCTTGTATAATGATAAGTCGGCCTGACCTTTATCAGTTTTCCTTTGGCGTACTCTTGGCATCTGAGAAATAAGAAAATGTAATAAATAAAATGTTTCAACCGTACCCACAAATAATGTTGCAACTGTCCCCAACCCCTCTCTTGGTATAAAAACGTTCACAGTAAGAATTATATCACATTTAAATAAAAACTAATCATACTACGATATTCTACAAACTCCAATTAAAACAAAACAAAACTCTCAATACTCTAACTTTATGCAAAATCTTAATAACAGCAAAAATGTAAGGACAAAAATACTTACTTTTCCGTCGAAAAATACAATGGGGCCTCCTACAGACAAGCACAGCGCCCGAAGAGCGACGCGATACTAAAATTCGTTTTTCGACTTGTCGCCCGCTTCATACTCCCCTTGTACCCCTCACCTCATCACGCACTGTTCACGAGATATTCGCGTTGTTTCTACCCACAGACGTACAATAAGTAGCAGACGAAACATTAATTATGTTTGTGTGCGTTGGTCTTTCCATTCCGCTCGCTCTAAGGGGTTAGTGAATGCTGCTATCTCGTTTCTACACGTATATCAACACTATACATGACATTTAAAAAAAAATGACGTACGCCTGGTTTTTGAAAGATATAAGCTGCCGATGCTGCAGTTTGACGTATTAGATACCTCTAATTAATGTAGGGGCCAAACTCAGGCACTTCTTTTCAAGATTAAATTTAATGCTAACATAAAAATAAGTGTGGCAAACTGTGATTCAGCATTTAATTAGTTCAGAATTGCATTTTAATATAATGCCTGTAATCTTCGATGATATTGAGCATACAATATATAAAAATGAAGCCCGATTTCCGTGGTCACGGCATCACGCGTGAAATGCTGGACCGATTTCGCTAATTCTTTTTTGTTGTGTTTGTTTCTGTTAGGAGAAGGTTTTAAAAAAATTGGTGCAAAACTATTAGCAGAAATGGTTTTTATTGCGATTTTGAACCGGATCATAGAACTGGAAACTCCGAAATGGAAACCGGGAACAGAAAAACTAAGAGATAATTTTGCAATCCAATATAGCCGCCGCGTCGAAATCACAAAATTTCATGATGGGTATCGTTTAAGGGGGATTTTGGTACGCTGAGTACGAATCTCATGATACTTTTGCAATCCAATATGGCCGCCGCCCTGAAATCACAAAATTTCATGATGGGTATCGTTAAAGGGGGTTTTTGGTATGCTGAGTACGAATCACATGATACTTTTGCAATCCAATATGGCAGCCGCCCTGAAATCACAAAATTTCATGATGGGTATCGTTAAAGGAGGTTTTTGGTATGCTGAGTACGAATTACGTGATAATTTTGCAATCCAATATGGGCGCCGCGCCGAAATCACAAAATTTTCGTGATGGGTATCGTTTAAGGGGTTTTTTGGTATGCTGAGTACGAATCACTTGATAATTTTGCAATCCAATATGGCGGCCGCGCCGAAATCACAAAATTTCATGATGGGTATCGTTTAAGGGGTTTTTTGGTATGCTGAGTACGAATCACTTGATAATTTTGCAATCCAATATGGCGGCCGCGCCGAAATCACAAAATTTCATGATGGGTATCGTCTAAGGGGTTTTTTTGTATGCTGAGATCGAATCACATGATAATTTTGCAATCCAATATGGCCGCCACGCCGAAATCACAAAATTTCATAATGGGTATCGTTTAAGGGGTTTTTTGGTATGCTGAGTACGAAACACATGATAATTTTGCAATCCAATTTGGCCGCCGCGCCGAAATCACAAAATTTCATGATGGGTATCGTCTAAGGGGTTTTTTGGTATGCTGAGTACGAATCACATGATAATTTTGTAATCAATTATGGCCGCTGCGCCGAAATCACAAAATTTCATGATGGGTATTGTTTAAAGGGGATTTTGGTACGCTGAGTACGAATCTCATGATAATTTTGCAATCCAATATGGCCGCCGCGCCGAAATCACAAAATTTCATGATGTGTATCGTTTAAGGGAAAATTTGGTACGCTGAGTACGAATCTCATGATAATTTTGCAATCCAATATGGCCGCCGCGCCGAAATCACAAAACTTCATGATGGGTATCGTTTAAGGGGTAATTTGGTACGCTGAGTACGAATCTCATGATAATTTTGCAATCCAATATGGCCGCCGCGCCGAAATCACAAAATTTTTGTGATGGGTATCGTTTAAGGGGTTTTTTGGTATGCTGAGTACGAATCACATGATAATTTTGCAATCCAATATGGCGGCCGCGCCGAAATCACAAAATTTCATGATGGGTATCGTCTAAGGGGTTTTTTGTATGCTGAGATCGAATCACATGATAATTTTGCAATCCAATATGGCCGCCACGCCGAAATCACAAAATTTCATGATGGGTATCGTTTAAGGGGTTTTTTGGCATGCTGAGTACGAAACACATGATAATTTTGCAATCCAATATGGCCGCCGCGCCACCGTTGTTAAAATTTCATGATGGGTATCGTTTAAGGGGTTTTTTGGTATGCTGAGTACGAAACACATGATAATTTTGCAATCCAATATGGCCACCGCGCCACTGTTGCGAGATGATTATAATAAAGGTTTTTGAACGTTTTGCCGCCTGTCTGTATGATCGTTGTGTTGTTTATGTACATATTATTTTTATATCTATGTTTGTTTTTCTCTGTTTTTATTATTACTTTTATAAAAGGTTACTGTTGTTTGGTCTATGTGCGCTGTAATCTTAAATAAAAAATATTTTCTTTCTTTATTTCTTTCTATTTCTGTCAGTATGCTGAGATACCAAAAAACCCCTTTCACGATATCCAATATGAAATTTTTCAACGGTGGTTCGGCGGCCATCTTAGATTGCAAAATTGACCTAAAATTCGTATTCAGCATACCAAAAAACCCCTTCTACGATATGCAACATGAAATTTTGCAACGCTGGCGTGACAGCCATCTTGGATTGCTAAATTAACCCAAAGTTCGTACTCGGCATACCAAAAAACCCCTTAAACGATACCCATCACGAAAATTTTGTGATTTCGGCGCGGCGGCCATATTGGATTGCAAAATTATCATGAGATTCGTACTCAGCATACCAAAAAACCCCTTAGACGATACCCATCATGAAACTTTGTGATTTCGGCGCGGCGGCCATATTGGATTGCAAAATTATCATGTGATTCGTACTCAGCATACCAAAAAACCTCTTAGACGATACCCATCATGAAATTTTGTGATTTCGGCGCGGCGGCCATATTGGATTGCAAAATTATCATGAGATTCGTACTCAGCGTACCAAAATCCTCCTTAAACGATACCCATCATGAAATTTTGTGAATTCGGCGCGGCGGCCATATTGGATTGCAAAATTAACCCAAAATTCGTACTCAGCATACCAAAAAACCCCTTAAATGATATGCAACATGAAATTATACAACGGTGGCGCGGTGGCCATATTGGATTGCAAAATTAACCTGAAATTCGTACTCAGCATACCAAAAAACCCCATAAACGATATCCAACATGAAATTTTACAATGGTGGCGCGGCGGCCATATTGGATTGCAAAATTAACCTGAAATTCGTACTCGTACTACTGTTTTTTTCCCAAAAGCGTTTGACATCTTAGATCATATGTCCACCTATTTATAATCCGGACCAGTGTGCGGCCGGCCAGCCGCAACAAAAAAAAGCGCATTGTACTACGAGTTGAATCAAAACTTTACACATTGTATCATTACAAGGCGCGCATTGCAAAGCTCGGATCACCTGCTTCACTGCTGTAACCTCGTCTTGTATCATTACAAGGTGCGCATTGCAATGCTCGGTTCACCTCCCACACTGGCTGTAATTCTCGACTCGTAACATTACATTAAGCGCGAATGCTCCCGGTGAGGGAGCACCTTTAGAAAAAAATGATGTTTTGTAACATCATTTTTTTCTAAAGGTGCTTTAGCCTCAATAGCATTTTTGAAGACCTATCTATGGATACCCCACACGTATGGGTTTGATGAAAAAAAATCTTTTCGTTTCAGTTCTGAGTATGGGGACCCCCAAAATTTACTGCTTTTTTTAGTTATATTTAAAAATCTTAATGCGGTTCACAGAATACATCTACTTACCAAGTTTCAAGTACATCGGTCTTATAGTTTCGGAGAAAAGTGGTTGTGACATTCGGACGGACAGACAGACAGACATGACGAATCTATAAGGGTTCCGTTTTTTGCCATTTGGCTACGGAACCTTAAAAGAGGTATTTTAAGATACTCTTATTTCATTAAAATAAATCTTATTGAACTAGGCGCCTAACTCCTTCCCTGTAGTTGCGTTAGTGTGTGTGGTTTTTATATGTGTTAGTTTTGGCGTACTTTTCGATCTCTAATGCTTTGTCTGCTACTTATTGTAAGTCTGTGTTTCTACCGTCCACCGTTTCTACCGTACCCAGTCTACCCTACTAAACCGACCAACGTAGACATAATACAGCGATACCAAAACAAAATACTAAGGGCAATCGTCAATGCGCCTTGGTACGTACGAAATGACGACCTCCACCGTGATCTCAACATGGATACTGTCTACCAAACCATACAGAAGTCTGCTGCAGCCCACGAACGCAGACTCCTACACCATGTGAATATCGAAGCGATCCAATTGCTTGTTATCACGGACATAGTGAGACGATTAAAACGAACTAAGCCCTTTGAATTAGTGTAGTGAACAAATATTAGTGATAGTGCTATAATATAGAACACGTGAACAAAGTGTTTTCATACTTAACAGACTCTAAGAAAGTGCAATGAACATGAATCTTAGTTTAAAAACAGTATACCTAGTAAATTAAGTTAGATGTAAATTACGTATTAGCCATAAACTTATATAACGGCTAGATTGTAATTAATTATTAAGAACATTGTTCTTAATAAAAAAGAAAAAAAAAATTTTACGAGATAATGACTGTGCCATGATTCCCAAAAATCACTTAGAATGGACATGCGGCTTTTTGATATTTAACGACTCACTTATACTTAAACTTGAATATTTTAGAAAAAATAGTTTTAAGATCGTAAAAAGTAATAATAAACTACCTTGGGCAGAAAAGTAGTCTTACTTATATGACCCTATGTAACGAAACCATACCGCGATTTAAAAAAAGGCACAGCGCCATCTAGTTGTGAATTTTTAACTAAAATAATAGATTTTTTAATATTGCATACAGCGCCAACTACCACGTGTTTCTGGCAACTCTTACGTTATAATGAAACGAAATTAAATATCATGACAAGGCTCAATGTAACTGCAACGTTAAGAACCTACGTAAGTTGGTTACATTATAATTCAATGCTCAGTTCTAAGTGATAACACCATGGGCGCGACTCGTATGCCTGTGTACGCTCGAGTCTGTGCTACGTCTGTAGGTACGGTAGAGGGGATGTATGACTGCATACACTACATCCCTTCCTTATTACAATTTTTAATGGTGATAACTGTTAAACCACCATCACCAAATACTATTATTTTAACTTCACATTTTTGTGTACTTGCTCAACACAACCAATTTAGGAAATAAAAGATAAAACGGAACAGCTAATATAATTGAGCTTTCTCCCACTTCCTCGTTTTCTTTTCCTGGTATTACAGCTTCCCATTCTCTTTTCACCTTATCAAATTAACGATAATTTCTCTCATGAGATTGTCCCGATTAAATATTCTTGACAGCACAATATCTCCCAATATCAAACGTGTTCGCGGATACGGTCAGCGTTGTGTGCCGTGTGTATCCAAAAATTGATAATTTCGGGGGTAGGTACATAAAACTAGCGGACTCTCCAACTTACCTGCATCCGTCACCTCGGGACTACGATAGGTGTGACCCTATCGAAACGTTCACACGAAATACCATTCTGTACAAAATTATGTGTTCAACGGGTATTAGTTCAAAACAAATAATATTTTGCATTGATACTTTCCACAGTATACTGGGTTGGATTAAAATTCAGCATCAATTTAGTGGTTTACATTAACTTTTTCATTCCCATTTATCCCGCACACAACCGCTTTCCATTTTCTATTTCACTTGTCTTCACCTCTGATTTTTTAAATATTTTTATTTCTATACAAGGATATTTAATGATACCACTAAAATGAATACATTAATAAATATACCAGTCAGTATTGAAGGCGTTCATGACGCAAAAAGCATTTCTGAGTTTTCAGTTCCAGATGTATGGAGGCTCCTCAAGGGGCTTTGAACAGTGGTGTTTTTTTTTTAATGACAAAATTAGAGCAGTTGATTTTAGTTGTCACGCTACAACATCAACTGATTTTACTGAGAACTATTACTGGGAAAGTACTGAAGAACTAGATATCCCGTTCTTAAAAGTGACCTTTTTTTAGACAATGCTTAGATCGATTTTCATTCTATACTCTCTGCGGATGCAGCCATACTCTGTTCGAGAAGTATAGTCAACAATTATTTGAGGAGACGATATTCCAGATCTCAGCAGTGCCTTTGACTTTCTCCATCTAAATTTACATTTGTAAATCAACACATTATTATCTATGTAACACATTTCAGCTTTGAAGAAAACAGAATGTGTGCGCGATGAGTGCCGCCGACCTAATGATGCCTTTTGTATTACAATCTCTTACCTATTGTGAAGGCCTTCAACTTCCTCGCTATAACAAGATCACGTGTAGCATCATTCTGAAGTTGTACGGTATTCTCTGTACGCTGTGTGGGTGCATGGATAATTTCCTTTCCAAACTTTCAGCATTCAGCACATCACGAGCAAAATATGAAGAGTTATTATGATATACATTTCACATCATTAGTTTAATCTCATAAAAATATTTATTTGTATTGCATTTTAAACTAATTTTATAGAATGAGATTCTATTTTTTGAGATTTTAACTGTCAAACACCCGTCAATAACATAGTGTACCTCCATTCAAGTTGTAGTCGACAGCAGTTGCATCGCCCTCCGCATCGAGTTGTATAATTAAGGCATGAAATTCGAAATCACCTATTTTCTCTTAACAATTTGATGGGTTATCTCAACAATGATCACTTTATGGGATGACTTTATGTAGCTAAAAACTTTTCACCACCTCTTATTTCATGAAGAATGTATTAACAAACCTACCAACTTAATGGCGGCAACCTTACAATTTAATAGCAACAACCTACGAGTTTAATGGTAGCAACCCTTCAATTTTAACAATTTTATTTGAAGCATCCTACCAATTTAACGGCAGTCTCCTACCAAAATAATGGTAGCAACCTTCCAATATAATGGAACCACCTACCAATTTAATGGTAGCAACTTTCCAATTTAATGGTACCAGCTACCAATTTAATGGCAGCAACGTTCCAATTTAATGGAACCACCTACCAATTCAATGGTAGCAACCTTCCAATTTAACGGAACCACCTACCAATTTAATGGCAGCAACCTTCCAATTTAATGGAACCACCTACCAATTTAATGGCAGCAATCTTCCAATTTAATGGAACTACCTACCAATTTAATGGTAGCAACCTTCCAATTTAATGGAACCACCTACCAATTTACTGGCAGCAACCTTCCAATTTAATGGAACCACCTACTAATTTATTGGTAGCAACCTTTCAGTTTAATGGAACCACCTACCAATTTAATGGTAGCAACCTTCCAATTTAATGGAACCACCTACCAATTTACTGGCAGCAACCTTCCAATTTAATGGAACCACCTACCAATTTATTGGTAGCAACCTTCCAGTTTAATGGAACCACCTACCAATTTAATGGCAGCAACCTTCCAATTTAATGGAACCACCTACCAATTTAATGGTAGCAACCTACCAATTTAATGGAACCACCTACCAATTTAATGGCAGCAACCTTCCAATTTAATGGAACCACCTACCAATTTACTGGCAGCAACCTTCCAATTTAATGGAACCACCTACCAATTTATTGGTAGCAACCTTCCAGTTTAATGGAACCACCTACCAATTTAATGGCAGCAACCTTCCAATTTAATGGAACCACCTACCAATTTAATGGTAGCAACCTACCAATTTAATGGAACCACCTACCAATTTAATGGCAGCAACCTTCCAATTTAATGGAACCACCTACCAATTTAATGGTAGCAACCTTCCAATTTAATGGAACCACCTACCAATTTACTGGCAGCAACCTTCCTATTTATTGGAACCTAGTTAATATCGAAATCTACTTAATAGCGAAACCTACTTAATAGCTCAACCTACTTAATAGCGGAACCTACTTAATATCTGAACAAATTGATATTTAAGTAAAGATAAACTACCTTCATACAAAACAGCGTTCAGTTATTGTTAAGTTATAATTTCACGTACTTACCTATCGGTACCTAATACATTTCATCTATGAATGCTATAGAGAATAAAAAACAAATAATACAGAAAGAGATAGCTATCAGTGTCGTTTTGCACACGGCAGCAAACCACAGAACGACTTGTTTTGCTCGCAGTTATTAGCCGACTTAATGGAATTACAACAATTGTATGAATTTGTCTGCAACAGTTTGCGCGCGCTAATGCGATATCTACCTCTTTTTTACTATAACATCATTGACTGAACCTACTAAAATCGCCAGATACCTTCGCAGGACACCGATCAGGTACTTGCTAATCGGTATATTTCACACTATTATGTTATTTATTACCTAATTAAGTACATTTGTAATTATAGCGTTATGAAAAATAAAGACTAATTAGATTCTCACAACTTACTTAGCCTGTTACCAAACGAACCGTATGAACGCTGAGTACAGAGCATTCATTAACAACTAACAGTAAAGATCAGTGTGAGTAGTTTTACTTTTATAGGTATACATACATCATATTAATTTACTTACCAAATTTTATAAAACCGATGAATATTGATAATCATTAGTCTCGTCAACATCGAAATGGCAACGCCGATTTGACTGAAGGTTTTCTTTTTGATTATAATGTGTACTTCATTAAAATAATCACACATATTTAGAAAACATTATTTCATATATTTAGAAAACCTAAAGCGAAAAAAGAACAACTTTGCCCCGACGGGACCTGAACCCGTAACCCTTACGTAAACCAAGGCAATGCTCTATATCTTATAGTAAAAATATTATGAAGAAGTTAGCATACTACCTAACTTCTTTAAGTACACTCGAGAGCAATGAATCCGGGTCACTTAAAGAATGCTAAAAATGATAGGTTAATGCAATAAATTGTATTTAATAGACAATGTAATCCTACTAATATTATAAATGTGAAAGTTTGTGAAGATGTTTGGATGTTTGTTACTCAATCACGCTCTAACGACTGAATGGATCTGGCTGAAATTTGGTACAGGGATAGAGTATAGTCCGGAATAACACATAGGCTACTTTTTATCCCGGGAAAATGTTCCCAAGGGAAGCGGGAACGGGGACCAAATTTCACGCGGGCGAAGCCGCGCGCATCAGCTAGTACTCCTTAAATGAAAGTAAAAAAAATATGAGTCACCATACATTTTATTAACACAAAATTACATAAAGAAAAAACTGCTGATCTCTCCTTAAAACAAAAATAGGAAACATGACATTTTTGAACTTTATTACGATTTTCTTGAATTTTAATACTTCGTATTGCCTCCTCGTGCTTCCATTACTGCGTTTACGCGGTTTGGCATGCTGTACACCAAGTTCCTTATACGATTTTGGGGAATATTCTCCCATTCCTCTGTGAGAGCAATTTTGAGCTCACGAAGCGTGATTGGGGGAGGGTTTCGTTGTTTTACGCATCTGCCTAGCTCGTCCCAAGCATGCTCGATCGGGTTGATATCCGGGCTGCGCGCTGGCCACTCCATACGAGTAATGTTCATCTCTTGAAGGTAGTCATTCACAATCCTACCTGTATGAGGTCGGGCATTGTCATGCATAAATATAGCATCCTCACCTAAATTGACCATAAATGGACCAACGTGATCATTGAGGATTTCTTCCACATATCTTACGCTAGTTGAAGAGCCGTTTTCTATGATCACCAGCTCTGTGCGACTTTCAGAAGAAATTCCGGCCCACACAAGTACAGACCCACCACCGTAGGCTACTTTTTCTTCGATGCATGCTTGCTTGAATCTTTCCCCTGGTCTTCGATACACTCTGTGTCTTCCATCGTGCTTGTAGAGCATAAATTTTGATTCGTCGGAGAACATAACTTTTGACCAATCTTCAATACTCCAATTTACGTGGCTCTGGGCATGCCTTAGTCTCGAAATACGATGCCCACGCTCCAGTTTAGGGCCGTTTGCAGGTCTAAGGGGTTTTAAGTTAGATTCAGCAAGCCGACGTCTTACTGTCCATGCACTTGGGTTACTTCCTCCGAGGCGTCGAAACTGATTGGTGAGTTCAGTTCCTGTGAGAAAGCGATTTCGAAGCATGGTGTTCACCAAGTATCGGTCTTCTCGTGCTGTGGTACACATGGTTCTGCTAGTTCCTGGTCTGCGTAGGTTAGAACCAGTTTCTTCGTAACGTCGGAGAACTCTTTGTACTGTTGACAGCGACACACCGACAGTCCTGGCTGTATCGCGCTGACTCCGGCCGGTTTCCAGCATTGTAAGTATTCTGGTGCATTCTTCAGGCGTAAGCGACATAATTTCAGCTTGATTAATGAATATAGAGCACTATCAACATGGTTTATGTACCCACATAAATGACAGATTACAAACAAAAGCAACACCAAATGCTGTAATTTCGTAGTTCCATCTTCGAAAGTGGCCCTTTTTTCAAATTTGATTTTTTTATGATATAACTTTACAATAACTAAGAAGTTTTAATACCTTCATTTAAGGAGTATTACATTGTCTATTAAATACAATTTATTGCATTAACCTAGCATTTTTAGTTTCCGAGATTTTTAGGATTCTTTAAGTGACCCGGATTCATTGCTCTCGAGTGTATGTTACCGAATTATGTTGAATTTATTGCAAACGTATTTAGTGTGACATTTATTTATTATTGTAACAAATAATTATTATTCAAGTTAATTATCATGATAATACCTACCTGTTCAACATATTTACATGCCTTCTAGTGGAATATGACTTGTGTGTGTGTGTGATACAATCTATTATCACTTTATTGTAACACCTTTTTGTACACATATTTGCAAAATTAAGAAATCCAATGGAATTGAATAAATCATAAATTTAATTCGAATTATTATTTTATTTTGTATTCTTACTGTGTTTCTTGGATTTCGACGTTATGCATTATATAAGGGCACGCACTTAGATTAGGAAGAAATGATTAAATATTTTTATACCATTTGTACCTATAGTGTTCGTTTAGCCTATTGTGCAGGGAAATTCATTACGTCCAAACAGAACGTAATTAGATTCTGTGCTACACCATTTCATCGCTGTTGACTTCCCAATTGAATCCCTATGATAATAATGAAATATCCACATTGAAAGGCTAACTTCCGAGTCAAATCAAACCTATATTACGGGAGTTATAATCATTCCGGACACAAGCTTGACGTCCACGCATGGACAGGACACAATGACGTTAGAAAAGCAAAACGCTCACACTGCACCCCATCTTTACAGCTATGGTCACTGTTAGTTTAACCATTGTCCTAGTTTTTTTTATGTTATGTGTTATGGAGGATCAACCCTTGCTCTATTCGGTATTATGAAACTATCATAACACTGCACGCAGAATGTCAAATACTGAAACGATTGAATAATTTTAGATTCGACACGCCTGCGCAGCGCAGGTCCTTAGAAGGTGTAAAAGGTGACAAACTATACACAACACAACTTACAACTTTCCATACAGAACGTCTTGCCAGTACGGTAAACTCGGGATATCCTATTCCTTCTTTTTTATATAAATCAAGACAGCGTCGCTTTCATATATTTTTGTTTGACATGTGTACCCAACACACTATAGGTCTTATTACATGAGGTAGGATTTCTCTTTTTGTTTTGTTGGAATACAAAACTGTAAGAAATAAACTGAGTAAAAATCTTAACACCATAAAAAAGTTGGGATGGCCACAACCCCTTAAAATGACTCAAGAATCGGCAGGTCAATCCCTTCGATACCTGACACTTGGTCCCCGTATTCACTATCTACAACGATACGAAATTCACCGGGACTAACAGTATGTATTATAGGATATGACAATGGTAAACAATTCTTCAACAGTTACCACAACATGGTAGTTACTACCCAGTGACCTCGCATTATTTCCATCCCATCCTCGTCGCCAGTTGTAGGATCCATCTAACTGTAGGGTAATTCACAGACTCGTCACGCACTTAACGGACAGACTTGCCGAACACGTGCACTTTCGCGTAATGGCGCGACTCGTATGCCTGTGTACACTCGAGGCTGTGCTACGTCTGTAGGTACGGTAGAGGGGATGTATGACTCCATACACTACACTCTCCAAATATTCCAACGCTACTTTGTAAAATGAGCATGAAATGACCTAAGTCCTAAGAACTAAGAAAAAGACTGTCCTAAGAAAAAGACCTAAGACCTAAGAATGTAGAAGAAGTAAGTAAGTAATAAGGGATAGATACTTTTATCTCAAGTGACACTACATACCCTTTTTTTTAACGTGAGGGAAATCATTTTTATGTGTGTTCATGTTACCACACACACCGTAACGGTACGACAGTTCAGAGACGGATCTCTATATCCACGAATCAATCGTGGCCTAAGATGCTTAAGGAAATGATCATTCGCAAAACATTGATCTAGAGACTCTACGCGTGAAAACATGAAAAGAATAGGAATTATAAATAATAATAACGATGAGGCCGCAATTTTTTATTCCATTACCATACATTTAGAATAAACTAACATCAATACCTTCAACACCATTGGCATCCATAGCTTGGAGGAGGTTTATTACTCTATCATAGATCAACTCCTTCGCATCGATAGCCCACATAAAGTCAAGATGAGTAAACTCGGGCAAAGGAACCCTGAACAAGCCTATTGGTCTGCCAAGTTCCCTGAATAATCTGTTGACATCTTGGACCTCAGCTAGATGATCATTGTCTGAATAGTGAAGGAATACTGGAGTGGTTATCCTTCCAAGATCATAGTTAGGAGGGCTGCTAGAACCATACACTCTTCGGTTGGCTAGTCGGCTACCATAATCCCAACGACGGAACCCGCCGTCAGAAATTCCTTGACCGTAATGGGCTAGTTGTCTAACTGAAGCACCAGCTGGCATGTGACCCATTACAATCGGCATTATAGTCTGTTGGGAAAGAAAATAGATATAGTTATTCAGGTAGGTATACAAATATATATCTTTACTATATCCTATTTTAAGTATATATTGTACATCGAAACGTCGGTTGGCGCCCATAAAGATTAGTGTACATTCTAAATCTATGGTTGAAGATAACAGTCACTGTAGCTGTCTTCCAAACGGTTTCGCGCCGCGTCTTTGCGTCTCACAGAGCATCGCCCGCCTTGTTGCGTCTATTGCAGCGTCATCGTCAGCGTCAAGACAAAATCTCGAAATTCATTTAATATACGACCATAGTCTAAAGGACCCTGACTGCAATCAGACTGTCTGTTGATAGTTTTCAAACCTCTTTTATCACTAGAGATACAAATTATTGAAATTCTGAATTGCACTAAAAATAAAAGTGTGTTGTTAACAACTACGCTTATCAGTTGTAAAAGCCGGTGCTAATAAATGAGAAAAAGATTTGCATCCAGTCACACTATAGCACAATAATTAAGGGATTTATTTTTGTTTTTACATTTCTACATAAACACACTTTTATTTTTAGTGCAATTCACAATTTCAATAATTTGTATCTCTAGTGATAAAAGAGGTTTGAAAACTATCAACAGACAGTCTGATTGCAGTCACGGTCCTGGGTCAGGGACACACTGACTCCGAAACTAACAGTTGTGGATAACTCAACTATTTTGCTCCAACCTGGTATTAAAACCTACTTTTTATATGTGTGGGTATCCAACATGGACGCTATGCCGGACTCCTACCGACTAAACACCCGAGGTAAGCCCTCGAAAGGATGTCCCAGGGGGTATTCGAACCTGAGATCTCAATAACCCAACAATATTCATAACTGCGATTAATTTGTTTGAAAAGTGTGAACTTACCGAATTATGCTGTCCTTCATTCCATCCTCCGAGCAAGAATAAGATGTTCGAGCAAATAGGCTGGAATATCACCTCGTCTCTACAGAAAGCTTGACCAGCCCATGTATAGATATCTCTGTTGGTTAAGAATTCACCGTAACCGATGAGAGATCCTAGTCGCTATAAAGAAAAATTATATTTTGTTAATGAATATTCGTTGATGAACTTAGTACCTCCTATCTTTCAGCGGTTGAACAAACAATTTACCAGATGACTGGTAATTTAGTTTGTCCAATGATAATAATTTCGTTTATCAATACTAATATTCTAAAGATGTAATATTTGATTATTTTGTTTGCATTGAATAGGTTCCGAAACTACTAAATCGACTTGAAAAATTATTTCTTTCGTTATATTCTATTTCTGTGTTCCACGGGAATGGGAACTACTCGAGCGAAACCGCGTGACCACCGCTAGTCCAAGTATAATACTGTAACTTCTATAATTCAAAAACAATTGGCGTTCTTTCAGTTACGTTTAACAAAATGAGCCAACTTCTACGTACGTAGCAGAACAGAGACATGCTGCTACGAAGTAAAATGCTACGAACGAAATGGAATGCTACGATCGTAGGAGAAAAGCGAGCATGTATGGCTACATGTCATTATCCTACAAGGCGCGTGTCGGATTCACTTGTATGGAATCGAGCCACCGCCACCTAGTTGCAAACGCGGGAACTTGATTTGACGCATCACGTACGCAAGTTTCACCGTGAATTGCGATGGGCGCTGGCTGGAACTCACACTCTACAGGCTCTCAGAAGTGTGTAGCAGAAAAACGAAGAAGTACTAAGTAATAATGCTAGCATCTTTATATCTTAGGGCCGGCGCTCACTGCCGGTGCGGCACGGCAAGTTGTGCTGCGGCATCCCGCGACGTTCCGTGGCATCCCTCACTGCCGGCGTGGCACGGCAAGTTGTGCTGCGGCATCCCGCGGCGTTCCGTGGCATGCCGTGGCATCCTGCTAAAGACCCATCCCCTCTGACATCGACCAGTTTTGCTAAGCGTGGATTCGAAGTTGGTTGTGTCATTATGGTTGACTGGGATTTAGTATTAATAGCACTTCTAGCTGAAGAGCAAAAGAGACAAACAAGAACTGTTTGTGAATTCTGGGTGCATAATTTGTGGAGAACAAGAGAAACAAAATACCCACGCACGCGCCACTAAACTTGATCTTCTCCCTCCCTTGCACCGACCGGACCGCTGCACAAGTTTCAACGAGATGATGCGGCATGAAACGACGCGCCGCGGCAACCCGTTGAATAAAACGTCATGACACGTCATGCCGCAGTATCTCTCGCCGCGTTCGGCATCCCGCAGCATCGTGGTATCGAAAAAAATTGCGTGTACTTAGTGTACACACGTAAGAAGTGAAACTTCTTCATAAACTTAATTTTCACCTCACCTTAAATTAAGTCAAAAAGTACAAAAGTCCAAAAGGCCAAAAGTCCAAAAGTCCCAAAGTCCCAAAGTCCCAAGGTCTCAAGGTCCCAAAGTCCCAAAGTCCCAAAGTCCCAAAGTCCCAAAGTCCCAAAGTCCCAAAGTCCCAAAGTCCCAAAGTCCCAAAGTCCCAAAGTCCCAAAGTCCCAAAGTCCCAAAGTCCCAAAGTCCCAAAGTCCCAAAGTCCCAAAGTCCCAAAGTCCCAAAGTCCCAAAGTCCCAAAGTCCCAAAGTCCCAAAGTCCCAAAGTCCCAAAGTCCCAAAGTCCCAAAGTCCCAAAGTCCTAAAGTCCCAAAGTCCCAAAGTCCCAAAGTCCCAAAGTCCCAAAGTCTAAAAGTCTAAAACTCCAAAAAGTCCAAAAGTCCAAAAGTCCAAAAGTCCAAAAGTCCAAAAGTCCAAAAGTCCAAAAGTCCAAAAGTCCAAAAGTCCAAAAGTCCAAAAGTCCAAAAGTCCAAAAGTCCAAAAGTCCAAAAGTCCAAAAGTCCAAAAGTCCAAAAGTCCAAAAGTCCAAAAGTCCAAAAGTCCAAAAGTCTAAAAGTCCAAAAAGTCCAAAAGTCCAAAAGTCCAAAAGTCTAAAAGTCCAAAAGTCCAAAAAGTCCAAAAGTCCAAAAGTCCAAAAGTCTAAAAGTCCAAAAGTCCAAAAGTCCAAAAGTCCAAAAGTCCAAAAGTCCAAAAGTCCAAAAGTCCAAAAGTCCAAAAGTCCAAAAGTCCAAAAGTCCAAAAGTCCAAAAGTCCAAAAGTCCAAAAGTCCAAAAGTCCAAAAGTCCAAAAGTCCAAAAGTCCAAAAGTCCAAAAGTCCAAAAGTCCAAAAGGCCAAAAGTCCAAAAGTCCCTAAGTCCCAAAGTCCCAAGGTCCCATCCAAAAGTACAAAAGTCCCAAAGTCCCAAAGTCCCAAAGTCCCAAAGTCCCAAAGTCCCAAAGTCCCAAAGTCCCAAAGTCCCAAAGTCCCAAAGTCCTAAAGTCCCAAAGTCCCAAAGTCCCAAAGTCCCAAAGTCTAAAAGTCTAAAACTCCAAAAAGTCCAAAAGTCCAAAAGTCCAAAAGTCCAAAAGTCCAAAAGTCCAAAAGTCCAAAAGTCCAAAAGTCCAAAAGTCCAAAAGTCCAAAAGTCCAAAAGTCCAAAAGTCCAAAAGTCCAAAAGTCCAAAAGTCCAAAAGTCCAAAAGTCCAAAAGTCCAAAAGTCCAAAAGTCCAAAAGTCCAAAAGTCCAAAAGTCCAAAAGTCCAAAAGTCCAAAAGTCCAAAAGTCCAAAAGTCCAAAAGTCCAAAAGTCCAAAAGTCCAAAAGTCTAAAAGTCCAAAAGTCTAAAAGTCCAAAAAGTCCAAAAGTCCAAAAGTCCAAAAGTCTAAAAGTCCAAAAGTCCAAAAGTCCAAAAGTCCAAAAGTCCAAAAGTCCAAAAGTCCAAAAGTCCAAAAGTCCAAAAGTCCAAAAGTCCAAAAGTCCAAAAGTCCAAAAGTCCAAAAGTCCAAAAGTCCAAAAGTCCAAAAGTCCAAAAGTCCAAAAGGCCAAAAGTCCAAAAGTCCCTAAGTCCCAAAGTTCCAAGGTCCCAAGGTCCCATCCAAAAGTACAAAAGTCCAAAAGTCCAAAAGTTCAAAAGTTCAAAAGTTCAAAAGTCCCAAAGTCTCAAAGTTCCAAAGTCCCAAAGACCCAAAGTACCAATGTCCCATCCAAAAGTCCAAAAGTCCAAAAGCCCAAAAGTCCAAAAGTCCAAAAGTCCAAAAACCCTTAAATGACATGCTATCCCTGGATAAAGTACTCTTAATTCGAATCCACCGTGGTGGGGAACAGAACAAAGATGGCGCGTAACCAAAAATCGTGACGTGACGTGACGTGACGCTAATTTTTTTCCAACGCCGATAAAGAAGTTTCACTTCAATAAAGTAACATGAATTCTAAACTCAATGAAATAAGAATCAAAATAACTTGATTAGTAATAAAATCCTTACTCGCTTATGCCCGCAGCTTCAACCACTTGGTGGGCACAAGAACTTGATTTTAAAAAGCCTTGGAAAATGGGAAAACCGCTTGTGTGGGATGCCACATGTGTGGATTAGGACTTGAACTCCGGAATTCTGGAATTGACATAATTCCGGAATTCCGATAATATCTAATATCGTTCTCAATTCCGGAATTGGCGAGATCAATACCGGTATTTCGATATTGAAAAATAAAAAATATTTTCGTTTCTACTTTAATTTCATAACAAACAAAAATGTAGATTATAAGCTTCTTATGCAATTTAATTACCTTTAATTACTACAATGTTGATAATTTAGGATTTCGCTATTAACAAATTAATTCGATTACGTACTTAGGTATTAATAATTTTATTTGTTGATATTTCTACAACCTACTAAGAAAGTAAATCCATAAAATTAATGGTATTTAATAGTAAACATACTATTTAAATAATAATAATATTATTGATGACGATTTTGTATTTTTTTTTACTTTTAGACTTCAATTTATAGTGCGAACTTAGACTTAGCTCTGACTTATACTACGAGTTAAATTTAACTTTGATAGAAACGCTGTAAAAATTTGACATAGGTCTCGCTCAGCATAGTTCTAGTAGTTCTGACGGAACTCATGGGGCCCGTACCTTATTATTAGGGGCAAACTTTGCCCCAAGGCGCTCCACTAACCTAGAGTGAGGAGGGTCTTGGGTTCCCTGTTCTCATCAAGGAGGAACATATTCCTTCGCACATGGCTCCGTCTCAGGCGCCCGACGCTGATTACAGCCAGAACAAAGTGCCCGAAGCCAATAAAGGTGAGCAGGGACCGTGCCCCTGGACCCTACAGCATTCCAGGCCGAGCGTAGGTCCTGGCTTTTGAGGATCTCGGGCCTCGAGTGATGGGGCTCTTTAGTAAATGCCTCGAAAAAGACCAGATTCCCAAGGTCTGGAAGATAGGGAAATTGGTTCTGATCCGAAAGGCAAGGTGGTCGACAGCCTACCCATCCGGGGATCGGCCAATCGTGTTGCTCCGTTGAGCAACTCCGGCCGATCCCCGATCGGTCGATCCTCAACAATGATACGCTCTAGGAGCTTGCATACCTCGTTAGGTATGCAAGCTCCTTGATCGTATCATTGCACAGCGCACAGTCGGGCACCTCACACGCGTGGGGCCAGATCTGGCGGATAACCAGTTTGGTTTCCGTCAAGGGCGCTCCATCGTGGATGCGATCATGTGCATTAGAAGACTGACGGAGGAAGTAACATCGCAGGGTGAGGTAGAGTTGAAAGCGATGGCGATGTCAAGAGACACCGGCATCACCTTCAACACCTTGCCCTAGCGCTGCGTTAGGGATTCGCTTATTTATCATGGACTGCCTCCCTACTTCCGTCGAATTGTCGGGGCCTATCTTTCCGAGAGGACCATAACTTACCCAAGCTGGCTAGGGCCCAGCCGGGTTAGCGAGATACGTCGCCGTCGGCGGCGTTCCGCAGAGATCAGTCTTAAGACCGCTTCTGTGGAACATCGGTTACGATTGGGTGCTGCGTGGTCCGTTGCTCAGAGGCGGCATGTCCCGAGGATCTGGCAGCGAGGCAACTTGCGTCCTTGTTTAAATAAATTAATTATATTTCTAATTCATTCTTTTCTGGTGCAAGAAGGCGTTGGAGCGGGGTCATAGGCCTACGTCTCCAGAAATCTAGGTTCGGCAGTTCCAGCTCCACAAGTAAACCGTGTAGACTTGAACTTGAGCAACAAACCGAATCGCCACACCACATCACACAAGGGGGGAATCGCCGAATCGCCACAATCAAGGCGGTCAGACCGGTCATGGGCGAATGACTAGAGAGGAGCCACGGCGCGGGTGCTCTATCCTAGCGGTTGTCACAGATGCTTACCGGGCACGGGAGCTTCAGTAAGTATCTGTGACGAATACACCGGGAAACCACAACTGAGTGCCAGCATGGCGAGGAACGCAGTGAGGACACAGTACTTCACACATTAGTGGAGTGCACAGCGTGGGCTTAACAGCGCCCGGTCCTCGTGGTAGGTCGGGACGTGGACATTCTCTCGCTGGAGACCATTGCGCTAGCTATGATCTCCAATGGGAGTAAGTGGGACGCCACTGCGTCTTTCTGTGATCAGTTAATGCGGCGAAAAGTGATCGAGAGAGAACGGTCCCACTCGAATTCCGCATGTCTTTGCCCAAGACTATCGGCCTCCATAATCGGGGGCCTGAGGAGGTGGGAGGGCTAATCACCGTCCTTACAAAAGCACGCCCAAGACGAAAGCGTGACGTGATAGTTTCAGGTACGCCACATGACCTGAGATGTGGGATAACACTTGAACAAGCCCCAATACGCGGGATAGTACCCGAACCTCCTAGGTGAGGCCGCAGTGATAGTCAAGGTCTGTGGGGAATCCTGGGGTCATCCTTCTGAGGGCTTACCCGGGCCAACCGTAGCCAATAGTTAGAAAACGTGTGGTTTTTAGTTGGTTACGTTAAAATAAGTAATTTTACTGGGAATCAAAGTAGTTTTATCACTAATCACGTAGGACTGCCAGCTCCCGTTTCTTTTTTTACATAAGTATCACTATTTTGTACAAAGCGAAACTTGATTGAGTTCCGGAATTCCGGAATTCCGGAATTCAAATACTGAATATCGAAACCCAATTCCGGAACTGAAAAAGCGTCCGATATTCAAGCCCTAGTGTGGATACCCTTGCGCCTTCCCATGTTCCAGGCACTGCTAGCTGCGCGGAAGCTGCTGCCGCGTCTGCGGAGGCCCTCAAACGGCGAAAATACACAAATCTTGTTCGATCGTATTTATTTGAGCCGTTTGGGGTCGAGACTCTTGGACCGTGGGGTCCTAGTACAAAGCTCGTTTATAGAGCAATATGTAAACTTTTGGTCGGCGGTTCTCGTGACCAAAATGCTGGTGTTTACTTGGGCCAGAGGTTCTCTATTGCCATACAACGTGGCAACGCTGCCAGCATTTTGGGCACGGTTGTTGTTGACAGCGATGTGGAAGAGTTTTTTGATGCATAATTTTATTTCCTATTGCCCTTTTTTTTATCGATGTTCCGCTTGTAAATATGTTATAAATTGTATGTATATTAGTGTATAGTAACTTTAACTTATTAATATCTGATAAACCTTATATATTTTGCAAAATTATTATTAGATAACTATTATTTTACTATACTAAAAAGTAGGCTATGCCTTTTCCCAAGCTCTATTCTATCTCTCTGTACTACACAACAGAATCGGTTCAGTAATTCAAGCGTGAAAGCAACAGAGAGACAAAAATAGGTAGTTTCGCCTGTAAATATTTCTGGGGATCTTAACGGATAATATTTGCCCCTTGCCCCAAGTGAATTTAATGGCAATCAGTCGCCCAAAACCCGGAAATCAGTCTTAATTTTTCTTCAAAACAAGCTATTGTTTATCGATTTGTACACCTGTTTACTCAAGATTATCTAAACTGATTACTTACCTCTATGTTAGTTGAAAAAGGTGCAATCACGTTTAATAGCAGATTACGGTTGTGAGCCATGTAAGCGACAGGCGCAAGTGCGTGCATAGAAATAATCTTCTGGTTGTATTCTGGTCGCAGAGAGCCCAAAGTGAAGAATGATGTAGTTCCCATTGAATGACCCACATAATGTAGCCTGTCTCTTCTAGTAACGAATAAAGCGTAGTCAATCATAGCCGGCAAGTCAAACTGACCGTGTTCATCCCAAGAATATTCCCAGAAGGCAGTGTTCAACAGTGAATCAGGATTTAATCTGACGTGCCTACGAGAATAGGTATTGCCACGAATATTTCCCATCCAGACATCGTATCCTGCTTCAGCGAGGAGGTATCCTGAATATAAAAAATTAAACCGTTAGCTATTTATTCTCTAAAGCTATATATTTGTCTTTTTCCTGAAACGGTCGAGTAGAGTCAGACCATGTAGGTACCCAAGCTTGCTTAGTAGTATTCGGTCTCACGAAATAGACGTTGACCACTGCAGTAATATGCAAAGTACCAAGATTGTTGTGACTATCTACTGTTTACATTTATAAGCCGTTCCCGGGTCTACCTTTGGAAACTTTTAACCTCAGATATGTTGATTAATTGAATACTGATTACAAGGAACTACGAGTACACCGTAAAAACTATATACGTACTTACTACAGCAATTCAAACTTACCGAGTCCGTGTCCAGGGCCAGTCAAAACCCATACAGATGAGGAGCAAAGCAACCCATGTTGCAAAATCACTACTGGCCTTGGCCCAGGTGCATTATTAGCGTCCCGCCCATGAGGGATGCGATGCATTTCCAAGATGTAACCATCTTCAGTAGTTACAGCATGTACTTCTAATGGATAACCATATTTCCTAATAAGTTGGGGCTGGAAATCAAAATAGACAATTCAGAGACTGCGTCTAGTGCAAACCCATGAAAAATGTTAGTCGTAGTTGTCATGAAAGATTTGAAAATATATTTTTGAGGGGCATTACTAGATTGCTTTGCACTCGTCGGGCTAGTCCGGCGTGCAGACCAATAGTTACCTACTGACTTGCCCATAATAATGTTGTTGTGAACTTTTCGGAAAACTACACATTTGAAAAGTACTACAAACAATTAATCATCATGCTTAAAAATATATTAAAATAAGATAGTGTAACGTTGTGAAACAACGGGTGCAAATAGGGGTTTAACATTAGGGGTTTAGAATTAAAATCTAGGTCAACATATGAAAGCGCCATCTACCGAGTAAGTGTCGAAACGGCGGAAGCCTTATTCGTATTTAAAAAGCGGTCTTGACGATTGAGTAGTTTCGAGTGGTGCCGCTAGAGGCGCTGTACAAACATATATAAACAACCGCGCGCGAATTTCAAAGAGCATTACTAAAATAATCTAAATATACTAGTCGCGAAGGCGTAGGTGTATCAGAGTATAATTTCTTTTAAAGTGAAGAAATATAGTAAGGAGCCAAGTACTCCCAAAGTGATCAGCGATTTAGCTGCGAGCGTCAATAACCCCATCATTGGGTGAGTCAAATTAATTATAACGAATCTAGATTTTTAAAACAGTGAAAATTAACGGCTGTTGGTCAACCCTGTTATGGGAGGGTAGATTACAGGGGGTGAAAAAAAGGTCTCTGTAAAATTAGTATATAACCAAACATTGTAAGGCAACCGACTCCCAAATGGTTTAACGGGGATCGGCTGTCTTAGCAATGGGCGGGAAAAAGGGTTCCAGCTAACCCGTCTTCTGGAACATTCCAGGGTCCACCCTACGGGTTCAAGAAATCCACCCTACGGGTTGTCAACATCCACCCTACGGGTTCAAGAAATCCACCCTACGGGTTGTCAACATCCACCCTACGGGCGACAAGCGTTCGTCCACCCTACGACTCGAAAACACCGTGCCAGCCGAATTTGTGGACGGCACGGCTACCTGGCGAACTGCAGCGGGCTACAGGAAGACCAATACTGAGATAAGTCGAACCCTGAGGAACCTTCGGGAATCGCTGAAATCGTTGCTTCCCGAACGCGAACCACGACCCCGAGTTTGATTTTCAATAAACCGGCATTTTATATTTCCACATTCTTCTTTCATTCATCTCTTTCAATTTCCTGAAAGCTCAAAGCTTTTCAGTGGCGCCCATATCGTGGTTTCGGGTAGCGAGAAAGCGATTTCCGACGGGAGTCGGGAGGTCATAATTATAAGATATTTTAATCTGTGTAAAATAGTCTTAAGAGTGCCCGTTAGCGGGGTAGTTTCCCTCAAAATTATCACAACTACCCAGGAATTTGGCTCTCCTGACCTCTGCTGCCAACTTGTTCTGTCCGGCTTATTTTGTGTGTTTTTTATTAATTTTAGACAGATTTCGGCAAACTCAAGAACAAGGCAAAATTTGAATTTTTCTCAACGTAAATTGTAATTTTTCCAAATTTTAACGGTCCCCAATTTATTTTTCACACCCTCAAGTATTTATTTTATGGTGGAAAATTTTTAATGAAATTTAAAGTAAAAATTTTTTTTGTTTTGTGTCAATTTTAAAGAGTACTTTGTTAAAGTCTGAAGTAAAACTTCTAATTTGAAACGCTTACATTAATTTTCGTAAGTGAATTGTATTGCCTATATTCATCGTAAAAAGTAGTCACAGTAAATCACCACCACAAATTTTAATTTTTTTACGGCGTCAAACCGCCTCAATTTGTGTATTATTTTGTTGTATTTCCTATATGTAAATTTACAGCGAGACCAACAGCCGATAATCACACTTCTGGGTAACAATCCCTATTGAAATTTCACTTTAGTAAAACGAAAGATTTTACGAATTTCACTTCACGTAAATTATAAAAGATTCATAATTGTTTCACTTTTCGAATTACGTAGAATTCTGATACACTGAAATAAAACTGTAAGAAAAAACATTCCAAACGTAGATCACGCAGAGAAAACATTCTTGCCATAACAATTGTAAACTGATAACTTTGATTCGGGTTCTGAATAGACAACGGCAGATGTTGCTTTCATAACGTTTACGAGTAAGTTGAATTACTAGCTCGATAGTAGAAGAAATTTTTTTTTTCCATATAAACTGTGGGTGGAAGTGAATAAAATACACTCCGGACACCAACAGTCTCATACAAAATATTTCCAGAAGCGTCCAAGTACGAATCGGTTTTTCAAACAGTTCGAAATATTCAAGGGTTCCGTAGTGGTGAGGAACAATTTACATAAAAGGTTGGTTACTACTATATAGTTTATTTCAAGAACCGTCCAAGTGCGTATCGTCTTTGACACAGTTCATAATAATTAAGGGTTCCGTAGTAGTAAGGAACGATTTAAAAAAAAAAAATTAGTGGTACGAGTTAAAATACAATTAACTCTTAGTACGTTCGTGGGAATAGTTACATTTTAATAAAAATAATATTAACGTCAAAAATTATATTAATCGATTACGGTCAAACATTTAGCCAACTTCATCAACCCATCATCATACACCTCACTTTCACTACTTACTGCTTCGGATTAGATTACATTCAAACACAGACAGACAGACAGACAAGAATATCTAGTAGGGTCCAAATTTTTATTTGAGTGAAGGAACACTAAAAGGTAATATTTCCAAACTCAAGATTTCCTAAAGCAAATACTAAGTTTTATAAAGGTTCAATTTAAAATTTAGTTCAACGAACCCTAAAAAGTAGAATTTATTTTTTCGTTATTCTGCGGGTGTATCGAAATATATTCACATTCCTTAACATTCAAGAACGTATACAGACAACGATAAGGGCCGCCGTTCACTACAACAGAATTCGTTAGCGAATATAGCGAACATTCGTTGTTTACATGAAATTAACTTTTCATATAAAATAAGTAGCAGATAAATACACTATACATTGGTAAATAATCATCATCACTAAAGATTCCCGGCAATAGTAATTGAAATAGTCAGTACAATGGCATTCAAATCAAATTTCACATCACTTCCAAAGGCGGAACTTGCATATGAAGTTAAGATCCGGGGAGAGGAACCTGGTTCAACGGTGGCAGCCCTCAGGCAACAAATTAAAAAACTAAAGATAACCACGGACGAAGAGGACTTACAGGTCTCCCCTTTGGATTTGGAGGAAGACTTAGTAGGGTTGTACTCCTCGCTGGCCGTGTTGGAGAAGAACGTGGCGTCCCTTCAGGACAAGTACAAACTGTCATTATTGGCTAGCTCCAAAGCCTTATGTGCTCACATGGAGTCTAGGTTTGCTAGAATCATTCCCCCAGAGGAGTCAGATCTAAAAGAAAGATACGACGACTTTCATCTCACTTTCAAAACTACATACAAGAGATTGAAAGCCATATCCGAAAGTTATTCGCATGCATCAAACACCAGCGAATTTGATGATGCGGACGAGAGCATTGCTGCCCCTACCAATGAAGCGCAGGAGGCAGACACCCTCGCGGACATTAAATAGAAAGCAAGTAGCAACAACCGGAAAGAGAGTCACTTTCCAAGTTTTCCCGTAAAATATGAGCGATGCTCTCTTACGAAACTATCCAAATTCAGATACGACGGTAATTCGCAGGTACACTCTTTCATCGAACGGGTGGAAGATTTCAAACAAGCCCGAGAAATCGACGACAAGAGATTGTTAACAGCAGCCTCTGAATTATTCACCGGCAACGCTAGTCATTGGTACCGCAGTAATCGCGATAAATTTGCGTGCTGGCAAGATCTAACGAATGCGCTAATACAGGATTTCGGAGTCAGTAACTACGAAAACCGGCTATGGCAGGAGATTCGACAACGCACTCAAGGAGACGGGGAAGGCATAGCAGTGTACCTGGCCATTATGGATGGAATGTTTGCTCGACTAAGCAACAAGGTGCCTGAAACGGAAAAGCTACACATCATCTTAAACAACATCAGACCCGTCTACGACACCATCCTGGCAACCAATGGAGACATAGTCTCATTGGAACATTTAAAGAACATATGTAGAAAACATGAAGACATGGTGGCACGCAGAGCGTTCTTTACAGAGCCTCCAACAGCATCTGAAGGGATGGTAGCAGCGGAATTCGCATTCACAAACAGGAAGACTGCGAGCAAGACCTCAACATCTACAAGGCAAAGTTATAACAACTTCAACAGAAACGGCAGTAACTTCCCAAGCAGCAGAATTGCAACCAATACCTACGGGAACAATAACGCTTACAGCGCAGGTTACAACCGCGACAGTCGTAACTTCAGATCGCAAAACACTGTGGCGGCGACAACATCGGACGACACACGGCCATGTACGAAGTGTGGGTCGTAATAATTCGGAAAACTAAGAGGGAGATATGGAAGTCGGAATCAGCAAGACGGGGTCGCTGATAAAGCCCTTCAAAATCAAGAAAACGCACTTACAGTTCAGAAGGAATCTTCTATACTCTCCCCATTACCTACAAATGACCCCAGGCCTTACGCAAAAATAACAATTATGTCAAACCCACAGTTAGAAGCATATGGATTGTTGGACACAGGAGCCGCAATCACAATTTTAGGTAACAACTCACACAGAGTGTTACAAAATATAGGATATAAGATAGAGGAAGACACAAGTACAACGGTTACAACGGCCGGCGGACACACAACCGTAGTACAAGGAAAGGTAAAATTACCCATCAAATTCGAAGATAAAACTCACATAATTACGGCGTATATAGTGCCTAACATAACCACTAACCTAATTTTAGGTATAGATTTCTGGCTCAGATTTGACCTATGTCCCAAGTACTTCGGACATATACCCATATTAGTGGACGATGACCCTAAATTGTCATTAATATCCGAAGAGCAAAACAAACTGTATGACTGGCGTAGTCTCACGCAACAACAACGCTTAATAGCAGAAAAAATGATATCCAAATGTGCCGAAATATCATATGAGAAAGTAGGGCTAGGCAGAACACATCTGATAGAACACACAATAGATACGGGAGACAGCAAGCCAATCAAACAACGTACCTATAGAATGTCCCCTGAGAAAACACGCATAGTATCAGAACAAATAGACGAGATGCTAAAGGCTGACGTCATCGAGCCTAGTCAGAGCCCATGGTCAAGCCCCGTACTAATCGTGAATAAAAAAGACGGGAAGCCCCGTTTCTGCCTGGACAGTCGCAAGCTCAATGCAGTCACAAAAAAGGACGCATACAGCCTGCCATATATATCAGAGATATTAGACAACTTGAGAGAAGTGAAGTATCTAACAACACTGGATCTCTCCAAAGCCTTCTGGCAGATTCCTTTAGCACCAAAAGACCGGGAAAAAACAGCCTTCTTCATCCCAGGACGAGGAGCATACCATTACAAGGTCTTACCATTTGGACTAAGCAACTCAAGCAGCTCACAACAAAGACTAATGGACAATCTATTTGGGCCACAGTTTCAAAACAAGGTGTTCTGTTACATAGATGACATAGTGATAGCGTCATCTACATTCGAAGAACATGTATTGTGTCACTCATTTCAAGAGTTCAACAAATATTAAAAAGGGCAAACCTAACAATCAATCTGGAGAAATCTAACTTCTTCAAGGACAGGCTAAAGTTCCTGGGGTACATCGTGGATGGTCTGGGTCTCAGAACAGATCCGGAGAAAGTAAACTCAATCTTGAAATTCCCGGTACCAACAACAAAGAAGGACGTTAAGAGGTTCTTAGGCGCTGCGTCATGGTACAGACGGTTTATACCCAACTTCAGTACGATTGCTGCACCTCTTAACAAACTCACTACAACAAAAAAAGGAGCCCCGGCTTTTCATTGGAACACAGAGGCGGAAAGGGCGTTCATGGAATTAAAAGCACATTTAATAAAAAGCCCGGTACTCAAATGTCCAAAATACGACGAACCATTTCAGGTACATACAGACGCAAGCAACTTTGGCATTGGTGCCATGTTAACACAACTACACGAGGGAGTAGAACACCCAATAGCATACATGAGTCGGTCACTGAGCGGGCCGGAAAAGAATTATAGTGTAACAGAACGAGAATGCTTGGCGGTGATAGCCGCATTGGAACATTGGAGATGCTACCTAGACAATGGTCACAAGTTCATGGTGTACACTGACCATTCGGCACTAAAATGGTTCATTTCATTAAACAATCCAACCGGCCGGTTAGCTCGTTGGGGCATACGGCTTAGCTGCTTCAACTTCGAGTTAAAGCACAGGAAGGGCAAAGACAACATAATACCAGACGCATTGTCACGAGCTGTACCAGTATCTACCATATCCACGAAACAATGCAAAGTCACCGACAGCAAGGACGAATGGTTCATTAAAATATGCAACGGCGTGACTAGCTTACCGCAGGCATACCCCAACTTCAAAATAGAGAACGACGTACTATACAGACGAACTGACATAAAGGACTTTGTAAACAATGAGTTCGAGTGGAAAACGGTAGTACCACCCGAAGCGAGAAACGCAGTATTTCGAGAAAACCATGACTCACCTACAGCCGGACACTTCGGTATTTTTAAAACATACCATAAAATAAAGTTACGGTATTACTGGCCGGGGCTATATAAGGACACGGTAAGCTATGTGTCATCTTGTGAAAAGTGCAAAGCACACAAACATGACACTCAAGCATCCATAGGTAAGATGGGCCGTCCCAAACAATGCTCTCGCCCGTTTCAGACAATTTCGACTGATCTAGTAGGACCCTTACCGGTCTCTAAAAAACAACACGTATACATTCTCGTCGTCACGTGTTGTTTCTCTAAATATTGTTTAATCTTCCCACTACGCAGAGCTACCGCAGAACCAATAGCCAAAATACTAGAGGACAATGTTTTCATGGTGCACGGCATACCACAAACGGTATTAATGGATAACGGTGTCCAATTCATAAGCAAAGAGTTGAACACATTATTTACGAAATATAAAATTCCCAACATCAACTTCACACCTAAATACACAGCCCAAGTAAATACCGTAGAACGGTACAATAAAACTATAATGACAGCCATATCAATATTTACCAATAATGACCATCGATCATGGGACATACATATCCCAAAAATCCAATTTGCGATCAACAACTCGATCAACGCGTCCAGCGGTTACACACCAGCATACTTGGTTCATGGTAGGGAATTGGTAACATGCGGGTCACATTACTTACAAAATGATGACCCAAGTGAACTTAACCTATTGCCTAGAAACACATACGCGGAGAACCTAGGATATCTCGCAGAGGTGTTCAACACAGTACAAGAGAACCTCTGGCGTAGCCATCTAAAGTACGCACACCATTACAACACGAGACACCGACACGCACAATTCGAAGTAGGCGACATAGTGTGGAAAAAATGCTATTTCCAAAGTGATAAAGACGCATACTTTTCTAAAAAACTGGCCCCCAAATTTATCAAATGTAGGGTCAAGGAAAAGTTATCAAATTTGGTCTATATCCTGGAAGATATGACAGGAACAAACCTAGGAAGTTGGCACGTCAAAGACATAAAACAACATTCGGTATCGTCCATTGCATCGGTGAGACGAATAACATAAACATTCCTCAACTATGCGTGTACGAATGCAGATAACGGTAAAGGCCGTAACACACTGCGCTAAGATGCGTATGCGAATAGTTTATAGAGTACATCAGTACAGTTACACAATAGTGTTTTTGATAATTATTTTTTGGGAAAATACAAGGGTGTTAGCACACCGTCATATAATTTTAGTACTTAGGTGGCACATATAGGTACCACATTTCATGTCATGTTACACGCATACATGTTATCATACGGAAGTTTCACAATTACACTTACATAATAATTAGGTAGTAGATGGTCATCACATATTCATCACAATTATCTTCACACACAATTCCAAACACTTCATAAGCAGTTTTTTTTGTTTGTTTGTTTACATAGTGACACTTGAACTTCATGTTGTGTGACTCCCAAAGGCGGAAGTAGGAGTCAAACTAGTTACAGGCGAGTCACTTTCGTAGGTTAGAGAAAGTGACTCAAAGGTCCTAAGTTTTGGTTCCCGACCAAAGCTGACGGGTTATTATATAGCATGGAATGTAGTGTGACACTGGCCTTAGATGCAACGATAAATAACACGTTTACATCAACACGATTACGTCAGCAGCTTACGCACAAACAAAACAAAACTTGCACAGGGGAGATTTCATACGTACATACATACATATTATTTATTTAAGCACGCACATACATTTTACACCGCCATGGTGGCACACAAGGGTACCATATTTTTTTGGAGATTTGGCATAATGGCCAGCGAGCGTTTATCTTCGTTATTTATTAGGGTTGACATAATAGTCATAGTAAACATTCTTCTACTAAAGTTGCGAATAAGCACTTAGCTTTGTTATTGCTACTAAGATTGCGAATAAGCACTCGTTTTTTTATTTTATTTTGTTAAAGGGCTAAAATAGCCTAGTAATTAGTTAGGGACACTACACACTACACACTACACACGATTTTCAAATAAGTACACATAACAACGTGACAAACACATGCCGTGTTCGTCATGGGGACATAGGGGTTAATTAGCATCACGGAGGATTCTGCGAGTAAATTATTTCTATCACTTTTCTGTTTCTTGGTTTAGTTGGGAGGTTCTGTTAGTTGGAAGCATGAGTCTATCCCTAACAGAGTTCGTCATTAACTGTTAGTTGGCAGCATGGTCTTGCCCTAACAGAATTATGTGGTAGGTTACTGTTACGAGGAAGCATGAAGCTTACCCGAACAGATTTATGGTTTAGGTTTATTACTGTTACGAGGAAGCAAGAGTCTTACCCGAACAGATATATGGTGTACTGTTATTTGGCAGCATTTGTCTTGCCCTAACAGTCTTAGGTGTAGGTCACCTTTATGTTTATGTTCGTCATATGGCTACTCCTACCACTCGGAAGCTAGAGGCTTGCCCTGGGGGATAGTCCATCCTATGAGTCGGAAGTGTTACACGAGCCCTAGTAGGATGTTCTTCTCTGGGACGGTTGTATAAATCCCAGCCTTCAGCAAAAAGCCTTATTATACACACCCCACTTTCAGGCGGTGCGTATTACCTGAACCTTCAACCCAAAGCCTCAAATACGTCTTTTCTCTTTCTGTCCTATAAGATCCTTCAGAATCACCCAAATACATCCTGCGAGTTGGTTTCATTAAGGTTAAGGCCGACTCTTCGCTATACCCAGCATCACCTCATTCACACAGCACACTAACATACACACACACATAGACGAGTAGTAGGTATTATGTTAGGGGCGTTCGAGGACGAACGCAGCATTTGACGTGTTAGGGTACGTCAAACGCTCACCGGGGAGGGGGAGTATGTAACGTTGTGAAACAACGGGTGCAAATAGGGGTTTAACATTAGGGGTTTAGAATTAAAATCTAGGTCAACATATGAAAGCGCCATCTACCGAGTAAGTGTCGAAACGGCGGAAGCCTTATTCGTATTTAAAAAGCGGTCTTGACGATTGAGTAGTTTCGAGTGGTGCCGCTAGAGGCGCTGTACAAACATATATAAACAACCGCGCGCGAATTTCAAAGAGCATTACTAAAATAATCTAAATGTACTAGTCGCGAAGGCGTAGGTGTATCAGAGTATAATTTCTTTTAAAGTGAAGAAATATAGTAAGGAGCCAAGTACTCCCAAAGTGATCAGCGATTTAGCTGCGAGCGTCAATAACCCCATCATTGGGTGAGTCAAATTAATTATAACGAATCTAGATTTTTAAAACAGTGAAAATTAACGGCTGTTGGTCAACCCTGTTATGGGAGGGTAGATTACAGGGGGTGAAAAAAAGGTCTCTGTAAAATTAGTATATAACCAAACATTGTAAGGCAACCGACTCCCAAATGGTTTAACGGGGATCGGCTGTCTTAGCAATGGGCGGGAAAAAGGGTTCCAGCTAACCCGTCTTCTGGAACATTCCAGGGTCCACCCTACGGGTTCAAGAAATCCACCCTACGGGTTGTCAACATCCACCCTACGGGTTCAAGAAATCCACCCTACGGGTTGTCAACATCCACCCTACGGGCGACAAGCGTTCGTCCACCCTACGACTCGAAAACACCGTGCCAGCCGAATTTGTGGACGGCACGGCTACCTGGCGAACTGCAGCGGGCTACAGGAAGACCAATACTGAGATAAGTCGAACCCTGAGGAACCTTCGGGAATCGCTGAAATCGTTGCTCCCCGAACGCGAACCACGACCCCGAGTTTGATTTTCAATAAACCGGCATTTTATATTTCCACATTCTTCTTTCATTCATCTCTTTCAATTTCCTGAAAGCTCAAAGCTTTTCAATAGAACTATCGCAGTCTAATTATTATAACACAACTAGCTGACCCGCGCAACTTCGTTTGCGCCACATAAGAGAGAGTATTATCTGTTCCCGTCGCATTTACTCCCGTCGCGTTGCGTTTACTCCCGTAGCGTCTCGTCATTAATATTCAATACTACGTGAGACAAAAGGAATAACTTTCCCCCCGTTTTTGAAACATTTACTATTACTGCTCCGCTCCTATTCGTTGTAGCGTGATGCTTTATAGCCTATGACACTCCACAATAATGTAGCTTTCTATTGGTGAAAGAATTTTTAAAATCGGTTCAGTAGATCCCGAGATTACCCCTTACAATTTAACAAACACACAAACTTTACTTCTTTATAATATTAGTATAGATAACATGATTTCGAGCTTTTAAAATGTCATGAGCTTTAGCATTTAAGTAATTTTGCAAACCTATTAGAAACTGATCTACTAATATCAGGTTCTAATTGGTTTGCAAAATTTAGAAGATGGCCAGAAATCTCTCATTACGAGACGCAAAACCCCAGACATTTAAGTTTAGTGGTCAATAATAAAAAAGAATATCAAAATTTCAGTTGCTCCTAACAGGCTAATCAAAGCAAGGCTTATTATGAAGATACTTTTTTCTCTATTAATGAATTTAATTTTACATCGTCGCCCAGATGGCAGACAGATGTCTGTACAAAATTCACAGAAACCATTTGTCTCTCAAGCTAGATTCATCAATCAATCAATCAAATCAGCCTATCTCAGTCCACTGCTGGACGTAGGCCTCTCCCAAATCACGCCACAACACACGGTACTGCGCCTTCCACATCCAGCCAGTCCCTGCGACCTTTTTCAGGTCATCGGTCCATCTAGCGGGGGGTCGTCCTACCCCACGCGTACCAAGCCGCGGTCTCCACTCCAGAACTCGTTTGCTCCACCTACCATTGGTTCTCCTACAGATATGACCAGCCCACTGCCACTTCAAACTGCATACTCTGCGAGCTATGTCGACCACTCTAGTTCTCTGACGGATAACATCGTTCCGGATTTTATCCCTCAGAGACACCCCAAGCATAGCTCGTTCCATTGCGCGCTGGGCAACCTTAAGGGCCCCGACTAGCTTCTCTGTGAGTGTCCACGTCTCGGCACCGTAGGTCATAACTGGTAGAACGCACTGGTTATAGACCCTTGTCTTCAGGCATTGCGGAATAGGTGAATCGAAAACCCGACGTAGTTTGCTGAACGCTGCCCAGCCCAAGCGGATCCTTCTGGCTATTTCCTTTTCCAGGTTGTTGCCTAGTGTGATTTCTTGCTCAAGGTAGGTATATTCCTGGACAACCTCAAGCCTCGATCCTTCAACGTAGATTGGTCCCGGCATGACATTTTTATTGAACATGACCTTGGTTTTATCCAAGTTCATGCCGAGGCCAACACGTCGAGACTCCGCTTAGACTGTGCAGCATCCCGCTCAACTGTTCCAGCGTTTCCGCAATTATGACGATGTCGTCAGCAAATCGAAGGTGTGAGATGCGTTCACCGTTTATATTCACGCCCCATCCATCCCAGTTCAGCGACTTAAAGACGTCCTCAAGCGCATTGGTGAAGAGTTTCGGGGATATTACATCGCCCTGTCTTACACCTCTGCGCAGTGCTATAGGATTGGTCTTCTTATCCTCTAACCGGACGGTCATGGTAGCGGTATCGTACAAGCATCTCAACACCTCGATGTATCGCCAATCAACACGACACCGCCGCAGAGCGTCCAGTACTGCCCAGGTTTCGATCGAGTCGAAGGCTTTCTCGTAGTCCACAAAAGCCATACACAGCGGCCGATTGTACTCATTGGTCTTCTGTACAATCTGCCGAACAGTATGGATGTGGTCCACGGTACTGAAGCCTTTTCGAAACCTGGCTTGCTCCTTTGGCTGAAATTCGTCGAGTTTTCCAGCGAGGCGGTTTGTGACTACTCTCGAGAACAACTTGTAAACATGGCTCAGGAGTGAGATGGGTCTGTAGATCTTTAGTAAGGTCTTATCACCTTTTTTGAAGAACAGAGCCACCGCACTCCCGCTCCACGCTCTGGGTGTTTGGCCCTGCTGGAGGACGGAATTGAATATGCTCGTTAGCTCTCTAAGGACTGGAGTCCCACCCGCTTTAAGGAGCTCAGTTGTAATTCCGTCCTCTCCAGGGGATTTGTTGTGTTTGAGTTGCTCGAGAGCCGCCCTGACCTCGCCGTGGTCGATATCCGGTATGTCCTCCGTGTAGTGGCGTGTTAATGGGGCTCTGTGGTCATCATCGCTTAATCCCGTAGGTTTTGTTTTCCGTGATGCATAGAGGTCTGTGTAGAAACTCTCGATTTCCTCGAGAATCTCAAACCTTGAGGTTACGGTTCTGCCATCCGCTGTTTTGAGTTTCGCCAGACGGGGTCGTCCGAGCTGCTGGGCGAAGACTTTAGTGCCTCTGTTCTGCTCAATTTCAGCCTCGATGACACTGGTGTTGTAGCGTCGGAGGTCGCGTCTAATAAGCTTTCGGATTCTGCAGTTTAGGTCCCTCTGTTCTGACGACCTCGTAGGTGGCATTTCCCGTCTGATCCTCATTAGTTCGAGAGTCTCGGGTGAGAGCTTCGAGTCCTTCTTTTTGCTTTTCCCGGACAAAAACCTTCGGGACACTTGCTGTAGTGTTTTGACCACTGTGTCGGTTTTATCGTGAATGTTATCGGTGGTTTCCAGCAGATCGAAACGATTTTGAAGTTCCAGTTGGAACCTATCAGATCCCATGACCATTTGGAGCGCAGTAGGTCGGAGAGTAGGCTTCATCATACGGGCCCGTTCGGCGCGGAAGTCTAAATTTAGAGATGCTCGTACAAGTCGGTGATCACTGCCTGTATTAAACCTGTTAATCACAGAAACATCTCTAAATATACACTTCCTGTCCGTTAAGAAGAAGTCTATCTCGTTCCTTGTGACCTTGTCAGGGCTTCTCCACGTCCACTTCCTGTGGGGCCTCTTCTTAAAGAACGAGTTCATCAAGAAGAGTCCCTGGGACTCGAGGAAACTGACTAGCATGTGCCCTCGGTTGTTTCTGCGCCCCACGCCAAAAGGACCGATTTTCGTTTCGCCGCGTTCTTGTACTCCCACTTTGGCGTTAAAGTCCCCCATAACAACGTTGTAATGAGCCTTGGCAGTACCGTGTAGTGCTTTTCTTATGTCCTCGTACATGGTCTCAACTGCCTCGACCGGGCCTTGCGAAGTCGGGGCATACACTTGTATCACCTTCAGGGTGTACCTGTCGGTGAGCTTGAGTATGAGGTATGCTACCCGAGCCGAGACGCTACCGACTTCCACAACGCTGCCAACGAGGTCCTTTTTCACCATAAAACCGACACCGCCCTCAGAAGGGGTCCTTCCATCACCCTCCCGAAAGTAGAACAGGTCACCCGACGCAAGGGTTAGCGTCTCCTCCCCCTTTCTACGGACTTCGCACAACCCTAGTATATGCCAGTTTATGCGACCTAGTTCTACCTCGAGTTCGGTGAGGTATTCATTAAGCTTCAGAGTTCGTCCATTATACGTAGCCAAGGTCAGTCGTGGATGGTAGCCTGCCGTATCCCGGAGATTCTTCGCACCCCCCCTCCCACCGTCGTTCCGACCGCTACCGTAATCGGGGACAGCGGAAGTGCCGGGAACTGGGGGCCGTTGCTGTGTGTGACTTGTCATATTCTTCTTTGGGAGGATTTCATTGGCCTTACTGTATCACGCTGGCCAAACGGGTTGGTACAGGGTTTCTTTTCGAGTATTCCTTCTCTACGCCACGACCTCGTCCGTTAATCGGCAGGTGCACCACTTGCAGGTGAGGCTGGCTTGGACCCCGGGGATGTTGGTAGGGCCCCATCGCACCCAAGCTAGATTATGGAAGCAATTACACCTCCTCAGCATGATAAATCTGTATACTGAGAATACTTAAGAACACGTTTAGACGTCCACTATTTTTATCCAAGAAATGTTAGGTATAATCCGAAATTCAAAAATCTTTATCAAACTGACGGTACTGATTTCTTACTAACCGTGCTTAAACGGGCATCCTCTTGAATGTTATTTGAATACCGTGGACCGAATATGCCACTCTCACCAAATTGTGCAATTGTTTCATCGAGAGGGGCCACTCCGGCCGCAGCCAAAGCTGCACACGTTGCAAACACTACGAATGACACCCGAAGCATTTTTCGCACGTACCATATATTTTTTTTACGTTAGCTTTTATAACATTCTAATATTGTCGATAAACTACTTAACTTCGATAATTTATGCAATCAATCAATATTAATTGGTCTTATTTTTATCAAGGGGTATCGCTCCTCAAGTAGGCATGGAACGCAGTAACACAGCGTAATATAACACGCCAATGGATTTATTTTAAATAATTATTATGGTATTGAATCCTGAGACTAGTAGATCGATAGAGTTGAGAAAAATGGCAAAAGAGTGAAAGTTTACGTTAGCACCGACTGCTTACATATTTTGATTTGGCTAAAAATGTTTCTATTGTCAAAAGAAAGCACGGGAATTGGCACGGCACAAAAGGTAGGTACTCATTGAATCGAAGTATTGTAAAACAAGAAGACAACTGGATCTTAGGAGCAGATACTTTCTCGATTATACTTCTATATTAGTCCTCAATCATTAATAGTTTTTTTTCATTTCGGCAATCAATTGGACTGAGTAGGTATAATCTAGCTATTCGGTGTTATTGTTCAAAGATAGCCAAGTGTCAGGTGTCGGTTAATTACGAAGAAAAACATAACATTTTGATTAGATGGATAGGATAATCATGTGATAAGAGAAATGTGATAAAAAGAAAAATATACGTCTTCGCAAAGATTAAAATTATACAAAATAAAATGAACAAAGATTTATTTTATAGAAACGCACGACATTGATAGGTCTTGTTTTGTATTACCTACGCTCTTCTGTAGTTGTGATGTCATATTTTTTGCTATTTCTTCTTCTAAAAGATAATCCATAAGAATCGCTTTGATGGTTTTGCTAGTGTGATAAGGGTTCATAATTTATGACATCTGGAGCTCCCAAAAGATATTTGAGGTGTAACCCTGACCTCAAAAATCTTCTCAGTTTTAAAGGTTTTTTTTTTGCTCGGCAGCGCGAGTGTGGCGCCTCTGATGTTGCAAACGTTCATAGGCTGCGGTGACCACCAGTCCTCCTGGTGGGCCGTATGCTTGTCTGCCACCTTAGTGGTATAAAAAAAAAAAAAAAGATACCTGTGAAATCCCTAAAAGCGGCGGCGGCGGTTGCTTCCGATGAGACCGAAACAAAAGTACAAAAAATAATAAAGTAGACTCTGCATAGATTTTTTTTTTATCCTCTATCTATAGCTATACTAATATTTTATAGAGGAAAGATTTGCTTTTTGTTTTTTTGTTTGTTTGTTTGTAACGAATAGGCTCCGGAACTACTGGACTGATTTGAAAAATTCTTTCACTGTTGGGAAGCTACACTCTTTGCGATGAACATAGGCTATATTTTATTCCCGTATTCCTACGGGAACGGGAACTATGCGGGTGAAACCGCGTGACGTCCGCTAGTCTACAATAAAATCGTGATTGTGAGCTTTTTGTTGAAGGTAGGTAGGTACTATGTGTTCAGATGCCAATTCAATAAGGTAATTCTTTAGATACTGGTTGTTACTTATAGTCCATTGAAATGTTACAATTTAAGGACCGAATATTGCATTTCTCAGAGGACGCAATTTTATTTTTGGGACATGTGTGGGGGGTCAATATAAGCTTAACCTCAAGTTTGTGGGGTCACCACCCTTGTCCCCCGGCCGCAATCTTAAAAAGGGGTGAAAACACTTTTTTCCCAATATCTCGGAAACTATGAGTCTACCACAGGCTGCTTTTGTTGATAAAACTTCAAATATAGAATAATTCAATGGGAAACTAAATAATAGACACGCAATCTCCATCGCACGTTCGATTTTGGCAGAGTTGCCGACATCAGCCGGCAGAAAGCCACAATCAAAAAAAAAATAAGAAGAATGGGAAACTAGCGGGAGATTCAATCAAATGATAAAAATATCCAAAGACTATAGAAAAGTTTGTTGCTTTTGACGTCTTTGACACAAAAAAGGACGAGTGACAAATCATCGTGAATTTTGCATATAAATAGTTTAAGCCTCAAAAAATATGTAAATTCTACAGGCACTCGACAACCCAATTTCACGCGGCCGAGCCGCAGTTAAGGGTACTGGAATTTTTTTTTGCGCTCATCTTTGCAGCTCTGAAGTGTTATATTTTATCTTAATAAGAAAAATAAATATTTTTATTTTCTTGCGTAAAACATATCAATCAGTTGTAGTACATTTTTGAACTCTCCCAATCACTCAATTTAATAAAACAGTGACGAACGAATAAAAAGGGACTCCTAGCCGATTACCTACCTTTGATAAAACTCGTCAAAAACTGTAGTTTTTTTTACACCACTAAGGTGGCAGACAAGCATGCGGTGACCACCAGAAGGACTGGTGATCACCGCAGCCCGTGAACGTTTGCAACACCAGAGGCCCTACACTCGCGTTGCCGACCCTGTAATATCCTTCTCAGGCCCCTTTTGAAAAACCCCATACTGTTAGCGATTGGAAGAACCGAGGCAGGGAGATCATTCCACAACCTAGATAAGCATGCGCAGAAGAAAACCCCTATCGGATCTAACCGTGCTCGAACGCTCCGGACGCAGACTGTAAGAATGAACTCCCTGATAGACTAGATGATAGACATAGAACGTAGCCGTGAACATCATATCAAACAATTCCTCAGAGTAGGCACATACCTACCATTGTACACTTGTACAGGCGGTAGAACACGCATAAGGAGGCAAAGTCTCTTCTGTCGCGAAAAGGTTCCACACAACCTGTAAGTATAGAATCGTTGACAAATCTCACAGCTCGCCTTTGCACCGAGTCAAATGGTCGAAGCTGATATTCAGGTGCCCCCGCCCAGAGGTGACAGCAGTACTTCATATGCGGCCACACTTGCGACTTACAGAAAAGCAGTGCTTGCGCCGCAGTGAGGCATCGCCGCGCCCCGTTAAGCACTTCTTGGACGTCATCTTGACCTTGTCCTACAAATGACTGCGGAACTGAACGTCACTGGTGATGTCAACGCCAAGGATCCCTATACTTTTGGAGATGGAAAGAGATGTGCCCTGAAATTTCGGCGCTACAGTGATAGGGGTTTTCTTAGCGGTGAAAAGTAAAAAGCGTAGTTGTCGACTGTTAACTATTAGTGATTTACATATTGTTTGGCAAAAATATCATCAAATCATTATCGCAGTCACTGCTGGCCGTAGGTCTCTCCTAATTTCGCCACAATATCCTTCCCCACGTTTACCAAATAACATTCTCCACTCTAGAACTCGCTTGCTCCACCGACCATCGACGACGGCTCGATGTCATTTCCACTTTAATGCGCTTACTCTGCGAGCTATGTCTACCACTCTGGCACTGAACATCGTATGGTCACGTCTTTATCCCTGAAGGGGTAGACAGAGGCATATTATATGCCCACATTTCAACCGTTTAGATTTATGTCCCATGAAATAGGTGGTGAGCGGTACTGCCGTGTTGATATGAACAGGCGCAGGTTGTGACTCTCCGCTGTTGAAATTTACAACCAGGCCAGGCCAGGCAGGAAATTTACAACAACTTTTATTTGCGAGCATTTATCGCAAATAAAAGTTGCAAAGTAGTCACTTGGGTGGTCACCCATCTAAGGACCGGCCATACTGCAGTGATCGTTTACAGAACACTACGTCTCCGTGGGGCCGCAAGCGCACTGATAACATGGTATCGGAATTTATTCCAGGCACCCTAAAATTAATTCGTTCCTATATCATTCGATACAGAATTTATAAGATCGATAATTATATTATCAATTTGGTAACTCATAATTACTTGAACTTGGCATTTATTTGTTGATTATGATGATAAGTTATCGGGCATGCCGAATTACACAATCAGTTTAGGTAGGTACTATTCCTGAACTCATTTGGAATTAACGATAAAGCTATTAGATATTTATATTCATCGGTAAAATTAATTTAGAAAAGTTAAATTCCACAAAATAATAGGTAGGTACCTAGTTAAGTACCTATACTACCACCTACCTTAAACTGATCGACTATCTCGATATGAACGATTAAAATAACTATTCGGAAATTGAACACCATAGGATACAAAAGTAGGTAGGTATTGCGTTTTGTCGGAAGAGACAGAAGTTGTGTGCACACTTTTATTTACTGATAATTACAGACTATTTACAGATCACTTTAATTATTACGCACTACATTATGACGTACTAAGTTAGCGGCATAGCCGCCACAGAGATTCTACATAGGTACAGCGTTCCTAGGTAGTTGGATACAGACGGATGAATGGAATGGAATGGAATGATTAATCTAGAATACTAAAGAATATACATCAAACTGAGGAGTAGTGCGGGGGGTGATTGTCATCCTGTGGCACGTACATTAAGATGCGATTATTGCTAAATTGACAAATTCAAATATTTAGATAATGAATTATAATATTATGGCGCAGGACGTGACTCGCGTAATCACATAAGAATTTCCTACTATCAGTCACGTCCATGCAGTCGCCATAGAACTCCTCCTTTTAAAAACTCGAAAAATTATGACAAAAATAAATTATACTATGTACGATTCTTTGCTCGAAGTGCCAATCGTGAGTTGAGTCTGGTCGGTCTGGATTGTCTGGATCTTGATGTTTTCGTTTACAGAAGAAGTTTACAGTAGCTGTATTGATGTCCCGTCCCATAAACGAGTTTGGCAAAGCGTAGTCCGCGTACACTGAGGGCAATTCCTTCCCTGTTTTGTTTTGGGTATTCCTTCTGGCTATCTGTGCCATCAGCAGTTTGGGTAATCCATATTTTCTTGCGCTTTTTATTGAGTCGATTTCATCCCTTGGCTCGTTATCTGATAATCAAGAACATGTAAATAATGTTTGACCAATTTGCGCTTGTTTCAACTATTTCTGATTCCCGTTTGCATTTCACATGCTTAATTATTCTTCTTTGCTTCTGGATTCTATCAAGATCTCGTCCACAATCTAAATATAAAGTTCCAAATCTGTTTTCGTCGTTATTCGCTATAAGTATCAATGATTTTTCCGTTGGCCGCTTAAGAGTTTCAATTCACTCGCCTTCTTATTGCCATTTCTAGGCTTTTTATTCCTGGTGTATTTGCCCACATTTTAACCAAAATTCAATAACCACTTTTGCAGTCGGTTATGACAAGGCGTTTGAAGGGTCATATATCTTTGAGATCCATCTCAATTAGAGCTGGTTTTCGGTTTCCAGCTGCTCCATATCATTTTTTCCAGGAACAAGGCTTGCGGTTTTTATTCAACTTGCTTTTATATTGGCGATTATAATAACATATTCTCGACGAGTAATAATTGTGCGAACTTGACCTAGACCGCTTGAAAATGCTGACGCTGAAATTCTTTCTTGAGCTACGTTTGTAGCTATCGCGTCGACTCAACATTTTGTTACGTATAATTCATGTTTACATCACAATATGACAGCTGATTGTGGCTTTCTATTGAATCGTACGCTTTCTTTTGGCTAGTTTCTGTTAAAATCTTCTTGATAAGCAGTTGACGTCGGCAATTTTCTTGCATTTTTTTTTTCGCAGATCACTTTCTTCCTTATTTGCGTATAAGTACGGTGTCTTCGTCTGCTATGATTCGCCCGTGCCAGATCCTGTAGTTCCATTGCGTTGGAATGGAACTAAATTGCGCTGTTCCCATAGGGACTCTATGCCGCTGATCCCATGGAGTAGGAATTCAATGCTGCTATTCCTCAGCGAGCCGGGCTGAGTGCAGTTCTGCGGTGCGCGATGAGCAACCCTCATTGTCGGGGTGTTTGCTTCGTAAAGTGGCTGACTGCTGCGTAGACGGGAGAGACGTACGCTCTACTTACATTTACCGTAGTTGCAGTTTGCTGTGCCTATACACTGTTGTGGCCGAAGGGTAACCAGGCTGAAGCGATTGCTACTAGCTCGTGGTATCCTTGATGAGGCCGGAGATGCTGGCTGGCTGTCTGAGACGTTATTTACAATTCGTACTGGACTGCTGTGAAGATTGCGATGATGCTGCTGATTGGTTTCGGGGAGCTTGAACGTTATTTCCATTGACGTCGATTTGTTTCTTCATACTTCGTAGCGGTATTTCTTCATCGCTGGAGTATTTTTTCATCGGCGGGTTCTTGTTACATCCTCGGTTTTTTCATCATCGGGTTCTTGTTACATCCTCGGTTTTTTCATCGTCGGGTTCTTGTTACATCCTCGGTTTTTCATCATCGGGTTTTTGTTACATCCTCGGTTTTTTCATCGTCGGGTTCTTGTTACATCCTCGGTTTTTTATCATCGGGTTCTTGTTACATCCTCGGTTTTTTCATCGTCGGGTTCTTGTTACATCCTCGGTTTTTTATCATCGGGTTCTTGTTACATCCTCGGTTTTTTCATCGTCGGGTTCTTGTTACATCCTCGGTTTTTCATCGTCGGGTTCTTGTTACATCCTCGGTTTTCTCATCGTCGGGGTCACCATTTTATTGCGTTTTGTCGGAAGAGACAGAAGTTGTGTGCACACTTTCATTTACTGATAATTACTGACTATTTACAGATCACTATTAATTATATTACGCACTACATTATGACGTACTAAGTTAGCGGCATAGCCGCCACAGAGATTCTACATAGGTACAGCGTTCCTAGGTAGTTGGATACAGACGGATGAATGGAATGGAATGGAATGATTAATCTAGAATACTAAAGAATATACATCAAACTGAGGAGTAGTGCGGGGGGTGATTGTCATCCTGTGGCACGTACATTAAGATGCGATTATTGCTAAATTGACAAATTCAAATATTTAGATAATGAATTATAATATTATGGCGCAGGACGTGACTCGCGTAATCACATAAGAATTTCCTACTATCAGTCACGTCCATGCAGTCGCCATAGTAGGCACTACCTTACCTAGGTATAAATTAGGTAGATATGTCTTTTTTTAACGTGAGGAAATACCCACGTGAATGCTTTGTCGGACTCCTACCGATTAAAAACCACACGTATCCTACCAGCCTACGGCTGGGAGTTCGAGCCCTGGATAAGCCCTCAGATGAATACCCCAGGACTCCCAACAGACCTACCGCTACTACTGCTGCAGCCTCACTTATGGTGGTTCGGGTGCTATCCCGCGTCTTTGGGTGGTTGTTTGGGTGTTACCCCGCTTCTTGGGGGGGGGGGGGGGTGAATCCCTCACGTCACGCTGTCGTCTAGGGCCTGCTTCTGTAAGGTCGGTGAGCAGCCCCTCACTGTCCTCAGGTCACCTGTGTATATGTCCGTCACGAGGCTGTATCTCAGGAACCGTGATAGCTAGAGAGCTGAAATTTGCACAGATGATGTATTTGTGTTGCCGCTATGACAAAAACACTAAAATTAGAAAAATACGAAGGGATTAAGGGGGCTCCCATACAAAAAAACGTAGTTTTTTGCTAATTTTTGGCACGGAAAACTCGGTACGCGTGTCCGACTCGCATTTGGCCGGTTTTTTACCGTTTGGGTACGATACCTTTAAGTTTTTTTCCTTTGTCTCTTTGAAATACGTCACTGCCAAATCAGGACAATCTAGATATATCAGAATTCACATTAGTTGCAATCTCAACAATCAACACTTAACCATGGTAATGCACTAATGCCATAGATTTAACATTTTTCGCTTGGGTAATGCAGCATTGACTTGATTTCTCATAATGCTGGGAATATGCAATATGGCTGGACATGGACACACTACCACGTTTCTAAATCTTCACGCTGGATCAAACATAGACTTATTACACCAACTCTATGGGATCAAAGTGTTCGTTATACAGGACTCACATTTTAGTTTAGTTTTAGTTTTAATTCTTTATTGCACACAGAAACAAAAATACATTGACATTGATAACTAGGAACTATGATGTACAAAGGCGAGCTTAACTCAACACTGAGTTTTCTCCCAGCAAACCTTTGGGTGAAAGGAAAAGCGCAACGGAAGGTTTAAGAAGTGTGCAACTAGATAGAAGATAAGATGAAAGTTAAAGTTTTGTAATGTTACATACATATCTAACATTATTCATAGATACACGTCATACACACAATACCAATATACTAATTACATAAATATGGATAGGAACTTGACAGTAATAAGTATAAACATAATATTATAGAACATACAAATCTGCATCAGCATATCGTAATACATGATGAAATACACTAAACATACACTGCTCGTACATACTTATATATTTGAAGAAAGAAATAGTTCCTTAACTCTATCCTTGAATACACCCAAAGAGGTACTTTCCCGCACAGAATGTGGCAATGAGTTCCACAACCGTACTGCGCGAATGGTAAAGGAACCATCATAACAATGCGAAGAGTGAGAAGGCATACGAAGAAGAAGTGAAGAGGATGTACGACAAGGTTTACCCCTAGGAACAAGAAACTGAAAGCGTTCACGTAAATAAGAAGGTGAATTTACGTTATAAAGGATAGCATATAGAAGGAAGAGAATATGGGAATCTCGACGCTGCCGAATCGGTAACCACCCCAATCTTGTACGGAATTCTGATACATGATCATACTTTCGAAGACCAAATATAAAGCGGATACCCAGATTCTGAAGTCGCTCAAGTTTATTAAGGTGTTCCTCCTTTGTATCAAGGTAGCAGACATCGGCATAGTCTAAAATTGGAAGTAACAGGGTTTGCGCAAGAGTAACTTTAGTGTCGAAAGGTAGGAATTTCTGGAGACGTTTTAGAGATTGGAAAGACCAGAAAACCCTCCTACTTACCTCAGCAATTTGGACATCCCAGTTTAGGTTTGTATCGATATATATACCCAAGTTTTTAGCGCAATCTGTGACAGCAATTGGAACCGCATTGTACATTATTTGTGGCATAACTTGATCATTTAAAAGGTTCAGCTTGTATCGGCTACCAACAATGACTGCTTGTGATTTTGCAGGGTTCACCAGAAGTCCAAACGATTTAGCCCACTGACTAATGTTATCCAGGTCACTATTGATAGCAGCTACAGCCTCAGTCACGTCCTCGACATCAAAGTGTCGATATAGCTGCAGGTCGTCTGCATAGAGGTGATAATTAGAAGAAATAACTTTAGTAATGGCGTTTATAAAAACGGAGAAGAGGAGAGGAGATAGAACGCCACCCTGAGGAACACCCGCATTCAGCTGGCACCATTCAGAGCAGGTGTCATCACAACGAACTGACTGCGAGCGACCCTGAAGGTATGACTTGAACCACTCAATCACAGAAGATGAGACATTAAGAGAGGCCAAAATTCCCAACAGGACATCAAAGTCAACCGAGTTAAAAGCACTGCTGAAGTCTAATAAGACTAAAACTGTTAACTGTTTCCTTTCTATAGCCATACGCATATCATCAGTAATCTTGACTAGTGCAGTAACAGTGCTATGACCACGACGGAAACCAGATTGATATTGACTTAGCAGGCTGTTGTTGAAAAGGTATGAAGCTAGTTGGTCATGAACCACACTTTCCAGAACTTTGGATAGTAATGGTAGGATAGAAATAGGACGGAAGTGGGATTGCTCAGAAGGATCGGGTACTTTCGGTAAAGGTATCACAAATGCTTTTTTCCAGGAAGAGGGGAAACTGTTACACTGTAGGGAAAAATTGATAATGTGGGTGACTACAGGAAGAATGTGGTTTAGGATTGGAAGAAGCATTGGTAACTGCAGGCCATCATAACCCACAGCTTTTGTCGTTATCGACTGTAAACGTCTCCCAATGTCCACCTCCGTAACTGAGCGGAATGAGAACGAAGTATTTAAAGGCAATGGAAGATTAGATAGGAAGTTTAAAGTAGAAGATTTCACATCACTGGGAATGGCAACTGGAGACCTCGAGAAATGCATGTTGAGGTCGTTAAGGTCTATATTTGAACAATTGCTTTCTGAGGTCTTACCAATACCAAGTGATTTAAGAAATTGCCATACTTGTGCTGTGTTAAAATTTTGAATAGAGTTATGAATGTGGCGTCTTTTAGCATCCCTACACATACGAACGCAGCGGTTACGTAACTTTCTGTACTTTTCGCAGTTCTCAATTGTTGGTGATTTACGACAAATGCGTTTGGCCTTATCTCGTTTTGACATCATTGTTTTAACTTCCTCAGTAAGCCAAGGCGCAGGTAGGTGTTTTACTCTCACTTTTTTGAGAGGAGCGTGAAAATCAAATAACTTGAGTATGATATTAGTAAGTGAAATAACTTTAGTATCCAGGTCATCACACATCCGAAACATCAGACATGTATGACCGAAAAAAAAAATATAAAAATAAATAAATAAAGTGTACTAGTTATGTGTATTAATTAATGTACAAAAGAATAAAAACTGTTACCTATATAAAATATGTATATACGACAATATATGAATATAATGAAATAAATAAATAAATAAACTTCCCTCAAGTATATTTAAAGCAATATACCTTCAAGAAATCCCAGGCATTCATTCCACCCGCCAGTTGCGTGTTAAACTGTAAAATGAAAGTGTAAGTAAACATATCTTAAAACCAATATTAAAATAAGTAAACAAAATTAATTAAATTGCTAAAAACTGCTTAAAAATAAATAAGACAATTAAAACATAATAACTGCCAATAGGCACCATCAGCCAATATTTAAAACTGCTAAAATGAATTGTATCAACAAATAGGTTTAAAAATTCCTAAAACAAAAACAGCTTATATCATAAAACTGCCAATAAGCACTACTAGCCAATTATTCTAAAAAACGCTAAAATGAGAGGAAGATAAAAGTTGTCAATAATCATCATCAGGATAATGCAACATCCAAAAGACGCTGTTCCAATCATTCCGTTACCTTTTTAAAAAGTTACGAAACGTCAAACAGTCGAACGAAGTGTCAAAATGACAGCATGTTATCAAAATAAATAGCAATACCTACTGAAATTGAATAGTGATTAAAGTGATAAAAACTTTTATGTAGGTAAAACGTTTTTGTGTTTTGAATAAACTTGATTGAGTAATTATCTATACTAATATAACAAAATACAAAGTTGTTATAATTATATACTAAATATAAAGAGAAGAAATACATAGAATGTTGAATAATATTTATGAGACAAACACTGACACTTTACTACATACCTACTTGGAAAAATTGCATTACATAAACAATGCGAAGCAGCAGTGAAAGTAGTGAGACAGTGCCAGCAAATTTACTTCTTCGATGCATTTCTCCTCTGTTTGGGTGCCAAAGTTCTGGAGGAAGCCGGTTTTTCACTTTCCGTGGGCTGTATTCTCAGCAAATCACCCGGGCTTGTGACGCGGTGTCGTGACCCGTTGGGACCAATTACAATCACACAGCCATCCCTGGTCCAAACTTTGGAGACTCCGTATTTTGCTCTGGCTGCCACAAAAGCTTCTTGTCGTTGCCGTGTAAGAAATTCAGATACAGTGATCCCTGTACCCTTAAAGCTGGTCTTCGACGTCCACACCTTATTACGCACAGCAGTTACTTGGAATTTCACCAAAATAGGCCTTGGCTTTACTCCAGATGGTCTCTGACCCAACCTGTGACAGCGGTCAATATCGCCAGGTGCAACTGATTCCACCCTAAGATGTTTCAATAGCACCTCTGAAACAGTGTGAAGTGTGTCCTCATCACCTTTCTCCTCAACACCATGGATAAGCAACATCTTCCGGCGGCTGCGGGTTTCTATATTATCGACATGGCGCGAAAGTAACTCCAGCTGGAGGTGAAGAGACTGAAATGTTTCCAACACCAGGGTCTTGAATGCTACAAAATCATCAGTGAGGCCAACCAACCCAGTGCCCGATGGCTTCTTATGTAGCTCGGTTTCGAAATGTGACATCCTTTCCTCAAATTTGGCCTGGTAGTTGAGAAAGGAGTCCTTGAAAGCTACATGTGCGGGGTCCATTCTTCAAGCTTTGCGAAAATTGGTTTATGTGGGAAAAAACACTCAACTAGCAGGTATACACGCCTAGTGATGTGAACTGTGCATATAAAGTGAATATATCACAATACTATATAATTTTAAATATTAAATTTCAATAGGAGCAAAAACTATACGTGTTTATTTTCAACTACCTTTTTTTTTTTTTTTTTTTTTTTTTTTTTTTTTTTTTTTTTTTTTTTGTCGGCGTGGACATTGGTATACACGCCTAGTGATGTGAACTGTGCATATAAAGTGAATATATCACAATACTATATAATTTTAAATATTAAATTTCAATAGGAGCAAAAACTATACGTGTTTATTTTCAACTACCTTTTTTTTTTTTTTTTTTTTTTTTTTTTTTTTGTCGGCGTGGACATTTTTACACAGCACTTTTCTACCTAAACGTGTTTAAATTCTTCATGGATTCAATGCCCTACCCGTACCGGCTGAAACCACTCGTCGCCCTACAACCTACGATCGTGGTAGTAAGGATTGTAGGTATGCCTGTATCAACACAGTTCGCACAGTAGGATTGCTTGACGGGTGCTCTGATGCGCTCTATGATGCCGATTGCATTATACTTCCTTTATGTTTACTTACATGACTGCGTGATGATTCGCTACCTAGAATTGAGCAAGCTCATTACAACTTTTTCTGTGCGATATTATTGTGAATCGGAACACCGCATTTAACGACTATTGCAGAGAGCTTATTCGCAGAATGCCTTTATCGATGTATACGTTTTTTGTGACGGCTGGGTCTGGAGGTCCCCTTTACACGAGAAAAGAGGACCTCCAGACTCAGCCGTAACAGCAGGCTCTCTGCAAGGGATTATTCCCTTCCGAGGTCCGTAACAGCAGAGATCCTCGGAGTTGTGAAGGGCGCGATATCGCACGATCTCCGTTGAGGCGTCATGTCTCCTAGCCGGGATCTGGAAGCGAGGGCTCATTGCTTTAATGGCGCAAGAAGGGACGGGGCCATAAACCTGCAACCTGAGAAATCGAAGCTCAGCGATTCCAGCTCCATCAGGGTGGGGAAACGTCACAATCAAGGCGATCATACCGATCATGAATGAGTGGCTGGAGAGAAGCCACGACATAAGTTTCTTGCCAGTTCTTCTCAGGTGGGTAGCGTTATGAACTGGTGGTAGGTACTTCTTTGGTTTATATAAGTGACGTTTACAAGTGCATCTGTATTTGCCTAAATAAAATAAATATATTTTTGTTTGTTTTACAACCTCTCCTACCGGTTGTCTTGTCACAGATGATTATCGGGCATGGAAACTTCAGTAAATATCTGTGACGAATACACCGAGAAACCACGGCTGAATGCCAGCACTACGAAGAACGCAGCGAGGACGCAGCGCTCCACACATTGGTGGAGTTCACAGCGCGGGCGCAACAACGCCAGGTCCTAATGACAAGACTGGACGTGAATATTCTTTCGTTGGAGACCATGGTGCTAGCCATTTTCCCAGCGAAAGTAAGTGGGACGCCGCCGCGTCTTTCTGTGAGTAGCAGGTTATATTATAAAAGAGGCTGCGGGGAGGGAGTGGGAGACTCTTTCACACGAACTTCACTGTCAGCGGCAAGGGCGCCGTAGACTCGTCTTCGTCCAAGTCTATTCGACTCCATTATCGGGGACCTGAGGACGGCGAGGGGACTACTCACCGTCCTTACATAAGCAGGCCCAATAGGGCAGCATGGCGTGAAAATTACACAAACGCCACACGCCCCAAGAAACGACTTAACACCCGAACAGCTCTCAAGACGCGGGCAAGTATTCTAACCCCAAAGAGAGGCCGCAGTAGCCAAGGTTTATCGGGAAGCCTGGAAAATCATTCTGAGGGGTAACCCAGGGCTCTCGACCGTGCAGTGGTAGGGCACGCGTGGTTGCAGTCGAGTCCGGTAAAGCATTCATTAGGGATATCCACACGTAAAAAAGTGCTTAAAGAATGAAAAATCGCATTAAAACATACTAATCTTAAACAACTTCTTTTTATTTTTTTTTATCATTTAATAATTTAAGGTCTTAATTAAGACCAAAAAATAATTATGGCTGGTGGCCCGCCACACCATGACTGAAGCATGTTTGTGTCCCTTACAAAAAAAAAGGTTGAGTACCTATGCCTTAAAGTAAAGCTTACACAATTTTACTTGAGTAGAAATTTCATACACGTACACCTCGCCAACAAAACCATTAGGTCGGTTTGGCTGTTTGTCTTGAACATGAATTCAATTTAATTCAATTCAATCATTTATTTTGCGAACATGGCATGGGGAAACTGGAAAACGTAGTTCCAAGAGTTAGTTTTGTAAGATTCATTTATTATATGGTTACGTCATAAACTACTGGGGTAATCGAAAAAAGGTTTTGTATTGCAAATATATAGCACAAGCCACATTCAGCCTCAAGTAATATTACAGATCAGTGGCCTCAAGGCATGCAAATGTTTTATTTTACGTTTCATCATGACAATTGTCTCAAAATGAAAACACTGCTGGGGCCTTACTCTTGACTTTAATTCCGATCGATCGACATTGGAATTTTGATGTTTCGTACTCTTGAATTCAATACTAGCGCAATATTATTATAGAATTGAGTGGCCGTATTGGGAACTAAATGGGATTGGAATTGCTCAATCGCCCACCATTTCGCTACTCTTGAGTACATTTGACATCTGTCTATTGCCGTAGAATTGTGTTTATTATTGTTTGTCGATTAGGATTTTCTCAATAACAAAAGTGCTACTTCGTAGATATTGTTTTACGTTTTGAGTGGTAGTAATAACAATTATAGTGGTTAATATGGTGCGTTTAGTACTAATGAACAATTTTTTACATAATTACATACATATAATCATGCTGCTATCCCCGATGGGGTAGGCAGAGGCATAGTATACGGAATGGATCTTTTTACGAACGTGTTTCCTTAGTCGCCTCTTATGACACCCTTGGGATGTATTGGGGTGGCGACCAGTTAAAACTAAGACGAAACGAGGGAAGAATGATGCGATAAATGGATAAGTCTTTTTGTATGGGAGATAAAGAATTTAATGCCAATTATCGAGTTGCAGAAGTTTATAAAAACATAAAGCCCTTTATGCCAACTCATAAGAGAAGAAGTGATATAATATCATTATAATATAAGGTACCTACTACCCGTTCGCTCTAAGTTTGCCGGTCGCCTCCCATATAACGCCTCTACGCCAGCGGCAAACCAACGAACGGAAGCAAACGGGATATACCTATGTTGTTACAAGTTATTCAATCAATTATTTATTGTGGTAAATGTGGTAACGATAACTTAGTATTATCAACAAATTTGTAAATTATAGTGGCTCTGTCATTTTACGCCACTGGAAGTTACCAAAGACCTTGGACCTTGGTAAAGGACATAGGGTAAACTATAATGTACAACGAGCACGTAATGAGAAAATAAGAAACACAATTATTATAACATTATAAAACCTTTATTAACCCTTAACCACCTACCATACGTCTCACAGACGCAGCAGATATTTAAAACGTAAATATATCGGCGACCGAGTCGTTTGCGAACTCGTCCGTTCCTGTACCTTTTCCCCGTGTCCCTCAGTGCCGTGCAAACCACAAAACATCAGTTTCGAATGCAAATCACCAATTTGCCGAGAATTTTCTAATAAGCTGTGCAATAATTGTCGTGAAAAACTATAAGTTTAGGGCTTGTAATTTTTTTCTATATAATTTAATTTTCACCATTTTCTTTTTTTTGCAATGGTTGATTATTGAATCAGTAAAAAATTATAAAAGAAGTTCATATCCATGTGATTATTTTTTATAGATCTCATTTAGCAAATGACTTAGTTTTTAAGCAGATATTGTTGATTAATAGTAATTAAGACAAAATGCCTATAAAAATGATTCTCTTGTACCTTTACTAAAGAGTTTAATACTTTGCTAAGTTGATTTTTTACTAAAAAATATACTTCAATAAACAAGATATTACTATAAAGAACCATTTTACTCAGGGGTCTCATAGACGTATGGTAGGTGGTTGTGTGACAAAAAGTTATGGTAGGTGGCTAAGGGTTAAGAAGAAGAAAAAGTCTTGACAATTAGGAACGTAAGGACTTAATGTATCTTTCTGGCTATCTCCCATAAAGCCTCACTAACAGCCAGGACTGCTTCCGCTAGCTTGTTCAGTGCATGCGCTGAACTCAACTCTGCTTCGACCCGTCGCGCTTCTATATTGGCGAACCGTTCTATATTTGAGTCCATCGGAACGGAAAGGCGATGCCGCGCCGCCGCCGGCGAGGTCTCGGCAAGTCGCTTGCAAGCGGGGTGGATGCTGCAGGTACTGCAATGTAATAAGACATAAATTTCATTAAAAATTGGTTTTATTATTTGTTTTTTTTTTATGGATTCTTCCTATTGTAACTAAACATTGAACATAAAATAACAATGGTGCGGATTTCAAAGGGCTAGACAGTGACGGTGCCCGCGTTGCAAACTAAATAATGCCTTTAGAGGCTCACTGGGTACTGGAAGTTATCGCGAAAAAAGGCCTGACTCACGATGGTGTGCGTCGACGGCAGGGCACACCAAAAAGGACAGCTAGATACGAACGCTTATTAGAAAGAGGGAGCGTTTTCATCTCGACATGGGCGCCTCTGAGGCGTAGTTGTTCTTTCTAGGTTTAATGCTATGTAAAACACAGTAAGTATTACCTGCTAAAATAACAAGTCTAATTGAGTAAATATTTACTTACCAATATTATTCTTAGGTCCTTGCTTACCAATATAATATAACTAATAAAATGATATTGAATAAAATATAAGTAATAAAAACCAACACCACTTCAGTGTTTTTGAATTTTAAATCGTTTGACACTGTCACTGACACACAAAAAAGTTTGACACTTCATCTTAGACATATTGAATAACACTTCTTAATAGGCAACGATAATGCTACATACAGCCAACAGCGTAGTTAATTTTATGATTTAGACCATTTGTTTCCATTAAATTGAATTAAAAAGATTACAAGTAATCCACAGATCAATTATTTTTGTTATATTTATTTATTAGCCTTGTATTTGAATTGATTGATCATTTTACAGTTTTTTACCAGTTTATCGTAATATGTTGAGCAACACTTATGCGGCCAGTGACGTAGCTAACTTCAAGTGGATTAGAACGATGACATTTCAATCGCGCGGCAATAGCAATTCCGATACAATTTTGCTTCAAGAGTACTAAATTAGGCGACATTAAAATTAACATTGGAATTGGATTACGCTTAAATTGAGATTGAAATTAATTTGCAGAGTAAGGCCCCTGATCTTCAAGAATCTCAAAGGTTTAAAACACAGAGCATCGCGCGCCTTTACAGACAGTTCTTAGACAGTTTGCGTTGCTCTATGGTTTAAAATGAAAAGGATTGACATCAAAATCGACATCAAAATAAAATTACATGACTTTGGCAAACTCTCAACCCGAGAAAGTCCAAAAGAAAAAAAAGTGCAAATGTCAATTTTTTTTATTGTCAAGTCAATTGTCAACTTTGGTTTACGTCAAATAAAGCAATAATTTAGTGCCTGCTATTAATTTATATTTAGCGTAGTTATTATTGATAATTAAAGTAAAATGAATGATCCAGAATTAGAAAAAATTAGACAGCAGCGTCTCAGTCAACAGCAATCTCAACATGGGGTATGTATCACTCACAAAAAAGCACAGGATATGTGTTACTGTTCTGCGGAAAAGTATGCGACTATTATTAAGCATTTCGTCTTCAGACATCCAGTTTAATCGTATTAACGAGGATTATTATGTTTATTCACTTAAGAATGAATTGTCGATAATTGTTTTTAGGGGACCGGTGACCCTAATCATGCAAAAAATCAAGAGGAAAGAATGAAGGCGATGGAAGAAGCTAAATTCACAATACTTGCACAAGCTCTCAGTCAAGATGCAAGAGCCAGGTGTATGTACCAAAATTTGTTTATTCTGTTTTATAGCTTCAGTTATTCTCAATAGCTCACTAGGTTTAAATGTATAGTATCGGTCTGTAATTATTGGCCAATACTAACATAGTAGTATATTTCGATGTCACAATTGCTACCATCTGTTGCATGCAGTATATTTGTTAAAGGTATATTCACAAATTTTTGTCTTCAAAATTATATTGTATTCTAAAGGCCCTCCCTACGTTACAAATACTACCTCGCTGACCGACGAGTGTTCGCGTGTAATGTAACATTATAGATTCCACTTAGAGCATTATGTTATAATACTACCTCCCCTACAGTATTACATGACAACTTCTCTACATTTAACTGTAGTCACAAGTGTGTAATCGGATTGGTTGGACCTGTTTGGTTCCTGTACATCCTGATGTACTGATCATATTTCAGTGAACAAGATCCAAATAAATAGGCCAGAGAAATTTGCTCTAACTACAAAACCTTTACTGAATAGATAAATTTGATTGAGAGCACAAATGTCTCTTCAAGGGTCCCATTAACCATAGCCAAATCTAAAAAAGTTACTATTGAACACCAAAGCTTTCTGCTGATGAATCTATTATATTCTTAACTAGCTGAGCCCACAACTTCGTTTACATCACATAAGGTGTATGAAAGGAAAGGTATTTCTTCATCAGAGTCATCAAGCAGCGTCTGAAACTGTCCTGTTTGCTTAATCATAAAAGAGCTTAATGATGTTTTATGAAAAGTGAAAATAGAAAGAAGAAATAGAAAGTGCAAATAGTCTTAATCATTAAGCTCTTTTATGATTAAGCCAACACGCCAGTTTAGGTTCACTCACATTCAAAGAAACCCCTACAATTAAAATTTTCAAAATATCTGATTCTTAAAAGTGTTATAACTCTTTTATTTCTAAACCGATTTACATAACACATACGCTAAATGTTAACTGGAGCAAACCTCAACACAATAAAAAAAACCGCATTGCAATCGGTTGAGCGGTTACTGAGATTAGCGTGCACAACCGTACAGACAAACAGACATACAGACAAACAGACAAAAATTCTAAAAATCATTGTTTTATGAACGTCATGATGGCGGGATCCCGCCAGATTTTGTGAATATGATGCAATAAGGATTTAATACACTTATTCTACTATTTCATACTTTCATAGTAAAATTCTACACCCATAAAATTACTAAATATCCTACAAAGAAAGTGGTCCCGCTATTTTGACGTCATAATAGCGGGACCACTATTAAATTAAAGAAAAAACATGACGTGATCTTAACTAACCACACCAAATTTTAATACGATATAGTACAACTACTTAAGAATCATTGTTATACTTATAAAACTGTAATTTCAATAGAAAACACGTTTATTATGTTTACATTAGAAAAGCGCCTAAAGAAAAAGTATCAAAGCCAATTAACATAAGTATTATGTTTTGCTCTTGCAATTTGTACAGGCGTTTTGTTTCTTACGGATTTATTTTGGAAGGGTTAGTTTTCTATTGAATTTGCAGTTTTATAAGTATAACAATGATTCTAAAGTAGTTGTACTAAATCGTATTAAAATTTGGTGAGATTAGTTATAAGATCACTTCATGTTTTTTCTTTAATTTAATAGTGGTCCCGCCATTATGATGTCAAAATAGCGGGACCACTTTCTTTGTAGGATATTTAGTAATTTTATGGGTGTAGAATTTTACTATGAAAGTATGAAATAGTAGAGAAAGTGTATTAAATCCTTATTGCAAGATATTCACAAAATCTGGCGGGATCCCGCCATCATGACGTTCATATTGTTTTGGGTTCTATTGCGTTCATAAAGCCCCCCTATAATATTTTTTCTTATTTATCTTCCATGTACAGACAGCGACCTGTTACGATTTTATTATATGTATTGATTACCTATTGCTTTTCAGTGAACAACGTCAAAATAAGTAGACCAGAGAAAGGTGCCATGGTTGAAAATATGATCTGCAGAATGGCCCAGATGGGGCAAGTTCGAAACAAAATATCTGAACAAGAGTTGATACAACTTCTAGAATCTGTCAATTCCCAGATGCCTAAGTCTTCTAGCACTGTGAAGTTTGACCGGAGAAGAGCCGCACTGGACTCGGATGATGAAGATTTCTAGCAGTCACATCTTCTAGCTTTATAAGACTTTATTTTTACTCACACCAACATGTCTTTTAATTGCCTTAACTATATATTAAATGCTTATTTACCATAATAAATCTTGTTTTAATTCGTAACTAATCTCCACAATTTCACCTACGACAAACTACAACCATGTAGTGCCCATTCAAAAAATTTATCAATAGCATATTGAATATGCCATATTTTTGACATAATAATATTCCTTTTTTTTCCCGTCCAATCACCGTGCCGACTCTGCGCGCATCATGTCGAAGGTGAATAAGCTGTGTGACTAGGAATTGATCATCACCTGGGGACGTCCTCTCTAGGGTACACCTGGGCTTCTTGTTATAAGGCACAGGGGCTCTGTGTGGTTTTAGTTTAACCGAGTCTGACATACCCATCCCGTTAACAGTCCTCACATGGTTATAGTCCATGAGGTTTTCTACAACAGATCATTAAGTGCTAATATAGATTTAGAAACTTAGTGAATATCAAACTCAAATTTGTCGCGGAATATTTTTAAGTTTACCAAGTTTTTTTCTGTTTTACGTGATCCCGTTGGATGTCCCTTCGAGATTTTTATCGAGGGCACTGCTGTGCGTGCCCCGCAGTAAAAGCTCTGCTCATAATGATACTGCTCCTCTCCCTTGTTTGTATGACACAGTACCTACCTGGGCAAAATCATCGCAGTTAGGTATGTACTTACTGCTCGTTCGCTCTAACCAGCCTCAAAGAGAATGTAAGTAACACTACGTTTAAGAGTCGGGACTCCCATACTTTCATTTTGATTCATTTAAAAGTTTACGCACAGAATCAATACCAACACAATGACGTTAAAAACTTCATTTGGTTCCTTAGGTTGCAAACTTGTTGGTAGGGTTGGGACCCTGACCCAGAGTCTCCAGCCGGAGCGGCTGGAGAGGGTCCTGGACTCCTTGTTCCCGACGAGAGCGGAGGAACACATTCCTCCGCGCATGGCTCCGTCTCAGGCACCCAACGCGGAAGGCAGCGAGAACGACGTGCCCGTAGTCACCGAGGGTGAGTTAGGGGCGGCTGTACTGCGGCTTAAGTCCCGCAGAAACACCGCCCCTGGACCCGACGGCATTCCAGGCCGAGCATGGGTCCTGGCTCTCGAGGAGCTTGGGCCTCGACTTATAGGTCTTTTTAGCGCATGCCTCGAAAAAGGCCAGTTTCCCAAGGTCTGGAAGACAGGGAAACTGGTCTTGATCCGAAAAGAGGGGCGGCCGGCAAATTCCCCCATCAGGGTACCGGCCGATCGTGTTGCTCGACGAGGTGTGCAAGCTCTTTGAGCGTATTATTGCACAACGCCTCGTCGGGCACCTCACACGCGTGGGGCCTGATCTGGCGGATAGCCAGTTTGGCTTCCGTCAGGGACGCTCCACCGTGGACGCGATCATGCGCATTAAAGGCCTGACAGAGGAAGCAGTCTCGCGGGGTGAGGTGGTGGTGGCGGTGTCTCTTGACATCGCCAACGCCTTCAACACCTTGCCCTGAGGCTGCGTTAGGGAGGCACTTATCTACCATCCTGCCACCCTACCTCCGTCGAATTGTCGGGGCCTATCTCTCCGAGAGGGCCATAACTTACCCGAGCTGGCTCGGGCCGGGTCGGCGAGATGTGTCGTGCGGTGTTCCACAGGGATCGGTATTAGGGCCGCTCCTGTGGAACATCGGTTACGACTGGGTGCTGCGTGGTCCGTTGCTCCGAGGGGTCGGCGTAACTTGTTACGCTGACGACACCCTCGTTACGGTGCGGGGAGCAACGCACCGTGATGCAGCACTAAAGGCCACGGCAGGGGTTGCTCAAGTCGTGGGTCGAATTCGGCGGCTGGGTCTCGAGGTCGCCCTTCACAAATCCGAGGCTCTGTGCTTCCACGGACCTCGGAAGGGGCCACCTGCGGGATCCAGCCTGTGGGTAGGGGGCGTCAGCATCGGCATCGAGCCCTCGATGAAGTATCTGGGGCTCGTACTCGATGGCCGGTGGAACTTCGGACATCACTTCCGAAGTTTGGTCCCAAAACTGAGGGGGGCATCAGCCGCACTAGCGCGGCTGATGCCCAACATCAGGGGACCCAACGCTCCCTACAGGAGACTATACCTGGGATTCGTGCGAAGTATGGCCCTATACGGGGCCCCCGTATGGGCGGAGACCCTGTCGGCCAGTAATGTGGCCAGACTGTTGAGTCCGCAGAGGACGATGGCCATCAGGGTGATAAGGGGATACCGCACGATCTCCGATGAGGCGGCATGTCTCCTAGCCGGGACCCCTCCATGGGACCTGGAAGCGAGAGTCCTTGCGTCACTGTTTAGATGGCGCAAGGAGGCACTGGATCGGGGCCAAAGGCCTGCGCCTCGAGAAATCGAGGCCCAGCGGACCCTGCTCCACCAGGAAACCGTGGAGACATGGAAGGTGCGACTTGAGCAACCAAAGGGGGGATTCGCCACAATCGCGGCCGTCAGACCGGTCATGGACGAGTGGCTGGAGAGGAGACACGGTGCTCTCTCCTACCGGCTGTCACAGATACTAACCGGGCACGGTAGCTTCGGTGTTGTGTTGGTGCTGTCGGTATCTGTGGCGAAGACACCGGGAAACCACGGCCGAGTGTCAGCACTGCGAGGACCGCAGCGATGACACAGCGCTCCATACGCTGGTGGAGTGCACTGCGTGGGCGCAACAGCGCCAGGTCCTCGTAGTGGGTCTGGACGTGGACACTCTCTCGCTCGAGACCATGGTGCGAGCCATGCTCTCCAGCGGGAGTAAGTGGGACTGCGCCGCCTCTTTCTGCGAGCAGGTCATGCTCGTGAAAGAGGCGGCGGGGCGGGTACGGGAGAGAACTCTTCCCCCCGAGTTCCGCAGTCGGCGGCCTGGACGCCGCCGACGTGTCTTCGCCGAGGACTATCGGCCTCCATGACCGGGGGTCTGAGGACGGTGAGAGAGTCGCTCACCGTCCTTACAGAAGCAGGCCCATGACGGCAGCGTGACGTGAGGAACTCACGCACGACCCCCCTTAGAAGCGGGATCACACCCGAAACCCACCCCCAAAGACGCGGATTAGCACCCGAACCACCCCCTGGGCGAGGCTGCAGAGGCGGCTGTAGGTCTGTTGGGAGTCCTGGGACATCCTTCCGAGGGCTTACCCGGGGCTCACAACCATAGGCTGTTGGGCGTTGCGTGAGGTTTTTTAGTCGGTAGGAGTCCGGCATAACATCCATGAGGATTTTCCCTCACGTAAAAAAAAAAAAAAAAAAAAAAGTGTTGGGACACTGGGTCGGTAGAAATAATCAAAAATATATCGATATCGATAAATATTCTCAACCTGGGTCCCAATCCTACAAAACCTAGGTGGGGTGTGCAATCATCCTTATAATATGAGAATGGTTGTATACCGCACCTGGATTTTATGTCAAACACATGCTGGATGTATTTTAGGTAATAATTAAAAACATAATACGACAAATAAAATTCTTTATTTAAAAAATATCTTGTGAACGTTCCAATCGCGTATTCTGCCGCCTATTAATATTTTCTATCAGTGTTTCCCACGTCTGTTCAACAAAAGTTCTCTATTCCAGTATATCCACAGCTCACATCTGTAAGAAGATAAAGTCAATATTAGATTTCAGCCCACTCTACCTCAGAGACAACAAATTGTGTGATGCACTGATGTGTGTCTGAGGTTGAGTGTGGTTCGAACTAGATCGTTAAACCTGTAGAATTGGAGTGACGAGTTACAAACAATTGCGAAGGACGGTAGATCGATATCCATAATTATATGCACTTGAAAACATTGCTGTCCTGAATTAACAAAATCACAAAATTTTGTATTATAATCTTTATTAGAAACTAAGCTACCTAATCATTAGGAAATTGCAATCCGGTATCCCTAAGCTACCTGAAGTTAATCACCTCAAGTTTGTATGAGATAAGATACTATAAAAGTTAAATAACATATTATCACGTGCTTGGAGTCTCCAAGCACGTGTTGATATGTTATTTAACTCTTATAGTATCCTATCTCCAAGTTGGAGACAAAGGAACAGTTATGATAATTAATCAAACCTTGAAGAAAAATATCGATTTTTGACTAACAGTGGAACATCCCTATCCTATGACTATGATATATCAAGAACAAGAAAAAATACATTACCACCAATTTCCTGTAGCAATAGCATATTACTACACGGTATTATGCAGTTATTGGGTGCCTGTGGTGTAGTAGTTTCTCTTCTAGTAAGAACTTAGTCATAACATAACCTCTTTTCAACATCTTTTTCTTCCCGATTATTCACCACATATTTAGCACTTTTTCAACACACTTCATTCTTGATTCATTTCTAAACATTTCAATTATGTCAATTAAACACTGTTACTCACGATATACTCCTAAATACTTTGCAAAATTAGAAAATAACAAAGAGAAAAGGAATCCATTATTATCAAAAATGAATGAATGGAAGAATGAGATACCGCGGCATAGAGCAGAAATTCTTTTTCGTAGTATGTATAGGTATATGGGGTGTAGTGGGGCCCTACCAACACCATCGGGCCCAATTCAACCTCACGTGCAAGCTCGTGCACCTGCTGAACAACGGACGAGGCTCTGACGGCGGCGGTCCATTTCAACACGGCGATGGGCTCACCACCTGTTACGTGGGACCGAAATGTACACGGTGAAATGTGGGCCGGTATAGGCCTCTGCCTACCCCTTCGGGGATAAGGGCGTGAGTATATGTATGTATGTATGTATGTATGTATAGGTATATTTATGTGATTAAAAAAAAAAATAAGGAGCGCGAACTCCATACATTTTTTCGTTCTAAGGGAGTTGCAAAAGACAAACTGCATTTTATAATTGATTGCATTTTATAACTGCATTTTATAATTTTGTAAAGTATTTATTAGTATATCGTGAGTAAAAGTGTTTGATTGATATAATTGAAATGTTTAGAAGTGAATCAACAATGAAAAGTGTTGAATAAGTGATAAATATGTAGTGAATAATCGGGAAGAAAAAGATGGTGAAAAGAGGTTATGTTATGACTAAATTCTTATTAAAAGAGCAACTACTACACCACAGACACCAAATAACTGCATAATATTGTGTAGTAATATGCTATTGCTACAGAACATTGGTGGTACTGTTCTTTCGCTCTAACTTTGCCGTTCGGCTTCATACTAAAGTGTAAAGTCGAATTTCTAATTAGACGAAGTGACATTTTCTATGACGAAGTGACATTAGCTACTGTCAATTTACTTCGTGTAATTAAAAATTCGGGTAGGTATACGCCTCTACGCGAGCGGCAAAGTTAGAGCGAACGGGTAGTAATGTATTTTTTCTTGTTATTGATATATCATAGTCATAGGATAGGGATGTTCCACTGTTAGTCAAAAATCGATATTTTTCTTTAAGGTCTGATTAATTATCATAACTGTTCCTTTGTCTCCAACTTGGAGATAGATAACATATCAACACGTGCTTGGAGACTCCAAGCACGTGATAATATGTTATTTAACTTTTATAGTATCTTATCTCATACAAACTTGAGGTGATTAACTTCAGGTCGCTTAGGGATACCGTGTTGCAATTTCCTAATGATTAGGCAGCTTAGTTTCTGATAAAGATTATGATACAAAATTTTATGATTTTGTTAATTCAGCACCGCAATGTTTTCAAGTGCATATAATTATGGATATCGATCTACCGTCCTTCGCAATTGTTTGTATCTCGTCACTCCAATCCTACAGGTTTCACGATCTCGTTCGAACCACACTCAACCTCAGACACACATCAGTGCATCACACAATTTGATGTCTCTGAGGTAGAGTGTGCTGAAATCTAATATTGACTTTATCTTCTTACAGATGTGAGCTGTGGATACAATATACTGGAATAGAAAACTTTTGTTGAACAGATGTGGGAAACACTGATAGAAAATATGAATACGCGATTGGAACGTTCACAAGACATTTTTTAAATAAAGAATTTTATTTGTCGTATTATGTTTTTTATTATTACCTAAAATACATCCAGCATGTGTTTGACATAAAATCCAGGGGCGGTATATGTGAATGTAACCATTCTCATATTATAAGGATGATTGCACACCCCACCTAGGTTTTGTAGGATTGGGACCCAGGTCGAAAAAAAATATCGATATCGATAAATTTTTGATTATTTCTCTCGATCCTGGGTCCCAACCCTACAAACAAGTTTGCAACATAAGGGACCAAATGAAGTTTTTAACGTCTTTGTGTTGGTATTGATTCTGTGCGTAAACTTTTAAATCAATCAAAATGAAAGTATGGGAGTCCCGTCTCTTAAACGTAGTGTTACATTCTCTTTGGCTCTAACTTTGCCGCTCGGCTCCATACTTAGATCATCTAACCACAGGATGCGCCTTACTTAAGCATTGTTTTCTGCCATTGCACATGACCATTTGGTCTTTACGCTTTATGAAAAGCCAGTACATGAGCCACATCAGTACATGATTTTATATGACTAAACTAGTACATTACATTGTAGTTGACTGTACAATAACAATTAACACACAACAGCCATTACGCGTTTGTCGATTAATACATTTTTAAATGCAATGAAATTTTATATATCTTTGTGTTTCCCCCTTCACTTGTATGAAAACTGGCAGAATATTTTTGTATGCGGTGGTTCGCAAAGGCTAGTCCCGTGTTATATGGTCTAAGGCTCCATACTAAAGTCGAATTTTTAATTAGACGAAGTAAATTGACAGCAACTAATGTCACTTCTTCATACAATGTTGCGTATTTTCCTAGGATCAAGTATACCCTGGATTGGCTACGCAAATAATAATACCATGTATGAACGAGACACAACATACAAAAAACAGTAAGGAATGAAAAGGACAAAAAGTGTATTCTCTGTCTTTGTCAGAGTTTCTGTTTTTTTTTTGTTGGTCACAAGCATGAAGATATAGATACTATAGCTTCATGGTCACAAGTGCAGGTTGTGACCACAGAACACTTTTATCGGTTGTGACCAACAAGTTTGTTGTGATCGTTAATTGTTGTGGGATTTTGTTGTAATTGACAGTAATTTAAGTGGTGTAACTAAGAAGGCAGATAATTTTTGCTTAAAACTCATCTATTGAACATGGTGATATGTTATTTAATAGGCTGCAAAAGCCGTAGTGAGCGGAAATCACAAAACATAACCTATCATACGTAAGTACGATTTTCAGATAAAATATCCTTTGCTTTGTAAAGATAATAACAGATTATGAGCCGTAGCATATTAACAAGTTCTTTATAGTAGAAATAATGGCTCAAAATAATGATTTATTTTTACCATAACATGTGTGTTAACCAACCAAATAAAGTTGTAAGTTAAAATTATCGAACTCGAAACAAAAGCCTGACTTGTCGCCATTTTTATCTACTTTTTAATTTGTCTAGGTTATAGATTTTTTAGGGATACCAGTTGAGGTACTGGTAAATTACCCATAATGAGGGGTATATTTTATTTATTCTTAAAACTTCATATTAATGAAACTGTTGTTTCAGATTTCCAAAGGACTCTGCAATCCGTCAATTATGGATTCGTGCCGCAGGACGACTAAACTGGCAACCGACCAATTACACTCGAATATGCTCGAGACATTTTGAACAAAGTTGTTTTAGGAAAACTGCCGGCAATATGACATATAGGGACACGGTATCGAATAGAAAGTATCGATACTGTACTCATGAGTAGTATCGATAAAAAAGTATCGTACTCGTAAAAGAATCGACATAAAAATATCGATACCTCAAAGTGTCGAGTACTTTTCTCAGGCAGGGCCTACGCCATAGTATGTGTATACTAAAGTTGACAAACCAACTTATGGCGGCCGTACGTTTGTTTGTCAACATTAGTAAGTAAGTACTTATCGTCTGTGCCTTCATTCAGTAAGTGAAAATTAAAAAATAACAAATAGTAAACATAATAAACACAACCTGTAAGTAGAGCCACCTTTTTTTAATCAAAAGTATTATAAATACCATTCCTCCTTCGTTCAATCGCTCAAGAAAAGAAGTTGTCGAGCCTTTTCCGTGATAGGCGGTTACGAGTATTAGTAATTGTACTTCCAGCTTTCGAAAACAATCTTTCGGAGGGCACTGAAGTCGCAGGAATCGATAAAAATATTCTCGTGCCAAATTATACAATTTTGGGAAAACAACTTTCATATCTTGCCATTGTTTCAGAGGATCGAAAGAGAGTGGTATAACCTGTGTAGATAAATAATGGCTTAATTCATCCTTATTTTCAATCTGTAATGATTAGATACTCGTAAAAACGTAGTGATTAATTACTCTTTGGAACGAACCATAGAGTACAAAACGAACGAGTTGAATTCGGGAACGGAACTAAGTAAGTACTCTATAAATAAAAGTTTCATCACGATTCAGCAAGATGGCGTTGCTAATGTTGCAAAAAAAGATTACCTATGTAATTTATTCGATACGATACCTGTCGAAAAGTACTTGTTAAGTAAAAGTATCGAATACAAAGTATCGAGTACAAAAGTATCGGTATCGAAAGGAAATCTACTCGATACCATAAAGTATCGATACTTTTTTCGTGTCCCTAATGACATACCTAAAAGCGTTCTCGATCCCTACACTTCATGTTGTCGAAGAGGTTAGTTACTATTTTATTGTATTAATGGTAGGTACCTAGTCTAGTTTTTTTTTAAACTACATATCTACTTTGTAATGGGAAAAGCACATCGTGCACCTGATGGTAAGATCATGTAGATGTTAAGCTTGTATTTGAGTATCTGTATGATGTCCATCCACTTTTCACTCCATTCCTGTTAATATTTTTTTTTATTTCACATCCAGGTACCAAGGGAAGACATGCCAACATCTAACCAGGTACCAATGGAAATCGCGTCGACCCCTTACCAAGTACCAATGGAAATGCCGTCTATATCCATTCAAGTATCAACGAAAATTGCGTCGACATCTAAACAAGTACCAATGGAAATCGCGTCCATATCTACGCAGGTGATCCATACTAATATTATAATTCCGAAAGTTACTTTGTCTGTCTGTCTACGCCTAAACCACTGAACCGATCTTGATGAAATTTGGCACAGAGCTGGATTAGGGCTTAGGAATGGACATAGGCTACCTTTTATCGCGAAAAGGGGGGTTTAAAGGGTTAAATTGGGTATGAAAGTTTGCCATTTTTGAAGATATCCTGATGAAATTTGGCACAAAGATGGATTAGAGCTTGGGAACGGACCTAGACTACCTTTGATCGCGTAAAAGGGGATAGAGGTGAGGGGGGGGGTATAGGACTAGGAGATGGAAGTTTACGTCAATTTACTTCGTCTAATTAACAATTCGGGTTCACGCCTCTACCTAACGCCAGCGGCAAAAGTTAGAGCGAACGGGTAGTACATACTTTATGGATAACTAGCAGACCTCGGTTTCACCCGCGTGGTTCCCGTGGGAATACGGGGATTATTTTTATTTTTTTAAATTAATAATATTAGCATAATATAGGAGCTTTATAGATGGACCTAACAATGTTTCCTGTTATAATATTATCATATTAATACCAACTTACAGAGGCCAATTCATGCTAACCACGGCTGAATCGCTCTGGCTGAAATTTGGTATAGAGATAGATTATAGTCTGGAAAAACACAGGCTTTTCATCCAATGAATAAGTCCCATGGGAAGCTGGAATGGCAACAATTCAACGCAGGCACCTCCTAGGCCGTAAATGAAACTTCAAAAAGGTTTTTATAAATAGCTATATTAAAAGTCTCTAGTAGTACCTACCTACCTATCTAGTCACAGAGCATCGCGCGCCTTTACAGAGGGAGAGGCCAAAGCTGGCAAACCCCCTCTGGCAATAATTTGACATTTTGACGACTAAAAGCGCCCAGTTACATAAAAACTGTTTTTTGAAGTTTCTTTCACTAGACTAAGTCTCAGTCTGTCGCAACTACGTACCTACAAGCAAAAAAATGTATGAAAATTGATCAAATTCTAATGGCAACGATATGTGTCTCACTCAATTACTCTATCCGCCTCGCTCGTTCCTTGAGGAAATGTCATCTGTCTGTTACTGTGTTACTGTGGATGTCAAGTTGTTATTCGTTATTTTCAATTTATTTTTCTCTGATAGATATTATTGAAATAATTCAGATAATAGCTTATTTTTGCTATCAATTCGTTCTCTATATTATATTCTCTTGTGTTTGTTCTACATAGTTTATCGAATTATGCATTATAAAAAGTGTGAAATATGGGGTTTAAAATTTGGAAGAAAAGACGGCACAAAACGGTTTATCATGGCCAGATTTCCTATGGATGAGCTTCGGTGAGTAGTATATTATTAAATCTATCAATGGTTCATAGGTTATATGGGTGAAAACAATGAAAATTTAAAAAAAAAATTGTATAATCGTTAGGAAAATAGTGTGGTAGTAGTTTTGCAATCTATTATATAAAAATAAGTCGGGTTTTCCTTCCTGACGCTATAACTGAAGAACGCACGAACCGATTTCCACGGTTTTGCATTCGTTGGAAAGGTCTCGGGCTCCGTGAGGTTCATAGCAAAGAAAATTCAGCAAAATTTCACATACAGCGCCATCGCGGGCGAAGCTGCGGGCATCAGCTAGTTACTTGTCTTATATATCGATGTTTTATTTTTAGTTGTAAGGAATGGGTGAAGAAAACAGGAAACGAGGATTTAGCATATATACCCATAGAGAAACTCCACCAGTTTTTGTTTGCGGAAAACAATAAATAAAACAATAAATAAATAAACAATAAATTTTGCGCAAAATAATCACCATCACCATAACAAAAGGTTGGTGCCACTTCAGAAATCATGGCTACATATCTATAACTCGTACGATAAAACATATTAAAAATAACACAAAAATATTGTAATTATCTCATTATTTTGTTTCAGCTAATTACTGTACTTTAGTGATTAAAGACGAAGGCAATAATGAAGCAAGCGTCTTAATATTTGGTGATTAAAAAGGGTCATTATGATACACAGTCAGAAGTCAGAATAAGAAATAAGGCGCTGAAATTACAAATATTGTTTTTTTAAATAAATATAATAATATTTTATGAACTTATCATTTCACAACCAAAACTGAGCCAAAATATTTTTAAATAAGTAAAGATCACTGCATTTATCGATATCGATAAATATAGTATACATCACTATTTTTCCCATATGTTGGCAACTGTATGTGTTACAGTTGTTAGATTGGCTACTGTCAGTTGATCATGGTTTGACATTTCGTAAGACTATTTCGCACTATGGAAGTCCCGTCTCTTCTTACGTAGTATTGTATTCTCTTTGCGTCTAGTCGACAGAAGTCTAGTTGACAGCGTGAGCAAGGCTTGTGTCCACTAAGAATAAATCTGATTGATGTGTGTTTCTAACGACTATGTCCGATATATAAATAACAAAAAGTAATATAAATTGGTGCACAAATTAAGGATTACTATTATTTTTAGAAAATAAGATTGGAAAAAATAGGCAATCAGTCACGTGACATCAAACACCTCTATCAGATGGTGTGACGTCACAGTTTGCTTTTTGACGTTTGACGCACTCTGGCAGTCTCGAGTTTGACATCTTGTGTCACAAGTCTTGTCATAAAGTACAATAGATTTCAACAGCTAACATACATCATCGACATTGCTGATAGTGTCTGCATCAGACCATATTGCAAGTTTTAACCACCGTCTCTTATGTTTGTTGTTGCGTGGTACATGTATAAATAAATAATTTACTCGGAGTTGTAATACTTGTACTACTACATTCAGGCACTACACAGCACTTGTAATACGACGGATTCATTTTAAATTAATATGGAAAGCAGACGAACGCTAACATAACACTGTCAAACAGTGATGTTAATGGCAATTTTTTTTTTCAATTAATTTATACTGGCTTTGGTTACTAAGACCATATGCCAAAGTGATGCCAACTCCTACCGAACGTTCCTCTAAAAACCAACTTCAAATTCCCCTAAATATCGATTAAAATCCCTAAACGTTTCTTTTTTGTAGTATAACTTTTAATCTCAAAACAAATCATTGAAAGGACTCATAAAAAGAATACACATTTTCTTTTTGTTTTGTTTGGCGAGATTCTTTGGCGGGAACTGGAAGGAATCGTATCGCGTCCTTTTGTAAATTCGCAAAATTAGTGTATTTTCGAGTGTTTTGTGTGTGTCAATGGTGGATTCTTAAACATAAACATTTGACAACGTGCACTAGTGTTGGGAAGTGATAAAACGCAGTGAATCGCAACTTTGCAGTGACAAAAAATCCAAAGAAACTTTCAGAAATTTATCCACCGCTTTTCTGAAAGAAGACTGACATTGACTTAGGGATGATGTACTTGACTTTGACTGGACTTAGAGGACGGGGACTGTGACTTTTTAAAGCAAAATGAAGAGATCTAAGCGCACGGCAGTGCGCAGGCCAAGTTCCAGCAAAACAGGCCTTACTTAATAAATACTTAGGCAGTGTACCAAATTTCATAGATGTAGCTTCAGTAGATCCTGAAATATGACCCTGTGAATATAGCTAATTTTGGCACTGACTGACTCACTCACTCACTGACCGGTCATCAAAACCTCTAGGCCACTTCCAATTGTCCTAGCGTTATGAAATTTGGCACACAGATCGGATGTTATATGTAGATTAAGGAAAAATTGAGAAATTGAAGAAATCGGTCTAATAAATATACAAGACTTGGCTGTATGGCTCAAATTGCCTTTGCCTATCCGAAAATGGATAAATAAAACTACTACTACTTTTGTTCAAGGAACTTATACTTCTAACTGGAATGCTTACGAAATCACAAAAACAAATAAAAATTGAACTTTATTTTCAACGACATTCGGCTTATATTGCATTACTTCATGTCAGAGGTAAAAAACGTTCCCGAGCAGGACAACGACTTAAGGGGATTCTTCTCTTTCTTGCAACGCAGTATGTTGTAAGTGGTAATAAAAAGAAACAGACGGTAGTTTTTATGACCAGTAGTGGACCAGATCAGAGGTAACAGTTTTCATACGTGCTGGTCAATACGCGTTAATGTTTATTATAATAATTTAATGTTTTAACTTCAAAATTCTATTATTTCAATATTTCATACATTATTGGTGTTACTTAAAATAAATTTATTTGAAAAATAATAACTATTGGTAGTAACTCATAAATTACGCATGGCAACTCTGAAGATTCATTGTGGTGCCAACACGGTACGTTCTAGATCGGACTTACTTTTAATAAAATAAATATTTGTGGATGTAGCCCAAATTAACCTAAAACAAGCTTGTGCTATAGAATCTAGACGACTGATATACATACTTATATAATTCTAAATACATACATATTATACAAAACACCCTAACTCCGAAACAAACATTTGTGGATCACACAAACATTTGTACCGACCCAGGAATCGAACCCAGGACCTCCAGCGCTAATGAACAAGTATTAAATTACTAGGAAATTAGATTGATGTGAGATTTTTGTGTAGGTAGAATGAAATTTCTCTTTCCCAATATTCTTACCGAAAGCAAAAAGGGGATAGATACTTCGGTAAAAATATATACATATACCTATTTGATTGTATGATACGATAGTTGGTTTTATGTAGTTTCCATCCCCTCTTTCCTTTGTGTATGAAAAGCATAGGCCGACATCCTACAACCCTGGCTGCGTACCTAATATTTGATACGTAAGAATCTAAACAAAAGTATAAGTTTGGTTTCCGACTTTTTGATAATGATAAATAAGACGTTCGGCCCCTCTCCCCTAAACCGTCATACGTAATTATACGTGCGGCACGCTATAATTTTTGACATATCAACTAAGTTACGATATTGACCGAGTAAAACGGTCTAGTCATTAGTAGTTGAGTTGATAAAGTAGTAGATATTAGGTGGTACTAAAAGGCCTTGTAAAAAAAGAGAGAGTAAGCAAGCTCTGCCAAATTCTCTTCGTACCTACTTAACGGCCATCATACCGAGCCGGTAGTGTAAGAATGGCTCCACATAGGTAATAACTGATCTAGTACCTACCTTATTCATTAATTTTAAAAATTTCACGTCAATTATTACAAGTCATTCAATTCGTCAAATTATTAAATTGTCTTCTGCAAGACCTAATTAAAACATACATAACTGTAAGTTCCATAGATATCATTTATTTTATTATTGTGTACCTATGTCTTTCAACTTAATAAGAAAATATTGTCTCACTAGCTGAAGCGTCTGCATGGACACATTAGTAGAAAGAGATAGCATCCCCTTTTCTAGCTTTCCTTTTCCGGAACGCTTTTGATGTGCACGTGAGCATTCCAGTTAGAAGTATAAGTTCCTTGCTTTTGTTTGGCATCAAGTGACGTCACACAAGGCGCCATGAGCCGTTTCGATACAAATTGAAATTCATTTTTTAAATCACAAAATAAACTATGTAAATGATTGTTTTAAATCAAAATATTACATTTTTGGGATCATTTAGATATAAAGCTACAAAAATAAACGATTTTTGAAATTTAGGACACAAGCCTAAAAAATTGTGAAATAATTAGATATTAATACAAAAAGAAATGTGATTAAAGAAATCTGAAGAAAAATGGCATTATCTTGTGTAAGTAATTTTATAACAAGTTATTATTATTTACACCTATTTAAACGTATAGATAATATTCAGATTTGTTTAGCAACTTTACCGGACGTCACATCAATACATGGATTGGTTGAGCGCGACTTGGGGTGATATGAGTGATATGACACAAAATGTATCATGTGTGTGTAAAATTTATGAGTGTATTGTTTGAAGTGTATGAGGCTTCGTATTGACAGTCGATTGCTATTGTAGTGCGATTCTAAGAAAGTGTGGCTGAGGAAGATTTCCCCCCGTCACCCGCAAAATATGACAGACAAAGGAGATCATTCACGTTTCATACATTTTTGGGCCAATTCTGAAAGTGCCGGCCAGAAAAAAAAATGTAATATTCGCATAGAACACACAATTTCTAGCAAAAAATACTACTACATTAACCCTGTGCGTGCTATGGTTTTGTTGTTACATGCTTTTAAAATACGAGAAAAATGTTATTTTGATGATGTATTTTGATACATTTCATCACTTGAATAGTGATTTGTTTTTACGTTATTCTATTGTAATATGAAAGAATTATCAAAAATGATACGTAGATAATTAGTAAAAACTAATTATCTACGTACCTACGCACAAACAAAACGTACCTAACGATTCACAACAAGTCCGAACTTGTTTAAAAAAACTTAGACAGAGGTGCCGCGCGCGCTTCCCCCCTTGCTCAAGCGACAGGTACCTGGCAAATCACCCCGCCACCTCCCGACGCCCGATGGGTGCGATGGGGCCCTACCACCAACCCCGGGGTCCAAGCCAGCCTCACCTGCGAGTGGTGCACCTGCTGATAAACGGATGAGGTCATGGCGCACAGAAAAGGAAAATTCGAAACTAAACCCTATACCAACCCGTCTGGCCAACCCGTCTGGCCAGCTGTTCCCGATCACGGCAGCGGTCGGAGTGACGGCGGGAGGGGAGGGGGGTACTAAGAATCTCCGGGTCACGGGAGGCTGCCATACAAAACTGACCCTGGCTACGTTTAATGGAACTACTCTGCGCCTGGACGAGCGGCTCACCGAACTCGAGGTAGAACTAGGTCGTATTAACTGGCACATCCAGTATTGTGCGAGGTCCGAAGAAAGGGGGAGGACACGCTAACCCTTGCATCAGGCGACCTGTTTTACATACGGGAAGGTGACGGAAGACATTCTTCCGAGGGCGGGATTGGCTTTATGGTGAAAAAAGACCTTGTTAGCAGCTTTGTGGAGATCAGCAGTGTTTCGCCTCGGGTAGCGTACCTAATACTGAGACTCACCAACAGGTACACCCTGAAGGTGATACAAGTGTACGCCCCGACCTCGAAAAGCACTGTCAACTCGAGGCAGTTGAGACCGTGTACGAGGACAGAGCAAAAGCACTACATGGTACTGCCAAGACTCACTACAGCGTTGTGATGGGGGACTTCAATGCCAAAGTGGGAGTACAAGAACGCGGCGAAACGAAGATCGGCCCCTTTGGTGTAGGGCGCAGAAATGACCGGGGCCATATGCTTGTCAGTTTTCTTGAGTCTCAGGGGCTCTTCTTGATGAACTCTTTCTTTAAAAAGAAGCCCCACAGAAAATGGACTTGGCGATGCCCCGACAAGGTCACAAGGAACGAGATAGACTTCATCATGACGGACAGGAAGTCTATATTCAGAGATGTCTCTGTGGTTAACAGGTTTAATACCGGTGGTGATCACCGACTTGTACGAGCATAATCTGAATTTGGACTTCCGAGCTAAAAGGGCCCGTATGATGAAGCCTACTCTCCGACCTACCGCGCTCCAGTTAGCCTCAGGGGCTGAGAGGTTCCAGTTTGAACTTCAAATCGTTTTGATCTGCTGGAAACCACTGGCAATATTCACGATAAAGCCGAGAATGTGGTTAGGACGCTACAGCAAGTGTCCCGAAGGTTTTTGTCCGGAAAAAGCAATAACAGGTGCTCTAAGCTCTCGTCCGAGACTCTCGAACTTATGAGAATAAGACGGAAAACGCCATCTACGCACTCGTCTTCGTCAGACCAGCGGGATCTAAATCTCAGAATCCGAAAGCTGATACGACGCGACCTTAGACGCTATAACACCAGCATCGTCGAGGCAGCAATCAAGCAGAACAGGGGTACCAAAGTATTTGCCCAACAGCTTGGAAGACCCCGTCTGATGAAACTGAAAACAGCGGATGGCAGAACTGTGACCAAGGTTCGAGATTCTCGAGGAAATTAAGAGCTTTTACAGAGACCTGTATGCATCACGGACAAAAAGGCCGACGAGTAGGACCCTACTGATTGTGACCACCGAGTCTCACTATCGCGCCACTATAGCGAGGACATTCCGGACATCGGTCAGGGCGAGGTGAGGGCGGCTCTCGGGCAACTTAAAAACAACAAGTGTGACAGAACTACAACTGAACTACTGAAGGCGGGGGGGGGGGGGGGCTACGGTTCTCAACGAGCTGACGAGTTTGTTTATTCCGTCCTCCAACAGGGACAAACACCTGAAGCGTGGAGCGGTAGTGCGGTGGCTCTGTTCTTCAAGAAAGGTGATAAGACCTTGCTGAGGAATTACAGACCCATCTCGCTCCTGAGCCATGTTTACAACTTGTTCTCGAGACTAGTCACAAACCGCCTCTCCGGAAGGCTCGACGAGTTTCAGCCAAAGGAGCAAGCCGGATTTCAAAAAGGCTTTAGAACTGTGGACCACATCTATACTGTACGGCAGATTGTACAGAAAACAAACGCGTACAATCAGCCGCTGTGTATGGCTTTTGTGGACTACAGGAAGGCCTTTGAATCTGTCGAAATAAAATACTCTTTATCTTTATTTTACATGCTCCTTTATGTAGGAACGAGAAATCAAAACGGGCATAAAATATGCCTCTGCCTCACCCTTCGGAGAAACAGGTATAATTATATGTATGTGTGCTTATAATTATGTGTGCTGAAAGACATAATTAATAAAATAAATCACTATTCAACTGCTCATATCAATTAGAATGACACCTTCGAAATAACATTTTTCACTAATTTTAAAAGCATGTAACAAAAAAACCATAGCACGCACAGGGTTAAGGTAGTAGTATTTTTTGCTAGAAATTGTGTGTTCTATGCGAATATCACATTTTCTTTTTCTGGCCGGCACTTTCAGTTTTTGGTCCAAAATGAATGATGTCCTTTGTACCGAGCAATCGTTATATGCCGTCTCCCCTTAGACAGTTCGCGTTGCTCTATGTATCTAGTATATTGATATTTCATTCTATCAACCACACTTAAGGAGGGTAGTGCATTCAATATCAAACAGCCTATACTCTGTTAAAATTAGGTTGACAATTTTGACAGTTTACGCCTATGAAGTATCGTATTTGTTTATGTCAAGTATACTTCAAAAAAATATCGTAGCACATAGACGAGTACCGCCCACTTATCGTAGTGAAGCGTCTTCCAACAATACCGCGCAATTGACTATAGACAAATCGAAATGAAGTACTATGCATTTAAATGCAAGTAAAGTTAATAAGTAGGTATCTACAATATTTATTTGTAATATAATAAGCTAAGTATAATACAAACAATATTAATGTAGGTACTTATATTTACCTAATTACCTAAAATAATAAAAACCGTTTTCTTGTAAATCTCGATTTAAAATTTTACGCGATCGATAATCGAATAGATTCATTAACGATTAGACACTATGGGGTGACCTACTAAGAGTTGTCAAAATTATCATCCTAGTTTTAACAGAGTGTAAGTACCACCCTAATTATGTACATCCTTGTTTTTAAAAAACAATAACCTTTTTGTAAATAACGTATTTATTTTCATACAATACTGTCATGCCACTGCACTGTCTGAAAGTCCACTAGACCTGAAGAGTTTATAAAACCTAGAACAGCCATTTTGTTGACAGCCACGGAGAGTCTACCGAAAGCTACTAATTCAGTGGGACTCATGGCAGCAGCTTGATTATAAACACATTTCACCATATATGTGGCGTGAAATCTTACTGGATCTCCTGAAAAACAAATGTACATTACTTCTATCTTAATCACAAAAGCAAAAATGCAGGAACTAGGTGCAGAAGGCAAAGGGTCGTGGCGTAAATTGGGACAGGCCTACATCCATCAGTGAAATCAATCAAATCAGCCTATGGATTTGATTGAATGAAGCTAAGATCACTTACACTGCAATAGGCTCACCACCTTTTAAGTGGGACAAAAATAACAAGTGCAATGTGGGCGTTTTGTTTCCTCTGCGCATTCATTCGAAGAATAAAGTGTAACTATAAAATACATGTGTGTATGTAAAATCACTTATTGTGCATAGTAGTCTAAATTAAATGCTCGTGAATTCATTTCCAATTACCTGGACTCCGCATTTCTAACATATTTTTTTCAGTTCTTAGCTCCCTTTTTTTTAAAGTGAGGGAAAATCCTCATGGATGTCCCAGGATTCCCAACAGACCCACGGCCGCCACTGCGGCCTCGCCTAGGGAGTGGTACGGGTGCTATCCCGCGTCTTTGGGGGGTTTCGGGTGTGATCCCGCTTCTAAGGGGGGGCGTGCGTGAATCCCTCACGTCACGCTGCCGTCATGGGCCTGCTTCTGTAAGGACGGTGAGCAACCCTCTCACCGTCCTCAGGCCTTCGGTCATGGAGGCCGAGTCTTCGCCGAAGACACGTCGGCGGCACCCTAGCCGAAGACACGTCGGCGGCACCCTAGCCGCCGACTGCGGAACTCGGGTGGGAGAGTTCTCCTAATGCGATTTTTTGCGAGAATGGAACGCCTAACGTTATTCACAGTGAAGCGCGTGTACAAGGTCCAACGTTCGTGGCGGTGAATCGATTACAAACCAATAGACGTTAACGCGCTCACCGTGAATCACAATAGGCGCTCGCAGAAACTTACACTAAAGACCTTAGGGTGCCTTCAAATTAGAGACGTGAAGAAGCGCTGCAGTGGTGCGCTAGACGCGCCACCACTAGTTTTAATACAATTTTTAGAAGCGCCGTTGGCACGTCGTGTTGCACGTCAGTGGCGATGCAACGGCGCTTATATACGGTGGGGCGTCTAGCGCACCACTGCAGCGCTTCTTCACGCCTCTAATTTGATGGCACCCTTATTCTTATCATTCCAGGGATTCTCCGTGCGGGCGCCGGGACCATGGCGTGGCACAGGGGGAGCACCCCGACGGCATCTGGGACTTGCGACGCATTCGAGTAGGTTTAGGGTGGCCACCTTACTATGCGCATAAACGCTCACCTTCCACCGTCAGCAATGTTCCCTCCCCTGCCCAACCAGATTTGGTAACTTTTTAACGTCATTTTGTACCGCATATAATGCATAAACACTTTACCTGGATATACTAAGTAATCACAACCAAATTTTGAACCGCTAGTTATGTGTAACTGCTTTTCCCATAAGTTTCTAAATATCTGGTATCTGATAGCCATTTCTTTTTCAGCAATACTAGGTCTTAAAACATCTGTGCCGACCTTTGTCCGTTCTGAAAAAATAAGAGTAAAATATGTTTAGATATTAGAAAGTTAAAAACCGGCCAAGTGCGAGTCGGACTCGCACACAGAGGATTACGTACCAAAAAAACGGCAAGAATCACGATTGTTGTATAGGAGCCTGTTTCTGAACGGGGTAGGCAGAGACTATGGCTTTTCACTTGCTAAGATCCTGATATATTATTATCACTTTCGCTTTTGTTTTCTACTTTCATAAGTGTTTGCTTACATGCTCTTCGAATTAATCCTACCTTTTTTTCTGATTTTAGTATTTGTTGCTATAGCGGCAACAGATATACCCACATGATCTCTAGCTATCACGGTTCCTGAGAAACAGCCTCGTGATGGACAGACAGACGGACGGCGAAGACTCATGAATAGGATCCCGTTTTTACTCATTAAGTAGGGAACCCTAAAAAGTTGAGCATATACATAGCAATCAACCTCTATAAAAAAGGTAATAGAACTTCACAAAACTACTTGCCTGTAGGTAAATTATGGTGTGTAGGCAGATGGTTTAAAATATGAGCAGGTGCAATCGGCGGCAATTTATTTATTTCCTCTTGTAAAAATGTTTGCTTGTCGAGATTGATATCTGGAAAAATTATATCATTATTCTAATACACTGACTAGTAAACGTAAAGTCTAGGTTTAGTAGTCAGGGTTCTAATATCATCAATATAATATTAACATTTACAGCATATTATTGTATCCCTGAGTCTTTGCTAATATGCTCTTGCCTGTTGGGCCAATCAATCCATCAGTGTCTCATAATCATCTTCGGAGGCTATTTTGGTCTCACTGACTTCACGGGCTTTTTCTTTTGCTTAAAGTCGAAAGTTATACCAAACTCTAATACAAACCTGTAATTCCTTTTGATAAAAGTTTTTGTCTTTTTCCTGCAATTATAATATCTATTTTTTGTGACAGCTGTTCAATTTTCCGTTTCTTTAATGTCTCTATTTGTTCCGATAATGCTCTGAAAAGTAAAATTTATTTTTTTTACTTGACATAGACCTACTTTATGTATCAAATTTCTTTAATGTTTTCTCACGGTAATGTCTCTGTTATATTCAAGAGGTCCATTAAGAATGGCTGCAAGGAACAGCTTAAAGACATAGCTTCTGCTTGTCAAAGTTATTTAAACTAAGACTGCCTAAGTGCGAGTCAGACTTGTGCACGAAGGGTTCCATACCAAAAAATGATGTTTGTTGTATGGGAGCCCCCCTTTGAAAATATTATTCTTTTAATGTAAGTATTTGTGGTTATAGTGGCACCAAAAATACATGATCTGTGAAAACAGCTAAAAATGACATTTGTTGTATGGGAGCCCCTTTTTGAAAATATTATTCTTATAATGCAAGTATTTGTGGTTATCGTGGCACCAAAAATAAATAATCTGTGAAAGCTCTCTAGATATCACAGTTCCTGAGATACAGCCTTATAAAATGCGACCATATTAACATTATGGTTGTATTTTTTCGCATGAAACCCTAAAAAAGATTTAGGGTTCTGTGCAAAAACTATAAAACCTATGAAATGGTCGGTACTTTCTCATCTATGAAATTGCAGGCTTCAGCTTGGTGTGTAATAAGTATGATAGGAAACAGGTGATGACATTGTGTGAAAAATTCTACATTACAAGGATGTGGAATAGTCACATGAAACTTCTGTCTGAGGAGTTTCACAGGGATAGGATAGGGAAGTTGTTATCTAGGTCAGTTTGAGTATGGCACAGCATCTGTGGAAATTTCAAGAAAAGGATACATGAATGAGGTAGAGAAATATTTTACTTGTTTTCGAGCTCCTTTACGCACTGCTTCTCTTCTTTACTTGGTTGTGATTTAATATTTGGCAACTCAAATAAACAGCAGATGCCATGTTCTACTAATAATGTGGCTTCTTCTGATTGTAGAGCCATAGGTAACCCTGTAATTTAGAGAGAAACCTAGATGGTAAATTGCAACATGTATAACAAACAATATCGGGTTCAAACAACTAGTTTGGTTGAGTTCATGATCTCTAATACATAATACTTAAATAAATTTCATACCTAAAAAGTCATTTTGTCGAGGGAATGAAGGTAAACAGCCGATCAAAGTCCCACATATCCTAAACTGTGATCGTAAGGTGTACCAATCTGGAACAACGAAAAGGGTATACAGGAGATTTTGAATAGTGCTGCTAATAGTTAATTGAGTAATAGATATTACGATTTCTTATACTGAAAGGCCGCAAATATTCATTGGACTCTATTTGACTATCACAAAGCTTTATTAGTATTTTCGACAGATGGACGAGACCTTAGCTTAAGTCCAGATATTTGGCGTGTTACGGGTAGTTCAGACACCAGTCGCACCTTATGGTAATTTATCTATACTTACTCACAAGTCTTATGAAAGAATGCAACAGTGAGTTAAACACTAGTTGGCGAAGACATTGTTATGGAAAAGATTTGGTATTACACACCTTCAGAGTTCCAAACATATGCAATACCTCTTTCAACGTACAGTGGAATCATTTTAACATCAGGCCAAACCTTCTAATTGTCTACTTAATACTTCAATTTAGTTCGATATGATGATTACGAAGGTTTTCTATATTTGAGTAATCTGTGAGCAACGGTAATATACTATGTTACTACACACAGCGAGCGACGACTTTTCATGTACAAACTTCTGAATATTAAAAATAAACATTGGATCGACGAGAACACAACACAGCTCACGTTTTCTATTGACACTTGACAGTAAGTAAATAATTCTTTGGGACAGCTATTAGCTGACAGCTGACACAGACACTACCGACAGGACAAGCATGACAAACATTATTTGTTGTTGCTCTATTTGTCCAAAGGACAGGCGAAAGTATTAAAAACCAAAATGCTGTAGTCCGTTCACAGATATTTTACCTCTGACTGACAGCTTGTCGATCGATTTCTGTGTTTTGGTATTGCATTAAAGTCGCCATAAATGTGCCAGCTTATGACATTTTACCAATTATTATAGTGGAGATTATAACATCAAAGCGAATGCCACGAAGAGTTTTGCTTTTCATGTCATAATATAATTTAACATTTTATTACTGAACATTATTTAATATAAAGTGAAAACACTTAACAGTGCTCCTGTTACTTTACGATTGTATCTAAGATTTAGTTATTTTTTATGAATATCTGAAAAAAACATTCACTACCACTACTAACGAAGGCGAAGTTGCTTCTTCAACTCTGAGATAAAATATTAAAGACAAAAAGTTTAGTAGGCGCTTTGTAAGTAGGTCCTTGGTAGTAAAAAAAGTAACTGCCATGGCTGTCAGAATGGCAGGCAAATCACTTGACATTTAATTTGATGCCAACAGATGCCAATGTCAGCTGTTCTATCAATAAATTACAAATTTTGATTTGATTGAATGCAATGTAAACAAAATTAATAGAAATCAAAATTCGCTTTCAATATAAAGTCTAGAAAACTGTGAAATTATTTAACTTCTGTAGATAAAAGTTTATCCATTATCTTAAATTAAACTGGTTATATAATTATAATGGCTGCCCGAACGATAGTTATCGGTATGTTTCATTTCATTTCTATTAATTGTAACAATATTGACTGAGAAGCTAGCTCTTCTTCAGTTATGCATTGAAGGATTATCTCAAAGAAGAAAGTAGTCATTTGTTTTACTAAAGTCCGTGCTAATTGCTTTTACAGTATGCAATGATAACTTTTTTAGGTTATTCAAAACCGGTACGACAACGGCATACATACGACGATGTTAGAAAGACGATTTTGGACATACTCTCAGACTAATTCCCAAAAAAAGCTACTTAATAAATAAAATATTAAATATTCACGGACATTTCACACAACGCTATCTGATGCCAAAGTAAGCTAGGAATAGCCAGCTTGTGTTATGGGTATCAGACCACGGATATTAATACTTTTATACTTTTTAAATAGGTACATACATATTATACATAGAAACACCCAGACTCTTGGGACAAACATTTATGGGTCACACATATATTTGTCTCCGGTGGGAATCAAACCCATGACCTCCAGCGCCGTAGGCAGTATCAGTACCGACTGCGCCACAGAGGCAGTCGCTTACTTATTTGACGACGGACCCTACTCAACCTCTGCCTTAGCAACTATTTCCTGTTGCATACATTCTGAAACCAATTATATTATTATTATTATGTTTGATTATAAACTTGTGTTATATGCCAATAAATTAAATGAGTCAAATCAGTACATACCTACATAATGACTGTACACAAACTCTGCCAAATGACATTATTATTATGTCACTAAGCTTCTCTAAATAGATATGTAAGATACTAGCTAATGCCCACAGCCCTTCTTGCATGGTGAATGGTGACGTTTATCAAGTACCTACCTATTTTTTAGAGAAACTTGTAGCCTATGTCCTGTGAGTCCTGGGGTATCCTTTCGAGGGCTTACCCAGGGCTCTCAACCGTAGGCTGTTGGGCAGGATGTGTGAGGTTTTTTAGTCGGTAGGAGTCCGGCATAGCTTCCATGTAGGATTTTCCCTCACATAAAAAAGAATAGCCTATGTCATGTTCATAACTCTATTCTACCTCTGTACCAAATGTCATCACATCTAGCCAGTGTGGTGTGTGGGGCCAGTTAGGCTTAAATATTCCCCAACATAGATAGTATGACTCTTGTTGGGGCCAATCAGCTCAGCTTTTATGTAGGGGCTAGATTGTAATTAATTGTTAAGAACATTGTTGTTTCTAATAAGGAATACATAGTACCTATGAGAATATTCATCAGTTGTGTGTAGGTCTTGGATTCCAAAGTGTGGTAGGTACTCAATACTGAGGAAACACTTGAGGATGGCATTCTCCTCATAAAGCGAAGGCCACACTAAGTGGGCGAACATCGTTTTACCTCTATACATACTTCGGTTGACACCGCGAGCTACCGACTAATCTATGTCAGTGTTGCGAGTGAAGCTAACGAAATATCCAACGATTCCAGCGGAGCTACTTGTTCACCTCGTTAGTCGAGCCCGCTTAGCTCGCCCGCCAGCCTGCTTGCCCGTCCTCCCCGTTTCGGGTGCTCGGACTAGTCGACCCTCGTCTTTCAAATAACAGTGTAGTGTCTTTGCGTGTTTGTCGACGAAAGTCTCTATCTGGCATAATTAACCATGGACCAAGATCTGAGAGTAGCCTCGATTTCAGACACGAGTGGTTGTAAACCTTATTCCACTTTGCAACAAGGGATATTGGGATGTGGCGTACGGCCTACAAGGTGTTGGGAGTGGTGCTCAATACAATAAGGGCTGTATAATGCCACTTTATCAACAATTTATAACACCACTTCTTCAGCCTCACTGATGTTATAAATTTCACAGATGATATCACAACAAAATATGACCACTTTGTGTGTGCATGGCACAGAAGTTACATAGAATTTGGACCAATCAGAAGGATGTCTATTATTGGCATTATTTAGATTTTACGTCTCATCGCATAATGTCCTTTTTTAGAAATGTCCTTTCTCAAAATGTTCTTTGGGTAAACTTCCGACAAGCGCATACCGCCGATCAATCTGAAATTTTGTGTAATGACGTATTTTGACCTCCTAATCACGAATATCATAACGAAAATTGGCGCAAACGCCATTTTGAATTAGAAAATCAGAGAAGATCCTATTTTCGTTCGGTGTGCATGTATCATACCGCAGAATCGATTCTGTGGTTCAGCCGTGAAAGCAACAGACAGACTTGTTGCTGCATAGCGTTTTGCCGTCTTTTACATTTGAAACAAGTGACAGACTATTATTGTCTTCTATTTTTTTAGGTGGTGGTACGGGATTTATCGGGAAGCAATTGAGTGAGCTTGTCACGATCAAGGGCTATAATGTGGTCAACATTGCCCGCATGCCTGGCACAAACAATATCTCATGGCCTATGCTTCAGTTGAATGGGTTACCAAAGAAAACTTGTGCAGTTGTCAATCTTGCGGGACAGCAGTTCCTGGACTTCACAAAATCCTGGACACCTGGGTCTGTATTCGGTCAACAAATAGATATGTGGTTAGAGAATTGCCATTGAAAATCTGAGGCGCCCTCACATTGCAACAACCGATTGTCATTACATATAATGTTGCTGTTTCAGTACTAGAGTTGCTGAACACCGGAACTTTCACTGGCGTACCTATATTATATCCATACTAATATTATAAAGCTGAAGAGTTTGTTTGTTTGTTTGTTTGTTTGTTTGTTTGTTTGTTTGTTTGTTTGTTTGAACGCTAGGATCTCAGGAACTACTGGTTGGATTTCGGAAATTCTTTTACAGTTTGATAGTCCATCTATTGAGGATGGCTATAGGCTATATAACATCACGCTAAGGCGAATAGGAGCGGAGCAGCAATCAAGAATGTTTTGAAAACGGGGAATATTTTTTACCGTCTGAGAGCTTCCGAAGCGTACGCTGCATAAATGGTTAAAGTTACGTAAAAATTGTGTACTATGAAATTGTTTCTCTTAAAAAGTTCTAAAAAAAAGTCCGCGACAGCATATGTCTATCTTTTAAGGTTCGCTCACAATAACCTAATTTGTCTATCTCTTAAGGTCCGCTCAAAACTGAAGAGTTTGTTTGTGCTAGGATCTCAGAAACTACTGGTTGCATGTCAAAAATAATTAAACAGTTTAATAGTCAATTTATTGAGGATGGTTAATGACAATATAACATCACGCTAAGACGAATAGTGGTGGAGCAGCCATGAATAATGTTTTGAGAACGGGGAAAATTTCTTTCTTTTCAGAGCTTCCATTGCGTACACTGCGTAAATGGTTAAAGTTACGTAAAAATAGTGTATTATAAAATTGTTCCTCTTAAAAAATTATAAAAAAATGTCCTATACAGCATTATGCCTATCTTTTACGGTTCGCTTACAATAACCCTCTTAATAAGTTTTAAAATATTAGCGAGGCGACGACGGCAATAATCGTGGTCTGCAGTGGTAGCCAGTCAAATAAACGATAAAAACCGGTCAAGTGCGAGTCGGATCCGCACCAAAAAGGTCGGGCGGAAGTAAATGCGACGGGAAACATTATATCACTTTACATATCAATACCACGCCTCTCTCCTTCTCACTCTCATGTGACGCAACCGAAGTTGTACGGGTCAGCTCCAATGAACATAAGCGACGGAGTAAGTGCGACGGGAAACATTATATCACTAAATATTTATACCACACTTCTCTCTTTCTCACTCCCATGTGACGCAAACGAAGTTGCGCGGGTCAGCTAGTAAATATATAGATATGAATGGGAAAACTAGAGTATGTTAGGATCGAATTTCACAGACAAATTACCTCTCTTCGCGGTATCAATTCAACCCACTGTTTACTCGGAATTTCATAGAGAAGGGAAGGAGTGCTCTTGTTATTAGAAAATAACGCCTAGGGTATGTCCGACAAAATGATACTTTTCGGGATGCTTATTGCCTGACTTGTGTACGCGTGAACCGCCTTGCAGTGCCAAGTGCCAATATTGATTACAAGGCGTTAGGCATTGCACAGCTTTTGCTTGGGCCAATAACATGACGTGGTTAGGTGTACCTAATAATAAATCTTTTTATGCTGTGTTACGGTAGGTAGAAAGGACCTTAGTAAATTTATTTTATTGATAACAAGAATATATTTAATTTCAGATTCAAACAAAATGTCCATAATTCACGGGTTTACACAACTAAACAAATTACTGAAGCCATCAACAAAAGTGTGGAAAAGCCAAAAGTGTTCGTACTGGTAACGGGCGTCGGGGCGTATGAACCATCAGATACGGAAGTGTATGACGAGGATAGTCCTACGACTGGGAGAGACTTCTTCTCCAGGCTGACAACTGAATGGGAAAAGGCTGCAAATGTTGATCCACCTTGTAGACTTGTAAGTTTCTATTTATATAACCTTATTGTTGTAAGTATTAGGTACCCGTAGAAAGAAGCAGCTGCACTTTGCTGTGTGTGTGTCTGTGCTGCCAGACGCGCAGACGTCTGAGATAGCAATCTCTGTAGAATGGGATTAAAGCCCTGATTACAGAAATTGGTTTCCTTAAGAAGTAAATTTTGCTCTACCTATGAACTTTGTAAACATACCTTAATCCTACCATCTGAAATAATCTGTTAGAATTTTCTTCATAATCTAATAGGCGCTTCACACTCACGAGAGTCTCGCGAGAACGCGAGAAAAGCAGGAGAAACGTGTATGTGGATATGATTCGCAAGTTCTCTCCGTGTCCTCGCCTCGCCTTGTTCTCCGAATGCGCATCCAATAGATGCTCTCGGCGAGATTCTCGTGTGAATGTGGGGGGACCTATAAGATTTAGTACCTACCTATCGCATGGAGTTCGTTTTCCGTTACGTTTACGTCCGTTCGGTGTCTCTCAATAGTATAAGTTGTTTCACCATTCCAAAGACAAGTTATTCTGACTGAAGTAACATAGGCTAGCTAGGTTGTTATAATAGTAGTAGGTACCTTCATTATCATAATTACGGGTATGTATGGGTTCAATAAGTGCTATGAGTTTTGGTAGTATGTACGAGTATGTCACAGACTAAAATATACCTAGCAGGAATTTTAACTTTGCTTGCAGGTAATAATTCGTTCGGGCGTCGTCCTCGGCCGATGGGGTGGCATGATAAAAAATATGTTTCTACCATTTTTCTTTGGAGTCGGCGGCCCGCTCGGTAGCGGCAAACAATATCTACCATGGATACATTTAGAGGACCTTACGCGGCTTATATTATTCGCCATAGAAAATGAACACGTACAGGGCGTTCTGAATGGAGTAGCGCCACAGGTTATTACTAACGAACATTTTACTAAAGTAAGTTGATTGTTCATTGTCTTTTCATCTTTTACTTTGTCGATGGCACAGTGATATTGTATGCGGCTAAAGTTGCTAGGTTCTCACTCGGGTTCCATAGAATTCGCAAAACAAACATTTATTTATCACTCAAATATTTGTTTACACAAAAATTTGTTATCGCAAATAGTAGCCTAGTAAACGAATAACTTGTGGATGGAAAACTTTGACTTAGGAATGTTTGGACTAGTTAGGAGATAAACATACTTACTAAAAGTCCTGACCTCTCCGAGGTAAGCCCGAGGGGGGGGGGGGGTTATTTTATTTTACAAGAAGGTCCCGTTATTTTTGTTTTTTTCTTCTCGAAAACGGTGCTTTGTACGAAATTGTGTAGTACGACAAAATAAAAGCTAACTAAATTCTCCACAACTTTGTCTTTTGCACTTTGTACCTATCTATCTCCAATCATTGCCTAGCTATGAGCTTCTAATGGTGGTCGATTTTCAAAGCGCGCATTGTCAGAAATGATTTTGGTAAATTTGTACTGGTGCAATGCGAGCTTTGAAAATCGACCACCTTTAGGCTACGTTCACACGACGCACGTTTTTCTCGTATACGATTTTCCCGTGCACGATGCAATCGTTCACACGGCGACCATTCAACGCGTTTTTAACGTTACGATAAAATCGCATGAATGGGTTAGTCGTGTGAACGATCAATGTGTAGGTACATAAGCGCGTATTTGAGAAAATCGTGCCGACGCACGGCGATCCTAGTGGCAACTCCGCACGTTATACGGGAAAAACGTGTCTCGTCCACACGATTTTCCCGTATGGACTTCATGTGAACAGTTTCATAATATTGTCTACTGCCACTACGATCGCATCGGGCACGAGAAAAACGTGCGCCGTGTGAACGCAGCCTTAGAATGTTTATCTCCTAACTAGTACAAAAAGTTCCTGAGTCAAAGTTTCTGCTTTCGACTTTTCCATCCACACCCCTCTTGTGAGCATTCATTAACTAGACTAAAATATTTGTGCGATATGTAAATGTTTGTTTCGGGGTAGTATGTTTATCTGATGTCTGGATCCTTTAGTCTAAAAGAAAATGACTTGCTGAACGGTTCAAAGTTCTGACATCGCGTGCCTACCGCGTCGCGTGTGACTGGGTACGCGAGCGGATCTGTTTCTACAAAATCATTGAGCGCCGCCGCGCCGCTACGTTATCCGTTACGCACGCGCCGTGCTTGTACAGTCTTTGCAATAGGTTGAAGACTGTGAGTTTTATTAATACAGAACGTGTTATTTAGAAAGTACAGTGTCGCCCTGTTTTATGGGATATGTGTAATTACTTATACAAGGACAAAGGTGCACGTCAAGCTGCATGGCTTGGAATTTGTAAGGAGTTAAGTATATGAAAATTTTAGAATAATTTTGTTTCCTATTTTATCTTAATAACGATAACATGGTTACAAATTCTCCGCAAAACAATCTAGACGAGACATATGAGCTGATCTGATTGGCTGAAGCCTTTGTTCACATCGTCGTCTTTTGGCTAAGTACCAATAAATTTATTATCCATTGTTATCGACTGTACACCTACGCGCTTGAAATTATACAAGCGTCGCTGCTATAGACGGAAGTCCGACGCGGGCACCCGCGAAGGAGCAGGCGGGCGCACACCGCGGGCACACCCGCGTCGGCTATCCGCGACGGGCACCCGCTTAATGCAGCGAAGGCCCTAAAACATTATCTGTCAAAAAATAGCGGCTGAAAGACAATGTATAGAATTTCATGAGAATAAATAAATTTCCATGAAAGTTTTTTTATACCACCAAGGTGGCAGACAAGCATACGGCCCACCAGATGTGCCGGTGTCACCGCTGCCTATGGACGTTTGCAACACCAGAGGCGCTACACTCGCGCTGCCGACCCGGTAAAAACCTTTTAAGACCCCTTTTGAAGATCCCCATACCTACTGTAGGCGTATACCTAAGTAAAACTCTCCACTTCCTATACGTCCCGTTTAAGGTACTTTTCATCCTAATTTGATGCGTATCGTGATCGGGATTGTGATAATGAATTTTATTTATCAATATTAATACGTAATAATATTTGTTTCAGTCGTTCGCAAAAGCATTGAATCGTCCAGCCATAATACCAGTCCCGGAGTTAGTGTTAAACTTTCTGTTCAACCACGAGAGAGCAATGATTTTAACCAAAGGCCAGAATGTTATTCCGAAAAGAGTATTAGATTATGGTTTCTCGTACAAATACAACGATATAGATCATGCTTGTCAAGAATTCGCACATCTATTTCCAAAGAAACATCCTCTTAAATAGATACAGTGTGCGAAGAGAAAATAAAAATATCTTTAGACTACAAACCTAAGAACAAAATAAAATACCCTGTGAAATGATCTATTATATCAGAAAACTAACTTAGCCCTGGTACTTTTGAAGCTCTCTTTTTTTACGTGACAAGGTCTTGAACGATTGCTGCCCGCACGAAAAAATGTCACGTTCCGCCTGGGCCGAGTGTGCAAGCGAGAGCGCGAAACAAGCGATAGAGTAGAGAGAGTAACGCATCTATCTCTCTTCCACTCCATTGACCGATTACGTTTGTTTTCTTATGACTTTATCACGTAAAATTATTGTCCGTCGCTATTGTTGTCGCTTGGCACAAAATAGAAGAAAGTTCGCTAAGCTGACGGCCGACCTCCCGTAGATGGAAAGGCACTTGATGATGATTATTGTCCGTAAACCAACTTTTCCGACAACCCTTTTTGTTTACTAATGTTTTAATAAGAAAATGATAGATAGCTAGAATGGAGTTGTATAAATTTGAATGGTCCCTAATGGGCCCCACTCACTAACAGTTTACCGGACGATATCAATCTGTCAGTTAATCGCAATAGCCCACACACTAACAGTTCTGTTAAAGGTTTTGGACGGACGACTAATACGAACTGATAGTGTGTGGCCGCTCGACGATTCCGTTCAGCGCCGACAGATATCCGCCGGACAGTTTAAAGCCTGGCGCGCGATTGACCACACATTAGCAGGTAGCCGGCCGGCGGCCTGTCGACCGACGTCTTGTATCAGTTGCAGGCCGACAGTTTTAAGTTTTTCGACTTGTTTAATTTTACCGTCAAAATGGACAGCAAACCTCAATTTGTATCTACGTTAATTGAGTTATATGTATAGATGTTTCCCATGTTTATGGAAGGTGAAAGATGATTGTCATCACAATAAACGGTTGAAGGAAGAACGAAGGATGCTTAAAACAAATTATAAGCATATTATCAAACCACAATACCTTCAGCAACAATTGACAATGTAAAAAAAAAATCTTAAAAGCACATTCAGAAAAGATCTATAAAAGGTAATTTTGATTTTACTCCTAAATGAAAATGCTAAATACGCTTTTTGGTAGGTAGCTATCTAGAGGGATAACCCTATATATTATATCTTATACCTATCTATAATTTACACAGATTAAAAGTACCTACGTACTTTTAAATTATGTATTATAATTTAAATATATATTTTTTATTGTTATCCAGATTATAATAGTTTTGTCAAAAATTTTGAATAAAAATATTTATGGTACGGTATATTATTCATTAAATATCCATCTACCTACTTTCAGATCGATGAATCTACGTAATAACATGTTGACTTGTGATAATAATTAATTTATTCATTACAAAATAATTTGTGTAGAATAGCAAATAGGTGACCATTTGCTGTATGTAGTGTATGGGACCTCAAACCGATATCAGACCATGGCCGACGGGCGATCGTACGGTGGAAAACTGCCGACTCCCGACTGCTAGTGTGTGGTCGCAAGACTGACAGCAGGCCCTTGCCGGCAGGCAAAAATCGCTTTAGTGTGTTGGCGCTATTGGGCTAGGACGGCAGGCCGTCCGATAGGATCAGAGACTGCAGGCGGACTGTTAGTGAGTGGGGCCCTTAAGTCGTTGGTCGCGGATGCCTGTATATGACTTGGTAGCCGTTAAGTTTGCTTGTTACTCGCGTAGCTTCCAAATTGTTTTACCGTTACGGGACCTTGATACTTACTGCATTTTGGTCAGGTCAATTAGGAGAGGTTCAACGGCACTGCTAGTCCACCGAAAGTCATAAGGGGCATTCCACATGATGTTGTGTTCACACAACAGTCTTGACAGACAGTTTTCGATAGTATATTTCATTGGGCAATTTTGCAATGAGTCTGTTTTCATTCATTATATAGGTAGTTTACAGACCGGAACAAAATTAGTCTTCATTATTTGGTGATTTCAATTCGTTTTCATCGCGCATATTTCTTCAATTTAACTCAAGACAACTACATGAGTAAATAGAACGTAAAAAAAGCAAGCTCTGAGTGTCAACTGGCCGCTCGTCGCGTACACGGCGAGACCGGTGTGTGCCAGCCTCGCCGCGTAAGTGACGAGCGGCCAGTTAATACGTCCGGCGTGCTTGTAGTGGTGCAATCGATTCGCACATTTGTTCAAAGCTTGGTCTCTATACGTTTATTTACTCATGTGTTTCGGGTTTGATCCCCGGATCGGAGCTAAGATTTCTGCAATTCGCAAACGTTAGTTTCGAAGTGTGTATTTAGAATAGATCTCCTCATCGTAGAGTTCCCATAACCTAAGGTTAAAGTTATTTGGGCTAGGCGTCTAGCAGAATAAAATATCTTTCAATAGTCCAGTAATTGTCACGTAACTTCTAAACGGCTGGACTGATTTGGATGGAATTTGGTAGTTCCTAGATGATTTAAAAATACATTTAGTACGGTAGGTGGCGAAAAAGGATGCATATTGAATTTTATTTGTTATAACTAGGTATTTTTATATATAATAATTTATGTAGGGGAGACCGGGGCAAGATGAGATACTTAAGAGAAAAAACGACATAAAATGACAATCAAACTGTTTATTAAACTTTCCTTACAACAAACCAAACACTTATGGTTTTAACTAACATAATTATAATATTTTATGGAGCTACATCACATATTTTTTTGGCAAGTAGTAACTAAATGGCACATGTCAAATATTCCGTCTTGCCCCATGATCGGGGCAAAATGGGAAACGATATGGGGCATAATGAGTATTATCGGGCACAGTAGCTTCGGTAGGTATCTGTGGCGAAGACACCGGGAAACCACGGCCAAGTGTCAGCACTGCGAGGACTGCTGCGATGACACAGCGCTCCACACGCTGAGAAGTGCACGGCGTGGGCGCAACAGCGCCAGGTCCCTGTGGTGGGTCTGGACGTGGACACTCTCACGCTCGAGACCATGGTGCGAGCCATGCTCTCCAGCGGGAGTCAGTGGGACTGCGTCACCTCTTTCTGCGGGCAGGTCATGCTCGTGAAAGAGGCGCCGGTTGCGAACGGGAGAGAACTCTCCCACCCAAGTTTCGCAGTCGGCGGCATGCTCGCCGCCGACGTGTCTTCGCCGAAGGCTATTGGCCTCCATGACCGGGGGTCTGAGGACGGTGAGAGGGCTGCTCACCGTCCTTACAGAAGCAGGCCCATGACGGCAGCGTGAGGGATTCACGCACGCCTTCCCTTAGAAGCGGGATCACACCCGAAAACCCCCAAAGACGCGGGAAAGCACCCGAACCACCCTCGTGAGGTTTTTTAGTCGGTAGAAGTCCGGCATAGCATCCATGTTCCCTTCCAGGCAGGTTTTACAGGCGTCAAAATTTTTTTTTGCCGCTATCATTACTTGCATTACAATCAGCATCTTCATTAAGCATCTTCCTTTTTAACTGCAAACAAAAAAAAACTTAATATTAAAAAGGTCAACCTACGAAACATTTTACCAACACATATGGGGCAAAACGGGATAGTATCCCGTTATGCCCCGACCTTTTTGCCCCAATAGACATATTTTGCAAATATAACAACAAATTTTAAACTACAAAATAATTTTGAGGAAAAGTAATATCAATTTGTTAGTTTTCCACTACTACATTAAGTGTGCGGCATAATGTTACAATATCATTGACACTTACCTTAGAGCACATCGATCCAGAACAGAAAACTTCGTAAAAATCCCCTTACAAACAGTTTTTGTTTGCTGCGACGCCAAAACACGAAGTGACGCGCGCGCGCTGTTCGGACACGTGTGACGCGACTGAATGTCGACCGAATGACGTTGAGTTAGAATCTATTATGTTCACCATTCACGCACACAAGCATACTTCCCGTCCTGCCCCGAGCTTCATCTTGCCCCGGTCTCCCCTACAAACTATTATTCTATAATGTGGTCATCTATTTTGAGCCAAATAATTTATTTATAAATCAAGTTTGTAATAAGTTCGTAAATACCTAAGTAGCTCAAGTTAGTTCAAATCTCGTAATATTACATTTGTTATTTCGTTTCTAATGTTAGTACGTAATAACTGTTAAGTGTGTTATTTTTTATTTACACGAAATTACAGTATTGTTGATAATCTTTTCTATCTTTTTATTTTGTAATCCTCTAAGTAAATTGTTATCTACAGCTACACCATCTACACTAATTATAAAGAGGAAAAAAATGTATTTTTGTGTGTGTGTATGTTTGTGTCCAATGAAGAAACTCAAAAACGACCGTGCCAATTTCAAAAATTCTTTCATCATTAGAAAACTACATTCACCCTGAGTAACATGGGCTATATTTTATTCCCATATTCCCACGGGAATGGGATTTACGTAGGTGAAAACGCACGACGTCAGCTAATCTATATTATCGTAATATGTGAAGCAAAAGATCAGTATTATTTTCTAAGAATCTTGTTCGAACGGACGAACATGGAATTTGACAGTAGTATAGTGGAATGGAGAAGAAGTGTATAAAGCTACTTTTATGAAAACTAGCAGACGTCACGCGGTTTCACCCGCGTAGTTCCAGTTGCCTTGTCACCCGGGGATAGGGTTAGCTTCCCAGCAGTAAAAGATTTTTTTATATTTGTTAAGTAGTTTTGGAGCCTATTTATGCAAACTAATAATTCTGTCTTTCCTCTTAATAATAGGGTAAACCACCCAATCGTTGGCACTCCTCCAATTATTGGCACTTTAGGGTATATTGCCCATTTCTAACAGAAAAATATTGCTATTTTACTTTTTAATGCGTACCTACAACTACATAATGGGCAACACTGAACTGGAATAAACTTGGTTTCCCTTATTTTTCGAAATATACTCTTAACTAAAGTGCCAATAATTCATTCTAAAAGTGCCAATAATTGGGTGGTTTACCCTATTAGTATAGAAGTATAGATAGCCGCCCCTTGTGTACCGCCTCTTTCTGTGCTGCCTCTTTCCGTGCCGCCTCTTTCTGTGATGCCTCTTTCTGTGCCGCCTTTTTCTGCGAGCATGTCATACTCGTAAAAGAGGCGGCGGGGAGGAACCGGGAGTGGACTCTCCCACCCGAGTTTCGCAGTCGGCGTGTCTTCGCCCAAGACTATCGGCCTCCATGACCGGGTGCCTGAGGATGGTTAGGGGGCTGCTCACCGTCCTTACAGAAGCAGGCTTATGACGGCAGTGTGACGTGAGGGATTCACTCACGCCCCCCCCCCCCTAAGAAGCGGGAGGACTACCGAAAACCCTCCATTTTTTTCTCAAATTTTTAGGTATCACTAAAATTGTGCAGTTTTTTGTAATATGTACTACACGTTTGCTGCCCAAACGTTTAATAATATGTTTCTTGTTGATCGAATAATTGAATCGAATAAATGTATAGTTTGTATAGACGTAGGGGCTAACGGATGTACGGAACCCTCGGTGGGCGAGTCCGACTCGCACTTGCCCGGTGTTTTTTGTAACCCTTGGGTAAATATGGGTGAAATTGTAGTATGCTGTACCTCGTGGGGCACCTGTTCTATCACACCTTAGCGGTTAGACCAATATAAACGCCACACCCTGTATATTATTCGCTACTGCCACTACTACGTTCGAGAAAATCTCGTCTACGGTATACCTACGGGAAAACTTTGGCCGTGTGAACGTAGCATAACAGACAATGTATAGAATTTCATGAGAAAAGAGAAGCTAAGTACAGTCGACTACAATAAAATGTACTCGTTTAATCTCACAAAATGTTTAAATGCGAGTGCCATAATGAACTAACCAAAGATAGTGATGTTTGCCTCTATATTTGGTTTTTAATCGTAGGTTTCATGGTACAGTACCATGAAAGTTTATATACCTACCTAAAACCTTCCACTTTCATCCTAATTTGACGTACTTTTCATTCTTATTTGAACGTGTATCGGGATTTTGTTAGGGTTGTTATTTATCAATATTAATACGTAATAATATTTGTTTCAGTCGTTCGCAAAGGCGTTGAATCGTCCAGCCATAATACCAGTCCCGGAGTCAGTATTAAACTTTCTATTCAATCCCGAGAGAGCAATGATTTTAACCAAAGGCCAGAATGTTATACCAAAAAGAGTATTAGATTATGGTTTCTCGTACAAATACAGTGATATAGATCACGCTTGTCAGGAGTTCGCACACCTTTGTCCAAAGAAACATCCTCTTAAATAGATAAATAGGTATAAAGTGTGTGAAGAGAAAATAAAAATATCTTTAGACCACAAACGTAAGAACGAAAAAATACCCTGTGAAAAATGATCTATTATAATAATATCAGAAAACTAACTTAGCCCTGGTACTGTTGAAGCTCGCTTTTTTGACGTAACACGCTGGTTGCCCGTACGAAATAATGTCACGTTCCGCCTGAGCGGATTGTGCAAGCGAGACCGCGGAACAAGCGATAGAGAGTCACGCACAGAGTGACGCATCTATCGCTCTTCCACTCCATCGGCCGATTACGTTTGTTTTCTTATGACGTTATCACGTAAAATTATTGTCCGTAAACCGACTTTACCGATATCCCTTTTTTTACTAATATTCCAAAAAGAAAAGGATAGACAGCTGAGTGGAGTTGTATAAGTTTGAAAAGTCCCTATGTCGTGGATCGCGGATGCCAGTAACTTGGTAGCCGTTAAGTTTGCTTGTTACTCGCGTAGTTCCCAAACGGTTTGACCGTTCCGGGAACTTGATACTTACTCATTTTGGTCAGGTTAATTAGGAGAGGTTCAACGACTCTGTTGACATAGGTCCACCGAAAGTCACAAAGGGTTTTCCCCATGATGTTGTGTTCAGACTTTTCGGTAGTTTATTTCATAGGGCATGTTCGCAATGAGTCTGTTTTCATTTTTTAATATCTAGTTTACCAATTAGTCGTCATTATTTTATGCTTTCATTTTTTTTTTCATCGCGCATAGTTTTCAATTTAACTAAAGACTGAAATATGAGACCTTACCGAGGTCCCAGGATACATGAGTAAACAAAAGGAAGGTATATTGAAAAACTTCACTTGTACTGTTCCACAACATTTATTATTGTAATACCTAACCGGTTTCGCCTTTCGGCATTCTCAAAGGCTATTTACTTATTTAGATCATAATTAGTAGTGTAATTATGATCTAAATAAGTATATTACAATAATAAATGTTGTGGAACAGTACAAGTGAAGTTTTTCAATATGTGTAGCAAGTTCCATCAAGTGCCATCAATCAACAGTATCAATAATCAAAAGGAAGGTACATAGATTAAGCTCTTAGTGCCAACTGGCCAAGCCGCGCGTAAACGACGAGCGGCCAGTTGACACGTCCGGCGTGCTTGTAGTGGTGCTACCGATTCGAGCGTTTGTTCAAAGCTTGGTCTCTGTACCTACGTTTATTTTCTCATGTTCCTGGGTTTTATTAAATTTCTGCAATTTGCAAATGTTAATTTCGAAGTATGTATTTAGAATAGATCTCCAGGTCTTTGAGGTTCCATAACCTAAACTTCTTATCAACTTATTTGGGCTAGCCATCTAGCAGCGTAAAAATGTCTTTCAATAGTCCAGTAGTTATCCTTACATTTAACGTGTAATCTGAATGTCACGTTATCACGTAACTTCAAAACGGCTGGACTGATTTGGATGAAATTTGGCGGTTCCTAGATGGTTTAAATATACAATTAGTATCTACGATAGCTGGCGAAAACGGATGGACATTGAATTTTATTTGTTATTACTAGGTATTTGTATATCATATACATATTTTATGTACAAACTATTATTCTATAATGTGGTCATCTATTTTCACTTAGGGCACTAGCCAAATAATCCTACTTCCTACTAATATTATAAATGTGAAAGTTTGTGAAGATGTTTGGATGTTTAGATGTTTAGTCCGGAATAACACATAGGCCATTTTTTATCCCAGGAAAATGTTCCCACGGGAAGCGGGAACGGAAACCAAATTTTCGCGGGCGAAGCCGCGCGCATCAGCTAGTTTATTTATAAATCAAGTTTGTAATAAGTTCGTAAATAGGTACCTGAGTAGCTCAAGTTAGTTCAAATCTCGTAATATTACATTTGTTATTTCGTTTTTAATGTTAGTACGTAGGTACCTAATTACTGTTAAGTGTGTTATTTTTTGTCTACATTAAATTACAGTTTTGTTGATAGTAAGTATTTTCTTTTTTTTTATCTACTCTGATACTATAATACAAAGATTATAAAATTGAAATCAATACTAAGTATTATGACAAACATTACGCACAGGCCAAAAAAAATAGTAGTTTATGACACTGTTGCATAATATGGGTTCTTATAACACGAGTGTGTTTTAAAAAAACGAGCCGTAGGCGAGTTTTTTTATAGTATCACACGAGTGTTATAAGACCATGTTATGTACAGTGTCATACACTACTTTATCTACTCTCATACTATAATACCTGATTTCATTTTGTTGTGATATATAGTTGCTCTTTGATTTCGCCGGTAACAGGTTCATGGTCATGTTTGACGCAGTTTCCAGAATGTCTGGTGGTGTACAATTACCACCATCCTCGCTTTAAGACATGTTTTTACACAAAAACTAATTTATTTTACAAACAAAACCAAACTTTGTTTAATTTAAATGTAAAATGTTGGCGCCAAGGTGCAAACATCGATTGCGTGCGCATGCGTGTTTCTTTTTTTTTTTAGGCTGCGGAGACCATAGATTTGGGATTTTTCGCTACTCTGGAGACACATTTTTTTTAAAGTAGAGGTTCAAACTTCTTTTTCAGCTGGAGATTGTTTACGGTGTATCGTAATGATTAAAAAGTTTTATTATGATATAGGTGTCCATACAAGACCTGTATCGTTATAAAACTTTTTTTTGGCCAGTGCGTAATGTTTGTCATAATAGTATTGATTTCAATTTTATAATCTTTGTATTATAGTATCAGAGTAGATAAAGTTTTATTACGATACAGGTCTTGTATGGATACCTATATCATAATAAAACTTTTTAATCATTACGATACACCATAAACAATCTCCAGCTGAAAAAGAAGTTTGAACCTCTACTTTAAAAAAAAAATGTGTCTCCAGAGTAGCGATTGTGAAAAAAGGCGTAAATTCTTAGATATTTGGTTGTTGAAAAACCTTCATCAAGAAATAATAATATTAATATAATGTGATAAAAAAACGTAAATTCTCTTAATAAACTGTTTTTGATAGTGCATATTTTGTGCATATTTCGCCCTATTTAAGTGCATATTTGCATGCATATTTTGGCACTTTGATAGTGCATATAATCCGATGTCTAGTAATAAGGGAAGCGAAAGATTTCTATTATTTTCTAAGACTTCCTCGAACGGACGAACGTGGAAATTGACAGGTGACAAGAGTAAAGTGGAATGGAGAAGAAGTGCATAAATCTACTTTTATGATGAACTAGCAGACGTCACGCGGTTTCACCCGACTAGTTCCCGTTCCCTTGGGAATACGGGAATAAAATTATAGCCTATGTCACCCGGGGATAGTGTACCTAACTTCCCACAAGGTGAAAGAATTTTTCAAATCTGTTCAGTAGTTTCCGAGCCTATTTATGCAAACAAATACCTAATCAAATCTTTCCTCTTAATAATAGGTATAGTGTAGAAGTATAGATAGGTAGGTAGGGTAGACTGGGTACGGTTAAAACGGTGGACGGTTAAAACAACGCGAATATCTCGTAAACAGTGCGTGATGAGGTGAGGGGTCCAAGGGGAGTATGAAGCGGGTGACAAGCCAAAACACGAATTTTAGTATCACGTTGTTCTACGGGCGCTGCGCTTGGCTATAGGAGGCCCCATTGTGTTTTTTGACGGACAAGTAAGTATTTTTGTTCTAACATTTTCGCAAATATTTAGATTTTGTATAAAGTTAGAGTATTGAGAGTTTTCTTTCGTTTTAATTGAAGTTTGTAGAATATTGTAGTATCATTAGTTTTTAATTAAATGTGTAATAATTCTAACTGTGAAACTTTTTATACCAATTGGGGGGTTGGGGACAGTTGAAACATTATTTGTGGGTACGTTTGAAACATTTTATTTATTCAATTTTCTTGTTTGTCATATGCCAAGGGTACGCCAAAGAAAGACTACGAAGTATCGGGCCGACTTATCAACATGCAAACAAGCATATGAAGATGTACAAGCGGGATTTTGTTTTGTTTAGTTCGATTTTTGTTTTGTTGATAGTTAAAATAATTACCAATATCGCAAATTACCAATATTGCAAATATTACTGTCAAGAAAATCTTACTATAATTTCATTTAAGTTGTACTTGATGTAAAACTTGAAAGGCTGATAAAAATACTGTCAGGTTATAAGTATCAACAAAGACTAAACTATATTACTTAAAAAATATTTGTAATTTTCATCTGTGCCATTAAAATATTATTAGATGACTAGTTCTTTACTGTTTGTTTTTGTTATTTTTCTAATTAAACGTGATAACTTATAATATTTTGTATTATTTGCATGTGTTTCATTTGACCCCAAGCACTGTTTCAACCGACCCTGACATGGGGACGGTTAAAACAAATTACCGTTTTTTTTCAACACAATTTTACACAGAAAACTAATATAAAGTGATTTCAAATAACATTGCCCATTAGAAGACAGATAAAATGTCTTTTGTTTAATACATTTCTTTAATCGCTAACTTAACAAATTCCGTTGCTATGCCCGATAAACGCAAAAATGTTTCTACCGTACCCAGTCTACCCTACCTACTAACGACTTCGACAGCCAACGGGTCTCGAGTTATGTAGGTACTTATCCTACTGACATATTCGGGACCCAAGCGGGCCTTACATTTGAATGGTACACCTGCTGATAGTCATGAGGAGAAAAGAAAGGGAACTCAAAACAAATTCGAGCGCTTTGTATGGCTGGTTTGCAGCTGTGACTCCTAATACCTACATCTTCTGCATAGCAACATGGAAAGCTTACAATAGAATGGGCTCCTGGTTCCCACTGTGGCCGATTATGGTAGCGGCTTAGAGTATGGAACAAGTAGGTATGCTATGGTTACTCTAAGGGTAGCGGTCGGAGCACACGAGGTACCAAGAATATTCTGACGGAAGCCCAAAAACGACTGTTCTTGACTTCATATAAAGAGATACGATGGCTGGACCGAGGCTCTGGCTGGTATGGCAAATATTTTTTTTGATAATACCTAAGTAAGTAGGTATGTCCAAAATAATAGATGTGTTTTTTTTTTATTTTTACTTTAGGCGCACTGTTGGATTCCAGTGCGGGGCCTTCCAACTTTAAAAATAGTTGGACCACAGCACCTTTTGAGAGTTTCGTGGTCCAATCGTTTAAAAAATAGATACATATCTATATGTGTCTCCCTTACAGACCGCGCAACCTTATCTAATTTCTTATTCAAATCTTTTGTGGAAAATGAAGACCATTTTTTGTTAATTTTAAATGCATTTTATTTTCTCGTTGTTTACACGTCATACATGCACAGAAACCCATACCTACTTAGATACAAATTATTGTTGTCTAATAAGTTATTACTAGCGAGCGTTACTTAGGTATACTTATACAATAGTAACTTAAATATTAATGTAAAATATTCCATAAATTATTTAATTGTATTATAAGATAAGTTATAAAATATAAATTTCGCAACAGAAATAGGAATAAAACTGACTTTATCAAGGACCGACGACTTGGCTTCTTTTTATTGGCGATTTCTATTTTGGGTTTCTCTTGGTTGGTATAGGTAACTATGGAATGGAATGAATGGCGGAAATTCATCATAGAATGGCAATAGAGACGAATCTGTCCTTTCCAACGCACAACGGTCACGGATAACCACAATTAAAAGCGTAACGAAGGAATGACAAATCGCACACCTCTATAGAAAAGTAGTTTTCCTTATCGTGTTTTAGCATCGTTTTGAATGTATAATTTTAAAAGGCTTATAGGTTAGATACTAATAGATAGGTACAAGTATTGACAAAATTTTTATATTAAACAGCATTCGGCCGAGTATTTCTACGAGATTGTACTGCCCTAGTGCTTTATTTCTTAACCTAATTAACTAAGTAGTTATTACTTAATATATGTCTTGATCATTATCATATTGTTTTAAACAAGGCTCGTTCACGGATTCGCTTCGATTCGCGCGAATCGGTCGATGAGCTCTGAAACGTAATTCCTCAGTATATCCTGCCTCATGCGTCCGACATCCAATACTTCCTCGTGGTTGGCCTCGCCAGCGTCGTCGTAACTTGTGATGCATTCGTTCGTAATGAGGGAGAGAGCGAATACGTTCATGTCACAATGTCTTGCAGTGATTACCTGGGTACAAGAGTTTTAAGATTATGTCACAGACTTGAAGTTTATTGTAGTTGGAGATTGGAGGAAAAGAAAACCCATCCAAGTTGTTAGTATTTTGAAAGCTTTAAAGACTCATATTCGAATATTGTCCGACACGGGCGCGGCGAGGTCGCGTGTAGAGCTATCAGGCCTATCAGTATCACCGGTGCTGAATCTATCGTGTACCACAACTCGTTTGTAGACACTAAGGTATCGTTGTTCTTTAAACACAACTACGCGATTATATTGCTAACAAACATCATCGACCATTAGTTACTCAAGCACTTATGTCGCATTGTGCGAAAGCCATTTAGAACATATCTTGTGGGCCCATATATGTATGATCGACAGTTCGTATCTATGAGCAAAACTCGCACGAACTTTCAATAATCGCGCAATGGCGTCCAATTAGGACAGTGCCTCAGGCCCTTCGTCCTGTCCTCACGCATGTTATAGGTATTCAGAATTTCAGATGCAAAATAATTTTTGACCAAGAAAGGCTTGACTCCAAACCAAGAAATTCTAGAAGTAACTGAGATTTTATTGATTTTAGGGTGATGTATTAATTGGATACGAGTGTAGAGTGGTTACCTCATGAACGGTGGACATGCCAACAGCATCGACTCCAACCATCTTCAACATGTTCAGTTCGGCAACAGTCTCAAAGTTCGGTCCACCGAGACACGTGTATACTCCTTCGCGGATCATATTCTCTATATTCAATTCCTTGGCAACCTGGAACATTTCAATACACATTAAGAAGGGCCATACAATACACACTCTGGAGTATCTACCGCTCTGTCACCTTTACCTATAACTGTTTGTCAACAAAACAAACAGTGAGGCAATACATTCCAGCATAGGTATTCTGTATTCGATTAAGTCTTTGTGTTATCATGATGGATAAGTGTTTTAATGTGAGGTAAGTATGTGGCTAATCTGTTATATTAAAAACAAACATCGAGTCACCTAAGTAGTCGGTAAGTGCACTAGGACAAAGGACTGATAAAGAAATTAGTTTTATGATTTATTACTGAGTAACGATAAGACGGTTGGCGTAGGTAATGCACATAGTCATTATCAAATTTCATCATCATTTTAGGGTGTGTTTCTATCTTGTTTGATAATATTCTGATTACATAGGTACCTACGCCATTTTAGATGTCAGAATAGTCTGCTTGTCCCCACTACACAATGTTCCAAGATGTTCAAGAGGTGTACCTTAGAACACCTAAGTGAACCAACGTGACAGAAGTTAACCATGAAACATCTAGATGAACCAGGGGTACAAAATTAACCGGAAAGCTGGTGCACCACTGCAAGTAGCTTGTGCCCTGAAGAACACCGTACCGTAGGACTCTATTGCACCTATATAAACTGTTAAATTGGAGCTTGGTTGCAGTTTACGATTACCCACACTACATTAATTGTAGTGTTTATATATAATAAGGCTCACAATTTTATTATTGTGAGCCTTATTAATTTAAACCCATGCTGGAACTACCAATGTCATAAATTCTGTTTGATGCCCACGGAACGATTATTTATCTTTGTTTGCTGGCTTGACGTCTCGTCTTAGTCATAGAATATTATTGATTGGTAGGTATTAATGGATGGAAAACACCGAATTAAGCGGAAAAGTTTAACACCTGCCATATTGTTTGATGCAACCGGAACTACGGATACCTTATCAATATTTTATCAAATTCTATCTACATATTTCATGCATTAAGATTGTCTTAATAATTGTTATCAGTAATACCTATGTACCTATTTAGATATACTTGACCGGTTTAATCAGGTGCATTCATTTATGTAGGATAAAATTAAAATGTAGGTAAACTAGAAGTTTACTTCTCTTACGAAAGAAAGACATTTACGGTCTATTTCCAGTAGTTCTGCACAAAAAGTTCCGTGACGGAACTTGAGGCTTTTGTTCCAACGTGGGAGTTTGTCCAAGCTGTGGGTAAATAGTGTACCTAGAAGGTACCTACAAGTCCGTACAGTTGAAAATTGATCGGAAATAAACAAAATAAGTCTATCCCTTTGGGCACTGTATGATTAAGTACAGGGACTTACAAATACACACTTTTTACCCCACCTATGGAAACTATGGATAACTTTTAATATGACGACGTCAGGTCTTCGTAAATTTATAGACCACAAAAACAGTCAAAAGGGGGACTTTTATGCATAACATAATTATGATGTCATATCTCTGTAAGCATAAGTTTATATCTATGTAGTGTATAGCTTAGGTATATTTAGGGGGACCACAGATCTATGAAGTATACTTAGGTGATTGTTAAGTAGGTAGGTACTTCTTAGAGCGATGATAGTGCTTCGAGTGATGCAATAGCGAAGATGAGTGGAAATGTAGAGGTTGCACAATTTCTTTTACAATACAAACTTGTACCTATTTATTTTAATTGTATGAAACTATTACAGACATAATCACGCCTTTTATCCCCGAAGGCAGAGGCATATTACTGCCAACATTTTACCTTTTTAGATTTTTGTCCCACGTAATTGAAATGAAACTATTATAAATAAAATAAATTGTAACTTACCTCTCTGGCAATTTTTCTGAACTCGTAGTTATAAGCCTTGCTCATGGGCGGGAATCGAGGTCCAAACCTCTCATCATTCGGCCCGTGAAGGGGGTTATTGCCCGCAAAGCCCATCATGTTGATATGGTCCTTAACGATCATTACGTCTCCAATCCTGTACGCGGGGTTCAGACCACCGGCCGCGTTGGTTGCAATCAAGGTTTTTACACCGATCAGCTTCATTACTCGGACCGGCAGGCAGCACTGGAATTTGCGTAATTGACTTTGTAATAATGTGTTGTTATCTATCTACGTAAATTAATGGGGAAAGTGAGATAAGAGATGTATTACAGAGCGTTACTCTATTCTCAAGAAACGTTTGAGCGAAGTTTGCAGAAAAAGCACACCTGCTATAGTTCGCTTCAGCTATCCGCGATTTTGTGACTATACGGATGCTGGATCGCGTTTCGGCGACTCTCTGCGTTTTATCGCTCTATTGAAATTCCGCATTTTAGATATGAATGATATGATTCGCATTGCAAAGGGTGCAGAGTTGAGTCACTGAGTCCAACTTCCAAAAGTTGTCTCTATCGTCGCATTTGACATTTTTAAGTGTATTTTTATTTTGTATTTATTTTGTATATGTAAATGGCGTATTTAGCTTCTAAAAGCGACTAAATTGACGGCCCTTGCTGCCAAAAATAGCTGTATGCTGTGGCCCTTGGCAAAAACTATCCACCAGGCGTTTATCGAGTGTCATTTTGGAACACGGCCCTAAGTAGTGTAAGTTTAAGGCCATAATTCGCTATGTTTGAAATTGTCCTTTATTCTAGGTTGGTATAAAGGAACCTAAATCTGTCTAATAAGCTGGTGCATGTGCACTATAAACGTGTCTTAAAGAATGCCGCTCACAAACTCGTACCTATAGCACAACATACGCAAAAAATCAAAACCTGACCCTGCTGATTTAATTAAAGGCATTCGGCCAAGCGAGTTAGAGTAGGTAGTAAAAAGGCCAGCTGGTCAGCAAATTTACACAGTATTGGTGGTAAAACTGTTTTTTTTTTGGGTTATTATTATTGTAAAACTACTTTATGCTTGAAATTAGAAAAGGAAAAAAGAGGTTCTGAAAGGATCATCCTAAACTGACGTGTTTTTAAATGGGATATTTTTAATTGCACATCTTTTTAATTTTTCTGCAAACTAGGTAACTCCACTAATTTACTGAATGCAAACCAGATAATTAAATGCTGTGCAAAAAACCCAATTGATTAACTAAACATGTCCTACTTAAAAAACTTAAATAGGTATTACTCAGAACGAGATGACCTTTTTAATCGAATTCACACCAAAAATGTGGTTCGCACATCTAATATAATATATGATTTGTAAAACAGAAATACCAATTGTATATCAAAATACTAACTTGCACTCTAAATTGAACAATCCTGTACTATTCCGTTACAGGATTGTTCAATTTAGAGTGCAAGTTAGGTTAGGTTAGACTTTTATTTTTTTGATCAATAAAATTTAATTTTGTAGAGGTGACTGATTAAATTGGGGTTTTACTTAGAATAAACGATGTTCCTAAAAGTAAATTAGGCGATGGTTTTCCTTAAAAAAAGTTTCAATATTTTTGTTGAACTAAGGAATTGTTAGATATATATAGGTACCTACTATTTTGATAATAGTTATTCGTTCAGTAAAACAGTTATGGAAATATCATTAATCAGTTTAATGAATTTGATTTATTTAGTGTGCAAGTCAGTATTTTTGATTTTGGTTGAAATATTTAGTTCAGAAAAAGGGAATATACAGATACATGCCTTTTTAAATGTAAAACAATTCAGGCTACGCGCCGCGCCGGTGGCGACTAAATTGACAACATTTGGAGGTGTGGGGCGCAACGGGAGTTCGAAATATTACACAGGCAAAGCCGTAAGGGACATCTAGTATTGGTATTACATTATCAATATAGATTAAGTCTATAGAATGTTTGTTCAGCCTTATAACATTCTTAAGCGGTGCTTGCCCTATAATTGCATTGGATCAATATTATACTCGTTTAAAGGTCAATTATTATAAACAAACAAGTCTGTTAGGTATTCATCATTTACGTAAGTATTAAACATAATAGTCGTTAAAAAAGTGTTAATATCAGCATTGTAATTATAATGGTCTTAATAATCTTGTTTGTGTCCAGATTTCTCCCGTTTTAGTTTCAACTCGCAACTGTCTCGACTTTCCTCCTTTGCACCCATAGAGCAACGCGAACTGTCTGTAAAGGCGCGCGATGCTCTGTGTTTGCACCCCATTGACCCCATGTCAAATGAAAATTCCTACTCGATTTTTTGACATTTATGATTATTTCACTCTCTTGATTAATGTGATCAAATTAAATATCTTCTTGTTTTTGACATTTTATCCTAGAGTGGATTTATGCAAGTCGACCGGAAGGGTAAAGTATATCTACGATCCAAGTTTTCATAAAATAAAATGGAAAAGAGAATAAGTACCTACTTAGGAACGCAGGCAAAAAGAAAAAGATTGATTACTTAACATCTAACAGTCAGTCCAAATGTCAACTAAGTAGATACGCATGATCAAAATATTTAGCTACCATACCTACTGAAATTGTTTTCTTTGATAAAGACAGATTTATTAGACGGGATTATGACAAGTGCGTAAAAGTAGCTGTATATTCGTATAAGCAAAATAACATAGGGATTAAAAGGGGTTTTAGATACATATAGGATAAGCTATCTTATCGCAACCTGGGAAGTAGGCATCCGTAAACGGGTTCTTAAGACACTCACATGCCAAAAATAAGTAGAGTCACATAGATTAGAATATCATAATACTCGGGCACGGTTCCGTAACTAAAACGGAAAACGTTTGTTGTATCCCATACAACAAACGTTTTCCGTTAATTATTATTGTTATTAATTCTCATCAGTCCTCTTAATTATTATTATTTTTCTGATTTTAGTATTTGTTGTTATAGCAGCAACTGAAAATAAAACATCTATGAAAATTTCAGCTATATATCTCGGTTTCTGAGATAACCCCTCGTGACGGACAGACAGACGGACAGCGAAGTATCATGAATAGGATCCCGTTTTTACCCTTTCGGTACTGAACCCTAAAAACAATCAAAAACTAGCTGAACATTGTATAATCACAGCAATAAGTGATTGGCCCACTGACCTGTCAGAACATTTCAGTGCTACGTGTGTAATAAATAAACAAACACACGGAACTCACTAAGATAGAGAATGGGGGCCATTTAAAAAGAAAATCAACCAAGCTCATGAACTTTTAAAATGTGATGTCATTTTCAAGTTTTTTTTTCTTGTTTTATTTTTAAGGTTGTTTATTATTAACTAGCTGATGCCCGCAGCTTCGCCTGCGTGAAATTTTGTTCCTAGACAATAACATATCTATGTAGGCACCAAATTTCAGCCAGATCCGTTCAGCCGTTACAGCGTGAAAGAGTAACAAACATCCACACTCGCAAACATTCGCATTTATAATAATACCTAGTTAGATAGATTTCTGATTAACAAATTCATAATGCATAATAATAATATGTGCTAAGTAAATTTAATTATTAAATACATTTCCTAATTCAATGGCTAAACTACTACTTGACACAACTTCTCTTCTAAGCAATTGACATCGTAACTTAGTTCCTTCTTCAGGTAGTCCCAGCCTGTACTGTAGGCTTTGTCCTCCTAATACAGTTGGTCCAACCAAGACCTGGTAACGTAATAATAATGTAAATTTCACCAGCTGAGCTTTCATGTTCATTGTAAAGGCTCTTTTCAGTCCTGACGATTGTAGTCTACGTAGAGGCCATTCCCGTATTTTACAAAGACTGAGTGAGTCTGTTTCCTGACAGAATGTAGTCGGCACTATATGTAGAATCAAGTTCATGCCTTCCATGACCAGTCGCTTAGGGCTGCTGACAATTTTTGTCGTAAGGATTGAGCGTAGATGGTAACATGCGGTGTTATTTTATTGACCAGTGGATACTACCTGAAGCGTGGTCTTTCATTTTTTTCTGGCTAGCCATCTTAGAATTTTCTTCTTCTTTTCGCAAATGTATTTTTGTCACTCAAAATTTGAATAAATTAGCAATAATACTTCCATAAAGCATATTTGGTTAATATTATACCAAAATAGCGCCTTTTATTTAACTTTATTGCTATGTAGTAAAATCATCTGTTTGAAGTTTGATATAAAACATAAATGAAAACGTCAACTGCATTGAACTTTCACAAATTATGTGTCAAAATTAAAAGTAATTTAAGTATAAAATAAGAGTATTTAAGGAGTATTTATATCAACTCCGGAGAAAATCAGCCCCAAAATAATTTACATTCCCTTTTTAGCTCGGTATGGTATAAATTTCAATAAAATACGAAACACGTCTTCCATCAATTATGTTAATAATGCTATACGCCAAATTTTAAGTAGATCGGACCAAGGAATCACGTTGTCCCATACAAACTTTACCCTCCTTTTTTATACCTTTGGAGGTGGAATTTGCAAAAATGTTAAAATTACTTTTTTCAAATTGTAACAAACAACGCTCATGCCTAGTTTCATTATCGTAGAATTAACCGTTAAAGCAATAATTGCTAATAACTTTGGGTCTGGTTTGGTTTGAACTCTAGAGTAAGTGCACCAAATATGGACTGGTGCCGTAATATGGACTACCTTCATTTCTCAAAAACCGTTCGACGAATGAAGCCATCGGTCGCTGCACGCTAAACTTCACCCCTCCCACGGCTCGCCAGTCGATTGCCGGTCGGCAGATAGCGCGTACGTACTCACGGCAGCCATTTTTCGTTTTTATCGACGCGCGATGTCTTTTTTTACCTAACTTCGTAACCTCATAATTTCAGAAAATATTACTTTTTGGGAAAGTGGATTTAACTAGGGGAAAGGTGAGTTATTTTACAATTATTTACATTAAGTTGCAATATCCAATAGTTTTTATAATTTTCTTAGCAACGGTTTTAACCTAGAAATGTATGTGTATTATAGTATGGACCACCGGTATGTTTTGAAAATGGACTAGTGGTCCATATTACAAACAGTCACTTATATTTTAATTTGATTCTTTTAAGATGGCATCTACAAATTCTGCTAAAGGAAAGACCAGACGAACATGGGACAAAGATGCAATGGCAAATGCAAATCAAGCTATACGAGAAAAGCAAATGGGTTTTTTGAAAGCATATAAAATATAAAGCGTACCTAAAACTACGCTTATACGCTTTTCAAAAATGGAAGACCAATCACTTAGCGACGTTACGTATACCTACTGTGCTGTTTAACGATACCGTGCTGGCCTTTTTTCTGACAACGTTCATGGAGAGAAATGGATCCAACTGGCATAGAAGATATGGCTGATTACTGTGTGGCAATTGTGTACCAGCAATTAGTTAAATCTTAATAATTGGCTGATTTAATTTTAGGCAACACGTCCATTTTGTTTAATAATTCTGAACCCAATTTACTATGGTCCATATTTCAAACCACGTGGTCCATATTTTGTACCACTTTTGTAAATGTACAAAAATGTCATATTTTAGAAAATGTTGATTATTTCTAAGATGTTTATATTTCTTAAGAAATCTAATATTTGTTTTTGATATCACATAATCATTGAACAGTTCAAAACATACAAGGCTGATTAATCTTTATAATCCTGAGTTTTATTTCACAAAATCCTTATGGTGGTCCATAATTGGAGCACTTACTCTATATACTTTTCCGGGATAAAAAGTACCCAGTGTGGTGCCCAGGCGTTTAAAGAATAATTATACCAAGTTTCATCGTAATCGGACCGGTAGTTTTTGCGTGATGCCTGAACAAACAGACAGACAGACAGACAAAAATTTTTTGAACCACATTTTTGGGTTCGGTGTCGGTATAGTAACACCCCCTGCTATTTATTTTTTGATATTTTGAATGTACAGAATTTTCACTTCTACAGATTTATTATAAGTAAAGATATAGAATAAAAACTATTTCTTTCTTATACAAAATTTGACTTGAAAAATGTTTTACTGGAATAGATATTCATTAATGATAATGGGATAAAGTACTAATTTAACTTCACAAAAACGCTGCTATCTTCGGAAGAGGATTATAGGTACCCAGCGGTGGGCCTCAATGAGCTGAGATTAGGATATTATTATACGTTTCTAGCTGACCTATTAGCTAGCTAGTCAACTTGTAGAACCTTGGTGTTATGCATATTTCATATTTATACAAATTTCTTTAGATTTTGGGACAATCCATAAACTAGTTTTGCTGGTTTATGGATATTCGGTTTTGATAAAAATTAGCACTTAGGTATATCTGAACAAGAATAGTACCTACATACATAAATTATCTGTCTTAATTATTACCTATTTAAATATCTGCAAACTGTTCTCTTAATCAAACACGTGTTATAAAAATAAGTAATAAAAAAACCGGCCAAGTGCGAGTCGGACTTTCGCACGATGGGTTCCTTAATAAAACACGGCAAAGAATCACGTTTGTTGTAAGAGAGCCCCCCTTAATACCCCTCTGTTTTAATTTTAATATTTGTTGTTATAGCGGCAAAAGAAATTAGTGACCGACCGAAGTTTCGGTTTCGGTTTCGGTTTCGGCTAGTTTCGGCCAAAAAATCGAGTTTCGGCCGCAGTTTCGGTTTCGGCCAAAATGGGCCGAAACTTTCGGCCGGGCCGAAACTCACGTGTTCATGAATTTTGAGTGCCTGGTTCTGCTTGTGACGTGGTTGGGGTCAGCCCAACCAGTTAATATGTTACTAACCGAAGATTTAGAACTTTACAAAGAACTTCCAATCAATAGTTTTAATAATAATAAAACTTTATTCAAACCATAAGCAATTACAATCATTGAGAAGTATTAGACAGTTACCCCTGTGTTATGTCTTAGACCACCTTTTTAGGGTCCCGTTTTTACTTTTGGTTACCGTTACGGAATACTAAGCCCCATATTCATAATCGTTTATTAAATCTATTTTAGTTAAAACACATTTTAAGTCTATTGCTGTCTCTAACCATACTCTGTCATTGGTTAGAGACAGCAATAGACTTAAAGTGTGTTTTAACTAAAATAGGTTTAATAAACGATTATGAATATGGGGGTAAAGGTCTAGGACATTACATAACCCTACCCCTTTGTTCTCGGTTCCGTTGACTTCGTTGGTCGTCTGTCTGCCTGTCAGCAGGCTGTAAATCATGCTACGTGATAGTTAGACAGTTAAATTTTTTACAGATGATTATTTCTGTTGCCGTTATAGCAACAAATAATAAAAATAGACAAAATAATAACATTATAGGGGGCCTCCCATACAACATACGTGATTTTTTGCCGCTTTTCGGGGGCACTGTGTGGTTTTAGTTGGTAGGAGTTTGCAATAGCATCTATGTGTAATTCTACACTTAAAAGAAAGAAACTCATCTTTAGGTGGAGATATTTCTAAAATGAACACTTGAGAAGCTTTATACCGTTGATTGATGGCACTTGGTGGAACTTAATGCACCTATTGAAAAAATAACCGGCCAAGTGTGAATCGGACTCTCGCACGGAGGGGTAAAGCGGGACCCTATTAACGAGACATGAGGCCTAGCCGTCTGTCTGTCTACTAGTCACGAGGTTGCATCGCTGAAACCGTGCCAGATAGAGGCCTTAAATTTTCATAATTTGTGTTGCCGCTATTTTTTTAACGTGAGGAAAATCCTACAGGGAGTCCATGCCGGAGTCCTAACGACTAAAAACCACGCGTTGGGAGCCCCGAGTATGCTCTCGGAATGATGCATACCGCGGCTGCGTCTTTAGCCCCCTAAAGTTGTTCAGTTGCTATCCCGCTTCTTGAGGGTGGCGTTCATGAATCTCTCACGTCACGCTATCGTCTAGGGCCTGCTTCGATCCCCGGTCATGGAGGGTGATAGTATGGGGCGCGCCGCCGCAGACTGTGGAACTCGGGTGAGAGAGTTCTCTCCCGCTTCCTCCCCGCCGTCTCTATCACGAACATGACCTGCTCACAGAAAGAGGCCTATGGCCCCGCTCCAACGCCTCTTTGCGCCATTTAAACAATGACACAGGGGCCTTCACTTCCAGGTCCCATAGAGGGTTCCCGACTAGAAGACATGCCGCCTCAAATGAGATCGTGCGGTATCCCCTTATCACCCTGAAGCCGCATTGCTGGCCATCAGGATTCCCGCCCATACGGGGACCCCGTATAGGGCCATACTCCGCACGATCCCAAAGTACAGTCTCCTGCAGGGAGCGTTGGGTCCCCTGATATTAGGCAACAACCGCGAGAGTGCGGCTGATGCCCCCCACCCTCAGTTTTGGGAGCAAACATCGTAAGTGGTACCTATACGAAGTTCCACGGGCTATCGAGTACGAGCCCCTGATACGTTATCGAGAGCCCGATGCCGATGCTGACACCCCCTATATGTAAGCTGGATCCCGCAGGTGGCCTTTAGGGCTGCGCCTCGGCGCGTTGCTCCTCGAGCTGTAATTACGGTGTCGTCGTAACACGTTACGCTCGTAACACTTTACGTCGACACCTCTGAGCAACGGACCACGCAGCGCCCAATCGTAACCGATGTTCCACAGATGCGGTCCTAAGGCCGATCCCTGTGGAACACCGAACGACACAGTCATCTCGCCGACCATGGCCTAGCCAGTTAGGGAAAGTTATGGCCTTCTCGGAAACATAGGCCCCGACAATTCGTCGGAGGTATGGAGACATTTCATGGTAAATAAGCGCCTCCCAAACGCAGCTCCAGGGCAAGGTGTTGAAAGCGTTGGCGACGTCAAGAGACACTGCCACCACCAACCACCCTGTTCTGTTGCCGCTATAACAAAAAAATACCTACTAAAATCAGAAAAAAAGCATCTATACAACAAACGTAATTTTTGTGCCCAATTTTTGTAACGGAACCTCTGTGCGGGAATCCGACTCGCACTTGGCTGGTTTTTATTTTTTTTTCAATATGAACACGTGAGTTTCGGTTTCGGTTTCGGTTTCGGCCGAAACTGACCCTGGGGCCGAAAGTTCGGTTTCGGTTTCGGTTTCGGCCGGAAAACCAGTTTCGGTCGGACACTAAAAGAAATACATCATCTGTGAAAATTGCATCTCTCTAGCTATCACGGTTCCTGAGATACAGCCTCGTGACGGACAGACAGACAGACGGACGGCAAAGTCTCATGAATTGGGTCCCGCTTTTTACCCTTTGGGTACGGAACCCTAAAAACAGCATCTCCAATTCCTCATTCTAGGGGAGGTACCTACAAAGGTATGTATCCCACCACATAAAAATCATCTAAATTAAAGCTAAAGTTGGTAAATGCGGCTGCAGTGTAAACCCTAAACCGTAGTCAAAATAGTCGTTTCATAAGACTAAAGTAGACACTTCTTTGGACAATGCCTTTTGAACAGATCCTTGAGTGGGAGACTGCGAAGAAAGCAAAAACCTCACAACCGGAATTTCACCCGAACCAACCCCCAAAGAACCGGGATCATACTCGATCTCTAAGGCAACACACTGGATATCAGCGGCGATGTGAGAGGCGATGTGGGGCAGTTTGTGTCCGTAGGCAAAAACGCGAGAGTTGACAAAATCTGGCGGATCCTAATCGCCCAACGCTACGCAGATTGAAGGCACAGTGTGGCGGTCAATTCGCGAGTACACCCTGACTTCCGTGTGGATTTCCGCACGTTAAAAAATAGAAACCGTTGATTGTGTAATGAAACTGCCAAGCTAAACACATTTCACGCTAGATATCCGAGCCAAATTACAGTTCTTTTATGCCTTGTCTAGCTCAGAGACTCCTGGTGTTGTGAATCTACCAAGAGGCTCTAATTTATACCGATAATAAAGAGTTTTTGTTTATTACAGCAACCTAAAAGAAGCGCCACTTTAAATCACTAATAATAGACGTTATCATTAAAAATTAGTTGAATTTTTATCATACAAGGAAGGAATAACTAAGTAGTACATACATACATACATACATATACTCACGCCTTTATCCCCGAAGGGGTAGGCAGAGGCCTATACCGGCCCACATTTCACCCTGTACAATTCGGTCCCACGTAACAGGTGGTGAGCCCATCGCCGTGTTGAAATGGACCGTCGCCGTCAGAGCCTCGTCCGTTGTTCAGCAGGTGCACGAGCTTGCACGTGAGGTTGACTTGGGCCCTAAGGTGTTGGTAGGACCCTACTACAACCAAGTAGTAGGTACGTAATAATTAACGTTGTTTTTTCTAAGTAACGGTATGTAGGTACACAGGGTCATTTGAACAACCAACAACCTCAACAATCAAAATACACCAACAACCTGCTTGAACTAAATGGCTAACATCAGAAATAACAACATTTGATAACGACTTCTTCGACGACAAAAGTTCGTTACTTAACTTCGTAGAACAGTCAACCGGACCCGCTCGCTGGTGACTTCGCCACTGAAAAATTCCAGTAGGTATCTCTTGTTTTTCATGTACAATTGCCTCACCATCTTCCCCTGAGATTTATGCAAGTTTGTTTACCTAATAACAATTAATCTGGATGATACGAGTGATTTTTGTACTTATTAGCGTTTATTTCCATATGAAAGTAAAATGGAACGAGTTTACAAAAGTTGTAGAACAAACGTTGCTTGTTACGATGTTAGCTACCTATCTAGTTCTAGCAAGTTGTTGGTGCTTACAAATGACCCTATATAACATCAAACAACTTCGCACTGCCGCACGCACCTAACTACCAAATACCCCTAGAACCTTTGCCCAATAATTATCATAATATTTGTCTAACACAGAAACGAATATTTACGTTTAATAAACGATAAACTTGGTTTACTACGCATTATAGTAATATAAAGCAATACAAAAATATCTACAATGGACCTTTACGTAGGTACGATGTCTTATCTCGTTCTTCTGAGATGTGTTCAATAACAAATGATAACCCATCTCGCTGGGGGTCGACTCGCCTTGCATCAGCTGCTTCAAGACACATTCATTAGGTACTATGTTCCGTCCGTAGATAAAAATATTTTCTTTTATTTCATGACGTAAATCAAATATAGGTCGCACCATATCTTTGGCCCCTCTGAAGGTTGCCACTTTGATCGCGCAAATTTAGCCGTAGGTATTTCCCGTTGAATGGGTGTGGTAAATGTGGTGTATGACGACCTTTAAAAGATTAATTGCCATCACCATAATTCCGGCTAGGTCCATAGGTATACTCCGACGCTTTTCTACCCTTTAGTCTGCAATAGCCTCCAGTGTAGTAAGATTAACATCACGCTCAGATTGTAATAATAGTCCATAGGAATTTAATTCTATAGTAAACCAGCTAATGCCTATTACAATATAGGTACCAACGTAAGAAATTATATCATATTGGCTAATAGGCCATCTGTTATGAACTATCCAGTCTTCAATTTACCTTGTTGATATCCATACCCAATGTAAAACTTTATTAATCTAGAAAACATAACAAAAAACTACCTTCCAGAGTGGATATCCCTCGTAGTAATGGAACCTGCCCTGCATAGCCACGACATTCACATCGCTGATTTTGCCGAAGACCAGTCGTCCGTGATGACCTTCTACGGTACTAACTGGAAAGTTTGGGATGTCTTCGTAGGGAATACAAACTGGATCTTTTATGATTTCTGCTAAGGCACCTGTGGTAAAGAAAAAGAAAACATCATTTTTTGTTGTATAGATAGAGACAAAGCGAAAACTTTGTACCCCTTTTTAAGAAGATTGTAAATAGTTATTTATATGTTTATAAGGTTTATGATTTCTTTAAAAAAAATTAATTGTGCACTTTTTAACCCCTTCTTTGCGCATTTACCTAAGTAACCCCAAGGTTTGCTGGAAGAAAACTCAATAATGACTTAAGATCGCCTTTGTACAGCGTAATACTTGTACTGTATTTTGTTTTTATATTTTTATTATATTTTGATGTGCAATAAAGAATAAAAAAAAAAGATTGCACAAAAGGATGAACATCAAATTTTATTCAGTTTTTTTAAGGTGAAGAAGTCGAATGCCAAGATTTTTTTAAAGAATCACTGTCGTATTTCTGGGGTCAATAGGTTTCTAGAATATTCAAATCAGTTAGAGAGGATGAGTCTATCTTTCCTTCACAGAGAGTCGTCTCATTAGGTACCCTGACTTCTCTCGTTTGGTCCTTTTCATAATAATAGAGATGGAAAGAGGGAATTATAGCCTTTATTATAAACGGAAACACTATAGACAATGGCATTGATGTTAAATGAAGGCCCAGAGATAGTGTTGTTTCGTTACGAGGGCAAAAACCTCGTTTATGGTTTACCTAATGCCTAGTTTTATGATCAGTCGTTGTATTGAACGATGCATTGGGCGACGCCGACGTAGCCCACACTGAATTGAAATGTGCAGTTGTTCGAATGCGTTGCGGAGATGCGTTTTGTGGTGGTGAAGGTTGAACCTATATCAAAGTAATATAATAGTATTACATACAGATCGACAACTCCCTGTCGCGCCACAGCTGTCAGTAGAGTTGACGTGCGCGTTGACGGACAATTTGCTTAAATTTTATTGATCACACGCACACATTCAAGCTGGAGTTTCCGCCATATCTCCCTGTCGCGCCACAGCTGTCAGTAGAGTTGACGTGTGCGTGGACGGACAATTTGCTTACATTTTGTTGATCACACGCACACATTCAAGTTGTAGTTTCCGCCCTGTGCCTATATTATGCCTTTGACTACATACTCCTTTGGACTAAAGGGCACTATTGGGAGTTAAATCTCTGCCCGTTGTAATTGAGTCTCAACGTTTACCAGAATTTATTCAGAGCTTCGAATTTTTTTTTCTTCGTATAATTTATATTAGTAATTTCAAAGGTAATTTAAGCTTATCATTCATTTTTAAGAATATTTGTAAATGCTATAACATTTAAAGTAGGTAGGTACATATATTATACGACATACATTATTCATACGTATTCTAATTTTATTATTTTAATATTACCTACAATTGTGTTAAAAAAAAAAATGAGTTTTCTCACAAAACAGAATACTAATAAACATTTGCAAAGTATAATAAATTTTTCTTTTTGTCTTCATATTTATTAACTTAGCGATTCTGAAGTTGTAGGTTGGACATTATGAAAGGTCTGCCGATCAGGTTATCAAACTATTTTGTACACATTTATATACAACTGCTGACCCGCGCAACTTCGTCTGAGTCACATAATAGAGAGTACATCACCCGTTCCCGTCGCATTTTTGAATTCATTTGTCACAAAAAATGTGATAAATGAACAACCGCTCGACCGATTTTGTGCAAACTTCACATAAACCATCTGCTAAATAGTCCGAACAAAGCCTAAACATTTGGTTTGGATAGGTGAGCCCGTTCTTGAGTTATAAAATTACAACAAAAGAAAAGTGGCATTTATTTTTATCTATACTAATATTATAAAGAAGTAAAGTTTGTGTGTTTGTTAAATTGTAAGGGGAATCTCGGGATCTACTGAACCGATTTTAAAAATTCTTTCACCAATAGCTAATATAGCTAAAGCTACGTTATTGTGTACGTTACAGTGAATAGGAGCGGAGCAGTAATAGTAAATGTTTCAAAAACGGGGGAAAAGTTATTCCTTTTGAGAGCTTCGTTGCGTGTGCTGCATAAATATTTATAGTTATGTAAAAATATGTAAGTACAAAATTGTTTCTCTTAAAAAAGTTCTAAAAAAAAATGCGCGACAGCATGTGTCTATCTTTGGGTTGGTGCACAATAACCATTTTAATGGCAATAATTTTTTTTCTACAATAATGCCACGGGATACCTCTTTCATAAACGAAATTGTTCTTAAAAATAATATTCTCTCTTATGTGGCGCAAACGAAGTTGCGCGGGTCAGCCAGTATATCATATAGATAGACTTGTGCTAAATTAACAATAGACTGTTTACTTCAAATTTATTAGAAACCAGCTAAACATTATATGACGATACAGGACCGGTACCCACAATCAAAATCGAAGAATGATAACCAAACTTATTTTTTTAAATAAGATTCATGAAATTATTTAATAGAAGAATCGCAACCTGTAGATGAGAACAAATATATTTGGTTAATTACCTACTACGTTACGTGTTTGCAAACCTAATTCTATTTTTAGTATATTTATACCAAAAGTTATAGTTTTATTTATTCGTTTTGGTTAAAAAAGTAAGTGCTATTAATTTTTTTGTGGTTTAATAAAAAAATGGCTTCTGGCCATTCACTTTTACAAAAAAATAGTATAACAATTGGATGAATTAAATTCCTACCCAGATTATTTTATACAATAGTACCTAATGACCTTGTGTAAAGTGAAGATTTCCTACAATTAGGTCGACGCACTGAACCAGTGTTATGAATTGATTAACTAGTTATTCATTGAAATCAGTTTATCGCAGCCCCTCAATCATTTTGGGAGAGTGGATTGATGATTAGCCTTATCACGTTAGCCATACTGGTTGCTGTAGGGTTATGTTTGTGTGTTTTCCTTCATTTCTCCATGACCTCTTCTATTAGTTCAATAAATCAAATCAGCTTATGGCAGTTTACTGCTAGACGTAGGCAAATTACGCCACAATACATAGTCCTGCACCTTCCGCATCCAGTCACTCCTTGCAACCTTTTTCAGGTCGTCGGTCCATCTGACGGGGTCGTCCTACCCCACGCGTACCAAGAAGCGGTCGCCGCGGTTGGTTCTATTAGTTGGCAAGTGCATAACTTGCTGGTGAAACCGGCTTGATCTCCAAAAGACCTTGTTAACCCCAATACACCCTAGTCATCGTATGATGACTAGGTTGTAATAGGGTCTGGTTCAACAGTTGGGGTCGGCTTTCCAATCTAACTGCAGGTCTAGTTAGATAGTTCTTCAATATTTTCCGTGAAGTAACCGCCATCGGACCTCCACAACCAATTGGGGCGATGTCAAGGTTCTGTTGTTAGCGTAAGACTATTATGATTGTAGGAAAAGGGCCACCTGGAAGTCCATAAATAGGTTGAGGTCCCAGGTCGGCTGCTGTAGGGCGAACCGGGTAAGATGGGGTTACCTGGACCTGGCGGCTGTGACTGTGGTGCACTTCTGTAGTCGATGGACCACCTACTCTCGTGTTCGTTGTGCCCCTACACCTGCACAATTGCGGATCTGAACCAAGCGACGGAACACGCAGTCAATCTTGCCGAGTTTTGAGCTGGGCTTATCTAGTTATTTTAAAGTTTTAATTGTCGCCATTGACACGAAGAAGAAGAAGCAAGTTTAGCCTATATTTGTAGGTTTAATGAAAACTCGCGTGTTAATTTTTTTTTAAAACATTGTTATTATTGAATGATTTGTAATTAGGTAGGGTAAACCACCCAATCGTTGGCACTCCTCCAATTATTGGCACTTTAGGTAATTTCTAACAGAAAAAGAATGCTATTTTACTTTTTAATGCATACCTACAACTACATAATGGGCAACACCGAACTGAAATAAACTAGGTTTCCCTTATTTTTCGAAATATACTCTTAACTAAAGTGCCAATAATTCATTCTAAAAGTGCCAATAATTGGGTGGTTTACCCTATCTACTGGAAGTTAAAAGAAAAGAAAAAGAGAGGCCGTGAGTTTTTGCCAGGTTCTTTTTACTCCGGCTCTACCTATTGCGTTGCGAATCTAGCAGTAAATTTAAATGTAGAGGCAATCAACCAGCCACTGCAGTGGCTACACCAGCCACCGTAGTGCCGTCGATGTCCCTGGACATCCCGGCACTCACCAAGCCGGCCAATCGCTGCCAGCCAGCGCCGCCGGCACCTAAAAGTCCCCCACCTATCTTCCTCAGGGAGAAGGCGAAATGTGACGAACTTTCGCGTCTCATGAGAGACGCAAACATAAAGTTCAATAAGGCCTCTAACACAGGGGAGGCCATACGCATACTGGTGCCAACCATTGAGGACTACCGTAGCCTCACAGGGTTGCTCAGGAGGAAAAACTGGGCATACCACACCTACGCCCTTGCAGAAGAGCGTAGGGTCAAAGCGGTGATTCGTGGCGTACCCCACGAATTATCCAACGAGGCCATCTTGAAGGACCTCAAAGCCCAGGGCCTTCCCGCAGAGGCTGTGCACAAGATGTGCAGCCGAACGGGAAGGACTTACCCCTTAGCACTAGTAGTGCTAAGGGGTAAGGAATGATCCCTCTTCTAGGGATATCTTCAGAAAGAAGATAACCGTGTGTGGACTCTCCAACCTAGTTGTAGAGCCACCACGGAAGACTGGCATGCCGGGGCAATGCCACCGATGCCAGCTGTACGGCCACTGAGCTAAGAACTGCACCGCACCTCCGCGCTGCGTGAAGTGCCTCTCACCTCACGCAACAGCGGAGTGCAAACGCACAAAGGACGCGGCGACACCTCCTGCATGCGTGCTGTGTAACCAACCGGGTCACACAGCCAATTACAGAGGTTGTCCGAAGGCTCCGAAGCCTAAGGTAGCCCCCAAAAAGAAGGCCCCGCAGCGGCCCCCTCCCCCAGCAGTAGCTAGGTCAGCCGAGAACTTCTCGGGCCGAGCCGAGAACTTCCGGCTCTAGGGAAAGGCTTAGTCAAGCCGCAACCCACACACCCCGCTCCTCAAGTCTGGGGACCACGCGCGCGGACACCGCACACACCATCGCGGACACCGCACACCACACCAGCTAGGACTGGAGCACCAGCTCCAACAGTAGCAGGCGCCAGTGCGGACATCGCGTATTTTCGCGATGTTATGCAACCATTAGCGAGCCGTCTCTCGGAGATCTCGCTAATGGTTGGTAGATTCCGTGCTGCCCGCACTGCAATCGATAGGGCCATTGTGCTGGCAGAGCACCAGGACCTCATACTTGCACTTGAAGGATAAGATGTCAAATATGCCACCAAAAGGTCGGATTAGACCAAGGGGGCTGACACTAATGTCATTCAATGTTCGAAGCTTATCTTCGAATTTTAACGAACTCAAAGAGTTCGCTAAAAGCGAAAAGTATGACCTGATTCTGCTTCAGGAAACGGGGCTAAAACCAGGGGACCGTCGTAAGTACACCTTACCAAAGTACAATCTGTTACGTAGTGACAGACTTGTACAACTACACGGAGGCACCGCGATCTACTATAGACGCGACCTCCATTGCATACACATCCCAACTCCCATGCTAGAAAACATGGAAGCGACGGTCTGTAAACTAGCTATGACGGGCCACCCCTTACGATAGTTTCAGTTTACATACCATCTGGAAAAACACCACTTGCAAGTGATTTCAGGGCCCTCCTAAACCTAGGAGAACATACTATCCTCTTCGGCGATTTCAACTCCCCACACTCTGAGTGGAACGGTCGTAAAACCACGACGAGTGGGAGGCGTCTCCGAGAGATAGTATCAACCTTAGAAATGGAAGTGTTCAGTCCTTATGACTGCACACATTTCCCAGATAATTTAACACATGCGCCCGATGTTCTAGACATGGCCATTGTTAAAAACATATCGTTAGCGCCCGGTGCGATCGAGACCTTAGACGACCTAGGGTCAGATCACCTTCCAGTCATGCTCAAGTTGGGTCCTGCGGATACAACACGACCACACGTTAGGACATTCACGAACTGGGAAAAGGTGAAGTCATCCTTGGCGACAGCCTTGGATGACCCCACCTCCCCTATACACACAGGTCTCACTACACAACACTTTGATAGCCGGGCCAAAATCGACGCTAGTGTCGATACACTCACGCACTTAGTATCTTCAACGGTGAAGGACAACTCGAGAGAGGTTACACTTCCTAGGAAGTGTAACCTGCCGCGGGAGGTCAAAGACCTGTTGAAGGCTAAACGGGCGGCAATGCGAAGAGCCGCTGAATACCCGACTCCCGCTCTTAGAGCGGAGGCGAACCGGTTAAAGCGCGAACTCAGGTCCCGCCTGAGTGATCTGAGGAACGACAGATGGGGTGAGCTCATGGAGGAGGTATCTCCATCCCATGTAGCGTTTTACAAAGTTGCGAAAGCACTTCGTACGGACCCCATTGTCACCATTCCTCCACTCAGCCGCCCTGATGGCTCCTTCGCATTTGAAGACGAGGAAAAGGCGGAATGCTTTGCAGACAGCATTGCAGATCAATGTTCCCCCTCCAAGATGCCGTATGATACGTCACACGTTCGCATGGTGGAGAGGGAAGTAAACCGGAGAAACAACCTCCCTTTGACAGCACCCGCGGTTGCGGTATCACCTGACGAGGTGAAAACCTACGTCAGAGGGCTAAAAGTCAGGAAGGCTCCCGGTGCCGATAACATCTCCAATGCTGCACTAAAGCATATGCCAACCCAGGTACTAACAGTACTTTCTCTCATCTTTAATGCCTGCTTCGACCTATGTCATTTTCCAACTCCTTGGAAAATGGCAATCGTAATCGGCATTCCGAAGCCCGGTAAAGCTCTACACATCCCGGCTAATCATCGCCCTATTAGCCTCCTCAAGGCTATGGGCAAACTGTTCGAAAGAGCAATACTCTGTCACGTAAGAGAGTATCTGTTCCAGAACGACGTCATCATACCACACCAATTCGGGTTCCGACCGCAGCACTGCTGCACGCGACAGGTCCACAGAATAGTGGAGTACGCTTTAAACGGGTTCTACCCACGAAGGAAAAAGACGATCGCGGTCTTTTTCGATGTGGCCAAAGCCTTCGACAAGGTTTGGCACGTAGGGCTCGTTTACAAGCTTTATCAGTCAGGAATGCCTGATCGGCTCGTCAAGCTTATTCAGTCATTCCTGGCTGACCGTAGTTTTCGTTATAGGCACGAGGGGTATTTATCAGCACCGCGTACACCAACAGCGGGGGTCCCACAGGGGTCCCCCCTCTCACCGTTACTGTACATTGCATACACCAACGATATACCCATTCCCACTAGGGGAGTACAGCTATCGCTATTTGCGGACGACACGGCGTTGTACGTAAATAGCCCTCAGGTCGCGTCAGCTATAAAAAGGCTACAGCCTTCGATTAATAGGTTAGGGGTGTGGTTTCACAAGTGGCGCATCGAAGTGAACGCAGACAAGAGCGCTGCAATCCGCTTCGACGCGAAACGGAGAAACACACGAAAACGGCCACTTCCGCAGGCACCTACTCTCTTTGGCAACCAGATACCGTGGCGAAGGGAGGCAAAATACCTTGGCGTCACTCTTGACGAAAGGCTATCTTTCCTCCCACACATTCGCCGAGTGTCAAATAGAGCTAGGTTTTATCTAGGTAGGCTCGATTGTATGCTAGGTAGGCATAGTAGGATGTCGCTTCGCAACAAGCGAACACTCTACAAGGTATGTATACGTCCTGTACTAACTTACGCCTCCCCAGTATTCGCACACATAAATCCCAAGTACATTCACAAGTTGCAAATAGTTCAGAATAACTTTTGTCGCCGGGCGGCTAACGCCCCATGGTATACTCGTAACGCAGATCTACATAGAGATCTTGACCTCCCTACTATGCAGGAGTACCTTAAAGCGAGTTCGACCCGCTTCTTCAACAACGCAACACAACACTCAAATCCTCTCATTAGAGAAGCAGCGGACTACGAACCGCGTCAAATTCTCCCAACCACGCCTCATGTTACGAGGAGGCCGCGTCATTCACTATCCGATCCCCCGAATAGGTTAACCAGCGACCTGTTAAGCCTTCGTGCAGCATAGGAATCTGGTCCCCACCCAAGTTAGGAACCCGAGCCATCATTCGCTCCCTACACATCAGTCCACGACGGGGATACTTACTGCCCCCGCCGTTAAAGTACTTCACAAGCGTATGCCCAGCGTCAGCTGAGTGACGCTGCGTCACCCTTCCCTAGAAGGGTGATCGCTTCCGACGAGTCTCCAAGGCCCAAGGGCTAGAGGCTCAAGGTAGAGTTTAGTCAGTAAGAGTCTGACATAATCACACGGCCGGCCGAGTGGTACGCATGTAGCGTTCTCTACCTCCACCCCTCGCTCCCGGGTGGTGCCTTAGGGCTGAAAAAAAAAAAAAAAAAAAAAAAAATTTGGACGTTCATAAGTGTTACATTGTGACCTATATGAATAAAGATTTTATTTTCATGTTTTCTTTATTCACAATGCGTTGAAGTCAGACATTGCGTCACATCCATCGTGCTGGGCTCATCCTTCCACTTACCACTTTGATAGAATATTTCGAAACTGGATGTGAGATTATCTATATTGTTAAATGCATTACACCCTAGTCTGACAATTATTACTGCATTCGTAATGTGATATTTGGTATTTACAGTAAACAAAATCATTTAGATGACACATTTGATACAACAAATACCTTCGTTAATGTGAGACACGCCTTTGAAGAGGATAAGAGCAACAGAACATTAAATTCATCAATTTACAATCTCATGAGTTCATGACTGCTTTAGTGAATGTCATCATCTATAAATATCTAGAAAAGCATTGTGACTTTTATTATCATATCGTTTGAGTAGGCACATAACCTTTAACAAAGTAATTTAAAAGAAGGCGTTAAAATTATAATTGTTAAGATTATTAATTTATACCTACTATTAATTGATGGCCCTTGATTGAACTTGCTGCACATATTGAAAACGACACTTGTACTATTCCACAATATTTATTATTATAAACCTGACCAGTTTTTTCTCGGCATTTCCAAAGGTCTAGATGAAAGGACAAGGTACCTAGTAATGCCTCAGAGACAGTGGAACAGTACAAGTGTCGTTTTCAATATATAATTGTTAACCCTATTCTACCTAGTTACATTTCTGTGGAATTCTATACATTTGTGTGGTGCAGTGTATACATGCATGCGTGCGTGCGTTAGTGCGTTCATACTATTTTGTCGAGACACTGTAATTCCCTAACGGCTTGGAGGATCTTTACGATAAAGATTTATAGTTGGGACATCGCCTATAAAGATAAATTGCCAAACATGTGGCCGAAATCCAAGAGTGTAAACGGCTTCATCCCGTTCTCCGACCCGAGTTTATATTCTTTTTCGTTTATGAGGCGATATTATTTCTGTCGATGAGATCGAAAATGATAATGATCCTAGATTTTCCTTTGGTAAGTCATGCAAAAAAGCAAAATAATATATACCGTCTTGCCAATACGCACCCATCCCAGAACCACAGATCACACCCACGCTGGGTATCTCCGAGATGCGAGATAGCAAAAAGTTTGAGGTCTCCTGCAACGTCTCGTACGAGTATCTGAAAAGAAAGAAAAAATGTTAGGGGATATCATTATTAGTGCTGCACATAGGTTTTTAGTTATTTAACCTTATCCAAGTATTAATATTATACTTATAGAACAAAGTGGTTTGAATGTGAGCAGTAAATTTCGGAACTTCTCGATCGATTTAAAAAATACGACATTAGTAAACCAAATAATTATTTTGTATTAAATAATAAATGTAGGTATATAAAAAAAATACATTATAATATTGTAAATAAGCATTTGAGGTTCAATTGGGGCGCGGCATATACCTAGGTACCTATCTTTGTTATTTAGCTGAAACAGTTAGTTATATTTATACTGCTCTACATTTAATAAAATGGCAGTATAAAACTCATGTAGACTGAATAGTTTCTAGTGGTATAATAAGAAAACGCTTATTCTGTTACGATATTTGAAGGTTATTAACTGTTTTATTCGCCGAAGGTTTCTTCGAATGCCACACAAAACGTACGTCCTCTACACTTCCTAAAATTTTATAAGAAAATGATAACGTGTAGAAATAAATTTATAAACTATTTTTTTACGCTGAGCTAATGCCCGCGGTGTCGGTCGCGTTTTGAAGGTTTTCCGTGCACGATTGCCGCAGTAACTTGTTCACATGTCAACAGTAACTTCTCGAGGCAGAAAATCGCATTTTGGGTGGTGAGCGTGTTTGAGTAGCAAAGTTTTTTGAGACTTTCACATTTACAATTAGACATTTGAAGGATCGATCGTTAGGATAAATTCACAATTGTGTTGCCAACATTTACTTGAAAATACTTTGATGGTCACTAACACTAGAGAGTTAACGGGATATTTACTGTGTAACAATGAGTATTACTGATATTTCGGTTACGGATATACCTACCTACTCAATGAGATATGGTTGGTAAATATCCCCTTAACTCTAAGGCTCAGGCTACATTTGCGATTACCACGGGAGGTTTCTAACCTCAAAATGTCAAAACCAATGAAACCGTAGACTCGGTTTCATTGGTTTTAACATTTTGAGGTTACAAACCGCCCGCGGTAACCGCAAATGCGGCCTCAGCCTTATACCCAATTTCTGCTTATTGGTTTTGACTTTCTGACCTTTTCTACTACGGTAATCTATTAGGTTCATGGTCCCACATCTCTGGTTTTTATTTTCCTACAACCATTTCCAGAATTTGGCTATTACCGGTTTTCAGTGACGTTTGGTTGTTCATGGCGGTGCTGACGACCTTCCTGGCGGTAGCTCTCGACAATCCTGCAAACGCGCTAACCGCCGTTATTTGAAGATAAATAATCTCAATTACCAACTCTACACCCTTTTCTGGAGAGGTTAGCTAGATATTTTGTTCACGAACTTTCTCATAACTTTTATTTCTGCAAATTTATTTGATTTTCGCCAAAGACACGAAAAGAACTCAGAACGATCAAACTCTTCTTGTCACAATTTGAATATTCTATTGACTGTATGTATGACTCTACTTATTGGTACCTACACCTTTTTTTATTTTTAACACAAGTCAGTTTTTAATTATCCTCCATGTTTTCCCGCCTACTTCTATAATCTCTATCTTGGTATAAATAATATACTTTTATTCATTTATGAAAATAAAAATGAAAATATCTTTATTCATTTAGGTTACAAAGTAACACCTATGGACGTAAAAATTTTTGCTTCTACATTAACATTTACTTCCAGATTCGCAATGCAATAGGTAGAGCATGTGAGGAAGAACCTGGCAAGAAAACTCACGGCCACTTTTTTCTTAGTACATTCGTTTGTAATGCAATAAAGATTAACAACGTAGACACAAGCGACGTTAACAATCGCGCCCGTTTAAGTGAGGAGCAAGCAACTCATGTCCATGTCTCTGTTATCTCTGTATCATTAAAATAGTCGTCAATAGTATAGTATGCCCTTTTTAAAAGATGTGCCTTAATTTCAATTTTGAATCTATATAAAGGAAGGTTCATAATACCTAAAGGTACACCAAGTCCTTCGAATGAGTCGTGTTCCGTATGTAATCGAAAAACCTTTTTTTGTAGTGTATTTTAGGTAGTTTATACTTTACCTACCTAAAATACACTAGGTACACAAATTAATAAATATCAATTATTGAAATAATTAAGTTTTACACAGATAGTGTAATATGTTTTGTCTTTTGAAGAACATAAACGTATCAGTGTACTGACGTATTCATTTTTACATCGATAAACAACGACACTGGCAACACAATTGCATCATTGTACCATCACCAAATGGTCATTCTGATAAATCAAAATCGGCTACATATAATAATAACTGCACGTCTTGAATGCAGATAGCCACCACTGTGACCCCAAAATGTTAAGGTTATGTTGACACTGAGATAATGAGACTACTCCAGGTACCACAACGAAGGGCATTCATGATCAAAAAGAAAATAAATTCATTCATATCTAAATTAGTATTGATAATAGTAACGATTTATTCACTGAGAATAATACCTATGAATATTTAAATGAACATACTGAAGATTATAAATGCTTTTTGCCTAACTTTTTTAGCGTAACCTCGCAGTGTTTTTACTAATATAGGTACGCTAGCGAAGGAAATGTACAAAAAATAAACACATTACTTCTGTATATGCATAAATAATTGAGCTATTCCCACAATTACTACGAGCGTACAAGCAAGATCTACTTATACGGTTCGCAATTACATATAATTTAGAATTTTCACAGCAGCTGCCTGCGTGACGGTGATGACGTATAATAACTACGAGGATCCTCCTCGTAGTTATTATACGTTTCCTGCATTCCTTTCAATAAATGGTATTATACTGATACGAAGTATTTTTATGGAACCACCTGCTACATGCACTCGTCAGCAGTTCATGAACGCTTTGTAAAAAATATGGACAAGGCTCTCACAGCTCCTCTTGCTCAATATACTGTTATGCGATCACTGTTTTAAACATGTTAGGTACGCTATCGCTGAGATTTGCGACTATTTGTAGAGTTTCTATTGAAAAGCGTTTCGTGGTCCAAAAGACAATTTAAATGGTAATTATCAAGCAAAATTAAGCGGTCTTGTGGGCTTGAAAATAGTATGCTCCTGACCTTCGGATAAATAGGCGTGACTGTGAGTTAAAACCAAGCATTCATACATAAAAATCCTTAGCTTTTTCACGTAGGTAAAAGGCGTAATTTAAGTGTGACTGCGCAGGTATTCTCAAAGACATTGTATTCATTCATAATTGTTCGCTGCAACGATGACTAAAGTTTCACTCGAAAGCAGATAGTCAGAATTTTCTTGTAATCTTAGTACCAGTGAATCGATCGATCAATCAAACAATTCCTTTTTCGGCAGTCCGTTGCTGGAGATAGGGCTCTTTCAATAATTTTAGGACCTTGCTGTACTACCCTTTACCCTGGTCAGACGGGTTGGTATAGAGTTAGGTTTTGTGATTTCCTTCTCATTACAATGAGTTCAACGGTCAGCCGATACCACTTGCAGTTAACGCTGGCTTGGGCCCACAGAAACCAGAAATCTTTTTTCTGATATCTGTACTTGGACCCCTACAATCTTGGTAGACTTGTTGTTAATAACATTTCATAAATGCTTTCTTGCTTCAAGTTTATTTTCTAGTAAGTCACAGATATTTTCTGTCTTTTTCTTTTTCAAACGATGATTTGTTTAATTGTTTACGAAAATGTTGTAAACTAATAATAAGATATTAAATGATTTAAGCATGTTATTTGGATAATTTTCAATAGCACGTACCTATATCTCTTTATCACATTGCGTTTAACACACTCTATCTAATTTTATCAATGTTAGTAATTGTGTATTCGCCGTAAATTAGTTTTGCAAAACGTAGGTACCTATTGACAAACTGCAATTTTCAGTCTTTTAAATGATTTTCTTAAATCTTTTTTTTTTCTTTCTGCAGCCCCTTTACAATTCCGCCCTATAGAACCTTAAAAGATGTGGAGTGTGGTGGTGGAATTTTTGTTAGCTCCGGTACAATTAAACGAATCCAACACGCTACTTTTGATACACACACCACCTACGAGTATTAATATTATACCAATGCATATTTTAACGAAACCTTATACCTAGGTATTGCTTTTACCTACTTTATTTGATTGATGGAATCATTAGAATCTCACCACATAATCATTATTATTTATTACATCATTCCATAAACAAAAACATAATACAAAAAAATCTATACCATTTACCTACTAAACCCGTTTCTGCGTTAATTTCGTTATCACCGACGGCGATTATGATAATCCTTTTATCAAAGTGAAGTGCGTAAAATGTTTACACTGCAATTTCACGAACGCGCATCGCATGTGTTGTTATAGGTACAGTTTAATTTGATCTCATTTAGGTTACGTATCGAGGCAATAAACTCGATTTCAAGGCCCATAACATCGATTGGTAGACGATTGTTATTGATTTTTCATTTAACCTTTGTTGTATTTTGTATTATTATTGTCTTGGTTTTTAAAATGTACTTTGGATTGTACGGTATGCGATCCCATGTATATTTACGTGTGGTAATGTTCACGGTTTCAATGCCTTCTGCTTTGTTTCAGCTAGAATAACACCTTAAGAGATGACGAAGCCATTGATAATTCTCTTAAATCTTGTTTAATTATTATTGTCTTCATTTTGTGAGATCTACCACGGTAGGTGGCGTCACTTCGTTTCAGCTATAATAAAATGCGAAGTCAACAAATTATAGGTAAATGCTTACCATTGCAATTAATATCTCTTCAAGTTCTTTAATAACCTTCTGTATTACTTAACGTTTTTCCTTGTTGTTCTAATTAATAGATATTGCCTCGAATTTTATGTACTTTTTGCACGGCAACTGTCTTCTGTTTTATTTTAGCTAGAATAAAATTTTAACCGAGAACTACACTATTTTTAAATTTTTTTTTTTTCATAATTATTGTGTTTTGTAGTAAACAAACATTCAGTGGGGGCAAGTTTACATCATGCATAGTGGACAGTTTATCGTAAGTCACTGATTAGACTCCGCGTAGAAAAAAACACCGGCCAAGTGTGAGTCGGATACGTACACGGAGGAATTCGTACTAAAAAAACTGTAAAAATAATGTTTATTGTATGGGAGCCCCCACCTTGACTTTTTTCTGTTTTAAGTATTTGTTATTATAGTGGAACAGCAAACGTTATTTTCCTCCTTGGGAAAGCCTTAAATATATTTTTAAGCTATTGCATAGCTTCTATCGCGGGCCTTGCGTGGAGACCGAATCCAGAAATTGTGTCACGAAAACGAATCACACTCTCGGCTACCTTCGGCCACGTTCGTGTATCTCGTCTCGCACTTCATAAATTTTTTGTTTACGTCAATAATGAACTCTGCAGTCGTTATTATATTATGTCAAATAATCCGAAAATTGATGCTTGTACCCAGAATCGATCTTGCGCCTTCTGCGTACCGATCCGCGTCTTAACCACTCGACCAAAGTTGAATTAAGAGTTCTGGTCGAATTTAGAGTTCATAATGTGAAATGACTTTCGATGCTGTCAATTACATTAGGTGCTGTCAATTTACTTAGTCTAAATAAAAATTCGACTATAGGTGTATAGGTATTCATCGTCTATGTACAACAGTGAACTGTACTCGTATAATTTGTGTAAAAAGTGTTTTAAATATGAATGCCTAAACAAAGTGCATTTATTAATGAAGAAAGTCACGAAAAATAGTGAAAGAAAATGAGTGAGTAGGTACTCTATATACATACATTTTATTATTATTATCACCAATGCAGTATTTTTTTTATTTTGTTAATTTATATATAATACTGCTATAAAGATAACCAAACCCGGGAGTACGTTCCCATGGGAAGCGGGAAGAAAATTTCACGCTGACGTAGCCGCGAGCGCCATCTATCCCATACCTATGTACTTTAAACGTGTCATAAAAGTCACAACAATACCATACATGCATACATAGCACTGATCTGTATTATTACCTAATACAGATCAGTGATACATAGACGCTACTCTATGCATATTTCAAAGAATGTCTATTATTACCATAGATTTAGAATTTTTCGCTACTCTCAATAGATATACAAAGCGTGCGAGCGAGACCTCATTATCCATAGCACTTAGCTCGAGAGGAAAAGAGAAAGCAAATTTATTTATTTATTTATTTATTTATTTATTTGTTTTAGGAAGGCTTACAGACTAATAACAATGTATATATTATTACTTTATGGTTACAATATAGCTAATTACAAGCCTACACATATATATATCTATCTTAGCACTTAGTTACTCCTAAAAACCTCAGTTTCAGATTCTGGTTTAACAAAGCTTACACAATAACAAAAGATATGTAAAGTACGATGTGATGAGAACAAAAAGAGGAAACAATGTTTTTCCTACAAAAACAATTTATAAAAAAATAACAATAACAATGAAAGACATGCACAAAACAGAAAAAAAAAATTCAAAACAGACGTATAAAGCACTAGATCAACCTGCGGCATGTTTAACTCTAAACTGATTGGGTTCTTCGACGGCGCACAGCACCCGTACCAAAGAACTTATCACCCATGCGTCTTTTAATTATGTTTGAGCTTGTACAGAACAAATCTATATCGAGGGGTATCGAGACCTCATTAAACTTTTTTACACTTCGGATAAGAAACCCACCGCGTCTATAATTAGTTGAGGCTACAGGGACACTCAATACTGGCCGCTGTCTTAGGCCCAGTAGGTTGGTGCGGAGGCCCACATTAGCTAGAAGATCCTGACAGTCTACAGAGCCATTCACGATTCTAGCCAAGTAACTGACGTCACTCACGTCACGCCTATATTGAAGCGGGAGAAAATGATATTTTTTACATCTAGCAATGTAGTCGGACGAAAACTGTTTAGCTTTAAAATCTAGGTATCGTAGGAATTTAGCCTGTACTTTTTCTATACGGGATATATAAGTATCGTACTGCGGGTTCCACACCTGGGATGCGTACTCAAGGTGACTACGGACGTATGAACAAAATAGTATTTTTACCGGCTTCAGTGATCGGAACAATGCTGAAGATCTTATGATAAAACCCATCAATTTTAAAGCTTTTTTAACTACATAATCTATGTGTTTGTCATATATTACTTTGCTATCTTGGATAACTCCTAGGTCGCGAATATGATCCACTCTATTAATACTTTGGTTGTTTAATGTGTACCTACTATCTATATATACAGGCCGCCGCGTAAAACTCATGTAGCAACATTTTGTGATATTTAACTGCAGCCTGTTACGCGAGCAGTAGGCAACAAATCTGTCAAGATCTTCTTGGAGCAGAGTAGAATCATCCAAACTATTTATTACTTTTAAAATCTTCATGTCGTCTGCGTACAACAATATTTTAGAATTGAGGAAACAGTCTTTAATGTCTGATATAAATATATTGAACAAAAGAGGTCCCAGGAGTGATCCCTGAGGCACGCCGGAAGGCACCCCACTCCATCCAGATGTGTACCCATGCAGCACAACAGCCTGTGTGCGATTGTCAATATAAGAACAGAACCACCGATACAAGTCACCGTGTATCCCAGCCGCCTGTAACTTTTGCAAGAGCACTCTATGATTGATACGATCGAAACATTTGCAATAATCTGTATAAATAACGTCTACCTGTCCATGTTGCTCCATTCCTTTTACGATGAAATCATTAGCTAGGACCAGATTTGAAGTAGTGGATCGTTTAGGAATAAACCCATGCTGCTCGTCACCCAAACTATGCTGTACAGCAGGGTAGACAGCATTATAAACTATCCGTTCTAGTGTCTTAGCAAATAAGCATAACTTCGATATTGGACGGTAGTTTTCCACGCTAGATTTGTTACCTTTCTTCAGCACAGGCGTGATAAAAGCCGATTTCCATATCTGCGGCACCTCACCCTCATCAAGTGATCGCTTAAAAAGCATAAAGATAGGCTCAACCAAGGAGTCCGCACAGTTAACGATGAATACGGGTGATATCATGTCAGGACCGCCGGATTTAGTCATATCCAATGCCTTCAATAGCTTCAGAACGTTATTTTTTGATATGTCCACTGAGCCTATGTAATTTACATTATGGTACGCATTAATCTCATCAATCCCACTATTCGAGTCAGAATTTTGGAAGGTGGACCTGAAGTACTCCGAAAATAAGTTACTAATTGCCTCGCCCGTATCAGCAGTCAAACCCTGATAATTCATCTTATTTGGAAGTCCAAAATTACTTTTACTCCTCTTTACGAAGGACCAAAACAACTTAGGATTGCTTTTAATAGATGATTCTACACGATTAATATATTTTTCGAAGCATTCTTTTTCTAAATAGACTACTCTACTACGTAAAAGAGAAAATGAGTTATAATCAGACAAGTTACCATATTTTTTAAATTTTTGATGAAATTTATGTTTTTCCTTCAAAATCTTTACCAATGCAGAATTATACCATGGAGGGTGTGATGTTTGTCTTACAGATTTATTAGGAATATATTTGTCTCTTAGGTCGTACAGTGTTTTATAGAGAAGACTAACAGCGTTGTCCAGTGACTCAGTAAGTAATAATAAGTTCCAGTTTATATCATTGAGCGCCGACTTAATGGAGTTGTAGTCACCCTTGTAATAAAGATATTTGTTACAGGTATTTTCTTTCAATCTATGCAACTCCGCAAATTCCGCACAAACAACAATAGGTATATGATGATTATCAATAGGCACCAGCGGAGCGGTGCACTTAGTTACTGTCACAGACCCATTGGACAGAACTAGATCTAAGATACGACCGGTAGTATTATTTCTAAAGCTATTGAATTGGGATAAATTGCAAGTATTAACCGTATCAAAGAACTCCGTCAGCTGACTAGTAATATTTATTGGGGATAAATAAGAAACATCAGTGTTGGTAGCCCATTCTACCATTTTATTAAAATTAAAATCACCTACCACTACAAATTTGTCCAATACGTGGGATAGCATTAGATCGTTGAGTCTGCTTGTAAAGTTTTGTAATTGGATTGTGTACGAATTCCCTAGTTTTTCATTACACAGGTACAGGGCACAGATATGAATGCTGTAACTTACCGATGGTCTTGACCTCTTCAGTGTAAGGGAGACCCAAATGTCCTCGGCAGAACTACGCCAATCACATCTCTCAACGACAGTCAAGTCATTCCTCACTGCCACCAATACACCACCACCTTTCTCCTCCAAAGTACGTTTATAATCACGATCACGTCTATACACCGTATATCTCATATCAAATAGCTCACTGTCATAAATGCCGTCTAATAACCATGTCTCCGTGATTATAATTACGTCGTATGAACTTAAACACAAATTTCTCAAGAAAGTTCGAGTTTTTGTACGTAAACCGCGTACATTTTGATAATAAATTTTAAGTACAGACATTGCTAGGCCTTACTATTATTATATTACTAATTAATACATTATTATGATACGAAAAAACGATCAATCTCATCATAAAATTGAAAAAAGATACCTTAAAATTATTCAATACTAAACGACAGTGGGTTCGTGATAGATTAAAGTTTGACGGTAGTAGTAAGTAAAATAAGACACAGTGACGATTGACTGGCGAACTTTGAAAGACTCCTATAAACCAGTTATCAATAGAAATACGACGGCTATTGAAGTTTAACTGATAGGGAATTCCCAACACGGTACAATAGAAAATGAGCTCTGTTTTAAGTAGGATAAGTTCTAATTTGGGTTGCCATATTATAATTATAAAATAAGATAGTTTTATACTTTTTTTCGAAATATTCAAATGCACAATGAGGTGACACAGTGCTAGTTGTAACACACCACCAGCAACTTGCGGGCAGCGATTCTCAAACCGCAGGCTAATCCAGACCCCATAATGTTTACAAACTAAGCTAATAATAATAAAATTATAACAGTAATTTGACATGTTTAGCACTACACGATCTTGGAGAGTTCCTTTTCCGATGTTACCATGATAATGTGAGAGGTGTCGGTCTTTCTTACATGTATCTTGGCGTGTTTCACCCATATATATTGAAAATTTGCGTCCTTTGCTGCTTGCTTGGCCTTGGAAAGTAGAATTTTGTTGTGAATTGTAAGGTGATCATTTATGTAAATCCTTTGATTGCCTGATAGCCCCATACGATCTGATGTCAGTGCCTTTGTTCTAAAAGCCATTCTGGCTGCAGCTATGAAGTCTTCCTTCACATATCGATTCAAGAAACAAATGATAATTGGTTTGATTTGATCTTTTGCGCGTGTTGGTACTCTAGTTATGTAATTAATTTGCGTTTTTGTTATAGGATACTGTATTTGCGACCCAATAGAAGATAAAATTTGGAATAAATTCTCATTATTGGATTGTGGTACTCCTTTAATTTCCAAATTATTCATTCGTCTCCATTGTTCATCGGCATTTGACTCTTTCTCTAATATCTCTAATCGAGCTTCGAGGGAAACTATCTGCTTCTGGGAACCCTCTACCTGGCCCATACGCTTCTCCATGTCTTCGAATTTTATAATATTTTCCCTTACAACTTTATTTGTGTCACTCAGCGAGGCTCGAATTTCAAGTAATTCCGTCTTCAACTCCATGATTTCCTCCTGCAATGTTGCCAAAGGTGCCAGTTTCTCGGATAGTAACTTTATTTCGTTGCGTATCTCTCTCAGCACCAGCGAGTCAGTCTCGATCCTAGGTGACGACGGTGGTTGACCTGTAGTAGACTGCTTGCATTTCAGACATCGCCATGTAAGTTTACGGTCCCCTAGCTTACGGTATCCGGATTCAGTGATTCCAGAGCAGTGGTAATGTATATCAAGACCACAAACGGTGCAGTGGACTCCGTCTGTAAGCAACTCACTGCACATCGCACAATTTTTGATTGCATCCATAGTTAATGTATATCTTTGAGAAACACTGGATTTTTAAGTAAGCGTAACAAAAAACGACCGCACGACACGTAACGAGACTACGAGAAACGTAACGAGACTGAAATTGTGTACTCATATGTCAGTATTTTGAATCGCTGAGCCCGCTGGGATCCTATGGCGGCTCTATGTTATTCATAATATCCAATAATCTGTAGTGATCTTACGATTAAAATAGAAAATTTTATATTTTGAACAATATTGTCGTGTTTAGTGTGTGAATAGGATATTACAAAACGCAATTATACGAAGAAAGACTCGTTTAACAGGTCATTTGTGACTTCGTTCATTCCATTTTTGACGTACATATTTTGCCAAATTGGATGTAAAATTTCACTAAAAGTCCAACTCATAACGTAGATTATGCATTTTCCTTCATACATAACACAATATTTAATGTGTAAATGCATTTTTGGAGGATATATAAGGCAGAAATAGAAAGGGCTGTTTACAGTAAAATAGTCATGGGTAGGTATCGATAAGGATGTCGATAGTTAGTACGCATTGCTACAAACAAACTTATCTGGATTTAATTTACTATAAATATGATTGATTTTTACTCGAACTGTGTTATTTAACCTTTTTTTTAGGGTTTTGTGCCTATTTTAATATAATATTTCCAAAATTTGTGATCCATTTTGAGTTGAATTTTTATAATTTTACTTCACTTAAGGTATTCCACGCCACACCGGGATGTTTGCTGTGCAAGGCGCAGATTAGTCTCTGCGTCGAATACTGTTCTCACCTTTGGGATGACTGTGCGAGGTACTTACTGGACGCGCTTGGCGCTATGCAGAGACGTGTTATCCGATTTCAATTATAGGTTGTCCTAAGATGACGGTAAGCCTCGAGCCGTTAGCGCAGCAAAGAACCATAGCGTCCTTGGCTGCCTTCTACTGAATGTATCACGGCGAATGTTCTGAAGAGCTCTTCAACCGGATCCCACCATCTTCTTTCCGATTCCGAACAACACGTCGGGCAGAGGTGCCACTCATATATAGCGGAGAGAATCTTCGCCAGAACTGAGCGTTTCAAAAGATCGTTCCTCTGTCGAACTAGAAAATCCTGGAACGACCTGCCCGCACATGTGTTTCCCTCATTTTACAATCCCGGGTTCTACAAGCGAAGCGTGAAGAGGCACATCATAGGGCCGCCAACTTGAGGACTACTGTCAGAAGTCTTGTGTGCTGTAAGCATGGCCCCCATTCGCTAGATGCGCCACGGCTTTCCATTAGTTTCCATCAGTGGCGACGTCAATTTGGCGAGGTTAATATATTTAAAAAAATCTACGAGTAATATCTTTTATTGTTACTAGGGTTCAATAATAAATGAGTTTCTAGGTTTAGTATTACGATAAGAGTTGGATTTTTAGTAAAATTTCAAATTCAATTGGCAAAATATATATGTACGGCAATAATGCAATGTACGATGCCATAAATTACATGTTAAAAGTGTATTTTCACATTCACACACTGAATCAAAATTCGTAAAATCACTACAGAATTTCTAATATTACGAGTTACCCCATATAATCCCATTTTTACTTTTTCATAGTCGATTACATTCAAATTAACAATTTATTCCCCAAAACAAGAAGTTGGAGATGAAACTTCTAAGCGCTTTGTGTGCTTAGAAGTTTCATTTCCATTCCATCCATTTATACAGATACTTTTATCGATAACATAGGTGTGACCATTCAACAACACTATTTAACCCACACATAGATCTTTCATTTTTGGTCTCGTCTTCAGTTTGACACTGTTCATCTTGTACATTCGAAATCTATGATTATTACCATAAAATTTGTAAAAATAGTTTTTAAGTAGATAAGAAGAAACCTATTGTTTTATCTTTTAACTAGCTGACCCTCGCAACTTTGTTTACGTCACACAAGGTCTATGAAATTAGAGGTATTTATTAATCATACTCATCAAGTAGCGTGTGAATCTGTCCTGTTTGCTTAATCAAAATAGAGCTTAATGGTTAAAGCTATTCCTCAGTATAGAATTTTCCTCAGTATTAACAATTTATGTACATACAAACATTGTGTTAGAATTTTATTACATGTATCAATGTAGTAGACGTAACGTGTATAAAATGACATCAATCAAATGTCATCAATATTCTGAAAAAGAAATTAAAAATAGAGTTCACAAACTCTTTTGAAAATACATACTGTACCTACCTTAGAGGATCGTTATGAAGATAACAGAATAGTTAACAACCATCCATAGAAAATAGATGGTATAATGCTGAATACCGCAAAGAACAATCGGCGCGGCATAGAATGGGGCCTATACTGATATCCTGGAGGATTTAAATGATGCCGATGTCCTGTGCCTGCTGAGGCACACACACGCCGTCATGCATGTCTGCAGGACAACGTGCAAGACAACGAGCAGGATGAGGCAGCGAATGGCTGGTCTGAAATTAAAATCGACAGACGCAAGAGATGTGGTGGAGGCACTAATTCACGTACCTCGGGAGTGTCGTGTCAGAAACTGATGGGATAGAAGAGTACCCTACATCATTTTGAGTCTCACCAAGGCCAGAACAACCTTTACACAGCTGCACCCCGTAGGCAGTTGCGAAAATGGACACGAAGAGTGAAACTCAAAACAAAGTAAACGTTAAAACTGTACTGCTAACTGCTATACGGATGCGAGACATGGAAGGTCACTAAAGACATTTCGCACCAGCTACCAGCTATAAGTCTTCGTCAAACGCTGCCTCCAATGGATCCTCGGTACATACGGGCCCGAGAACATCACGAACGTAAGACTATTGGAACGCTGCAGTGAGACCCCTATCCACCAACAGATCAAACGTCGGAAGTGTAGCTGCTGCGCTGGATTGGACACACGCTGCAAAGGGACCATGATCACATCATACCAAGGCAAGCCTTACTGAAACTACTGGTAGGGTTTCAAAAACTGTTCGATAGTAAGTAGGTACATTTATTGATTGTGGCTATAGGCTAGTGCAGCAATGAGGAATGTTTCGAAAACGGAAAACATTTCATCGTTATAAGAGTATCCGTTGCGCCTCTGCGTAAATGGTTGAAGTTACATAAAAATAATTTATTACAAAATAATTGTTCTTCTTAAAAAGTTCTAAAACAAAATACCTATTAAGCTATTGCATTGCTTCTATCATTGTGTCACGAAAATAAATCACACTCTCGGCTACCTTCGGCCACGCTCGGCCACGTTCGTGTATCTCGCACTTCATATACCAACGTGTATACGTGAGCGTTTGCATAACGTGTACCTATGTGTATGAAGTGAAGTAGGGTGAAGTGGGGTGGGCTGAGGTGTGTAGGGTGGGGTGTGGTGAGGTGAATTGGTGTGAGGTGGGATGGGGTGAGGTTAGGTGGAGTGGAATTTTGGCCTTTTGGACTTTGGCCTTTGGGACTTTTGGACTTTAGGACTTTTGGACTTTTGTACTTTTGGACTTTTGGCCTTTTGGGCTTTTGGACTTTTGGACTTTTGGAATTTGGTTTTTTGGACTTTTGGATTTTTGGACTTTGGACTTTTGAACTTTTGGACTTTTGGACTTTTGGACTTTTGGACTTTTGGACTTTTGGACCTTTGGACTTTTGGACTTTTGGACTTTTGGCCTTTTGGACTTTTGGACTTTTGGACTTTTGGACTTTTGGACTTTCGGACTTTGGACTTTTGGACTTTTGGGACTTTTGGTCCAAAAAAGTCCAAAAGCCCAAATGTCCACAGTCAAGTAAGTATGTACTTGGTACTTTAGTTTGTTGAACATAGTGTAACGTTGTGAAACAACGGGTGCAGATATTGATGAATATTAGAGTATTAAAATTGAAACTTAATGAAAATAAATGAAAGCGCCATCTACCGACAACTAGTCTTATCTACACAGCTCTGACATTACCAATTGACGTCAGACGTAGGGACCCGATTTGCCGCCAGAGGCGCTGTACAAACATATAAATACGACCGCGCGCGAATTTCAAAGCACCATTATTCGTGAAATTAAAATATAGTCGTCGCGAAGGCGTACGAGTGTCAGTGAATAAATTTAATAGAAATAAAGAATAAGTTATAGGGAGCGAAATCCTCCCTAAGTAAACAGTGGTTTAGCTGCAAGCATCAAATACCCCATAATTGGGTGAGTTAAATTATTTATGATGTATTCTAGATTTTAAAACAGTGAAAATTAACGGCTGTTGGTCAACCCTGTTGTAGGAGGGTAGTTCACAGGGGTGTGAAAAAAAAAATGTCTATGTAAAATTAGAATATCAGCAAACATTGTAAGACCCCCGACTCCTGAAATGATTAACAGGAGTCGGCTGTCTTTGGGGAAAATGCGGGAAAAAGGGTTCCAGCTAACCCGTCATATGGAACATTCCAGGGTCCACCCTACGGGATCCAGAGATCTACCCTACGGGTTGTCAAGATCCACCCTACGGGTTCCAAGCAGGAACTTCCACCCTACGGGATCCAGAGATCTACCCTACGGGTTGTCAAGATCCACCCTACGGGTTCCAAGCAGGAACGTCCACCTGCGGGTTCCAGAGGTTCACCCTACGGGCTACGGAAATAATTTACTCTCCGGGTTGAAAACACCGTGCCAGCCGAAGTTGTGGACGGCACGGCTACGTCGCTGACGGCGTCACATCAAGAAGGCCAACCCAAGATAAGTCGAACCCTGAGGGACCTTCGGAAATCGTTAAAAAACCTTGCTACCCGATCACGAACCACGACCCCGAGTTAATTTTACAATAAACCAGCATTTTAAATTTCAATATCACTTTTTTATTCATCTCTTCAATTTTCTGGAAACCACAGCGTTTCAATAGGCCTTAAAATCTTACTTCTTACTAATATTATAAATGCGAAAGTTTGTGAGTGTGGATGTTTGTTACTCTTTCACGCTCAAACCGCTGCTGAACGGATCGGGCTGAAATTTGGTACAGAGATACATTATAGTCTGGAATAACACATAGGCTACCTTTTACCCCGGAATAACTTCCCGCGGTAACAAATTTTACGCGGGCGAAGCTGCGGGCATCAGCTAGTATTCTTATATAGAAATAATTATACTAGCATAGTTGGTAAAAAATGCTATGTAATAGCTTTACCGCGGCAGTCCCCGAGTGCCACACGTCTTTTTTTTTCTGTTTTTCGTACTTTAAGCCCGTCTCTATAAAATAGATTGAAGAGGAGCTTATGGCGAGACTTGTGTCTGTAGTCTGTGACTCTGTTGCATTAAACTACGTCATTAGGTCACGTGGAACATCTGTTCAAAGTTTGAAATAAAACAAAAATGACAACGTCAATTGGGTTGAACTTTCACTTTCACAATAAACGTTTTAGAGAGGGGCAGGCGGGTGAGACCGTCTCACGGCTTCTTGTTTGGTATGGCGGCAACAAAAATACATCATCTGTGAAAATTTCATCTGTCTAGCTATCACGGTTCATGATACATACAGGCAAGGCGTACTGACCCGCTGTCAGTCCGCCAGTCTCAGTAACTAATAGGAACCCGTTTTACCCTTTGAGAACGGAACCCTAAAACAGTCCAATCTATTTTATTCGATTAACGTTCTTGACATAATTGTATCACTAGAAGTTTGAGCAAATGACCGCTCGATAAGATATTATAACCCTTGTGTGTTTGTTTCTTTCATTTATCTTTTCTTGCGTCAATGGTTCAGTTTTTATAACATCTAATTGCTATCATCCATCTTGAGTTCTATATCGAGAGTATATTGCTCGCAGTGAAATCTAAATTGTTTAATACACTGATCTTTACAAACTTTGACAGTCTTATACTATTATTAGAGTCAACGGGATATTTACTATGTATTATTGAGTTTTTCCGATATTTCGACGCTGTTGCAAGCGCCATGATCACGGTGGAACTGAAGTACTGGCGGTTAAAAGTGAAAGTCTCAGGAGCACATATATCGACCTACCCTCCTTCGCACTCGTTTGTGTCAAACTCAATAATACATGGTATAGTCCAATCCTGCCCGATCTGGCAATAATGTAAACATGTCATGTTTTGACAATCGTTGTCTAAGACAGATGTGTAGAAAAATATAGTATCTATGACAAATCATTGAATTTTTTACTATCCTGAGTAGGTATTTTAATGGAAATAAACTGTCATAAAGAAGTTATTTGGTGTCGAAATGATTGTAAGAACACTGTATGACTCCTGGATACTGGAATATAATCAGGGTGAATACTCAATTGCAAGTAACTATGGATATATAGGATCAAATGTGTTTGTTTACATTTTTGCGCAAAGCTATTGAAATACAGTATAAATATCCCGTTGACTCTACTAATAGTGTTAGTGACCATGAAAGTTTAAATACCTATATTTGACAGCCTTGACATTGAATTCTTTAAAACATTATTCCTACGTCTAATCCGATACGTCTGCCCGTCTCATAACTTAAAATAACACTTGGTGCACCTTGTATATGTGCTATAATGATCCATTGTTACCAGTAGATTTAAGAATAGATATTAATTGGATTTGAGCGCCGTCTTTCTACACTCATGAGAATTCTAAACATCAATTTTACTTTCTTGTAAACAAAAAGGTTCAATACAAATTTATAAAAAAATCTTATTTCTTCTTTTTGCGTCTTACTTTTTGGAACTAACAGTACCTATCTTTTTTATATCGAAAAGATAGGTACTGTTAGTTCCAAAAAGTAAGTTTTTTTTTTCATGAAACATCTGTAGAGGCAACTAAAGGTATTAAAATCGTTTTAAATTCGAATAAATACTTTTTACGACAGTAAAAAAAAACATGAATTTGGAGAAGAAACGATAATAAAATTGAGCTTGTCTTAAATTTTATGTGGTAGTGTTTCTTAGTAGTGCGGTGGGTAAAAAGACAGTTTAGTGGACTGTACCTAATTTATTGTTTAGAATACAGAACAACAAGGTACAATCCTTCGTCACAACTGAGCACTGCTGAATTCTATGACGCATATCTTCCGATGATCATCGTCCTATAGCATTGCAAAGAGCCAAAATAATAGTTTTTAATTTACTAGATGAGAGACTTCTGATGAGAAAGTGCGTCATAACAACATACCGATCACGGAAATGAAATAATTTTAATTCAAAAGGGTAGTCTCTTTTTCAATTCTGATATAGAAAAGCTTACTTTAATGATTAAGAATTTATAAGTAAGTTTGTAGGTTTAATAAGGAATATAATCTCGACTCTATATTGTTACGTAGGTACGTAGATGTACCTTGTGATTCTTTTTTTTAATGTTGCTCTTTTTCAATTGTATATTTTTATTACATCGAGGTGTTACCTAGTACAGAATATATTATCGGTGCCAGTACTATATGTACCTAAGCGATTACTTTTAGTATATTGCTAGTTGCGCCCATTGCGTTGCGGTTATTAACCGTAAGTGATAGAATAATTTTAAAAGTAAATAGGTACTAAACATTGTATTCTTTCATTTTATTTTCACACAACGGAATGTGAGGTGGTGATGACTGGGTATTATTTTGTGCTCCAACCGACTAAAACCACAGAGTAGGTATAAAGATCTACCGCTTCGTTTGTCAACAGATTAAAAAAATACATTTAACCATAGAATTTTAAAATGTTAGTTTATCCTGAAACGATTGCTACAAACTTTTGGAGCAGCAGTAGATATAGACAAAATAAGTGTGTACCCAAATTGAGGAAAATATTATAGATTTCTTTTAATGAGAATTTATTTAAATAATATTAAAAACTAAATATTTACAAAATGAAAGAATGCTAAACAACATTAGAACAGAAGTGTCACTCTTGCAATAATAGCAGAACTTCACTCAAGAAGGTAACGGAAATTAGGCATTTCTACATTAATGACATTTACTAGCGAGTAAGTAAGTAATAAGTTTAGTTAGCATTAGGTATATTGTTATTAAAACGTATGTAAGTATATTTTGGAAGCAAGAAATATAAATTTGAAAGATAAAACATAAGAAAAAATAAAAATATAGGTAGATACTATTATCTGTTATCAACTAGTTCTCAAAAATATACTATTATTAAAGTAATACAAAAGACCGGTCTCGGTAAAAAACAAATTTATACACTCAGCATGCAAACATTCGAATTCAATTAAAATTTGAATAAATACGAATAATTTTATCCGGGACTTTTGGGACATCCTTCCGAGGGCTTCTGCGGGGCTTCCGACCGTAGGCACTTGTACGGCACCGTGTGGTTTTAGTCGGTAAGAGTCCGGCATAGCAAACGTATAAAAATAACTTTAACGGCCTGTATAATTATAAAATCTGTATAATTTTATATTATAACACTTACCCTTTAGATATCGCCTTTCCACTTCCATTCCCGTTTCCATTTCCATTTTCCGTTTCAACTTCTGGAAGCGCCTGCTTCGCCGGGATAAAAGTCTTCGTCCCATTAGTATCATTCACGTTAATCGGTGCCATCACTATAATTGAATCGATAAATAAAAATTATATTATATTTATAACTGTATTATATTGTTGTTATATCACCGATGTCTGCACGAGCAATGAGTTTGAGGACCGGCCGCGGCGGTTTTATATATCGAATGAATTGTATGTGGATGGTCGCTATCGAAAACAAGTTGTTTGATTGCTTTAATATAACTCATCGGCTGAAGAAAGGTTCATCCTTTATCGTTGCAGTCCGGATATGTTATTATAATTATGCTTGTGAGATAAATAAAGAGCTGATTATAATTATTGATAGAATAAGCTACTGTGATTATACTAAGACCAGTCATAATACTACATAGGTATCTACATAAATAAATATAGTCAAGTTTTCTTACTGTACACACACGTTACATGTATATTTTTTGTCTATTTTTGTCCCACGTAATATGTGACTATATTTTTGTAATGAATAAAAATTAAAAATGTATTCTATATTTACATTTTTGAATTTTACTGTAATATAATACTTTTTCAAACTCAAGATTTGAATATAAATGGTCATTGTAAATCATCATTCATAATTCTTTTGTTTTATTATTTATTATCAGTTTTTATTCTTCTTTAATAATATATTATGATACATTGGTAAGACTATATCGTACCCGCGAACTCGTTTGTGGTTATGATGATTGCTATCAAACCTGCCAGTAAAAAGGAAAATCTTAGTACTTAATCCCTATATGTATCTAAAACATATAATAAAATGATACAAAACTAAAAGCTCTACATTTCAATTTTTTTAAAAAGAATCCTTGCTGGGTGTTGTAGGTAGATAATAATAATACATAATAATAATACATAATAATAATTCATAATAATAATACATAATAATAAGAATTCAGCTTGCGAGCTGAATGTGCGTGAGCTGAATGTGCGTGGCTACACATCGGTCCCGATTCCTCAGAGTTTTTTTGCGTTTCGTCACCGGTTAGCATTTAATGGGCTAATGGGAGGGTGCTACTCCCGGAAGTGCAGCAAATCTCAACTCTGGCTTGCCTTGATTGGCTGGTCAGAGGGAGGAAGCCAGAGCTTTTGCTCGGGGGTGGAAGTGTCATTTTCAAGGGCATAACTTCGGGGAAACCCGCTCCGGGTCTGACCCGCGATGGCAAAACCGGCGCCGCACCGCTCGACACCCCTAGCCGCTCACACCGGTGTTGCCCTCTGTCGCCTCACAGGCCTACGGGCCTATGGCGATTGTATAGGGGGCCCATCTAGTGAGTTAGCGAGTCACCGTCTGCCAAACTTTTAATACTTCGGGGAAACTCGCTCCGGGTCTGACCCGCGATGGCAAAACCGGCGCCGCACCGCTCGACACCCCTAGCCGCTCACACCGGTGTTGCCCTCTGTCGCCTCACAGGCCTACGGGCCTATGGCGATTGTATAGGGGGCCCATCTAGTGAGTTAGCGAGTCACCGTCTGCCAAACTTTTAATACTTCGGGGAAACTCGCTCCGGGTCTGACCCGCGATGGCAAAACCGGCGCCGCACCGCTCGACACCCCTAGCCGCTCACACCGGTGTTGCCCTCTGTCGCCTCACAGGCCTACGGGCCTATGGCGATTGTATAGGGGGCTCATCTAGTGAGTTAGCGAGTCACCGTCTGCCAAACTTTTAATACTTCGGGGAAACTCGCTCCGGGTCTGACCCGCGATGGCAAAACCGGCGCCGCACCGCTCGACACCCCTAGCCGCTCACACCGGTGTTGCCTTCTGTCGCCTCACAGGCCTACGGGCCTATGGCGATTGTATAGGGGGCCCATCTAGTGAGTTGGCGAGTCGCCGTCTGCCAAACTTTTAATATAATATATCTTCAATAATATATTGGAATGGCAGACGCCGTTTTCATCCATAGCCTAAGTTAACAAGACCATTTAACACCCATCACAATAGCCCATTTCGTAGTTAGCATACGAGGGCTGATCAATAAGTCCGTGACTTTTTTAATTTCCCGCCACTTTATTGAAATGGAAACTCTGCTTCTGTCAACGGGCAACTGTCAGTTGACTTCTGTCAAAATTTAGATAAGCTACGTCATTTTGTTTGTGTTTGACAATTGTTGATAGCAGACTAGCGCGCTTTTTGAGAAGAAAATGGAAAAATGTGAATTTCGTGTGCTTATTAAGCCTTATTTTTTCCGGAAAAAAAACCATCACTCAAACCAAGACTAAGCTTGATAAGTATTATGGGGACTCTGCACCATCTATTTCCATGGTAAAAAAGTGGTTTACCGAATTCAGATGTGGTCGTACAAGCACGGAAGATGCGGAACGTTCTGGACGTTCATTTGAGGTCTCTGTTCGGGATCTGGAGTGACTTTGGTAGTATTTAAGTAAAAGTTCAGGAATATTTTAAGGAAGTGATCCTTCGACCTTTAATGACTTAGCACAAGTGTCATACATAACAGGAGACCCTGTGCGTAAAAAATATCAATTAGTCTAAACCTCTAAACTATAACGTATTGCTATTTAAAAACTAGCAGGCGTTTCATGGTTCCCGTATGCAATCTTCAACATGCCCCCGGGCGTTGAAATACTTGGATTTCAACCCAATTCTTCATCATCAGGAAGAGGGCAAATACGGGAAAAAGAACGGCGAATAACTCCATTTGTAGTTCTTACATCTGCTACTCGGCTAACACCATCAGTGCCGGGGTAAATAGCGACGACACGTCCAAGTTTCCATCTCAGCGGTGGAAGGTTATCCTCCTTCAGTAGAACAAGCTTGTCTATAGTTAAAACGCTTGAGCCTGTGCGCCATTTTACTCGTTGCTGGAGTTCTGTAACATATTCCTTACTCCAACGAGTCCAGAAATGTTGTCGCAATTGTTCTATTCGCTGGAAACGAGATAAGCGGTGATGCGGTTCATTTGTGTAGTCCGTTGCGGGAATAGAGGTGATGGCTCGCCCAATGAGAAAATGGCCAGGAGTTAGAGGCGTCAAGTCTTCTGGATCCGATGACAGTGGAGTCAATGGCCGGGAGTTTAACAAGGCCTCAATCTGAACCAATGCAGTGTAAAATTCTTCATAGGTGAGATTACAATTTCCCATCACTCTCAATAAATGAAATTTGGTGGACTTCAAGCCCGCCTCCCACAATCCGCCCATATGTGGAGAAAAAGCAGGAATAAAATGGAATTTAACTTCTTCATTAGCAGCACTCTCCGCCAACGAATCGCAATTAGTTTTTAAAAAATTAGATAAATATTTACATGCCCCTACAAATGAGGTACCGTTGTCGGAGTAAATATCAGAAGGTTTTCCCCGACGTGAAATAAATCGACGTAATGCCAGCAAATAACTATTGCTCGTCAAGTCACCCACCAATTCTAAATGAACAGCCTTGGTGGAAAAGCATATGAAAATCGCGACGTATACCTTTACAAGTCTACAACTCCGACCTTGACGACTAGCAGCAATGAATGGACCCGCGTAGTCCACGCCGACGACATTAAAAGGGAAACATCTATAAGAAAGGCGGGTTTTAGGTAGATTGCCCATTATTGGGGCAACAGCTTTGCCTTTCATACGACAACAGAGTACACATTTTCGGAAACACGCCTTCGACAAATTACGACCACCGATTGGCCAGTAATTTTCTCTGATAGAAGCCAACAAGAATTGCGGACCTGCATGCAATAATCTTTTATGCTCAAATTCAAATAATAATTTGGTAAATCTATTAGTGGACTGTATAATAATAGGAAATTTCTTATCGTAAGGAAAGTCTGAGTTACCTAATCGACCTCCTACACGCATAATTTTATCTTCATCAAGAAAAACATTAAATTTTAATAATTGACTCTTTTTAGGTAAACTTTTTTGATTCAACAGTAACTGATACTCCGGAAATGAATGCATTTGTGAAATTTTTATAATAATTTTTAATGCATTTTGTAACTCTGTGTCACTCAGGTAATTAGTCGGAACATGACGTTTGCGACAAGAGTTAATAAAACGGAGAACGTAAGCAGTCGTACGTTTTAATCTAAGAAAGTTAGAAAACCTGTTGAAATCAATAAAAGTATTATAACTAACTGTTACACTTAAAACTAATTCCGAGCGAGTCTCGGGTAATTCATGCACTGTATTTGGATTTAAAGGCCATTTAGAAGCATCTAATTTTAAATAATTAGGTCCTGACCACCAAATGTCCAGCTGTTGAATTTTATCTAAGCTGATGCCACGTGAAATATGATCAGCAGGATTTTGATCAGTGGGAACGTGCCTCCAGACAGAATTTGATGTTTTTTCTAATATTTCGGCAACACGGTTACGAACAAAGGGCTGCAATTTGTTAGGTGACATATTTAACCAACCTAAAACGATTGTGGAGTCAGTCCAAAACACAATTTTATTAATGCTAACACGCAAAGAACTGACAGCCTTCTCGCAAAGTCGAGCCCCAACTAAAGCACCGCAAAGTTCTAGCCTAGGTATAGTGGTGGGCTTAATGGGAGCAACTCTGCTCTTCGCCATTAAAAGAGATACAAAAACTTCTCCTCTCACATTAATGCTGCGAACATAAACGCAAGCTCCATACGCACTTTGTGACGCGTCAGTAAATACGTGTAACTCAATCGATTGGCTTGAATCACAGATAACACGTCGTGCAATTTGCAAATGATTGAGATTTGGAAGTGTATCTAATATCTGCTTCCACGAGTGGCAGATATCAGGCGAGAGCTGATCATCCCACGTAACCTTGGCCAACCACAATTGTTGCAATAATATTTTCATGAGAATAACACAGGGACTTAGTAGTCCTAGTGGATCAAATATCTGTGCTATGACAGAAAGAATAGCACGCTTTGAAGTTCCCTTCATATTTAAATTACCTACATGAAAGTATAAAACATCAGAAGCTGGTAACCAACCTAAACCCAAAGTCTTATTTGGTTCGGTGGCACCAATATTTAAGTTGAGAGCAGACTCATCGCACTCAGATAATAACTGACGGTTATTAGACTTCCACTTCCGCAAGTGCATACCAGCTGAAGCCAAAACGGAAGTAACTTCCTGACGAATGTGTAAAGCGTCAGAAATGTCATTAGTACCCGTCAGCAAATCATCAACCTAGAAATCGTGCTTAATAATGTTGCTGATTGTCGAGTCTGTACATTGTAGCCCTAATTGATGAAGGCACCTAGTGGCTAAATAGGCTGAACTAGCAGTACCATAAGTCACAGTGTTTAGCTGGTACGTCTTGATTGGATCAGACGAATCCTTACGCCATACAACCTGCTGTAAATGCCTATCATCTGGATGTACGAGCACCTGCCTGTACATCTTCTCCACATCCGCAGTCAGGATGTACTTATGCTGTCTAAAACGGAGAAGAATGGCTAAAATGTCGTCCTGTACCGTAGGTCCAACAAGTTGTATGTCATTTAATGACACACCAGAAGTGCTAGGGCTACTAGCATTAAACACAACTCGTAACTTTGTGGTCACGCTGCTCTCTCGTAGGACGCCATGGTGAGGAATAAAATAAGAGGTTTCACCTGGATCACACTCTGTCATGTGACCTAAAGCTTCATACTCCACCATGAAGTCCGAGTACATTTGACTAAACTTAGGATTAGTTAAGTTGCGGCGTTCTAGAGAAAGTAAACATTTCTTTGCTCGCTGATAAGAATCACCTAGAACCGTCGCACTTTGTTTTAAGGGGAGCTTTACACAAAAGCGTCCATCACTCAAACGAGTAGTATTATTAATAAAATGTTCTTCACATAATTTTTCCTCTGTGGAATAAATAGACGACTGAGGGCACACTTCTTCCAGCTGCCAAAACCGGGAAAGTAGGTTCTGAATGTCATCATTAACAGAAGAATAATTACAATGAATTATTTTTGATGGAGCCGATACATAGCCGCTGCTTACTGGGCCAGAAACCACCCAACCAAGTTTGGTTTCATGAAGTATCGGTTGTCCAATACCTAACTTAACTTGCTGTGTACCAATTAATTCCCAAAAAATGTCAGCGCCTATAATCAAATCAACGGCATTTTCTAAATGGAATTTGGGATCAGCAAGACAAAGCTCAGAAGGTATAATAATATTTTTTAAGTTTATATTATGTGATGGAACATTATTAGTTATTGACGGCAAAATAAAACAACGAAGCTTGGCCGTATAGCTATCATTTAACGAGTGCATCGATACTGTACACATTTCACCTATGCGTGAAGTAGCATTATTTATCCCCATGATTGATTTATCTACACTAACAGTACGCAAACCCAATCGTTTGCAAAACCTTTTCGTCATTAGACAAGACGTACTACCACTATCTAACACAGCGCGAGCTATATGCACATTGTTATGTACGTCAGGAATTTTGACCAAAGCGGTAGATAAGAGCACCTGCTGATCGCCGTCGCTCGACGCTGGCGCCGCCTGTATATTGGCTGATAAACTAACTGGCTCCTTATCGCTGTCGCGCGCGCCGGTGAGCTGCGCGCTCGCTGGGGAGTGATTTGTCTTCGCTTCGCTATTGTTTTGTTTATAATAATTAGAATTGTGTATCAGGAAGTTATGTTTTCGTTTGCAGATCTTGCACCCAGGCTTCTTACATTTGTTAGCATAATGGCCCTTCCGAAAACAATTGAAACAAATCTTATAATTAGGCAATATTTGTAGCCGTTCACTATTGGACAAGGAAAGGAATTGGTGACAGTTACTTAAGTCGTGATCACCAGTACATTTAGGACATGATTTTTCATTCGAAGTAGAATCGTTTTGTTGAACGGATACCATTGATTTGACCTTGGAAACTGACTTTAATTGTGTACTAGACTGACTAGTGTTACGTGACAATTCAATGGTCTCAAGCATGTCTGCACGATTTTGCATAAAAGTGATGAATTGTGTGAATGTAACTGGTGAATTTTTGTCAAGACGACCCTTGAATTCCTCCCACTCACGATAGGTTTTGACATCTAATTTATTACTGACAATATATATTAAAAGTGTATCCCAGTGCATGACAGGCTCACCTAATGATTCTAGGGCACGTATATTTTTATTAACATTATCTATAGTTCGTTTCAAGGCGCCAGAGGACTCCTTTGTAATGGGCTCGATGTTAAATAAGGCAGTAACGTGATTTTGTAACAACAAACGTTTATTGTCGAACCGATCACACAGAAGCCTCCAAGCTACTTCATAATTCTTGGCTGAGAACTCAACAGCCTGTATAACTACTGCCGCAGGACCTTCCAATGACGTTCTTAAGTAGTGGAACTTATTTATGCAATCCATCTCGTCATTAGAATGAATGAGACTTGCAAAGGTATCATGAAACTCAAGCCACGAATCATACGAACCACGAAACTTCGGTAGTTGAATAGTGGGCAACTTGACGAACCTACAATTACTACCAGAACGTGAACCCTTCTCACTACCAGTTGACTGAAACTGTTCTCGTTCATTATTAAATTTATTTAATATATCTTTGGACTTAGCGAGTAAATTATAATAAAGGGATTCAAATTCATTACGTTCTGATATTTGTAACTCACCAGAATCACTACTACACTCCAATTGTAACTGTACCTCATCATAATGTTCGTACAAAGTCTCCACTTTACCAATTCGTATCTGCAATTCGCTGGCATCGATAGACGTCAATGAAGTAACATCCAAAGAATTTAAATAGGTTGAAAATGCAGTCAAACGTCCCTTGAAACTGCCTCTCTTTTTAATAAGTTCTTTTTCATTAACCATTGTGGGAGACGCACTTGTAATCCTGGAATTTATACAATAGCAAGCTTAACAAACTATAATACAAAAATATCTAATAAGTTTTGAAATATTTAAACTGAATATCGTGAAATGTAGGCGTATAGTATGCCCCTGCCTAACCCCTCAAAGATAAGGGCGTGACTATAAGTACCTATGTATGTTTGATTGGATATCCTAATTAGGTACCAAACAATTTTATAACTCACAATCAAATAACTGAGGGCTTACTGTATACTGACTGGCTACCTAATTAAAGTTTTAAGTACAATATACTTTGATATACTAACAATAACAATCTATAATGATTTAACACTATTTAATATTCACTATAATGCTAATAATTACAAATTAATTGGTGTTGCAAACGTTCATAGGCTATTGTAAAAAACCATCAGGCAGGCCTTATGCTTATTTGCCAACTTAGTAGTGTAAAAGATACTTATGTAATGTACAAATGTATTTGATTTTTGTTATTAATGACTAAGTCTTAGTGTAAGCGTAGGAAATAAGTTTAAACTATTGTTACAAATTTAATTAATTAGTTAATAGATGTAGCTTATTATAGCTAACTATGCCAATTACATTAAATATAGCATAATATTAACCAAATTAAATTGAAAATGATTAATTTGTAACAATTATTGTCTACGACCTTCAATTACACAATTAACAAATAATCTTAGTCGAACAAATAACCTCTTTCTTTCTGAAGTCGGTTAAAATTAACAAAAGTAATACACTAACCTTTTAAATCCGCTTATTAATCTTAAATACTACCTTAAAAGAGTGATGGGTTAAATTAAATTAATAAATCACTGCTTTGTCCTTGATGAATGCACTGATCACCTTGACTTGACCTCAGTAATTTCTCAATATCGATTTATCCAAGAGATTATCTCAAAATAATGGCCAAATTCTTCTTAATATTTTATATCCGGTTCGTTATGGACCATGTTCGGGATCTGGAGTGACTTTGGTAGTATTTAAGTAAAAGTTCAGGAATATTTTAAGGAAGTGATCCTTCGACCTTTAATGACTTAGCACAAGTGTCATACATAACAGGAGATCCTGTGCGTAAAAATATCAATTAGTCTAAACCTCTAAACTATAACTTATTGCTATTTAAAAACTAGCAGGCGTTTCATGGTTCCCGTATGCAATCTTCAACAGTCTCTACATCCTAAACCATAGAAAAAATCCACGATATGGTTTTAGCCGATCGGAGATTGAAAGTGAGAGAGATTGTGGAAGCTATAGGCATCTCACATGGCACAGTGGTTTCAATTTTGAATGAACACTTGGGTATGAGAAAGCTTTCCGCAAGATGGGTGCCGCATTTGCTCACAATCGACCACAAACGCAACCGTGTAACAATTTCGCAGGAGTGTTTGACGTGGTTCAACCGCAATATGGACGAGTTTTTGCACCAATTCGTAACCGTGGACGAAACATGTATCCACCACAATACACCAGAGACCAAACAGCAGTCAAAACAGTAGGTTTCTCGGGGGGAATCAGCGCCAAGGGAGGCAAATGTGGGTTTGTCAGTCAGTAAAGTCATGGCGACCGTTTTTCGGGATACACGCGGTATAATCCACATTGACTACCTTCAAAGGGGGAAAACAATCAATGGCGAATATTTAACCAACTTATTGGGTCGATTCAATAAGGAATTGCATAAAAAACTATCGCATTTGGCCAAGAAAAAAAGTCTTTTCCATGAGGAAAAACCAAGGGTGCACACATGGCAGTTTCTATGGCAAAAATCCGTTACTTGGGAGACGAATTGCTCTCTCACCCACCCTATTCTGCAGATTTAGCACCGAGTGACTATTTCTTGTCCCCGAACCTAAAGAAATTGCTTGGCGGAAAGAGATTTGACTCTGCCAACAAAATCATCTCTCAAATAAATGCGTATTTTCATGACCTCGACAAATCTTTTTTTTCGGAAGGTATGGAAAAGCTGGAGAAACGTTGGATTAAGTGCATAGAACTCACAGGAGACTATGTTGATAAATAAAATAACTTTTTATCTAAAAACCTATTTTTCATTGAAAAAGTCACGGACTTATTGACCCGCCCTCGTATTTTATAATAGTTAGCTCCCATCGCAGATGGTCCATTACATCGCAGATGTGGATTGTTTGCAGTGGGGGTCCCATTTCCTTTTAGATTAAAAGTCTTAAAGGGCCTCTACATGTTGAACCTGTGTCCCCGTGTAAACCTACCAAAAGTCCGGGTGTCTTCTTAAGAAAAAAAAAAGACTTAGACCATATATCACGTGGTTAGATGATCTAAGAAAAAAGAAGATACCCGTGTGGAAGAGAGACATAATAATAATAATAAATCTTTATTTTCAAGCATCATAAGCTACCGAAGCCTAAAATATACCTAGTTAAATATTTTTTGTTTGTATGTCTGTTTGCTAAACTTTGTACGAGATAATCTCAAAAAGTACTCAATGGATTTGCTTCAAATTTTGCACAAATATTTAGGTCAACACATAGGCTATTTATTATCACGCTACTTCGCAGCCGCCTCGAGAGCAAGATGGTGGCAGCTTATCTGACAAGTCGATATAGCCTAGTCCGCCGCCGAAGCTGAGACCGCCCCTAGAGCAGAGGCCAGAGCCTGAGGCAAGACCGGAGCCTAGGCCGAGGCCGGAGCCCGAGCTTAAGCTGGAGTCCGAGTCTAGGCCACCGCTTGAGTCGAAACTTCCACCCGAGCCGAATTCGCCGCCGGAGCCGAAGCCGCCGCCACCCGAGCCGAACCCGCCTGAACAAGCTCCAACATAGGAAACAGTAGAGAGCTGGAGAAATTGGGCAATACCACATTATATTGATCTGGATAAATGAGGGCATACCGAAGCCTGCGCTGTTGGTGGGAGGGGGGAACGCACATGTATATCTGAGGGTTTATAGCCATTAGGGACGGAATTTGATAAGAGAGTGGAGGAAAATTTGTGTTTACATTATTCAGCATATTACTGTTGGACCCGACCATTATATCAGTTTGATTACTAAAATGATGATGATAAATATGACCTCGTATTTCTGCAGTCTCACCACTAATCGCAACGTGAACAGAAACCTGAGCTCTGGGCTCGCATTAGGTGAGTTCAGTACTACCGTTATAGCACACTAATGATGATGAACATGAAGAGAATTAGAAAAAAAATAGCCTTAAAGTTGGAGATAGAGCTGGAACTCGAGCTTTGAATACGAGACTAAGTCGCGGCTCGAGGCTTGGAATTAATTATTAAAATTAATTATTTAAATAAATATAATTATTTAAATAAATTAATAAATAAATGGGAATAATCATGTCATTAAAAATAAACATTTTATTGTAAAGTCAAATGATAAATAACCTGTACTGTCTTGCAGAGTGAGGACCTAAGTCTTGCTAAACTTGTCTCGCCTCTGAATTTGCAGAACACTCGTTAGAGCGGGTAGTCTGGAAAAGACCTTCTAATATTTTTGCGCGCTGCGCACTTCAGAATCTTCAAGGCTGTCGAGACATGTTTCTGTATGATGAATAGAATGGTTGGGCCAACATTACCGCAGTTAAAATCTAGATCACTCTTGAAAATTTAATAAAAACAAGTACACTATGGCAATTAGAACCTTGACAGACACCCGCAAAGGGCGATGGCTGTCAGGATGTTGGGGATACCGCACGATCTCAGGTGATGCGTCATGTCTCCTACCCGGGACCTCTCCATGGGACCTGGAAGCGAGAGCCATCGCGTCTCTATTTAAATGGCGCAAGGAGGCGCTGGAGCGGGGCCAAAGGTATGCATCTCGAGAAATCGAGGCCCAGCGGTCCCAACTCTACCAGGAAACCTTGGAGACATGGAAGGTGCGACTTGAGCAACCAAAGGCCCCCCTTTGGTTGCTCAAGTTCACCACAATCGCGGCCGTCAGACCGGTCATGGACGAGTGGCTGGAAGAGATGGAGACACGGTGCTCTCTCCTACCGGTTGTCACAGATACTTACCGGGCACGGTAGATTCGGAAAGTATCTGTGGCTAAGACACCGGGAAACCACGGCCGAGTGTCACACACACGAGACCACACGCTGGCGGAGTGCGTGGGCGCAAAATCACCAGGTTCTCGTGGTAGGTCTGGACACTCTCTCGCTCGAGACCATGGTGCGAGCCATGGTCTCCAGCGGTAGTAATTTGGACTACGCCGCCTCCTTCTGCGAGCAAAGTCTTTAGACGACCGCGAGGTTCATTTTTCAGGTCGAAATTTCCAGAACGAAAGCGAGCAAACCAATAACAGGCGGTGCGTTGGTTTATAGTGTTAGCTCTTAGTAGTTAAAAATGTTGAAAGTTCATTTTTTACTTTTGTATCATTTTATTAGTATGAATAGATAGGTACATATGAGACGAGTAAGATTTTCATTTTTACTGGCAGAGAGAAGAGTCTCAACATATACACAAACAAGTTCGCGAGTACGAGATAGTCTTACCCCTGTATCATCTATATCTATACAAATAAATAAAATTAGAGTGTCTGTTTGTAATATTAAAATAATCGCTTTCTACTACATGCATATGAATGTATATACGGTACACATACCAAAATATATATTTTTAAAATTTTTGTCTGTCTGTTTGTTCCGGCTAATCTCTGGAACGGCTGGACCGATTTGGACGGGACTTTCACTGGGAGATAGCTTATGTAATAAAGAGTTACTTAGGCCACTTTTATCCCGAGAATAAGTTCCCACGGGAAGCGGGAACGGGAACAAATTTCACGCGGGCGAAGCTGCGGGCATCAGCTAGTACATAATATAAAATTGGTAGGAACTAAATAAAACAAAAGATCATAAACGATGATTTACAATGACCATTTATATTCAAATCTTGAGTATGAAAAAGTAAATATGTAAAATTCGAAAATTTTAAATATGGTTACTTATATATTTTAAATTTTTATTTATTACACTAATATAATAAATAGTCACTCGCATAATTATTATTACTTGAGACAAAAATATACAAAATGTGGGTGTACAGCAAGAAAAAAGCCGTGACTATATTTATTTATGTACCTACCTACCTTCCTATGTGGATGTCGGTAGCAGATATAGTAATAGACCATAACACAGTAATCGAGAAAAATGCATACATCACCTAGGTAAGTACTAAAAAGATTTCATTCAATTTGTAAACGAATAACAACAAGAAGTATCGCGTACACAAACACCAAATTTAATCACGCTACGTAGGTTCTACGTTTAGATTCCAAAAATAGTCGTGAAATAGTCGTAACGACCTGCCAAATCTAAGAAAAAGTCCATAAGTGGTTCCCGAGAAATGAAGGTACCTTGGTGAGGATTATGGCTTGAACCTTTGAAAACTTTAAATTTCTCCGGAACGCCTGCGAATTTCGGTTCAAAGTTTGTGCCAAAAAATAGTCATGAAATAGTCGTATGAAGCTATAATAAATTTGAGTTGATTTAATGTAAAAATATAAACTTTTTATTTTCCCTACATTTCTATTTATGTACAGTCGTGTACAAAATTTGTAACTTCCCATGATACCAGAAGAAGTCACGCGGTTTTACCCGCGTAGCTCCCGTTCCCGTAGGAACTCGAGAATAAAATATAGCCTATGTTTACCGGGAAGAGTGTTGCTTCCCAACAGTGAGAGAATTTTTAAAATCAGTTAAGAGTTTCGGAGCCTATTCGATGCAAACATACAAACAATCAAATCTTCTCTCGTTATAATATTGGTACAGAATTAGATTATTGGGAAATATTCCGCTTAATATAATAATATTTCTTTGAATGAGACGTTTTCCATGCCAGCAGTTATAATTCGTTTTCATTGAGATTTTAAATGTGAGGATTACAGCTTGAAGCACACTACAAAGCGCCATATTAATGAATACTTAGATTTAATTCAAATTTTAGAAGTGGTTAAGTCTACATATAAGCTTTAAATTATCAAACTACTTAGTGTAATGGCTTGTTAGAGAACAATTTAAAGTCTATTTGTATGTGCGCGGGCATATCAAAATCAACAGTATGAAACTATGGAGTTACTTATTATTATAAAAACATTTATTATCACGATATTAGACAAAGAGTTTAAGGTCGGTTACGCTGTGCTGTGTGTGTGAGTGTGTGTGTGTGAGCTGTGAAACGGGACCCGTCTTAAAGTCACTCAATAAAACACTGGCTAAGAAAAAATATCTAAGTGGGTGACGTGATGGATTCACGCCCCCCCCCCCCCTCCCCCCCAAGAAGCGGGATAACACCCCAAAGACACGGGATTGCACCCGAACTCCCCCCCCCCCCCCCCTGGGGTATTCGTCCAAAGTCTTACTCGAGGCTCCCAACCTTAGGTTGTTAGGTGGAATACGTGTGGTTTTTAGTCCGTAGGAGTCCGGCATAGCATTCATGTAGGATTTTCCTCACGTTAAAAAAAATGCGGGTTGTGGCACGTATTCCTCTCGTTCCTCACAATTACACCTTCCGATTTAAGCCCGTGAATTTAAGCACATATGCTTCGCGCTGACTCTCAACAGCGCTGCGGCTGACGATCTAATGTTAATTTGCTTCTTACACGAATAAATATACGACGATGGCAGCAGCTGCGTCACTAGCCATGATTCTCTCTGTATTTTGGCTGCTGAGGGTAAAGCTACGAACGTAGTATAGAGAGAATATTCTTTACCTGTCGAACATTGATTTACCTGCAGACATATAACATCTTAAAACTGCCATATGAAGTTTTCAGTTTGTCTCTATTGGTTCCTCGAGTTCGGAGTGTCACACAAAGCGCCCTGTTGTCCCTCCCGAAGCAGGGTTGCGATGTTTGTTAAAAAAAGTTAAAAGAAAAGGCCCGCGTCCCCAAAATAGCCCTGTGGCAGGTGTGTAAGTAGAGGCTTAAATTGATTTGCCAAATAAGTAAAGCCAGGTCAGTAATGATACAATATTGATAAGGCAGCGTTGTTTAGGTGTATTTTGCCCTAAACAGTCACGTAGGCATTGTAGGAAAATAAACAATATTTATATTGAACATTGGTTTAATTCTTAGAACGTTTCATCAGGTTTGATGACTCAAAAATACCTACGATCTTGTAGTACTTACTCGACAAATAGATCACTTTCGAATTACCAATTGAAATGAGAATGACGAACGTGAATTCTTATCAAGTAATCCGTCATATTTGTTTAAAAAGGTGTGAAAAGCAACTTTTTCATCACTAAATTTTACAAGTACTTTTAATCGACTTCAAAAAAGGAGTAGGTTACTCAATTCGACCGTACCTACCTATGTGTTTTTTAGGGTTCCATACCAAATGGGTAAAAACAAAACCCTATACATGAGACTACGCCGCCGCCGTCCGTCTGTCTGTCTGCCTTCACGAGGCTGAAAAACTAAAATATAATAATATTTATGGGGGGCTCCCATACAACAAACGTGATTTTTTTGCAGTAATTTTTTTATATTAATAACGGCAGCAAGTAGACGCTTGAAATGCTCACAGAACATCGAGCTGTATATTTTCATTAAATATACCTAAATAATTTTATTAAAATAAAATGGACATTTAAATGGCTGTCATACAATAAACGTGATTTTTTGTCGTTTTTTTTGGTACGGAGACCTACGTGCGCGACTGTGACTCGCACTTGGCCGGTTTTTAGGTACCTATACTAGGTACATATACATAGGGAATCTTGTTTGATCTCTAAGATTGTTGTGTGATCTTAGAATACATAGGTAGGTACATTCATTTTACCTTGGGGACCATTATTTTGTTTTATAATTCAGATGCTAATTAATCATATTATACTAATTTATGAATAGCTGCACAAATTTTGAAAGGATGTTCAAATTGCATAGCTAAATAATTCCGAATAAAAAAGCGCCTGGTATGTTTTATATATAAGTCACTTCGAATAGGGCGACGAATAAATAATAAAATTTCATAGTCTCTAGCAAAATCAATGCTTTAAATTTTCTAATAGTTCTTTAAAACTAGTACTTCTGCAGAGAGTAGACCTCGCGAGAACCCAGAAAAAAAACCACCTGTGAGGAATCATATTATCCCTTATGTTTCACCACAGAGCGGAAACTTCATACAAATGATGCATTTGCAATTCTGTCACCTACACTGAAACACTTTATGTTCGTGCAGAGCTTGAATGTGTGTGAGAGCAATAAGGCTAAGCAAATGTTTCTTCAAAACACCCGCCAACTATAATGAGAGCTGTGGCGGTACTTGGAAAGCTTGGTCAGTGTGGGGCATGGAGTTGCCTATCTGTATACAATACTATTATTAGAATATATTATATAATCTGTGCTATTATATTATCTTTGGTTTCAGTCAAAAATCATCAAGATCCGATCACAAGGGCGGCTTAATCTATAGTGCAGGGGGTGCGGTGCACCCGGGCGGCGGGTGAATTACAAGTAGTCTATTACATAATAACCTTATTATTTCACATTCTTTAAAAAGAAGAGGTTCACCATGGATGGACGACATAGAAACAGTAAGGTCACAGTAGAAAAAAAATTGAAGAAGTGGGTTTACGTCCAGCAGTAGATTTGATTATGTTTTCTGACCCATATCATAATGCCTAATATATTGAAGACAAATTTTTAAAGATTATTTTTGAAAAGCAATTAGTAAGCTGACTCAATCACAAATTTAATGTGAAAAAATTTTGGTCTCGAGCAGGACTCGAACCTGTGTCTTCTGGTTTGCCGGACCAGACGCCCTAAGCGTTGGCCCACCAAGACAGTACTCTCGACCGTCAAATTCTTTCACCACATTACGTATTGGGGCGACGCGGCGACGTAGTCACCATCTACCGGCAACTTAGTTAAGTTGCACGGCATGAATGTATAGAGTTGCACCTATATTTAATTATTCGATTTGCGATGATTTGGGAGCAATTAGTACGCTGACTCAATCACAAATTAAATGTGAAAAAATTTTGGTCTTGAGGTTCGAGTCTGCTCGAGACCAAAATTTTTCACATTAAATTTGAGATTCAGATCAATTTTTGTCAATTCATACGTAGCAATACGTCAACTAAATTTAACATAATAATACAGATACGAACAATAACACAGATAGGAACAAAAGTATTCCACCTAATACATTGTGTTTTCTGAACTTTAACATCCAAGTGTGATAAGTATCTCACTGCATTTTTATTAAGCAAGTACAGTTGAGCATATTAATTCCTTGCTGGTAGCTTTTAAATGGTCTTTCGTAAAACACCAGCAGACTTCCAGAAATAGATAGTCTTTTTTTTAACGTGAGGGAAAATCCTAATGGATGCTATGCCGGACTCCTACCTACTAATAAACCTCACGTAACGCCCACAGCCTATGGTTGGGAGCACCGGGCAAGCCCTCGTAAGGATGTCCCAGGACGAAATAGATAGCTAACATCTTATACAACAACGTTTGTTCTATGACCTTATGTTTGCTAGTTTATTACAAATAAACCTGAATGCTTCAAAAAATGAAAAGTGTAAATGTGTTATTGCCTATATACACCTCTGCCTACTCTCTCTAAATTAAGCCACAAATAGCTAGTAGAAAATTTTATGTTCAGTTTACTTTTCGCACAGGCGGGCCGCATCGACAGCCGGCATTTATGAGCAAACAATGCGTTGCGTGACGGTGACGTCACACAAATCAGTTGGCCACTGGCATCACCCACTGCGCACGTGTTGAAATTTAATGTTTTTAATACATATATATCTACGTAAGTACTTTTTTAAGGGTACCTACATTAATTGAAGTTTTTTTATCTATCTTTTCATATAACTAAAATTGAATTGTGTGTTTGCAATATTAAAAGCACAGATTTTTAATGATTGCATATGAATGTATAAACGACACTTCTAGCAAAAAACGTTAGGTCCGAATGTTTTAAACTAGAACTAAAACCCTAACAAACTGAATCTACGTAGACGAAGGCGCGGTCACAGTTAGTTCTAAATAAAAAACCGGTTACATTATTATATACTTTATTTTAAAATTTTGTTCTATTGTAACCGTCTACCAGCTCTTACTCTGCTTTGTTGCTAACCTACAGATACTGTTAAGTTATGAATTTAGCTCTTGACGTGTGAATGATATTGAAAAATATTTCTTCATCACGAAGTAAATCGGGAACAAAATAATGAATGATATTCTCTAAATATTGGTCGCTTCAAATTCATATTATGAATCCTCATTCTACGTTTAGTTGAATGTTTTTCTTTATCTTCCAACAAACAACTAATAATAATAATATCTTCGTCAATCTCCATGGCAAAATACGTCCACTCACGACAAGAAAACAAACAAAAAATCCGGATACAGTGGACGCATGCCATCGGCAAATCCGTTTAATCCGTTGCGTGCCGTGCGTGCGGTGCGTCCGGCGCGGGCCAATGGACGCGCACCCTAAATGAAAATCATAATACATAGTGAAATTGAAATAAAATTTTAGATTTTGACTGTACTTACAGAGAAACTGGTGAATAGGTACTCCATAACAAAAACTCTAATACGATTAGATCAAATACGTAAATACTCTTTCTTTGTACATTCCAATAACATCTCTGTTCAAAATCTACTGCTTCAAAAGATTAAATAGTTTAGTTAACCACTGTATTTCGTCTTTGGCAGTGGTCATAATGTTGGTTCTCGTTGCTGCTATTATATTAGTGGTGTTATATTTCTCAGATGTATTCAAAAAACCTAACCAGTACCCACCAGGTATCAACTATTTATATTAATTTAAAGCAAACAATATATTATATGCCTATGCCTATGTCTATGAATAAAAAGAGACCAAGCTAACTTACGAAAGACGGTTCAAATGTGAGCGATAGTAACTCTAATTCTAACATGATCTTATGTACCTACCTATGTAGTATCTGAAAATAGTTGCAATCTGTGGTTGCAATAAAGTGCAGCGAATGATTAATGAGTGTTTAGTAAAGTTAATTGAGAACAAATGACGGTAGAAAAATATGATTATTTTTATAGTGTTTTCCATTTTTTAGGGTTTCGTAGCGAAATGGCAAAAACGGAACCCTTATAGATTCGTCATGTCTGTCTGTCTGTCCGTCCGTCTGTCCGTCCGTGTGTCACAGCCACTTTTCTCCGAAACTATAAGGTCTGTGCTTTTGAAACTTGGTAGCTAGATGTATTCTGTGAACCGCATTAAGATTCTTATATAAAATTAGAAAAAAAGCAGTAAATTTTGGGGGTCCCCATACTCAGAACTGAAACTCCAAATTTTTATTTTCATCAAACCCATACGTGTGGGGTATCTATGGATAGGTCTTCAAAAATGCTATGGAGGTTTCTAACATCATTTTTTTTCTAAAGTGAATAGTTTGCGCAAGAGACACTTCCAAAGTGGAAAAATGTGTGTCCCCCCCCCCTCTAACTTCTAAACTAAGAGAATGATAAATCTAAAAAAAATATATGATGTACATTGCTATAAAAACTACCACCGAAAATTAGTTTGAACGAGATAGAGCTGGTAGTTTTTTTTTTAATACGTCATAAACCGCAATTTCCGGTAGTGAAAACACTACCACTGCAAACGTGTTAAAACATCAGTCAAAGTTACAACGAACTATAAGAACTTTTATATGATGTTACTTGCTGCTACGAAACCCTTCATGGGAGAGTCCAACTCGCACTTGGCCGGTTTATATATAAATTACTAGCTGATGCCGGCCGCTTCGCCCGCGTTAATTTGTTTCCGTTCCCACTTCCCGTGGGAACTTATTCCCGGGATAAAAAGTCTATGTGTTATTCCAGACTATAATCTATCCCTGTGCCGAGTTTCAGCCAGATCCGTTCAGCCGTAAGGGCGTGAAAGAGTAACAAACATCCACACTCACAAACGTTCGCCTTTACAATATTAGTAAGATGAAGTGCTCGTGGCCCCGCGGACTCAATGTTCTGTAAACGATCACTGTAGTAAGCAACATTTACTACGGCCCGTCATGGATGGGTAACCAATGCGTGACATTGTGACATTTATTTGCAAGCGTTTACATGCTTCGGAAGGCACGTTACGCGCGCCGTTGGTGCCAGTTGCCAGTAAATTGGATGTCGTTAAACCAAGCCAAGCCTTGAAAAATTTGGACAGCGGGCAGTCACACTTCATCTGTCCATATCAACATCAGCCATACGGCTCACCACCTATTACTTGGGAAAAATTTAAAAAAAGTGAAGTGTAAGTTAGGTAATTTTTCCAGAATCCTAATTCAGCATCAGAGACTCCTGGTGAGAAATAGTCAATTTAAGTTAGCAATGTATTTCACAAGCGTTCTCTTACCATAAATGCAAAAGTAACTCGGTCTGTTATGTGCCTTAAGGGCGCATCAAAACCAAAGATCCTGTGGGAAATGTTTCATTGGTTCGTATATGGCACAGGCCCCCAAAAATAGTTTAGAACAATTATGCGTTCTGTTTTATATTTTTCAGGGCCGACAGCATTGCCACTGGTAGGAAACTTGTTGGCCGTAGCATTACAACTGAAATTGTATAAACTTTCCCACCATGACTTGTGGCAGAAGTGGACACGCATATACGGGAATATTTTAGGATTAAAACTGGGTTTAATGAACGTAGTTATTATCTCCGGGAAGGATTATATAAGGGAGGTATCGTCGAGGGAAGTTTTTGAAGGGAGACCGGGTGGATTCTTTTTTTTTATGCGGTCTTTTGGCAGAAAATATGGTAAGCATAACGTGACTAATTAATATCTACTTGGCAAAAAAATCCCGGATTTTAATGTACCTAGTACCTTTTTTTTCTTTTTTTTTTTTTTTGTTTAACGTGAGGGAAAATCCTCATAGGATGTTATGCCGGACTCTTACCGACTAAAAAAACCTCACGCCACGCCTAACAGCCTATGGTTGAGAGCCCCGGGTAAGCCCTCAGGAAGGATGTCCCGTGACTCCCAACAGACCTACGGCCGCCACTGCGGCCTCGCCCAGGAGGTGGTTCGGGTGCAATCTCGCGTCTATGGGGGGTTTCGGGTGTGACCCCGCTTCTAAGGGGGGGGGGGGCGTGCGTGAGTTGCTCACGTCACGCTGCCGTCATGGGCCTGCTTCTGTAAGGACGGTGAGCGGCCCTCTCACCGTCCTCAGACCCCCGGTCATGGAGGCCGATAGTCCTCGGCGAAGACACGTCGGCGGCGCCCGGGGCGCCGACTGCGGAACTCGGGTGGGAGAGTTCTCTCCCGCACCCGGCCCGCCGCCTCCTTCGCGAGCATGACCTGCTCGCAGGAAGAGGCGGCGCAGTCCCACTTACTCCCGCTGGAGAGCATGGCTCGCACCATAGCCTCGAGCGAGAGAGTGTCCACGCCCAGACCCGTCTGGCGCTGTTGTGCCCACGCCGTGCACTCCACCAGCGTGTGGAGCGCCGTGTCATCGCTATGGTCCTCGCAGTGCTGACACTCGGCCGTGGTTTCCCGGTGTTTTCGCCACAGATACCTACCGAAGCTACCGTGCCCGGCAAGCATCTGTGTCAACCAGTAGGAGAGAGCACCGTGTCTTCTCTCCAGCCACTCCATGACCGGTCTGACGGCCGCGATTGTGGCGAATCCCCCCTTTGGTTGCTCAAGTCGCACCTTCCATGTCTCCATGGTTTCCTGGTGGAGCAGGGTCCGCTGGGCCTCGATTTCTCGAGACGCAGGCCTTTGGCCCCGCTCCAGCGCCTCCTTGCGCCATCTGAACAGTGACGCAAGGGCTCTCGCTTCCAGGTCCCATGGAGGGGTCCCGGCTAGGAGACATGCCGCCTCACCGGAGATCGTGCGGTATGCTCTTATCACCCTGACGGCCATCACTCTCTGCGGGCTGAGCAGTCTAGCCTCATTGCTGGCCGTCAGTCTCCGCCCATACGGGAGCCCCGTACAAGGCCATGCTTCGCACGATCCCCAGGTACAGTCTCCTGTAGGGAGCGTTGGGTCCCCTGATGTTGGGCATCAGCCGCGCGAGTGCGGCCGATGCTCCCCTCAGTTTTGGGACCAAACTTCGGAAGTGATGTCCGAAGTCTCTGATCGCTCAGTGGCGAAGTACTCGTCGCCCTGAGAGTTCTCCGCTAAGTACGCTCTGCATAACAGAGCGCATGCGGAGAACTCCAAACCGGCCATAACGGCCCCCCTCCTTGGTGGACTATTGGCCGTGGGCGACGACGTGCGCCTCCACGAAGGCCACATCGTCGTCCACGTTACAGGATGCACCACGTGGAGGTTGTCCTACCCAGCACCCCATGTACCTAGTACCTAGTATATTTGATAGAGTTAACGTGGAACATACAATATGGAATGGTATATTTTATTTACATTGTTTTCATAATAACTGTAAAAAAAGTAAAATATTGTAATTAATATTCTAGACTAGCTGATGCGCGCGGCTTCGCCCGCGTGAAATTTGGTTCCGTTTCCCGTAGGAACATTTTCCCGGTATAAAAAGTAGCCTATGTGTTATTTCGGACTATACTCTATCTCTGTACCAAATTTCAGCTAGATCCATTCAGCCTTTAGAGTGTGATTGAGTAACAAACATCCAAACATCTAAACATCCAAACATCTTCACAAACTTTTACATTTATAATATTAGTAGGATTAGTGGGATTAGTAGGATTTCCGCAGTTGCCTAAAAAACTTTAACTGCGATAACCCTTAGATGCGGCATATTTCTATATATTTTTACAAGAGGATCATAGGCCGTAAACTTAAAGACCACTGTCTGTCTGTCTGTCTGTCACTGTATTGTGAACTGTGAGAGTGGCGGTCAATTTGGAGGATGTCGCCATCCCTTGCCATCAGACTCAAGTTTTCATTTTAGTCGGCTAAATATTTAAAAATATACTTGTGTGTGTATTTTTAAGGACTGGTCTTCAACGACGGTGCATCTTGGTCAAAAACAAGGCGAGTTGTATTAAAATATCTCAAAAATTTTGGTTATAATACAAAACAAATGGAGGTGTACATTGACGAAGAATGCAAGGCTCTTGTTCAACTCAGAATGAGCGATGCCGGGCAACCGATCCTTGTCAATAACATGTTTAGTATTACAATAGTCAATATATTGTGGAGATTGGTGGCCGGTAGAAGGTAAAAACTTATTTTTTATATTTTACGTTGAGCATTATATCTGAAGTAACATAAATAAATAAATAAATATTCACGGACATTTTCACACAATGCTATCTGATCCCAAAGTAAGCTAGTAATAACCTGCTTGTGTTATGGGTATCAGACCACGGATATCAATATATATATATATATATATATATATATATATATATATATATATATATTAGAGATGCGCCGAATGTGGGTTGAACCGAATTCCAACATTCGGCCGAACTATTCGGTTCAAATTATAGCGGTAAACAGGCTAGTACAGGTCAGTTGACGAGGCTGGCGACATTCTTTCAGCGCTAGGCGCGCAGCCTTCAACTCCAGGCCGCCGATTTTCAATCGAACGACTTGCAAGCGTGAAGAAAGTTTGCAGTCGAAATGACGGTTGTCTTACATTTAATCACAAATATTTACCCAGTAAATATCTATGCAGAGAATCACCTCTCTGTTGCTATTATATTAGTGGTTCACTTAGTTCTAGAGATCCTTCAAGCAGTAAAAAATCAAAGTTGCCGTGAAGGCCCCTAAGTAGAGAATCGTTAATAATCCTCTTACCACGCCTCTATACCGAGTCGAACGCGCAAAGCTGGTATTCAAGAGCACCAATTCAAAAATGACAACAGCACTCCATGTGTGGCGACAAGCGCCGATAGAATACGGGAGATGGTGAGCTGAACGGGCTCATTTTGATGAAATGAGTTTTGTTTCCCACCAACGAAGAGTTTAAAAATAAAAATTAGGATTGAGATGAGTGAAGAGAGTAAATGTTATTCGTGAAATGTAAAAAGATCAGTTCATTTTCACCGAGAGTTAGATAAGTTCAGAGTTTTGGACTGGTTGAGTGCGGTCGTGTTTTCGACACGAAATCAAGTGAAGTGCATAATGTATCTTAAAAAAGAACAGTAAAGAACTGACTGCGTAAAGACTCGGACCATATCTAGAACTAAGCCAGCTCTTTCCAACATTTTTTTTCCACTCAGTTCATTATTTAAATAAAAAAAAAAAATTCATCTCGCCCATTTATTGGTGTGAAAACAAGGACTTAACACCTTTTTTCGGTCGGTCGGTGTATTTAAGTAAACTTGTTTCGCGTGAAGTCCCGAGATCTATAAGTATGAAGGACTTTGTAAGTTTACTGCGACTGCGAGTTAAACTGATTCAATAGTGGGTCTGCTCTGCTATCGGTGAAAACCGGGCAATGATTTTGGGAAGCAACTTCGAGCTTTTTGGACGCTTGGCTTAGTCACCTAAATGGCTATCCGTCATCAAAAATCTCTGTATCATGACGTTAGTTATGGGAAAACCTCTACCTATTCAATAATTATTAATTTGTTAATAATAATTGCATCATTCGGTAATTATTCGGCAAATTAACCGAATATTCGGCCGAATACGAACTTTCCAAAACTTGCCGAATGTACCGAATTCGAATATTCGGCCGAACGTTCGGCGCATCTCTAATATATATATATACTTTAAATACATACTTATTATACATAGAAACACCCAGACTCTCGAGACAAACATTTATGGACCACACAGATTTTTTTCTCCGGTGGGAATCGAACCCACGACCTCGTGATCCACAGTTGCACATTTCGACCTCTAGACCAACGAGGCAGTCTCATCGGCAGTCAGGACAGGACATGAAAAATGATTTGTTTATTTATAATCGACATTATGGACTCTGACACTACTGAATCGTTTCTGAAAACATTTTAGCCATTTATTTAAATAATTAAAATTCATTATTCTGAAGTAAGTAATAAAATAAATAAATAAAATGTTTATTTCATATTCATTATAATCTTTGTTACAATATGTTTCAGTTGGAATTTCCATGTAAGCTAATGCTTGTGTTTGTAAATTCCCCTCTTTCACCGTGGTTTTTAACCGACTTCAAAAAAAGGAGGAGGTTCTCAATTCGTCTGTATGTATTTTTTTTTATGTATGTCAAGCGATAATTCCGTCAATTATAGACGGATTTCAAAAATTCTTTTTTTGTTGAATAGGGGTTACTTCTGAGGTGGTCCCATTTTCACCAGATCAGGATCTGATGAAGGGATCTAGGAGAAAACGAGGGCAACCACCGAAAATTGTAGGGACAACTAGTGTGCTTGTTAACTTTTTAATTAAGTGCTTTAATGTTCTACACTTTAATGAAGGTATGGCGTCGATCTGATGATAGAGTCGAAAGACAGTCGAGGGCATTCCTAAACAATTTACAGCAGTTATCTTGTGTTCGGGCTTGATTGATTTGTATTGATGAGAACTTTACACCTAGATTGATAGATCCAACTTCAAAAAAAAAAAAGAAAGGTCTCAATGTTTTATGTTGTAGGTATGTATGTTAATGTTTTATGTATGTTCACCGTCAATTATAGACGGATTTCAATTTTTTTTTGTTGAATAGGGTTTACTTCTGAGGTGGTCCCATTATAACCAGGTTAAGATCTGATGATGGGATCCTGGAGAAATCGAGGGCAACCACCAAAAATTATAGGCACAACTAGTGCGTTTGTTAACTTTTTAATTCAGCGCTTTAATGTACTACCATTAATAAAGGTCTGGAGTCGATCTGATGATGGAACCAAAAGAGATTCTAGGGAATTCCTTAACGATTTACAGCAGCTACCTTGTGTTGGGGCTTGATTAATTTGCTTAGACCATATAACACGGGACTAGCCTTTGTGAACCACCGCATACAAAAATATTCTGCCAGTTTTCATACAAGTGAAGGGGGAAACACAAAGACATATAAAATTTCATTGCATTTAAAAATGTATTAATCGACAAACGCGTAATGGCTGTTGTGTGTTAATTGTTATTGTACAGTCAATTACAATGTAATGTACTAGTTTAATCATATAAAATCATGTACTGATGTACAGGCTTTTCATAAAGCGTAAAGACCAAATGGTCATGTGCAATGGCAGAAAACAATGCTTAAGTAAGGCGCATCCTGTGGTTAGATGATCTAAGTTAATTTGTATTGATGAGAACTTTCACCTAGATAGATACATTTTTCGGTTCATCCGTCACTTAAAATAATGAAAAAAAATTTTTCAATAAAAAATACAACCGACTTCCAAGAAATCCTGAAAAATAAAATTTACTTAGCACAAAGTAATATGTAGTTGATTTATCAGATTTTATTCAATATAATATTGAAGTTGGTGCCATGAATAATACCTCCCTAAACCTATGAATTTACTTGGCGCCGACTTCATTATGATATTGAATAAAAAATCAGATTAATCAACTACATATTACTTTGTGCTAAGTAAATTTTATTTTTCAGGATATCTTGGAAGTCGGTTGTATTTTTTATTGAAAATTTTTTTATAAGTTTAGATTTTCATTTACAAGATGTTTATTTTATTTTAACAGTGAATCTATACGGACAATGAAAAAGCTAATTTTAAACAAATATAAACAAGAAAGCCGTGAGATCGTTCTCACTAGACTACCCCTCTCTAACACGTTTATTGTGAAAGTAAAAGTTTAATCCGATAGACGTTGTCATTTTTTTTTAGTTCATACTTTGAACAGATGATCCGCGTGACCTAGTAGCGTAGTTTAATGCAACAGAGTCACAGCTACAGACAAATTCTCGCCATAAGCCCCTCAGCACTCTATTTTTTTGGAGAGGGACTAAAAGTTGGGCAGACGGATAAAGGTTGCGCGCTCATATATGGGTGTGTGGTTTTGTGAGCGAATGTGTGTGATTGTGTGTGTACGAGGTGTGTGTATTTGTGGTGTACATGTCTTTTTTGATCATTTGAAACAGAGCTATTATTTTCACTGATATTACCATTATGTAGTACTACCTATTAAATTATCTTTGTAAATTCTGCGAAATGAGCATGGGTGGGATTATATATGGAAGGATTATACATTGATAATAAGTTTTCAACTACAGCATAGTTTACAACGGCATCTTTGCAGTCTCGTAGAGTAAGGGAGTAAATGTGTATTTCTTTGATGATCAAATTGTACAAACGCATTGATTGTCTGGTGTATTCTCTATGAGTGTAGGTTGATTTGACCATAACTGTGAAGCTACAAATTATTTTCTTCTACCAGCAATTTTTAGTGGGTCAAAAGACAAAGATTTGTCTTTTTTTATTTACTCCTTTCTATCCCATATTCCTTCGCTCGTGATCTTAATGTTCCCCGTAGGTCACATCTACGCTCTATTCTAAAACACCCTAAGGTTATTTGGAGCAAATAAAGTTTAAAACAGTCAAAAGGGACGTATTTGCGTAGAGGCTTTCTGTTGGAAACCTAAAGGGGTTAAAAAATATGACCTTAAGCAGAGCTCTTACTAGTTCTAGAAACTGTTTATATGGCACCACCCCAAACTGGTAAGCTGTCTGTGGTAGTAGTAGTATTCCATAGCCCAAGTCGAGGGGCACTGTCATAAATTGAGGTTTACATTTATTTGTTTCTTCGTTCGTCCGTACAAGTAAGTTATGGATTGACAGCCCTGGGGTCATCCTTCCGAGAACGTACACAGGTCCCTCGGCCATAGGCAGATGAGAGGGTAGGTACCGAGTCGTATTAGCTCGTAGGAGTCCTTGACGACATTCACAAAAATTCCCCGCGTAAGAAAAGTAATGGATTGACATGTTCTTTGTATGATTGGATATATGAACCATAACCCTGCCCGGATACTAGCAAAAAATTGAATCGACGGTAACTACTTACTTTTATACTGAAAACATCTTTCTTGCTGGTAACAAGTTTGTTCTAGAATCAAATTTCACTCTGACTGAACAGAGTGTCTCCTTGTATTGATAAAACTAAAATTAACTTATCATATGTACCTTCGAAAGTATTATAATTCAAACATTCAATGTATATTATTCAAAGGTATATCAATGAATTCAAAATAACAGGATACGTAAGTAAATTATCGAGGTGAAAACGTTCCAAATAAATGTAGCGGAACAATTCAATTGGTTTTATTCAATACTAGATGATGCGCGCGATTCGGCACCCGTTCACATTTCCCGGGATGACAAGTAGAGAGTAGATTCCTACTTTGTTCTGCATGTATACATATTTTAGAAATCGGTAAATTTGTAAGAAAGCATCCATCTATGTTTCCACTAGCCGGCGGCAACGTCCTCCTCAACGCAGCATGATTTAAAAAGAAACTTGCAGTATCTACCTCATAGCTATCCAAGATTCGGTCGGGCCCCAACGCTATGTGCATAAAAATCTACAATAAAATCCTCAAATACACTAAATTTGGAATCTGATAGGGAATTTAACAATAAATTACGTAAATACATTATAGGAAAAAGCTATTACAGTATAGAAGAATACCTACACAAACATAAATTACACAGGTCTGCAATGGTTTTCCTCTTTGAAATCTGAGTAACATTTTCTATAGTTTCTGATGTGCTGATTACGAGAAAAATAATAAAAAAAATCCATCACATCAGGATTTTTTGATATTGAATATTTAAGATTTAGCTCCAAAATGTCTGAGCGTCTACCTTTAGAAATTTATAAAACGTCATTAAAATACTTCAGCTTAATTTTTATTGCATTTAATTCGTGTAAGGGGACATAGAAATTAATGCAAATCAGTAATTTGATGATTACTACATAAAAAGTAAAAGTAATCCGTATTAACCATGTTGAAAACGGGTAATTTTGACTTAATTTAGTAATAAAATAATAAAAAATATTACCTAGTAGTAATATTACCTAATTGTTGTAAATATTATTAAAAAAGGGTGTAATAAAGATAATCCAAAAGGCTTTTTTTTATTGAGTACCCGCACTTATTTAGAAAATTAACAGTTGAAGTGCGCATCTTGCAACATGAACTTTAAAGTGTCATCGCGAAGATGTTTAAATTCTCCAAATTGTTTTTGTAATATTTGCGGGAATTTTATGGTGATAAAACAACGAAACAGCATTACTGACTTTGTAAAAAATATTTACAAAAGTTATTATGGAGGCGTTTTAATTAACCAAAGACAAAACTTGGACACCTCATAAACTTTGTACGACTTGTTTATTAGAACTTCGCCAGTGGTCAAAAGGACAGAAAAATAGCTTCAAAATCGTTTCGCCTATGCTAAGAAGAGAGGGTAACAACCATGATAAAGATTGCTACTGTTGCTGTTGTGACATAACTGGATACAATTTTAATAATAAAAGGGACATAAACGAGCACTAAACTTCATTTCCTAAACTCGCACATTGATTACTTCCCAGAAAATCTAGGAGCCGTTGACGAAGAACAAGGCGAAAGATTTTACCGAGATTTGAAAGAGCTTGAAGTCTGGTATCAAGGAACATGGAATACTAGCATGATGGCGGACTATTGTTGGTTATTGAAGCGCGACGATCCAAACTGGAATTTTAACCGGAAATCGCACAACCGAAGGTTCCAGGAAAAAAGGACCAGGTTCAACAAATAAAATTTACATGTAATTTAGACTAGTAACAAGTTGTTATTATATTTTAGTCGTTTTAAACTTAAAAGGAATGAACTTTTTGAAATATATTTTTTTATGAGAAAACTTGGGTCTTTTTTTCGATTTTCTTTCTGTACCTTTTTTGAAAAATCTGAAGGTGATGCAGAAAAACTAAGTACATATTCGTAATCAGCGCACCAAAATACCCTAGAATCAGCTATCAAATTCCAGAGAGGAAGTTATGACCCTCATTTTGCAGGCCTGTGTTATTGGTAGAGAACTATACTGATAAGTAACTACAATAATATGAATTGAAGTTTGTTAAATTTGTATTCAATGTTATTTATAGATATATTAAAATGGTCTTATCAACAAACAGATTAATAAGATATTGACAATTAAATAAAAAATGTAACAATTTTATACTTATTTATTAGAATGTATGTGCTGATTTGTAAACGAAGGAAGTTTTTTATTAATTCAGTAAATTTTAAGATTTTTGTTCGAAATCGGAATATGAAAAATGTTGGGTTAGGTCACATTAATTTGCACTCACCGCCAATAGCCTAAACTAAAAAATTGCTTTTTTTTTTCAGGTACGATTTAGAGGACAAAACCCTTACTTCGTTATGTGATCTTGTGACGAGGTTATTTAAAGCGGTGGACATAAGCGGCGGCGTGCTAAACTTTTTGCCTTATACGAGGCATGTTGCACCAAACCTATCAGGATATAATGAACTTCATTCAATACATAATTCTCTTCACAGCTTTTTGAAGGTAGGTAGATCTATTACTTATTTATGACCCAGAGTGCAAATATTGTATTCGTGGATGTGTGAGATGAATCTCAGTTCTTGGAACTTTGGTTCGTATTACAGACTGTTTATAGATTTTCTGTGACAGTGACAGATGACAACAATAAGCTTACACCCTTTATCGCGGGCGAGGCCTTCAAAACTACTGGAAAGTTTGGGTGGTGTAATGCACTTCTGGTTATTCCTCTAATTGTATGTTCCTTTCATTCCCCCGCTCGACTCGTGGCCCTGAGGACTCGGTGTTTTCTCTTAGATCATCTAACCACAGGATGCGCCTTACTTAAGCATTGTTTTCTGCCATTGCACATGACCATTTGGTCTTTTGGCTTTATGAAAAGCCTGTACATCAGTACATCATTTTATATGATTAAACTAGTACATTACATTGTAGTTGACTGTACAATAACAATTAACACACAACAGCCATTACGCGTTTGTCGATTAATACATTTTTAAATGCAATGAAATTTTATATGTCTTTGTGTTTCCCCCTTCACTTGTATGAAAACTGGCAGAATATTTTTGTATGCGGTGGTTCGCAAAGGCTAGTCCCGTGTTATATGGTCTAAGTGTTTTCTAAATGATCACTATAGTAAGCAACTTCCGCTATCGGTCGGTCCATGGATGGGTTACCATCACATGACTACTTAGTAATATTTATTTGATAGCATTTCCGTGCTTCGGAAGGCACGTTAAACAGTTCGTCGTTCGACAGTCGTTAAGGTAAGTTGAAGGCCCTATGAATGGGCGCCTTGAAAATTTTTAATCGTGGGTTGGATTGGTCACAACCTGCTTCTGACCATTTTCAAGACGGCAAGAGACTCACCACCTAAACGGAACAAAAACTATAAGGTAAAATGTGGGCATATACCTACATACTCTGACTATCTACCACTATCTGAGTAAGGCATGACTATTTATTAAGTGTGTGTGTGTGTGTGTGTGTGTGTATGTGTGTGTGTGTGTGTGTGTATGTGTGTGTGTGTGTGTGTGTGTGTGTGTGTGTGTGTGTGTGTGTGAGTGTGAGTGTGAGCGTGAGCGTGAGCGTGAGTGTGTGTGTGTGTGTGTGTGTGTGTGTGTTTGTGTGTGTGTGTGTGTGTGTAATAATTGACACTACTTCATATTGATTTTAGAAGATTGAAATTGTTATATAAACCAACATACTCGTAAACATTAACTTCTAGCTAGGAAGAACATCACTCTAGCTAGGAAGCTACTAAGTACTTCTGATACTAATACTACTACTAGGTCTACTACTACCTACTACTACCATTATGAACCAGCAAAATAGATTTATAGATTTCCCCTTGAACAATAATATTATGACAATGACCATTGCTCTTTTTATCATGTGGGATTGTATTTCCGACATATTATATTGTCAAGACCAAAGGCCCTTTAGGATCAAGGGTCATTGGTTCTGTACGCTTATCTGGGTTAGACTATTTAACTAATAAATTTGAAAAAAAAAACAATTATCTCAAAATACTAACAAATATTTTTGGGTTAATTTTTTATTGCAAATCTATAGGTTCCATTTCACAAACACTCATATCATAGTATTTTTACCCGAACTGCCGAAGAAAGGAGGGTAATGTTTTTCGAGTGAATGTATGTATGTATGTATGTATCCAATTCTTTGTCACGTCCTACAGCCTGAACGGCTTGCCGGATTTTGACATGCAAGGCGTCATTTGATTCGTCGTGATTGTGTGACCGACACCAGGTACATTAAAATTTCTAAAAATTAAAATGGCAGGCTTTTGGCGCTAAAATGAAAACGTTGTTTTTTTTTTCATCCACGCTCTACAGCCTCAACGGCTTGACGGATTTTGAAATACAAGGTGTCATTTGATTCGTCGTGATTGGGTGAGGGATACCAGGTGTAATAAAATTCCTAACAAAATCAAAATGGCGGACTTTTGGCGTTATAATTATATGACTGCGATGAACGCAAAACTACTGAACCGATTTTGATGCGGTATTATGTGTTTATAAGGTCTTAGTCAGACTTAAATTCTTACATTTGTTTGATTGCAATCGGTTGAGTAGCACCGGAAATATGATCAAAAATATAATAATTAAGGTTGAATTTTGGTGATGTCCCTTCACTACACGTAACATAACTAAAAAGTTTTAAATAAACTGAATTATTTGACTTTGAGAAAATAACGAGAAGCACTCAACAGCAAAGTCAATTTCTGTGGAAACAAAAATTCTAAGTAAAATAGTATGTTATGAAAAAACATGGCAACCAATAACATGCTGTTATAAAATTATTGAATATTTTTCATATTTAATGAGTTTAAACAAGGGATATTTAAATAAGTTAATAAAGAACGCGTGCAGTTAAAATTTTGTGTTCCTGCAGAAATAGTTTATTTTTTAGAAGAACCAAATACCTTTAAAAGGGAAATAAGCCATTTTTTCAAACGTTACTTCGCATGAAAATTTTATTTTCATTTGAAATATACGAAGTCAACAGAAATATATCAACCATATCGATGTACCAACCTATCAACCTACTAAAAATCTAAGAATTTTTAACCTACTCCATGTGCGACGCGGGGGCGTAAGTCCCCCGCGTTGCTAAACAAAAGGCGCAGGACAAGGGGCGCAGGCGTGTGAAGATGACTTTTAGTGTCAATTTTTTGATTGTTTATTTTTGGTTGTGTTTTTGTAAATAATGTGTAAATAGTGAAATATTAGTTTATTTTGTTCAATGTGGACCAACATAGGCAGTGGCAATGCGGAAATACGTTCAGGTCAACCCGCTACTGATGTAAGTAATTTTGTACAATGCCCATTTTGCCCCCAGGCCCGTTATTTCAAAGGTGACCGTGGCTTGAAGGTACATATTGGGAAAATTCACAAATCCCAGAATGTACTTTCAAGCCAGCCTAATCCAATCACGAGGGTTGATTTTCCATCCATCACCTCAGAAATTCCCTTTTGGCACACGTTGAGTAAATTAAAAAAATCTGTTCCTGTTTTGAAAAGAATTGCTCGTGGCGCGAGGCCTACTGTTGCTTATAACTTGGCAAGTTGTATAGGTCTTGTCGTCCGCGAGAATTCACTGACGGCCTGGGAGCGTTTGCTCACTTTCCCTTACAGAATACTTCATGTAAAAAAAACTGAATTAACAAATAGAACATTAACAGCCCATTTAAAAGAAAATTGCAATAGCCATAATTCCAGTTTAAATTTTGATTCGATTACACCTTTCTCACACAGTAATATGGTAAATCAATTCAAGTATATAGAAAATAAAGTAAGGGAAGGTGACATAAGGGGAGCGTCGAGGTTGCTCTTTAGTAGTGATGTGGTGGCGTCTTATTCTGCAGACACGCTTGCGAGTCTGCAGAGTAAACATCCACCGCCTTCGGATGACCTCACTTTTCCTGAGCCACCCAATGATGTCATTGAGTGTCTCAGTGTCACTGCCAAGGACGTGCTTGCGGCCGTTTGCTCCTTCCGCAGTGGATCTGCTGGCGGTCTTGACGGTCTATCACCACAACACCTTAAAGACTTGTTGTGCCAGAACGCAGGTGAAGCTGGTGATTCTCTGCTGAAGGAGCTAACGGCGCTAATAAATTTAATGCTCTCCGGCAATGTGGACGATGGCATCATCGACATCCTGTATGGGGCACATTTGTGTGCCTTGCGCAAGAAAGATGGTGGCATTCGTCCCATTGCCGTAGGGAGCACTTTGCGACGTTTAGTAGCAAAACTTTGTTGCAAACATTATAACTCAGAACTTTCTGAAAAATTTCAGCCCTACCAACTTGGCTTCGGCTCCAAAGGAGGTTGTGAGGCAGCGTTGCACGCTCTTGCTACATACCTTGGCAGTGGTGAACGTGAAGTCATCCTGAAGGTTGACCTGAGGAACGCCTTCAATTCATTAAACAGGGATACCTTGTTGACTCAAGCAAAATTAGAAACCCCAAAAATTTTCAAGTTTCTTTGGCAATGTTACAGATTCCCTTCAAAATTAGTGTATAAAGACCACCTTTTGGAATCAGCTGTTGGATGTCAGCAAGGTGATCCACTGGGGCCTGTCATCTTTTCACTCGCTATTCATCCCATTATTCAAGAACTAAATTCTAAATTTAACATATGGTACTTAGACGACGGGACTCTTGGAGGCGATGTACAAACAGTTTTAAAAGACTTAGATTTTCTAATTAATAAATTTAATTCCATTGGTCTTCAACTAAATCCCAATAAATGTGAACTTTTTGTTACTGAAAAGACAGACAGACTTTCGACAATAGACAAATTCAATTCTTTGGCACCAAAAATTAACATTTTAGATAGTACATCATTTCGCCTCTTGGGTTCCCCGGTTTTAGAAGAAGATTTCAAACTTTTTTAGAAGAAAAGCTTCAAAATTTCGATAATATTTCTGATCGTTTCCTCAAAATTAGTGTTCATTCGGCTTTCACAATTCTACGGTTTTGTCTTTTTGCCCCAAAATTTACTCATGCACTTCGGTCATCACCTTTTTGGAAACATTTGCCACTTTCGGAAAACGTAAATAAGACTATTCAGTTCACTTTATGCAAAATTTTAAATGTGGCCTTGAACGACCGGGCCTGGCTCCAAGCGTCTCTTCCAGTTCGCTTGGGGGGGCTCGGTATTTGCAAAATTTCTGACATCAGCCTACCGGCGTTTTTGTCGTCAGTTCACGGCACTGAAGAGTTAACCAGGAAAATATTAAAAACACACTGGTTAGTTCTGATGTGTCGTGTAAAACTGACGCCATAAATGCCTGGAAGATGGCCTGCCCCAATACTGTTTTGCCCGTTATCCTATCCTCTCAGAGACTATGGGATGTGCCGCTCTGTAACTTGGTAAGACATAATCTAATTAATACTTCTTCCAATGTTGCAGAGCGTGCGCGTTTGTTGGCTGTGGGAGAGTGGGAGTCGGGCTTATGGATTCAAGCGCTTCCATCGTCCAACATAGGTACTATGTTGGATGATACTACTTTTCGCCTTGCCACTTGTCTCCGTTTGGGTGCGCCGTGTGTTTCTCCGCATCATTGCCACTGTGGAGAAGTAGTCGACAGCCTTGGATGCCATGGCCTCTCGTGTAGCAGAAACGCAGGCCGTATATCTCGACACGCCAACCTTAACGACATAATCCGTTGCTCTCTTGTCACCACTGGCATACCAGCCGTACGAGAACCAAACGGGCTGGTGCGTGACGATGGCAAGAGACCTGACGGTATGTCTTTGCTACCTTGGAAGGTGGGTCGGCCTTTGGTGTGGGACGCCACCCTTGCGCCGTCACATCTTCCAAGCACAGCGGGTTGTGCGGGGGCTGCTGCCGCTTCTGCAGAAAACCTCAAACGGCGAAAATATAATAATCTAATTGGTGATTATATGTTTGAGCCGTTTGGGGTTGAGACATTGGGGCCTTGGGGTCCGAGTGCCCGCTTCTTTTTTAAGGAGTTGTCCAAGCGGTTAGTCGACACTTCGCGGGACCAGAAGGCTGGCTTTTTCCTTGCACAAAGGATTAGCATTGCCATTCAACGTGGCAATGCTGCCAGTCTTCTGGGAACGTTTCCAGTTAGCGATGATGCGGAGGAATTCTACGACGCATGTATGTAATTATGTATGTATATTATGATTAGCTTTCTCCTTTTATTTTTTATTTATGGTTAGATAGGTTTAATTTTTATTTATGATAGTACTGTATTAAATTCGAATGAATGATATTAATACATACTTAAATAAATAAATATGTAAATTATTTAGAATATAAAAACCCGACGGCCAAGTTAACTAACATACAACTGAAAAGTAAAAAACAAGCTCTACATTTCTTTTGTGATTTTCTTTAGCTACTTACTGTTTTACTTTGTTGGCAACATTTGCAGGTGGGATCAAGCTATGGGAACAAGTAACAATTTTGTAAACCACCACTTGCTTGACATAGCTTCTTCCCGCCTGCAAATGATGCCGACAAAGTAAAACAGTGAGTAGATAAAAAAAATCACAAAAGAAATGTAGAGCTTGTTCTTTACTTTTCAGTTGTATGTTAACTTGGCAGTCGGGTTTTTTATATTCTAAATAATTCAGTTTATTATTACAGTCAATTGTTGTCACGCACCAACTTTAAGATTATAATCACTTATTTTCAATAATATGTCGATCAATATGAATTTGTATCCGGCATATCTTATGTCCTATACTTACATAAAACATACAAATATAGCTTCAAATTGAATCATCTTACATCTGATAAGGTCAGATGTAAATATGTTATTGTTTCGCCAAATTACTGTTATAATAACATCATGTTGTGGAAACCTAGCAATCAATGATGATTTCAAAATTATTATAGTGACGAGTTGACGACGTTCGTTCAGATAACAGAGAACCAAATAACAAATAAGATAAATTATATAAGGTTCAGGGCGTAGAGCAACGCGAACTGTATAAGAGGAGAAGACGTAGCATGGGCGAGGCCGCAGTGGCGGCCGTGGGTCTGTTGGAAGTACTGGGACATCCTTCCGACGGCTTACCCGGGACTCCAAACGATAGGCTGTTAGGCGCTACGTGAGGTTTTTTAGTCGGTAGGAGTCCGGCATAGCATCCACGAGGATTTTCCATTACGTTAAAAAAAATAAAGACATAGCATGTTTGCTCGGTACATGTTTATCTGTCATATTTTGCGGGGGGATATCATATTATCTACACCACTACAAAAGCTGTCACTATGGAACTTACACAAAACAATTAAAATAAAACAATACACTCATAATTTCAGACATACACAAATATATATTTTTTATATATGTGTATGCTTGAAATTAGGAGTGTATTGTTTTGTTTTTCTGGAAGTCCCTACACAAAACAATTACAACCATACATTTATATTTCTCATTTATGTGTGTGTATAAGCGTACACTTTTTCGTGTCCGCTTTGACAGAAGTGAAACTCTCAGTACGGCGCCTCCCCTCCCAGTGAACGTTATAGATCATGTTGCTCTATGGTTCAGGGACTCGATATTTGAGTGAAACAGTCTCGAAAGTTCGAATAACATACTTGTTTACTACCCAAATAAGTTCTTAATTCGTACGTATTCAAAGTTTGCTAGAATTACCGTGAATTTACAATTACATAAGAATAACTATTTACTGTTTTGTGTACAGAAGCCTTTGGATATCCTCGGACATCCTTCTAACGGTTTACCCGGTGTGGTTTTAGTCGGTAAGCGTCAGACATAGTATCTACTACCCGTTCGCTCTAACTTTGCCGCTGGCGTAGAGGCGTATACCCGAATTGTTAATTAGACGAAGTAAATTGACAGTAGCTAATGTCACTTCGTCATAGAAAATAAGCAACATTTTATGAAGAAGTGACATTAGTAGCTGTCAATTTACTTCGTCTAATTAAAAATTCGACTTTAGTATGGAGCCGAGCGGTAAAGTTAGAGCGAACGAGCAGTATAAGGGATTTTTACACGAACTACAGTCAGATCATCACATTAGAAGGAATAATAATTATAGATCTCAGACATATGCCACAACCTATACTCTCAACCAGTACAACCATTTTCAGCGTCTTTATTTACGTTGCGACTCTTCAGAGTCATTACGGAAATTTTATTCCAAAAAATACTGTCTGATTATATGAAAGTCTATATTTGGTTTGAATTAATAGTGGCTCTTAATTAATAGGAAACCATAGAACAACACGAACGAAATCTTGACGTCAATAAACCAAGGGACGTCATTGACGCACTTCTAATAGAGAAACAGGAACAAGATGACCAAACATGTGAGTACCGTGTTATACAACATTATATAATTGTGTCTATTATTCTATACGGCTTGAACTATCGACCTGTCTGTACAAACAATTTATTTCACTGTGATTAAATTAAGTATATTATATGTACCTACTAATATTATATTTGCGAAATTTTTGAATGTGGAAGCCCTTTCACACTCTAACGGCTGAAGGCATCTGACTGAAAATGGGAACAGGGATAGATAATAGTCTGGAGTAACACATACGCTTTCTTTCCCGAGAATAAGTTCCCATGGGAAGCGGAAATGGGATCAAATTTCAAGGCTATTTAATGATGCTGTGCCAATTCACAAGCGGCGGTTGCTAAGTGGTTTGGGAAATGAATTTGAGTTCTTGCAACCTGCGCTCGAACATAACTACCTACTTACTGCACATGTGCCCATAGCACAACTACACTCGTCCACGTAAATATTTATTAAATTATTTTCTTGACCTGCACGCGTACGTGTTTCTCTCCTCTTACAACCCCGAATACTTCAAGCAGAGCATACCCCAAGACCACCAACTTGAAGTCTACTGTCAGCAGTCGTATAGACTTTGATTGTGGCCCCAAACACTATGACTTTCCACCAGGTGGGCTTCGTCAATTTAGCGAGATTAATATGGAACATTTGTTATTATTATTAGTTTCAGACGAAGCTATACAAGTTGTCTGCCTGGATTTACTCGAAGCTGGTATGGAGACCGTCGCAAATACAGCTGTATTCATACTCCTACACATTGTCCGTAATGCAGATGTTCAGAAACGTTTGCACGAAGAGATCGATGACGTCATTGGACATTCGCGATCACCCTCGCTATCCGATAGGAATAGGTTTGATATCTTTTAAAAGGTTAATTCGGCAAATTTTGATGGTTCAGTATAAGACTGACTCGATGACGCAGTGGTAAGGGTCACGCTGATGTCCCGGGATTTAAACCCGGTTGGAACAAATATTTGTGAAAAGTTTTAAAAACTGTCGTTCGCAAGGAAGTTGTGCCTCTTGAAAAGATCTAAGTTAACTTATCTATAACCAACTTAAAATGGCCAAAAGATTGTAAACATAAATATTTATGATGAATTTCTCTATAGGTATTTTGGTTATATCCGCATGAAAATCCGTTTAATAAGTCATTTGCGTATCTGGTCATATGCGTCGAAAGGCTTTGAGTTAATCGTAATAAGTACTAAGTAAGATACTTTGTTTTTAGATATAGAAACACAAATTCAGAATTTAAAAAAACTAAATTAATTAATTATTATTACTGAAGTAAAACTTCTTTAGGCGCGACTAGGGAGTGACTCGGATTTTTTTTCTGACGGAAGTAACGCTTACTATTTGAATTTTGAATAGCGAATTCGAATTCAAATGAATGATATTAATATTACATTTGAGGGGTTATTTGGAAAATCAACCATTGTCAATTTATGTAAATTTTTCAGGAAGCAATTAAAACTGCTTACAATAAATATTACGCATTTATGAGCAGTTTCTTTGTCATTATACTGTAGATAATATTAAATGCTATGGATTTGAACAAATTTTCAATCCTAAATTGCAGCTGTTTTTCAGTAAAACTGAAAAAATAGTTTGACATTGGTTTGTTTTCCAATAAAATAAGCAAATTAAACAAATAAAACTAAACATTTTCACAGAATTAGGATTATAGTTTGTTTGTGTTTGAAATAATATTGTGCTTACTCTAGGTACCTAACTATTCTTAAGATAAATGCAACTATTCACAGCCATCACTAGTGTCATCAGGAAGAAATCAATGATTACTTGTATTGTAAGAAACTTACTTAAATTTATTAAATTTAGTATTTTCCCTTAGACAATATTATTGGCTCCAAAGTCAAAGAATCAACTGTTAACTGATCAGGTAGGTGATGTTTTTTGCGAATTTCACATCGAGTTGACGGTCCTGTGAAAGTTTCTTTCACCATTACATTAACATGATCATGATTCTCAGATGTTACAATAACACTAACTTGTAAAGCTGAAAAGCTGGTATTGGAGTATTCAAAAAGAATGGTGAAACCGTTGCTTTAATATCAAAAAATACCTCCTGTGCTACTTATATCACTTCAAAGGGGCTAGGAGTCTAGGATGAAGAGGCCCAGCGGTCCCTGCTCCACTCCACCAGGAAACCGTGGAGACATGGAAGGTGCGACTTGAGCAACCAAAGGGGGGATTCGCCACAATCGCGGCCGTCAGACCGGTCATGGACGAATGGCTGAAGAGGAGACACGGTGCTCTCTCCTACACTCTCCCACCCGAATTCCGCAGTCGGCGGCCTGGGAGTCGCTGACGTGTCTTCGTCGAACACTGTCGGTCTCCATGACTGAGGGCCTGAGGACGGTGAGAGAAGAAGCAGGCCCATGACGGCAGCGTGACGTGAGAGATTCACGCACGCCCCCCCTAAGAAGCGGGATCATACCCTAAACCCCCCAAAGACGAGGGATAGCACCCAAACCACACCCTAGGCGAGGCCGCAGTGGTAGCCGTAGGTCTGTTGGGAGTACTGGGACATCCTTCCGAGGGTTTACCCGGGTCTCCCAACCATAGGTTGTTGGGTGTTACGTGAGGATTTTTAGTCGGTAGGAGTCCGGCATATCAGCAATGATGGATTTTCCCTCACGTTAAAAAAAAAAGGGGGCTAGGATGAACTCTAGCAGTTTAAATGATTTCATCCCATTCAACAGGAACATATTTTGAAACTAGAAAAATGTTGTCATAATTTTTAGGAAAAAAGACCAATGTCAAGTGACTTTGGCAGTTCTTTCAAAAACGCTAAGAACCTTGGTTGTTTTTCCCTATACTGTTGACTCTTATTCCTTGAATAGCTCGACATAAGTTGTTTATCCAAAAACTGGATATTGAGATTTGTAAGGAATCTGTAAAGAAAACCATAGAGACCAAAATTTACTTTTCGCTTTTTTCTGACTTTGGTTGTTGTTCCAAATAACCCCTTATTTGATACCGTCAATGGCAAAGAAGTTTTACTTTAATCGCGCGTAAAAGTTACACGCACACACTTTTTTATGTAAGGATAGGCGATTACAAAAATACGCGTATGTACTAAGAATCTATTCTTTTCTTTTCGTTAAGGATGATCTACACAGAAGCAGTACTGCTGGAGGGACTTCGCATTTCTAGTGTGGCTGCGATGGGTATCCCCCATAGGGCACTAGGCAATGCTAAGCTGGGGCAATATGTGATACCTAAGGTAATTTCCTCTCTACAGCAACCAACTTATACACTTAGACCATATAACACGGGACTAGCCTTTGCGAACCACCGCATACAAAAATATTCTGCCAGTTTTCATACAAGTGAAGGGGGAAACACAAAGACATATAAAATTTCATTGCATTTAAAAATGTATTAATCGACAAACGCGTAATGGCTGTTGTGTGTTAATTGTTATTGTACAGTCAACTACAATGTAATGTACTAGTTTAATCATATAAAATGATGTACTGATGTACAGGCTTTTCATAAAGCCAAAAGACCAAATGGTCATGTGCAATGGCAGAAAACAATGCTTAAGTAAGGCGCATCCTGTGGTTAGATGATCTAAGCTTATACAGCATGAAAATTAAAGACCGTGGTTGAAGGAAAGGTATCTACCGTTAATATTGATGATGGCAAATTTTGCTGAAAGGAAAGATTCGTTTAATTTCAAAAGTAAGTAAAACTGCATTTAAATATTTTTATCTTGTTTACGAGAAATTGTTCCTTATGAATGACTCTTTCAGTTGGTATCATAAAATACAAAATTTGCCATCATCAATATCACGGGTACTTTTCCTCCAACAACGGTCTTTAATTTCCACCTACTGTATATAGATTGTTTTAGTACCGATCTACAGGTTATAAGCTAACCGTCTGCCACACAGTTCTAGGCCAGCGTCACAACAGATATGACCTTTGGTTTGTACCACCAAAGACGATGACGGTCATAATATTATAAATTTGATAACATCAGCCGCCTTCATGGATGGCAACATAAGGTCACCCTAGCTATGACATTGGATCACAACCGCGTAGCAGATGCTTAACCGTGAAGATACAGATAATAATAAGGCATTTTCTCGCAATGGTTATTAGGTATAAGCGTATGAAATGTAGAGAAAAGATAATGCCATTCGCCTACGCAGAGGCCGCACTGCGGTTTGCGGTTGCGGTTTCTAACCTCTAAATGTCTCCATAGACTCCATAGACTCGGTTTTATTGGTTTTAACATTTTGAGGGTAGAAACCGCAACCGCCAACCGCTAATGCGGCCTCAGCCTACATTTGAACAGTTGTAGCGGTAATTTCGCTATCCTAAAGGAATTCTCTTTAGTGTAATGGCATTTCAGTTATACCACGAATAAATGGAATATTTTGGTATCATTTTGAAAATATTTAATGCTACCTGATGTGCGCGGCTTCGCTCGCGTGATATTTGGTCCCAGTTCCTGCTTCCCGTGGGAACATTTTTCCGGGATAAAAAGCCTATGTGTTATTCCAGACTATACTCTATTCCTGTACCAAATTTATGCCAGATCCATTCAGCCGTTAGAGCGTGATTAAGTAACAAACATTCAAACATCTTCACAAACTTTCACATTTATAATTATAACATTATAGTAGGAAGTAGGATAAAACAGCCGCCATGTCAGCAATACACAAAATATTTCGAACCGTGCCTCAAGTTATTACGCACGAGTAGTATCAGATCTCATTGATATACATTCAAACAAAAAAACAAAAATACATTTATTTCACTTAGGCATATACAGATGCACTTGTAAAACGTCACGAATATAAACCAAAGAAGTACCACAGAAATACATCATTTGTGAAAATTTCAGGTCTCTAGCTATCACGGTTCCTGAGATACAGCCTCATGACGGACAGACAGACAGACAGACGGACAGCGAAGTCTTATGAATAGGGTCCCGTTTTTTACCCTTTGTGTACGGAATTCTAAAAACTTTTGTAAATATTTTTTTGAGATTGATTAAAAATGTACAACCATTTTCTTTTCAGGACACACTAATCTTACTCTCATTACATGATCTGCATAACGGAAGCCATTGGAAGGATCCTCATGCATTTCGTCCTGAACGTTTCATTACCAAGGAAGGGAACTTGATACAAGACGAGTACTTAATACCTTTTGGCACTGGTATGTGTGATTTACAAATGTTTATCCAGCTTCTTCTATTTATATACTTCTGATACATTTTATGAAGTGTGTTTAAATTGGTAGGCCAAAATTAGAGCTTGAATTATGACGTTTTACTAATTCTATTCAGATTGATTGTAACCTTCTTTAGTTGAATTAATTGATCGTACGAATCTTACTTCTTACTAATATTATAAATGCGAAAGTTTGTGAGTGTGGATGTTTGTTACTCTTTCACGCTCAAACCGCTGAACGGATCTGGCTGAAATTTGATACAGGGATACATTATAGTCTGGTATAACACATAGGCTACTTTATATCCCGGGAATAAGTTCCTAAGGGAAGCGGGAATGGGAACAAATTTTACGCGGGCGAAACTGCGCGCATCAGCTAGTAAGAGATAATGACGAGCGTCATGAAGGGTACTTGCTTCAAATACACATTAATCATCATCATCCATCGAGCCTTTTCCCAATCCAGTTGGAGTCGATAGCTTTCTAGTCCAGCTGTGAGACGGCCGAACTTCGACATTTTCTGTGACGCGACTGCGATCAAAACTCTACTCATACTCCGAAGTTCTGTGTAGTTCTTTACTTTGGGCAGGTTGATTTTTCACAGGCGGAGGTTCTCCTTTTCGTATGCGTAGCCTGTTTTTTATTAGGTCGACCTGTATACAACCATGTAATGGAATCAATGTGAGAATGTCCAACATTATTTATTTTTTAATGATGACAATACAATAATATGGTACTGTCGAACTGATCTAATGATGGTGCCGGAAGATATGAACTGGAACCTCATAATTTAACATCGTACATATTTTAGTTGTGTTTGGATTTGTTAGAAAAGTTTTGTAATGAATTTTGACCAAGATTAGATTTCTAGGTTATAAAGCGTGTTTTTCTAGTGTTTTTAAAACTATTAGTTTATTTATCTAAACTCTCTCCGCTTGCATTTCCTCTGAACATGTATTAGCATTTTCACTTTAGCGTTGTCATTGACACATTCTCTATGTTGGAGTCGCTTTAATTGCACCGGTCACATTTGACTTCATTTTTTTACCTAAATGAGGGAACGTACTGTCTTAGCAAGATATGTCATTGTTGTTAATCATCTGTATTATACAGACACAACCTTTTTCAATTTAATAGTAATAAAAACTAGAACAGGGTATACGTTCAAATATCTATTTATTCTTCTAGGAAGAAGACGGTGTATCGGTGAAGCATTAGCTCGATCAGAACTATTTCTGTTTGTGACACACTTGCTGCAACAATTCACACTGAAAGTACCAGCAACGGACCCGATGCCGAGTGCTGAACCGAACGATGGAATCACTCTCTCTGCTAAACCGTTCAGACTTGTATTTGAACCGCGAACTTTTCCGCCGCCTACGTATTTTACGACTCTTCTAGAAATTCATGCAGCTACCCGCGCTTAAAGTAAATTTATGAACTGAATTTAAGCAATAAGGCATGACTGGAAGCTTCTTAACTTATTTATTGTTTACTAGCTGAACCCGCAACTTCGGTTACGTCACATATGGTGTATGAAAGGAGAGGTATTTCGTCAGCAGACTCATCAAGCAGCGTGTGAAACTGCCCTGTTTACATGGAGCTTAAAGATTTACCCCCATATTCATAATTGTTTATTAAACCTATTTTAGTTAAAACACATTTTAAGTCTATTGCTGTCTCTAACCATACTCTGTCATTGAATAGAGACGGCAATAGACTTAAAGTGTGTTTTAACTAAAATAGGTTTAATAAACGATTATGAATAAGGGGGTAAGTCTATTTAAAACAATTCAGTGTGCGCCGAAGGAGTGGACTGAATTGTTTTAAAATAGCCTTAATCATTAAGCTCTTTTATGATTAAGCAAACAGGGCTGTTTAGATTTACCCATTTTTAGATTCTTATGTCTATGTACGATTCTTTAAAGTGATATAACTTTTTTATTTATAAACCGATTGACATAAAGACTTAATGTTAAGTGGAGCAAACCTCAACACAATGAAGAAAACCGCATGGCAATCGGTTAAGCGGGTACTGAGATTAGCGTGCACAAACGTACAGACAAACAGAACAGATATACAGACATACAGACATGCAGACAAATTGACAAAAATTCTAAAAATCATTGTTTTGGGTTCTATTGCGTTCATAAAGCCCCCGTATAATATTTTTTCTAATTTATCTTCCATGTACAGACAGCGACTTCTTAGGATTTTATCTTATAGCATGATTCAGTACCTATTCACTTGCGACGGTGTGATGGCTTATATAAGTTTGGTGTTTCTATACCGATTTCTATGATTCTTTTTGTGTTAATGTTAACTTTTTTAAATTAGGGATGTGTGAGATTATTATAAACGTAAAAGTAAACAAATATAATCAGAATGCTCCGAACTGCTAAGCTATCAGGAGTTACACGTGTTATTGTGAGTCAACCATAAAAGATAGACATAGGATATTTTTTAGACAATTTTATGTAGAATACGAATATGTATTTCCGTCATACATGATTTCTATGTAACTTTAACCATTGAGGCTGCACACGCGACGGAAGCTTAAATAAAACCGGCCAAGTGCGAGTTGGACTCGCCCATGAAGGGTTTCGTAGCAGCAAGTAACATAATATAAAAGTTCTTATAGTTCGTTGTAACTTTGATTGATGTTTTAACACGTTCGCAGTGGTAGTGATTCTTCTAACATTTTTCCACTTTGGAAGTGTCTCTTGTGCAGGCTATTCATTTAAGAAAAAAATGATGTTAGGAACCTCAATAGCATTTTTGAAGACCTATTTATAGATAACCCACAGGTACGTTTGATGAAAAAAAAATTTCTGAGTTTCAGTTCTGATTATGGGAACCCATAAATTTACTACTTTTTTTCTAGTTTTATATAATAATCCTAATGCGGTTCACAGAATACATCTAGTTACCAAGTTTCAATAGCATAGGCCTTATAGTTTCGGAGAAAAATGGCTGTGACACACGGACGGACAGACAGACGGACAGACAGACAGACAGACAGACATGACAAATCTATAAGGGTTCCGTTTTTGCCATTTGGCTACGAAACCCTAAAAATGGAGTAACTTCTCCCGTTTTCACAAAATTTCCCTTCACTACTCTGCTCCTATTGATTTACCGTGATGAAAAGTATACTATAACCTGCCCAGGAGTATGAAGAATAATTGTATAAATTTTCGTTAAAATCCGTCGAGTAGTTTTTGTTTCTATAAGGAACATACAGACAGACAGACAGACAGACAGACAGACAAAAATTTTACTGATTGCATTTTTGGCATCAGTATCGATCACTAATCACCCCCTGATAGTTATTTTGAAAATATATTTCATGTACAGAATTGACCTCTCTACAGATTTATTATAAGTATAAAAAATAGATAGATGTGACGCTACATAACACTTGGCTGACCCGCGTATGAAGTTTTTCCGATGCAAACTTTCATCCCAGGCTCTATTTCAGTCCTTTTTCGCGATAAAAAGGTTCTCTTTAATCTTTGTCTTTCATCAGAATCTGTTCAGTAAGAGACAGAGTTACGTTGACATTTATTTTATAAGTAGAGATGTGGCGCTCTCTGAATGTAATCAAAAATCTGTAATTACACGTTGCTATGATTGTGTTTTAGATTATTTATTTTTCTATTTTGCCCGTCTAAATGACACCGTCCCTGCATGATAAAATGCCATGGCGCCAATATAGCGCGTTAAGTATCACTTTTCCTTTAGTTTTTAAAGTGTGTATTATATAAAGTGTATAATTTTTTATTATGTAATATTATTACTTATTTAATAAATGGATATTTAATGGCATGGACTCTTATTGTAAATGACTTAAACAATCTATTTAATTAACATTAATCGGTCCTCTTATTTACTGTTTACACCACGAAAATAATGATTGTGTAATATGATTCTTTGTTTGGAATAATCCTACTATCCTACTTCCTACTAATATTATAAATGTGAAAGTTTGTGAAGATGTTTGGATGATTAGATGTTTGGATGTTTGTTACTCAATCACGCTCTAACGGCTGAAGGCCGCCACAAACGTAGCTATAATATATATTAATATGAAATATAGCAAGGCATATTACGACATATTTTCCATATAAATTATCGAAGGACCACACACGCAGCTATAATATATATTTCTATGACGTCATCAAAATATGTCGACAGATATAGCTTGGTATATTTTAGCATATTACTATATATTTTCGTGTATTACTATATATTTTCGTATATTAATATATATTTTCGTATATTTTGAAGATAAAGGATGTTCCGTTTGTTTACCGAACATTCGGGGAGAGTATCATCATCAGTGGTAGTACTTCCATTGTATGATTAAAGCAAGTAAATGGTAAATTAATCATAATAAAATTAATCTTGCTTGTAATCTTCCTGGAATCTTGAACTGAAAATCTTAAAGGTGAGTTCGAACTAGGCAGCAAGAAGCACTGCTGTCGCTGCAGTGCTGCCGCTGAGGTGCTGCGCGGCAATGCTGCCTGCCGCGTTGATTCTGAGCACAGCAGCAGTGTCGCGCTGCACGTGGTGGCACATACATACATTTAGTCACGCCTTTTTCCCGAAGGTGTAGGCATACATACATACATAATGGTCACGCCTTTATCCCCGAAGGGGTAGGCAGAGGCATATTATGTGCCCACATTTCACCTTTGTATAATTTGTCCCACGTAATAGGTGGTGAGCCGTATTGCCGTGTTTAAATGGACAGGCGCAGGTTGTGACTGCCTGCTGTTGAAATAAAGCCTTCAACTTAGCTTAACGACTGCCATTTTACTGGCAACCGGGACCAACGGCTTAACGTGCCTTCCGAAGCACGGAAACGCTCAAATAAATGTCACAAAGTGATCACATGGATGGTCACCCATTCATGGACCGGCCATAGTGAAAGTTGCTTACTGCAGTGATCGTTTACAGAACACTGAGTCCGTGGGGCCACGAGCGCTTCAGCCCACAGTTCACCTGTAAGATTTGTCCCATGTAATGTGGCGTGAGTTGGGAGAGGCCTACGTCCAGCAGTGCACTGCTGCCGAGTTCAGAATGTATTCTAAAATAAATCTATCTATACTAATATTATAAAGAGGAAAGATTTGTTTTTTTTTTAGATTTTTTGTTTTTTTTTGTTTTTTTTTTGTTTTTTGTTTGTTTTTTTGTAACGAATAGGCTCCGGAACTACTGGACCGATTTGAAAAATTCTTTCACTGTTGGAAGCTACACTCTTTGCGGTGAACATAAGCTAGATTTTATTCCCGTATTCCCACGGGAACGAGAACTACGCGGGTGAAACCGCGTGGCGTCCGCTAGTACAAAATAATTATGGGGGATCAGAGGTTCTGTCGCAGCAATGAAGCAGCAGCAGTGCTGCTTGCTGCCGAGTTCAGGCTCATACTTTAATGGAAGACATAAATGAAGTTCGCTATAAGAAACGAAGATCGACAAAACAATGAAGATTGTTAAAACAATTGAAGATCGATGTAAGGTGAAGTCGTAATGCGTCTAGTTGACTCCTTTCATGACCATGGGGCTGGCCTATTTCTCGTTCAAAGAATTAGCTTGTAATGAAACGTGATTTTTTGCCTTTTTTGGTAGGCAACCCATCATGCGCGAATCCGACTCGCACTTGGCCGGTTTTTAGGATAGGTACGCTGGAACTTGAACATCCTGTATATAAAATAAGCATTAAAACCGTGCGCTTGCAAGGACGGACGCAGACCGAGTGTGCACGAGTGAGGGCAAAATATATATTATAGTATAGCTCCCGTGTGTGATAGCTTGCTATAATATAATATATATCTCGATATATTAATATATATTATAGCTACGTATGTGATGGCCTTCAATGGATCTGGCTGAAATTTGGTACAGGGATAGAGTATAGTCCGGAATAACACATAGGCTACTTTTTATCCCGGGAAAATGTTCCCACGGGAAGCGGGAACGGGAACCAAATTTCACGCGAGCGAAGCCGCGCGCATCAGCTATTAATGTATAAGGTTTTACCAAGATCTTTGAGTCAAACCCAACCTCACCTATACCACAGGGCAGAAACTCCATACAAATGATTCTTTTTCAATCCTGTTACGTGCACTAAAAACACGCTGTTTCTACAGAATTCCACTAAGGTCAAGCAAATGTTCCGTCAAAATACCGTCCAACTATAATGACAGCTGTGGCGGGGTTGGGGAAACTTGGTCAGTGAGAAGCAGGGAGTGGCCTATCTGCACAAAATAGAGGTAGTACTATATGAATGTAATACTATTATATTATCTTAGCCCATACCTAGTACAATTTGGCAATGGTACATAATGATTTCCGTGTTGGGAGTGATTGGTGTGATCGGTAAGAGATCTTTCGGCTCAAGACTCGGAAGGTGATGAGTCTTATTGCCCTGCCTGCCATATCACGGCTACTGAGACCAAATTCTTATCGTGCCTAAGCACGGAAACTCGTAAATAGAAATGCCTTAAAGTGGTCAAATAAATAGAAACATCTTTTCGAAGATTGTTGTCGGTAATAAAGGAGTTTCTTAGTGTATTTCAGAAGATTTTGCTCCGAATATCACCGAATTAGAATGAAACCATCTCTAAAGCACTAAACTGCTCTTCCAAAGTTTCTTAAACAGTTCCGTGGATAGTAAAAATGAAACCAAATTATCAATGTTACAGGGGTCAACAAACTCCTCGTGAATTTAATTACAACACTAAAACAGACCTATCAACGACTGCCTCTGTGGCCTAGTCGGTAGGTAGAAATACCGGCGCTGGAGGTCCTGGGTTCGATTCCTGGGTCGCGACCAAACATATATTTGGGCCGACCGGTCGGCCCAAATATTTGTGTGATTCACAAATGATTGTTTCGGAGTTTGGGTGTTTTCTATGTATAATGTGTATGTATTTAGAAATATGTATATAAGTAGGTATGTCTATCATTCGTCTAGATCCAATAGCACAGGCTTATATTAGCTTAATTTGGGCTAGATGATGTTGTGTGTGAATGTTTACAAATATTATAATAATTAAAATGAATTTGTCCAGCAGGTTGAACCGAAATAGGAAGCCTATTAGCAAACGGTGAACGGACGTCATGCGGTTTCCCCCACGTAGCTCCCGTTTCCGTGGGAATATGTGAATAAAATATAGCCTATGTCACCCGGGGATAGCGTATCTTCCCAACAAAGAAAGAATTTTTCAAATCGGTTTTGTAGTTTTGGAGTCTATTCGATACAAACAATCAAATCTTTCCTAAAGATAGAGATAATTTATCGAGATGCTTACACTTTTTTTTACGTGTGGAAATCCTCATGGATGTCATGCGCGACTTCTACTGACTACATCCACACGATGCACTGCCATCTACCTATGGCCGGGAGTCCCGGGTATGCCCTCGCGGCCCGCCGACTGCGGAACTCGGGGGTAGAAATCTTTCCCGCTGCCTCCTTCGCGAGCAAGAGTTGCTTGCATAGAGACGCAACGACGTCCAACTTTCTCCCGCTGGAGCCCATAGCCCTCACCATGGTCTCAAGCGTGAGAATATTCACGCCCAGACCCGCAACGAGGTCTTGACGCTGCAGTGCCCATGCTGAGCACTCCACAGTATGCAGCGCCGTGTCCTCGCCGCAGTTACCGCAGTGCTGGCACTCGGGTGTTACCGCCGTATACGCCACAGACACTTACCGAAACAACCGTGCCCAGTAAACATCTATGACACTCGGCGGCCAAGGCGCCTCTCCAGCCACTCCTCCATGACCGGCTTCACCGCCTCAATAGCGGTGAGTCCTCTCTTTGGTTGCTCAAGTCTGCATACTAGGCTCATGGAGACCTTCCACGTCTCCATGAGCTCCTGGCGAAACAGATATCGCTGGGTCTCTATTTCTCGGGGCACAGGCTTGTGATCCCGCCCCAATGCCTCCTTGCGCCATTGATTCAATGACGCAAGGGCCCTGGCTTCCAGGTCCCATGGAGGGGTCCTGGCTAAAAGACATGCCGCCTCAACGGATATCGTGCGGTACCCTCTTATCATTCTGACGGCCATCGCCTTAAACGGACTATGCAGTCTAGCCACGCTGCAGGTGGTCAGGGTCTCCGCCCATACAGGGGCCCCGTATAGGGCCATACTTTGCACGATCCCGAAGGACACAGGCCTCCAATAATGCATGGGCCCCTTAAGATCTATAATCCCATGCACATCTGAGTCCACAATCACATTAACAAAAACTGCACTAGATGGCGCAACTTTACTCGAATATGATATTGCATAGACACCTTAGAATCACAGAAAATGTACTAGATGGTGTATTTACATTATTCAAAAGATTAATGAGTTGCTATTTTGACAATAATCGCGTACGTTCCTGCGTGAGGTATAAAAAAATCGGCCAAGTGTGAGTCGGGCTCACTCACGGAGTGTTCCGTGGCAAAAACGACAATAACATCACGTTTGTTGTATGAGAGCCCCCCCCCCCCCCCTAAATATAAAATACCAAGCTTAAAGCTTAAATAGATAAAACGAAAATAACAAGAAAATTTGTTAAACTGAAAACCAAGAACTCTGGGCGCCTATTCTTGGCTGAACCAAGAATAGGCGCCCAGAGTTCTTGCTTTTCGTTGACGGAAATTTACGGGTGGAACGTCTTCATATGAGACGTTTCACGCATTCAAGTCCTGTGGTCGAAAATCGGCACCCTGGTATTATTACAATAGCTAAACACAAATATACTTAATGCAAAGCATGTAAGTGTGAATTATCACAGGCGTTATAAAAATGCTGTTTACAATATTTTTACATGACAATGAGGCTAAAAAATGGTAAATGGCAGCTAGAAATATGCATATTCGGGTAAGCGTTCATGGTGCGGGTACCCAGTCTTTGTATAGCATATCAGTAGAGAAGAAATGATTGGTTGCCATTACTTTGCGTATCTTAGTGACATGCTAACCACTCTCCTCCACTGTCTAATTCTCGTTTAGTTGCTGGCAAGTTTACCGTCAATAAGATATTAATACGCATTTATTAGGTCGTCGTGTATGTAACTAACAATGTAATGGAATCTAAGGAAACTAATTTAACCATCTTCCAAGTATCGTAGCGTCATGAAAATTGGCAGCTGTATGTAGTTCCGAGGACAATACAATAATATGGTATTTTAAACTGATATGATGATGGAACCGGAAGATAGGTACTGAAAACAAGTGGAATCTAAGGTAGCTAATTTAACCAGCTTCCAAGGATCGTAGGGTCATGAAAATTGGCAGCTGTATATAGTTCTGATGACAATACAATAATATGGTACTGTCAAACTGATATAATGATGAAGCCAGAAGATAGGCACTGAAACTTCGATGGAAAAAGTGGAATCTACGGTAGCTAATTTAACCAGCTTCCATGGATCGTATCGTCATAAAAATTGACAGCTTTATGAAGTTCTACTGACAATACAATAATATGGTACGGTCGAACTGATCTGATGATGGAGCCGGAAGATATGCACTGGAACTTCATGGCGGAATTATATCTGTTTTTGGATTCGCCAGAAAAGTCTTGTAATGAACTTTCACCAGGCTTAGGTTTCAGTGTTATAACAAACCTTTTTAGGGTTTCGTAGCCAAATGGCAAAAACGGAACCCATATAGATTCGTCATGTCTGTCTGTCTGTCTGTCTGTCCGTCAGTGTGTCACAGCCACTTTTCTCCGAAACTATAAGGCCTATGCTATTGAAACTTGGTAATTAGATGTATTCTGTGAACCGCATTAAGATTCTTATATAAAACTAGAAAAAAAGCAGTAAATTTTGTGGGTCCCCATACTCAGAACTGAAACTCAAAATTTTTTTTTTCATCAACCCCATACGTGTGTGGTATCTATAGATAGGTCTTCAAAAATGCTATTGAGGTTTCTAACATTATTTTTTTCTAAAGTGAATAGTTTGCGCAAGAGACACTTCCAAAGTGGAAAAATGTGACCCCCCCCCCCCCCCCTCTAACTTCTAAACTACACATACATACATACATATGGTCACGCCTTTATCCCCGAAGGGGTAGGCAGAGGCATATTATATGCCCACATTTCACCTTTGTATAATTTGTCCCACGTAATAGGTAGTGAGCCGTATTGCCGTGTTTAAATGGACAGGAGCAGGTTGTGACTGCCTGCTGTTGAAATAAAGCCTTCAACTTAGCTTAACGACTGCCATTTTACTGGCAACCGGGACCAACGGCTTAACGTGCCTTCCGAAGCACGGAAACGCTCAAATAAATGTCACAAAGTGATCACATGGACGGTCACCCATCCATGGACCGGCCATAGTGAAAGTTGCTTACTGCAGTGATCGTTTACAGAACACTGAGTCCGCGGGACCACGAGCGCTTCATTGTAACTAACTAACTTCTAAACTAAGAGAATGATAAATCTAAAAAGAATCTATGATGTACATTGCCATAAAAACTACCAACGAAAATTGGATTGAACGAGATAGAGCTGGGAGTTTTTTTTAATACATCGAAAACCGCAATTTTTGGTTAGAAAAATCACTACCACTGCGAACGTGTTAAAACCAAAGATTTCTATATAAAATGAGGGTTAAAACGCATCAATCAAAGTTACAATGAACTACAAGAACTTTTATATTATGTTACTTGCTGCTACGAAACCTTTCATGGGCGAGTTCAACTCGCACTTGGCCGGTTTTTTAATTGACTTGTAAAACTATGCAATAGAATCTCAGGTAACTAATTTAACCATCTTCCAAGGATCGTAGCGTCATGAAAATTGGCATATGTTTGTAGTTCTGATAACAATACATTAATGTACTGTCAAACTGATCTGATGATGGAGTCGTAAGGTATGAACTGTAACTTCATGATTGAACATCGTATCATAGCTGTGTTTGGATTTGTTAGAAAAGTCTTGTAATGAACTTTGACCACGATTAGGGTTTAAGGTTATAACAAACCTGTTATATATTGAAGTTAATATGGAGTGTATTTTGCCATAGGTACCTGCATAAAATGTATTATATATTAGAGATGAAATACTTTCACATTAGTCGAACTCAGACAAAACACCAGGTAATACAGAAATCCCTACTAATATTATAAACGCGAAAGTAACTCTGTCTGTCTGTTACGTTTTCACGCCTAAACCACCGAACCAATTTTGATGAAATTTGTTATAAAGATAGTTTAAGTTTAAGGGAAGGACATAGGCTACTTTTTAACTGACTGCGCAAAAGGAGGGTAATGATTTTATGCGATAACGACTTCTACGCGGATGAAGCCGCAGGGAACAGCTAGTAAAGGTATAAATGTTGTGACTAAAAAGTATAAAATAAATAAATGGTTTAAAAAACCCTAGAAAAATACGCTTTTATAAGGCACGAAAAAAAACAAAAAATAAATTACGGATCGTTCAAGTTGCCTCTATTTCTAGGCTGAAGTGTAAACTATGTGCTTTAAGTTATAATACACTCGAGAGCAATGAATCCGGGTCACTTAAAGAATGTTAAAAATCTCGGAAACTAAAAATGATAGGTTAATGCAATAAATTGTATTTAATAGACAATGTAATACTCCTTAAATGAAAGTAAAAAAAATATGAGTCACCATACATTTTATTAACACAAAATTACATAAAGAAAAAACTGCCGATCTCTCCTTAAAACAAAAATAGGAAACATGAAATTTTTGAACTTTATTACGATTTTCTTGAATTTTAATACTTCGTATTGCCTCCTCGTGCTTCCATTACTGCGTTTACGCGGTTTGGCATGCTGTACACCAAGTTCCTTATACGATTTTGGGGAATATTCTCCCATTCCTCTGTGAGAGCAATTTTGAGCTCACGAAGCGTGATTGGGGGAGGGTTTCGTTGTTTTACGCATCTGCCTAGCTCGTCCCAAGCATGCTCGATCGGGTTGATATCCGGGCTGCGCGCTGGCCACTCCATACGAGTAATGTTCATCTCTTGAAGGTAGTCATTCACAATCCTACCTGTATGAGGTCGGGCATTGTCATGCATAAATATAGCATCCTCACCTAAATTGACCATAAATGGACCAACGTGATCATTGAGGATTTCTTCCACATATCTTACGCTAGTTAAAGAGCCGTTTTCTATGATCACCAGCTCTGTGCGACTTTCAGAAGAAATTCCGGCCCACACAAGTACAGACCCACCACCGTAGGCTACTTTTTCTTCGATGCATGCTTGCTTGAATCTTTCCCCTGGTCTTCGATACACTCTGTGTCTTCCATCGTGCTTGTAGAGCATAAATTTTGATTCGTCGGAGAACATAACTTTTGACCAATCTTCAATACTCCAATTTACGTGGCTCTGGGCATACCTTAGTCTCGAAATACGATGCCCACGCTCCAGTTTAGGGCCGTTTGCAGGTCTAAGGGGTTTTAAGTTAGATTCAGCAAGCCGACGTCTTACTGTCCATGCACTTGGGTTACTTCCTCCGAGGCGTCGAAACTGATTGGTGAGTTCAGTTCCTGTGAGAAAGCGATTTCGAAGCATGGTGTTCACCAAGTATCGGTCTTCTCGTGCTGTGGTACACCTGGTTCTGCCCGTTCCTGGTCTGCGTAGGTTAGAACCAGTTTCTTCGTAACGTCGGAGAACTCTTTGTACTGTTGACAGCGACACACCGACAGTCCTGGCTGTATCGCGCTGACTCCGGCCGGTTTCCAGCATTGTAAGTATTCTGGTGCATTCTTCAGGCGTAAGCGACATAATTTCAGCTTGATTAATGAATATAGAGCACTATCAACATGGTTTATGTACCCACATAAATGACAGATTACAAACAAAAGCAACACCAAATGCTGTAATTTCGTAGTTCCATCTTCGAAAGTGGCCCTTTTTCAAATTTGATTTTTTTATGATATAACTTTACAATAACTAAGAAGTTTTAATACCTTCATTTAAGGAGTATTACATTGTCTATTAAATACAATTTATTGCATTAACCTAGCATTTTTAGTTTCCGAGATTTTTAGGATTCTTTAAGTGACCCGGATTCATTGCTCTCGAGTGTATTTGATTGTAAAAGCGTAGGGCGCTTGAACAAGAAAAACTTTTTTGTAAGCAAATTCCTATTAATACTAATCCTTTTATAATAAAAATCCTGGCGAAAGCTGCATGAGGTCGCACAAGAGCATAACGTTTATGCTGCCAAAGGGAACGCCTCTTCTTTCAGGCAATTAAGTAGATACATGAGGGAAATACGTTAACAGTGGCAAAATGTAGAGTTCTTGTTCGCGAACGAGATATCTTTGGTTACCGTTAAGAACCCGCTTGGGGATATATGCGTTTGTATTCTTATTACATGATTTCTACATATTGTACTAAATATCTCGGAATGCCGAAATTTTAAGGACCTACCTATGAATTATCTAATAAAGATCCGTAACGGTAATGATTAACTACTTTACTTTTTAAGTAAGTGTGTTATGCATTTCAATTAAAGCCTATCATCATCAATACATATAATAAAATCAAGTACACTACATTAATACGAAAAACTTAATTCCGAAAGTCACAATCACGAATTTCATAATTCCGAATTTCATAAGTCCAAATGATTCGAAATCCCGAAAGTCAAAAACGATGTTTCATAAATCCTTTTTATTAAAAGTCATAATTTTAAAATTCCGAATGTTTACAATTCCGACTGTCAGAATGCCGAATTTCAAGAAACCGAACCGTTGAATTCCGAATCATTAAAAATCCGCCATATTATAAATACGAACTCCGATTATCAAAAATCCGAAATATCATAAATACGAAGGGTGAATGTCGTTTCCACCCGTTCCTGTTTTAACCCGAAAACTTATAAAGACGGTTATTTATGTTCCCGATTCCACCCGTTTTTTTAATAAAGTATAGTCAAGTCTAACTACCGAAAATATTTTTTCCAAGTGAGTGGAAGGCAAACGACAAAACAAAAAAAATAACCACGAAGGCTAAGGCGGGAGCTCCGCTCCGCTTCGCTCCCGCCTAAGCCTTCTAACCTAACCTATCCGAGTTGTCACGTCACTTATTATGGTTAACACCTCGACTCGGATAGGTTGGGTTAGAAGGCTAGGGCGAAAGCGGAGCTCTGGCCTTATGCCCGCCTTCCACTGCGAGCAAGTCGGACCCATTACAGACTCCGCTATACTCGTAACGACGATTTTCATACACGTCCTTCCACCAAAGCGGACTTGACATGGATCGAAAATCATCGTTACGAGTATAGCGGAGTCCGAATTGGGTCCGACTCGCTCGCAGTGGAAAGCGGGCATTAGCCATCGTGGTTATTTTTTTTGTTTTGTCGTTTGCCTTCCACTCACTTGGAAATAATATATTCGGTAGTTAGACTTGACCGTACTTTATAAACAAAACTTAAACAGTGAATTTTCGGATATTTGAAATTCTGAATAATGTTTTTCGGGAAAATAACAGTCCGGTCTTTTGATTATTCGTACTAATGAAATTAGGAAAAATAAAAATTCGTACTTATGACTTTCGGATAAATGAATATTGTCCTTTTGAATATTCGGAGCTTTGTTTCTTAGGAATTATAATCTTCGGAATTTTGAACATCGGAATATTGAAATTCGGAAAAACATATTTCGGAATTTTTGGGTGTTCCCAATAAAATCATAACAGGTCGCTGTCTGTACATGGAAGATAAATGAGAAAAAAATATTATAGAGGGGCTTTATGAACGCAATAGAACCCAAAACAATGATTTTTAGAATTTTTGTCTGTTTGTCTGTATGTCTGTTTGTCTGTACGTTTGTGGGCGCTAATCTCAGTAACCGCTCAACCGATTGCAATGCGGTTTTCTTTATTGTGTTAAGGTTTGCTCCGCTTAACATTTAGTGTTTATTTTAAATCAATAAGTTTATAAATAAGAAAGTTATACCACTTTAAAGAATTATACGTAGACTTATGAATCTAAAAATGGGTAAATCTAAACTGGCGTGTTGGCTTAATCATAAAAGAGCTTAATGATTAAGGTAAAACAATTCAGTTAAAGATTAAGGATAAGGCCACATTTATAAAAGCGTGTTTTTCTCGTGTTTTTAAACTATTAATTTACACTGTCACGCTTTTATTTAACAATTAATTTTAAATTTAACAATTCAGTCCGCACCGAAGGCGAATTGTTTTAGAATAGACTTAATCATTAAGCTCTTTTATGATTAAGCAAACAGGGCAGTTTCACATGCTGCTTGATGAGTCTGATGAAGAAATTCCTCTCCTTTCATACACCTTATGTGACGTAAACGAAGTTGCGGGCTCAGCTAGTCGTTAATACATTTCCAAAATTTAAAATGATATTAATTATAGTAAAAGTCACAATAGATATATAAAAGCGTGACAGTGTAAATTAATAGTTTAAAAACACGAGAAAAACACGCTTTTATAAATATGACCTTATCCTTAATCTGACAAGACATCATGCAGCTTCGGCCAGGAAAGTCTTTCCTGTTCCAGCGCCTCACGCTTTTGCAATCAAATATTATAACTAAAAGCACATAGTTTACACTTCAGCCTAGAAATAGGGGCAACTTGAACGATCCGTAATTTATTTTTTGTTTTTTTTCGTGCATTATAAAAGCGTATTTTTCTAGGGATTTTTAAACCATTTATTTTTATTCAGTATGGACAATTGGACAATGCAGCGCTCTTAGCGATTACGCAGGGAAGTAATGCAATTTCTCTATGCTGTTTCATAGATATAGTATTTTATACCACTAGGGTGGCAGACAAGCGTACGACCCATCAGATGCTCTGGTGGTCACCGTAGCCTCTGAACGTTTGCAACACCGGGGGCGCAACACTCGTGCTGCCTACCCTTTTAAATAACGCAATATACAGGTAAATTGATGATAAGTTAATTCAGAGCACTTTCTTCGTGCTTTTCTCTGGCATCATTACTTTATCGATATTTCTACAAACGGGTATGTATCTCTTTAAAAGATGCGAATGACCAAAACCAACCACTAGTTCACATCCCCTCACTCAAAATCAATATCTGCCGCGCATGCGAATATACGATTCTCACTTCTGTCAAGAACTACCGGTTTACGTACACATAGTGTTTTGTTGATAACTGTACTTAAAACCAACTTCATAAATAAATAAATACATTTTTCTTTAGAAAGCAGAAGAATTGTTATAAAGTGTGCAGTGGAAAATAAGCCTATTTGTTGAATGAATAAAAATCAAACTAAATGAAAAGAATCGGAATAAATACTCTTTGTATCCAACTCTCAAGTAACCATGATGAGTGTTAACAAAAATATTTGATAAATATTAAAAAAGAAAACAAAAATGAATGAAACTCTAGGTCGTGGGTACGCCCGCATAGAGGCGATACGTGCGGCTCGCGGCGAACCCCTTTCATCAATGCCGGACCCTGGTGCACCGCCTCCAGACCGATACCACACCGTCTACCTGACCTTAGGTATCGCAGGGGCGGCTTTCTTACTACCCTTTAACAGGTAATGCTTCAATCTATGTAATTACGATTAGTCTAAAAATATTGCAGTTTACCTTATGTAAGCTGACATTAAATAACTCTCTCACCATTTAGCAATTCCCCAATACCGTAGCATCGTGTATGCAGAGTATGCAGACACTTGTTCCTCTCGTATCGAAGATGGGCAGCAAAAATCTGACCAACCAACAAAGTCGATACAATATTACAAGCATATATACACATACAATCTTACCTCTTGAATCCACACATTTATCCTTCGATCAAGACATGTTCTATACATATCTGCATAATGCAACATCCTGCTTGATTCGCTCAAGAACCAGTCGCAAAGAAAAGGATAGTGAGGGTTTAAAAGAGCTGCTAGTCCAACCACCATTTAATCCCTTTCCCTCCATGGCACTTAATCCACACTGTTTAGGCTTAAGCAACGCCTATACAAGGTTATAAGCAACTCAAACGTTTAACTATTGTCTTAAGTTATTGGTAGGCGCCTCGTTCATTCAGGTGCACTGGCACTGTGTAAGTACATACTAATGCATTCTCATTTTACCTACCGCGAATGTAGCACCGTCTTAGCACATTAAAGTTTTATTTCTATAAAACACGAAGTTTTACTACAAGAAAACTCAGTAGTTATGTCTGCTTGGACACACACCGTGTTCATGGATAGAAAGAAGTTGTTGACGTCCACAAAGACTCTTGGAGCACTCAGATTCTTTACGTTTCACAAACTTGTCTCGTGGCAAAAAGTTCTTTTTCTATGGTAGCTTACGTCAGAATGTAAATATACATTATGTAGTTAGGTCTTCGATCAACAATATTGTTGATTGAAGAGGTAGGTATGTGGAGATTTGAACCAAATCCGATTAGCTGTTTGAGGGGAGGTGCGCGATGATAAATCAGTTTGGTTATAGTCATCTTTGAAATCGATGGACTATATGAAGTGTTATTTTCACAGATATCAGAGAGATTATTACGATTTCTGTTGTTCTTTTAGTGTTACAGTTTGGCAACAATAGAAATTTATATTTTGAAATGTATGAATTTCTCTGTCACACATACTTCGCTGTACGTATTTTAAAAAAGAATTAATCTTTTATTCCTATCTATTTATATTTTCAGTTTCATTATGGCAGTCGACTATTTCCAACATCACTTCCCGAACTCAACGATAATGTTCGACATGTCTACTGTGTACATCACGTCCGCGTGCGTCGCCGTCGTTGCCAACAACCTTGTACTGGATCTCTTCACATACAACACTAGGATCACCTTTGGTACGTTATTTATCTTCCTTTGTGTGGGCACTACTTATATTCACGGACGTAGGTATCCGGAACTCCCGGTCGTGGGCTGATGGAAATGCACCGTATGGTTATAGTCGGTAGAAGTCTGGTATAGGCATCCATGCGGATTTCCACTCGTCAAACAAACCTTATTTGCCTGAGATGCATCTGAGCTATTATAAAGGAGGGGAGCCTCACACCCTCGATTCGTCAATCCTAACGTACAACAGTTAAGTATAACCACCACTAAGTGTAAGGGAGGAAGGAGGATTTTTTTTTTGCCATGCAGTCCTGAAGATGCCTCGTGTGTAGGCGAAACACGTGTCGACTTATTAGTCACGTTGTTAAGCGAAGTAGTGCTCATTATTAACAATCTGGAGGGTACAGATAATTTTTCTATCCAACATCCAAAATTCCCTTCCTTTCGGTTCGTCATTCCTCCCTTACGGTTGTGGTTATCCGTAACTGTTGTACGTTAGGATTGACAAGTCGAGGGTGTGAGGCGGGTTCCTCTTCCTACTCTCCTTTATTATCGTTCTAGGATGAATTTATCGCAATCCATCGGTCCAACCAGCTCTACCAAGCTCTCTTATCTCTCTACTCGGGGCCCAAGTCAGCCTCTTTTGCAAGACTAAGGCACTGAAAACATAAAAAGCCTTCCTAACTAACGGACGAGGTCATGACTAAACGAAGGAAAACGCGAAACAAAACCCTATATCAATTTTTCCCTATTCAAATAAGAACTCTCTTAAAACGACACGGAGAGGCCTGTATCCATCAATGGACTGCGACGGGCTCATTTATTGACAAGAAACTGAGCGTTTCAAAAGATCGTTCCTCTGTCGAACTATAAAAACCTGAAACGACCTGCCCGCACACGTGTTTCCCTCATCTTACAATCCCGGGTTTTTTAAGAGGGGCGTGAAGAGTCACATCACAGGGCCGCCAACTTGAGGACCACTGTCGACTGTGAAAGTGGCCCGTAATCGCTAGATTCGCTACGGCTTTCCATCGGGCTGGCGACGTCAATTCGGCGAGCTTAAAATTAAAAAAAAAACAGTTTATGCATTTAATTACATAACACTTACCTGTATTGTTAAAATTTCAGGTATCCTAGTATCGCTAGCTACAATGTTATTTGTAGCTGTATGTAACATCGGGTGGGATGGTTTCTCAAAAGACGTTTCATACACCATTAACTTGGTGGCGATCGGTGTGGTAGCCTTTGGGTGCACAGTGCAGCAAGCTTCGTACTACGGCTTCACTGGCGGTTTGCCGCCGAGGTATACTCAAGCAGTCATGGCAGGTGAAAGTAAGTTTCATTTGAAGTACTTGAGCTTTTATTTATTTTTTGTGTAAGCGATGTATTTAGGAGCGAACTAATCAATCAATCAAATCAGCCTACCTATATCAATCCACTGCTAGATGTAGGCCTCTGGAGCGAACTAAGGAGAGTAGTTAATCCGTTTCTATCGCTGGGGCTATCAAACGTTTGAAGAGTCAATGCGCCTAACACGTTTTTGTTGCAAGTTTACATAATTTTGATTGGTGCCACTGATTAGCCTGTTGTAATTAAGGTTTTTACTCTCAACGGATAAAAATAAACGAATTCCATATAAATGAAAACTAAACTTGAAATTCTTTAAATAACAAGTGAGTGGCTGGCTGAGTGGCATAAAGTCGAAATATGAAAATGAGTTTATTAAAATAATTTAAAGAATATCACAGAAACGAACTGTTCTATAACTTTTTCTTCAGGCGCTGCCGGTTTCTGGGTGTCTCTGGACAGAATAATCACTAAATACGGGTTTCGACAGCCACAGCGGAGTACTTTCATGTTCTTTATCTTCTCAATACTGGTGTTGTTAGCGCACTCCATGCTACACCATGTAATGATGCGTCATCCACTTGTGCAGTATTATTTGAAGCTTACGAATGAGTCAAGACAAAGAAGACGCATTCAATTGCACTTGAATCCGAATGAAGATGCTACCTTGGTATGTATTTTTAAGTGAAATATAGTTTAACTAGCTGATGCCCGCAGCTTCGCCCGCGTAAAATATGTTCCCGTTCCCGCTTCCCGTATTTTATTCCCTTGGGGGTAGAATTTATCAAAATCCTTTCTTAGCGGATGCCTACGTCATAACATCTACCTGCATGCCAAATTTCAGCCCGATCCGTCCAGTGGTTTGGGCTGTGCGTTGATAGATCACTATGTCAGTCAGTCAGTCACCTTTGAGTTATATATATTTAGATGGGTTCCGGAGACGATCAATGCGACTTGAAGTCTGTTGAAATACCTATACATACATAGTTGTGACTGCCTGCTGTTGAAATTTTTAAGCCGCCCATAAAGGCCTTAAACTTGCCATTTTACTGGCAACCAGAAGCAACGGCATAACATGCCTTCCAAAGAACGGAAACTCGTAAATAAATGTCACAAAGTGGTCATATGACCCAACCATGAATGATAGTAAATTTTGCTCACTACAGTGATCGTTTACAGAACACTGAGTCCGCGGGGCCACAGGCGCTTCCTTCCTTTGAAATATGTATTAAATAAAGAAATAAATAATGTTTATTCGGTAGCCTAGACATAAATAAAAAAAATGGTAGTAAATGATAGTAGCTTCAAGGGTGTGTGCTTTCTTTGCTCGTGAGTAAGTGTGTATACACATGAGACTTGTCTCGCATTGATCGTCCCATAAAGAACAACGAAGCTCTTCTACGGAGTACTATTCGTCTGTTGTCTTGGTGATATCAGTTACCTATTTAAAATTTCAATAAAGACTTTGCTATCGAGCCTGAAACAATTTCCTGACAGAGATAAAATCGTTTTAGGTTGTATGACTGTTGAAGATTTTTTCGTCTCACCGCAATCACTGCATTTTAACGCAAACAAACTAGATATTATAATATGCACTTTGAGAATTGGTAGTAAAAAGAAAAATGTTATTCATACTTGTGCAATAGTTTATTAATTATCGTGTACCCATTTATTTTTGAAAAATGACGACATTTCAGATGGAAAGTGAAGTCGGAGAGCCAAGTTACGGAGTTTTGAAAATACAAAGTCCCGTGTTATCTACTACAGGGCAAGGTACATTTTGCAACTCTTTACATTAGACATCATAAACACTTACTTGTAGACTTTCACCACAATAGAACGCAAAAGCAAGCAAGGAGACGAGAAACCAATCACTCACCCATGATCCCTTAGTCCTTGCATACCTATATCAGTCAAGGATTTTCTCAGACAAGGTTATAGATTTCTTAGACAAGATTTAGGTCAAAATAGGTTTTAATATAAAATTTCAACGAAGCCGGACCGAGTTTCTTCAGTAGTTTTTCTTGGCTTCGTTGAATTTTGAAACCCTCGGTAAAGCCACGACAATTTAATTGAATATAAGTGAAAGATAATAAACAATGAATTTATTTTAGATCCACCACACTCGTCAAACTTTACTCCTTGTAACCTAATAACTTTCCATAATAATAGTAAAGTGCAATTTACTATTATTGAAGGTTATTAGCTATATGATATTGTAGAAAGTGCAATTCTCACAATATCATATTCATATTAAATCAATAACGATCGCCTTCACACCTTTCTTTTAAGAAAAAAAAACCTTTGTTTCAGGTGAAAACGAACCAAACACCTTCAGTTTCTCCAACCCGGTTTACTCCCCAACGGGCGCACCAGCCTCCACCAACGATTCAGTAGCTGAACCGTTTCCTGACAGTGTGGCTTCAGAGCCTTCGTCATCGATGCGGTCTCCTCGCCCGTCCTACAAAGTAGAAGATGTGGTCTTCGAGTCACCAGAAGGAAGGCCGACTTCTTGGAGAGCGTTCAAACGTAAATCATATTTGATAACTATGAAAAAAAACGAACTGAGAGAACACAATGAAAGAACTTAATGGACTAGTGTAAGGCGCCTGACCAATTCAACAGAGCAATATGTGAAAATGTCAATGTCCGAGTATCTTCGGGAAAAGGGTCTAATTATTATGTAAATGATGATGATTATAAATAAGTATGCTGTGTGTGTGTGTTATTCAAGCCGATTTCGGTAACGGTGACTACTGCGAATTAGGATTATAACTCTCGCATGTGCTCGTTGATGGCTACAATATCCTATGGTCCAATATCCCTGTTTTGTAAATGTGCGTGAGCAACGACTGCACGTGAAGGCTCTTAGTGTGACGTACTAAGAGGTTGTTATAATTACATCTAAAACTTTTAATAATTCTTATTTCTGCCTTAAAAATATTAACAAAGTTGAGACTCTTATAACTAAAGCTAACAACCCTTTTCGACAAATCATTCTGTATTCTTCCATACACAGGGGGAGTATTAGCCCGGCTGGCAGTAGGTCGTGCGATATACCCCTACCAGGTGTCAATAGGCCTGGTGTACTTCACGACCTTAAGCCTGTACCCTGGCATCGCCTCCGAGATACCTTCCTGCCGTCTAGACACCTGGATGCCCATCGTACTCATGTCCAGTTTCAACTTCTTTGATTTCATTGGAAAAGTAAGTACATAGGTACACACCGCACGATTAAATCACCATGTTGGTATGCTCTCTCCACTTGTCTTGGCAAGTTGGCTCGCCATTCAATCCAACAATGTTACTCGTATACATAGATAATGTTGCAATATAACATCACAGATATGCAACATTATGCTATCATATCATGCATAAAACTTGTAATAGTTCAATGCGATATATATAATTACTTAATTAGACACGTGCAAACTTTGTTGGCAATAAAAAAAAATCACAAAACAAGTACATTAACCTGTCCGTTTCAATACGGCAATAAGCTCAGCACCTATTAGTTGGTTCGGGTGCTGTCTTGCGTCTAATTCTCTGCCTTCCTCTTTGGGTATAAAAACATAGCTATAAATATGTATGTGAATGTGTTGAAATGACATGTTTGTGTGTGCAACAGCCAGCTAAAATTAATTCTAGTCCCTACTAATAGTTGTTGTTTAATGGCACTTCTAACTTATTTCGCGGGTCTGTGGGAAAACCGAATGTATGTCTAACACGAGTTCGTCTTGAATTCAATTAAGTTATCTAGTGCAATGCCCCTTGACATTAGATAAAGTTTATAATACACTTAATAAAGTAATACATAAATGATAAATCTAATCGACCTAGTCGGATGCTTTACCTACTCTATTTACCTATATTGTTTGGGGCGGAAATTGTTATTCTTTATTAATAACTCGAATTTTATAAATGAGCTCTTTTTACACGATAACATAGTATTACGCCTATATCTTATAAGAGATAGGCAGAGTTGAGTTACAAACCTACACTAAGTTCACTTACGCTAGAAGTACAAACATTGATTTGTGGATGTGTAACATCTGAACAGACTGTTGTAATTTTTGTTCAGAATGATTATGGTTTTTTTCTCCTGCCCTATTGCGCTTACCAAACAAGCAAATTTTTAGAGCTCACCAAACAAGGTGCCTAAATAACCCCAAGGCTTAACCAAGCACTTATAATAATAGTTATATGTAAGTGCTTGGTTAACCCCTGGGGTTCTTCCTAAGATGCACCCGGGACTCCCGATCATAGACAGATGGTAGAGCACCTTGCTTGGTGAGAGCTATAAGGTTCCCCCTCTTAGAGTATATATTAAAAGGTACCTTCTGATATATACTACATATAAGTTCCCCGTATAACGTAGGACCAAGAAATTACGGGCAAAGTGTGGGTGTTTGATCCCTTTGTTATCTACCTCTGGCTGCCCACTATAAACACGGTTAGGTTCAAGGTTCTAGGTTTACGCAGGCTGGTTTCTGCAACTCGACGTCATTTCTGCGTCTAATTTGCGTGGGGGGTTATGGTATGGCTACTGCCATCCCAGTTCCTCCAGGAAGTCTAGCAGACTCTTCACGTTGCCGACGACTTCCTGGAGCGACCTCGGTGTACCGAAGTGTTTAGCCCTGTCTCTGGCCAGTTCTGGGCATTCCATAAGTATGTAACTGGCAGCTTCGTCCGTCTCCATACATGCTCTGCAAAGGGGACTGTTTGTGACACCTAAATTAAAGAGATGTTTGTTTAGTGGACTAAGACCCATAACTATACCTGTTATCATACTTATCTTGGTCCTGTTTAGCTGCAGAATTTTGCGAAAAAATCTAGAGTTGATTGCCGACAGTGCCTCTCTCGCTTGTCTGCATGTATAAACATGGTTATATAATGATGATTATCGTGACCATACCTGCTTACAGATAGCGGCTGCATGGCCATATGAATGGAGTCGAAGTCAGCTCCTAATGGCGAGTGGAATTCGACTGCTGCTCGTTCCATTGATGTTGCTGTGTGCAGCTCCGAGGCAGTCGCCGCATATTGTCGGCGATGTACGTATCACAATGTAGTTTACTCATTAATGCTAGTCTAACTATACCATTTAGTTTTACAATCCTAGCAGATCCTGGGTCATCCATCCAAGGAGTTAGATGGACACATAAGCAGGAAGGTGTGGTTTCTTTGATTCGAGTCCAGCATAGAACTGGTGGGGATTTCCACACGTAAAAAAAACTGGTCATAGAGTTCCGTTTCGTTGACATACCCAAAACTTAGCATATTTTATACCTCTAATATCTTACACACACTGTAACTTGTAGAGGTTTACAACACCAAAAACATGCTTGCGCTGCCAACCCTCAACAAGAAACGTTCTGAGAACCCATTCAGATAACCTCATACGTTTGGAAAATCATGGCAGAGAAATCATTTGACAACCTTCTCGGTATGGGCCTGGCTATAGATTGAGACAGGCACAAGCCTTTTTGATCAATTTGTTCTGCATCGTTTCCACAACGAGTGATTTCCGGACGAAGCTTTGAATTACGCTAGAACTTAAAATAAAAATTATCCACATTAAATTATGGTAGGTATAGTTAGCATATATACCGATAACTTTTCTAAATATTTCAGGCAACATTTATAATTATCTCTAGTGTGATTTTTTCGGCGCGGCAGTGTTATTAATTTTCTTTTTGTTACAGATATATCCAATATTATTCTCCGTAGTACTAGGTTTCTCAAACGGGGTATTTGGATCCGTCCCAATGATAATGGCTCCATCTAGGGTTGGACGAGAATATCGCGAAATTGCAGGTGAGTCACAGTATGTACTTCCTCTCGCAACCACAAAATATATCTGCCTTACTACCTTACTACACATTCCATACTAAGTATTGTAATAATCATCAACTCAACCCAATCGGGGTCAGCTTTCCAGTCTAACTGCATTGCAGCTAAACTTCGATATTTTTTGTACCGTTCTGCCTTAGCTGCAAGTAATGTACCTGACTGACGAACGCACGAGATCTTATTGAATATTCGGAATAAAATCATCCTACATCTGGCTAGGGTACTCCCCATACGAAAGGACGAGACGTCTAGCGATGGAATGATATGGCTGATTTGATTTGATAGACTAATAATATCAAACTAGCTATTGAGCCGCTGCATCGCCCACGACTAATTTCGAACTCCCATAACACCCCTCTACAGGGTGAATTTTTCAAAAGGGATTGGATGGCCAAATCTGAAACTATAAGGAATAGCGAAAAATGCTCAAAGGAGTCACGAGCCTGATTTTGATAAAACTTAAAACCTCATCATTAGATTTTTGAAAAACCCATAATCCTAGCTGGGAATCGAATCCATTGATTTTGAAAAAAAAAACACACCCTTTATTATTACACCATACGATAGTGTTGCTATTAAGGATCATATTCTGGGAAGTAATGATATACGGTAAACTACAGGAAAGAGCTCATCTTTAACAAAATACATTTTATTTTTCTTACGTTAACTGATTAATTGTTCAAAATCTTTGCAATACATAGCTGGATTCGAAACCTCAAGGAATAACTAAGGAATATTATTGATTCCGTTGAGAATATTCTCTAAAAAATCATTCTGAGCATAATTTAAAACACGGAATAGTTACTATCTTTTCTGGGATTTCCAACGAAACAAACTATGATACAAAATTTAGGTACATGAAATATGCATTCTATTAAAATTCCAAATGTTCCTTAAATTTGGCGTATATCATTACTTTGCAAAATTTGATCCTTAACAGCGACTCTATCGTATGGTGTAATAATAAAGGGTGTGCTTTTTTTTGCAAAATCAACAAGTTCGATTCCCAGCTAGGATTATGGGGTTTTCAAAAATCTAATGATGAGGTTTTAAGTTTCATCAAAATCGGGCTCGTGACTCCTTTCAGCATTTTTCACTATTCCTTATAGTTTCGGATTTGGCCATCCAATCCCTTTTCAAAAATTCATCCTGTATAGTGAGAATGTCATAATATTTTTTCCTAGTGAATGTCTGCCTATGTTATAATAAATATTAATATTTGTGGACAATCTTACACAACATCATCTAGCCCAAATTAAGCTGATATAAGCTTGTGCTTTGGGATCTAGACGACTGATGGACATACTTATATATTTTTAAATACATAGGTACATATTACTTATACATAGAACACACCCAAACTCCGAAACAAACATTTGTGGATCACACAAATACTAAGACTGCGCCACAGAGGCAGTCATATCGTAATAGCTTTCAATGTGCCAAATTTAAGAAAAATCTATTCAGCGCAACTGAACGGTTCGATTTGAACTGAACTGTGCACTGATAGAAAAGTAGGACCTGGCTGCCTTTTATGTAGAGAGAGATAATCTAGGTAACACGCGTTTAGTAGTGTGTGACGTACTCAAATTCGCATGATCAACTGGTAGGTACCATCTCGCCTTTCCAAAGTTCAAGATAAACATTGTTGTTTATCCCATTAATTTTTATTGTACCTAATAAATTATATAATCAACTAGTTTGTAGAAAACGGCACACAACCATTACATAATATGTACCTAGTATGTACGCTAATTTCTTCGTTACTTGTCTTGCCCCGTGATATTAAGAAATTAGTTTTATTACTCTGTATATCGGGTTATCAATATCTGCCTAGAATGGTTCAACAATGAAAATAATACTTACAAGTCTGTAATGACCACAGATTAATTATTATATTAAGATCCGAAAAAATTGCTTTATTAAGTGAAAAAAAACAACTTGGTTAAGAAGGGAACTGAACCGCGACCATTGCCTTAACCAGGACAATGACTAATTAAGCTACAGAACCGTAAGGAAACAAGCTTCTTCGCCATATTGTTAACGACATTTAAGGCTCGATATCGCGGAATGAGTTTCTAAGATGCTGAGTAGTTGGCGAGTTTAAAAGCTAGCGAGTGATTTACAGTGGGATAGTCAAAAGCAGATTGTAAAGAAGCTCGATGACAAGAACAAGTTTAGAAGCTACTCGCGAACTGTCTGGATTGTAGCTTGGAAACTTGATCCGTGTCACTGAGGCTTATAGAGTAGAAAAGTATTAAGCCAAAACAAACTTTCGAGCTGCTTAGCAATTCTGATTAAACCAATAAATGGTGTTGCAACGATTTTAGTACATTGATTTAAAGTAAGAGTACCTGCTCAATCCCTATTATTATTAATGCGAAAGTAACTCTGTGTTTCTGTCTGTCTGTCTGTCTGTCTGTTACGTCTAAACCGCTGAAGCGATTTAGACACAGATCACTAAATAGTTAGGTACTACGTAAATTTAGATAAAATTTCGTATAGAGATAGTTTGAGTCTCTAGGAAGGACATAGGCTACTTTTTAACCGATTGCGCAAAACGAGGGTAATGATTTTACGCGATAACGACTTTTACGTGCACTTCGGGGAACTGCTAATCTATGAATAAAATTGTTTTTCAGGCAACATGATGACGTTCTCATACAACGGCGGTCTCCTCTCCGGGTCACTGGTGTCCTACTTACTGCTGGGTATGCTGGGACCGAAGTCAACTCATTCGCCATGCAGAGTTTACCCTACACCAATGCTGCCTACAAAAACCCCACCTCCTATCTCAAACCTCACATACTTATTCACTACACCCCATTCGCTTTAGACCAAGTGTACTAATATTCAAGCTTATAATCTGGAGAAGTCAGTTTCAAAAGTATAAGGTATATTTGTATAAAACATATTTTTGGTACAGTCAACAACGATGCCTTCCAATCTAGTTCCGATAATGTGAAAAATGGGAAGATTAGAACTCCTGTCCGCTATAAGTAATATTATAAAATGGAAACAAAAGAACTTATTTCAATACCAATTATATCAATGCTATTGATAATTCCACTATTCTTCGTACGTTTGTTGGTTTTCTCTAATTTTTATACAGGAGAACCTAATAATGATTTCCCCTTATCCGATGTGCGCAAATATTATTTTTAAAATTATGAGTACTGGACGTCATTCGTTGTTGAACGTACAAATTTCATACTAATCACAAAGATTATATTATCTCAATAAGTATAGGTAACTATGAAATGTTTATAAAATAACAGTATGTAAAACAAATCTTAACATATTGTTCAATTTGAAATCCACGGTCACTTATCTTACAATATACCAGTCGAACTAAACTTGATTAAACAGTTATTGATAAGAGTTAAATTATATAAATACAGTTAACATACAATATGTCTGTGGTCAAACAAATCTGATATATAACAATTAGGATGTATGTAAATTAAATACAGACAGCGTCAATAATATACAAGCGCGGATCGCTATCATAATAATCTTAGCAAATAAATAAATAAATAATCGTTTATTTCTCAAAAGGCAAGTACTTACTTAATTACAAACAAACAGGTTCCGCTTAATGTGTAGGTACAGGTACTTTTCCAAGAGAGAGCTGGAGTTCGTACTAAGTCATGCGACCTGTATCACAAATCTCCAGTCCCCCACAAGTTGTTACTACATTCCATACACTAATATTCTGTTAAATATAAATGCCCTGATACATTCTCCTGATACGACCGTGTGGGTGTAGTCGATTTAAGTTCAGCATGACGATGATGAAGATTCCCACACTTTAAAAAAGGAAAAAATTATAAAAATAAATATTTGTGGACATTTTCACATACTACCATTATAATGTTTACTGAATGGCATAATTAATGTTTTAGAATGAATAAAATATAAGACAGTGGTCAACCTGATATTATGATCGTTATTGCAAAGAAAATACGGTTTGATTTTTTGTTTACTAGGGTCATTTTGAATATGTATTACTATATTATTGGTACTGACTGGACTTCCAAAGTAACTTTTCTAATAAATAGACAATGTAGACAACCATACTCAATGCCACAATAAATATTTTAGAATCAATCAACTATAAAACAGCTGGCATCCTGCTGATTTCATCTATATCTAAATAAAATAAGGTTTTTTACATTTTTCTGAAATTCAGATCCTTCAGATCCTCTGTATGTTATTGACTATTGACGCTGACTGTACCTGTTGAACTTTAGCTGTTATAGAAAGTTTTAAACTAGTTTTGTTTATCTTCCGTCCGTTTTACGTAATTCGAATAATCTCTCCTACCTTTGAAACCATTTTAGTACATAAGTGTACAATTCAAACAATGTAAATATCAAACTAGCCTATTCTAGAAACTTCAGACGAAATATCACATAATTTTAGGTTGTAAATAGGTACTTAATCAAGTTATAGTTATGTAGAAAAAATAATAACGTTATTTTTCTGTAAATTTATGCTTTTCTTTGACGGTAAACGCTATTTTATTAAAAGTAATATTCGTATTCAACCTACTCCAAGATGAGACACCCCGATGGATAAATCAAGGAGTCTTCTTAAGGTTAAGGCATGTCCTTACGAATATTTATTAAGTTAATGCTTTGTATTGTTAATCGTAGCTTACATAAAGGAGAAGTACCATCATAGCTCATTTAAGAAGATACTTGAAATCTACTTAAGTACGTAGAAATAAAGTTATAGTGAGACTGATGTAAATGAAAAGTTTATAAATGGAGTGATGTACAATATAATGTTAATATTGGTGTGTCATATCAAAAATATTGGAAACTCAAAAAAAACGTCTGTAGGTACGTGGCGATAAATATCTGTTATCAATTTATTATTGTAAATTATTTCACCAAATACCTTCCTTCATATTATATTTTACAGATCTTAATACGTTCACGGACAGAAACCATTCCTTAGAAATTGTAATATGACCCACAAATTTTCCATACAAAATAGTATCACGCCTGCGGACGGACTGCCACATTATTATTAGATTTTTCAAGTAAGTGTTGCGGCAGTAACGGCCAAAGACGTAACCGGTAGTAGGTAGATCGCGCGGCCACAGAAGGAGTGTCACGACATGATGTCCTTCAATGTGTGCGTGAGAGACACCCGTCGGAGTGCTTGATGTGACACTAGCTGTCTGTATTAGGTACAGCCTAAAACGGCACAGAGTCACGCCCGCCGTTCCTATGTGTGTAATGAAAAATCTACGGCTGTGAACGTAATTCCACTTTTGATACATTTAAAATCACCGGCTACAGCCGTAGTGCCATATTATGAGAGTCAGAATGTACGGTTCTCGACGTACTGTCCGTGAACGTGTTAATACTTTTTTCCCGAGCATATTATGCTTACTCTACATAGGTGTTTATACTACGACATCTCGCCAGTTGTATCTGTATGTGTATTTTGTCCCACGCGGTAGGTTACTAGCCTATTGCCATGTTGACATTCAGGTGTTATGGCTACCTGCTGCTGAAACTTTCAGCCTCTCATAAGGCCTTTAACTTCGCTTAAGGCTACCATATCACTGGAAACTGGAGCCAACAGTTCTCTGTTGCACAGTACCATAAATGGTCCCGTATCTCAGGACTGACTGAAGAGTAAGAGTAAAAGTTATGTCTATTGAGTTACAGTTAAAAATTTATGGCCCTACAAAATAATATTCAATAACCAAGAAAAGCATGAGATCAGTTTTCCTCTTAAAGACTATGCTTAAAAGAGTTTCTTGAACTATGTGCAAGTCTTTTCGTCGCCAATATCGTGTTAAGTTGTAACCTTTTTTAAATAGCCAACCTCTTCTTTTCAATTTATCAATATTTTAAAAGAGCAGTTATAGAATATTTCTTTTTGTAAATAATTAGCACCAATGTACATAGTCATTAATTGTAATAGGTACATATCTCAGTATAAAGTGTTATCCTGTAAGACTGTACACGAAGTTCAATAAAAGGAAACGTCAGATCGAAAACAGCTCCTTTCATTCATGTAACCCCTGATATATAACTAACTTGTTCTTGTCAATCAATGACATCAGCCCATCACCGTCAACTAATCGACGACGCACGAATCAATTACTAAGTAGGCGTGATTGCATGAATGGGGTGGGATGCTCACTAGCTTAAAGTATGTATCACTCATTTCATTGACTGACAAACAAGTAATTTAAAAATAACATAATATTATGAATGGTCATATCACAATCTTTATCGTCGCAAACCTTCGGGAACCACCCGTTTTGCACACGACGATAATTCTAGTTACGAATAATTTCTTAAGCAAATCATTCCGTATTTTAAAATAAATTTTTAACTGGAATATGGATTATTAAGAATGTCGCCTGCAAAATGTGTTTGTTGTTTTTTCGCTTTCGTAAGACCTCTGATAACCCTTTAGAGAGATAGATTCGTCATATTCACAGATTTCATTTCTTGCTAAGTCTGGAGATACGAGGTACCAGGTTATGTGGTAGTACCACTCTAATTATAACAGACCTTCAAAATTAGTACCTACTGCAAAAGGTTTAATGCTACTAATATTATAAATGTGAATGTTTGTGAAGATGTTTGGATGTTTGGATGTTTAGATGTTTGGATGTTTGTTACTCAATCACACTCTAACGGCTGAATGGATCTGGCTGAAATTTGGTACAGGGATAGAGTATAGTCTGGAATAACACATAGGCTTTTTATCCCGGGAAATTTTTCCCACGGGTAGCGGGAACGAGAACCAAATTTCACGCGGGCGAAGCCGCGCGCATCAGCTAGTACTAAATAAATTGATGACCAGAGACTTTTGCTGGACGTAGAACTGTACAATCATTTTGAAAGGTGATTGCCTTTACTGGCGTGCAGGAGATTCCTTTTTCTTTGCCGACCTAATTAGTTAATTAACAGGTTAATTTCACTTGTAGGTGAGTATATGCAAAAAGAACGCCGCATATCCCAAACTTATATCTGATGAAATTTTTGAATACTTCCAGTCCTACTACTACTACATATCTATGTTATGCAGCTATTACTCGTATTTGTTGTCATAGTTTCCGTGCTTCGGAAAGCACGTTAAGTCGTTGGTCCCGGTTACCAGTAAAATAGCAGTCGTTCAGCCAAATTTAGGCGGCTTGAAAAATTTCAACAGCAGGCAGTCACAACCTGCGCCTGTCTATCTCAACACGGCAATACGGCTCACCACCTATTACGTGGGACAAGTTCTAAAAAGATGAAATTTGGGCATATAATAATATGCCTCTGCCTTCCCCTTCGGGGTTAAGGCGTGACTATATGTGTGTATGTATGTTTTCATTTCATTTAATTTCAGTTGTGACTGCAGTCACAAGTAGGTACTTAACCATTTCGCTGAAAGGTTGTCAGATTGCCTATCACATCGCGGGAAAGTGTATCGAGGTAAGCTGATACTCGACTTATTTGTTGTAAGATATCCATAATTTAAAAGGTTAACGTAAATATCGATATTGACCGATGACTGTGACATCTATAAGTACAAATTATGAACACGTGTTCATGATAAACTACTTCATGTTGAATATATTATATTATCTGTTACGTATGGCAATATGGCAGACAGATATTGCACGGTGTCGGTTTACAAACATGAAAAAAACATACAGAACTTTTAATAATCTCCATAGCAACAAAATCTCACTTAAAATTATTGTACAATACACAGAAATACTTGGAAAAGCAGTGTCACTCAGTGACGTTATCAATGTCAACAAAAATGTCAAGTTTAACATGATTCAAGCCGATAAGTTGGAATTTAGCTTAACAACTTTTTTTTTTTACGTGTGGAAATCCCTTACGGATGCCACGCCGCCGCGCCGGTCTCTTGACGACTAAAACCACACTGTCTCCTACCACTTATGACGGTCGGAAGTCCCGGGTAAGCCCTTGAAGGATGTCCCAGGATGAGCATACTGCGGACCTACTGGCTACGTACGTACTACGCTACGCTTCTGCAAGCTACGTGCTTCCTATGCTACGTAATTAATGGCTACGAGTACTTCCGTAGAGTTACCCTCTACGTCGTAGCTGTTTCATTTTGATTAATTCCCCAAAATTATTTCCTATGGAATTGTAAATGTTGCGATCGATTGTTGATTGTCCAAATATTACTTACACATCTGAATGTTGATCCACAAGGTACAAACACCAAAAATACCGTAAACCTCTTACTTTTTTTTTTTTTTTTTTAATTTATTGTTCAAGACATAACATAGGTACTTAACATTATTGTTAAATTTAACTTAAACTACAAAGACCTCGTAGGGTCTATATGAGTATAAGTGAGCCGTTTTTAACCGACTTCAAAAAAAGGAGGAGGTTCTCAATTCGTCTGTATGTATTTTTTTTTATGTATGTCAAGCGATATTTCCGTCAATTATAGACGGATTTCAAAATTTCTTTTTTTGTTGAATAGGGTTTACTTCTGAGGTGGTCCCATTTTCACCAAGTCAGGATGTGATGATGGGATCCAGGAGAAAACGAGGGCAACCACCGAAAATTGTAGGGACAACTAGTGCGCTTGTTAACTTTTTAATTAAGTGCTTTAATGTTCTACATTTTAATGAAGGTCTGGAGTCGATCTGATGATAGAGTCGAAAGACAGTCGAGGGCATTCCTTAACAATTTACAGCAGTTACCTTGTGTTTGGGCTTGATTGATTTGTATTGATGAGAACTTTACACTTAGATTGATAAATCCGACTTAAAAAAAAAAGGAAGTTCTCGATGTTTTATGTATGTTCACCGATATTTCGTCAATTATAGACGAATTTCAAGTCTGCTTTTTGTTGGATAGAGTTCACTGCTGAGGTGGTCCCAATTTCACCAGGTCAGAATCTGATGATGGGATTCAGGAGAAATCGAGTGAAACCACCGAAAATTGTAGGGACAACTAGTGCGTTTGTTAACTTTTTAATTCAGTGCTTAAAGGTACTACAATTTAATGAATGTCTGGAGTTGATCTGATGATGGAACCGAAAGACAGTCGAGGGAATTCCTCAACGATTAACAGCAGCTACCTTGTGTTTGGGCTTGATTGATTTGTATCGATGAGAACTTTCACCTAGATAATAGATATATTTTTCGATTCACCCGTCACTTAAAATGATGAAAAAAAATTTTTCAATAAAAAATAAAACCGACTTCAAGCAAATCCTGAAAAATAAAATTTACTTAGCACAAAGTAATATGTATTTTGATTTATCATATTTAATTCAATATAATATTGAAGTTGGTGCCATCAATATAATACCTACATAAAACTATGGGTTTACTTGGCGCCGACTTTAATATGATATTGAATAAAATCTGATAAAATCAAAATACATATTACTTTGTGCTAAGTAAATTTTATTTTTCAGGATTTGCTTGAAGTCGGTTTTATTTTTTATTGAAAAATTTTTTTTACATATTTATCTTTAATTAGTTTTTTTTTCTTTCTAAGTAATATGTTTTTTTTTAAATGAACAGGACTGGTTCCTATTGTAAGGTGTGCAAAATAATTATATAAAAATACAATATCACCACAGCATGCCTACCTGACAACCTGACTAGCCCTACGACAAGGTCTTGGGATCGGTTTACATTTATGTTCCACTAGTCAGGCTGTAACATTCTAATACTAGGTACTATTATTAACAAACATATTCACAGTCATCTCATTGATACCAGTATATACCACCAGATGGTGATCAAACGATACCCTGAATGGAAATCAAAACAAGTCAATGTGATTCTTTTCAGGGTTTATATACTTATATTTTATACAATACTAGCGGACGTCACGCGGTTTCACCCGCGTAGTTCCCGTTCCCGTGGGAATACGGGAACAAAATATAGCCTATGTTCACCGCAAAGAGTGTAGCTTCCCAACAGTGAAAGAATTTTTCAAATCAGTCCAGTAGTTCCGGAGCCTATTCGTTACAAACAAACAAACAAACAAACAAACAAACAAACAAAAAACAAATCTTTCCTCTTTATAATATTAGTATAGATTCCTTTATTTTATGCTCTTTAGTTTTGGTAAAAAGTGAGTTTTTAATTTATGCTTAAATTTTTTAGGTATGTTTTTATAAGTAATTGTATGTCATCAGGTAGTTTATTCAGGAAGACAGGAACCAAGTAGTTGTCAATCCTTTTTCCATAGAAATTATTAGTTTTAGGGAGTATGTATTTATTTTTGTGTACAATTGACCTCATATATTTTGGTCTCGTCTTCCTGACCAACCTTTCTGATATATTCATTTCTGTAAGAATACTAAATTCAATTTTGTCAAATACATTCCTACTGTACATACTGAACCCTAGGATCGTGTAAAGCTGCTTTTCATCATAGTGTTATGTAAAGGGTCACTACACACTATATATCCACAAAGCTGGTCACAGCATTAGGTCTTTTTTTAACGTGTGGAATATCCGTCATGGATGCTATGCGGACTCTCACCGACTAAAAATCACACGTTCCCTACCTACTGCCTACGTTTGGTAGCCCCGAGTAAGCCCTCGGAATGTTCCCAGGATTCCCAACAGACCTTGGCTACCACTGCGGTCTCATCTAGGGGGTTTGGGTGCTATCCCGTCTTTGGGGGAAATTTTCACGTCAATATCATTATGTCTAATATATTATATCTACCGAGATTGCACAGAAAAGCACTAGCAATACAAAAAGTAAAGGTAATTTAAAATCGTTGTAAATGGTATATGTGGCGTAAACCCTATTTGTGCCTGCGCCATGACGTTTAGCTAACGCAAAGGTCCTTTTTAGAGTGGAAAAAACTGACCGCAACCTTTGTTTCAACGAGTTTTCATTGACCAAATATTCAAAACAAACAAACATTGACCTCCAAAATTTAATTTAAAAAATATATATTGTTAAATTTAATTTCATCATCCATCTGAGGTCGACATGAAATTTCATCACCCATATGATTAAAATGTAATTACAAGCTATTAAAAATATCGCCCAGGTAGGCCTCCGAATATATTGTTTATGAACGTCTCAGACCCGATTCTCTGGTGCCCATTATCTGTGGTGCCTTATCTAAAGTTCGAAGTTCGACATTTGGACATTCAGAAACCGCAAACATCGGCGTGATGACTTGTACACATGATCTTTTTAAATAAGGTCGTCTTCGAAACATCCTGTACGTTACGATTCGCCAAGCCCTTGATAACGTGAGGTATTATCACAGAGCGGATACTCCATACAAATGATTAGTTTTCAATTCTGTCACACACTAAAAACACGCTATGTTCGTACAGAGCGTGAATGTGTGTGTGACCAATAAGGCTAAGCAATTGTTCTCTCAACACACCAGGCACACCAGCCAACTATAATGACAGCTGTGGCGGGACTGGCGGGGGCATGTTATGCAGCACATGTTACGAGAAGTGAATGCTGATGCAAGTACTGACAAATAACTGACAAGGTACTACTTTATGATATTATAAATGTAAAAGTTTATCAAGTGGATATCTGTTACTCAATCACGCTCTAACGGCTGAACGAATCTGGCCGAAATTTGGCACAGGGAGAGATTATAATCTAGAACTAGCTGACCCGCGCACCTTCGTTTACGCCATAAAAGGTGTTTAAAAGGTCAGGTATTTTTTCAACAAACTCATGGAAACGTATGAAACTGCCCTGTTTGCTTAATCATAAAAGAGCTTAAAGATTAAGTCCATTCTAAAACATTTCAGTCCACGCCTTCGGCGCGGACTGAATTATTTTACAATAGCCCTAATCATTAAGCTCTTTTATGATTAAGCCAACACGCCAGTTTAGAATGACCCTTACATTCAAAGAAGCCCTTGAATTATAGATTTAGCAAAAGTTGAAATGTCTCTAATTTCTGAACTACATAACCCTCAATATCGAAACTTGTGTGGAATGATCCTTTAAGTACTCCCTTTCCAACATTAAAACGATATTTGAAATCGGACCACGCGTTGAGAAATTACAACTGAAAAATCATTTTGTCTGTCATCACCTCTCCCGTAGGAACCACGCAAAATATCGGGATCAAAAGTATCCTAGAACCTTCCTCGGACTATAAGCTCGGAATGTACCAAGTATTATTCAATTCGGTTCAGTAGTTTCGGCGTGATACTTATTCGGGATACAGACAGACAGACAGACAGACAGACAGATAGACAGACAGACAGACAGACATGAAAATTTTAAATTACATTTTCGGCTACTGTATCGATTAGAGAACACCCTCCAATTAAAATTTTCTAAATATCTTCCATGTACAGACTCTCGACCCTCAACAGTTTTATTATAAGTATAGATAACACATTCGCTACTTTTTATCTCAGGAATAAGTTCCCAACGGGAGCAGATTTGCACCGCGTCTGAGAGCCAGTTTCTTTTTTCATTTATTTACACTAAATATGAAATAGTTTACAATTTTAATTTCCACCAGTAAACTTAAAGGGCTTGTATCGGTACTTACATACATTCCTTTTTTATCAAAACAAAGAACATATTGGTACACTTTATACATAGTTAACGTAGGTAAACAGTCTCATACTTGATAAAATTTATGTTTTTTTTTAACGTGAAGGAAAATCCATCATGGCTGCTATGCCGGACTCTTATCGACTACAAAACCTCACGTAACGCCTAACAGCCTATGGTTGGGAGCCCCAGGTAAGTCCCAGGACTCCCAACAGACCTACGGCTACCACTGCGGCCTCGCCCAGGGGGCGGTTCGGGTGCTATCCCGCGTCTTGGGGGGTTTTGGGTGTGATCCCGCTTCTAAGGGGGGCGTGCGTGAATCCCTCACGTCACGCTGCCGTCATGGGCCTGCTTCTGTAAGGACGGTGAGCAACCTTCTCACCGTCCTCAGGCCCCCGGTCATGGAGGCCGATAGTCTTCGGCGAAGACACGTCGGTGGCGCCCAGGCCGCTGACTGCGGAACTCGGATGGGAGAGTTCTCTCGCGTACCCGCTCCGCCGCCTCTTTCATGAACATGACCTGCTCGCAGAAAGAAACGGCGCAGTCCCACTTACTCCCGCTGAAGATCATGGCTCGCACCATGGTCTCGAGAGAGAGATTGTCCACGTCCAGACCCTCCACGAGGACCTGGCGCTTTTGCGCCCACGCCGTGCACTCCACCAGCGTGTCGAGCGCTGTGTCATTGCTGTGGTCCTCGCAGTGCTGACGGCCGTGGTTTCCCGGTACCTATCTTTGCCACAGATACCTACCGAAGCTACCGTGCCCGGTAAGTATTTGTGACAACCGGTAGCAGAGAGCACCGTGTCTCCTCTGCAGCCACTCGTCCATGACCGGTCTGAAGGCCGCGACTGTGGCGAATCCCCCATTTGGTTGCTCGACTCGCACCCTCCATGCCTCCACGGTTTCCTGGTGGTGCTCGGACCGCTGGGCCTCGATTTCTAGAGACGCAGACCTTTGACCCCGCTCCAGCGCCTCCTTGCGCCATCTAAATAGTGACGCAAGGGCTCTCGCTTCCAGGTCCCATGGAGGAGTCCCGGCTATGAGACATGCCGCCTCACCTGAGATCGTGCGGTATCCTCTAATCACCCTGACGGCCATTGCCCTCTGCGGGCTCAGCAATCTAGCCACATTGCTGGCAGTCAGGGTTGATAATTTATCTTACTGAAATAATTTCTATTGCCATTACACAATAATAACACGTCTTCGTTTCAATAATCTGATACCTAATATATTCTGCAAATTACGAGAAACTACTATGTAAACTACTACAGTCCCGTATAAAAATAGGACGACCTCTGACATAACATTATCAATCGAACCAATATTATCACAAACTAATTGTATCCACGGCATATTGGTGATTCTCTTTTAATAAGACAAATTTATTTCAGTGTTAAGTTATTTTAATGATATTAATAACAGCGTGGAACTTTGAGAATAACAGGTTATATTCATAGGTACATGATGTACGGCTTAGTGCCAGCACTGCGAGGACACAGCGCACAGCGTGGGCGCATAGAGCGTGAAGGAGTAACAAACATCCACAATCACAAACTTCGAACATAAATTCTGAACGAAAACTTGTGTCAACCGTTTGCCAAAGATGATTACATATTTCCTGCTGATTATAATGTTACAAAGTTGCACGAGTTAATATTTTAATTGATTTAATTAGATTGCAATAGTTTCAAATAAGATCGTAAATTTAACAAATTACAAGTTTATCTCAGACTAGCGGACGTCACGCGGTTTCACCCGCGTAGCTTCCGTTTGCGTGGGAATATCGGAATAAAATATACTACCTGTTCGCTCTAAGTTTGCTGGTCGCCTCCCCTCCTACGCCTCTTTTTTTTTTTGTTTAGCGTGATGGAAAATCCTCATGGATGCTATGCCGGACTCCTACCGACTAAAAAACCTCACGTCACGCCCAACAGCCTATGGTTGGGAGCCCCGGGTAAGCCCTCAGAATGATGTCCCAGGACTCCCAACAGACCCACGGCCGCCACTGCGGCCTCGCCCAGGGGGTGGTTCGGGTGCTATCCCGCGTCTTTGGGGGGTTTCGGGTGTGATCCCGCGTCTAGGGGGGGGGGGCTACTACGCCTCTACGCCAGCGGCAAACTTAGAGCGAACGGGCTATAGCTTATGTTCACCGGGAATAGTGTAACTTTCCAATAGTGTCAATTTTTTTTAAATCGCTTCATTAGTTTCGGAGCCTATTTTTAAAGTGTTTGTTGTTTTTTTTAAAGTTGGTCTTCATCTCACTGAATCTACTGATGTTAATGATATATGGTCAGCTTCTTCAATTCTACTGTTATGGCGTTGATCTACCGACGCTGTGCCCCCGTCACACGAGTATAAAGCATTTTTTTTAACGTGAGGGAATATCCATGGATGCCATATCGGACTCCTGCCGACTAAAAAAACCTAAGGTTGGGATCCCCGGGTAAGCCCTCAGAAGGATACCCCAGGACACGCATCAAGCATTACCCGGCTCCATGGTTGAACGAAACTATTAAAAACCTTATGGCTCGTAGAGACAAAGCAAAAAGGCGACTTAGAAATAGCCCTTCGGAGCAAAACTTGGCAGCGTTCAGGTCACTACGGAACCGTTGCAGTCGGATGTGTTAAAATGCAAGGAGGCACCATTTCTATGATTCTCTTAACAGTCGAAATTCTGGTCAAAACGCCACTATATTTAGGTATATCTATACCAATAATTATTTCATTATGAAGAGGATACATTTGTATTTTGTATGAAACAAATAAACTCAAAATGTGCAGTACGAATTTTATAATTCTTGCACCATTAGAATGCTAATATCCTATAATTATCCCAGAGGCTATATTTTAATCCCTTATTTCCACTAAAACGGGAACTACGCGGGCAAAACCCGTTAAGTCCGCTACATACTGGGTGACATCAGTATCACTGTTCCCTATCCCATTTCAATATGATTTATGCCTGATGCCTGTAGTAAAATATATATTTAGCGCAAGTAGGTAGGTATTTACATATGAATGGTGAAGCAGATTGTTTTAAAATGGCGTTAATAACTCATTCGAGTACTGGGTACAACGCTCTCTGATATAAAACAAACACTCGCGATAAAAAGACCAGCACAACAAGAGGACTTTAATTTAATTAATTAATTATGCCTATCTATTACTCGAGTTATTAAGTTTAGTGGAGTTCTAAAATACAATAACAAAAATAATATACTTAATAACATACTGGAGTTAAGTGATTAAGGCTGGACTCGACCAAAATCGGAGTGAGATTATACTAAATAACAACTTGTATTTATACTAAACTAGCTGTCCCGCGCAACTTCGTTTGCGTGATAAATGAAGAACCGCTCGACCGATTTTGTGCAAACTTCACATAAACCATCTACTAAATAGTTCGAACAAAGCCTAAACATTTGGTTTGGATAGGTGAGCCCGTTCTTGAGTTATAAAATTACAACGAAAAGTGGCATTGATTTTTATATACATAGATTAAAGTAAATGTGAAGCTACCACCAACAACTAACAAGCAAAACATAACTATGGTAACCATACTGAAGGAGTTTAAGGTGTGGTTACCATAGTTACGTTGCACTTGTTAGTTGTTGGTAAAATGGATATTCACTTTACTTTTAGTATTACTACAAGTTATTCTCTAGTATACGCCTCTTGGACAACTCTAGTGGGGCTGCGTTGTGGCCGATTTAGGCAACACGCGGACGTTAGAGTGCGGTCAGCTGTACGGTTTACGTTCGTAATTCTCTCAAAAACGTTCAAAAGTGGTCTCTCAAAAACGAAAAATGGGTGGTACGAGATACTGTTGTGTTGTGGGGTGCAAGAATTCCCAATCTCGGAATCGGGAATTGACTTTTTATTCGTTTCCGAGACGAAATTGGGGAATATGGACTCTTTGTTGACTATTTGCTAAGAACTAGCTAGCTACCTAAAGTAATCTGCTGAAAGCGTTGTTCACTTTTTAAAGAAAAAATATTTACGATGAAAGTCGAAAAATACGTTAGTATGTGACCCGTATAGTGTTCAATCATGGCGACAGGAAATTAATTTCATTGAGCAATATTTGACTTTGCTATACCTCCTAAAGTATTCATTTAATTTGCATGGTGTAAAGGGAAGAAATAATCTTGATTATATGTTTAAGCCAACTAACGTATTTAAATTGAGAATGATACCTTATTACCTAATATATAAGATTAGCTGACCCGCGCAACTTCGTTTGCGCCACATAAGAGAGAGTATTACCTGTTCCCGTCGCATTTACTCCCGTCGCGTTGCGTTTACTCCCGTAGCGTCTCGTCGTTAATATTTAATACTACGTGAGAGAGAGAGAGAAAGGTTTCTCGTCGCGTGTATTCCCGTCGAGTTATTTTTAAGAACAATTTCGTTTATGAAAGATGTATCCCGTGGCATTATTGTACAAAAAAATTGATTGCCATTAAAGTGGTTATTGAGCACCAACCCAAAGATAGACACATGCTATAGCGCAATTTTTTAAAACTTTTTTAAGAAAAACAATTTTGTAGTACATATTTTTTACATAACTATAAATATTTACGCAGCACACGCAACGAAGCTCTCAAAAGGAATAACATTTCCCTCGTTTTTGGAACATTTACTATTACTGCTCCGCTCCTATTCGTTGTAGCGTGATGTTATATAGCCTTTGACTCTTCACAATAACGTAGCTTTCTATTGGTGAAAGAATTTTTAATATCGGTTCAGTAGATCCCGAGATTATCCCTTACAATTTAACAAATATACAATCACACAAACTTTACTTCTTTATAATATTAGTATAGATAAAATGGCGGAAAAACACGTTTGTTGTATGGGAGCCCCCCTTTAATATTATTATGTTTTTGTTTTTAGTATTTGTTGTTATAGCGGCAACAAAAACACATAACCTGTTAAAATATCAACTCTCTAGCTATCACCGTTCATGAGATACAGCCTCCTGACGGACAGACAGACAGACAGACAGACGGACAGCGAAGTCTCATGAATAGGGTCCCGTTCTTTACCCTTTGGGTACGGAACCCTAAAAAGCGAATTCGTTTACTATGTAAAGATAATGTAAAAAACTTTCCTCTCTCTATCTGTACCTAAATCCTGTTCCAAACGACCGTACTTACCAAAAATACAACGCAATTACGCGTTAACACACACGCCTAATTAATTTTTATGTGTAGGCATTATTTATTATTGTTTATGTAACTTTCTCAGACGGTTGATAAGTGAAAAGTAGGCATCATCATTCATAGGGCACGTGACTGAGTGTCTCAGGACGGAATATATTTTTTAGAACTGTACTAGACTTCTTGAAGCGCTCGTGGCGCCGCGGACTCAGTGTTCTGTAAATGATCACAGCAGTAAGCAACTTTCACTATGGCCGGTCCATGGATGGGTGACCATCCATGTGATCACTTTGTGACATTTATTTGAGCGTTTCCGTGCTTCGAAAGGCACGTTAAGCCGTTGGTCCCGGTTGCCAACAAAATGGCAGTCGTTAAGTCAAGTTGAAGACTTTATTTCAACAGCAGGTGGTCACAACCTGCACCTGTCCATTTAAACACGGCAATACGGCTCACCACCTATTACGTGGGACAAATTATACAAAAAGGTGAAATGTGGGCATATAATATGCCTCTGCCTACCCCTTCGGGGATAAAGGCGTGACCATATGTATGTATGTATGTATGTATGTATGGATGTACTAGACTTCAAGAATGTATTCATTGAATAAAAGACCCTAGCAAAAACTTAGGCTGTAACATAATTAGTTCAATATGTCCTTTTCTATTTGTCATACCTATCTGCTCAGATCTAACCAAACCGCAGTGTAAGCATCAGTAACTTCAGAAAATGGATAGTACTTTCATAGTGAAAAAGCTTTGATATTGATTTGGTAATCACTGTTTGCACAGGAACTTTATGACTCTTTAACCACATACACCACATACAGGGTGTGTTCTTCCTGAAACTGTATTCCTTAAACGTCTGTAGCGCTCGTAAAAAATAAGGTAGAAGAGGCTTCCTTTCGCGTACGCTTGGATTGTGGAATGAACTCTGCCTCGGGTCTAGTCCACGTCCAGTATGGACTTAATAAAAAGTCCTATCAGCCATATTCGGGTCTGCGACTTTAGTGGTCTAAAAAAGAAGCACCCGAGTGACTGTACGAAGTGGGAAAACTCATGTGATGCTAAAACCTTGAAATGTCGCATTGGAAAATATCTCTAAAAACAAATAACCCATGCGAAGTTCGCCTCACCTTATAAGTAAACAACAACTGACGACGTTACATGATCGCCATGACCTCGTCTTTTAATTAGCAGGTGTACCACATGCAGGTGTAACTGACTTGGGCATAACATATGCATTATACTCATAGATTTAGAATTTTTCGTTACTCTTTATATTACTACAAGAAAGTGATTCGATATTTCAAATGAATCATACGCATAGTAAATAATTTCAGAATATAAATGGGTATCTTTCTTTTACATAAGAAAACATATCTACCATTTGAAGGAATTCGCAATAAAACCAGATAAATAGTTATTTCAATTGAATTATATCGGTCTTTAACCCCAGACCTACCACAGATTTCACTTAAAAAACAATTAAGTACGACTTGTGTTAAAGTTCATTGCGCCCGTGTTGATGTCTGAGCCCGGAGCGATATTATTATAGGTCCAGAAGGATTATGTACGCACGTTAAAAACCGGTCAAGTGCGAGTGGGACTCACACACGACGGATTCCGTGCCAATAAACGGCATAAAATCACGTTTGTTGTAAGGGAATCCCCGTTTTTTTTTTGTTTAACGTGAGGAAAAATCCTTCATTGATGCTATGCCGGACCCACCGACTAAAAAACCTCACGTAACGCCCAACAGCCTACGGTTGGGAGCCCCGGGGAAACCCTCGGAAGGATATCCCAGGACTAAAAGGAAATCGCCGAAAATTTTGTATTTGTTGTTATACCGGCAACAGAAATACATCATCTGAGAAAATTTCAGCTGTCAAGCTATCACGGTTCATGAGATACAGCCTGGTGACAGACAGATGGACCGCGAAGTCTCAGTAATAGGGTCCCGTTTTTTACCCTTTGGGTACGGAGCCCTAGAAAAGAAAGTTAATAAACTAAATTATTTAGAACTAGCTGACCCGCGCAACTTGGTTTGCGTCACATGAGAGTGAGGTATGGTATTAATATTTCGAGTAGGTATTATAATGTTTCCCGTTGCATTTACCCCCGTCGCGCTTATTATAGTCGCGTCGTGGCGCATCACATGAGAGTGAGAAGGATGTGACTTTAACACCTCTCGTTAAAGTGATATAATGTTTCCCGTCGCTTTTACTTCCACCCATCCGTTTTCCGGTATGGAACTCATTGCGTGCGAGTCCGACTCGCACTTGGCCGGTTTTGATCGTTCAGTTGACTGGCTGCCACAGCAGACCAAATTTACTTCCGTCACGTCGCTCATACTTTAAAACTTAATAAGAGGGTTATTGTAAGTGAACCTTAAAAGATAGGCATATGCTGTCGAGGACTTTTTTATATAACTTTTTAAGAGAAACAATTTTGTAGTATACAATTTTTACGTAACTTTAACTATTTATGCAGCGTCAGCAATGGAAGCTCTCAAAAGAAAGAAATAATCCCCGTTCTCGAGACATTATTCATGGCTGCTCCGCTCCTATTCGTCTTAGCGTGATGTTATATTGCCATTAGCCAGCCTAAATAAATGGACTATTAAACTGTAAAATAATTTTTGAAACGCAACCAGTAGTTTCTGAGATCCTAGTACAAACAAACTCTTCAGTTTCATTATATCGTGAGCAAACCTCAAGAGATAGAGAAATTAGGTTATTGTGAGCGAACCTTAAAAGATAGACATATGCTGTCGCGGAGTTTTTTTAGAACTTTTTAAGAGAAACAATTTCGTAATACACAATTTTTACCTAACTGTAACCATTTACGCAGCGTACGCCTCGGAAGCTCTCAGACGGTAAAAAATATTTCCCGTTTTTAAAACATTATTGATTGCTGCTCCGCTCCTATTCGTTTTAGCGTGATGAAAAGTATACTATAATCTGCCCAGGAGTATGAAGAATAATTGTATCAATTTTCGTTAAAATCCGTCGAGTAGTTTTTGTTTCTATAAGGAACATACAGACAGACAGACAGACAGACAGACAGACAAAAATTTTACTGATTGCATTTTTGGCATCAGTATCGATCACTAATCACCCCCTGATAGTTATTTTGATAATAAATTTCATGTACAGAATTGACCTCTCTACAGATTTATTATAAGTATAGATACTAAAAACCCGACTGCCAAGTAAACGTATAACTGAAAAGCAAAAAACAAGCTCTACATTTCTTTTGTGATTTTCTTTAGCTACTTACTGTTTTACTTTGTCGCCAACATTTGCAGGTGGAAAGAAGCTACGCCAAGCGAGTGGTGGTTTACAAAATAGCTACATGTTCCCATAGCTTGTTCCGGCGTGCAAATGTTGCCGACAAAGTAAAACAGTGAGTAGCTAAAGAAAATCACAAAAGAAATGCAGAGCTTGTTTTTTGCTTTTCAGTTATATGTTTACTTGGCAGTGGGGTTTTTAGTATTCTAAATAATTTAGTTTATTTAAAACTTTTTAGTTATGTTAGTAGTGGAGTTATGAATTTTCGTGTAGTGAAGACCTTAATTATTATATTTTTGGTCATAATTCCGGTGCTACGCAACCGATTGCAATCAAACAATTTAAGTTTGACCAAGGCCTTATAAACACATAATACCGCATCAAAATTGGTTCAGTAGTTTTGCCTTCATCGCAGTCAAATAATTATAACGCCAAAAGTCCGCCATTTTGATTTTCCATGAATTTTAATATACCTGGTGTCACTCACACAGTCACGACAAATCAAATGACACCTTGTATTTCAAAATCCGTCAAGCCGTTCAGGCTGTAAAGAGTCCAAGAAAAATTATCAAGCTTTACATTTTAGCGCCAAAAGTCTGTCATTTTGATTTTTTAGAAATTTTAATATACCTACCTGGTGTCACTCTCAAAATCACGACGAATCAAATGACACCTTGTATGACAAAATCCGTCAGGCCATTGAGGCTGTAGGACATGACAAAGAATTGGACATACATACATACATATATACATAGTCTCGAAAAATATTATCCTCCTGTCTTCGGCAGTTCGGGAAAAAAGGGAAGAATGATTATAATGTCAATATCAAATTATCACGCACTATCGCTGACCTTGAAAAAATTTCCATCCGTCGCGTCGTTTGTAAAATTCATGATACTAAATACCTACTATTTAGAGAAGATATCTATGAATAGTTTTTAAGAGCAATTATTAGAAATGCGCATTTCTAATTGCATGTATAAAGATAGCACAGCACATCTCCCAAGTAGCGGGTTAACACCCGAACCGACTCTCCAGACGCGGGATAGCACCCGAACCCCATAGGCGAGGTTGAAGTGTTCGCCAAAGTCTGCCGAGAGCCCTGGGACATCCTTCCGAGGGCTTACCCGGGACTCCCGGCCGTAGACAGTTGTAGAGCATCGTGTGGTTTTAGTCGGTAGGAGTCCGGCATAGCATCCATGTAGGATTTCCACACGTAAAAAAAAAAAAAAAAAAAAAAAAAAAAAAACAGCACATCTTTCAATTTCTTTTCATATTTTGAACATAAATGGCAACGCTCATACTTCTGAGCTTTGTTGAATTAGATGTAACTTATGTCTTCTTAATCGTATTGATTTGTGTTCGTTGCATTCAGCCCGTTGTAAGCCTAAAATAGGAGGAAAAATGGAGATAGAGGAACTTTCCTCTATCTCCATTTTTCCTCCTATTTTAGGTGGTGGAAGTGTCTCTTTATTAATTGCTTAGGTCTCGAGAACTGATCTCTAAAACGTGCAAAAGATTATTTTTAGGTAGATATTGTGCTTGAGCTCCTAAAATTGTCGATTGTGACCATAGATTTAGAATTTTTCGCTACTCTCATTGTGACTATTTTTCTGAATGCAAATTAGTTTAAATATTTTGGCAAGGATGTGGATATTTCTGCGCCTTCCAAATGAAATTAAAGGATCAAATATTTGATGAATAGTTTGGAATCCGAATTTGGAATATTTGGAACTGTTGAGATTGCTCATATAATTGTTTATATTGAGAAATGATATACCTACCTTTCTTTTTTAATGTGAGTAAAATCCTTAATGAATGCTATGCCGGACTCCTACCGACTAAAAACCACACGTTACCTACAGACTATACCTACTATAATGCCTACGGTTGGGAGCCCCGGGTAAGCCTTCGGAAGAATGACTCTAGGACTCCCAACAGACCTTGGCTACCACTGAAAATGAAAAATGAAAATATGTTTATTCATTTAGGTTACAAAGTAACACTTATGAACGTCAAAATTTTTGCTTCTACATTTACATTTACTGCCAGATCCGCAAAGCAATAGGTAGAGCCTGTGAGGAAGAACCTGGCAAGAAAACTCACGGCCACTCTTTTCAAATAGTCTTAGTACATTCGTTTGTCATGCAATAAAGATCAACAATTTTGTCTACACAAGCGACATTTACAATCGCGCCTAATTAAGTGAGGAGCAAGCAACTCATGTCCATGTCTCTGTATCATTAAAATAGTCATCAATAGTATAGTATGCCCTTTTTAAAAGATGTGTCTTGATTTCCCTTTTGAATCTATATAAAGGAAGGTTCATAATATTTAAAGGAATTTTATTGAATAGGCGTACACCAAGTCCTTCGAATGAGTCGTGTACCTTATGTAATCGAAAAACCTTTCCAATCAATTTATGCTTATTTCTAGTATTTATTGAATGTACGTCACTGTTCTTAAGATATAGATGTATGTTCTTTTTAACAGACATGATGTTCTCAAATATGTATTGCGATGCAACCGTTAAAATTCCTATTTCTTTAAACTTCTCTTTAAGCGATTCTCGAGCATTTAATTTATAAATTGCACGTATAGCTCTTTTCTGAAGTACAAAAATTATTTGTATATCTGCTGCCTTGCCCCACAGCAAAATGCCGTAAGACATGACGCTATGAAAATAACTAAAATAAACCAGCCTGGCTGTTTGGACATCAGTGAGCTGTCTGATCTTGGTAACGGCAAAAGCCGCCGAACTGAGTTTTGCTGCTAGACACGATATTTGGGCAGTCCACTGTAATTTACTATCTAAAGTGATCCCCAAGAATACGGTTGATTCTACAAGATGAAGGGTGTCACTTTTCAATGTTATATTTGTTTCATAATTTTTGACATTGGGCATGGTAAATCTAATACATTTTGTCTTTTTAGCGTTCAATAGCAAATTATTGGTTGTGAACCAATCTACAACTTGGGCTAGTGCACTATTTACGTTGTCAAAAGTACTTGGATTGCGATCAACTTTAAAAATAAGTGATGTATCATCAGCAAATAGAACAACATCGCACAAGTTCTGTACATAGAAAGGTAAATCGTTGATGTAAATTAAAAATAAAAAAGGTCCTAGAATTGATCCTTGCGGCACACCCATAGCTACAGAAGCTCCAGAGGACCGACTTCCATTAATGTCAACATATTGCATTCGATCTTTAAGATAGGAGGCAACAAGATCCATTGCAGAGTCCCTTATACCATAATGATCTATTTTTCGTAATAAAGTGTTATGATCAACGCAGTCGAAAGCCTTGGACAGATCGCAGAATACCCCGATAGCATCCTGTCGATTTTCCCAAGCGCTGAATATATGTTTTATAAGTGTCACTCCTGCGTCAGTAGTAGAACGACCTCTTGTAAACCCATACTGCTCGTTGTGTAGTAACATATTTGAACTAAAATGTGATTGTAATTGCTGCAGTATAATTTTCTCAAAAATTTTGCTAATGGCAGGCAGTATTGAAATAGGTCTAAAGTTACCAGGGTCTGTTTTGGATCCGGCTTTAAAAAGAGGTATCACTTTACTGTGTTTCATTAAATCTGGAAACACGCCTTTATCAACACATATATTAAATATTGCAGCTAGATGAGGAGATATAATTAAAATAATTGACTGCATTAATTTCACAGAAAAACCCCACAAGTCTGCTGTATTTTTTGAGTTAAGCGACTTAAATACTTTAACGATATCGTTGGGATTCACATATTTAAATCTAAATGAGACTCTACAGTGGTCCACGCTGCCCCTAAGCATTCGTTGAGCTTTAACTGGGCAAGAATTTAAGGAGCTCGTTGTAGTCACGGGTATGTCTATAAAAAAATTATTAAAGGTTTGTGCTACATCTAAACTATTATTAATCACTCTATTATTAACAATCAATTCAATGTCATGGTCACGAGTTTTGTGGCGTCCGGTTTCAGAATTAATTATATTCCATGTCATTTTTACCTTATTGTTCGACTGTTTAATCTTCCGACTTAAATGTAATGACTTGGCAGCAGCACATGCCTTTTTAAAGGTTTTTGAATAAAGTTTAACATACTGAATAAAAGCAGGATCAAAATTAAATTGCTTCATACCATATAACTCATATAACTTCGCCCTACTCTTGTATATACCAGTAGTTGCCCAATCACAAAATTGCATGCCTTTATTTTTATAAAAGGTTTTTGATTTGAAAATGTTATAGTACTCAAACTGAATGGTATTAAATAAGGAGTTGTATAGGCCGTTTGGATCTTCCTCATTAACGTTAAGATTGGCAACCTTTGCAGAAACTTTTTCACTAAATTGTGCTAGGCGACATGTACTCATTGGCCTGCAAGAAATTTTGTTTAATTTAGCCGTTATATCAATGGGAAACGCAGCTTTCTGCCCAAGGTGATCTGATGGAAAGTTACTTAATATTTCTTTTGCCAGTGGTTCACAGTTGCTAAACATATTATCGATACATTTCGCAGAATGTGAGGTGATTCTAGTTGGCTCACAAAATAAGTTTTGTAAGCCAAAGGAACTAAATAAGTTAATAAAACTAGTACGTTTCGTCGAATTTACAAGTATGTCAACATTAAAATCACCACACACCACAATACGTTTCTTACTAGTGCACAAGTGCTTCAATACATTTTCCATTACTTCTTCAAACAAATTATAATCGCTATCTGGCGGGCTATAGACACAAAGGACAATGAGTTGCTCAAACTCAACACATGATAATTCCGCAGTGCGCTCAATAGAAAGGGCCACAATATCTTTACGTTCTTTACAGTTTATATTATTAGAAACAAATATTAGCGAGCCACCCCGAATAGCATATTTTCTTGTGAACGCACTTTTCAGTGAGTAAAATTCACTGTTAAACATTAATTCATGACTTTCCAACCAATGCTCTGTAATACAAAAGACATGAATATTGTGTTCCTTGATATAAAGGTCTATTTGCAGTAGTTTGTTGGATATGCCTTCAATATTTTGGTGTACTAAGTTTAGACTACTAGTTATTATATTGTTGTTAAACTCGAAATTATTTCTTACACTAACATTATTAGAGGTCTCAATAGGCTCAAAAGCCCTAAAGCCATGGCCAGATTTTTTATCTGTTGTCTTACAACCTAGTTTTTTGGGATGATGCATCCTTCCCAAGATAAAATGTCAATATTATTGCTATGATTATAAACAATACAAGCAGTTTTATTATAAGCCAAAAGATTGGCTTGATTCAATAAAAAATTTGATAGCGTTATCGCTACCTGTCGTCTTAAAAACTTTGAAAGTAAGTATCTACACAGTATAAAGAGTACTAACCAGTATTGTAGCTCCCTACAAACGGACGAAGCGCAAGCTATACCTACGATTCTCGTATTCGGCAGGCCTTTCAGCACGCAAGCAGCGTCCGCAGTCGCGATTGTGCCGAGTAGACGAATGGACGGTGTGTCGTTTTTTAAATAGTAACCGCGCGTGTTTTATTTACTAAAACTATTTAATATGACAACTAGAGTCTATTGTGCTTGTTTTGGTTGCATGAATTCGTCAATAACGCACCCAGCGATAACGTTTTTTAGATTACCTGGAAACTCCGAAAGGTAAGACTATAAATTGATTTTACTTAAGTACTAATTGGTATTATACTACTAGTTGACTAAAGTTAAACAAAGTGATTGACACGAGTGAACTAGGTAGTTACATGAAGTAGGTATGTTTGTGTTTAAAACTAGACTTGTGCTTGCTCAGTCAGTGAACGGTGCGATCCAATATAGTACAATATCCAAGAAAAAAACTAGTTCAGAACTCTATTACGTGTAGGTAGTACATTTAGTTCCGTTGTCAGTTCGTAGTTATTTAAATGAGAGCAATGATTTAGGTATGTTTCAAGAGTATTCATTTCTTTGTGGATGACCGATGTTACAGTACACTTAGCACCGTATGACTTTGATTGACAGCATTTTTGTTACCTTTGATTTTTATTACACGCATAGGGACAAATTTGAACTTCCAAAATTTAACAAAACTTGACAATCAAAAATTTAACACAATGATTATAGAGACTAGAATTCCGTGATTCTATCACTGACGAAACAAGCCGATTATTATTGTCTACGCCGCTTACTCGTTTTCAAATTTCTATACCCGTTTCACTCAATCGTTAGTAGATAACGCCGCGCCGCCCCGCGCCGCCAGCCGTCCCACCCACACTGTCCCGCGGCGATCCGAAACATAATAAACATTTCTTTTCCCAAAAAAAGGATTTTGAACCACTCGTGGCCAGGCCCCCGTCACTTGCTCAAGGCCGCGCGCGCTATACACCTACCGCTTTGTTTAGCAAATCTTATATCCGATGTACGAACCACATTTTTGGTTTAAATTCGATAAAAACAAGGTGATCTCATTTTGTGTAACATTTTAGTTTTTTAAGTAGTACATGTTTAGTTAATCAATTGTTTTTTTTGCACAGCATTCAGATTTTTGGTATGCATTCCGTTAATTAGTGGAGTTACCTAGTGTGCAGAAAAATTATATAGATGTGCATTTAAAAATATCCCATTTATAAGACCAATTTCTTATCTAATAAATTACACATAAACATGTTTTTAAATATAATCTAGCAATCAAAAGGTACATGCATTTTTATTGAGAACTTATTACTCACAAAGGATTTTTTTGTTTAAATAAAAAAAGTACATATTTACTCGAAATGAAAGCCGGTTGTCAGTAAAACGACAATCCTTAATACAAATTGAAGGCCTTATTAGCGGATTGAAAAATTTCAACTGCATTAGGCTCACTATCTATTACGCGGTACGTAAAACTATAAGGTAAAATGTGGGCGTATACTATGCCTCTGCCTACACCTTCGGGGATAAAGGCGTGACTATATGAATGTACAATCACAATATTAAATAGAAAGTCAAAGTAGGCGCATATTATTACAATGCTATAGGTGGGCAGCCCTATCGCATGCTTACGTACCGGGCGGCTGTAGGCATTTATTTCTCAAATCCGGCCGAGTCAAACTACAGTATACAGTGGTATCTATCTAAGGTCATAAAAGAATAACGTAATACAAGATTACAGTCAAATAATTCACTATTCCTACTACTTGTAGTCAAATAGTATAATTTTCGGTTTATTTTGTAACGAATATTGTTTTCATTACGTGTGAAAGATTTACTATATGGCAATGTAGAAAGTATTACCTGTTTCACTGACAATTTTGACAACTGTTCATGAAACTTAATAATATTTTTGATATTTACACAATCTCTCCTGCCAATAAGTATTACTATTGTTGATTGTGGGCAGTGTGTACTAGTCAATACTTTACTAACTATTTGAGAGTAGGTGGCCCCAGGAAATGAATTGATTATGACCGAACTACCCATACGTTGAACTAAGTGGTAACCTAAGTTCTGGCCGATTTCATCGCAATAAACAACTGTCTTTCCAGTATTTAAAATTTGTGCAACTTTTGTTACAGGGTCAGCAGAGGAAGTTAAGTTTGATTGTATAGTATGTTCATCCATACTGCCCACAGAGTCAATCATTGGAAACATTGTCTCAGTCTGTGATGGTGTGGGCAAGGAAGAGTGTGGCAGAGATTCATCACAGGCTGGTGATTGATTATATAATTTCTCAAGTGAATGGAACCTTTGTTCATTGCTGTGACAAGACTCAACCAAGCTATTCAGTGCCTCAATATACTCTCCAATTTCTTTTTGTGAAATTTTGTACTTTAATGTTGTTGACTCTAAAGACTTATTTAAATGTATGATTTCTGACTGCAATTGAAGTATATCAGTCTCATACTGCTCTGTTTGAATGGTCAATTGTTTTCTACTAGTTTCTATTACTTGTTGTAGCTGAACATTTGATTTACAAGTTCTGAGATATTTATTCGCACCTATTTTAAGCCTTTTAATTTGTTTCTGTGATTTAGCAATAAATTTATTGAGCTTTATATATTTTTTAAATTTATTCCTGCTACTACTAACTAATCTAATGGTGTTGTTAGATGCTAAAGTATTATCACTAGAAGTATCAGGTGTCGAGAGATCTATCACATCTGAGGTCATGGGCTGGTCAAGATAGATACAATCTGACTTTCCGCTCATCAGCTCATCATACAGACTGTGGGAGAGGGCAACCTGTTCAGCTGACTTGATAGTCTCTTTGTGAGTGATGGAGTTGTGCACATCACTTAGTTCACACTCCAGAATGCTGATACGTTTTAAGGCTCTCTCGTGGGTGTTGCTGCACTCCTCCAGACCTACTACAGTTTCCTGAAGATGATCCCGCTGACGTGTGAGCTCCATTACCTGTGTATGTAGCTCAGCCAACTCTTGTTTGAATTGGGTATTTTTTTCAATTACTTTTAATATTTCTTTTTCACTATCATCCCGTTCCTCCAACAACTGCTTATTGAGATTTTTGCAAATTTCAAGTTCCTTGATGGTGAGATTGAACTTTTGTTGCAAGTCACGGGTTACAGCACTGCGGGTCATCATTTTTATTTTAATTGCTCTTTGGAAAAAATAATATAGAAGGCTGTAGTGTCACTTAAGATAATTGACAAGTAATATATAAAACTTTATAACTATAATTACCTATTTAAAAAAAGGGAATATATGAACAATTTGTTAATCTGACCAAGTATGTAAGAAAAGTACCTAAGTATAATTGTATTTACACTATGTAAACCACTTTTGCAGTTCAACACAACCAATGTGAACTGTTTATTTAATTTAGGTATATGGTAACTATACCAATTTCAAAAGGAATGATGGTCTGTTATCAAATATAAATGCAAATAAGTACAAAATTCAATTAATTTCTCATTTGGTACCACCTACCCCACTCTTAAATTGACAGATTGTAAGTTTGAAAAAATTGGATTTTTAACAGAACAATTTTTAAAAGTTTTCACAGTTCTTGTTTGTTTTCATGAAGATATAGGATCACTTTTCACAAGTAATCGTAAACTCGCAGCTATTTTTGCTGCGGCCTTACCTAGGGGGATTCGGGTGCCATTCCGCGTCTTCGGGGGGTGGGGGGAGATTCGGGGTGTTATCCCGCTTCTTGAGCGTGTAGCGTGTGTGAATCTTCCACGTCGTCTTGGGTCTGCTTCTGTAAGGACGGTGAGGGGGCTGTCCACCGTCCTAGCTTCCAATTATTGAATTTTTCAGAAATTATTTCGTACATCTTTTTTGATTTTCCATTTGTTGAATTCTTCAGAAATTATTAAGTACCTGCATCACTTTACCACGGGGATCTGAGGACGGTGAGCAATCTTACCGCACTTTCTGAATAATTGTACAAATGGAAAATCAAAAATGATGCACCTAATAATTTCTGAACAGTTTAACAGATGGAAGCTAGGCAAAGCAATCAAACGATATTCTTCGAAGCAAGGGACATGATGGCAGACACTGATGCACTTATAAATCATAACTAAACCACCCATCCTTTTTGCATCAAGTTTTTAAATATTACTGTCAATTTAAATGAGGAAACAATCAAACAAACTTTATAATACTGATGTAATTCTTTGCTTTATTATTTAACACACCAATAACATAATACGGTTGTCTCAATAAATATAGTAACTGCTTAAATACGACTAGGAAGACGTGTTTCGTTTTGAACTGGTGTCGTCTATCGACTTGGGCTGGTCTCCCAAAATGAAGGCTCTGGTGCTGTATCAACACTTTCACTTTGGTTTATCTTTTGCGTCGGCGCGTTCGCGATCGCTGTGACGAACGCGAACTCCATTCGAGACTCAAATCACTACACGACGGCGGAGTCTCTGGAAACTGGGCGTGCGACGTCCACCGACACGAAGCACATGCGGATTTTGGTGTTTCTGGCACTACACCCGTCGGTGACGATACTTTTCCACTGTATGACTCTAGAATATGCTTGTAAGCGCACTCCAACGGTTCAGGACTCCTGCCCCGTGCAGCCGAAAGTCGCATGCGCACGCAAGCGTTGCAATAACCGCAGCTATCTTCACGGAGATTACTGCGAACCATTTTATATAATACTATTAAACACTGTATATAGTTACTGTCGTGAGGCACGTTTGAAACTAAACGCAATCTCTGGAGAGCGCTTATATTTATGGGAACAGCGACGGACAACGCGCACGCGCCGCCTCTGATAACCCCGTCCGGCGCCAAGCGTTACTACACTAGAAAAAACTGTCTTTGAATTAAGTGTAATCAACAGGCAACTGACTACTTGTTTATGTTACTTACCTATCATGAAACATATTTATTACTGAATTCCACAAATATATTGCCATATCAGGCGTCTCAACTCAATAAGCGATATTGACGTACGGACGTTCTTAGGAGTAGGACCGTGTGTTATGACGTAATTGGGACAGATGCAAGAATACGTATAGCAGTGAGCTGATATGATTGATTGATTAATTGGGCGTTTAACGAGTAATGCCGTAGAACACAATAGATACTAGGAGGCAACGTTGAATGTTAATTGCCTTTTTATTGGTGGAAGATAGAAGACTGTACTTTTGTAATTATGTACCTATATAATACAGTCTACACCAAATGACAAAGTATTTTCATTAAAAGTAAGGATTTACGTAAAATCTGTGCAGATATTACAGGAGTAGCAGTGACACAACTGTCACTCAGCATTAAATAATGAAAAGACGATAAGTCAAATAGGTAAAGCCTATTATCATAAACTTCTCCAGGGCAGTATATGCATATCAAACTAATCAACTAACTCTATTTATAAATCACACAATGCAAAAATCTGTGAATGCAGTTCAAAATAGCTCATAAAGTCAAGGAAGGTCTCCTAAAAACGTTTTGCTGTCACTACAACGGTTAAGGTACTTGCCCTTACTGCCCTGTTTCAAAAATACACCCTGTATATAATAAATTATTATTACTTCCAACATTTCTTTACGATTAGATACACTTCCTCTTAAAATATATTATTTGACCTGTCTTTCAAAAACCAGTTTTTCTCAGGAACATAAAACGACTTCGACAAGTCTTCGACGTCCTTTCACCACAGAGCAACGCGCGCCGTACGCGTTGCTCTATGTTCTTTCACTATGATTGTGAAGTTTTGCAATCGAATTTTTAGACAACGTATTTAATTTACACGATACACAAAATGTAATGGAAATTGTAATGGCCCGGCCAGAACATAAAATTCTTGCTTCTTATGCACAAGGTCCAGATGCGTCATGCTTGTATTTTGTCCTGGAATTTCCCAATCATTATTTCAGCTGATTATGCTGAATTTAATTTTATTATGATAACAATACCTTAATCATGTACATAAGAGGAAACTCAACGGATTTTCCGATTCGGTTTAATTGAATTTTGTATAATTGCATTTTGTATGCATCTGGTGTAATTATAATAGGTTATGGTCTTTTTTTTTTGTTTAATGTGAGGGAAAATCCTCATGGATGTTATGCTGGACTCCTACCGACTAAAAAACCTCACGTAACGCCCAACAGCCTATATAAGGTAAGCCCTCGGAAGGACGCCACTGCGGCCTCGCCCAGAGGGTGGTTCGGGTGCTATCCCGCGTCTTTCAGGGTAGGTTATGATATCATGGTAATGAAATTCTGGTAGACCAGCCGGCGTGGTCGGCAGTAATTGAGGGCTTAACTTCTTTGTCATCTTTCAGTAGACAAAATCTTCATTACATACCTATAGTTCGCTCGTGACCATCGATATTAAACTTCATACCTAATTACCGGAAATTTTGGTTATCATTACAGTGGTTGTAGGTAATTTTTTTAATACCTATAGGCAATTTTAGATTGATTACCAAAAGCCTAACCTGTAGAAGAACCGATGGAGGATAAAAACATTGAATTGAATTGAATTGATAGAGCAAACGAGTTCTGGAGCCTGATGACCTGGATAAGGTCAATGGTATGGAATGCAAGGGTTGGATAAGCAAGGCGCAAAAGCATGTGCAGTGCCGTGAATCGGGAGAAGTCTACGTCCAACTGTAGACTGTCCAACTGTAGCTGATTTCATTAATAAATTGATCGAAAGAAGGTATGAATAAGTAGAACTTCGGACATCACTTCCGAAGTTTGGTCCCAAAACTGAGGGGAGCATCGGCCGCACTCGCGCGGTTGATGCCCAACATCAGGGGACCCAACGCTCCCTACAGGAGGCTGTACCTGGGGATCGTGCGAAGCATGGCTCTGTATGGGGCTCCCGTATGGGCGGAGACCCTGACGGCCAGCAATGAGGCTAGACTGCTGAGCCCGCAGAGAGTGATGGCCGTCAGGGTGATAAGAGGATACCGCACGATCTCCGGTGAGGCGGCATGTCTCCTAGCCGGGACCCCTCCATGGGACCTGGAAGCGAGAGCCCTTGCGTCACTGTTCAGATGGCGCAAGGAGGCGCTGGAGCGGGGCCAAAGGCCTGCGTCTCGAAAAATCGAGGCCCAGCGGACCCTGCTCCACCAGGAAACCGTGGAGACATGGAAGGTGCGACTTGAGCAACCAAAGGGGGGATTCGCCACAATCGCGGCCGTCAGACCGGTCATGGACGAGTGGCTGGAGAGAAGACACGGTGCTCTCTCCTACCGGTTGACACAGATGCTTGCCGGGCACGGTAGCTTCGGTAGGTATCTGTGGCGAAAACACCGGGAAACCACGGCCGAGTGTCAGCACTGCGAGGACCGCAGCGATGACACGGCGCTCCACACGCTGGTGGAGTACACGGCGTGGGCACAACAGCGACAGGTCCTCGTAGTGGGTCTGGGCGTGGACACTCTCTCGCTTGAGGCCATGGTGCGAGCCATGCTCTCCAGCGGGAGTAAGTGGGACTGCGCCGCCTCTTTCTGCGAGCAGGTCATGCTCGCGAAGGAGGCGGCGGGCCGGGTGCGGGAGAGAACTCTCCCACCCGAGTTCCGCAGTCGGCGCCCTGGGCGCCGCCGACGTGTCTTCGCCGAGGACTATCGGCCTCCATGACCGGGGGTCTGAGGACGGTGAGAGGGCCGCTGACCGTCCTTACAGAAGCAGGCCCATGACGGCAGCGTGACGTGAGCACTCACGCACGCCCCCCCTTAGAAGCGGGGTCACACCCGAAACCCCCCATAGACGCGGGATTGCACCCGAACCACCCCCTGGGCGAGGCCGCATTGGCGGCCGTAGGTCTGTTGGGAGTCACAAACTCAAACTCAAACTCAAAAAAACATTTATTTCGCATAATCCTAATACATAGGCACTTGCGACACGTCAATGAATACAATGCAAATAGTACCACCACGGGACATCCTTCCTGAGGGCTTACCCGGGGCTCTCAACCATAGGCTGTTGGGCGTTACGTGAGGTTTTTTAGTCGGTAAGAGTCCGGCATAGCATCCTAGGAGGATTTTCGCTCACGTTAAAAAAAAAAAAAAAAAAAAAAAAGAAGGTATTAATAAGTAATGCTAGTACCAAAATTCCTAGTAGCTATTATCATAAACAAATATACTATACTGGCTGTTCCCCACAGCTTCGACCGCGTAGAAGTCGTTAGCCTCCTTTTGCACAGTCAGTTAAAAGTAGCCTATGTCCGTCCCATGGCCTCGAACTATCATTATACCATGCCCACGATTGAATGTGTTTCCAGGCCGAGCGTGGATCCTGGCTAAAGACCAGTTTCCTAAAGTCTAAAGTGTGGGAAACTGGTTCTGATCCGAAAGGCCGGGCGGACGGTGGACACGCCATCGGGGTACCGACCGATGGTGTTCCTCGTCGAGGTTTGCAAGCTTGAGCGTATCATTACAGAGCGACACCATTTCCGAAGTTAAGTCTTAAAACAGAGGGGGCAACAGCTGCGCTCTCGCGGTTGGTACCCAACATAAGAGTACCCAACGCTCCCTGCAAGAGACCTTCGGGGTCGTGCGGAGTATGGCACTATACGGGACCCCCGTATGGGCGGAGGCCCTGACGACTGGCAACGTGGCTAGACTGCATAGCCCGCTAAAGGCGATGGCGGTCAAGAGAGGGTACCGCACGATATCCATTGAGGCGGCATGTCTCCTAGCCAAGACCCCTCCATGGGACCTGAAAAACAGGGCTCTTGAGTCGTTGTATCAATGGTGCAAGAAGGCGCTGGATCGGGACCACAGGCCTGTGCCCAAAGAAATAGAGGCATAGTGATGCCTGTTTCGCCAGAAGCTCATGGAGACATGGAAGGTATGACTTGAGCTACCAAAGTGAGGACTCACCACTAATTCGGCGCCATGGTAGCCTCACCTACCGAGTGCCACAGATGTTTACGGGCACGGGTGCTTCGTTAAGTATCTACAGCGGGGACACGGCACTACATGGGCATAGCAGCGACAAGACCTCGTTACGGGCCTGGGCGTGAATATTCTCACGCTGGACACCATGTTAAGGGCTCTGGTCTCCAACGGGAGAAAGTGTGACGTAACTGTGTCTTTCTGCGAGCAAGTCATGCTCGCGAAGAATGCAGTGGGAGAGAAATCTCCATTCCAAGTTCCGTAGTCGGTGGCACGGTCGTCCACCATGACCGAGAGTCTGAGAGCGGCGAGTTGGCTGCTCACCGCTCTTTCACAGAAGCCGGCCTAGACGGTGGCGTGTCTCTTCACCCCTCGAAGAAGTGGAATAGTACCCCCCCCCCCCCTTCCTAATCCTTTTAGCACGGACGCTGGTGAAGTTAATGAAGGAATCCAGGAAGAACACAAAAAATTCACTTGAGTGGTTTGGTGTTTAAAAGCAATTTCTTATACGAAACTCCAGGTTAGCAGATCTCGTGAAGAAGATGCAAGCCAGAAATCACATTAATAGATACAAAAATACGAAAGTTTCCTGTTTATGCAATTTCCTACTGCGTTTTTTTAAGTTTCAGATTGATTATCACAGTTTGTTTAAATTATGCCTTTATAGTGGTCCCTGTTAACAAGAAAAATATAAAAGTGGTCCCTGACTACGAAAAGGTTGGGAACCCCTGGCTTAGACTTATTGGTCACACGCACACATTCAAGCTTGAATGAAAACGTATGGAGTTTATGGCCTGCTAAAAGTACAACGCAATACGCGTTATTAGACCATACCTAATTAAGTTCAATGTGTGTAGACAGACAATATTAATGTTTGTTTACAATTATAACTTTCCCGGACTGTTGATAAATAGTTACATAATAATCTAACACGGAGACAATAGGCATCTTAGTAGTTGAGAATTAGGGTTTCTGGATCAGAGGAGATCCATAAACCGCTAATTCCCAACCATTCAACTATTCAATCTAGTATTCAAATAATTATCTGTCATGCATGATAGACTTTCTGGATCCGTCAACGCCCAATCCCATCTATTCAGTCAGTATGTATGGGTTCGCTAATTCCCAACCATTCAACCATTCAACTATTCAATCTAGTATTCAAATATTTATCTGTCATGCATGATAGACTTTCTGGATCCGTCAACGCCCAATCCCATCTATTCAGTCAGTATGTATGGGTTCGCTAATTCCCAACCATTCAACCATTCAACTATTCAATCTAGTATTCAAATAATTATCTGTCATGCATGATAGACTTTCTGGATCCGTCAACGCCCAATCCCATCTATTCAGTCAGTATGTATGGGTTCTATGATTCTCATTCAAGCTCGGGTTAGGTCTACAAAACCTAGACTATTATCTATTCTAATTATTCGAGTCCATACCGTAAAACCTTTACCATTCAATCATTCAGCCTAGTATTCTAATATCAATTACTATTTGAAATAATGTGAAAGCCAAAAACATTGAACAGATCGTTTAATGAATAAATCGATCATTAAATCACTTCAAGTTTCGAAGATAAAATTAGTCTTTAAGTTATCTATAGCAATATAGGTGATATAACTCAATGGATTATGTGATTGAACTATCGAGAATGGTATGCGCTCAGATTACCTCTCTCAGCTTCATACCTGTATAAGTACTAAAGTATGCGTTTAGTTACATTGTAGTTACACATATTGAGTGAAATAAAAAGACATATATTTTATAGAACGTTTATTATTATTAATTCTTGATTATTAGAATATACAAATATATTTATTTAGTATTTAAGTACAAAATAAATCTTCATCCAAATATATCCAAAGCCATAACAATAAATTACTAGATATTAGTAGGTAAGTACTTATTATTATGGTTTTGGATCAATTTCGTCCTGAATTTTATTTATTAGTTGCCTGGCACAATTGTATATATCATCATATAAAACAGTTTTAACCACATGTTGCGCACAAACATCCGCATCACACTCACATAACAGTTCTCCTAATTTGGGGGCACTGTGCACATCATATATCTCAATTTTTATTACTTTTATTCCTCGTGTCACCGGTTTTTTTATAAATTGATACATTTTCTGCTCCGAATTTGGTCTCTTATGTGTAAGACCCAACGTTTTTTGCATAGATTTTTGTGGTGGTTGGTTGGCTGGTATAAAATTGAATAATTCTTCACTGTCCTGTAAAGAAACGTTTACTTAAATTACCTTGTACTGAAAAACCATCTGATTATGTACAATTGTAATACGAAATACTACGGCTACTACCACACTCGTCTAGCGGTTAAGGCGTCAGACTTGTGATCAAGACCTTGCGTATTCGTATCACAGTAATTACACTACCAGCTTGGACTTATTTCTAACACATAATATTTAGATTATCTCGCTAGAATACTTCTAATTTTGGTACCTATTAATCTTAAAACACTAATAGCGATCCATCTTCAACGTGAGAGTTACCAACCCTTGTATTGCTAGCATCCATTTTCTACAGTTACCAGTTTCTGTTGGATGGTTAGTATTAGCCAACATTTAACTATCTATTAAAGAAAGATAATATCTTAACTTACCGACATTATGCTGCACTTATAACGCACTGTTCAAGACTATAGCAAATGATGGAATAACATTAAATGTAAGCATAACAATATATTTGTTTGAGAAGTATAGATGTTGGAATGTCGCCATAAATGGATGAAATTGATACCACCCAACATCGCGTCGCGACATGTTAACGAAGTCAATATTATAAATATATTATGTATGATTGTACTTTTATTCATTGTTTTTTTCCATACAACTCGCTGAGAAAATATAACAAGCTTAGTCGCGGTACATTATTAGTATGTCCTCATTCACAATATAGCTATGTCAGCGGTTTTTATTCGTTGACTTCTTAATATTTATCAAAATTTGAACCCGTGTCACATACTATCATTAAACACGGGTTTATCTGCATTTATTATATCTCCTAATTTTAAGAAAACCAATCAACACTAACATTTTTCTAAGCATATTTTCGACAAACAGAAGAGAGGATAATAATATTTTATTGTCTACTAGCAAGCTATAAGCTTGTGCTATGCGATCTAGACAACTGATAAACAAACTTATATATTTCTCAATACATAGGTACATAGATAATATACATAGGAAAGACCAAAATTAAGAAAATATACATTCATGGATCACATTAACATTTGTTCCGATCCGGGAATCGAACCAAACACCTCAATGGCAGTCGCATACTACTTACGCAATATAATATTAACATTAAATCATCTCTTTGAGGTGTTGCTTAAAATATAAGGTAAACTACACACTAGGAGCATTGGCGTATATTATATAATTACGAATTTTGCTCTCGCATATGGTAAGTACATATGGTCACATGTTAGTTTTACAGTTCAACGTAAATTTTAATTCAGCGTTTTTCTTTTATCGCTATATTAATTTAGTTTATAATTTATGCAGTTTAGATAGCTTTAATTGAAGAGTTTATGTACCTAATGTAGTAAGTTTGAACTGAATGGCTAAACAAAATAAATATAAATTCGTTTTCAAATGATTTACCTACTCTGAAACAAAGTTGAATACAAACTATTGAACTTGAACAGTCATAGTGAGAATCAACCCTAACCGCAGCGATGTGTAGCAGAGGTAAGTAATTCAATATTGTATAAAACACAAATCTATTTGGGTGCAGTATTCTTGACACAGCACTTTAGCAACACGTGGCCAGCACCATATTCGGGATAATATGCGGAGTAAGTAATTCTATATTGTTTAAAAGACAATCGTATTTGGATGCAGGGATCTGACATAGCATTTTAGAAACACGTGCCCGTTACCATATTCGGGATGATATGACGTAGATTTACCATTATTTAAGAGACTGCCTCTCAAAGCTATGTCGCAGATACTCTACCGGAGCTGAAGTGATTACCACAACGAGCTTACGTATACCTGCCTATCGGATCCTGTACCTACAAAATGTAAGTCACTATTATATTATTTATTAATACGTGATTAAAAAGCACTCGTGCTATCATTCAGCAATCCTATTATTCAATCGTTCAACTATTCAATCGTTCCACTATTCAATCGTTCCTCTATTCAATCGTTCCACTATTCAATCGTTCCACTATTCAATCGTTCCACTATTCAATCGTTCCACTATTAATTCATTCTAATTTGCAATCATTCATGATATACATAGTATCTAAATTCTATCAACCTGTTATTCAAATATTTCATATTTTATTGATAGATACTACAAATTATTGTTATAAGTTATTTATATGAATGTCTTTGTTTTCAGGTCCAAACAAATGGCTGACCAATTATTCCCGTCTTCAGACGAGTCAGAAGTTAACATCCCGGTGAAGACCAAGAATAAGAAGCGAAAGTTTGCAGAAAAAGCATCAACCAGCCAGCCTGTGAGCAGTTCAGCTACAGGCAGTCAGCCATCAACTAGTCAACCAACCAGTAAGAAACAGAAGTCGAGGGCTACGATCCGCGATCTCTTCGGAGCCGATAGCGATGATTGCAGCACCCCCACTGGTAAAAATCCTGCACCTATTTATTCATATCTAACACGTAGGTTGGCTAATGGATTCTCGCGTCAAATAGATGAAGGAAAATCTGGAAACTTTTTCATTGAATTAAAAATTTATGATTGTGAGGAAATTGAACGAGTGCCACCAATGAACCGATGGAGACACGCTATAATAACTGTTAAAAATAAAACAAGTTTAGATTCAAAGTCCTGGAAGCATTTAAGTGAATTTGTGAAAGAGACAGGGAATGAATTTAAAAATTGTGCAGCCACGTTTATAAACTCTTATCAGTAAATAGGTAAAGAGAAATCTGATTATTCATTAATCATTATATACCTATTGCTATACACATTAAACTGTATTTAATCCCTAGCATAAGACTACTATGTATATGAATCAGACCATGCATTGTTTCTCTTTTCAGTGCTACCACTCACCTCTTATTCATCAGGCAGTTATATTAATTGTGATAAATGTAAAATTGGAATACCGATTCATGAATACAGATATCATAAACGAACTAATATTCATAAATCTAACTGTTTAATAAAATCGAAATTTGAACATATAGACATAATAGCTACAACCTTTAAGAACAGAATAATGACATATCGCTTAAACCCATCGAAAGAAGACGAGTACCTCTTCCTAGAGGCGTTCTTAGATGACAAGCTAGATGATGTATACAAAGTAATTGAGTTATCGCTTATTAAACATACTTGTATTAAAGTAAACTTTGAGTTGTTTGCATACTTTGTTTTACCTAAATATGGTGAACAGCAGCAGCAGCTGAAGTCATTTAATACAAAATATGAAGTTTTGTATAAAAGTACTGATTTGAATCATATTTATCTGAATTTAAAAGAGATTTTTAAAACGAAATTAACCATATTACTGATAACGAGTATTCACATGCACAGACCATTTGGAATACATTTGCCATTAATAGTCTTGGTGAATATACTGATTTATATTTAAAGTCTGATGTGCTATTATTATGCGATATATTTGAAAACTTTAGAAAAATATCTCTTCAACATTATAATCTAGATCCTGTATATTATGTAAGTTCACCCGGCTTAAGTTGGGATGCTATGCTCCTTTACACTGGTGTACAATTAGAGTTAATTCATGATCTAGAAATGTATAACATGATTGAAAAAGGAATACGCGGTGGATTAGCACAGTGCTCTCATCGGTATGCTCAAGCAAATAATATTTACACACCTAATTTCGATGATTCTAAACCATCGACATATTTGATATATCTCGACTGTAATAATCTTTATGGATATGCTATGATGAAAAAATTACCAATATCAGATTTTGAATTTATGTCAACTTCTGAAATAAATAATTTTTGCTTATCTAATATCCCTGATGATGCTGAATATGGTTACATTTTAGAAGCTGATGTCGCGTACCCTAATTATTTACATAAATTACACAACGATTTGCCTTTCGCTCCAGAAAAATTCATACCCATAGGAGGAAAGACAGAGAAGCTCATTGCAAATTTATATGACAAATACAACTATATTACACATTATGTGTATTTAAAAGAATGTCTAAAAAATGGACTTATTTTAAGAAAAATTCATCGTATACTTAAATTTAAACTAGAAAACTTTTTGAAGGACTATATAGACTTAAATACTCAATTGCGACAAACAGCTACCACATCGTTTGAAAGAGACTTCTTCAAGCTTTTGAACAATTCGATATTTGGTAAAACAATCGAAAATAAACGAAAACAGCTTGACGTAAAATTGGTGAATAGCTGGAATGATGATAATAATAGGACAAATAAAAAGTAGGTGCAGAAAAACTGATAGCAAAACCAAATTTAAAAAGCGTTTGTGTGTTCAGTGATGATTTTCTTGCAGTTCAAATGAATCCCGAAAAACTTATTTTAGATAGACCGATTTATATTGGGTTTACTGTACTCGAATATGCTAAACAACATGTATATAATTTCCATTACGATTTTATTAAAAACAAGTATGGTAAAAAAGCCAAATTGTGCTATACAGACACTGATAGTTTATTGTACTTAATACATACGCACGATTTTTATAAAGATATGAAAGATAATATAATACAATTTGATACCAGTAACTTTGACATTAATAATCCTTATTGTATACCTAAGTTACATGATAAGATTCCCGGCTTATTTAAAGATGAGTTGGGTGGTGATGTAATCACTGAGTTTGTTGGCTTGAGAGCAAAACTTTATTGTATTGAGTCAATAAAAGCATGCATTAATAAAGCTAAAGGTGTATCAAAGCCCATTACTAAGAATTTGAGAATGACTGACTATAAGAGAGTTTTATTTCAGAACATTACTTTAAAATGTAAAATGCAAATGATTAAATCAAACAAACATGTAATTTATTCGCAGGAAGTGAATAAAGTAATGTTAAATAGATTAGATGATAAACGACTAGTTCGACCAAATCAAATAGATACATTCTCTTGGGGTCACTGTGATGGCATATGATTGTGTAAATTTATATGGATACGCAATGATTTATGTATATATTAGACATTTAATAAATGGTATTATGTTCAATCATTGTTTTTTATTTTTCATTTTAATTTCACCTTGGGTAGGAAATAGTATGAAAAACAAACACACTATAGAAATAAAACATTTATTAAGTTAATTAAAATTATGAAATACAAAAGTTATTTTTTAAACACCATCGCTTAATACACAATACATTCCTTAAAGCACAATAGTTCTTATGAGCAAAACAATTATACAAAGATAGATCTTTACAGTAAAGATCACTAAGAGTTTCTAAATTAGGAACACTTTTATTTTCACATATGTCAGAAACATTATTATGACCACATAGCTCTTGAACCCACTTTATTTTCTCACTACCTTTAACAAGAACCTTTTTTTCCTTCAAATAGGGTTTGATTATTTTAGAAAATTCTCTGTAATCAATATATCCTTCGCTCCAGCGGTAACCTCTATTCCTTTCAATCCACCAAATGCGTCTTTTTTCTTCATCAGTCAGCGAGGAGAACGGATAAGGAGGTTTTATTAAGAATATGTGAGTATATTCCAACGTAGCTATAGCTAATTCCTTGACTATGAAGTTATTATAAAGATCTTTAAAACCTTGAACATCTACTATAATAGTATTTTTGTTCATGATATCTTTCTCACGGTGCTACTTAACGGTTTATACTCGATTATACAGTCGTTCAATATAAGACAATATGCTGAAGTTTGATCTGGTATATCAATGTCACTTTCAATTTCCACTCTGACATCGACAACAGGTCCTGACTTAAGATTATCTGGTTGTCTAGAACAATCTACGACAAATAACGGAGCAATATTTTTAAATTGTTTCTCACTTAATAACGGTTCACCGCGACGACCTCCGTAATACGAGTGTTGGAATCTGGTGTATTGTTCATATATTAAAGCAATTCTGTTATTTGAGAAACTTGAATTTAAATTTTCGTAAGGGAAGTAGGTTGAATTTAGGTATACTCTAACATCACGAACGGTACAGTGATCAAACTGAGACATATCCAATTTTGAATTATTTTTTCTATTTGTTTGCAGACCAATAATAACAAATCTTGGTTTCTCTATTTGCGATGATGTTTTTATGGACCAAGTATGTTTAGTAGTTTTTGGTAGAGCTGGATATTCATATAAATCCCAATTCCTGAATATCATCTGGAGTGCTCGATCTTTTTCTAACAGTTTTAACATATTTATTTTTTCTTTATCGGATACTTTGACATGTGGTACACGCCATATTATTTTATTTATAATAATATCTTCTACCGTTTCACCATCGTTAAGTTTTAGGGCGTTCAGATTAGTATTACTTCGCAACAATATTAATTCATGTTTGCTGTTTATCACTACTTTCTTGAAATCTTCTGCAAAACCAAGAATGTTACAGAGGGGTATAGAAGCAGAAAAGTTACCCCCATTTGTACTATTTATGCCATCGATATTCCAACCCCAAGCATTAGATACTTTAGCCTCGTTTTCGTTCATTGATATTAATGATTTCATTGTGGTAGTTATACCAGCGTTTTTTATTTTATCTATTTCCACTCCATTTATCTCATACCTTATATCTTGAAACAAGTAAAGTAAACTATTGTTTGTGAAATGAACGCTACTGACTCTCTCTTTCGAATTTCCACCCTTGTTTACAACAACAGTTCCTTCCAAAAACAAAGTGCTTGCTGATGGTAATATATACAAGTCTTGTTGATTAATAGGTATCCTGATTTCATCGCTTCTATTGAAACTTGTTACGTAAGGCTTGTAAGAGTGAAATTCAATTCCTTCCACAGAGTTGTTGTATGCAGGAGTGGATAAAACATCTAGTATATTCATTTTAACAAACCAATCGCTTTAAGAAATGCTTTATTATTGTTATTCAATTTTATGACCTTTTTGGAGCGACCTCTTATTGGTTTGATAGTTTGAGTAGGACTGTTATTTTTAGTTGGACGAACCACATATTTATTATAATCTATCATTGTTTTCTTCTGATATGTAGATACAACTGCACTTCTTCACCTCGCAAATTTATTAAGTTATTATTTATATCTAACAGCCGTATCTGTATGCAGCTTATATTGGTTTGGTTTATTGGAAAGTAGATTGCGTTTTTAGGAATTTCTATAATCCTGTATCCAGGTGGAACATTAAGTGCAAATTCGTGCAAGATGTGACTGGATTGACCGTTTATATAAGAACCGCTAACTATGTCACATTCAATCCTTATGACAGTCGTAGGCAAAATGTTAACTGGAAACTCTGATACATGATATTTATTTGCTTCTAAGATCTGTTTTTCAAATCCCAATAAACTTCCGAATGTACCTTCTTTAGTAAAATCTATAGTTGATGTACAAAATAACATAGTTTTTAAGGTGTTGTTATTACAATGGAGTTTTATGGATGCATCTTTTATCTCAGTTTTTAAATAGTCACCAATATCTTGCAATTCATAAGTTCCTTCAGGTATCTCAAGAACATTTTTAGAACCATAATATAATTTATTGTTTGTATTATCAAAATTTGGAATAGAATTATATGTAGAGAAATGTAATAATGCACATTCATACTCCCCAACTAATGGCAACGTGTTTGGATAATAGGTAGATAATACTGATGAGTTTCCAGTTATCGATAAGGTGAGTGACATCTTCCAAATGATGGAAATGAAAGAGTGATATAAAATTTATAGTATTTATTCCAAAAAGTTTGCAAATAACTTAAACACATATGTCCACAAACTATTGTGTTGAATTGTTGATATCTATTATAGTTATAATGAACATCACAGTTCTTAAAATATAGCATCAATTCTCTTGGCGGTTTTAAATCACCAAAGCTATCAAAATATTCACAATAATTGTTTATTTTAACATAAGCTACCCAATGCGTTCCATCATTTCTCGAATTATCTAGGTTAACTATAGCACATTCAATTCGTTTAGGTATTTTTGGTAATTGATCCTTCATATAAACTCCTCGAAAGTAGGGAATACAATAGCCATACTTCTGAATATCGATATTAGTTAAAGCGCGATTAGGTAGCTGATCAATTAGTTTTTTGATGGATTTATAAACAATCCCTGACCTTGCTTATGTGGTTTAATGTATAGACCTTTACCTATTGCTATAGCCTCCATAGTTTTATTATGACGTTCAGTTTCTTGTAATTTTTTCTGACCGTGTTTATAATCATTCACAGTTTTTGCAATACCAGCTGCACCACCAGCTAATGCTCCTAAAGCAGATAAACCAGCAAAAATTGGGATTAAAGGTAGAATGCCTCCAGTTTTTGGTATAGGTATCATTCGAGGTACTCGAACTTTTGGAATGCATGGAACTAATTTTCTGGCAACCATATAAGCTATATTTATTAATGACTTATTATCTTTAGGTGAGAGTTTTTTGATTTTTCTTTTTATTTTTCTAACAAAGTTATTAAAAGTCTTAACACCAGCACCAGACTTCAATTTAGCTTTCATAACTTTGTTTACTATCCACGAACTAATCTTTTCCCCTGTTCGAGCATCTTTTGCTTTAAGTCTTTGTTTAGCCATATCTATAAGACGTAAGTCGGCTTTGTGACGGTTAGGTAGGTCTGTGTAGTTTGCGTATGCAATATCGTGATGCATACAAGCTTCGTCTAACTTGTTTACACCTTTATCACCACGTAGTAATCGTTTTGAAAGCTTTGTTCCTGGTCCACAATAGTTATAACCGGGTATGTGTAGTTCGAATGGTAAATGATTAATGATACTGTTTATTAGTCCACCACCTTGCATCGTCCAAAGAATAATGAATATACTTTTAAATTATATACCACTTATATAATTAACTTATTCTACTATTGCAGTCTTATCAATCCAACTGTTCTCTTTGTTATTTAAACCCAACCATTTTACAAACAGTTTGTTTCCTTTCTTTTTTAATACTTTTTCTATCAAATAGACACCAGGGCAGGACGACTTTTGAAGCTCTTGTTCGTAAAAAGTACCCAATATGACTTGTTTCTGATTATCTTCAATGCGATACGTTATTGGTACAGTGTTATTTATCTTTTTTATAGTAAATAATTCTGTTGACCAGTTAGGAGTGTATCCTTTCTCAAATATATGTTTGTACTTACTAATTCGAACTTTGTCACCAATTATAAACTTTGGACGAGATTTTTGGGTTGCCTTTATCATGAAATTCGTAATATTATTTTTAATGTCCGTTTCATTAAACTTATTGACATTAACAGGTGCAAATTTAATAGTACGATGTTTTGTGTTGTTATATGTCTTCACAACATCGTTCAAGCCACCATCTATCCACTTATAGTGTCCGTTCAAGCTAAAGTATTTGTACAATTTATTTTTAATAGTTTTAATAACTCGTTCTACAATTGAAGCCTTTTTGGTTGAAAATGTAGAGTAGTGATTAATATTATAGTTCTGTAAAAGCTTTTGAAATGTAGAATTATAGAACTCAGTACCCATATCAGTTTGCAGATGAGTTGGTATCCTGTGATTAGTAGAAAGTAATTTTTCAAATGCATGAGAGACATCATGTTTGGATTTAGTTTTTAATGGTTCCACCCAAACGTACTTTGAGAAGCAGTCAATAACTATTAAAATATAGTTATATCCTTTATTAAAGGTTTTTAGGTTTTGCATATCAGCTAAATCTGCTTGCCACAAATCATCAATACCTTTTAAAATTACAGATCGTCGAGGAAAATTTTTTCGTGCTGCTTTATGTATTTCATTGACGATTTGTTGTTTTGTCATTTTAACAAAATTTAAGGTCTATGTTTTTCGATCTTTTAATATAGATTGAATTGCGTCTTGAACTAGTCTATCAACTGCTTTCCTTGTGTAAAATTTGCTTTCCAAATGAGTCTCTATCTCAGACATTATTGTTTTTAAAGCTTTCTCTATGTGGTTTTGAACACTATTTGGAATAGAACTTTGCAATTTTCGTAAGTCATTGATTAGTACACCTTTCAATTCATCTACATAGGCTTTATTTACTGCATCGTCTGCGTCTTGTGGAGGTTTGACACCTTTTAGCCTCGATGTCTTCAAGTTATAATCTCCATAATCAGATTTTATTAATGCGTTATCATTAAAATCAAGTATTTCCGATATACGCATTCGCTTATGAATATAATGTCCAAATTTGTCTACATTCATATTAAAGGTGTGTTATGTTGAACGGTATATAGTAAAATGACACACATATAATATTAGTTGATTTATTTATTTAATAATTTTGCTTTCACGTAGTTCTTCAATGATAGATATTATTTCATTATCTAGTCCTGTGTTACCAGCATCTCGAGAAGCAATTAATAACTTTAATCTATCAACCAATTCATTGGGATCATCCCAATATACAAAATCTGTGTTTTTTTTCCACATTTTTGTTAAAGGTAATCCTTTTCCTACTTTCTGTCTACAACTTGGACTTCTACTTTCTTGATCGAAAAGTGGTTTAATAACTTGCAAATATTTTTGTCCTTTATTACTTTTAATTGGTTTTTTTGAATCGAAATCACGACGATGTGCATTCGTTACAAGTAACATTGCCTTATAATTTTGCTTGTCATGCTCATTAACCAAGCTCAGATCAATGTCTTTTTTTAACAGTAACTCTCGCAACCCAGGTGTACTTTCGTACTTGCGTCCGGCTACAGTAATAACTTTATCCCCAATAGTTATGTTAGAGGAACCCAACATTAACTTTCCACGTTCATTTCTTATACCAAATGGTACATCTGATAGTACTTGTGAAGATAACGACCAAGATGATGCATCTGGATTAGTACCGACTAATGACTGAAATGAAGAGTCCGATGAGGGTTCCGATTCATTACTAGCAATACTGCTATCATCTGTTTCTTTCATATCTTGGTCTTGTGGTACTTGGGGTTCTACTTTTTCCTCCTTTTTTGTTAGAGCTAAGTGGTTAGGGTTTGATACTCTATCTCAACAATCATAAAATCGACAATTAAAACATCAACACCGTAAGACCAACGATTCAAAATCTCAACACTTCAGAATGTCAGCAGCTTAGTAGGTCAATAGTTCAGAAATATCAAAGTTAAAAATCTCAACATGAAAAAATTTAGTTGTTACTTAGTGGAAGTGATACAGATATACATGTTTTACTATAGGTACATAAAAATCATGTTTAGTTATCTATTAATATGCCAGATAGCGGTATATAAAATAAGCCGTCAGTAAATCTAGCATTACCTGTAGTTTTGATATTACAATACTTACCTACTTGTACATAGGTTTGAATCAATATAGTACAGGAAACATTAATCACAAACAAATAGGAGATATAAGCAATTCGTAATATCGTAAAAAGTAAGTAAGTAAGTACTTATACAAGTTGTGGGTAGTGATATTTTTAAAATATTTAATTCGCGAAATTGACGTCACCACCAGCCTGATGGAAAGCCGTGGTGCATCTAGCGATTGGGGGCCACTTCTGACAGTGGTCCTCAAGTTGGTGGCTCCGTGATGTGCCTCTTCACGCTTTTCTTGAAGAACGCGGAATTGTAAGATGAAGGAAACACGTGTGCAGGCAGATCGTTCCATGTTTTTATAGTTCGACAGAGGAACGATTTTTGAAACGCTCAGTTCTGGCGAAAATCCTTTCCACTATGTATGAATGGCACCTCTGCCCGGCACGCGTTCTTCGGGATCGGTAAGGAGATGGTGGGATCAGATTGAAGAGCTCTTCAGAACATTCGCCGTGACACATTCGGTAGAAGGCAGCCAAGGACGCTATGGTTCTTCGCTGCGCTAACGGTTCGAGATCTCCCGTCACCTCAGGACATTCAATTATTCGGATAGCACGTCTCTGCATAGCGTCAAGTGCGTCTAGTAAGTACCTCGCGGAGTCACCACAAAGATGAGAACAGTATTCGACGCAGGGGTGACACGCACACCACCACATAAAAAAATTAAATCTTTTGAAGATGCCTCACTAAAGGTTCTTGCGAAAAGAGAAGAAATGGACACAATAACGTTTTTAAAAAAAGTTGCTTATATCCACTCGTCGCCCCGCGAACTCAATGGGCTGTAAACGATCACTGTAGTAAGCAACTTTCACTTTGGCCAATCCTTGGATGGGTGACCGTCCATGTGACAACTTTGTGACTGTTATTTGAGCGTTTCCGTGCTTTGAAAGGTACGTTAAGTCGTTGTTCCCGGTTGCCAGTAAAATGGCAGTCGTTAACCCAAGTTGAAGGTCTGTTTAGGCTTCTTGAAAATTTTCAACAGCAGGCAATCACAACCTGCGCCTGTCCATCTCAACACGGCAATACGGCTCACCACCTATTACGTAGGACAAATTCTAAAAAGGTGAAATGTGGGCAAATAATATGTCTCTTCTACCTGCCCTTTCGAGGATAAAGGCGTGACTATATGTGTATATCTGTATCACTTTCACTAAGTAATAACCAGATTTTTTCATGTTAAGATTTTAAACTTTGATATTGTAAACTATTGACCTACTAGGCTGCTGACATTCTGAAGTGTTGAGATTTTGAATCGTTGGTCTTACGGTGTTGATGTTTTAATTGTCGATTTGATGACTGTTGAGATACAGTATCAAACCCAAGTGGTTATTAGTGTTGGCTATTAAATTGAGAGAGTCTGTAACAGGCTTAAAAACTGTATCAAGAGCATACTTATTACTATCTTCAAAATCCTTCATTTTACGTATTTTTTTCTTGACAGCTTCTGTCGCATCAACAATTTGTTTTTTCAATGATTTATCCATTATGTAAAATATGTGGTAATCGAATAAGAACCAATTACAGAATAACAATAAAGTGACTGCAGTCTACTTAAATATTCAAATATCATCTAATAATACAAAAGTGTCAAACGTTTTTCTATAGCAACCGTTGTTTCTAGAACAATCTTTATTAATTACCACATAATCAAAAGGCTCTTTCCATATTAGGGAACACATTTCTCGAAATTTCAACCATGACATATCGGTGTTAACATGTTCTTCGTAAACATGTTTCAAATTAACTTCATCTTGCTTAAAAAGCACAATTAAGTTAGCATTATCTCTTACAAGTTGTTTAGGTATTTTGGTGTAAGTTTGATTTAAATAAAAACTGTCAATTAATTTATGTCTTCCCATGGCAAAATAATCACGCATATTACTTTGATTTTCACATGCTACATCATCAAAAATAATCACAGAATTAGGTTTTGCATCTGCAACCTTTAAAACGTCATCATTTGCTTGGTATGTCTGGAGAGTGATACCTGGTACTCGTCGTAAAACCTTTTCTAAAAAGATGTACTTTGGTTGAAGTAGCGTTTTAGAATATACATAAACATTCTGAAATGTCAATCCATTTTCGTGCAATAGAAGACCAATTAATAAGTTAGTTTTTCCACAATTTGATGGTCCGCATATGATGCAGCGTACTGTATTCGGTAATAATTCTCCATGGCGTAACTTATTTTTTGTTAAATCGTCACAGATTGTATTGACCTGCAACGATTGTGTTTGTTTAACGAATTTCATGTTTGCTATGCAATACTGATCGACTCGTAATGAAAAGATGAATTTATAACATAAATATTTATAACTACAAGTAGTCGAACCAAACTGGTTACAGAAAACCTGTAGGTTATAAAGGAACGGAAGGTGGTGAAAATGCGACTGTAATAAATCGAATTTCAATCGAAAGTCATAAACGCGTTATACGGAGTGAACGGTAAGTCATTTTATGATATTGGGCACGCTAGATCACTTTTGTGACGAAGACGAACGAAGTGAGTCGTAGGAACGATAAAAGTGGTCTAGAATGGCACAAAATAATACACTACTTACATACTGACTGAATAGATGGGATTGGGTGTTAAGGGATCCAGAAAGTCTATCATGATGGATCATTATTAGAATACTAGATTGAATAGTTGAATGGTTGGGAATTAGTGGTTTATGGATCTCCTCTGATCCAGAAACCCTAATTCCCAACTACTCATCTTTGATGTTTTGTAATTGATGTGTAGAATGTGATAACTAAATGAGGGGTGTTCTAGTTCTTTGCAAAGACTTCAGAGCCTTGTCGGAAGTCCTGAGGTTATTCTTCCGAGGGCTCACTACACACAAGGAGATCCATGCGTAAAACACGAAGCCGTGAGACGGACTTACCCCACTGGCCCTCTAACGGTTATGTCAAAGTGAAAGTTCAATCCGATTGACGTTGTCATTTTTGTTTTATTTCAAACTTTTAACAGATGATCCACGTGACCTAGTGACGTAATTTAATGCAACAGAGTCACAGACTACAGACACAAGTCAAGCCCCTCTGCAATCCATTTTTATAGAGATGGGCTAAAATAGATAAATAAATAAATAACGAATAATAAATTTTTGCAGACTTATATTAGGTGCTTACACATCAAATTGGCGTTTTTCGTACTGGCCACTTTAATTACGATTTTCTCCTCTTTGGTAAGGAATTCCAAATTCAAATTTTCCCAGCTATTTACTCATGTATTTATCCTTCGATGACCGTCATTCATTTGTTTTTTTCTTCTGTTTTTTTCTGTTTGCGTCACTCATTTTACAAAATGGAAAACTTAAAATATCGCATTATTTACGAGTACGAGTTCCGCCGTGGCACTAGTGCTGCGGAAACGACTAGAAGGGTGAATGATGTGTATGGCGGTCATGTTGCAAAAGAAAACACAGTTCGTTTTTGGTTCCAACGTTTTCGTTCTGGAAATGTCGACCTGCAGAACAAGCCCCGTGGACGGCCTGAGACTCAAGTTGATAATGAAGTATTGAAGGCTATTGTGGAAGCGGATCCATTGCAAACCACGTCCGAGTTAGCTGCAGGCTGCGGTGTTAGTGATAAAACTGTTTTAATTCACTTGAAGCAAATTGGGAAGATTAAAAAGCTTGAAAGGTGGGTACCTCACGAATTGACTGAAGCAAACCGGCAAAAGCGCGTCGACTGCTGCGTTACATTACTGAACCGGCACAATAATGAAGGTATTTTAAACCGAATCATTACCTGTGACGAAAAATGGATTCTTTACGATAATCGAAAGCGCTCAGCGCAATGGTTGGATCCTGGCCAGCCAGCCAAATCCTGCCCCAAGCGAAAATTAACCCCAAAAAAGTTACTTGTAAGCGTTTGGTGGACTAGTGCCGGTATTGTTCATTACAGTTTTCTCAAATCTGGCCAGACTATTACGGCTGATGTCTATTGTCAGCAATTGCAAACCATGATGGAAAAGCTAGCGGCTAAACAACCTAGGCTGGTCAATCGCTCCACGCCACTGCTGCTTCACGACAACGCTAGACCACACACTGCACAACAGACGGCTACCAAATTAGAAGAGCTTCAATTGGAATGTCTAAAACATCCTCCGTACTCCCCGGATCTTGCTCCAACAGATTACCATTTTTTTCGAAATTTGGACAACTTCTTGCAAGGGAAAAAATTCAACTCTGATGGGGCAGTCCAAATCGCCTTCACAGATTTTATTGATTCCCGTCCGACTGGTTTTTTTAGTAAAGGGATCAATGAACTACCTATGAGATGGCAAAAATGCATAGAAAACAATGGTTCATACTTTGATTAATTAAATATATTATATTTAAAAATATTCGACTTTTTGTTCCTCCTATACAAAACGCCAATTTCATATGTAAGCACCTAATATTTTTTTTTTTATTATTGTCAAATGATTGTGAAATTGATTTGTTAAATGTTCCTATTAAAATGACTCCACTTTAATATAAGCTTGTGCTATGGAATCTAGACGACTGATAGATGGTACGTATTATACATAGGAAACACCCAACTTCAAAACAAACATTTGTGGATCACACAAATAATTGGACCGACCCGGGAATCGAACCCAGGACCTCAAGCGCGGCATGCGGTTACACTACCGACTGCGTCACCGATACAGTCTAGTGTCGAAGTCGTAGTGTACCTAGTTTAGACCACTGGGCCCCAGTCAACCTCTCCTGCAAGGGGCTTTCACCATATTTATGTTGTGCAGTTCGTTATACCTATAAAACATTTAGGAAAATATGCATAGATAGAAGAAGGAAGGAAAACCGAAATTTCATGGTTTTACTGAATATTTATACCTATATAATAATATTGACTGTTGTAATAGTTGTAAAATAAAATACATTAACATTATTCACTTCTATTTTAGGAATAGGTATCAGATAGGTACAAACAGAATAATTTCCAAGTGTCGTTTTTGCATCAATATATCCAACACCAGGGATTTTTTTGCAGGAGGAAAATTGCAAAAGAGAATAGACAAACCGGCAATGATTTTACCACTGTTCTATAAATAGAATAAATGTTTTCCTGAGAGTTCTGTTAGTAGAACAGCAGTAAAACATACGGTAAGCACTCCTTGCAAGTGGTGCACCTGCCAACTAACGGACGAGGTAATCTTATAATTCTAATAAAAAAATGTAAACCCTAAATTTCAAGTTGGAATATAACTCGAGGTTTCTTCGAGGTAGCTGTGATTTGTATAAATAGTTCTATCTTTTTATGGACTTTTGAAAGAGGGGTTGGAAGGGTAAATGACTGTGTTTGGCCTTCCAACACCTCTTTAAAAAATAATAATTAAAAGATGCGACTGAAAAGATAAACAGAGTGTATTTTTGAAACGGGGCAGTAAGGGCAAGCCTAGCTACCTTAACCGTTGAAGTTACAGCAAAATGTTCTTAGGAGACCTTCCCTAACTTTTTGGGATATTTTGAATTGCATTCACAGATTTTGCAAAAATCTTACAGTTAGCAAAAAGTCCAAAAATCTACAAATCGAATTCTATTTCATGTGGGGATCAAAAGACTATTGAACTATTTTAGCTTTGAGTACTAGGAAAGACAGAAATCGCCAAAAACGTTTCCCATACATTTCGGCAAGGGAATCAAATTTTTACAATGGTCAAACTTTTTGCTATGGGCAGGAAGTAGGTAGGATTAACTATAAAGTAAATAAAAAGATTTTTTACCCACAAGTTTCGTATTTGTTTCGAATACCTTTATGTGATTAATAGTCTTATAATAATAATAGTCTTAGCTGAGAAAATTCGTATAAGTTATTAATTTAGAATTTTGGCTAAAATGTCTTCTAATAGCGAAAAAAACGGATTTTAAAAAAATAACAAAAAAAAATTAAATTCATTTATTTCATAAACTAATTTGATACATGTTTTAATGATGTTTTATTTTACTTACAAAGTTCAAAATTTTACCTGACCTATGAGTTTCGAGTTGATTTATCGTATTTCCGTACGAAATGTATGGGAAAAGATTTTGACGATTTCTGTCTTTCCTAGCACTCAAAGCTAAAATGGTTTCAACGAGTCTTTTGATCCCCACATGAAATAAAATCGATTGGCACAAAAAATATTTTTGGACTTTTTGCATTTTTTCGCTAGCTGTAAGATTTTTGCAAAATCTGTGAATGCAGTTCAAAATATCTCAAAAAGTTGGGGAAGGTCTCGCAAGAACGTTTTGAAGTAACTACAACGGTTAAGGTACTTGCCCTTACTGACCCGTTTCAAAAATACATCCTGTATAAAAATTAAAATGAAAATGTTTGAAAAAGCCCACGACGCGACGGTTATAAAGTACTTAATTGAAAAAGGATAAAATAATTTAAAAAACGCCCCCGAATTCAAAATTTAAAAAACCGGCCAAGTGCAGCAAGTAACTTATTATAAAAGTTCTTATAGTTCGTTGTAACTATGTTTTAAACTTTAAACTATGTTTTAACACGTTCGCAGTGTTAGTGATTTTTCTAACCGAAAATTGCGGTTTATGACGTATTAAAAAAACTACAAGCTCTATCTCGTTCAAACCAATTTTCGTTGGTAGTTTTTATGGCAATGTACATAATATATTTTTTTTAGATTTATCATTCTCTTAGTTTAGAAGTTAGAGGGGGGGGACACACATTTTTCCACTTTGGAAGTGTCTCTTGCGCAAACTATTGGTTTTAGAAAAAAATGATGTTGGGAACCTCAATAGCATTTTTGAAGACCTATCTATAGATACCCTACAAGTGTGGGTTTGATGAAAAAAAATTTTGAGTTTCAGTTCTGAGTATGGGGACCCCCAAAATGTACTACTTTTTTTCTAATTTTATATAAGAATCTTAATGCGGTTCACAGAATACATCTAGTTACCAAGTTTCAATAGCATAGGTCTTATAGTTTCGGAGAAAAATGGCTGTGCTGTGACACACGGACGGACAGACAGACAGACAGACAGACAGACAGACAGACATGACGAATCTATAAGGGTTCCGTTTTTGCCATTTGGCTACGAAACCCTAAAAAGCCCCGACATGAAAAATACCTCCAAAATGTTATAATAGCGTTGTTGTTTCGGGGGACCTGGGATCGTTCCGATAACATGTGGGAGTGCTTTACCAGTTAGAGGTCCCCCGAAACAACAAAGCTATTAAAACTTTTTGGAGGTATTTTTCATTGTTGCTATAGCGCCAAAAGAAATACAACATCTGTGTAAATTTCAGCTCTTTAGCTATCACTGTTCCTGAGATACAACCTCGGGACGGCCTGACAGGCAGACCGACGGTGAAGTCTCATGAATAGGGTCCCGTTTTTTACCCTAGGGTCCCGTGTTTTACCCTTTGGGTACGGAACCCTAAAAAGATAAGATTATAGGGTCGGCAGCGCGAGTGTGGCACCTCTGGTGTTGCAAACGTTCATAGGCTGCGGTGACCACCGTTCCTTCTGGTGGGCCGTATGCTTGTCTGCCACCTTAGTGGTATAAAAAAAAAAAAAAAAAAAAAAAACTTGTTCTGTAAATACAAAATCAGACTTGTCCGGATTGTATTCAAGTTTTTTTCTGTCAAGAGTTGAAATTAATAACATATTAAGTATATTAAGAGTTCCTTTTTTTCCTTTGAGGTCCGGAACCCTAAAAACACATAACCCTTGCGTCGCGCACTCGGGCAAAAATTCAATCGAGATGAACCTTGGAGACCATTCCGATTTCAAATTTAGGGCTTAGTTAAACAAAGTTTATATTTTATATTTTAATTTTGCTTGAACTCCATATTGGCTACATTTATATGTAAAACAGTTTTAAATTATTGAACTTGAAGTTCCTATTATTTTTTTATTAAATAACACACTTACACGACACACGCACACAAATACAATTGTCACAATAATAATAGCAACGGCTTAAACACTGCTAGAGAGATACCGCTGCGTCTTTAGTCTCGAACTGGTGGTCTCCCAAAATGAAGCCACAATGCTGTAAAAGCACTATCAATTTGTTCCTCTGTAACGTTCATAAAACTTCTGTGTAAAACGACAGCACCAGTGATAGTTGAATACTCTTGGTGGCGGTGGCTGAGGAAACTGTGCGTCCAAGGTCCACCTACATGATTTACGTGGTGGTATTTGTCTCACTGCATTAGCTGACGAAGACGACCACTCTTTTGAACTGTATATCTGTAGAATATGCTTGTAATCACACTCCAATGATTGAGAATTCCTGCCTTGTGCAGTGATGAGCCGCATACGCACGCAAGTCTTGCAATAACCACACCTATTATTATCGATGGGAGGACGACTGCGAGTACTACTCATTTTTAACGGTTGCTGCACTGAACAGCTATTAAACTGAAAAGCTTCTTTAGTAAAACACTAGATCGGACTAAAACCAACCTCTGTCACAGAAAACCAATCAAACTATGTATTGTGCCTCTGTACTGCACTTTTATTTATGAGAAAGAAATACTAAGCTAATTTGAAATTAATTAGGTAATTAACTAAGATCATTCATTATTTTGTTATCCTGACCAAACAATTTGTAGAGAGCTCGTTACTTAGACTATTATTTATATCAAAGGGCACCACTAGAATTGTTGACTTTCCAAACGAAGAAGATATTGAAAGTATTTAGTATCTACTTATCTAACAACCCAGGACTCCCGACCGTAAGCAGTTATAGAGCGCCGTGTGGTTTTAGCCGACAGGAGTACCTACTCCGTACCAGTCGACCATTGGAACACCCCCTACCTACCCACTCCGTGAACCAGTAATTACGAAAGTACCTACAGCACAAGACGCGTATAAGCATAATGACTAATTAAATTTAATGTGTTCTCGGACAGCGATAAGTTAATTTTTAAATAAACAACTGTAGTAATGAACTTTTGTTTATTTACTGAAAAAGTATTCATACATGCATTAACCCGAAGGGGTAGGCAGAGACATTCCTCTGCCTACCTCTTCCTATGGCGTGGGCATATTGCCATGTTAAAATGGAAAGGCACAGGTGTGACATACCCGCTGCTGAAATTTTTAAGCCATCCACCAGGCCTTCAATTGGCTTAAGCCATGTTACTGACAACCTGGACCAACAGTTGAGCGTGCCTTACAAAGCACGGAAACGCTATAAAATTAAATGCAACTTAGTGCTTACCCATACGAGGACAGGCCATAGTGAGAATTGCTTCAGTGAAGTCAGGCAATGGGGCCACAACCGCTAACGTTAAAGGTTAGTTATAATGCTGTATTTTATAGCTGACAAATCAATCTAATCTGCCCATCGCAGTCTACTGCCTCCTGCTGGATGTAGGCCTCTCCAATTTTCACCATTTTCATGCGTGAAAAGAGAGAGGAATAAACCTTGAAACAAAGTTCTGTAGATACCACGGTCTGCAGGCAACGTGGTACAGTAAAATCACCTTCTCAAGCGGAGATTGGGAGATGTATGCATATGTCTAGCTCTAGGCTAGTGGACTGCCTTCCGCAAATTTAATCTTCAGCAAAAGGAAAGGCATGAAAATTTTCTAATGACTGTATGGTTTACCAAAGTTCCAAATGAACCAGGGTCCGATTTGATTATTTGATGTATTGAGTAGGTATACCCACTTCATGACAAACGTAATCAAACGCGTGATCCATAGCATACATAGCTACAGTTTTACAGTTAGTTACACAACACTTCTTATTTTATTGGCATCATGTGTTTTCCTCCCCTTACAACCCTGGGTCCTTTAAGTACAGCACGCCGTACAGCAGCCGAACGTCATTAAGAGACGAATTGGGCCGCTAATTTGAAGTGAATCTTACTAATATTATAAATGCGAATGTTTGTGAGTGTGGATGTTTGTTACTCTTTCGCGCTCGAACGGCTAAACGGATTTGGCTAAAATTTGGTACAGGGATACATTATAGTCTGGAATAACACATAGGCTACTTTTTATCCCGGGAATAAGTTCCCACGGGAAGCGGGAACGGAAACAAATTTTACGCCGGCGAAGCTGCGGGCATCAGCTAGTATACAATACGCACTGACAATAACTTAATAATCGTAATAGTCACTTTCAACTTGGTAAAGGGGCTTTCCATCAGGTGGGCGGCGTCATTTAGGTAAACCAATAGGATACTCACGCAATAGGAGGGGTAGACAATGGCATATCTTTGCCTACCCTTTACCAAAATACTTTTATAAGTAAAAAAATAAAACTTCATTTATACAGTTGTTTATTTAAAAAATAACGAATCATCTGTTCGAGAACACATCAAAATAAAATTAATTAGTCATTATGCTTATACGCGGCTTGTGCTGTAGGTAGGTACTTTCGTAATTACTGGTTCAGGGAGTGGGGAGGTAAGGGATGTTCCAATGGTCGACTGGTACGGAGAACTCCTGTCGGCTAAAACCACAAGGCGCTCTATAACTGCTTACGGTCGGAAGTCCTGGGTTGTTAGATAAGTCCTAAATACTTTCAATATCTTCTTCGTATGGAAAGTCAACAATTCTAATGGTGCCCTGTGATATAAATAATAGTCTAAGTAACGAGCTCGCTACAAATTGTTTGGTCAGAATAGCAAATAATGATCTAATTGAATGATCATATTACTTATCTACCCAATTAATTTCTAATTAGCATAGTATTTGTTTCGAGCCTGGAACGTTAAAACTCGTTTGTTCGAATAAACTGTTGACAGAATCATTTTTCGCAGACGTCTCCTTTCATAGAAAGCACGGTTGGCAGAAATCACTACTCGTAGAAAGCACGGTTCGCCGAAGAATCCTTCCATAGAAAGCACGGTTGGCAGAAATCACTATTCGTAGATTGCACGGTTCGCCGAAGTATTGGTTGATAGAATCATTGTTGCACAGATGTCATGGTTGTTCTAAAGCACTGTAGGCAGAAACCTCTGTACATAGATAGCACGGTTCGCCGAATTAATTGTTAATAGAATCATTATTCATAGAAGCCTTGGTTCGTAGAAAGCGCGGTTGACAGAAACCTCTGTACATAGATAAAACTTCATTCCGAAAGCTTTTTTGATAGAAACCTCTTTTCCAGATACATCGGATCACAGAAAGCAAAGGGTTCGTAAAGTACTGCTGGATAGCTTGATAGTCCCTCGGATCCTTTTTTTACCTGTGATTTTACCACAACGATAGTATCGAGGGCAAGAAAGGGACTTTAGATTGAGGAAAGCTTAAAACGACCCAAGTTATTAGATTATTCTTTGTAACGAGCTTTCTGTGACTCGATGTATCTGGAAAAAGTGGTTTCTATCAAAAAAGCTTTCGGTATATAGTTTTATCTATGTACAGAGGTTTCTGCCAACCGCGCTTTCTATGAACCAAGGCTTCTATGAATAATGATTCTATTAACAATTAATTCGGCGAACCGTGCTATCTATGTACAGAGGTTTCTGTCTACACTGCTTTCGAACAACCATGACATCTGTGCAACAATGGTTCTATTAACCAATACTTCGGCGAACCGTGCTATATTAACAATTAATTCGGCGAACCGTGCTATCTATGTACAGAGGTTTCTGCCTACAGTGCTTTCGAACAACCATGACATCTGTGCAACAATGATTCTATTAACCAATACTTCGGCGAACCGTGCTATCTACGAATAGTGATTTCTGTCAACCGTGCTTTCTATGGAAGGATTCTTCGGCGAACCGTGCTTTCTACCAGTAGTGATTTCTGCCAACCGTGCTTTCTATGAAAGGAGACGTCTTCCAAAAATGATTCTGTCAACAGTTCATTCGAACAAACGAGTTTCGGATTAACGTTCCAGGCTCATTTGTTGAGCTCTCTTTATAAAAGTGCAGTACAGAGGCACAATACATAGTTTGATTGGTTTTCTGTGACAGAGGTTGGTTTTAGTCCGATCTAGTGTTTTACTACAAGAGCTATTCAGTGTAGCAACCGTTAAAAATGAGTAGTACTCGCAGTCGTCCTCCCGTCGATAATAATAGGTGTGCGGCTCATCACTGCACAAGGCAGTAATTCTCAACCATTGGAGTGTGCTTACAAGCATATCATACAGAAATACAGTTCAAAAGAGTTGTCGCCTTCGTCAGCTAGTGCAGTGAGACGAATACCATCATGTAAATCGTGTAAATCCACCATGTAAACCACCATTTAAACCCCCCAAAGATAGATGCGGGATAGCAACCGAGCCCCCCCCCCCCCCCCCACCTAGGCGAGGCCGCAATGGTAGCCGTAGGTCTGTTGGGAGTCCTGAGACATCCTTCCGAGGGCTTACCCGGGGCTCCCAACCGTAGGCTAGTGAGGTTTTTTAGTCGGTAGGAGTCCGGCATAACATCTATGAGGATTTTCCCACACGTTAATAAAAAGGCGCTGTAATAACGGCAACTCTCTTCGCGGAGATTTGCTAACCATTTTGATTACAAACATTTTATATATCACTAGCGGACGTCACGCGGTTTCACCCGCGTAGTTCCCGTTCCCGTGGGAATACGGGAATAAAATATAGCCTATGTTCACCGCAAAGAGTGTAGCTTTCCAACAGTGAAAGAATTTTTCAAATCGGTCTAGTAGTTCCGGAACCTATTCGTTACAAACAAACAAACAAAAAACATATCTTTCCTCTTTATAATATTAGTATAGATATAGACAACTGTTGTCGAGAGTACATTATTAAATTAATGTTGTGAGTAGTGTTGCCAGGTCCTATCGGGTGAAAATCGGTACAAAGGGTAAAAATAATCGGGACTTAGGGTTTTAAATCGGGACAAAATAAAAAACCGGCCAAGTGCGAGTCGGACTCGCGCACAGTAGGGTTTCGTACCAAAAACGGCCAAAAATCACTTTGTTGTGTGGTTCAAGGAGGGGGGGGGGGGGGGGGAGTTTAAACTCCCTTTGGTTTCTGATTTATTATTTTTTTGTTATAGCGGTAACAGAAATACCTCATTTGTGAAAATTTCAGCGGTTCGATAGTTGATGTGACCGGGATGCTTTTTGACTTGGATAAATAAATTTTAGAGATCAACAGCTCACTTCTTAAGTGATGAAGGATTTCTACAAAAAATCGCTCAGGAAATTACAGGCCATGTTTGGGTTTATTAGAGCAGTTGCGGGATCTGGGGTTTATAAATTTCAAATTTACACCTGTCTCAGATTGTAGCAATCGACGCCCATATTGACGCTCGTATCATGATTATGGCCATTATCATTTAACCAGAAGTCCTCCATGGCAGCAGTTTCAGAGCAAGAAGAACAGCTTCCAGTCCCCTGTCATTGTTTAAAGCCGCAAGAAGCCATTGGAGCTGGGCCATAGACCTGCGGCTCGAGAAATCGAGGCTCAGCGGTCCCATATCTGCCAGAAATCATAGTCTAGAAAGTTGCGATCTGAGCAACTAAGAAGCAGATCATAGACAAGTAGCTGGAGACGAGCTATGGCAACCTCTTCTACCTGTTGTCACAGATGATTACCGGCCACGGGTGCTTCGGCAAATATCTGTGGCGAATACACCGGGAAACCACAGCTTAGTGCAAATACTGAACGCGGCGAGGACACAGCGCTCCACACATTGGTGAAGTGCGCCCGATCCTCGTACACTACTTTCGCTGTAGACGTGCGAGCTATGATCTCTAAGGGGAAGAAGTGGAACGCCGCCCGCCGCCTCTTTCTTGCACGAAAAAGAGGCAACGAGGAGATAACTGTCCCACCCAAGTTCCGCAGTCTGTTGAGGGCACCGCAGACTTGTCTTCGCCCAAAACTATTGGCCTCCATGACCGGGGGCCTGAAGACAACGAAATGTCTGCTCGCCATTGTTACAAAAGCAGGCTTAAAACGACGCCGTGATGTAAGAAGCGGGATATCATCGCTATGGACGTGGGATAGTACCCGAACTCCTAAGTGAGGCCGCGGTGGTAGCCAAAGTCTATCGAGAAACTTAGTTCCTGGGGCTATCGGCCGTGGGCAGCGGTAAGGAACCGTGTGGTTTTAGTCGATAAGAATCTAGCATTGCATCCATGAAAGATTACCAAACGTAAATAAAAAATACCCCTACCATTTCTAAAATTGCTAATAACTTCCAGTTATCCCTAAGGGGTAGAATTTCCAAAAACGGTAGAGCTTTTTCCCATTTCATGACTGTAGTCCTAATCGTTTTTGAAATTGCCTAAAAGATGAACTCCTAATTTAATATGAGTAATTTTGGAATTTTGGTTTTTTTTATTTACCTCGCCAAATTCACGCTCCTCTTCAAGAACCCGGGATTGTAAGATGAGGGAAACACGTGTGCGGGCAGGTTATTGCATGTGTTTATAGTTCGACAGAGGAACGATCTTTCTCAGTTCTGGCAAAAATTCTCTCCACTGTGTATGAGTGTATGAGTGGCATCTCTGCCCAGCACGCGTTGTTCGATATCGGAAAGGAGAGGGTGGGATCAGGTTAAAGAGCTCTTCAGAACATTCACCGTGATACATTTGGTAGAAAGCAGCCAAGGACGCTATGGTTCTTCGCTACGCTAACGGTGCGAGGCTTTCCGTCACCTCAGGACAACCAATTATTCGGATAGCCCGTCTCTGTATAGCGCCAAGCGCGGCTAATAAGTACCTCGTGGAGTCATCCCAAAGGTGAGAACAATATTCGACGCAGGGGCGAATCTGCATCTTGTACAGTAAACATCTCTGATGTGGCGTGAAATGCCGTCTCACCTTATTCAGAGTTCCTAGTTTCCGCGAAGCCAGCCCAATACAGCTCTCTATGTAGTTTTTGTGATTGAGCTCACACCGGACATCTATACCGAGGATCTCCAGGTTGTCATTTAGTGGAACCGTAATGCTCTGAAGAGAGAGTAGGGGCAGGAATGGGGACTTCTTAGCTGTAAACGCACACGCGTGTGTTTTTCTGGCATTGAACTCGACCAGGTTGTCCGAACCCCATTGAGCAATGCGATCCAGGTCCCGGTCGAGATCCGCCACGAGTTGTCGTCTCTTCCCTTCCACGTCACTTCGCCCCTCCGCTGGACGGCCAGAATAGCTCCCACGCAGAGTACTATCATCTGCATAAAAATGAATGCACCCAAGGGACTGCATGTCATTGATATGCAGAAGAAATAAGAGAGTTGGGGACAATATCTATCCCTGTGGTACTCCGGCCTTTACCTGCAAAAAGCAAGAAGCCTGACCATCCCAGAGAACCCGTATACGTCGCCCATGCAGGAAGCTGGCCGACCAGCGGCACAACTGAGGCGATAGACCGTATGCCGGCATCTTTGAAAGAAGCGACTCATGCCATACCCTATCAAGGGCTTTAGCGATGTCTAGGCCAATAGCCAGAGATTCGCCAAGCCTCTCCATAGCCTCACCCCAGGTGTGTGTTTTGTACGCTAGGAGGTCATCCGTCACATAATTTGCGATCTCGTTTCACCCCGAATTTCGATGAATCTTAGTTTAACTACTATCTATATTTACATCACAAAATATAATAGGTACTATCCAAATATCATGTTTATAATATCTTTTGTATGATTCGGCTAGGCGTTGATGAGTAACCCAAACCCACCTAGTCTTTTATAGGTACAGTTCAAGTAGACGATTGACTGCTCATGATGTTAATACATAGATAATTATTCTTGGTTATCATAAATCGGGACATTTAGCGTCCCGATCAAGTACAAATCGGGACGCGTCTTCAGACCCCTGAAAATCGGGACGTTCCGCCCAAATCGGGACACCTGGCAACACTAGTTGTGAGACACATTTCGGAATAAAAACCTATCTCAGCGGTACGGTCATTTTTATGGGATCAGAGGCGTAGAATACGTCGCCACTGACACGAAAAGTAATAGCCACTGATAACCCCGACCGCAAACCACTGCAATACTAGAAAAATCTGAACAAGCAATTGACTGCTTATTACAATGTTTATGTTGCTTACTTGACATGCGAGGTACTAAATAGGTAAAAAAAAGAAATATGTAAAAATTAATAGGAAGTCGTCCCATGAAAAGTTATATGACGTTGGTACAGCTGTCTGTTCTTGTATCCAGTGATATTTTAATGACGACTTAGGTATATGGCAAATATTAGGTACGATTTTTTTTGTGGGAAACCGGCGGCGGTTATGGTTGTTTAAGTGAAATAATCAGTTAGTACTTACGCTAACTGATTATTTCACTTAAATAACCATAACCGCCAGTTTCATAGTAGGTGCCTAACTAACCTAAAGTAGAGATGGGATTTTACCGGGTATTTTCCCTATTGGGAAAATATACGGGTATTTTCAATTTAACTTATTTAAATTTAGTTTATTTTATGTTTTTAGTATTTGTTGTTATAGCAGCAAGATAACTACATCATCTGTGAAAATTTCAGCTCTCTAGCTATCACGGTTCACAAGCCTGGTGACAGACACATAGATGGACAGAGGGCGGATTCTTAGTGGTCTCGTTTTCACCCATTCCCAACTGAACATACGTTATCTCCATACAAATCTCGACGCCATCTTTCGTGTTGTTTCCGAAGGAGAAACAAATACGCCGCCCTGACAAAGTATATATCGTACCTACGGGCTATGTCATCGAGGAACAATATCGAAATAAAGTCGGGGTTTGTGCGTTCGTCAGGGCGGATGCTTCGGATGTTACGTTTGCACTGCCTGGAGAACCCCTCCTGAGCCCTCTGGTTAAACGTAGATCATGGCTCCATGAGCCGGATCCACTTCTGCATCCACCTTTTCCACACAGGCGAAGCCAAGGTAACTAGGTTATTTCAACACCTCGGCGAACGCTGAGCTGGTATTTCTTGATAATTTCAATGGTCATACTCTGAGTAGCTGGAACGTGACATCACGCGTTCGCTCTCTCTCATGATACGTGACGTGATCACGTGATACCAGACAATGTGAAAAATAAAAAATAAATAAAATAAAATAAAATTTATTCACTTTGAAATTTTTAAAAAATTATTTAGGTTTGTCAAAATTTTTGTGACTCTACCGGGGGTTCGGAAATGCTACAGACTGAGAAGAATACCCCAAGAAACTCAGTCCGGTCCCTCTTATTCATCTTAGTATCTAATACAGTTTTTTTTTTAATGTAGAAAGGAGCAATTCGTGTCACTGCCAGGCAGGCACAATTTAAGTTTTACTAGTTTTTTAAATTTATTAACTGACAAACCTGTTATGGTTGTCGGCAATGTATTGTACATTCGAATACAATTGCCCGCAAAAGAATTGCTTATTTTATTAAGCCTAAATCTAGGTACAGCCAATTCTTATTTCTTACTAGCTGAGCCCGCAACTTCGATTACGTCACATAAGGTGTATGAAAGGAAAGGTATTTCTTCATCAGAGTCATCAAGCAGCATCTGAAACTGCCCTGTTTGCTTAATCATAAAAGAGCTTAATGATTAAGTCTATTTTAAAACAATTCAGTCCACGCCTTCGGCGCGGACTGAATTGTTTAAAAATACTCTTTTATGATTAAGCCAACACGCCAGTTTAGGTTCACTCACATTCAAAGAAACCCCTACAATTAAAATTTTCAAAATATCTGATTCTTAAAAGTGTTATAACTCTTTTATTTCTAAACCGATTTACATAAAACAAACGCTAAATGTTAACTGGAGCAAACCTCAACACAAGCCCCGCTATAATATTTTTTCTTATTTATCTTCCATGTACAGACAGCGACCTGTTACGATTTTATTACATGTATTGATTGATAAGTTGAGGTTATGGATATCACTATTTTTAATAAATTTAAGGGAAACTGGGGACACTTGATCCCCCCTTTTGTTTTTTATCCCTAATTTCTACATTGAGAATCCGTTTAAAAAACTGTTGGTACTAAAATACGTGAAATTTATTTGCTTATAATTGCTGTAAGAGCCAAAGATATGAATATCTAAATTTAGTAGTTATTTGACTTAAATCAATAATAAGGAATCGTACCATGTGTCCCCTATATACGTAAGACTTGATCCCCCCGGTCTTGATGACCTTATCCTGGGGGATTAACAGGGGGATCCTACAAAGATGTGGCCAGCCTACTGCCATTTCAAGACGCATGCTTCTGCGGGCTATGTCGACCACTCTGGTTCTCTTACGGAGAACATCGTTCCGAATTTTATCCCTCAGAAGCATCCATAGCATAGCTCGTTCCATTGTTCGCTGTGCAACTTTAAGGGAATTGGACTAGCTTTATTTTCGTTCTCTGGCACCATTTTTCGGGCACCTTCTCTGGTTTTGCAGGCTCTTGGGATATTGTTCTGCAATGAATTGAAAAAAAAAAGGTAGGGGACACTTGAGTTTGGTGGATCAAATCTCCCATAATAAAGTGTACCAAGTATACCCTGAGCCACTTGAGGTTATAAACCAAAATATTTTCAAATGTCTATAATATTACCACTTTATTACGTAAAGAATGGCTAATAATATAGATAATGGCTCGTATTAAATGCATACACACTTAAAAGTCCTATTTTAAATAAATGTTTAGTCAAAATAAAAACTCACCAAAATTTTCTTTCTGCCGCAACAATTACTTACTCGGCCGCCGTTTGCCAAAGTGTCAAATGTTTTTTTTTTTTTTTTTTTTTTTTTTTTACGCGGGGACTGCAGGTTAGGCACTTCGCCGCCTTGTTTCGGGGGAACAAGACGGCTTCGTGTGGGACTCACGGTCTGATATGCGGGACCGTCCTACCCACTAAACCCCGCGGTGTTCCGCCTCGCCTTAACCGGGTCACAGGATAGGCCGGTGGATAAATCACTGCGGCCCGGCAAAGTGTCAAATGTGATAGATGTACCATCTTTAGAAAGTTATCGGGTACCATATACAATCGATATTGCCACTATAAAACTAAATACGGCTTATACAAGTTCTGTAAATCTTGTGTACCTAGTCTCCCGTAAGGATCAAGTATCCCCAGTTTCCCCTACTGTTATTTTTATGAGTATATAATAAGTTTTCATATATGTACTGTGAATACACAGTAAGGATGTTGATATCCTTAAACTTTTCTCTTAATGACTCCCGAAACCCCATACCATAGATAGCCCGGACAGTCCTTTTCTGCAACACAAAGATACATTCGATGTCGGCAGCGTTACCCCATAATAGTATGCCATAGGTCATGACACTGTGGAAATAGCTAAAGTAGACAAGACGCGCTGTTCTAATGTTTGTCAGTTGTCGGATCTTTTTAACGGCATTGGCTGCAGAGCTTAGTCTGCCCGAGACTTTCCCGATATGAGGCCCCCACTGCAAGTTGGAGTCTAACTTTATGCCCAGAAAGACAGTTTCATCGACCAATTCTACTTGATCATCCCTAATCTTAATACTGGTGTTTAACGAGCCTAACATTTGGCAAGGTGAATCTTATACATTTTGTTTTAGTTTCGATTTTTTAGATTAGATTTAACAATAAATTATTTGCGTTAATCCAGTGGACTGCCCTAGAGAGTACCTAGATGTACTAGCTCTGCTGGATCAACTGCAGACGAGTTTTCCAGCCCGATAGAATACTCTCTTTTTTTTACACCACTAAGGTGGCAGACAAGCACACGGCCCACCTGAAGGACTGGTGGTCACCGCAGCCTATTAACGTTTGCAACACCAGGGGAGCCACTCTCGCGCTGCCGGTCCTGTAAAAACCTTCTAAGGCCCCTTTTGAAGAACCCCATACTGAAGGAGTTAAGGTAAACCAAGGCAGGGAGATCATTTCACAGCCTAAGCGTGCGCTAAGAAAACCCCTATCGGATCTAACCGTGCTCGAACGCTCCGGACGTAAAGTGAGAGGATGAACTTCCTGTCTGTGGCGAGCGGTGCAATGATAGAACGTAGCCGTCGGCATCATATCAAAAAATTCCTCAGAGCACATACCATTGCACGGGCGGTAGATCACGCATAAGGAGGCAAAGTCTCTCCTGTCGCGTACACCACCTATGAGTATAGGATCGTTGACAACTCTCACAGCTCACCTATGCACCGAGTCAAATGAACGAAGCTGATATTCAGGTACCCCGCCCAGAGGTGACAGCAGTACTCCATATGCGGCCGCACTTGCGAAAGAATCAGTGTTTGCGCCGCATTGAAGTACCAACGCGCCCTGTTGAGCACTCAAAACTTTTTGGACGCCAGCTTGGCCTCGTCCTCCAAATGACTGCGGAATTGAATGTCACTGGAGATGTCAACGCCAAGGATCCCTATACTTTTGGAGATGGAAAGAGATGTGCCCTGAAATTGTGGCGCTACTGTGATTGGGGTTTTCTTAGCGGTGAAAAAACACGCTTGTGTCTTGCATCTTGGCTATATTTCGGCTCCTCTATTACACGGCTTCCTTTTTTGCAGACTAATGCCGAAGTGCCACAGGGATCTGTGTTGTTTGTTCTGCATATCAATGATATGCTATCCATTTTAGCGTTAGTTACTCTGGTCATCCAGCTGAGAAGCGATTCAACGAGGAGGAAAAGAGAGACACATTTTCCAATGGGGTTCAGAAAATGTGGTCGATTTCAATGGAAGAAAAGCACAGGCGTGTGCGTCACACAGCTAAAAAATCTCCTCCTGTTGTACCTCTAACCTCTCTTCAGAATACTATAAATATCACTAGAGAACAATCTAGTGTAGATGCTCGGCATCGGCACGGCGCGCGCTTAATAGCAAAAATTATATTCAGACGTACGGCTAGCCTTGCGGAAACTGGGAATCATAATTTAGGTATGACGGTTCTTTACGCCCCACGAAAGGGGTCTACTGTATAAGACGAAGAATCGTCCCAGTATCGAGCACAGCTCTCACCTTTAGGACGATTTCGCGAGGTAGATACTTACTGGACGCGCTCCGCAATAATGCAGAGGAGTGTAATTCGCATTATCGATTGTGCTGAAATAACGGGAAACCTTGGGCCGTTGGCGTAGCGTATAACTATCGCATCCTTGGCTGCTGGCTACCGAGTCTTACGGTAGTTAAGTGTTCTAAAGAATCCACTTAAACCCTCCCTCTCCTTTTCAATCCCGGACAATGCGTGCTGGGCAGAGATGCCTGAGATGAATCTTCTCCAGAACTGTGCGATTCAAAAGATAGTTTCTCTCTAGAACCATAAAGAACCCACTTAAACCCTCCCTCTCCTTTTCAATCCCGGACAATGCGTGCTGGGCTGAGATGCCTGAGATAAATCTTCTCCAGAACTGTGCGATTCAAAAGATAGTTTCTCTCTAGAACCATAAAGAGAAAGAGTGGCTGAAGAGGAGCCACACTTACTTGGCACGGGAGCTTCAGTAAGTATCTGGCGAATACACCGGGAAACCACGGCCCAGTGCCAGCACTGCGGGGAGCGCAGCGAGGATTCAGCGCTCTACACATTGGTGGAGTGCACGGTGTGGTCAGGTCCTCGTGGCAGGTCTGGACGTGGACGATCTCTCGCTGAAAACCATGGTGTGAGCCATAATCTCCAGCGGGAGTAAGTGGGACGGCGCTGCCTCTTTCTGCGATTTAGGTCATGCTCGTGAAGGAGCGGGAGAGAACTCTCCGACCGTACCGTAAGAGTGGCCCCCAATCGCTAGATAACGCTAAAGCTTTCAATCAAACGGGCGGCGTCATTTAGCTGAAAAAAATAATTAAAAAAACGTATTCGTAAACAATTCTCGAATGGGCTTATTTTGTTCGTATCAAACGAAAAGTTCGTATGAAACAAAAATAACATAATGAACAATTAGGTTAAAGGGGTATTTTTAGTATACCTATTGAATAATTTGTGACTATTTCGAGGTGTCAGTAAGCGTAAGCAGTCGCGATTGCTTCCAGTAAAAAGAATGCTAAGCTACCTCAGAAGATTACACTTAAAAAAATACATATCCGTCCATTGGGTTTTTTCCCACATAAAACCCCGGTATTTACCCATAGGTAAGAGGGATATTTATACGATACCTAGCCAATTAGTGACTATTTCGAGGCGTCGGTAAGCTTAAGCAGTCGCGATTGCTTCCCAGTAAAAAGAATGCTAAGCAACCTCAGAAGATTTTACTTAAAACATAAATACCCGTCCATTGGGTTTTTACCCACATAAATACCCGGTATTTTCCCAAACGGGAAAATACCTGTATTTACCCGTTGGGTTTTTTCCCGCCGCCCATCTCTAACCTAAAGGAAATGACAACTTGGAACCGGAAGTACAGGCTCCAAGAAGCACTACGCACCAAAAGGTGCTCAAATAAATGATCACATTTCTAATGCAGGTTGATTGAAATATATTCTTTTTATTTTGAGTTCAATACCCAAAGGGTAAAATTGGGACCCGATTTCTGAGACTCCACTGTCTGTCTATCACCAGGCGGTGGACGGGTATTTCATAAACGTTCCGATTCGAACGTTCCGACCTCAGTTCTTAGATACATAATATTTTTAGTAATAGAAAGTGAATATTTTAAGGATTGATTTACACAGGTTTCAATGTTGAGGCCTTTGCAGTTCGACATCTCAACCTTCGCTATATCTAGAATCCAAGGGTTTCTTTGAATGTAAGGGTCTTTCTATACTGGCGTCTTAGTTTTATTATAAAAAGTTAAAATATGACGCCCAGGCGTGGACCGAATTATTTTGCAATAAACGCTCTTTATACACTCGAGAGCAATGAATCCGGGTCACTTAAAGAATCCTAAAAATCTCGGAAACTAAAAATGCTAGGTTAATGCAATAAATTGTATTTAATAGACAATGTAATACTCCTTAAATGAAGGTATTAAAACTTCTTAGTTATTGTAAAGTTATATCATAAAAAAATCAAATTTGAAAAAGGGCCACTTTCGAAGATGGAACTACGAAATTACAGCATTTGGTGTTGCTTTTGTTTGTAATCTGTTATTTATGTGGGTACATAAACCATGTTGATAGTGCTCTATATTCATTAATCAAGCTGAAATTATGTCGCTTACGCCTGAAGAATGCACCAGAATACTTACAATGCTGGAAACCGGCCGGAGTCAGCGCGATACAGCCAGGACTGTCGGTGTGTCGCTGTCAACAGTACAAAGAGTTCTCCGACGTTACGAAGAAACTGGTTCTAACCTACGCAGACCAGGAACGGGCAGAACCAGGTGTACCACAGCACGAGAAGACCGATACTTGGTGAACACCATGCTTCGAAATCGCTTTCTCACAGGAACTGAACTCACCAATCAGTTTCGACGCCTCGGAGGAAGTAACCCAAGTGCATGGACAGTAAGACGTCGGCTTGCTGAATCTAACTTAAAACCCCTTAGACCTGCAAACGGCCCTAAACTGGAGCGTGGGTATCGTATTTCGAGACTAAGGTATGCCCAGAGCCACGTAAATTGGAGTATTGAAGATTGGTCAAAAGTTATGTTCTCCGACGAATCAAAATTTATGCTCTACAAGCACGATGGAAGACACAGAGTGTATCGAAGACCAGGGGAAAGATTCAAGCAAGCATGCATCGAAGAAAAAGTAGCCTACGGTGGTGGGTCTGTACTTGTGTGGGCCGGAATTTCTTCTGAAAGTCGCACAGAGCTGGTGATCATAGAAAACGGCTCTTTAACTAGCGTAAGATATGTGGAAGAAATCCTCAATGATCACGTTGGTCCATTTATGGTCAATTTAGGTGAGGATGCTATATTTATGCATGACAATGCCCGACCTCATACAGGTAGGATTGTGAATGACTACCTTCAAGAGATGAACATTACTCGTATGGAGTGGCCAGCGCGCAGCCCGGATATCAACCCGATCGAGCATGCTTGGGACGAGCTAGGCAGATGCGTAAAACAACGAAACCCTCCCCCAATCACGCTTCGTGAGCTCAAAATTGCTCTCACAGAGGAATGGGAGAATATTCCCCAAAATCGTATAAGGAACTTGGTGTACAGCATGCCAAACCGCGTAAACGCAGTAATGGAAGCACGAGGAGGCAATACGAAGTATTAAAATTCAAGAAAATCGTAATAAAGTTCAAAAATTTCATGTTTCCTATTTTTGTTTTAAGGAGAGATCAGCAGTTTTTTCTTTATGTAATTTTGTGTTAATAAAATGTATGGTGACTCATATTTTTTTTACTTTCATTTAAGGAGTATTACATTGTCTATTAAATACAATTTATTGCATTAAGCTATCATTTTTAGTTTCCGAGATTTTTAACATTCTTTAAGTGACCCGGATTTATTGCTCTCGAGTGTATTATAATGATAAACCATAGGCACACGCAGTTGCACACGATTCTTTGAACAGATCAGCCAGTAGTTACTAAAATCATTTAAAACTACAGGACTGTGGGAAAAGAGTCCATGAGGACCAAGACTACCTATGTGCCTACCTACTCCCAGTTTTAGTTCACTAAGCCCATTCTAGACATATGAAGTAAGTTGTACCAGATCCTTACCAGTTAAAACAAGTTTATTAGATATCCTTGTAATTAACACATTAATGTCGATATCGTCGTGTAAATAGATTATGTTATCAATCGTCACTGGAACGTCGCATTATTAAGGAATATTAAGTCATGTTTTCTTATATAACTAGGTAGTCACACTATGTGTGTTTATAGCTTAGTAGATTTGTGAATATAGCTAAGTACTTCATATCCAATCTCCAAAGAAAAAATAAGGCAGGTATTCTTGTTATAATAGATTTCTCACCTACTCGAGCTTCGCTTCTATATTTCTGACCCACGCACGACGGAACGGAGACGGTATATATCTATTATTTGGCGTTTGACTACGTAGTAACTATTTAGTAATCTGTGGTTTGACGGTGTTTGGGTGGTGAGGATGTTTGTGCAAATACATGTTGCCATTTTTTTACGTATGAAAATCCTCATGAATGCTATGCCGGATTCCTATTGGTAAGTTAAAACTATACGGTGTCCTGCAACTGTGAAAGGCCGGGAGCCCCACCCCTACCAACCTTTATAATAGCGCAAAGGCAACCATCCTGTTCCAAATAATCCTCACGATTGAAAATCAATCTGTACTCCATTTGTATAAAGTTCGTTCGTTGGGTCATTGAGTTAGCTTTTAATTTTTTGCTAAGATAATTTTGAACAGCCTGTTTATTCTCGGCAGCAGGTACCTAGATAATGATACTAAGAAGGTATAAAACCATTATGTTCGTCAGCAAATGAATCACAATAACTTTCTGGAATCATCTCCACAAGGCGTTTACGTTACTTACGACTGCTGTTATCAATCAAGCGATACGGTGTAAACAACTCAACTATTTATAACTCCTGCAAACTTGACCAAGTCGTGACCTATTCATGCGTATCGGAAGCTTTCAAAGCTCTAGGTCGCGAGTGGGAGTGGCACACCTTCTGGAAAACTTAACCTAAAATGAAAACAATATTCGAAAGTAGGCACCAAGGCAAAGAGGTTGTTAGGTATATAGAACAGCACCGCGCTATGCTACGGCAAGCCGTGTCGGCACTTCGGCAGCTTTCGAAAAATCTGCATTCCTCGAAACGCTTTGGCAGTCCTCGAGATGCCGCGTCAATGTAGCGCCCGCCCACTTTTAAGAAGAGACACGACTATCTTGGGGACGGGTGTCGCAGCATACCTAGTTATCGCCAGTGTGCGCTTACATGTAGGTACAGCAGCCAAGAGATCCCGTCCTTATCACCTTACATGGGGCAATCTACAACAACTGATAGGTACCTACTGGATGAAATTATGAATGTATTTATTTCGAGAACTGGAACTTCTACTTGCTTTAAGCTCTACTAACAGGTTAGAAAAGTTGTATCCTAAAAAAAACGGTGATAAACGGTCATTTACACTGCAAGTCAAAAGGTCACCCAGTAAAGAGCGTGTTTAAAACATGACAGGCTATAAAATCAGCGCCAAGCCAGTAGGTACAAGTGATAACGATGATAATGAGTTGCAAGATTACTTTATAACTCGCGCACAAGATTTGTCAAATATTCCACAAATTTCTGTGTCATGAATCAATAAATCATTATTATATCGGCCAAGTGTAAATTGTGTAGAGATACGAAACCACGATTTACTCTATAACCGCATTTAACCGCAGCAAAGCATTGTAAATGAAATAAGATGGAATATCAAACTTTGTATGTACCTACCTACTCTGAAACATTCGAATAAATCGAATATACCGCCGAGGTACCTACAGTATTAAAGTGGAATATATCGATCACAGTGTGACGGACGGACATATATGTACGTCACACTGTGATCGATTGATCAAGGATATTCACAATGTAATCGAAGTTAGCTTTTTTTTTCGAAAACGCAGAAACGTGATTAAATTAATATGGAATGAGGACATTATAGTGATTGAAGGGCTTAAGTACAGAAAATTCAAAAAGTAATTAATACATAGGCTATGTTGGTGCATCGTTTGCCAAATTAAAACCGCTGAAAGGAAGTGTCATGTTTACATTATTCTTCAGTAGGTAGGTAAGTATCTACTAAATTAATTCGTCCAAATGTTCTTTCGTCGATGGCAATTGGACCAATTAATTTGTTCATTATGTAAGTACTAAATTAATTGTCCACTTAGGTGGACCACAGGTCAGAAAGTCATATTTATGTTCATCGATTAGGTACCATATATATTTACAGTGAGCTGACTGACACATGAGTCACAACGCCGGATGTTTCTTGAATCTTATTTAACGACAGTCACGGACAATCTCGCGCTAGGAGATAGCAGAATAATAAGCCGGAGTAGGTACCAATAATGCACATCTGCTGCATATTACATACCAACTATTATATATTATCTTTGATAATAGGTACCACAAAATAGGTAAGTACTAGGTAGGTATGTAGGAACTGTTATCTATGTAGTTAGGTACCTAAACTTTTGCGAGATTTGTTACTCAATTACAACATGTAATTATATTATTCGATTATGAAACCCTCTCGCTAGACCCCCATTTTGGCAATAATATGCAGGGGCATAATATTGCCAATGCCAAAATGGGGGTCGCACCTACCCGTTCACACCATTTGCCCTGTCACCTACAAAATACGCCTAAAGAGCTTTGCAGTGGCCCAGTGGCATATACTCGTATAACGCCCACATTTGTTTTTGTCCCACGTATCTAATAGGTGGAGAACCGGTGGAGAGCCTACTGTCGTGTTGAAATTGACAGGCGCAGGCTGCAAGCACTGGTACCTTATGTTCTCGAATGAAATTTCAAGTGGTTAGGTACCCATTTGAGGACCAGCCATAGCGAAAAATGCTTAGCGCAGTTATCGCTTACGGAACACAGAGTCGTGGCGTGTGTGGCGGAGCTACTTCCTTTTTCCCTGACACTTAACAGCTTAAAATGCATATATGATGATTGTGTTATGCTTCCTCTACATTACTCGCGAAGTTGGACGAATACGATAGTGTAAAGAGGCACTTCGGCTTACTTCGTAAAATTTTACTTTGCCTTGGGCGACTTCGCCGACGAACTTCGTTCAACTTCGCGAGTAATGTAAAGGAAGCATTATAGATAGAGCCCTTTAAGATAGGTTAGCGAATCACCATCTGTACCTTAATATGATTAACTAGCTGTTCCCCACGGCTTAGTCCACGTAGAAGTCGCTTTTGCGTACAATAATGAACCTCTTTTTGCGTAGTCGGTTAAAAAGTAGCCTATGTCCTTCCCAGGGACTCAAACTATCTCTATACGAAATTTCATCTAAATCGCTTCAGCGGTTTAGGCGTGAAAGCGTAACAGACAACAGACTAAGAGTTACTTTCGCATTTATAGATAACTAGCTGTTCCCCGCGGCTTCGACCGCGTAGAAGTCAGTTATCGCGTGAAATCATAACCCTTCTTTTGAGCAGTCGGCTAAAAAATAGCCTATGTCCTTCCCAGGGCCTCGAACTATCCCTATACCAAATTTCATCTCAATCGCTTCAGCCGTTAAGGCGTGAAAGTGTAACAGACAGACAGACAGACAGACAGAGTTACTTTCGCATTTATAATATTAGTAGGGATATTAGTATTGCATAATATGGGCTTATTATTATAATGTAATAAGAAAATGACAGACAGTGTCTTCATCCATAGCATAAGCTACCCGATACCACCGATACTGGGTTCATAGTTCCTTTGAGTTTTAGATTAAATATTTCATAGGGCCTCGCGTGGTCGGTCCCGAATATTAAACCAGGCCGTAAGAAAAGCATTAAAAAAAATTACGAGGTAAGTAGGTACAGATGAACATGTTCGCGTAAGGTGATATTTTGAAGAGTAGAAAGCTGTTCTCCTGAACATTACAGGCATGACCTAGTGCACCTACCTAGGAGATTCCTATCTCTTTATATCTTAACCACGGGCAGTTGGTTGCAGTACCCGATGTCAGAGTACCTATAATTTTTTTTAGGTAATCCATCTGTTGTTTAATTAATGTAATTTGATAATAATAAAGTACATGATTCTTCTGTTACCATGTTTATGTTAATATGTCATAAGTTCATAACATACAATACTTACAAAAACTTGAGCCAAATTTGTTTTTCAGAGATAAGGGGGCATGCCACTGATAACGGATAACTTGTTCACAATTCAGACAGTCAAAACAGGAATTTGCATCAGTCGACAGTTGCCAAGTGAGCACTTACAATGTAGGTACGACTTCATGTAAAAATAATATATTATAGTAACATGTACGAAAATATAAGTTATCTTGTGTAAATTTATAAACCATTAGCGATAATGACGAATGGACGACAATATAGATACGTGTGTCATGTTTTTATTCCATGGAGAGCCCGTGGAACTCCGCGATCGGAGTGAGTATACGAAAATGTATGATTTGCCATCCCCAAGGATCGCCACAATACTATCAATATGGGAAATATGGCCTTAGAGCGGGTCCTTTTGCCTTAGGTCTTAAAATTTCGTTGTAAATTCCGTACCTACCTACTAACTTTTGAATCTTACGCTTTTAAGCCTGAACCAATGAATGAGGAACAAAATGAAACCTGGGACAAGACGTACAGTCCATTTTAATCCCGGAAACACGTTCCTAGGGGAATGAACCTCGGCTTAGCAAAGTTTCCCATAAGTCATCATCCTCTCCTGCAAGCCTTACCTGCTGACTAACGAGGGAGGACATAAAATAGGCACCCATAGAGCATGCAGCAAGCAACATAAAGTAGGACGCGACCATCACCACTTGGGCTGACGACTTAAATGTTGCAGAAAGACACTAGATGTCGAAGGCTGTGTATAATGCCAAAAATTGCGAGAGATCTGAATCCAATGATACTGGTATGAGCTGGTTTGAATGATTGGTGTGAAGACGGCGCGGCAGTCACTTTCAACTATGCTGAAAAAGAACAAATAACTACGAGCAGCCAATCAGAGCCTGGGATCTAAGACTTAGGTACTCAGCGTTTATATGTTAACTGTGGTATTAAGAAAAAACCGTTTATAATTTAATGAATAAGAGATCTTTATAACAACACTTAACAAGGACCTACTTACTACTTCTTTACAAGTCATTCAAGAATTGTGTATGTATGAGAATCTATGCGCTTCTATGTGTGCGCGCCTATTATACTGTTCTAGTTTAACAATGTCATTAACATTTCATTAATAAAGTGAAAAAACCGTTATGGTACGGTTCTGTCGCTCAGTTGACAGAGTTTTGCTCTGGTTTAGGCAAATGCCACGGTTTTGAGTCCTGACTGAAGCGAGTTGTCTTTTTTCACTTTATAAAAATTAGTATTATGAAATAGCCATAATAGCATACTATGGCCGGATTCGACCAAAATTGGAGTAAGACTATCCTGTACTTGCACCTCTTCTAAAAGTAAAGTGAATTTCCATTTTACCAACAACTAATAAGCAAAAAAGTATGGTAACCATACAGGATAGAGTACTTCAGTATGGGACATGGGTTACCATAGTTACGTTGTGCTTGTTAGTTGTTGGTAGTGACTTCACTTTCACTTTACTTTTAGTACATGTACGAGCTATTCTCTAGTATAGCTTTACTCCGATTTTGGTCGAATTTAGCCTAATTGGTTTAAATATTTATTCAAAGTTATAAACATTTTTAGATCTTTAAGTTAACAATGCTACTTGTACAATATTTTATCATGTGTAACAGCACAAGTCCCGTTGTGCAATTATTCAATATCTGCAATAAGTTCCTCAACGATGTAGATCTTTAATCTATATCTTACGAATCATTCTTTTCTTTCAAAGAATTTGATTTTCATAATTTCGTAAGTGGGTAAATACTATATACATATGGGTAGGTATATACAGGTGGATATTGGAGAGGCGAGATTAATAAGAATGATTTTATAATGTAATACTATTTTTTTAAATAGAAAGATTTAATTGTATTAATAAATAATAAATGAGAAAAGATTAACACTGCGTTTCTTTTCAACATTATTTCCATTATAATAAAAATAATCTTGGACAGATGAGTTTAAGAAGATACAAAACGAATTAAATGTAAAGCCATCTATACCCAGAACAAATCTCTTTGTGTGACAAACACATTGATTTGTTCTGTGTCAGGGTGTAATTTATCTATAATATGTATGTATATCAGTCATCTAGATCCCATAGCACAAGTTTATATTAGCTTAATTTGGGCTAGATGATGTTGTGTGAGAATATCTACAAATATTTATTTATATTATTATTATACCTTCATCAAATGAGTAACCAGGTGCCTGGTACTAGATAAAGTAAGAAGAGGAAAGATATATATCTAAGTCGAAGAGTGAAAGAGACAGTCTCGTAACAGCAAAAGCATGATTGTATGTTCAAGTTAAAACTAGAGAAACATGGTAGGTACATTTTATTTATCATACACATAATTTATGCTACTATACCCAAATACCATACACATTAATAATCAACATTATACATACTCATAGTCTTGTAAAATATACCTTGAATCTCGTGATATACAAAACTAGACTTTATTTCAACGGCGTAAAGCTTTTGTGATTGAAATGCAGAGAGTGAAAACATACATATAAACTATAAATAACTTTTCATGCCTTTGAAATAGTCTATTTCATTGTCACATAGATCAAGCTTAATTTTACAGACAATACATAAAACAATATTTCTAATTTACAACACAACTATAAGCATAATCATTTAACAGCAAAGAAAGCACACAAATGTCTAACATTCATTCAAATTAAATAGTTTTAAATCAGTCCCCTGATCAGACAAGCTGTCACATAAGTTATCGAACGCCTCACTTTTGCACAGAACACCCAATGACTTCAAATAATGACAAAACCGATTGTTCCTTTTGACACTGACTTGGGAATCACTTTTGGATTTTTCTATTCTGCATATGGTGCGGCATGATGACCAGTAGTCTAAGGCCAGCGACCGTCGGTCTAGCGCTGCCCAGGGGCTTAAATAGGTAGTCAAAGTTTTATGCCTTGTAACCACATTGTCTCTTTTCCTGTAAAAAAAATAATCACATGAGTTTTTTTTTTCATACACGCGCATTTATAGATAAACTGGTCAGTCAAAAAAGTAAGTAAAGTGTTTTTTTAAATATGGAAAAAGAATTGGTTTCGAGCAGGATTCGAACCTGCGTCTTCTCGCATACCGTGCGGACGCCTTAACCACCAAAACCTACTCGGAACCAACCAAATTTTCCACCTTATATACGTCTTGGGGCGACGCATATAAGGTACAACACGGCGGAAATATCTGCGAACCTGGCTCGTGACGTCATGTAAACTGTACGGCATAATCCGCGCGCAACGAGGAAATTCCGGGAATCCACCCAAGGGGTGGATTTTTATGGGTGGATTAACGGACTAATCCGGATGTGCGGAATCTTGTCAAATACCATGCCATTCAATCGCGTGGGGGTAGGCGAAAACGAGGTCAGGTGCAACCAAATTTCTAGCTAGTTTAAAATATAGATGAAGGACGTTGTGTTGTTCCAAGTTAATAATAAAATTATATTATGATTTTTGTAAGAACACCATAAATTGCAAAAAATCGTGCGCAGTCGCGGGTAATAATTACTTATTCAGCGAAAGGAAATACCTAAACGTTATCTAGCTAGAATTGAGGACAAGTGACTGGCTGTCGCCTGTTGCGCCCGAACACGACCATTTACACAAAAGTGGCGTCTGATCTCGCCAGCCCGCCCAGTGCCAGTAACGATAATGACGAGATATAACTATTTATCCAACTTATTTAACTTTCTGTCTGACCTGTGGACCGTGTCGCAAAGGTTAGCGCGTCACAAAGATCAACGGGCAATGTTAGGATAACTATAGCCGGTTGGGTTGATAATTGTAACAAAGCGCTCGTAGCCTCCACTAAATCAGTGTTTTAAGCTTGGTTTCCAACGCGAGCTGAGCGGACCCATTAATGAATCCACATAGCTCACAAAGTAAACTGCATACTTGCTTTCCAATCACCGCACCACAATTTAGTGTTGTGACTTAGGCGGATTCATTAATGGACCCGCCAAGCTCGCGAAAGAAAATGGTCTTTAGTGTAAGCAAAAAAAAAAGGCTGATCCTGAGAGGATTTATGATTCGGGGTATTTTCACTTGAGCGTTTCTGTGCTTTAGAAGGCACATTAAGCCTCAATTAAGATAATAATAATAATAGTTTATTTATTTGCCAATTGCCAGTAATATTGCAGTAGTTAAGCAAAGTTATACCTAGGTCAAATTCCGACAGCTTGAAAACTTCAAAAGAAGCTTGCCCCAAACTGCGCATATACATTACAAGTATTTTAAAACGGCATTTGGCTCATCATCACCAAAACAAAAAGTAAAACTTGGAAGTCTGATGGATCGAGTAACGCGATCGAACCACATGGCCACAGGGGTATGGAATGACTCTGACTACCCCTTTGAGGATAGAAGCGTGACTTTCTTTTACAAAAAATATTAACAAGTAACTAGTTGTATTGCTCTGTAAAGTTATTTCTTTCTAAATGATTGCATGTGAAAAGTAGATACTCTGTGGTATTGTTTATTGATAGGAAGTACGATTAGATAATGTTGCTACTTTTATCTAGTACATGAAGTAATAATATCTATTATAATCTATACGAGCTAAAGGGTGACTCATTCACCTAAGTATCAACTACCAAACAAAACCTTTAGACCTAGAAACTTGATATTTTTTAGATAAGATACTGTTTTTAAGTAGTAACCGACTAAAAGGGTTTTTCAAAAGTCTTAGCTTAAGCAAATGGGGAGACTTTTTTTTTACACTAAACCTAATGGAAATCATGAAAATGTTATTTGTAAGTACACCTTGGTATAGTTTTTAAGCCTCAAATTGGATGTCATCGGCAGCAGCGAGAGCGCGGGCGCGATCAAACGTATGGATTCCTATTGAAGTGAACTGGATGTCAGCAGGACTACCGGTCCGAGCGGTACAAGTAGGCCGTTCTTCTTTGTATTTAGATTTTTGAAAACCTTACATCGTTTAAGTAGATGAGTTCTAAATCGGACTTTATAGTTCCTAAAATGTAGTCAAAAGTATCCACAATTGACACCAAACACAAAGCTTCGTCGCCGCGACACGAGCGATTTTACCGCTGAGATCAAGTTTGGGCACAGGTCGCCGCGTCCGCGCCGCTCTCGCTGTCGCCCCGCTACCCGCTGACAACCAGTTTGAGGCCTTTGTTATATGAAAAAATAGAGGTCTTACCTGTGCATGGACATCCCAGGAAATCTTATTTCCGTTCTCCTATCACAATTTAATAAATCTTGCGCCGAAGTAATATATCCAGCCACCATTGTATGACAAATCTCATCACTAACTGCATACTTATTTGTATAATAGTCAATGTTATCTTGCTCAGAAACACTGTCAGTTTCAGGTGAATACCAAGGCGTATATGAAATATCTGAACTTGACCCTGGATGCATATTTGTGATGTAATCGGATAACGATATAGCATCCATTACGTCAGCAATTGAACTAAGTTCCTTTACTGTAGATTTTTCTACTTTTTCAATTTGTTGGGTAGTATTAGGTAGGATAGGTGTGCTATTCAACAGATGTGGTACACTCCACCAGATATTGAACAAGTCTATCGGATGAGGAATGGTTAATAAATTGAAATATCTGTCCATGAAATTAGTCCATATCAGGTTTGAATCTATATTCATATTTGTATCATCAGTTGGTGATAGTTTTCGATCCTCAGAGTCTTCCTGAACTGCCCAAGACATATTTGAATTCTCATCATCAGTATTCATTTTCTGATAATCAATATTTTGTGAAGCAGTTTCCTCATTAGAAGTTATACTGTGTGCATAACTTGATACATAAAATTGTAAATAATTAACTGTCTTCCTTATATCACCTTTATAGTAATTTAAAAATCTTGCACCAAGTCCAGGCCAGCTTACGCCAATGTCTGCTAAGCACATGATGTCCAACCAAGTACCCAACATCCTTGGCAATAATGGACACATCTTCAGGATTTTGCCATTTGAAAAAAACCTTTGCAGGTGAGGGCATGCCAATGACGATGCAATTAAAATAACTGGCCTCTTAGAACTCTGGACTAGCTGAACAATTGCCGAAGTAAAACCATCATCTTGATCAAAAATAATATCTGCATCATCTACTAAAATAAGTGACATCGCAGTTCTTGTACTTTCTTGACTGGAGGGTGTCGAATTGAGAGTTTCACTTTTCTTTGGGCTCCGTTTATTTGATTTTTCTGAAGATTTCTTAGGCCTGCCTTTCTTTTTCTTTATTTGTTCAGTCAATCCTTTTTCTTGTGATTTTTGACTGCTATCAGTGTTACTCGTACCTCTGTTTACTTTGTGAGACTTTGTAGCTTCTTGCAAGTCCTGCAACATAATCTTACCAGTTCTTTTACTACTTGCATTAACTTCAATTACTTTAATGGCTAGCTCGGCAGCCACTGCGTAAACACTTGAAGTTTTGCCAGAACCTGAGGGTCCAGTCAATATAAGAAGATTGTTCATAGTCTTCAAACTATCTCTACTGTCTGTATCAGATTGATAGTAATCTGAAGAATCTGATCCAGCATGTCTTCTAGATTTTGATTTGATTTCATTCTCACTCCATGATACTAACCATTTCCTTAATTCCCTAATACTTTCAAAATTGCCTATAATTTGATTACTAGACAAAGCTTTATATTTATCAGTCCAATTCAATCTATCGGGACACTCATTAATGATGTCTATGTCTTCACTTGTAAGTTCAATACTGTTATTTAGGTCAATATCATTGTTTTTTATATCTCCTTTTCTTTTGCCTCTTAAATACCTGTATGTTCGATATACTGGAAACTTAGGATGCATCAACTTAATACTTTGTAAAACTTTTTGGACATTTAAATTATACTTTACATCATCTATGTTACATAGATGAGTATCTTCATTAAGGTCTAGCAGCTGTTTATATCTGGTTGTATCAATATTTGTTAGATCAATAGAACTGATATCATCAATACTATAGTCTAGTGCAGGCTGTTTTTGAGGTACTTGGTCTACATTCAAATGTAATTGTTGTATATGCACTACAACTGGAAAGTCACTTGAGAGTGTACGAGTTTCCTTTTCCTGCTGAATTATTTTCTTTAGTTTTTCTGGTACTCCACTTTGGAGAAACTTTTGTTTTGCTTCTAATGCAGCAGCATCTAACTGTTTTGATGCAAAGATAGGGGCCAATTTAACAGCTTTAGAATTAATGCCTTTCTCTTCTTTAGGCTTCTTTTTTTTATCATGCGTTTTCACATTTTCTATAGAAACAGGTTCGGTTTTTATATCAATGGCAACGGCAATATTATCATTGTTATTTCTAGAACATTTTTTCTTCTTAGGTGTGAATATATGTAGCTCTTCATCTGTACTTGACAGACACACATCATCTGTATATTTGACAGGTCTCTTGATTGACCTCTTTGGTCGTCCATCATTACTCAACACAATTGCATCAGAGGCTGGAGGTTTGTTTAGTTTAGGTTTCTGCTTCTTTTTCTGTAAATCACCATTTGGCTCTATACTTTTTGATTCTATGCTCTCAACACACATTGGGGTTGTATTATTTGTATCAGAAAGGACTTCACAGTTCTCTATATTAGTATCAACTTCATCATCCACCACTATAGAATTCTTTTTAAGGCTCAATTTCTTCCTCCTGTCTTTCCGTTTTGATTTGACTTGTAACTTCACTTTAATGAGTTTCTGATTAACAGAGTCGTCTGAAGAAGGCTCAGGTTCTTTGTCAACCTTTTTGAAATAACTAAGCATACTTTCTTTTTTCTTCAACGATGGGGATAGCTTTTTCAAGAATTTCTCATCTTCTTTTGGTATTTGTTTATTTTCCGGACTAACAAGCACTGGATCATTCAATGTGTTAAATATATCAACTATGGTATAAGCTTTTGATTTCTTAACAGCTTTGTTACTATCAAGAGTTACTGCTTCTGATCCATTGCCATTTAATTTCGATTTATCGGATTCTTTTCCATTCGTTACATTCTGATTTAATTTTGATGGTTTGGTCTCTTTTAAAATCATATTCTTTAACCTTTCAGCTCTTTTATCCATTTTCTTTTTAATAATCCTGTCTTGATGTTCTTCCATTTCTTTGTTCTTCTGATATCCCTTTGCAACTGCCATTTTTTCAAGTAATAGCTTTCTCTTTACCTTATTATTTTTGTTTTGTAATGCATCTTCATCTAGTTGGTCATTTTTTTCAATACCAGGAGAATTGCTACCAATAGTCTTGTTCCTGGAGTCCATTAAAAGTTGAAAAGCATTTGCATGCTTCTTTTCTGAGGTGTTTACATCTTGCACATTATTTATTTCTTTGTCATTGTCAGTTATAGTTGAAGGGGGCACACACTTAGCTACTTTAATAGATTCCTTACGTCGTACCATTTTGGTTAAATAATTTGTAGGTTTAAATTCACTAAAATAATCCACTTCAATGTTTTCATCTATTTTGTCTTCTTCACCATTTGGAGATTTGATTACTAATGAAGACAGTAATGTTTTTGACACATCTAGCACATCATTATCTTCGGAACCATCTTGTCTGAGTTTGTATTTCTTCAACTTCTTTTTGAGTAATTTGTTGCATTTCAATTTGATAAAGACTTCTTTAGGCTTCAATACATGCTTGGGCCCATACTTAGTTTTAGGTAAATTACTCTCGGAATTATGCCTGTGTACTGTATTTTTGTGTTCAGCTACTGTAATAGAATCAGCTTCTGCAAAACTGGTCATTCCTTCACTGAAATTAGATGATTTAATCGTTTAAAACAGGGTATGATATGGATATGCGTGGCCTCTAAAATAAATAGTAATATTAAAAGTTACGCACTTCTAGTGTCACAATTTATGTTTCTGAACAATAGAGTAACGCGCATAGATATCTAACGATACTGATAGGACCGATAAAACATGAATACGTACCAAAAATCACTTTGGCGGCATTATTGCATTGGATCACCATTTGTAAATTTTATTGACATAATTTTTGACATATTATGATATCAAACTTTTTAACAACATTATTATATGACTTGACACCAGGTATTTTGAGCTACATTAAAAGCAGCAATTAACGCTTTTTTCTTATTCTTGTGCTTCCTCCACATTACTCGAGAAGTTGAACAAAGTTGGACGAGTACGATAGTGAAGAGCGAACCTCGGCCTACTTCGTCAAAAATATTCTTTGCCTCTGGCAACTTCGCCGACGAACTTTTTTTTTTTTTTTTTTTCTTCTAGTTCTTGGACTTTCTCGGTTTGAGAGTATGCCAAAGTCAAGTAAATTTCATTGTGAAAATATAAATCATTTTCATATTATGATTCTTCTTATGAGCAGCGTATTCATGTATGTCCAAGTTTGGACTAAGTTCTACTCTAGTAAGGCGGTGGTACCTTACTAGGGCTTGCTGTGGAATTCGTCGACAAACCTAAAAACTCGCGTTTCACTGCGCTTTATCACTTTCCAACACTTTTGCACGTTGTCGAACCTTTATGTTTAATAATCCACCATAAATTACACATAAACACTCGAAATTACACTAGTTTTGAAAAATTATTAAAACACAATGTAATGCTTGTCTGAAAGTTTCCCGCCGAATCCGCCGACGAACTTCGTTCAACTTCGCGAGTGGAGGGAGCATAATGCTCAAGTTGTTGGACACGTCCGATAGTGTAGAGGGGCTCCTCGGCCTACTTCGTCAAATTTTTCTTTTGCTTGCTCTACATTACTCGCGAAGTAGAACGAAGTGCGTCGGTGAAGTTGCCCGAGGCAAAGAAAAATTTTGACGAAGTGGGCCGAGGTGCCCCTCTACACTCTCGTAATCGTCCAACTTCGTTCAACTTCGCGAGTAATGTGGAGAAAGCATTAGACTCGGGCAACTTCACCTATGAACTTCGTTCAACTTCGTGAGTAATGTGGAGGAAGCATTAAACTTAGCGAGTAGTATAGAGAAAGCCTTACGTAACAAGGCAGTATGGTCTCAGATACCTTAGCTGACTCTGTGTGAAACCGATAAATTAAATAACAGCCTTGACATTTGACAATTTTGACATTGACAGCTCGAGATTTACGATCTGACGGCTGAGCTGAGCTGATTGCTTTCGGAAATTTTTGATCATCGTGCAATTGTATTTTGCTTGCGGGCCAGGCTTAGTCTGGAAATATAGAAAAATGGCATCGAAAGCTTTTGTAACACCAATAGTCCGCCATGTTACTGTAAGTGTCTTCATTTTTTTTTACTAAAATGTTCATCTACTATTAATTCAAAGGAGAAGTGAACCCTGATACGATCTGTCAAACCCCTGTTATGTAAACCATTTGTCAATGAAAATTGTAGGTGCTATGCCTGCTGTGAGCAATTTTAAAATGTGTCTTTCGGTTCCAGACGAGAGGTTATGCCCAGGCGGCTACTCTCACCAGGAACGAGCCGAAGATCTCAAGTGCGGTGCTACCCAATAAGACATTTGTTGCCGCTTTTGACAATGGAGCTCCTGTAGCTCGGGTTACTCTTGCATTCAGGTAAATGTTTAGACTTATTGATACTACTGCTACAGCACAATGGTAGTGTATTTGACATGTCCCTTACCTAATTTTCAAAGTATGTGCTGTGCTTAGTTCAAGACTTGGCACTATATAAAATATGTGCTTGTAATGACCCTCACAAAAAAGCCTATAAGGAAAACATTACTAATTATATTCTAGATTTATTTGTTCATACTTTGTTGGAAATCACTGATTTCTAACCTTGAAACATGAATATGCTGTATGTTTTATAATAACCTTATCCTATGGAAAATTATTCCCTTGTTGCCCTTTTTTTTATGTGTAGACATCCTCATGGATGCTATGAATGACTCCTACAGACTGAAACAACATGGTGCTGTTCCATCTGTCTACAACAGGGTGTTCCTTATTTCCTTTAGGTAGAGTTAATTAAAATTTGGCCTTAACTTTTCTGTACTTAGAGTTATGAATTGAAGCATTTCATCATGTAAAGATGGCAATTTGTATTAAATTATAAATTGCCAAATAGAACACAGACAATATTATTATATTATGAAATTGTCATAAAAGCTTGAACATTATTAACATTATATTTCTATGATAATTACACTGTATTTCATTTCATAGATTTTTTTTTATATTACTTGTTATAATTTGCCATTAGTCTGCAAGTTTGAACAAATATTCACCTTTTATATTCTAACTACTACTAAACTGTGTAACATCCTACAATTTTACACTCACAATAAATTGCAAACAGGACAAAACAACTATTTATTGTACTCTATAATTATTGTGATTCACCCAAAGATGAATGTTAATTACAGTTTGGTGTCTTGTTGAGGTTTATTTAACCCAAGTTAACCTCACCGTTAATGGTGCACTTTCTGAATATTTCTCACAAGGCTGTGGTGAAGAATGCAAATCCTGAAAGTACTATTAATCACCCTCCTATTGGGATAGGATGAAAATTGAGAGAAAGAAATATCCAGCAGGAAACTACAATAATCTGAATTATGTTTCCAGCAAAATATAATTTCAGATCAGTTAATGAAATAAGTCATTGCCCTTAACCTATAGCACAGATATTGCAATTAATACATTTCAATATTGTCATTATTTGACCTCCTCCCCTGTGTATACAGGGCTGTTAAGATTTTTACTTCCAAATCATGATAAGGAACACCTTCACGAACAATTAGGTAGGTAACTTAGAGGCCTTATAGGCTGGAATGAAATGAAAGATCTTCTAACCCTTCAGAGGTAAATGTGTAATAATATTAAGTGTATGTCTCTATTAGAAAAACAATTTCTGTTATTCTTGTCTACTAAAAATTAAAAAGTCTTTGACACTAATAAATAATGTATGCTACACATCATAATATTCAAATTCCAGGGCTGGAGCACGCTACGAGCCCCAGACAGAGCTGGGAATCTCCCATGTCCTCAGGTCAGCTGCCGGTCTCACAACTAAGAATGCCAGCAGTTTCATACTCGCTCGTAAACTGGCACAGCTCGGTGCCTCTGTTGCTGCTTCTGGAGACCGAGAATTTGTATATTATACTCTTGAGGTAAGGTGTGTTGTTGAAAGGGAGAGAATTACACAACTACTTAAAATGATATAGATGTCACTAGTTACTTTTATACGACCGCTTTTCGCATTTTGCCCTATTTCTATCTATTCTAATGCATTGAAAAATCACTTATCTGACTTATTCTTTTGTGTCCACGTATCTCTCTCTCTCTGATTACTGTTATTTCAAAGTGTAAGAAGAAAATATGTGAAAGGCCGTCAATAAATGTGTGTAGTCCCTAAATGATACAAAACACAATAGTCAAGGAATGAGGAATTTGTAAACAACAATAGCATTTTGAAATTTCAGGCTTCTCAAGACAATATGCCAGCTGCCTTGGAACTATTGAACAATCTAGTGTCTAGCCAAGAGTTTAGACCATGGGAGCTGGATGACAATGTCTCTCGTCTCAAGTATGACATTGCTGCCCTTTCGCCTCAGGTATGGTATTACAATCTACCATCATTTTATAATACTTTTTGTACTTTACGTTTACCTAACTGACGACTGTGGTGAAGCCTAAAAGTGTATGTTTCTATGAGACCATTTCCCCAGCATTCCATGAATTGACCGTGCGGGCGCTGGATTCATAGCTTGGTACAGAGGGAAACACTGTGAGTGTCATGTCCTTTGAGCTTTATTCGTATCAATGCGAATAATTTTAGATTTGCAAATCATAGAAAGCTATGCCTCCTGGCTGCAATTAGTGGACTCAAGTCTTACTGTGAGAGTGGCCCCCAATCACTAGATGCGCCACGGCTTTATTTGATCGCCAATTGATCATCCTTGATAGTTTAGGGGCAGCATAAGTTATGAACTTGTCATTGGGTAATTATTATTTGAACCCGTTATTAACTGCCCAATCTCATCTGATATCTTTTTTATATCAAGCTCGCCAAATTGTCGTCGTCGCCAGCCTGATGGAAAGTCATGGCGCATAGATTATAGATTGCTATAAAACACAGTATAAATGCTTTTTTATTTTTAAGTTTTTTGTTTTCAGGTCCGTGCTGTAGATTTGCTACACAAGGCAGCATATCGCCGTGGCCTGGGCAACTCTCTGTTCATATCACCAAAGAGGATTGGCAAGATTTCTTCTGAATCTCTGCAGCATTATGCCAGCAACACTCTATCATTGAACAATTGCGCGGTCGCCGTCGTTGGAGACACTTTGGTACTGTATTAATTTAGTAATATTTATGTTTCCATTAGAACAGTTTTCAAAAAAAATAAGTTTATTTACAACCTGTTTTTGAAAATCCCATTTTCACCCATTCGCTACCTTTTAAACTCGCCAGCTTGTAATCTCGCCCCGCGTCATCTAGGGTTTAGCGGGGCTAAGAAATATTTCACAACGCTTTTAGGATCCAAAAATATTTATTAAAATGGAAATTCTAACATAAAATTATTATCATTACAGGACAAAGCGAATGCAATTGGGCAACTTCTCCAGTTGCCTCAGAGTGGGCAGCCTGCCAGTGAACCCTCAAAGTATTTTGGCGGAGAACTCAGGTGGGTCCACATATTATCATCTATTGACATTTATTGTTTGTTCATTTCGTACTACATATTGCCCGTGGCACCGCCATCGCCGTTACTATTTCACTTATGAACATTCCTAGTGTAGAAAACAACCGGACCCCAGAGCCTGACCTGTAAAAAAAGTTTAAGGAGAGATAAATATAAAATAAATTTTTATTTGCCCTTTTTTTGGTACGGAACCCATTGTGTGCCTGATTCTACTCGCATTTCACCAGTTTTTTTTTTCAAGTCTACATCATACGTTGGGCCACGAGCGCTTCTATAGCTACTTCATATTAATCAGAATCACTTTACGAGTAGTTTTATTGCTCCCACACAATAAGAGTAAGCCGTCACTGGAAGTCTATAACCATTCTTGAATCCAGACCAAAATTCCAATATCCAATACAAATACTACCCATCCAATCTTCAGTCCAAGCACAATCCCATCTGTAACCATATAAGTATTGTTTGCAGGAAGGAGATGGGTGGTGACTTTGCCCACGTCAGCATCGCTGTTCAGGGCGCACCGGCTGGTACTCGGGAAGCGCTCGCTTTAGCTGTTGCTGCCAAAGGTACGATATATTTACACTATGGCTCTATTAAATATAATTGGATATCCTCCCATTCTCTGTTTTAGTGAATTACACGCGTAGCTTCCAAGCCGATTGATCTATCCGGAAACTTGATATACAGGGTGAATTTTTGAAAAGGGCTTGGATGGCCAAATCCAAAACTATAAGGAATAGCGAAAAATGCTCAAAGGAGTCACGAGCCCGATTTTGATAAAACTTAAAACCTCATCATTAGATTTTTGAAAAACCAATAATCCTAGCTGGTAATCGAACCTATTGATTTTGAAAAAAAACCACACCCTTTATTATTACACCATACGATAGTGTTGCTATTAGGGATCTTATTCTGGATCTGTATATTGTTCAGGATAATTAGGAAAGGACGGACGGCACTTGGAAAAAAACATCGCTTGTAATGCTGTTTATACCGTATTAACTTGGCCGTGAGACAAATGTTAACAAAATTTATTTACAAGTTTATTACTTTTCACACTCAACTAAATATAGATGGCATGTCGAAGATTCCTACTTATACTCTGTACAATATAGCTTGATCTCTGTGACAGTTCTACAAACGTAAACAAGAATAGACTTTATGTCAACGGCATAAAGCTTTTGTGGTTGAAATGCAGAGAGTGAGAACACACAGAGGTGCAAACTGTAAATAACAACTTTATGACATTGAAATAAAAGTCAAATTTGTTTACGTTAATATAACTGTCACAGAGATCAATCTATATTTTACAGAGTATAGTCTTGTCTTATTTTACTTTCACATTTTTATCTATTAAACACACAATTCCACATTTTTCGCGCCACTCGGCTAAAAACGTTTGACAACTTCTGCTTTCTTTGTTTATGTTTTATCTCACGGCCAAATAAATACAGTATAGTAAGTGTTTTGTAAGCAGTCATTGCAGTATTCAACTTTGCTATGGATGGTCCTCGGATAGGTGATCACTTTGTGACATTTCATTTGCGAGCGCTTCCGAGCTTCGGAAGCCATTGGTCCCGGTTGTCAAAAACATGCCATGCCAACAAGCCAAGTTGAAGGTCTTATGGGCGAATTGATATTACCACCTGATCAACACGTCAATAGGCTTACCATCTATTACGTGGGCCAAAAAGCTACAAGGTGAAATGTGGGCGTATACTATACCTTGCCTACACCTTCGCAGATTAAGACCTGACTGAATGTATGTATACATAGGTAAATTTAACAGTGCAAGCTAATATTCGCCTAATTGTAGAAGGCGTTTGTTAAATAGTTTATTTTGTATTAACTAACTCACTTGGTTTTGCCAAACGCCTACAGACCCCTTTTGAAGAACCCCATAACTGGGCCCACCAGTTATGGGGTTCTTCAAAAGGGGTCTTAGAAGGTTTTGACAGGGTCAGCAGCGCGAGTGTGGCGCCTCCGGTGTTGCAAACGTTCATAGGCTGCGACCACCACCAGTCCCTCTGGTGGGCCGTATGTTTGTCGGCCACCTTAGTGATATAAAAAAAGTACCCGAGTCGAATTTCAAATTCATTCACTTCGTCCAATTTTCTTAAAAAGGGCAACAAATATTTCGCTTCATAAGATAAATAACTCTAATTTCAGCTCTAGGCTGCGGTCCAGTCATCAAATGGGGCTCAGACAACTCTGTGCTAGCCAAAGCTATCGGCAACATCGGACCTTTTGCTGCCGCCGGCTTCAACGTGTCCTACTCCGATAATGGCTTGTTTGGCGTTGTGCTTACCGTTCCTAAAGATGAAGCTAAAAACGTAAGTTTATACTTTAACTACCTGATGCCCGCAAATTTCATTCCCGTTCCCGCTTCCCGTGTTATTCCAGACTACAATGTATCTCTGTACCAAATTTCAGTTCGATCTGTTCAACCGTTCGAGCGTGAAAGAATATTAGTAAGATTGTAAGATGTGTGTCCCATAGAAACCAAGTATTTTCATTAAATTTAGGGAAGAATCATTAATGATGAGATCGAATACGTTTACATAATCATTACTAAAATAAATCTTTCAGTAATAGGATCCCGTTTTGACCCTATGGCCACAGATTAAATAATAGTTACTACGTAACAGATACATCACTCCCATACTTAACCTCAAAAACATTAGCTATAACATATCGCTTCAGTGGAAAACGTTCTCTACGACGTATTCCGAGAGTCGAGATTCGTGCGCACACCGTATGATTGCGTCATCGAGTGACAACAATTGACAACACTAGGGTTGTAAGCTAGGAACAAAAATACATATAACTTCAAAAAACCATAAACAGTGTCTAAAAAAACCCTTAATTATATTTTATAGCTTCTTCTTCTTTACGTAAGATAAGAATTATATTATTACTAAAGACCGTATTCTTAGCATTCCATGGATTCTCCGTGCGGGCGCCGGGTCCATAGCGTGGCACAGAGGGGGAACACCCCGACGACGTCTGGGACTTGCGACCCATTCGAGTAGGTTTAGGGTGGCCACCTTACTATGCGCATAAACGATCACCTTCCACCGTCAACAATGTTCCCCCCCCCCTGCCCAACCAGATTTGGTAAGATCCTATCAATGCCGCTTTGGATACGCGTTTTAGTAAAGAGCTTACTGAAGCTCTTGGCAATCCAAGGTCCTTAAATAAATTATACAGGGATTTAGCTGGAATCCCCCTTGCTCCTACTTCTACGGCATAGAGTTTAACCATATAGCCATTTTTGGTTAACTCATTGGTCAAGTCAAAGTATTTATTTGTCTTCATGGCGTGGTCCTTCGGTATGTTGGTCTCCCACGGCACCGTCAGCTCCACGAGCACCGCACGCCTGTGTATCCTCGAAAACAGGAATATGTCGGGTCTGGATGACGAGGCACATACATCCTCCGGGATTTTGTAGTGTTTTTCATACGTGTCTGAGAGTATAGTCCAATCGGCGGCAGCCATCAAAATTGAGTATGGCTTTAGAGGTACCTACTTTCTTTGAACAGCCTTCCTTTAGGCCGAAAACTGCATGTCAGCGGGAGCGGGGCGGGAGCGGCGGCGACAGCGGGGCGGGGCGGGGCGGGAGCGGCGGCGACAGCGGGGCGGGGCGGGGCGGATCGTGACCGAACTTGATCTCAGCGGCCGGATCGCTTGTGTCGCGGCGACGAAGTGTTGGGTTTGGCGGTAACCCGGCAACCACATCTTTCGGAACGGAGTGCTTTTGTTTCGTATGATTTATTGTAGGCAAAAAAAGATTATTGATCTTTACAATAAACAAAGAAAACAAAAACGCGATTTTTATACTAATATTATAAAAAGAAAAGATTTGATTGTTTGTTTGGCATCTAATAGGTCCGAAACTACCGTCTACTCCCACCTGTTCTGTTGAGTAGTTCTGTTAACAGAACTCTGAACCAATTTGAATAATTCTTACACTACTGTTGGGAAGTAACATTATCCCAATATGTGTTCCCAATGACCTATCAACTTGTGATTATGTACTTTTTAGGATTCCGTACCCAATGGGTAAAAACTGGACTATATTCATGAGATTTTGCCGTCCATCTATTTGAATGTTCGTCACGATACTGTATATCTAATACTAGCTGACCCGCGCAACTTCGTTTGCGTAAGAGAGAGAGAAATAGAAAGGTAAGGTCCCCCGTCGCTTCTATTCTTATCGCGTGGTTTTCTGTCGCGTGTATCCCGTTGTATTTTTTGGCACAAATTGGATTTTCATTAAAATGGTTATTGTAAACGAACCTAATTCGAAGCACTATCAGTAGGGTGTTACGGGATATGTTACTTTCCCGTGACTCTACTGGATGCCAAGGGAAATATAGGTTGTCATGCAGCAGCGTCACTTGTTACAAACGTTCATTATGCGAATTAGTCCGCTACAGTAACCAACCATCAGGTGGACCGTAAGCTTGGCTGCCATCTTAGTAGTATAAAAAACTGACCAAGTACGAAGCGGACTTGCGCACAGAGGAAATAAATAAAGAATAAAGTATAGATAGGAAGAAAGTCCCTTAATGAGTTCCATTCAGAACAACGGTTGGCCGGTTTAGTTGGTCGGAGTGAAAAGACAGAGGGTTCCGTACCAAAAAAACAGCATAGCATCACGTTTGTTGGATTTGAGCCCCCTTAATCCCCGCCCCCTTTTCTGACGTTGAAGGGAAAAATTCCCGTGGTTCACCTGGGTGAACTACGAGGTGGACCACGGAAAATAAAGGAGTATTTGTTGTCATAGTGGCTACAGAAATACATCATCTAAAAATTTCAGCTCTCTAGCTATCACGATTCCTGAGATACCGCCTCATGACGGACAGATAGACAGACAGCGAAGTCTCATAAATAGGGTTCCGTTTTAAGGGCACGAACCCTAAAATCGTTTCTTTGTGCGCAACTATGCCATTAATCTAATTTCAAGGTTCTAGATCTCGATCAGGTATCTAAGTCAGTTTTTATTTTTATATCAATCAAATCAGCTAATTTACGTCCTGTGCCTTCAGCATCCAGCCTGCGACCTCTTCTAGGTCCTCGGTCCATCTAGCGGGTGGACCAAGTCGCGATGCCCGCTTTGGAACTCGTTTGCTCCATCTGCCGTCGTCTTCTGTGGCCAGCCCACGGCACTTTACAGTACTGTTTTGATTAATATTTGATATAATTCTGACTAAATAAATCAAAATACGTGCTTTGAGCGAAGTAAATCTATATTTTTGTAAAAATTGATACCTAATGTCTTTTGTTAATTGGTTTAGAGAGCATTCTCTGCTTTTGCTAAGGAATTGATATCTGAACTTATTTCTTTCTCGTATTTCTGGATTGTGTAAAGGTCTTCACACTTTCGAGGCTGAGGCAACCCGTACTAATACAGTTTCTCCTATTGTGACCAGACATTTACTGTAGATTTCATCTGCTAAATGTTCATTTATAACACCTCTGATCGTTTGTATTATCCCTCTAAAAAATAAGAAAGTAAGCGAAGATGGTAAAAAATACTCTGTGTTATTCGGATGAACCGTGTACACCTTACCTTGAACTGATCTTTCATGATTCCTAGCCAGCCATGTACAGGTTTTCATTCACACATATGTATTTTTCACATACAAAATATGAAGGCAATTTCGCAAATTGAAGGGCAAAAATCAATAAAATATGCAGTTTTAATAAAATTATTATCAGATTTTTTTTACATTTATCAAAAATAGCGAACATCTTTTTTAAATCGAATGGAGCTGTCAAACATGACAATGTGTCAAATAAAAAATTAAAAAGTACCGACTACGGAGTATTAATATGAACTATGAGGCAAATCCCCCGTAAATATTTTTTAACCCCATTTTAACCATGTTAAAAGATAAATTTCAATAAAATACAAAACACGTCTCCCATTAATTCAGTTAAAGATGTTTCATGCCAAATTTGAAGAAGATCGGACCAAGGAATCACGTTGTCCCATACAAACTTTGCAACCCTTGTTTACCCCCTTAGGAGTTGAATTTTCAAAAATCCCTTCTTATTGCTCGCCTACGTGACATAAGGAGCATTTGTGCGAAATTTCATGGTTCTAGACCCAGCGGTTTAGGCTGTGCGTTGATCGTCAGTCAGTCAGTTCTTGTTTTTATATATATAGATAAAAGAGGCTGCCATACATGCCAACGTTTTTAGGGTTCCGTAGCCAAATGGCAAGAAACGGAACCCCTATATCGTCATGTCTGTCTGTCCATTCGTATGTCACAGCCACTGTTCTGTGAAACTATAAGACCCATGCTATTGAAAATTGGTAAGTAGATGTATTCTGTGAACGGAATTAAGACTTCTACATAAAATTAGGAAAAGCAGTAAGTTTTGGGGGTCTCTATACCTACTCAAAAGAACTGAAAGTCATTTTGATTTTTATCAAACCCATACGATAAAGCGCAAGAGACACTTCCAAAGTGGAAAAAATGTGTCTGTCCCCCCCCCCCCCCCCCCCTCTAAATTCTAAACTAAGAGAATGATAAATCGAAAAAAAAATGTAGGTACATTGCCATAAAAACTTCCAACGAAAATTGGTTTGAACGAGATCTAGTTAGTAGTTTTTTTTGGAACGTCATAATAAACCGCGATTTTCGCTTAGATAATTACTACCACAGCGAAAGTGTTAAAACATTAATCAAAGTTGCAACGAACTACAAGAACTTTTATATTATGGTACTTGCTGCTACGGAACCCTACATGGGCGAGTCCGACTCGCACTTGGCCGGTTTTTTAATATAAAATCACTCTTTGATGTCTAGAAAGATAGAAAGAAAGAAAAATGCGTCTGCCTACCCCTTCGGGGATAATAGGCGTGATCATATTATGTTTGTATTTTTATGACTAACATGTTTCCTTGGCCAAATTGGCGATCTATTAAAAATATACCAATTAATTTTTCCGCTTACATCATACAATAAAATACACAGAGGAACGGCACTACGTCAGCTCAATCGCAGCGATATCGCGCGACTGGCGCTCCCCGCTCGTGCACCGCTGCCCGCCCCGCCGTCGCCCCGCTGACATGCAGTTCACTTCTATGGGACTCCATACGTTACACCGCCCCGCTCCCGCTCCCGCCCCGCCCTCCGCTGAGATGCAGTTTTAGGCCTTACAAACGCAATGTCATTTCTTTTGTTTGTGGTTAATTGCTATATATTTGATGCTAGCAGCTTAGCCCGCGTAAAAGTTTGTTCCTTTTCCCGCTTCCAATAGGAACTTTTTCACGGGATAAAAAGTAACCTATGTGTTATTCCAGACAACAATCTATCCCTGTATCAAATTTCAGCCATATCCGTTAAGCCGTTAGAGCGTGAAAGAGTAACAAACATGCAGACATCGATACATCCACTCTCAAACAGTTTCGCATTTAATTTTAGAATATTAGTAAGAAGTAAGATGTAAAAAAAGCAAGACTAAATAAAGCGAAATTATATTTTACGCGGGAAACGGATATTAGCTGTGCGCACTTCGCTCGGTCTGGCGTGTGGCAGCCCTCTGCCGGTCAGCCACGTTAGTTCTGCTACATAATACTTAGGAGTAGGTGCTTATAACACGACTTGTAGCGAGTGACGGAGGCCTGCTATGGCTGCGAAACTCTGATTATAAAGGTGAAAATTTGTAAACATATTTGTATGTTTGATATTCAATCACCATCTGGCTGAATTTGGTACAGGGATGGATCTGGAAAGACACATGCGCTACTTTTTATCCCGAGAATAAGTTGCGTGAACGGTAGTAAAATTCCACCACAGATGCCAGTGTAATTCTTTTATCTTTTACTTATATGTAAACTTTTATCCATCGTTTCAGGCTATCAAAGGCGCAGTAGGCCTCTTAAAGAGCGCCTCTTTTCCCGTCGATGTCGTCCAAGCAGCCAAGAAACAACTTAAACTGCAAGTTTTAAGCGAGGCTGATGCTGGCACTTCCCTTGCTGAGACTATAGCGGCCCAAGGTCTATACACCGGCAAGGTTTCTACACCTGCCGAGGTTGCCAAGACCATTGAACAACTGTCGAACAGCGATATTGCTAGTGTATGTATATGTTTTTGACGTTATAATCTTTATATACCGGCTGTAGATTTAGTAGTGTGCAATACTTGCACACGTGACTCTACTGCCTACACCCGTTAATATTTTGTGATAAAAAAAAACGTTTTTTTTTTTTCATGTTAAATTTGATTTTATTTGCAAAGGACCTCTGCCTGTACCCACTGACCAATAATACGTGAACATAAATTTAAGTAAGTACTCAATAATTAATAATAAATCTAAAAAGCGAAAGATTGTAAATGATACTCGCATAATGCCTATTTATTATCCAGTGCTATGACCTCTAGCGTCCAGCTGATCGTTTGTAGGTATTAGGTATACTGGCTGCGTTCGAGCGTTCACCGCTCACCTTTTGCCGTTTTTTGGTACGGAACTCGCACTTGACCGGTTTTTCTGTTTCATAGGTTCACGTATTATTAGTCAGTGGAGGTTAGGCAGAGTTCCCGTTGGAATTAAAAAACGAATTCAATATGAAAAAAGACTAAAAAAAAAATTTTTTTTTTTATCACACAGTATTAACGAGTGTAGGCAGTAGAATCACGTGTGCAAGTACTGCACACTACTAAATCTACAGCTTGTATATATATATATATGACTAGCGGACGTCACGCGGTTTCACCCGCATAGCTCCCGTTCCCATGGGAATACAGGAAAACAGTAAAGCCTATGTTCACCGGAAAGAGTGTAACTTCCCAACAATGAAAGAATTTTTCAAATCGGTTCAGTAGTTCCGGAGCCTATTCGTTGCAAACAATCAAATCTTTCCTCTTTGTGATATAAGTATAGATTTGTGTATGTCACTGAACTCCTCCTAAACAGCTGGACAGATTTAATGATTCTTTTCAAATCAGCCCGGCAGATGGCGCTGTAGTCAAAATCTTTCTCTGTCGCAAACGTAGCTGCGAGGGTCAGCTAGCGTCTTATAAATTGATGAACGCTGGCTGCGCGCACAAATAAGTGTCACGTTCCAGCCGAGCGTGCATGCGGGGAAGGCACAATCCGCCTAATCGTATAGTTTACGCATCTATATCTTCCTCCATCGACCGATTAACAAGTACAAAGAGGAATGACCATTCATGGTATCACTTTCAACGAAGTAGTACTTTAAATCGGATATTATGTTAATTACTGTAAATGTATTTTAAGATTAAATTTAACAGTAAAACATCCTTGGTACTAGGGCAAATACAAAAGCACTTTAACAGTTTCTAATGCATTTTCCGCCCTGACAGCCACTAAATATATCATGGCAGCTGTTGACTGAGGGAAGAGCATACCTATTCTAAAATAATTCAATTTATATGCATCGATTAAAACCAATGATCGAACGAAATAAAGAAAATCGAATAACTATGTAAAGAATTACATAGTTATTCTATCGATTGAGATTATAAGAAATCGATCAACAAGCTTCTTTTTTTTATACCACCAAGGTGATAGACAAGCACACGGCCCACCAGAAGGACTGGTGGTCACCCTAGCCTATGAACGTTTGCAACACCAGAAGCGCCACATTTGCGCTGCCGACCCTGTAGAGACCTTCCAAAAACCCTTTTAAAGAACCTTATTAATGTTAGTACTTTGATTATTTATTTATATTTACGACTGGCTGAGCCGCGCAACTTCGTTTGCGTCACCATAAGCGTGAGAAAGAGTATGATATTCATATTATAAAGTAATATAATGTTTCCCGTCGCGTCGCTTACTTTCGTTAGAGCTGATCCGCACACTTTCGTTTGCGTCACTTAAGAGTGGGAAAGAGAGAAGTGTCGTATTAGTATTTCAAAATCACGTTTCCCGTCGCATTTACTCCCATCACGTGTACTTCCGTCGCGGAGCGCAGCGTCGCTAATATTTTAAAACTTATTAAGCAGGTTATTGTAAGAGAATCAATTTAGTAATACTCAATTTTACCAAACTTCAATCATTTACGCAGCGGACGTAACGGAAGCTCTCAAAATAAATATTTTTGTCCTTTTTTCAAAACATTATTCATTGCTGCTCCGCTCCTGTTTGTCTTAGCGTGATGTTATATAGTCATTAGCCATCTTCAACAAATGGGCTACGAAACTGTTAAAAAAGTTTTTGAAATGCAACCAGTAGCTTCTGAGATCCTAGCACAAACAAACTCTTCAGCTTCATTATATTTTTTAAATAAATAAATATTCACGGACATTTCACATAACGCTATCTGATCCCAAAGTAAGCTAGGAATAACCTGCTTGTGTTATGGGTATCAGACCACGTATAATAATACTTTTATATACTTTTAAATACATACATATTATACATAGAAACACCCAGACTCTTGAGACAAACATTTATGGTGACAATTACATGGAACATTTATTGTAAGCGAAACTTAAAAAAATAGACATTTTTTGTAAGCGAACCTTAAAAGTTAGAAATATGCCGTCGCGAACTCTTTCTTTGAACTTTTTAAGAGGAATAATTTTGTAGTACACAAAATTATTTCATTTAAAAGTAGTAACTTTAACCATTTACGCAGCGTACGGTTCGAAAGCCCTCAGAAGGCAAAAAAAAAACCTGTTTTCGAAACATTATTCGTGGCTGCTCCGCTCCTATTCGTCTTAGCGTAATGTTATATAGCCTATAGCCATTTTCAATAAATGGACTATCAAACCATAAAAGAATTTTTGAAATCTAACCAGTAGTTTCTGAGATCCTATTGTTCAAACAAACTAAAAAAAAGCTACAAACAAACAAACTCTTCAGCTTTATAATATTAGTATAGTATTAGTATAGATTCATTAAAGTAATTACGTAATAAACTAATTCAACATTATATAAAGGTGAAATCTTGATTTAAAATAGGAATCGAATTATTTGAAGAGAAGTATCGATTGATTTAACGATTAACTGTCATTATCCACAACTGTCAGCACTATTTGTCAAACGCCGTCCGGCGCCCGCATGCCATAGATCGGTTCATAGTTTCTTTCATTGGTTGTTTCAAAACATCTTTTTAGTAGTAAAATAAGTTAGAATTTACTGCAAGGAGTGTGAAAAGAGTGTACTTTTACGTTTTCTAACTTTTATATTAGGTTGTATTAAATATATTCGTCGAAGTGGCTTTTGTTCGGTTCAATTGTTACATCGCCGGTGGCAGTCATTATGGAAAATATTGACCTAAATCAACACTGCCATTATCCACAGGGGTTTCGCCAACGTTGGTAAGTGTATATTATTATTAATACCAACACAATATGAACTAAACACCTATAACCTATAAATAATGTGACCGACAGTTAGGTCATAATAATGAGCGGCGTTTTCTATTCTTCACTTGCCAAAGCCCCAATTAGGTCCCTAGACGATGTGGTAGCAATCCTAGAAATATTTTTTTGCCAAATCACATTATCTAATAACAAGGGACAAACTACCAAATCTGTGATAAGTGCTGAATTAACTGCAGTTTTCAGCAATAGATTCAAGGGGAAGGTTAACTAGGTACCTATAGTACATACAATACACTATTGTACAAAATAGCAAAGCTGTAAGGGTAACATTGTTGCGCGGGTCGGATGGTTTAATAAATAAATAAACACTTGTTCAATGATCTGATCCCAGGATTTGCTAGTGCATTGTAGCATAATAATTAAAAATTATTTGACAATAAACTGTTTATGTTCTAGATATCACATAACAATACACTGCGCATAGAATATACTATGAATTGTTGCAATCAGTTCTTCAAACTGGAAGGAAATAGCCCAATCATTTGGACTTAGATTTAATATCTGCGGCTACGGCTATGGCTAATTGTTTTATTGTGAAGAAAAGAACATATGGCTCACCAGAATATCTCCCCACTTGGTATGTATTTACTTACAGTTATTTTATATAGACTAAGGTATAGACTAAGTGATGTTGTAATGAGTTCAAAATACAGTAATGTTTTTATTAACATTGTTAAATGCTCTAGTGGACGTAGCTCGCTGAATAAGTAGGTACATTAAAGTGACAGGGGGCTGGCCATATCTTCAGAAAAACCAACTGTTGATGGAGCAAATGAGTTCTAAAGTGGAATCTGGCATTCTAGAGTAGGACGTCCACCCGCCCGATGGTTGGACCTGGACCAACACACTAAAAAAGGTTGCAAGCTACGACTGGATGCGGAAGGTGATTCTATTAGTTATTTAAACAGTCTATCTAATGTTGTATTTATTTTTCTCTTCAAGGTCCTCACCTGGAGAAAGTATGCACAGCTATTCAAAGTGGCCTAGAATGGCAGCACAACAACATTCACTTCACAATTCCAACCATGTGGTCCATGCAGAGCATCTGTATACAAGAAAATGCAGCTCTACCATCATCTCTACCACCAGAACCTTGGTATCAGCCACAAGTTAGGCACAAGGAACGAACATAAATTCAAACATATACAAACTTGAAGCTATACAATGACTGTTGGAAGGATTAGCACTAAAATGCCAGACTTCAGTAATGTTCATACAGTTCAATAATCTGTGCCACTATTGACTAGGAATAAGTGCTACTCAGTTCTATGATCTATTGAATATTATACATTTAGCACTTAGTATCTATATGCCTTCATTTAAATTAAGGACTGGTGACAGTAACGAAAGGTTGACTGGGTTATTTAATATATCCAGGACTACACGTTATTGCTACATGAATAAAGCTAGAGATATTTGGACTGAACAATTAGTGCCACGGTATTTGGGTAAAAGTCACATGACTATCTGAGATGGCTTTTATGGAAACATACTATGCCTATTAAAACTAAGCCGGCTATAATTATCTGTGTGAATAGTTATTATGTATAGCAGTCATTTGACTCTGAAGACACTAGCACCATGCTATTGGTGAGCACCATATTATATGACCTGTTAATGTGACTTGATGAATTAAGATATAAGCACCTTAGAATGGGATGTTCCGTTACTTAAAATACTGGTGCTACAAGATGTTCTGTCATTTAACTTTGTTATTTAAGATGCTCTTTTATTTAACTATGTAACAGAATATCTTATGATAGCAGTTATCATGACATATTCTATTCACAGATTATAGAACTTAAAGACAGATGGCGTTATCATCAAGAAAGTCAGGCCATGAAAGCAGAATCGAATATTGAATCCAAAAATGAGTACTGTAATGTGGCAGTGCTGAACACCATCCATAAGTAACGAATGATTTCTTATGTGCAGCGAATAATGCCGTCATATTATGACGGTGTTATTCGCGTATTCACTTCTAGAGATGTAGTGAGGGTGTAGTGGGGCCCTACCAACACCATCGGGCCCAAGTCAACCTCACGTGCAAGCTCGTGCACCTGCTGAACAACGGACGAGGCTCTGACGGCGGCGGTCCATTTCAACACGGCGATGGGCTCACCACCTGTCACGTGGGACCGAATTGTACACGGTGAAATGTGGGCCGGTATAGGCCTCTGCCTACCCCTTCGGGGATAAAGGCGTGAGTATATGTATGTATGTATGTATGTACTTCTAGAGATATACAGTACTTACTCACGTTTGGATTTAGTATTTGCTTTCACCTCACTTTCTTGTTCGGTAAGCATCTCATTTCTTAGTTCTATTACTTGTGATTCTAGTAGGCCTCAAATTGGCTGTCAGCGGTGAGTGGGACGATGTCTACTAATGCGAGAGCGAGGCCCACGCGTACAAGTGAGTAGGCGACTTCGAACACACGATAACAAACTCACAGAGTGTGGTGTGCATTATATGCGAGCACAGTGCCGCCGCCCTCTCTTGTGCTCTGCGCGCTCTAGCATCACTTTGCCCCGCTCGCCGCGCCGCGGACATCCAATTTGAGGCCTTATTTAAGATAGTAGTAGCTAAACACCTACCTACTGAACCCTGAAACATTTTCTACCTAATAGAGTAGTCACGGAATTAAGTTGCCTGAGCATGTCGTGGGTGCACCCACTGTTAATGCATTCAAAAACCGTCTGGACAAAGTCTACAGATCTATCGATTAGATACACACACACACACACATCAGCTCACTGAGTTGCCAGTGTGCTTAGTTAATATAATAATAATACTGTAAATTCAATAGTCAGTTTCTTCAGGAGTTCAATTTGCCATCCCTAACGGACACGGTCATCGAAATGTTATTTTTGTCACTAGTTTTATATTATGCTCACATATTTAAGATAGTAGTACCTACTGTAAAAGGTTTGTTAAACATGTCACCTTTTATAATACTATTGTCTTTTCTATAAGGAGTTTGGTGTGAGTGTCACAGAATAAATGTTCTGTCACAGTCCTATTAAATATTTACTTGCCTATGAAAATGTATATTATGTAGCAATACCGCCATCAATAGTATGTTCTCAGCGCACCATTGGTTGTTATTTACAAATAAATAATTCATATTGTACTGAATTGTATTATTTATTACTAATAATTTGCATTCTCATTAAAGCTGTGGTACTGTAACTTTTGAGAATGCAATCAACGCCAGAGTAACTCACTTGCAATTGATATGCTTTCGCTGTATGCTGTTTTTATTAGCATTAGTTATTAATATCCTTTTTAGTGCCTGTGTTACGCTTTTGTTGATGTTGGAGAATCTAGAATCCCACCTTACAAGAACATCTGCACCAAAGCCTCCGCTGGTCAGCAAGTTCACCACTTGCAGTTGACGTTGACCCAAAAAATGTCAGGAACAACGCTCGGATGATGATAATTACTTGCCACAAGTATAACCAATAATTAGCTTCGACTATCCATTTATCATTTGGAACTCAATAGGTAATCAAAAAGGTATTATTGAACTCTTTGTGGCCAATAGTACAGAAAATAAAGGCATTCCACACCTAATCTAATGTACGATTTGCCATGAAATCCGGAGTGTCACATAATAATTTATTTTTATTTCTTAAAATACACGATAATACCATCACGACGCAGGTTTTTTTTCCTTGGTACCTCAAACTTCGAAGTGATACGAGCTTCCATAGTCATTTAAACATCGCCCTTTAATAACTGGTTGCATATGACGTTATCACCTAACTTTATAGGCATCCTGTGTTTTAGCCATTGACTTTAGGCAGTTTGCTTCAGCGGCATCATACAATTTAGGTACTTCGCTCAAGAGGGAAGTTATCGTCCATAAACCGACTATCACAACTACAACCCCGTTTTTGAAAGGGAAAATTTTTGCACGTTTATTGACACCTTAAAACCGACGCTGTTACCGACAAACTGTTCGACCTATGCAGGTTGGGAGGAATACGAGATCCGGGCCTAACCGCATGTGACTGCTGCGACGCCGGGCAGTCCATGATGCAATGTACTTACATGTCCCCTTTGCCCTAAATTCTGTTCTAAAGCCGATCTCATTGACGCTGCCTGCAGAGCGGTTGAGATGGCAGAATTTGATGCCAAAAAAGTAAAAAAAAAAATACACCTAAGTACAAGCTGACCAGCGCAACTTTGTTTACGTTATAACGTAGATACCGACTGCAACGCCATCTGTCGAGCTGATTTGTGAATCTAAATCCAGGGCGCCACCCAAACGCATACAAAAAGTTTCATTCAAATCTGTCCAGCCATTTAGGAAGAGTTCAGTGACATACACACGTACAGTAGAATTATAGATATAAAGATAAATAAAAGAATACTGTTTGAAGTGATTTCAATTCACAACAGAAAATGCTACGGTTGCTGGGTGACAGACAGTACTGTCTCAATACTAGGGTCCCGTTTAGAAGCACTTATAGCTGAGGTGTAAACTGATTTCGCGGTGGATATCGAATGAAAGTAACGGCGGTGTCACTCTTTCGCAACGCCCAGGCCGCCACCTTTTATCAGAGTTAGATACGTATCGGAACTCGGATTTTTACAAAATAATTTTGTGTTATTAATTTAATCGCTCGTGCGGTCGTGCGTGAAGCGCTCGTGGCCCCGCGGACTCAGTGTTCTGTAAACGATCACTGCAGTAAGCAACTTTCACTATGGCCGGTCCATGTGTGGGTGACCATCCATGTGATCACTTTGTGACATTTAATCAGTCGTTAAGCTAAGTTGAAGGCTTTATTTCAACAGCAGACAGTCACAACCTGCGCCTGTCCATTTAAACACGGCAATACGGCTCACCACCTATTACGTGGGACAAATTATACAAAGGTGAAATATAATATGCCTCTGCCTACCCCTTCGGAGATAAAGGCGTAACGTATTTCACATCTGCCAAGCAACCCTTTAGGTACGTAATCTGATTATATTTGTACTGTATCCACAGGTACTCTCAAACACAAGCAGAGGCAAGCTATCTATGGGAGCCGCTGGAAATCTTGCCTTCGTGCCATACTTAGATGAATTATAAACGTTACACGCACATAGTTGTTATATAATTTATATTGATTAGCAAGACCATAATGTGGGAAATTACCGGTGTAATACATGTGATTATTATTGAATGTATTATAATTTATTGATCATAAACAATAGACAGGCTCCATTTTTGTTGTTTTATTAAACCACCACTCTCCCCCCATTAACCACTTTGTGGAAATTTCACGAAAAATTCTAAATCTATGGAAAATTCCATCTATAAGAGTGTTTTCGTGCTTCGTAAGGCATGTTATATGGTAGGTCCCGGTTGTCCACGTAAAGCCGCGTTAAAGTTCGTATGGACGGCTTGAAACATTTTAACAACCATCGGGTAGTCACGAACTGCAACACGACAGTTTGTTCACGTGGGTCAAAATCCACTATAGTGAAATTTGCCTCTGCGCGCTTTAGCGCTAAATTGATGAATTTAACGCTAAAGTGCGACTAAGTATACAGGGTGAATTTTTCAAAAGGGATTGGATGGCCAAATCCGAAACTATAAGGAATAGCGAAAAATGCTCAAAGGAGTCACGAGCCCGATTTTGATGAAACTTAAAACCTCATCATTAGATTTTTGAAAAATCAATAATCCTAGCTGGGAATCGAACCCATTGATTTTGAAAAAAAATACACACCCTATATTATTACACCATTCGATAGTGTTGCTATTAAGGATCATATTCTGGGAAGTAATTACATACGGCAAACTAAGGGAAAGTGCTCATCTTTCGTATTTTTCTTACGTTATCTGATGAATTGTTCAAAATGTAGACCATTGTTTTTAATACATAGCTGGATGATTCGAGACCTCAACAATCAAACTGCATTCAATATTATTGATTCCGTTTAGAATATTCTCCAAAAAATCATTCTGAGCATGATTTAAAACACGGAATAGTTACGAACTATTCTGGAAATTCGAACGAAATAAATTAAGATACAAAATTTGGGTACAAGAAATATGAATTCCATCAAAACTCTAAACTTTCCTTAAATTTGCCGTATATCATTACTTCGCAGAATTTGATCCTTATCAGCGACACTATCATATGGTGTAATATAAAGGGTGTGTTTTTTTTTTCAAAATCAATAGGTTCGATTCCCAGCTAGGATTATTGGTTTTTCAAAAATCTAATGATGACGTTTTAAGTTTTATCAAAATCGGGCTCGTGACTCCTTTGAGCATTTTTAGCTATTCCTTATAGTTTAGGATTTGGCCATCCAAGCCCTTTTCAAAAATTCATCCTGTATACATGCAGAGGCAAACGAACAATTTTTTGTCATTCAGGATTTGGTGGTTTAATACTAAACCACCAAATCCTGAATGACAGAAAATATGGTCGTGTACTGCAGTCATAGCTAAATCGACTATACTACTCGTAAGTATGGTCGATTTAGTAGGAATCTTCCCATAACGAATGCTTAGATGTGTAAACTGTTGGAATTTTGCATAAAGGTATGAATTCGAACTCGACCGCAAGCACTTCTGCCGCTAAAGTGCGGCGCTGCAATGCTGCCTGCCGCGTGTCGCGCTGCACGTGATGTTATCCTTTAACCTTTAACTGTGGACGTGCGGTCTCACAGGCCGCAAGCAGTTTGTGAATCACGTGCATCTCTCTTTCCGCGTACCCCACACGTCTGTCCGTCTGCTGCTTCGGTTTAAGTGGCAAAACGACTGTAGAGGAAGAAGGTTGCGTCGCTGGATGCATATTTCGTAAGTAATAACGCTTTAAGTTTTGGTAGCGGTCCGTGAGACCGCACGTCCACGATTGTGTGATAATTTGAGCAGATGGTGATTTTTTTTGTGCTACATTTTTTAATATAAAATGTCAAATATCGATTGCCTTAGTACATCTACATCCAAAAGAACTTTTAAATCATCAATTCCACCTAGTACGAGTAAAATATTGCGATTAGATGAACAATTTTTTGAAGACTACCTCCAGCGATTGCTTTTAGGATCAGATCAGTGCGACAACAATGAGGATGTGGATGATTGTTTATTTTATGAAGATGACAATAAAGGAAAAAAGTGGTAGTACTAGCAGAGTTGGTGGTGATTTAGACACTGAAGGTTCAGATTACGAAACATACCTATTTCAAAGTTACGGTCCTAGAAGTACCTATTACTATGGTAAAAATCGCTATAAGTGAACTGCAGAACTACCTTCCAGGCGAGTACGCACTTCACAACATAATAATTGTTGAGCACATTTATTCAGCTTCTTACTCAGGATGAAAAGAAAGATCCTACCGGTTGATATCTGGAATAACTTTTTGATGAAAAAATGCAATGCTCAAAGACATTGTGCAAAAACTGGCAACAAATATGCACAAGTTGAGGGGTTGTCAAAATTTTTATGTTTTGTTATAAGAAGTGATTTTAAACTTTTTTACATTCCTTATTCTTTATATTTTTTTATAAAAGTAGTCAAACTGAGTAAAACTGTAATTTTCCTTAGCTAATCTTTTCATAAAGTGATCGCTTATAAAAAAGGCAGAGAAGTGCCTCCAATTGTTACATGGTTATATTTTAGTTCAGAATAAATAGATATTGTTTTAAATTATAATTTTTATTTCCACTAAGTAACTCTTTGAAGTATTTAAAATAAGAACTGGTACAATACCTTCTTAACTACATGGAATACAGCCTTTTAAGGTAGCGGTCTATGAGACCGCACGTCCACATTTGTGTAACAAAAATTTCACGTCCATAGTTAAAGGTTAATATTACGATGTTTAATTAAATTATAACGATACTTTTTAACCGACTTCAAAAAAGGAGGAGGTTACTCAATTCCATAGATTTAGGATTTTTCGCTACTCCTCAATTCGACCGTACCTATACTTTTATATATTTATTAGTGTCCGACCGAAACTGGTTTTCCGGCCGAAACCGAAACCGAAACCGAACTTTCGGCCCCAGGGTCAGTTTCGGCCGAAACCGAAACCGAAACCGAAACTCACGTGTTCATATTGAAAAAAAAAAAAAAAAAAAAAAACCAGCCAAGTGCGAGTCGGATTCCGCACCCTTACAAAAATTACGATTCTTGTGTGATTTTTTCTGATTTTAGTAGGTATTTTTTATTATCGGCATCAGAACAGGGTGAGGTGGTGGTGGCAGTGTCTCTTGACATCGCCAACGCCTTCAGCACCTTGCCCTGGAACTGCGTTTGGGAGGCGCTTATTTACCATGAAATGCCTCCATAACTCCGTCGAATTGTCGGGGCCTTTCTTTCCGAAAGGGCCATAACTTACCCGAGCTGGCTAGGACTGGGTCCGCGAGATGTGTCGTTCGGTGTTCCATAGTGATCGGTCTTAGGACCGCTTCTGTGGAACATCGGTCACGATTGGGTGCTGCGTGGTCCGTTGCTCAGAGGTGTCGGTGTAACGTGTTACAACGAAACCCTCATTACAGCGCGCGGAGCAACGCACCGAGACGCAGCCCTGAGGCCACCTGCGGGATCCAGCTTACATATAGGGGGCGTCAGCATCGGCATCGAGCTCTCAAAGTCTCAATGACGTATCTGGAGCTCGTACTCGATAGCCGGTGGAACTTCGGATACCACTTCCGAAGTTTAGTCCCATAGCTGAGGGAGGGGGTATCAGCCGCAATCTCGCGGTTGTTGCCTAATATCAGGAGACCCAACGTTCCCTTCAGGAGACTGTATCTTGGCATCGTGCGGAGCCTGTCCCTATACGGGGCCCCCGTATGAGCGGAGATCCTGATGGCCAAAAATGCGGCTAGATTGCTTAGCCCGCAGAAGGCGACGGCTGTCAGGGTGATCTCAGTTGAGGCGGCATGTCTTCTAGCCGGGACCCTATATGGGACCTGGAAGCAAAGGCCCTTGCATCATTGTTTAAAATGGCGCAAAGAGGTGCTGGAGCGGGGCCATAGGCCTCTTCCTATGAGCAGGTCATGCTCGTAAAAGAGACTGCGGGGAGGAAGCGGGAGAGAACTCTGCCACCCGAGTTCCACAGTCTGCGGTGGCGCCCCATACTATCAGCCTCCATGAACGGAGGCCTGAGGACGGTGACATGGCTGCTTACCGTCTTTACAGAAGCAGGCCTTAGACGATAGCATGACGTGAGAGATTTATCCACGCCCCGCTCAAGAAACGGGATAACAACTGAACAACCCCCCAAAGACGTGACCGCAGTATGCATCATTCCGAGGGCATACTCGGGGTCCCAACCGTAGGCTGTTAGGTAGGATACGCGTGGTTTTTAGTCGGTAGGACTACTGTACAGTGAAAATTTTAGCGATACAACCTCGTGACTAATAGACAGACGGACGGCTAGGCCTCATGTCTCGTTAATAGGGTCCCGCAGCCGCTTTGAGCCCTCCGTGCGAGAGTTCCAAATACTTGACCGGTTATTTTTTCAATAGGTGCAACAAGTTCCACCAAGTGCCATCAATCAACGGTATAAATCTTCTCAAGTGTTCATTTGACTGGTTATTTTTTCAATAGGTGCAACAAGTTCCACCAAGTGCCATCAATCAACGGTATAAATCTTCTCAAGTGTTCATTTCAAAAATATCTCCACCTATAGATGACTTTCTTTTACGTGTGGAATTACTCATAGATGCTATTGCGAACTTCTACCGACTAAAACCACACGGTGCCCTGCTACTAGCTCTTGGCTGGTTATGGTTACATTCTAGAAGTGTATAACTAAAACTGGACAACAGTGAGCCGGACTAGCGCACGAAGGGTTCCGTTCAAGAAAAGCGGCTAAAAATCACGTTTGTTGTATGGGAGGCCCCCTTTTATATTATTAATTTGTCTATTTCTATTGTTTGTTGCTATAGCGGCAACAGAAATACATCATCTGTAAAAAAAACAGTCTAACTATCACGGTGAATGAGTTACAGCCTGCTGACAGACAGACAGACGACCAACGAAGTTAACGGAACCGACAACAAAGGGGTAGGGTTATCTAATGTTCTTAGATCACCTTTTTAGGATTCCGTAATAATTGTATTATTATAACTATTGATTGGAAGTCCTTTGTAAATCTGTAAATCTTCGGTTAGTAGGTAACATATTAACTGGTAGGGCTGACCCCAACCACGTCACAAGCAGTGTCAGGCACTCAAAATTCATGAACACGTGAGTTTCGGCCCGGCCGAAAGTTTCGGCCCATTTTGGCCGAAACCGAAACTGCGGCCGAAACTCGATTTTTTGGCCGAAACTGGCCGAAACCGAAACCGAAACCGAAACTTCGGTCGGTCACTAATATTTATTTTATGTTTGTTCGCGCAGAACTCCGTCGTTTATGGACCGATTAGAATTTTTTTTTCGTTGTAAAATAGATACTCCCAAGGCAAGGTGGTCCCATTATAAGGAAGTCAAGATCTGATGATGGCATTCTGGAGAAATCGAAGGGAACTTTTAAAAATTATAGGGGCATCTAGGACGTTTGTTAATTTTTTTATTAAGGACTTTAAAGAAGTACAACTTAATGAAGGTCTGGAGTCTATCTGATGATGGAGACGAAAGACAGAGAGAGAGAGAATTCCCTAATGATATACAGCAGTTACTTTGTGTTTGGGCTTGATTAATTTGTACCTACAGGTACTTTTAATGATTGTTCTACGAGGTGTGCAGTTACGATAAACATAAAAAAACCGGCCAAGTGCGAGTCGGACTCGCGCATGGAGAATTCCGTCCAACAAAAAATGTTAAGATATATCACCTTTGATGACACGTATGAAAGCCTGCCTACAGGGCCGTCTTAAGGCTATATAGCGCCAGGTCGCACCCTGGCGTTATATAGCCTATATATATCGCGGCTCAGATTGCCCCCCCCCCCCCGATCAACCAAAGAACGCAATAAATTTTTGATGTTTCACTTCTTTTTCTCTAAGATCTGTAATCTATATATATAATGCTACTGCTCCACCTGCGATAACATTAATGTTGATGTCCAACTACTCGATAATTAAGGCATTAAGAATGCGCTTTGGCTACATTAAGGTCACAACGGGTTCACTTATGTTTGCCATAATTTATAATGCCATAATTTCATATGCCATACTGGTATTTGCTATAATTTCATTAGAAATAACGCTTCAGTTGCCATATTCGTGAAATGACTTTCACTAATTCTATTGATCATAATCGATCAAGTGTAATAATACTTTAAATCCATAAATGTATTTGCCATAATTTTTGTGGCAAAAATTACAATTTACACCCTAAACACCTAATAATAGAGGCCAAGGGCGCTCCCGGGACATCCTTCCGAGGGCTTACCCGGGACTCCCAACCACAGGCTGTTAGGCGTTACGTGAGGTTTTTTAGTCGGTAAGAGTCCGGCATAACATGCTCTGAGGATTTTCCCTCACGTAAAATAAAAAAAAAATAAAAAAAAGAGGCCAAGGGCGCACCAAACGTCTTTGGAATGGAGATATTGCCGTGTGCGTCTATACTAATATTATAAAAAGAAAAGATTTGACTGTTTATTTGTTCGTTTGCATCGAACAGGTTCCGGAACTACTGGACCGATTTGAAAAATTCTTTTACTGTTGGGAAGCTACACTCTTTGCGGTGAACATAGGCTATATTTTTTTTAATTCCCTTATTCCCACGGAAACGGGAACTACGCGGGTGAAAAGTAGTGAAAACGCGTGACGTCCGCTAGTGTTAAATAAATTTAATTGTTATGTTAATCGAAATAAGAGCTATCTTATCTTGTATATCGTGAGCGGTATGACACGTGCCAAAAGGCAAAAGTGACAAAAATACAATGGTAATTTAATATGGGCGATGCCTATATTTTTATGCATGTAGTAGGTGTTTATTTGGCGTTAGTGTACCTACGAAACGGGGGAATGGCGTTAATATTGTACTTATGACTTAAAGTTTAATTAGGTAAGGAAATATCGAAATGCTTAGAGCTCGGCCTGCGCCCCCTCGGGCTCTGCGCCCGGGTGCGGCCGCGCCTTTGAACCCCCGGTTAAGACGGCCCTGCCTCCCTAAATATTATTTTCATATACCTAGCGGCAATATAAACATACATGACCTGTGAAACGGGTTATTCTCCTGCTCACATTTCATAATATACAGTACAGCCTGGAGACAGACAGCAAAATCTCAGATAGGGTTCCGTTTTTAACCATTGGGTACCAAACCTTAAAAATATTCAGCATTTTTGTTTTGCTGACGTGGGGAATGCGGTTGTAACGTCATTCCAGCCCGGGGTGAGAGCTGGAGCTGGGTGTGGGGCTCCCGGTCCCGGAAAGGGGCCGTCCTACCTATTAAACCCGGCGGTATTCCTCTCCCCTATAACCGGCCGAAAACCAAAGAATTTCTAAAGATTATTCCCATCGGAAACCGTTCGACGGCTCTCTAAGGACCTGAAAAAAAAACCCAAATTCCACATCGCAACGATTTTTTTCTTTGTGTATGTACCTATTGCAATAATATTCGGATTTTTTTTTTATGAAGCGTGATGAAGGTGAAGTAGGTTTTATTCAATCCTTCAAATAGAATGTTAAATGTCAATTCTAGGTTTTTCTTTTATAAAATGGTAGTAATTAAGAGTCCATAAGACGCCATATGGACTATTACTTTGATTTAGATCTCAGGACTCATGAGGTCTGCTGAATTAAAATTTGAACACAGACAACTTCAGTTCATGAACTAAAAACGCTCTAGGCCCGCAACACGATTACTGATAAAATCCTCGATAGATTTTTGGGTTGAAAATACCTCGATTTTGTGAAATTTTAAGCTAGACCTCGTATGTTATAAGTTGTTTTTATAATATAAAATATTTATAAGAAAGACAATAGTAAAATCTTCATTTGCACTAGAACATTTTTTTCATATTGGTTATAGTTTTTTATAATTAATTTATTTCGTTAAAAGCGCACAAAAACCGATCGCACTCTCTCTTTCTTGCACGCTAAAATGTAGGTATATCTTCTATCTTTTTTTAACAATTTGGCGTCTGGTAGGCTCTTAAAGAATAAAACTCGTTTTGAAAATCGGTATTTTTATCGGTAGGTAGATATATTTTTTCCTGTGCAAATATTTCAGTATATTTTTAAGGAGCTACAGTATTTTCGTAAAATTAAATTCGATCACACTGCCAACCGTCCGTACGGAGTCCGCCGTGGTCCGCTTGTTGTCAGACCAGGGTCTTGGTCCGCTCTGTACCAAATCAGAACGTGTGTACTGTTGAACTGGACCAACTATGATTAGTTGTGTTCAGGCAGGCCACCAATAAGGACGGTCGCTTATTTTACATTTACTACCTACTAGAAACAGACTTTCTCATTGTAGTATTTACCTACCTACTTGTAATAATTTTTTAACTAACTAATTTTAATAAATCTTCAAATACTTTTCATTTCATTTTTAAATATTATATACTTAAACAATATTCAACTTAAATTCTTAGGATACTTCATGTGGCTCAATCACGGCTCAATTCATTGCGTCCGTCCTTCTGAATACAGTTTTCACCCCCTTTATTTTTTACTAGTGTGGCTAAATCACCATGTGCACTCGATGGCGTATGTGCAGCAACTGACGGTCCACCCTGTCCGGTCCGTTCAAAAACGCCGGACCAAATCAGACCGTGTGTTAGTAGTTAGTACTATTATAATAATAACGTCCGCGCGCCGGCCGGACTAGGTACGCTATAGACGGACGGTCGCCGCACAGTGTACTGCCTAGAACAAGCTAGCTGGACAAAAACAACATTGACTATTCTGGAAACTGTTACTGAGGGTAGTTAGAGTATAAGTTGCTAATCATAAATATGGGTAATGTTTTCTATGAAATGTGTCAAAACATTAGTAATGAGGGTAAGTATTTAAGATACTCGATTAAAATGCATTAAATTAGTTGCATTTAAGTTCCTAATACGAAAACATTTGATGTGCTCTCGTTTGTTGTTAAGTTGTGAATTGGTGATGGATTCAATAACCAAGGGTAAGTAGTTTTTTTTTATACTACTATATTCAATGTTGTTTAACGCGTAACCAGTAAAAAAACGTTTGATTTAAAATAAATAACCAAAAAATTTTAAATTTGTAATTTACAAGACGATAAGTAAAAATCCCCTCATTTCCCCGGGCTGTTTTTTTTATTAAACAAGAAATTTATCATTTTAATTTTAAATACATGAACTTTTTTTTGCTCGAATTTGCTCTTTTATTTTTTATTAATATTTTTGTAGGAGGCAGTTTTACTTTATCGAAAATGGTGCTTTTTGAAGAATGGGTGAAAACTTCCAGTGATGGGAGAAATATTGCGCTTTTTAATTTTATTGCGATGAAACATGATCTGGGCAGCAAATCGGAGCAGTCGTTCAAGGACATCAAGGCAGTTATTTCGATATTTTCTGCGAAATTATCGTAGAAATGGGAAAATTCTCGTAGAATTCGGGATCGCTTTCTGTCTTTGAATTAATCGTGGCAAGAGGGGAATATAACGTTTCGTACGCTATAAAACACTGTAGAGCCGTTCCCATCATCTCAACAACCCATGGCTGGCCCTGGAAGACCGAAAGTAGACTTGCAAGATGCCGCTTCCAAGACTAAACGTCGACGTGTCGATGATCTTATTCAATCCCGAAGTTCTGAAGAACTGATCGCTGCTGCCGAGATATCTTCCCGACTATCCTATATAAATATAATATTGTATACCTATGTATTACATAATATGTAATACAGAGGTATTATTAAGAAAGATTTACACATAGTATAAGTATATGTATATTATACATATACTTATATGTGTAAATCTTTCTTAATAATACCTCTAAATTTAACTATTGTTACTTACTTTCAGTAAAAAGAACTATGGCCAGTCTGATCGGGCAGGTCAGCAGGAGTCCAGAAATAATCAAAGATTCCCTAAAGGCGACTAAAGAAATTAAGGAGATTCCCAAAAAAAAGACGGTTCTGTTCCTCCTGAGGTTTTAGATTAAATTTTAGAGGCAACAAGTAATTTAAAGAGAAATGCAGTCCATACGTTAAGTGTTGTATGTCATATAGACTACACTGAAGAAGATTCTTCGGAAGAAGAATTGAGTGATGATGAGTAGGTTAGGTTATTGTTTCCCTTTGTGTAACTTATTGTTTCCTCTTATTCTATTTTATCCTGTTATGTTTTTGTGTAGGTACCTACCTAGTGATAAGAAATATATTATGGATTTCAATTTTTTGTTTTTATTTTTTCTCGCTATAACTATACACTGAAAACAACTTAGATGTGTATAAACATAAATAACAAACACTTTAAAAATTAAAAACATTGAAAAATAATATTGTCCAGCTAGCTTGTTCTAGGCAGTACACTGTGCGCCGGTCGGAACTCGGATATGGTCCCGGAACGGTCCAAATCCGTGGTCCGGTCGTACCAAGTAAGTGCGTCTGTTGCAGGTTTTAATTATTATGCCTACCTAGCCACCGTCAATAAAAACAATATTATGATTCCAAGTACCTATGTAATGTCAGGAAAATACCTATGTAACTTTCTGATGGGAAGAAAACTATTAAGAACTAGCAGTCGTCAAGCGGTTTAACCCGCGTAGTTCCCGTTCCCGTGGGAATACGGGAATAAAATATAGCCTATGTTTACCGCAAAGAGTGTAGCTTTCCAACAGTGAAAGAAATTTTCAAATCGGTCTAGTAGTTCCGGAGCCTATTCGTTACAAACAAAAAAAATTGCGTGTACTTAGTGTACACACGTAAGAAGTGAAACTTCTTCATAAACGTAATTATCACCTCACCTTAAATTAAGTTAAAAAGTACAAAAGTCCAAAAGTCCAAAAGTCCAAAAGTCCAAAAGTCCAAAAGTCCAAAAGTCCAAAAGTCCAAAAGTCCAAAAGTCCAAAGTCCAAAGTCCAAAGTCCAAAAGTCCAAAAGGCCAAAAGTCCAAAAGTCCCAAAGTCCCAATGTCTCAAGGTCCCAAAGTCCCAAAGTCCCAAAGTCCCAAAGTCCCAAAGTCCCAAAGTCCCAAAGTCCCAAACTCCCAAACTCCCAAACTCCCAAAGTCCCAAAGTCCCAAAGTCCCAAAGTCCCAAAGTCCCAAAGTCCCAAAGTCCCAAAGTCCCAAAGTCCCAAAGTCCCAAAGTTCCAAAGTCCCAAAGACCCAAAGTACCAAAGTCCCAAAGTCCCAAAGTCCCAAAGTCCCAAAGTCCCAAAGTCCCAAAGTCCCAAAGTCCCAAAGTCTAAAAGTCTAAAAGTCCAAAACTCCAAAAGTCCAAAAGTCCAAAAGTCCCAAAGACCCAAAGTACCAAGGTCCCATCCAAAAGTCCAAAAGCCTAAAAGTCCAAAAGTCCCAAAGTCCCAAAGTTCCAAAGTCCCAAAGACCCAAAGTACCAAGATCCCATCCAAAAGTCCCAAAGTCCCAAAGGCCAAAAGTCCAAAAGTCCCAAAGTCCAAAAGTCCCAAAGTCTAAAAGTCCAAAAGTCCAAAAAGTCTAAAAAGTCCAAAAGTCCAAAAGTCCAAAAGTCCAAAAGTCCAAAAGTCCAAAAGTCCAAAAGTCCCAAAGACCCAAAGTACCAAGGTCCCATCCAAAAGTCCAAAAGTCCAAAAGTCCAAAAGTCCAAAAGTCCAAAAGTCCAAAAGTCCCAAAGTCCCAAAGTTCCAAAGTCCCAAAGACCCAAAGTACCAAGGTCCCATCCAAAAGTCCAAAAGTCCAAAAGTTCAAAAGTTCAAAAGTTCAAAAGTCCCAAAGTCTCAAAGTTCCAAAGTCCCAAAGACCCAAAGTACCAATGTCCCATCCAAAAGTCCAAAAGCCCAAAAGTCCAAAAGTCCAAAAACCCTTAAATGACATGCTATCCCTGGATAAAGTACTCTTAATTCGAATCCACCGTGGTGGGGAACAGAACAAAGATGGCGCGTAACCAAAAATCGTGACGTGACGTGACGTGACGTGACGCAAATTTTTTTCCAACGCCGATAAAGAAGTTTCACTTCAAAAACAAATCTTTCCTCTTTATAATATTAAGTACTAGCGGACGTTACGCGGTTTCACCCGCGTAGTTCCCGTTCCCGTGGGAATACTGGAATAAAATATAGCCTATGTTACCCGCAAAGAGTGTAGCTTTCCAACAGTGAAAGAATTTTTCAAATCGGTCCAGTAGTTCCGGAGCCTATTCGTTACAAACAAACAAACAAACAAACAAACAAAAAAAACAAATCTTTCCTCTTTATAATATTAGTATAGATAGATGAAAAGAAACATAATACATTATGAGGTAAGCTATGGTGTACTCTTAGTTTACTTTAAAATGTAGGGGTATATTATGTATATTAAAAAAAAAAAAAAAATATCAAAAAAAAAAAGAAAAAAAAAAGTTACTGGGAAAAATGTCCTGAAAATGCTATGCGTAACTAGTTCCAGGTCCAGGAAATCGTATAGGTATCTACTTTTCAGATCATTCGGTACTGTAAATTTCAGTAAAATCCCTTCATCGCCCAGGGTGCGGGCTAAGGCTATGAACTATACCTACCGAGTACCGGTCATAACGGCCTGACGGCCTTCAAACAGAAAAATGCATCGAAATAGGTTCATCCAGTGAGCCACTATAAAAGGGATCCAGACACACCGATACATACGTTAAACATGCTTATAATACAACGGGCAGTAAGTAAGTTTAACGTTTTCATCTGGGAATAAAAAACGGGAAATATATTTTAATATAAGACTACCTACCTATTCAAACAAGGACCCATTGAAGCGCTCAGATCTTTCAAATGATGTTATTTTAGAAAGTTGATGTTGGCCATATGAAATTTACTTTAAATTGGATGGTTTTTTTAAAATGCGGTAGCAAATAAGCTCTTTAAGTTGTATAATATTAATGTTTATTATAATCCATTGTATATACCATAATATAGTCATTATTTAAAAGTCAAATCATTATAGCCTAAGAACTATTGAACTTCTGCTTCAGTTAGTAACATATTTGGAATCCCTTTTGAAATAGGAAACTGTCTGCCTGATTCTGGACAAATGAGGTTGCCTTCCTGAATCTCAACCTCTAATAGCACTCTATGCACTTTCTTCAAAAGTTCTTCATCACCTTCGAAATTCGCTTCTATAGTTCTTGGTAAACCTTCTCCATATCCAATACAGTTAGCAGCTGTCCAAAGAACTTCCCAATCTAATTTTGGTATAACACACGCGATGAAATCTGGATCGAAATCTACATCACTTACTTTTATGTATGTAGCGTTAATTGCTAAAGGGTATCCGTTATTGACGCCTTTTAAGCATTTTGATGTCAACATGTTGTGCGTTATTAATTTCATCTTGTAGATAGATTTCCTCGTTTACAGAGAAGCGATTTTCCTAGTGGTGAGTTTCTGTGTGATTTTATTATACTCCTAAATGATACCTACAATAATTGAAAAATCTGTTCAATTCTTTATATACCTACCCTCAATTTACAATTGTGTTTTTTTTACTGAGACTTTGGGCTTTTGAGACCTTTAAAAGTATTTACTTGTTACTGCTCCGTAACGAAAATATAATTAATATCTACCAAATCAAGTATGAACCTAGGTATGCACTTAGTAAGTGCGCAAAATGTCCAAGCTCCTAATTGACGACAGTATGTAGGTACTTACCTATACAGAAGAATACAGGTTAAAATTGATCATTAACCCTTAAATGCATGATTTTTTATATAGGTAGTTATAAAATAAATATTTCAGTATAGATTTTGAGTCACAAATAAAGGAAAAAATAATAAAAAAAATCTTGGTTTGATTAAAAAGTATATTTTTGTAAATAATACAGTTTGTAGACATTTGGCTACATTATGCGTCTAGGGAAAAACAAATAACAATGCGGTAGGTGAGATTAAAATCTAATAACTTATAATCCTAGGGGTTATTTATGTATGTAACGCAGCAAAACAATTTCTGTCTTTAGTTTGACAAAGGGCCACCTGACACTTGATACATTCTGTGCGTGAAAACCCCTCACATCCTTGTAATGTGCACCTATTTTTTGTATCACACCTTCTCTCATTGTGATCAATCTACCCCGTCAGTTCTAACATCTTTAGGTGGAACAGGCTTCATAGGTCCTCAGTGCTTTTTAGCATCAAATTCTGCATTCTCACGCTGGAGACCATGAAGGGCCCCCCGCTGGGGGGGAAAGTGGAGCGCTGTTGCGTCTTTCTGCGAGCAAGTTATGCTCGAGAAAAAGGCAGCAGGGAGGGAGCGGGAAAGAAATCTCCTTCCCGGGTTCCGCAGTCGGCGACGGGGTCGTCGCTGGTTGTTTTACGCCCAGGACTACCGGCCTCCATGACCGAGGGTCAGAGAAGGGCGAGTTGGCTGCTCGTCGTCCTTACAGAAGCTGACCAAGACGGAGGCATGTCTCTTCGCCACTAATAGTAGTGGTATAGCACCCAATTATCCTCCCAGACCCTCACAGACGCGGGATAGTACCCGAACCATCCAGCCGAGGCCGCGGTGGTAGTCTGCCGGGAACCCTGGGATATCCTTCCGAGGGCTTGCCCCGGACTCCCGGCCATAGACTGTTGTAAGGCATTTTATGGTTTTAGTTGGTAGGTGTCTTATACAACTCCCAAGAATTTATAGCCGACGTGACATGTCCATCATGTGATAAAAAAGCCGAAGATAGCATTTTCTACTTTTTATTCAGATCCTATACCTTCCTAAGAAACTGTCAATGAGGTCTACTCCGCCCATATAGGCACTGTAGTCCTTTATGATTTTTGGCCAAATTATGGTTTATTTGAGATGAGGTTTCCGCCACAGGTTCCGCCGTGGATGCACCACCTGACAAGTGCTCCTCTTCATAGAATATGGGAGGGTCTTCGTTATTATTCAAGGATTGATCTTTCAGTTCATGCAACAAGTCCTCTACATTTGAATAATAAATAATCTATATTATCATCATCGAAATTTGCACCATCTTCGAAGACCTCACCGTCATGTAAAGCAGCAAGAGCTGGCTTGATTTCTTTTTCGGCCAGCGAGCCATACATGCTGAAAAGAAAAGCGAAATTACCAAAATACCAAAACTATACCCAAATAGGCAAAATAAAACAAACGCATGGTGTAGACATTTGGCAACATACATAAGAATCAAGATACAGACACATTCAGGATAAATTACCAAAAAAACCGTTATAATAGTGGTTTCTTACCTTATGTCTAATGTATTTCTTATTTTTTTAAATCGTTTCAGCAATTACTTTTCAGTAAATTTCAATTCAAAAGTCACTAATTATCACACAATCAACTTTTTCCCCCTTCGCTTTCATTATGTCAAATTGCGCGGTAATTTTAATTTCTGCTGACTCTCTTTCATAGTTTTTTGTTTCATTATGTTATTGGCTATGATAAAAACATACATTCAGAAATATTTGTCACATATGTCACTTTTTAGAAGTACAAAAGTAGTTTGTAGACTTTTGGTAACAATATGCATTTAAGGGTTAAGCAGCAGCAGTAAATAGGTTTTTTGGGATCGATCCACAGACCGATCAGAAGGGACGAGTCTGTTATTTCTCCGGGTAATCTTTTTTTTTTTTTTAACGTGAGGGAAAATCCTCAAAGGATGCTATGCCGGACTCTTACCGACTAAAAAATTTCACGTAACGTCCAACAGCCTATGGTTGGGAGCCCCGGGTAAGCCCTCGGAAGGATGTCCCGGGACTCTCCGGGTAATCTTCAGGTGAGAACGTCTCTTTCACACGAAGACGAACCTCCAGCCGGTGGCCCACTCATGCTCCCCTCAGCATCTTTCGTGATACAGATAACTGCCGGCACGATGCGCATTCGATATTTCAATCGTCGATCAAGAGACCAAGAGCTTCGTTAGTCTATCGTTCAATTTCCGATCCAGGTTCACAATGACATGGTCGAAGCACAGACTTACAATTATTGTAAGTCTGTGGGTCGAAGGCAGCTTTCGTACCAGATTAGGGTATCGTCGTCCCGCTCCAGCCTGCAAAACCGTCTCTTAGTGCCATCTAGTCTCCATCTGTGTCCTAAAAGCTTCTACATCCCTAAATAATTCCCGGATATCCTCCCCATTTTTTTAAAGTGAGGAAAATCCTACATACATGTAAACGCTATGCTGGACTCATAACATCTAGAAACCACACGTTCCCTACCTACTGCCTATGGTTGGGAGTTCCGGGTAAGCCCTCGGAAGGATAACCCCAGGGGAGGACATTCTCCCCTGTCTATTTCAATTTATATCTCCTGTGGAGAGCCTTGCGATTCAACCTTTAGTAATGAAAACTTGTCCTAGACTATTTTAAATACCTTTTTTTTTTTTTTTTTTTTATTTTACGTGAGGGAAAATCCTCATGGATGTTATGCCGGACTCCTACCGACTAAAAAACCTCACGCAACGCCCAACAGCCTATGGTTGTGAGCCCCGGGTAAGCCCTCGGAAGGATGTCCCAGGACAAATTATTATTATTATTATTATTATTAATTAATTAATTATTAATTAATTATTATTATTTTAAATACCTAGTCTAAGAAGCTTGTAGATAGGCTTGCCAACTTCAAAATGCGAATTTGCAGGAAATGTTGATTTCAAATGCGGGACAAGGATTCAAAAAGCGGGATCTTACGAATTTTGTTCAGAATACGTGAACTTTAACGGGTACCGAAATTCACGCGGGAGAAGCCGCGAGCATCATTTAGTTTAAATATAATTTCCGTACGCTTTTTGCTATGTTGTAAGTTTTACACGACAACGCATTTTCTTTCTCCAAACGCATGATACTGTAACTGTACTGAACTTTTTAAAAAGCTGTCAAAAAACCAAGATAGCATTCGGTCTTTTTACCCTTATCCTCGTCAAAAAAATTCTACAAAGCGATTGGAAAGTTTTCTACAAGATACGAAAAATAACTTTTTAAGGCAGGAAACCCGTTTAGAATTTTCTCGACAGGAGGATGTAATGAGAGCCATCTTGTTCCTTGTTATCACATGTCTCACTCACTATTGTATTTGTATAGGTACTGTACTGTAGATTAGCATCAGCGAAAAATTCTTTAAGTGTTTGAACTCTTTGTGCATGATACGACAGGTGACCATATACTTTTAAAACCAAAGTTTCCACATCAAATTCACATTTTGCACCAGCATGCGCAACAGCATCATGCAACATGTGTGCAGAGCATCCATTCGCCATTTTGGTTCCGTAAATATGTAAAAACGGAATTATTTCTCCTGGGCTGTAATTAACATTAGCATTATTAGCGGAATACGCAGATGCGTTTCGCAAATCAAAAGGGGCCTGGTTTAGAAAATGACGAAAAAGAGGTGCAAATAAAAGCATTTTTGTCGGATAAGTAGACGGAAAATTATAGCCAAAAATTTTTTTTTAATCTTGGTACAAGATGTACCTATATTAATTATACTTAATGTCTGAAACGATCATAAAGTCAGCCCTAAATTTTTAGATGAATGCATTTTATGACTTCAATTTTTATCGACGCGCTAGAAAAATATATGCCAACTTAAAAAGAAAATACACATCTATAATTTGGTTTTCTTCGATTTTGAATAAGTAAGAGTATTAGCTTATTATTACAGCAAAAATAAGATCTAAAATACAACAGTTCCTAGCTTGAAGGACGCGTGTTTTGTATGGTCAAGTCGTTAGCCCTATGAACGGCCTTAAGGCCACCACAAACGTAGCTATAATATATATTAATATGAAATATAGCAAGGCATATTACGACATATTTTCCATATAAATTTTCGAAGGACCACACACGCAGCTATAATATATATTTCTATGACGTCATCAAAATATGTCGACAGATATAGCTTGGTATATTTTAGCATATTACTATATATTTTCGTATATCTATACTAATATTATAAAGAAGTAAAGTTTGTGTGTTTGTTAAATTGTAAGGGGTAATCTCAGGATCTACTGAACCGATTTTAAAAATTCTTTCACCAATAGAAAGCTACGTTATTGTGGAGTGTCATAGGCTATATAGCATTACGCTACAACGAATAGGAGCGGAGCAGTAATAGTAAATGTTTGTTACGGCAGTAAACGCAACGCGACGGGAGTAAATGCGACGGGAACAGGTAATACTCTCTCTTATGTGGCGCAAACGAAGTTGCGCGGGTCAGCTAGTTACTATATATTTTCGTATATTAATATATATTTTCGTATATTTTGAAGATAAAGGATGTTTCGTTTGTTTACCGAACATTCGGGGAGAGTATCATAATCAGTGGTAGTACTTCCATTGTATGACTAAAGCAAGTAAATGGTAAATTAATCATAATAAAATTAATCTTGCTTGTAATCTTGCTGTAATCTTAAACTAAAAATCTTAAAGGTGAGTTCGAACTAGGCAGCAAGAAGCACTGCTGTCGCTGCAGTGCTGCCGCTGAGGTGCTGCGCAGCAATGCTGCCTGCCGCGTTGATTCTGAGCACAGTAGCAGTGTCACGCTGCACGTGGTGGCACATACATACATTTAGTCACGCCTTTTTCCCGAAGGTGTAGGCATAGGCATAGGCATATTATATGCCCATAGTTCACCTGTAAGATTTTGTCCGATATAATGTGGCGTGAGTTGGGAGAGGCCTACGTCCAGCAGTGCACTGCTGCCGAGTTCAGAATGTATTCTAAAATAAATCCATACAAAATAATTATGGGGGATCAGAGGTTCTGTAGCAGCAATGCAGCGGCAGCAGTGCTGCTTGCTGCCGAGTTCAGGCTCATACTTTAATGGAAGACATAAATGAAATTCAGTATAACAAATGAAGATCGACAAACCAATGAAGATTGTTAAAACAATTGAAGATCGATGTAAGGTGAAGTCGTAAAGCGTCTAGTTGACTCCTTTCATGACCATGGGGCTGACCTATTTCTCGTTCAAAGAATTAGCTTGTAATGAAACGTGATTTTTTGCCTTTTTTGGTACGCAACCCATCGTGCGCGAATCCGACTCGCACTTGGCCGGTTTTTAGGATAGGTACGCAGACCGAGTGTGCACGAGTGAGGGCAAAATATATATTATAGTATAGCTCCCGTGTGTGATAGCTTGCTATAATATAATATATATCTCGATATATATTATAGCTACGTATGTGATGGCCTTTATATCTATCGCTTTCTTATTGGGGTCTTCATAGAAATCAAGCAAATATGTGCGAATACCCTCCTCTGGACAATAGAATCTAACAACTACATATAGGAAATAACTTCACATTTCTGTAATTTGATGCATCGCTAGAAATACTGTAAACGTAAACGTTTGTTGCTAGATCAAGAAAAGCGGGATATCACGCGTCCCGCTCAGGGTGTAAGCGGGACGTCTTGTTATGGGTCTCAGAAACGGGACGTCCCGCGTATAGCGGGACGGTTGGCAACCCTACTTGTAGACCATTTTGTAAGTACCTGGTATAAAAGTTAAAGGACGTACCTACCTACATTCGGACTGTCATGTCGCGTCGTATTATGTTGATTAGTAAGTTGATCTTTATAGATAAGTGCCAGTCGAAGTAAATCACAGACTTGTGATTTGTGTAGTCCCGTCTAGGTGAGCCACATATAGTTTTGTAGCAGAAAAAAAACAGCCAAAAAACAATGTAAAAAATGCTGAAACCACATCAAATGTGTTTGTTTTAGGGTTCCGTATGCAAGGGTGAAAACGGGACCCTATTTGATGAGACTGATGCTGTCTCCGTTTGTGTCTGCCTGCTCGTCACGAGACACTGTATCTTCGATAGCTAGAGAGCTGAAATTTTCACAGATGATTTATTTCTTTAGATTTATTTTAAATACTAAAATCAGAATAAAGGAGGAGATAGGGGGGTCCCATACAAAAAAACGTTATTTTTATCAGTTTTGTGGTACGGAACCCACTGTGCGCGTATCCGACTTGCATTTGGCTTACTCTGGAAAACGTTCGTTTTACTGCGTAGGTTGTCTGTGCTCTGCTCCTGAGCTAGGGGCCAGTACCGTGCACTATTAAAAAAGTGACATTTTGCTGACTTTTGTTTACTTGTCAAAAATAAATAGGTTGGTTAGAAAATGTATTGATGTTGAGATGTTGTTGGCTTGTCTAGTTGTCGGTATATTTATTTCTGGAAGTTGAATCAGGATTAGTTGAAACTTGAATTTTGTTTGATGCCCTGAGAAGACACAGAAGCACAGTAATCGTAGTGTTACATTCTCTTTGAAGTACAGAAGACCATAAAAAGAATTGAGGTTATGTTATTGCTAAACGCCGACTAGGATATTAAAAATCAACATCTACGTGAAAGCTAAAACTGAAACCCCACAGATACCTATAACTGAATTTGTTTTGCTTTTTTGTCTACGAGGAAACGTGACTACAAGATGAAATTATTAACACACAACATGTTGACATCAAAATGCTTAAAAGGGGTTATGACTGGATACCCTTTAGCAATCAATGCTACAAATATTAAAGTAAGTGAAGTAGATTTCAATCCAGAATTTATAACACGTGTGATACCGAAATTAGATTGGGAAGTACTTTGGACAGCTGCTAACAGTATTGGACATGGAGAAGGTTTGCCTAAAACCCTAGAAACAAAATTTGAAGATGATCAAGTGCTCTTGAAGAAAGTGCATACAGTGCTGTTGGAGGTTGAGGTTGAGGAAGGCCACCTCATTTGTCCAGAATCAGGCAGACAGTTTCCTATCTTAAAAGGAATTCCAAATATGTTATTAACTGAGGCTGAAGTTCAATAGTTCTTTTGTCCTTAGATTAATTTTAAGTTACAACTTTAATTTATGTGTACAGTTAAATATTAATAAAAGTTATTATTATACAAGTTCTTGAAGTTTATTTGTTACCACATGTAGATATTATGTGTTTGAATTAATGAACATTCAACAGTGGTGTGTTGACTATGCCATCTGAGGCAAGTGGCAAATTGTGTAGTATTGTAATGTAATTATGTAATGCTCATTCAAACTTTATTTACATTATAATTGGTTGACAGCATGAGGCCATGAACTGAAAAAACTAACTATAGTATGTAATTATTTTCATTGCCGCTATAACAACAAATACTAAAATCTTATACAGGTAGAGATAGGGGGGGCTCCCATACAAAAAACATTATTAATTTTTGTCTGTAGACAGAAAGTACCACAGTGGTATGTGGACTCATGTTCTTTTTTTTAAGGTTCCATAACCAAAGGGTGAATAAAAAACCGGCCAAGTGCGAGTTTAACTCGCCCATGAAGGGTTCCGTAGCAGCAAGTAACATAATATAAAAGTTCTTGTAGTTCGTTGTAACTTTCATTGATGTTTTAACACATTCGCAGTACTAGTGATTTTTCTCGGCGAAAATTGCGGTTTATGACGTACGACGACCAAAAAAACTACCAACTCTATTTCGTTAAAACCAATTTTTGTTGGTAGATTTTATGGCAACATACATTATATATTTCTTTTTAGAATTCTCATTCTCTTAGTTTACAAGTTAGAGGGGGGGGGGGGGGGGACATGGGGTTTGGACACACATTTTTCCACTATGGAAGTGTCTCTTGCGCAAACTATTCACTTTAAAAAAAAATGTGAGAAACCTCAATAGCATTTTTGAAGACCTATCTATTGATACGCCACACGTATGGGTTTCATGAAAAAATAAATTTTGAGTTTTAGTTCTGAGTATGGGGACTCCCAAAATTAACTGCTTTTTTTCTAGTTTTACCAAGTACTTACCAAGTTTCAACAGCATATGCCTTATAGTTTCGGAGAAAAGTGGCTGTGACACACGGACGGACAGACATGACGAATCTATACCTAAGGGTTCCGTTTTTGCCATTTGGCTACGGAACCCTAAAAATGGGGCCCTACTTATAGGACTTTGCTGTCTGTCTGTCTGCCACAAGGCTGTATCTTGCTTGGGAACCGTGATAGCTAGAGAGCTGGAAATTTCACAGGTGATGTATTTAATATTAGCTAATATTAGCTTAGCTTGTACTATGGGATCTAGGCAACTGATAGACATACTTCCCTCCCAAAATCGGTTTCTGTGAACTCCACAGACCATGAATGCATACATATAGTCATGCCTCTATCCGCAAAGAGGTAGATAGACGTAAGTTTCCATACCTATATCATTTAGTAGGTATCTTCGAAATGGCCTACCAGCTGTCCTATATACTAATGGGTGACCACAAAGTAATTTACCAGTTGTCCTCTAAACACCCATCGGTATTGGATAGGTTCATGTTATGCGGCAGGCGCAGGACCGTGTATTGTGGCGTGAGTTGAGAGAGGCACACCGCATACGTCCAGAAGTGGACCATGTACCTACTATATGGCGGATATCTAATTATTTGAAGTTAGGTAGTAAAGCTAATAAAAATGCTGAATTCTGTCTACGCATCCTGGCTTTGTTTCCAAACAATTCTAAATACATACATATACAGGATGAATTTTTCAAAAGGGATTGGATGGCCAAATCCGAAACTATAAGGAATAACGAAAAATGCTCAAAGGAGTCACGAGCCCGATTTTGATGAAACTTAAAACCTCATCATTAGATTTTTGAAAAACCAATAATCCTAGCTGGGAATCGAATCCATTGATTTTGAAAAAAAAAACACACCCTTTATTATTACACCATACGATAGTGTTGCTATTAAGGATCATATTCTGGGAAGTAATGATATACGGCAAACTACAGGAAAGAGCTCATCTTTAACAAAATACATTTTATTTTTCTTACGTTAACTGATTAATTGTTCAAAATCTTTGCAATACATAGCTGGATTCGAAACCTCAAGGAATAATTAAGGAATATTATTGATTCCGTTGAGAATATTCTCTAAAAAATCATTCTGAGCATAATTTAAAACACGGAATAGTTACGATGTTTTCTGGGATTTCGAACGAAACAAAATTATGATACAAAATTTAGGTACATGAAATATGCATTCTATTAAAATTCCAAATGTTCCTTAAATTTGGCGTATATCATTACTTTGCAAAATTTGATCCTTAACAGCGACTCTATCGTATGGTGTAATAATAAAGGGTGTGTTTTTTTTTTCAAAATCAACAAGTTCGATTCCCAGCTAGGATTATGAGTTTTTCAAAAATCTAATGATGAGGTTTTAAGTTTCATCAAAATCGGGCTCGTGACTCCTTTCAGCATTTTTCGCTATTCCTTATAGTTTCGGATTTGGCCATCCAATCCCTTTTCAAAAATTCACCCTGTATACAAGCTGTTGATTTGGTCGTGCACAAGCCTCCTTCAGTGCGTAGTGTACTATAGGTATTATCGATTGCAAGCAACACAGCAACACAGTAGATAACAAAACCCCAAAAATCCTGTTTTTAGTGAAATATGATTTACGAAGAAAAAATCTTCACCCGTGTATTTAATGTTTACGTCGCCGAGCCAACGCTAAAGCGCAAGTCACACTGCCAGCGGGCGGGTGAGCGAGCTAGGCACACTGCGAGCTGCCGAATAACCTACGTGGCTGATGCGAGCGAAGCTACTCGTTTTCGTCGTTAGGCGCGCCCGCTTCGCTAGCTTAACTACCGTCCTCCCCGTTTCGGGTACTCAGACTAGTCGTCGCTTGTCATTCGAATAGCAGTGTCCACGTGTCTAGTCTCATCCGCACTACCCGGTTCGCCCTTCCGTATGTAGTTTTTGGTGTAAACCCCATAGTTTAGCTCGGCAATGTCGCGTAGTTTGCATAACTTCAATATCTCACTTCACCCGCCCGCCTAGCTCGCTCGCCCGCCCGCTGGCGGTGTGGCCTGGGCTTAAAGCTAGACAATAGTAGGTACCTAGATAATGCGGCTACGTATCGCATCTCATGGCTCCTCTACACTGCCCGCGAAGTTGAACGAAGTTAAATGAATACGATAGTGTAAAGAGGCACTTCGGCTTACCTCGTCAAAAACTAAACCTCCCCTCAGGCGACTTTATTTGCTGTCGATTTTTGCGCCTCAGTCAATGGGCCCAAAGATGCGGGAAGTGCGTTCACGAAGTACCTCTCTACACTACTTGGCCGACATCGTGTGTGCCGGTGCTTTGCCGGCGCGTGATTTAAGCTATAATTAGTGCTTTGGTGTATGTGATCCAATTATCAGCGTCAAACAGTGGTCAGGAGCAAATTATGTTGTTCCTGGAAACTCTGCCACACAAATTTCTTTGTTCATTACAAACGGCGGCAATGTGCGTGCGCAGGCTACTGACACCACTGAGTGTGTAGTGACGCACTTTTTTCGAACTTAGACAAAGTTTCTAGAGTGCTTCGCCTATGAACTTTGCGGGCAGTGTAGAGGAGCCATTAGTTATTAGGTTTCATGAGTTTTTAGTTCCAGCTGACAAGTTCGGTGACCTTTATGTACTTTTTTGATTTGATATTAATGATTTGATGATGAGTTTATGTTGATTTAAAAGATTCCTTCCTACTTCAAGGGCTTAGGACCGGCAGAAACACGCTGTTTATCATGCAATTGCAAACAAAAACATTAAGTACTGTTAGTAAACATTAGGTATGAGAAAAGTATTCTGAAATGAAGCATTTCTGGCGTAGTTAAAAATTTTAAATCAACTTATTTACAGAATTAATTGAGAATCAAAGCTTAAATACCTATTTACAAAATCATGTAACACGCAATAATTGTTCAAAATGCTCACCCCCAGTATCTATGCACAGATTGGCGCGGCGCACTAAGTTGCGTTTCAAGCTGCGAAGCACTAGCACATTTGTTTTTATTTGTTCAAATGCCAAAACAATTCTTTCACGTAATTGTGTAACACTCACAATGTCTTCATTGTAAACAAGTCTTTTAATATCTCCCCACAAATAAAAGTCTAAGGGCGTTAGGTCGGGTGAACGCGGCGGCCAGGCTACCGGTCCACCACGGCCTATCCACTGCGTACCAAACACTTCACTTAAATATTCGCGCACTTGGCGTCCATAGTGAGGTGGCGCACCGTCCTGTTGGAAGTACAAGTCCCTATGAAATGCGAGTGGAATGTCATCGAGCATCTCATTAACCACATGTCGGAGTAGCACCAAGTATGTAGCACTGTTCAAACGACCGTCAATAAAATATGGGCCAAGTAGATGATCACCGATGATACCAGCCCACACATTCAGACTAAACCGGACCTGGAACGAGTCCCGCGTAGTAACATGTGGGTTGTGTTGTCGGTGAGCCCACCAATGTTCATTGTGGACGTTATAAACGCCCACGCGCGTAAACAATGATTCGCCGGACCACAAAATGTTCACGTCCTGATGTTCAAGGAGCCAGTGACAAAAAGTTATTGTCCTGCGGATGCAATTCTTGAACACGTCGGAAATGGAACGGATGCATTAGTTCGCGATTCAGCAGCTTCCACACTGTGGTATGATGAACACCGAAACGGCGACCGGCTTCACGCGTACTGGCTCGAGGTTCTTCCTCAAAATAATTGAGAATCTGCTCTTGCCGATCAGCTGATAGGCCTTGTGTACCACGACCTTGTGCATGTCGAGGAAGTACGTAGATATCGGCGCGTGCGGTTATACTCACGCTGAACGCGGGCGAGCGACTAATTAATTCAAAATTTTAAATTCACCGATCAAAGGCGCCGCCTGAGCCGCTCGCTCCTGCGCGGGGGTTGGAGGGGTAACTTACATGCGCCGCGCCGCCACCGCCTCCTTTGCCTATGCCTACACATTTGTATGTGCCTACTAAACTGTAGGCAAAGAAGAAACGGTTTTGAATGAACGGTGAAAATGTACCTATGTAGGTAATAGTATTATTATGGTACGTTTACACGCTTGTCAAGCCTTGGCAAGCCTCGACAATCACAAGCGTGTAAAGAAGGCGTTTGGCTTGGCTTGCGTGAGTTTGTCGGCGCTTGCTGCCGATCTAGTCGAGTGTCGGTTTTTTGACGCAGATCAAAGGGTGTTTGCGGCAAACGTTTGCGACGCATTTACACGTTGGTCCGCGTTTAGTAGCCATTGTGATCTCGCGGCGACTACACGCTTGCTTGCTCGTCTATACTAATATTATAAAGAGGAAAGATTTGTTTTTTTGTTTGTTTGTTTGTTTGTAACGAATAGGCTCCGGAACTACTGGTCCGATTTGAAAAATTCTTTCACTGTTGGGAAGCTACACTCTTTGCGGGTAACATAGGCTATATTTTATTCCCGTATTCCCACGGGAACGGGAACTACGCGGGTGAAACCGCGTGACGTCCGCTAGTCCTAAATAAATAAAAAAATACTCGCTGGTCGAATGAGGAGAGTCCTTCGTTTCTGGAGCATTACCAGATTGAATCCTGGTTAAACAAAAATAGTAGTTACCTGGTACGATTTGGATGAATCTTTTTCATCCACCATCTTCGTGGTCGTCGAGCTTTCCTTTTTTTTTGTTTCACTTTTCACATCTATCTATACATATAATAAAACTGTAGAGGGTTGAGAGTCTGTACATGGAAGATATTTTGAAAATTTTAATTGTAGGGCATTTTCTAATCGATACTGAAGCCGAAAATGTAATTTAAAATTTTCATGTCTGTCTGTCTGTCTGTCTGTATCCCGAATAAGTATCACGCCGAAACTACTGAACCGATTTGAATGTTACTTTGTACGATCTAAGCTTATAGTTCGAGGAAGGTTCTTAGATACTTTTGATCCCGATATTTTGCGCGGTTCCTTCAGGAGAGGGGATGAAAGGCAAAATAGTTTTTTAGCTATAATTTCTCACTGCGTGGTTCGATTTCAAATATTTTTTTGGTGTCTGAAGTACTTTAAGCATTATTCCACACAATTTTCAATATTGAGGGTTATGTAGTTCAGAAATTAGAGGCATCTCAACTTTCGATAAATCTAGAATTCAACGTTTCTTTTGAAAGTGTCTCATGAAGAAGTACCCCTCCATTCGTACACCTTATGTGACGTAAACGAAGTTACGAGGGTCAGCTAGTTTCAAATAAAAGTACATTAAACCAAATGCAATAGCCGTGCCAAGTTCGGTGTCCGCCGTGCTTGGAGGTAGGTTGCAGACTGACGCATTCTCAAGCGTGTAAACGCCTTCCAAACGCCAAACAAGATTTGTGATGGCTTGGGGTTGTTTGCGATTTGCCAAGGCTTGGCAAGCGTGTAAACGTAGCATTAGAATATTTAGAACCGATTCATACGAGTTGCTTTTTAAATTTATTTTATTTAATAATTATTAAGAACTTAATTTTACTGCCCTATTTTTCACTTAATATTGGTTTAGTATAAGCAGTAGAGTTCCCGTAGCAAATAGAAAAGAATTTAAGCAGAAAAAAAAAGTGTAAAAAAAGGTGTCTCGTTTTATCCCGAAATATCAACGAGTGTAGGCAGTACAGTCATGTGTGCAAGTAATGCACAAATGCAGATCAACATTCTGTATAATCACGCTTGTCTCTCATCGGGGTAAGCAGAAACTATGGCTTTCCAGTTGCTACGATCCTGGCAAACAAATTTCGCTCCTTCTACTTACATAACTTTTTCATACATGCTCGCCGGTTAAGTGTAGGTTTTGCCTTAGGGTCTTTTTACTCTTTTTATTGTTAACTTATACATACCTACATACATATGGTCACGCCTTTATCCCCGAAGGGGTAGACAGAAGCATATTATTATATGCCCACATTTTCACCTTATTAGAATTTGTCCCACGTAGGTACCTAATAGGCAGTGTTGGGCATTAATCAATTAATTTTTTAATTGTAGGAGCTAAAAATTGAAAATTTAATCGCAATTAAATTAGTTGCAACTAATTCAATCCAATTGATTGTTTAATTGTGAGAGACAATTAAAATCAATCGCGATTAATGAGGAATGTTCATAAGTATGTAAAATTACTTGAAACTTCGTTTCAGTAAAGCTTTTATATATACAAATACACTAGTTTTTGTTTTATTCAAAAATACCCAGTCGTTTTGATTTTACAATCATTCAAAGTTCGCGAAAATTTGTTGCCCCGCTAACAGTCACTGAACCGCGGATGACGTCACGTTATAGCGCGGCTCCGTGCGGTCCGCTCCGCGCCCAGCTGTAGCAGTGAAAAAGTCCCGCGCACGCAGTGTTACCTATTATTCTCTTCGCTTTTAGCTGAGTGAATTGTTAAAAAAATAACGAAGGCTTCGATAGGACAATCAGATAACTTACCTAAAATAGATGGGCTTGTGGTTGCTCATTTTTTAGCTATAAATAATGATTTTTTGGTCGAAATGCGAAGCGTCTTTCATTATAACTCTTATGAAAATTTGTTAAAACTGTTCTATATTGTGTTATTTATCCAAAAAGTTACTATTTTAGATAAGTCGTAGCTTATTTTTATCGTGATGCTAGCTAGGTAGAAGTATGTATGAGAAGCCATGGGTGTAATATCCTAAAACTCTAAAACTAGGATGAACTAAGAGGACTAGGGATATAGGAGACTAAGGTTAAAGACTTAGCTAGAGATAATATGCGTCTACTTATTCCTAATCGGGAACAGATGTACTAAAGCTTTTTAGGGTTCCGTAGCCAAATGTAAAAAATGGAACCCTTATAGATTCGTCATAACTGTCTGTCCGTCTGTCCGTTCATATGTCACAGCCATTTTTCTCCGAAACTATAAGGCATGCTGTTGAAACTTGGTGATGTATTCTGTGAACCGCATTAAAAATTCTACAAAAAGAAATTGAAAAAATATCAATAAATTTTGGGGGTCTCCATACTTAGAACTGAAACTTCAAATTTATTATTTCATAAAAGCCATACGTGTTGGGTATCTATAGATAGGTCTTTAAAAATGCTATTGAGGTTTTTAATATTTTTTTTTTCTTAACTGAATAGTTTGCGCGAGAGACACTTCCAAAGTGAAAAATGTGTGTCCTCCCCCCCCTCCCCTCTAACTTCTCAAATAGAGAATGGTAATAAAAACAAATTATGTACATTGCCATGCAAACTCCCACCGAAAATTGGTTTGAACGAGATCTAGTAAGTATTTTTTTTTAATACGACATAAATCGCAATATTCGGCTAGAAAAATCACTGCAACAGCGAACGTGTTAAAACATCAATCAAAGTTACAACGAACTAGGTACAAGAACTTTCATAGGTAATTATTATGTTACTTGTTGCTACGGAATCCTTCATGGGTCCGACTCGCACTTGGCCGGTTTTTTATTCAATGACGAAGAGTTTGGTTGGTTGGTAGTGCACGCTGCTTAGGAATTAAGGGTCCCGAGTCCCGACACGATCAATTAGCAATTGTCAAGCACGTTAAATATAATGTGTACATATACGTCGATGCACACACACATGCAAAGAAATCACGCACACTGAAGCAACTTCCATTCATATTTAACGTGATTGACAATTGCAAGGAATGATCATGTCGGGAGCCCATAAGGGTCGCGGGTACAAACATTTACGTGCATGAATATGAATATTTGTATCGGTCTGGGTGTTTTTAATATTAAGTACTTACCTATCTATTTACAATAAATATAAATAAGTAAGTACCTACATAAGGTGTAAACATTTTCTGTTTAGGTATAACTTTTTCAGATCACCAAGAGAAAGCTATGGTGAGATGCTATAGGCTATAACCAAGTTAAAAGAGATGCTCTTCATTGCATTTATCCACTTTTTCTGCAGTTTTAAGTCCTTTGGAACTAGGAAAAACAACTTTTTTGGCGTCTTGATAGTAGTACTTGTACATTTTGGTACAACACAGGATTTCCGAGCACTAGGATTAGGCATATCAATGAATCTTTAGGGAAACGTAAGTACCGCAGGGTACTGAATAGCGCGAACGGACTGAGCGACTGCTATAACGTGACGTCATACAGTGCGAGCGCGGGCGAGCGGTCGCGGACTCACTTTAAATTCTATAACTTGGGAAGTAATTGACGTATCAAAATAATTCTTTCACACGTATTTTTTATTTTTGACGGAGAATACAATAAGCTAAAATTCAAAATTAGTGAACATTCTTCATTCCATCAATTGTGGTTTACAGTTGATTTAATCACAATTAATATTTTAGTTGACTAATATAATCGTCAATTGTTTTTAATATGTAATTAATACTACACTTAGAAAAATTTAAGGCTAGTGAGTGTTGTGTGGCAAGTTCCTGCCATGATAACAGAACCTACAATCGTATAAATATTGGAATGTAGGTATGTGGCGTAGGTATTGTGTATGGAAGTTAAAAAGTAGGTATGATAATACCTATAAAACTAAACCCTAGAGCACAGTTTTCTGGTCCGTTGCGTTTGGTGGTGGGTTCGCTGTAAATGAGATCACATCAGTATCATTTAAGCGTTAGTCCCGACACTACTCCTCACACCTACTGCAATCTTTACAGTAAATTTTCTCCTCACGTTGCATTTGGTGGGCCCCAAAGTAACTATATGAGTTAATATCATCATCATTTTCATTAAGTGCTAGTCCCGGCATACAATACAGTCTCGCCTTTATCCCCGAAGGCGTAAGCAGAGGCATAGTATACGCCCATGTGTATGTAGGTATGTTATACGAATATCAGCGATAACCATGTTATAAATTTTCCCCAACATTAGGGAAATTACAAATTTTAATATTTTTGTCAGAATAATGTTACAATTAGATTACAACGTATCAAATGATCTATTATTTTTCAATTTACCCCAAAAATAGGGAGAAATTTTATTACAATACTGTTTATATATATTGTATTATTAATATTTATAAGAAGTAATAAAAAAGACTCTCTATTTTCAAAATTTAGGGAAATAACAAATTAAAATATTTTTGTTGAATAAATGTATCAATTATATTTTAGATTACAACGTATGAAATGATAATCATTTTCCAATTTTAACCCAAAAATAGGGAGTCTTTTTGGGGTAAAATTGGAAAATGATATATCATTTCATACGTTGTAATCTAAAGTATAATTGGTATATGTATTTAATATGGCCGGTCCATGGATGGGTGACCATCCATGTGATCACTTTGTGACATTTATTTGAGCGTTTCCGTGCTTCGGAAGGCACGTTAAGCCGTTGGTCCCGGTTGCCAGTAAAATGGCAGTCGTTAGGTCGAGTTGAAGACTTTATTTCAACAGCAGGCAGTCACAACCTGCGCCTGTCCATTTTAAACACGGCAATACGGCTCACCACCCATTACGTGGGACAGATTATACAAAGGTGAAATGTGGGCATATAATATACCTCTGCCTACCCCTTCGGGGATAAAGGCGTGACCATATGTATGTATGTATTTAATAATAAAAGAAAATTGATATTTCCCTAAATTTGGGGAAAATATTTTTTCCCAAAATTAGGGTAATTACAAATTTTAATATATGTGTTTGTTAAATAAGAGATTACTAGGTAATAAATTTTCCCCAAAATAAGGGAAATTAGAAATTTTAATATTTTTGTTAAAATAACGTTACAATCATATTTTAGATTACAACGTATCAAATTATCTATTATTTTCCAATTTACCCCAAAAATAGGGAGATTTTTTTATTGCAAGACTTTTTTATACAGGATGAATTTTTCAAAAGGGATTGGATGGCTAAATCCGAAACTATAAGGAATAGCGAAAAATGCTCAAAGGAGTCACGAGCCCGATTTTGATGAAACTGAAAACCTTATCATTAGATTTTTGAAAAACCAATAATCCTAGCTGGGAATCGAACCCATTGATTATGAAAAAAAAAACACCCTATATTATTACACCATACGATAGTGTTGCCATTAAGGATCTTATTCTGGAAAGTAATGACATACGGCAAACTAAAGGAAAGTGCTCATCTTTAACAAAATACAATTTATTTTGCTTACGTTGACTGATTAGTTGTTCAAAATGTAGACCATTGTTTTCAATACATAGCTGGATTAGAGACCTTAAGGATAGTACATGCATTCAATATTATTGATTCCGTTTAGAATTTTCTCCAAATAATCATTTTGAGCATGATTTAAAACACGGAATAGTTACGATCTATTCTGAGATTTCGAACGGTACAAACTATGATACAACATTTAAGTACATGAAATATGAATTCTATTAAAATTCTAAACTTTCCTTAAATTTGCCGTATATCATTACTTCGCAGAATTGGATCCTTATCAGCGACACTATCGTATGGTGTAATAATAAAGGGTGTGTCTTTTTTTTTCAAAATCAATGGGTTCGATTCCCAGCTAGGATTATTGATTTATCAAAAATCTAATGATGAGGTTTTAAGTTTTATCAAAATCGGGCTCGTGACTCCTTTGAGCATTTTTAGCTATTCCTTATAGTTTCGGAGTTGGCCATCCAAGCCCTTTTCAAAAATTCGCCCTGTATGTTTGAATATTAATATTTACATGAAATTAAAAAAAAACACAATCTCCCTATTTTTGGGTTAAATTTGGAAAATAATATCATTTGATACGTTGTAATCTAAAATATAATTGTTACATTTAAAATATTACAAAATATTTAAATTTGTTATTTCCATAAATTTGGCGAAAATTTATTACCTGGTAATACCTGATATTAGTAGAATTTATTTAACAAAAAAATTCAAAATTTGTTATTTCCCTAATTTTGGGGAAAATTTGTAACCTGGTAATCTCTGATGTTTGTTGTTGATAATCTCTACACTTGCCAATATACATTATTAAAAAAAATACCTAAACAATAAAAAACATATTGTTTTAGTGTTTCATTTCATGAGACAGTACCCCCCCCTTTAAAACCTTTAAAAATGCCGTGAGGCGAAACAGGACAGGTTTTAAATAATAAAAATATTGTGGAACAATAGAATGATACTAGGGATTGCAATCCGGTGTCATTTTGAATCCGGCCGGATTCGTACCGGATTTCACAAATCCGGCCGGGTCCGACCGGATCCGGCCGGATTGAGTTAAGCAGGATAACTTGCTTCCTTTTTTTATTCCAATATCATGTTAATGAAGTGTAAAATTAAAAACGATACCGCTTATACGGATTTAATTTTATAGAAAAAGTAACGACTTTTTTCAAAAAGAAGATATCTCTTCCGAGATTAAAACTAAAATCTTTAAGTAAGGGTAATCCAGGTCCAGTCAAGAAAGCAGTTGTAGAATGCGAACAGGAACCTAAGCTGTTTTTTACGTTAAAGACAACATAATTAGGTCCATCATCTATAAGGAGTGCCGGAAAAAGGGGCGGGTGCGACAAAGATCCCAATTTTTAAGATTTTCGACAACATCCCAAAATCGGTGCTTTGCAGAAAAGATGTACTCATGCTACCAAAGTTATTGTTATATGTTATGTTTTATAAGATTTCGTTTTATCTTTAAATGAAAGCTTATATACTATGAATAACTTTGGTTCCAAACACTTTTCCATAATCCCAACCGTTTATACACGTTCCAAAATATATAGAAAATAGAGCTATTCCTCGTGATTGTTCGTTAATCCCTGAGTATCACGTTGTGGGAAAACTTAGTATCAGGACTTCCATCCATGTAAGCAAAAATTTCTTCTGCTCGTATAACCTTTGCAACAATGATAGCTCTTCTGGAGTTTTAGGTAACTTGCAGGTTTCAGAAGTAATTAATAGCACTCTTTGTGATACCTTTGCTCTTTCAGCAAACAATATCATTGATGAGAGACAAAACAAACAAAAACTTCGTTACCCCAGGCTGTAGTCCTGAGGTAACGAAGTTTTCTCCTTCCGAAGCCTTACGCAGGGCTCTCAACCGTAGGCTGCTAGGTAGGATATGTGTGCATTTTAGTCGGTAGGAGTCCGGCTTGGCATACATGTAGGATTTTCCTCACGTTAAAAATTGTAACCCCAGACATTAATTTTCAAATCACATACCTCATTATACCTATATTACATTTAAAATCTCAACCGAATGTACAATTCTCCTTATGTTCAACACGCTGAATCACTATCATTTCTACATTTCGGAAGAGTGTAGTTCAAAAACGATTGAGAATATGGGAAAATGTAAGAAATCAAAGTTATAGAGAATTTTGTAAGTTTTCATTTTATGGTCGAACATGTTTTGCTACAACGCACTGTTTTGGGATATTGGCGAAAAACTTAAAATTGGGACCTTTGTCACGACCCTCACTCCACCTCACGTCCGAACTTGTCGGAACTTTTAGTATGTTTTCTCATCGCAACCTGTAAGTTATACACTGAAGAGGTATTCAAACGACTCGCGCGCAGTTTAAGCTCCTCTGATTTGTACCATCCTTGGCGACTTTTCAAAAAATCTTTCAAATTATTATATTTTAATGTAATTAACATCAAAATATTGTTGTACGCCAGTAAGGCATGTTACGGAAGGAATCATATATTTTAATTTATAACATCTATGTAACAAACCTGTGACAAACAATAAATAAATAAATTGAAATTGAATCGAAATTGAAATTGACTGCACGGTTATTTTGCCAATATATGCAAACACCGGATCCGGGCGCCGGATCCGGTGTATTGGAACCGGACCCGGTGGACCAAAAATGACGCCGGATCCGCCGGATTACCGGATCCGGTTTTCCGGATTGCAATCCCTAAATGATACAAGTGTCGTTTTCAATATAATTATGATGATAATGATCATCATCATCATCGTTATCATGATGATCATTATCATGCCGGGACTAGCACTAATGATGATGACGTGATAGCTCGGCCCCCGCGGCTCGATATGGAGCTTAAGAGTACGGACCCTCGTCGATCGCTTTCGAGGAATAGCAGCTGATCGGGAGGGCACTAGAAGCACCTCTGGAATACGGAAAGGTACCTTCCGCCATTTAATCCTCGCCCACCGGTTTTTCAAAAGTCAAAACCCAAAGGCGTCTCGACCTTGGAGGGCGCGAATAAACACTGCGCCGCCTCTTCTGTACTTGGGTGAAGCTGCCTAACCCCCAGTTTCCGAAAGGTAACAGAAAATTAATTAGTAATTGTTAATCGTAAATATGCCTCAGACGATTGACAATTACTAATTGTAATCATAAGAATATACAAGCAAGAACTAATTAGTTGTAATTGTAAGAACTTGCAATTACGATTGATTATTTAGTTGTTAGTTGCAATTAAATTTGAAAATTTAATTGTTAGTTGTCAATCGTTTCCACAATTGATTTTTGCCCAACACTGCTAATAGGTGGTGAGCCAAGATAGATAAGATGGACAGGCGCAGGTTGTGACTGCCTGCTGTTAAATTTTTCAAGCCGCCTAAAAAGGCCTTCAACTTGGCTTAACGACTGCCATTTTACTGGCAACCGGGACCAACGGCATAGGTAACGTGCCTTCCGAAGCACGGAAACGCTCAAATAAAGGTCACATGGATGGTCACTGCAAAGTTGCTTTGCAGTGATCGTTTACAGAAAATTGAGTCCGCCGCAGTCCGCGGGGCCACGAGCGCTTCCATATCGCGCTTTACCTATTGTTAACTTAACAATGCTGAATATTGTTTGGATATAGGTACGGGTTCGCTCTATCAGAATCGCAGAGATGTATGTAGGCGCGAGTGTGGTGCCTTTTTGGTGTAGCAAACGTTCATAGGCTGCTGTTACCACCAGTCCTTCTGGTGTGCCTAGGGTTACCATTTCTGAAGAAATGTATGCCTGATTTACATGATAAAATCGCCTGATTTTCACGAAAAATGCCTGATTTTCTTGAAAAATGCCGCATAATAAAAGAAATATTTGATAATAAGTAAAACACATTGCTTTTTAATAAATGAAAAAGGAATTCCACTGTACGTTTTCTTACTTCTAATGATAATTATCTGATGACGCCATTTTTAACAAGTCTTTTTGAGTTAAAATATAATGCACAAAACTCTTTACAATTAATCATTTTGCCTGACTTAGACCAATGCCGGCCGGGCGCCTGATCAAGTGCTAAAATGCCTGGCAAATCAGGCGAAAGCCTGGCATATGGTAACCCTAGGTGTGCCGAAGCTTGTCTGCCACCTAAGTGGTATTAAAAATCTCTTAAAAGAAAATGTAGGTATTGACAAGAGTTCTAGAACTGCTAATGTTTGTAGGAGATTCGAATGCTGAATATCCCTGTTCCTGCCTATAGGTACCCTTATTCAATCGGAAATCCTCGGCATAGACCTTTAGCTTGAGCTCAATAGAAAAAAAAACTACATGCCTACCTAGAGAGCTCTATAAAAGCTGAGGCGTTCTTTAGCATGTAGAGTGGGGGACATCCAGCATAGACCCGCTTTAGGCTGTTTAGATTGAGGTTCTTCTCACGACGCCGGAGGTAGATATTTGCTGTATAAAACCATAAAACGCAGATCCGTCGTCGCAGTATCGGCTCTCACCTTTGGAATGCTTCGATCGATCGAATATTGATCGAAGCTGGAAAGACACAAAGCTCGAAGTAAATTTAAATGTATCGTTTTTTGTCCCTCTTATTGCTTAGGTTGTCTGGAAGAAATTGCTTTTTAGCGATAAGACCGCCCTTTGTACAATAGTGTATGTTTAATTTTGTAAATAGTTTTTAACGAGGTGTACAAATAAAGTTTTATTCTATTCTATTCTAAGCTCAATAGAATGTGAGCCTATTTCCGCTTTGAAATATGACGCGCTGATTTATTGACGCCAATGATTACTGTAGTAAGCAACATTTACTATGGCCGGTCACGGATGGGTGACCACAATGTGACAATTATTTGCTAGCGTTTCCATGCTTCGAAAGGCACGTTAAGCAAATTGGTCCCTATTGCCAGTAAAATGACAGTCGTTAAGACAAGTTGAAGGCCATGATGAGGGCTTAAAAAATTTCAACAGTGCGCAGTCACAACCTGCTCATATACATATCAACGGCTCATCACCATTACGTGGGACGAAGTATAAAACGTGAAATGTGATGCCTCTGCCTACCCCTACGTCTATAGTGAATGTTGCTTACTGCAGACGCCTAATATGAGAAATATAATACATTATTTTAAAAATTATTGATTTACCATCTCAAAATGTCTTCGCTCTTAGCAGCACACTTTTGATAAATAAACTAGCTTATTATATTTTTATCACGCTAAAATTGTTTTTATTGCACCACATGTGTTCTGTGAACTCCATGTACAGACCATATTATAATGGCCAAGGACTCTATCTATTTAGTTAAGTGCATTACAGAGATGTTGAAAATGAAAAGTCACAATCATTTTTAGGACAGAGACAAATTAACCACTCTAGCAACAGATGGAGTAGTTACACACTACTGTTGAATAATCAAATGCATATTACATGAGGTAACAAATAAACTTCAAGAACTTAAATAATTATTAACTTTTAATATTAAATAACTGTACATTAAATTAAAGTTGTAGCTTAAAACTAATCTTAAGGATAAAGAACTATTGCACTTCTGCTTCAGTTAGTAACATATTTGGAATTCCTTTTGAAATAGGAAACTGTCTGCCTGATTCTGGACAAACGAGGTGGCCTTCCTCAACCTCAACCTCCAACAGTACTGTGTGCACTTTCTTCAAGAGCTCTTCATCGTCTTCGAATTTTGTTTCTAGGGTTTTAGGCAAACCTTCTCCATGTCCAATACTGTTAGCAGCTGTCCAAAGTACTTCCCAATCTAATTTCGGTATTACACGTGTTATAAATTCTGGGTTGAAATCTACTTCACTTACTTTAATATTTGTAGCATTGATTGCTAAAGGGTATCCAGTCATAACACCTTTTAAGCATTTTGACGTCAACATGTTGTGTGTTAATAATTTCATCTTGTAGACACGTTTCCTCGTAGACAGAAAAGAAAAGCAATTCTGTGATAGGTATGTGGGGTTTCAGTTTTCACGTAGATGTTGTAATGATAATTCGATTTTCAATATCCTTTAAAATCGGCGTTTAAACAATAACATAACCTCAATTTCAATTCTTTCTAAGGTCTTGTGCTCTTCTCTGTGCATGTAACAAAATTAAATTCAACTGATTCAACTTCCAAAAATATAACCTCACTCAACCAACAACAATAAAACATCAACAAACAAAAACCACTTTTGACATTGACAATGAAAAGTCAAAACAACAACGTCATGTAGTAGTAGTTTATTTTATTTATCCACTTTCGGATTGGCAAAGGCAATTTGAACCATACAGCTTAGTCATACAAAATTTAAAACTAAATGCAAAACATTTAGTTTTAAATTTTAAGGCAGATAGCCAAATCTTTTATCTACATATAAAATAACAAATCAATTTCATAAAGGCAAATAGCTAAATCTTCATTACACGTACTGCTTGGAGTAGAATTTTGACCCACATTAGGACCGGACACCACCAGCTTCCTTTAAAAGTAAAAATAAGAAGGTAGGTAGGTAAAATAATAGCTAAAAATGTCTAAGATAACAAGGATTAAACTACCTACAATTTTTTCTTCTCTTGTGGCCACCACACCAATTTAGAAAAATTTACAAGCCGAGAAAGCCCCCACAACGAAAAATAAATGTGCACCGTGGTGAATATTGTCTGATATTTTTCTGTGGCATCAAACGTCAAAACCAATTTAATCAATCATTTTTGTCAACCTAAAATTTCAGTGAGATTTATTTGTGGCATTGAAAATTGTAACGTTAAAACGATCAATTATGGTAACATAGCTTTGCCTTAGCTTTTAAATATTTCTGTAAACATGTCTCATATAAGCGATAGTGTATCTGAAAGAAGTTTGGACATAAACAGACAATCATCTGCACAACAATCCACGTCGCAGCCGATGCGTTCCAAAAGCTCTCTAAATAACAGGGTACAGAACCATCAGACTCCTATAAAACATACAGCTAAGAAAACCTCGAAGAATTCTGCTATGTCCCGTCACAAGCAGCCTCAATGTGAGCCTGGAGTCTCTTCACCGAGTCTTGCTAATTCTTCTGTAAGTAATATAGCCAGTGGGATGCAAAATTTAAACATAAACAGCGTAAATAATGTAATTGACCAGGGAGACACTCCTAAAAGAAAAAACGCAAAGAAAAAGGCCAAAGCTAAGTTAAATCAATTAAATATTCCAACTCAAGGCAATCCTGTGCACTTGCCACAGTCATCTCAGTTCAGCCCTGGAAATCTAGAGCATAACCAATATGTTTCTTACCAAGATTTTTTCGCAAACTTGGGTACATTGTATGCAAACGCCAACTCTAGATATTTAGAGAATTTAAGTCATCATCCACACTATCAGGTGTCACAGAATGCTCACCTAGCATCAAGTGTTCCAAACACACCACTCCAGATGCCACAACGGGCACAATTTGTGAGTATACCTAATTCCCCAATGCTGCAACCAGAATATATGAGCCCGAAATGTTTACAGAATGTTATGCAACATCCGTTACTTAGTCATACATTCAATGCTAACTTTCAAAACATGCATAACATGACTTTACCAGGATCAAGCACCAACTCCCCTGCTGACAAAACCACCCCATCTAAAAACAAAAGAAATAAGAGGAAAGCCAAGGTAACTTGTGAGCAAATATTTGATCCTTATTTGTCTAGCGAAGAAGTGGAAACTGGCTTAAAAGACAATAAACTCATAGAAGGTGTGATAAGAATAAACCCTAAACAATTTCAACATTCATATGTTGCCAGTAATGACCGAAGTGAACAAGATATTCTTATTGATGGCATCAAAAATCGTAATCGAGCTTTAGAAGGAGATGTGGTTGTTGTACAATTTATTGATAGTGACAGTGAGGATGGTGCTGAAGAAGTAAAGCAAAAGAAAGCAAAGGTTGTTTATATCAAAGAAAAAGTACATGCTAGAACTTGCATTGGAAATCTGAAACTTATGCCAGATAATAATAGGCAAAGGGCTTTGTTTGTACCCCGTGATCACAGAATACCCAGACTAAATATACCTTTTACTAGCTGGCCTGACAACTTTTATACAGAATCTAAGAATTACGAAAATACATTATTTTTAGCAAAAATAGAAGAGTGGCTGGATACTAGGTTTGCCTTGGGCATCATTGTGTGTAACATAGGTCAATCAGGAGATATGGTATCAGAAACTACGGCAATACTGGCCCAAAATGACTTGGACGTAACACCTTATGGTCCAGAAGTAAGACATTTGTATCCACGCTTGGACTATAAGATACCAGATGAGGAATTTAAAATTAGGGAGGATTGTCGGAAGTTATGCCTGTTTAGTATTGATCCATCCAATTGTCGTGACATTGATGATGCAGTCTCTTGTAGGGAACTTGAGAATGGCAATTATGAAGTTGGTGTTCATATAGCTGATGTGGCTCATTTTTTAACTGAAAACACTATATTAGATGAGAAAGTAGCAGAAAAGGCTACAACAATATATTTAGTTGAAAAAGCTTATCACATGTTACCTGATGATCTTTGCATGCTTTGTTCCTTGTTTCCTGGTGTTGATAAATTAGCATTCTCTGTATTTTGGGAAATAACTAAAGATGCAGAAGTTATAAGCCATAGATTTGCAAAAACTGTTATAAACTCCTGCGCCCAATTATCATATGATCATGCACAAGCTATACTTGATGATGACAACCCTCAAGCCAATTTCCCTGAAACATACAATGGATTTAACTATGATAGTGTATATAAAGTGATAAAAGTCCTTGGAAATATTGCCCGGATATTCAGGACAAAAAGGTTTGATGGTGGTGCACTAAGGATTGATCAACCCAAACTGAGTTTCCATTTAAATACAGCTAATGGTTTACCGGACAAATTTTGGATATATCAAAGCAAAGAGAGTCATCAACTTATTGAAGAATTCATGTTATTAGCCAATATGACAGTTGCTACCAGAATCCATGATGATCACCCAAAGTTAGCATTTCTAAGATGCCATCCACCACCTGCTGGATTCATGTTGAGGCAACTTGCTAAGGCTTTAAAACCAATGGGTATTGATTTAAATATTGCTTCAGCTGGAGACTTATATAAGTCTCTGTTACCACATATAGGGCCTACAAGCTCAGACACCGGTAAACTTATGGTCTTGAACATGCTATGTGCAAAACCCATGGCTAGAGCTAGATATTTTTGTGCTGGATCTGAGGAGGAGGATTTCCATCATTATGCATTAAATGTACCATTATACACGCACTTCACTAGCCCTATTCGGAGATATGCAGATATTATGGTCCATCGGTAAGTAAATCTTGGAATAATTTATGTATATATTATTACAAAAAGTTGTAGCAGTGGCTAGGTTGTACACACTTCGCAGAACCATTGACACGACATGAAAATAACTTAATTAACTGGCCAAGGTGGAGTGTGACCAAGGAATTAATATTACGTACATATTTTGATTATATAGATGGAGCCTACTCTATAAGCGAGGTCAGCAGTAGTCAGCCGAGCCGACAATGACGAGCAGCCGACGACGTAGTCATCAACTTAATCTGTCTCCATAGCCATAGGAGAATGAAATCAGGGTAGAACATGAAATACTCCAAATTCTTGATTACCCAGTGATATACTATTCCGATATAATTAGTATTTGCAATCAGGCCACAACTGAATCTGGGAATGAAATTAAGACCACCAATTTCAGTCATCTGTTCAGTTGTAGAGTGTGAAAAAGTAACAAACATCCATTCATACTTACCAAGCCTTCATATTTTTAATATCATAGTAAGGATTGAAAATTTGATCATTTGCTTATTTACAGGCTGTTAGCAGCAAGTTTGAAGTACCGAGAAACACCTAATTGGAACATAGATAAAGTGCGTATGATAGCAGCCCAATGTAATAAGCAAAAATACAATGCTAAGAAAGCAGGCGAAATGTCTACTGAACTCTATACTCTCAAGTACATTGAAATGCATTCACCTGTAGAGACTGAGGCAGCTGTGGTGGAAGTCCGTGAGAAATATATTGACGTCATTATAACTGCTATGGGATTAAATAGAAGGATCTTTTTTAATAATGTGAGTAATCTTTTCTTTCTAAATTTTAACTAAATGGCGCTCGCGGTTCCGCCTTTGTGGAAAGTTGTTCCTGTTCCTGCTTTCCAGTGGAACTTATTACTGGAATAAAAATTACTAATTTCATCCAGATCTGCTCAGCCTTCACAAAAAGTAACATCCTGACATCCTCACCAACTTTGATATACCTATATATTACCTATTATATTAGTAAGAATCTATTAGGGGACTGATTTCCTGGAACATCCTTCTGAAGAGTCACTCGGGACACCCGGCCGGTGCTAGGCCGGGTGTCCCACTAGGCGGTGTGTGTGTAAAATACGTCGGCTCGCCGGCTCGTGTCAGGCATGAAGTCGATAGGGATGTCCAGTATGTCCACACGTTAAAAATGAAGTAAGTAAGTAGGTATAGGTATCATAATGATGGAATTAATCGTAGCTGTTTTCCTGTCCTGTACAAAACTGTTTGCAGTGAATAGTTGTATAATATTTATGCCCGAGGCCGACGTCAAAACCGGCCAAGTGCGAGTCGGACTCGCGCACGGAGAGTTCCGTACAAAAAAAACAGTAAAAAGTCACGATTTATGTATCGGAGCCGCCCTTTTCAGTATTATGATTTTAGTATTGTTGTAATAGCGGCAACAGAAATACATTTTCTGTAAATTTTAGCTCCCTAGCTCCTGAGTTACTTTTTTGTTATTGACCTGATTAAACAATATGCTCAGGGACAAGACTCATCCACCCAAGCCCCCATAATGGGCTCCGGAGATTGTCAATGCGACTTGACAAGTCTCATGTGTAAATACACGTCGCTCATTGCACACGCACGTGCAAAGAAAGCACGCACACTTGAAGCTAGGTACTTTCAAACGGTCTGAGATTTACTGAGGTCACGTTATTGATGGTTAGTGCCCCTTCACACTAGCGTAGGCGTACGATGGACGTATGCGCGGCGTAGACGCGACGTATACGCGACGTATACGCGACGTATACGCGGCGTATACGCCGCGTTACTGTGGGATTGTGTACAATCCTGTTCACAAGCGACTTATTCTCGGCATGGAAATGACTGCTACTAGAAAATAAGTATCTTAAGAGTATATTTGACTTAATAAAAATTGAGCAAGCTGTAATTTGACGAAGCAATTAAAATGCGAAATATAAATTTGCTAAAGATTCTTGTAGGAAATGAAACTAGGCGATAAGTTTTTTGCCACACAACTGCCAAACGGCAGGATGCCGGTTATTTTATATGCTGAGTGGGAATTTAAATATCATGATATTCGTAGTCAGCATACTTAAAAACCCATAAAACGATACCTATCATGAAATTTCGTGATTACAGCGCGGCGGCCATATTGGATTTCAAAATCGTCATACAATTCGTACTCAGCATACTAAAAACCTCTAAAACGATACCCATCATGAAATTTTGTGAATACGGCGCGGCGGCGGCCATGTTGGATTGCAAATTAACATGTATTTTCGTATGCATCGTTTTAATTATTATGTAATTAATGAAAGAAATCGATATAAAAAATAATAACATAGGGTCCCGAGGCGCAGCCCGGAAAGTCTTTCTCGAACCACGAACAAAATTTTATTCGCAGTTCCCAAGTCTTCTTTTTTAAAAGTAAAGCCATCAATAGTGTTTCCTGGTCAGAATCTATTTTGTTAACGATGATACCAAAACGTCAACGAATTGTGTGACGCTAGCGCGGCGTATACGCCGCGTATACGACGCGTATACGTCGCGTCTACGCCGCGCATACGTCCATCGAACGCCTACGCTAGTGTGAAGGCGCACTTATTGGTCGTGTCCGCAGCCCATTACGTTTCAGCTACAGCATGCTGCTCGCATTGCTCCTCGCGTTGCGAGGTATATTGCCCTACCAGCCAGACACTCGTCTACTCGCGATTTTCATCGTGTTGTTCCCTCGCTCGTATTGTCGCGCCTTTGACTCGCGCTATAAAACCGACAAAAAGTGAACAGACGAGCAGCATGACGAGTATGCGGCCATACTACGTCTCGGCCCATTTCCCATGCTCCTCGTCCAATTTATGGCCGGATTGAAGAAGAAATAGGGAGAAACGATAATAATATTGATGTCATTATAACTGACTAGTGGATGACACGCGTTTTCACCCGCGTAGCACCCGTTCCCGTGGAAATACGGAAATAAAATATAGCCTCTGTTCACCCTGGATAGTATAGCTTCCCAACAGTGAAAGAATTTTTCAAATCGGTTCAGTAGTTTCGGAGCTTATTCGATACAAACAAACAATCAAATCTTTCTTCTTTATAATTTTAGTAAAGATAGAGATACTGAAAGATGCCGTCATCATTCCGAAATAGATACATAACATTTATTATATTGCTGTCACAATATAATAATTAATAAAGTGTTCGTGATTTACAGGATTTCCCAGGGAAATACAACTGCATTAAACACGAGGGTGGTGCCAAACTGGCCAAAATGGAATTGATATGGGATGCTGATAAGGAATCACCGCAAGTAACACAAGTGATTCAAGTATTTTCTATTCTAAATGTAGGAATGTACAAAGACGAGGACAATGGAAAAATTGATGTGAAACTTGTTAGGCCACAGTAGAAAACCCTGAAGTATTAGTGTTACACTGTAGATAGTACTTTGTAACTATGCTTATTAGCATTAGATTATGACTCAATGAAATTTTATTTTTCGATTTGTACAAACATTTGACTTTGCATGTTAAGCGTAATCTTCCGAATTACTTCCAGTATGTTTTAAATTATTAGGCTTGAGAATTTTTTAAGCAATTTTTATATATATTAGAGAATTATTATTGTCAACTTTAGACTTGCCAACATAAAATAATGTGTACGTTTTTTGCCTATATTAACTTTACTGTCTAGATTTCAAGTAAATATGTATTACTTGATTTTATTATTAGTTTTAGGACGAAGCACTCAATAGGGTTAAAACAATACTGCTGAAAGCAGCGTATAATGAATTTGTACATAATTGTATTCTTTTTATGGCATAATTAAATAATGTACTATTAGTATTTATGATTTTTTTCATTCAAGTCTATTTATTATATTATGTACTTAAGTGCCCTTTCGTACCGTAAAGTGGGGCTATTTATTATGTGTTTTATAATAAACTATCTTGATCACAATAACTACTATTACGATCATTAGCTTATACAATTTTTACTTCTTTTGATTTCAACAATAACTGAGTATAATCACGTCATCATCTTCGCGATTGCGATCTTCAATTTGCTGAAAATTGACGTCGTAAAAATAATACTGAGTGCAATGAATCGAATCTGCATATGCCAGTCCACTGTTTAACGTAACCATCTTAAATTAGGCACAATACGTGTATTGTGGCGTGGCTGGAATGACTGAATGCGGAAAACGCCTTCCGCATTGAGTACCTAATTCCTTGCGATCTTATTTAGGTCCTTGGTCCACCTGGCAGAGGTCGTCCTACCCCACGTGTACGAAGTCTCCTCTCGTTTGCTCCATGTCGGCCATTGGTTCTTCTACAGTTGTCGCCAGCCCACTGCTACTAAAGATAATAATAATAGTATTACATACAGATCGGCAACTCCCTGCCTCCCACCTGAGTACGCTTCCACAACCCCCCACCAAAATTAATGTGTCGATTCCCGTGTCAGTTCTTGAGAGAGTGTCGCTGCGTTGCATTACGTATTACGTATTACTACCTACGTACTTTGTGCTATTGCTTTGGTTTAATTTGTGCTTAGCCGAAGGTAGGTTTGAAAAAAAAGTACCAACATACAGGAGATTGCGTTCTGTTCCTTATTATTTTGTTTCCATAGCTAGTGACCCTACAATACTTACACACACATTGAAGCTTGATTTAAGCATTCACATTACGTCTATATTAGTGTGGGTAAAAACGAACATTTTGTATGGAGTTTCCACCCTGTGCTGCTACTTCAAAACACATACTCTGCAATCTATGTCGACCACTCTAGTTCTCTGATATCGTTTCGAATGTTTTCCCTCCAGAGACACCCCAAGCAAGTCAATCGTTGAAATTTCTTCAGTGATTGTTCAATCAGTACATTTTAATTTAGGTCATCTTTTGACGAGTTTGTTTTTCTCTTATTTGTGTTTTGACGAGACAACTTCTTATAATTCGATGGAGCCGGCTGCACGCACGAAAAAACATGACGTATGAAGCGTTACCTCGCTCTGAGGCGTTCCACGTAAGGCTGAATTGTCACGTTCAACTATCGTCAGTAAACCGACTTTACAGGCAACCGATTTTTTGAATTGATTCAAGTGTACGCACTTTGCCTATGTCAGCTTTCGAACCCAGTCTATGGTTTCATTGTATGAAAAATAATCGATATTTTCCTTATCACCACTGTAATTATCGTCATGGTCAACTTTCATCTTTTCTTGTTTAAAATCACTATGAGCTTTTGGTTTCAATTAAGATTTTTCAGTGAAGAGACTTCTGCAAGTGGTGGTTATATACGTGCTTGCATAAATTCTGTATATTCATTTAGTATATTTTTGGTAATCGTCCATTCCAAATGCCGTCTGTCACCATTTATAACTATGTTTTTGTTTGTATCTACCTAATTTATTAAAATTTTCTTCGTTATATGTATCTACTCACTTTGTAATCACGTTTAAATCTATCAGTTTAGATACATTTTGAACACAATTTACGATCACTGCGTTAAGCTACTTTCCCTATGGCTTGTCCTCAGATGGGTGACCACTTTGTGACATTTACATTTTGCGAGCGTTTTTTTCTCTCTTCTGCTCCTACAACGATAGAACAATGACGGCGTGATAATATGCATGAATGTATCGCAAGTGCAAGTAAAATAATTAGTGTTAGCTCATACTTTGTTCACCATCTCTTCTCATTTAACCGCCGACACTAACTTTTATTTTACAATATTCAGTGGGTTGGTGGCATTGAGATTGACGTTAGGTGTAATAAAGCCATTTTGTAATACAGTACAGGGCGAAAAATATTATTCCAATAAATCTTTTCTCATAAAAGCTTTAACTATCTCGACTGTAGTCTCAAAAAGCCTCATTTTACGGTACTGAAATAATTTTAGATTGATGTGTACAATTGTATGAGTGTCTTGTGTTTGACGTGTTTCCAGATCAATTAAAATTTACTCGGTAATTAAAAAAATGTAACACTTTTTTTATTGCGTCAAGGAAACTCGCGTCTTCCCCTACCTCGAGACGGCACGACCAGCTGTGATGTTCCTGACGGAGACGCAAATATGCCGCCCTGACGATACGTCGTACATTTGCATGTTACCACGGCTATTATTATCAAGAAACAATTTCTAGATAAAGCCGGGGGCGCGTGTTCGTTTGGGTGGCTGTTTGCTGTCGCCGTCTGTGCTGCCTTGAGTACCCCTCCTCCGTCCTTTGGCTGCACGGACGTGCGGCTACCGATCCCATACAGCGGATGCTGAGACAATGTGACTATTTCAGCACCTTTGCGAGAGGCCGCGGTACAGACCGCTCATGCATTTGCTCTCTCCATGGTTTGACCCAAATGGTAGGCGCGAATAGCAGACAGTAGCTCACGTACTTGCTGAACCTAAGTTAATGCTGACGAGTAGACCCGCCCAATTTAGTGTGTGGGTGGGCGCCCTCCTGGGTACCAAGGACCATTGTGTTGTGCATACGCGCGTGCAATATATGTGACCGTGCCGATTACGGCACTCCTCGCATGGTAGGCGCGAATAGCAGACAGTAGCTCACGTACTTGCTGAACCTAAGTTAATGCTGACGAGTAGACCCGCCCAATTTAGTGTGTGGGTGGGCGCCCTCCTGGGTACCAAGGACCATTGTGTTGTGCATACGCGCGTGCAATATATGTGACCGTGCCGATTACGGCACTCCTCGCCAGCGTCATGTCATTTTTCCACAAAATGAGAAGTTAGGACTTCTCATTTTGTGGAAAACAATACTAAAGGAAAAGAAATTATACTTATAATGAGTTTCAGTGACCTTTTTGGACATCGGATATTTTGTTTGGAAGATAAATTACCAAGTTCTAATCACATCTTGAAGACTGAAATATAAATGACTAGGCAGCATGGTCACAGTTACCTTAGCTTGTTCCATGCAGAACAAAAAACTAACAATAATACCTTTTATTGACATAATTTAATTTGACATTGACAATATTGTTTTGTATTTTGTTCACCGCCCGGCACTCTGTCTTCCTAAAAACTTTGTTGTTTTTGTTTAATGAAGATAGGTTTCATCAGTTTCATCTCATCAGCGTATTCAGTGTTAGTAATAAAAACCAAAACCTCAGTCTTGACTTGCATAAAAATTGTTCTGTGACCTCATCCCTTAACTGAAGCAGAAGGCAGGCAGTCAGTCAAGGAGTCAGTCGGTGATAACTGTCTCGATGTTATCGTTAAAACCTTTAAATATAATTATAATCACGTAATAAATGTGACGTAAAAGAACGGCGAGAGAGACGAGAACTTAAAGGCTTTTGAAGCCAAGTGGCACAGTGATTAAAGTTGTTTTAACATCATATTCATTAAAGTCATCTCATCATGGAAGGCGATTATAGTTCAATTGAAGAGTTATATAATCATTTCCACCTGAAATACTTTCATAAAATTATAGAGCACAATAAAGAACTGCTTGATGATGTAACAAAGAACCTCGTTGAAGAAGAATTTTTAGATGAAATTCTAGCTGTTGTTGACAGTGGCGTTGCTAAAGTTTACTTTGGTGAAACGTTACGACACTTAAAGATGACCATTACAGACCAAGGTAGAATACATGAAATACTTTTTCAGTATAAAGATCCTAAAAGGTTGGTAATCACTGATTTAAACATACCACCTTCAACAATACTTCTAAATTCAGAATTTAAATGTTTAAATGATATCATAGAAGCTTTTATTAAACATATGAATGATTTATCGTGTTACTTTGATGAATTGGAAAATATTGATCACATTTGCACAGTAATGGAGCCGAAAAATGCATCATTTAAAGATAATTACCGGCGTGTTCTTATTGGTTAGTATAGTACAATGTCTTTTTAGTCTAATAGTTCATATTTTGGTTTGTACCACATCATACATGTGATTTATGAACTGGCATTATTTTCACATATTCAGTAACCTATACCTATTAATGTGTTGTCTGAGAAGTAGGTATATTAAATAAGTACTAGCCTGTAATTGTAATTTTTTCATAGGTAGTTGAAACATGTTTATTTTTATGCTTGTGAACTTTCTTTATTACCATTAACTTTCTGACTATGATTTGTTTAGATGCCAGGACTTGGCTGCATGTAGAAGTCACACCTGAGGGTTTAGCCACAAATATCCACCTTGTGGGACAGTCAGCATTTTGGAATAATAAATTACAATCTGGATTACTAACATGGGATCATGACAAGAATATAGTTGACAATATTTTGCATATATTTGGTAAGTGAATTGGTATGATTGCTATACATACATACAGTCACGCCTTTATCCCCGAAGCGTAGGCAAAGACATAGTGTATGTCTACAATTTAATCTTATAATTTTATGTCCCATGTATTATGGTGGTGAGCCTATTGCCATGTATGATTGCTATAAATATTTTAAATTAAATAAGTTAGTAAAATGACTACAATAGTACATAATTAGATTAAATTAAATATGTAACTTTATTTTTCTTTATAAAAGAATCTATGACAGGCTTTGGCTTCCACTCTAGTGCAGTGTTTGCCCATCACATCCTCAGCGACAGAGTGACCCACAATAAAAATTCTGGGCTGGAAATGTTGTGTGCTCCCCTCCTATAAGGGCGCTTTTAGTGTCATGCGTGTTTTCGCGCGCATGCAGGCCAGGCGGCCATGTTTTCATTATCATGCATGCCTCAAGCACAAGCCTCAAGTGATGCGCGCGAAAACACGCATGACACTAAAAGCGCCCTGATTGTACTCAAACATATAATTCTAACTTTTTTTTTTTACAGATTTAAACTCTCTTCCACAAACTCCAAGTACATCATATCTAGGAAAGGATGTGGAGATGAAATCAGAAGAGGAACTAGTATGTGGCATATGTCTTTGTACAGAACTCCCTGATTCTCCTGGGGTTCCTCAGCCATTGTGTCAGAACACCAGTTGTGGTGTATACTATCACAGAAGTTGCTTATATCAGGTGGGATTTTGAAATATGTTTTATTTTAGTTTCCAGTGCAGTCTGTTAAATTTCAGGTGTTTAACAATTTCTGTGTAATTTTTGCAAAATTTTTACACATTTTCTGTTATTTCAATCAATTTAGCCTATAGCAGTCCACTGTTGGACATAGGGCTCTCCCAAATTTCGCCACAACACACGGTCCTGCGCTTTGCGCATCCAGTCAATCCCTGCAACCTGCTTTAGGTCGTCGCTCCATCTGGCAGGGGGTCGTCCCACCCCACGTTTACCAAGACGCGGTCTACACTCCAGAACTCGCTTGCTCCATTGGCTATCAGTTCTTCTACAAATGTGGCCAGCCCACTGCCACTTCAAAACGCATACTCTCAGACGGATAACATCGTTTCGGATCCCATCCCTCAGACACCCCAAGCATAGCTCAAGCTATGCTTGAGGTGTCTGAGACCAAGCATATTTTCTCCTCGAGCCACCACTCCTGGATACATTACCTGGCTTTAGATACCAATTTCACAGGTTTTGAAGAGTTCTTCTTCTGGAACATCCCAGCATTAAAGTTACTCGACATCGCTATTTTGCGCACCCTCGATCATAACAACGGCTCTAGTTGCCGTAGCAGTGGTCAAGTGGTGTCGAAATCTAGGCATAGCACAATTTGAGAATAGATTTACAAAATGACTTCCCAAAACAAACCGTAGCTTACAGCAAACTGGTCTAGAACGATATCAAAACGCAATCAATGTATTGATACCTTAGATCAAGAATAACATAGATTACGGGTCGCGAACAAAATGAAAGTTAAAAAGTGTCCCAAGTCGATACGTAGGAATCGTAAATAAAAAATTCAAGACTGTATCACATTTAACGTAAAATGTACCTTAAAGTTATTATACGTAAGCCTAAAATACCATGCCACTGATATATCAGTTAAGTCGTTTTGTTCCATATGTTTGTATTATTCAATGTCGCCCCATTGTCGCCAGTTCAAACAAGGATGTAGTGAGCCCGTCAGTAGTGAGCCGTCTTCTATAGGTGCCGGATTTCTCGCGTCGATATTACATCTAGTTATACTTGATCTAAGATTGATACGGACTACCCATTTATGACCATTCTTTACAAACAACCATCCAAACCATATTTTTCACAATAATATTGCTGATACTTTGACTCCTATCGTTACTTGACGACTAAATATCATATTAATATTCACAAAATCCACATTTGATAGCATACCTAAACATAAACCCACTTGAAAGTGCACACTACTCAAGTGGCCCTTATTTTGTTTTGACTAGTAAATAATATATATTAGCTAATGCCCAGGTCACCGCCCGCGTGGAAAAGTGTTCCCAAACCCTTTTCCACAGGATCTTTTCCTGGGATAATATTAAGTAGTTTATTCTGATTGCTAAGTTTCATTAAAATTCATTCCATTTCATTAAATTTCGCGTGTAAGAATAACAAACCTTCACCACACAATCAAACAAACTTTCGCTCTTATAATATTAGTGTAAGGTTTTATTTTTTTCTTAATAATTATTTTTTTCCTTTTCAGTGGTTGGTAGCATGCGCAGGCAGCCGACCTCCAGCATTCGGCGTCGCAAATGGCACATGCCCTACGTGTTTCCACCCGATAACTTGCAGTGAGAGGGAAAACTGATAATTAGCTAGACATAGATGAACACTAATGCAGTCCCTAGTCGATCATGTAGCGTGACACAGCAATAAATATATTAATTGTTGTCATGCGCGCATGATTGTTTAGTTGTGTTGATTGAAGCATTGCATTAATTGCTGATCATGATGCATGATCGTCTAGACGTCTAGGGACCGCAAAATACAACGCACACACAACCAAAGACACTTATTGCTTCATATTATATGAACAAGTTTCCGGCAGCTAGCTTAGGTAGGTACCTATAACGATGTTAAAAGTATGAGTCGGAACTCGAAAGCAAGCAGCACTACTGCCGCTGCAATGCTTCGACAGCACCACTGGTCCCCATACATTCTGTATCGATTTATATTAGAATACATTCCGAACACAGCAGCAGAGTCGCAGCTGCACTGCTGCGCGACACTGTCGCCTTGCCGCCGCGACGGACCAGTAGTGACGTCACCGCCGACCATAGGCTGCGATGACCACCAGTACATCTGATGTGCCGTATGCTTGTCTGCCACCGTTGAATTCATGAATTTATATCCACCCCTTAAGATAGCGGTAATTATCGTTATAATTTAATTTAAACATAGTAATTTTGAAGAACAAAACCAAGTGCAGCGCGGCACTGCGGTAGGCACCATTTGGGCTGACGGCCAGCAATGTGGCTAGACTGATGAGCCCGCAGAGAGTGATGGCCGTCAGGGTGATAAGAGGATACCGCACGATCTCCGGTGAGGCGGCATGTCTCCTAGCCGGGACCCCTCCATGGGACCTGGAAGCGAGAGCCCTTGCGTCACTGTTCAGATGGCGCAAGGAGGCGCTGGAGCGGGGCCAAAGGCCTGCGTCTCGAGAAATCGAGGCCCAGCGGACCCTGCTACACCAGGAAACCCTGGAGACATGGAAGATGCGACTTGAGCAACCAAAGGGGGGATTCGCCACAATCGCGGCCGTCAGACCGGTCATGGACGAGTGGCTGGAGAGAAGACACGGGGCTCTCTCCTACCGGTTGACACAGATGCTTGCCGGGCACGGTAGCTTCGGTAGGTATCTGTGGCGAAAACACCGGGAAACCACGGCCGAATGTCAGCACTGCGAGGACCGCAGCGATGACACAGCGCTCCACACGCTGGTGGAGTGCACGGCGTGGGCACAACAGCGACAGGTCCTCGTAGTGGGTCTGGGCGTGGACACTCTCTCGCTTGAGGCCATGGTGCGAGCCATGCTCTCCAGCGGGAGTAAGTGGGACTGCGCCGCCTCTTTCTGCGAGCAGGTCATGCTCGCGAAGGAGGCGGCGGGCCGGGTGCGGGAGAGAACTCTTCCACCCGAGTTCCGCAGTCGGCGCCCTGGGCGCCGCCGACGTGTCTTCGCCGAGGACTATCGGCCTCCATGACCGGGGGTCTGAGGACGGTGAGAGGGCCGCTCACCGTCCTTACAGAAGCAGGCCCATGACGGCAGCGTGACGTGAGCACTCACGCACGCCCCCCCCTTAGAAGCGGGGTCACACCCGAAATCCCCCATAGACGCGGGATTGCACCCGAACCACCCCCTGGGCGAGGCCGCATTGGCGGCCGTAGGTCTGTTGGGAGTCACGGGACATCCTTCCTGAGGGCTTACCCGGGGCTCTCAACCATAGGCTGTTGGGCGGTACGTGAGGTTTTTTAGTCGGTAAGAGTCCGGCATAGCATCCTACGAGGATTTTCCCTCACGTTAAAAAAAAAAAAAAAAAAAAAAAAGTCACCATTTGGGCAGCTTCTCAGCGGCTGCACTGCAGCTACAGCAGTGCTGCTTGCTGCCGAGTTCGAACTCATACTTTAATAAGGGACACTTATTCAGCTACCTTCAGCTTGTAGCGCATTTCTATCTTTTTCTTACATTTTGAAACATTCGTAATCAGACCGAGATACACTTGAGCGTTCGCGGCATGTAAACACGAAAACGCGTTCGCTAATTGCTGTGTCTCGCTCAGATTTCCTACTGGTGTTTCAAAGCGTGAGAAATATATGTATAGAAATACAGGAAAAAGCGCCTTTACACTGCTGTGACGTTTTAAAAAATACCCCTAAGCTGGCGGCCCAATAAGGTACACGTTCCGCTTGAAGAATCCGGGTCCGGGGTCGTACTTAGAGAGAAACACGTGCGCTGCCAGAGTTCCAAGTTTCTATGCTTCAACATAGTTCGTTTTGATAGATCGATGAACCGCTCACCAAATTGCTTGTAGATACAAGTGCATCCTTGCCAGAAATGTATTACCTACATTTGTGTGTAGTGTGTGGCGGTTTTTGTTGATTGTGCGTCTGTTGCTTGATAATTCTATTAATAAAATACCACAAATAATAATCTACAGAAGGAAATCTTTATACAAAGTGCGCTCGGGCTACGCACACGTAGACACCGCTTACTGGGTTTCATGGACACGAGTGGTCAAAGGATTTTCATAGTAATTTCGATATTAATTAGCTCACGAGTGTGTGTAGCCGAGATTAGGTTTGAAATAAAAGTACACACACGAGATTGCGTTCTGTTCCTTATTATTTTGTGTAAATACTCTGTTTATCCAATTATTCGTAAACCGGTCCGGTGTGGAATGGACCAAAATACTCATAATGTACCTACCTACCTTGAAGTATTATAGACTGAAAAGTGATAGATACCTACTATTATTGTAAAGCCATATTGTTAGTTCTAAGTCATACTAATGAATAGGTACATAGATAGAAGCACAGTTCTATGAGACAGCTCTGAAAAGAACGGTCGCTTGGCGGCGTGGCAATTGCAGTGCGTTAGCCAATTTTCGAAGAAAACAATTTCATCAATCATTATAAACATCTTTTGATATTTTAAAGTTTTAAATTGAAAAGGACATGAAATATTTTTAAATATATAATCCCAGAATATAGCCGATTAAAAATTAAAATATATCTACTAGTTTTTGGCAATGAACTGCGAACTGCGACAGTGAACTGCTGCCACCAGCGCCGCCACCTGGGAACTACACGAGCTGGCGGCATGCCCCCAATAAAATTGGCACAATAAATCCTTAAGAACTGTGCTTCTATGTAATACGTCTGTATTCGTTGGTAATATGTACTACGACTTGTACAGCTTGTCAAAACTCAATATGTTAAACTAAGAATTTTATTGATCTGTATCAGATAGTCAGTTTTGTTAATTTTGCCGTGCCATGACAATATGCCAGCGTAGTTTAAGTACTTAATCGTGTTTTCTTTATTAAACGTGTTTTATACCTACATGCGTATTAATGAGCCCCGTGTGGCGACGGAGTCCCGTGTTGCGACGGGTAAGAGTAAAAAATGTCGCCACCCCTAAGGGAACACTTGCGCAGAAAGATCCATTGCGTAGAGAAAATAAACTCGAAATGAAACCCGGTTGTCAGTAAAATGACAATCTTTAAGTTGAAGGCCGTATGGGCGGTTTGAAAATATCAACTGCGGGTCGCGGCGACCTGCACCTATCCTTTTCAACACGGCAATGCACTCACCACTGAAATGTGGGCGTATACTATGCCTCTGCCTACCCCTTCGGGGACAAAGGCGTGATTGAATGTATGAGTATTAAACACCTTTATACATTTTATTATTTTATGACATATGGAGAAAATCCCTAGGTACTAATAATATAAATGCAAAAGTAACTCGTGTCTGTTACGTTTTCACGCCTAAACCGCTCAACTGATAAACCACAAAGCACTCGGGTATGTCCTACATAATTTGCTTATGAAATCAGCAACGGATTCGTTTAGTACGGCTAGGGTTTCTGATTTCTGTGGCTACGGCAATGTTACGGATCTGTTTACCTTAGTTTCGGCACAGATTCGGGATACCTAGAGCTGGGATTAGGTATCTTTCCAAGATCGCACCCGAGATTTACGCGGTTCTTTCCCACCGTCCACCTTCCCAGACCACCTGGGTGTACGGTTGTAATTTTTTTTTAACTACGGTTCACCTATCCGGTATATCATTAATAGATATTGGTGACGGTCCACCTCAGTTAATGCTGGCTGGGTTACAATTTTTTAATTGCATTTAAGACTCATTGTACATTTAATTAATTAAAATAGATTTATCCCAGTAGTTCCATGGAACTGTTATCTTGTTTTTTCGTGTCCCAGTAGTTCCATTACACGAATAAAAGTACAGTTAAGTAGTGAATTCATTATCATATAGCAAAAACAAATGAAGATCGGCAAAACAAATGAAATTCGACAAAACAAATGACGATCGACAAAATAAATGAAAATCGACAAAAATGACGGTCGGATAAACAAATGACGATCGGCAAAACAAATGACGATCGAAAAAACATATGCATGTCAATAAAACAAAAGACTATAAGCAATTCGATAAGATCAAAAAATACTCTCAGCTATATTTTGTAATCTAGATGAGATTGCCATTCAAAAAAATAGGTGCAAGCAATTCTCGACCTTACTGACACTTTTATAAAAATGTGCTTTTAGGAGTTTATAGACATCACTGATCACGAATATGTAAAAAATAAATAAATATTGTGCATGTTCATAAGGTCGAAATTTGCTTGCACCCATTTTTTGTAATCTAGATGCCATAACCATTCAAAAAAATAGGTGCAAGCAATTCTCGACCTTATGAACATGCACAATATTTATTTATTTTTTACATATTCGTGATCAGTGATGTCTATAAACGCCTAAAAGCACATTTTTATAAAAGTGTCAGTAAGGTCGAGAATTGCTTGCACCTATTTTTTTGAACGGTAATCGCATCTAGATTACAAAATATAGCTGCAAGTAATTTTTGACCTTATTTACTTCTAGTTTTTTGTTTTATTGATCTGCATAATATATGTTTTATCGAAGTTCATTTGTTTTTTTCGATCGTCATTTATTTACCCGACCTTCATTTGTTTTGTCGGTTTTCATTTGTTTTGTCGATCTTCATTTGTTTTGACGATCGTCATTTGTTTACCCGACCGTCATTTGTTTTGTCGGTTTTCATTTGTTTTGTCGATCTTCATTTGTTTTGACGATCTTCATTTGTTTAGTCGATCTTCATTTGTTTAGTTGATAATAGTTTATATAATAAGGTGGACCGTGGAAATTTAATATTTTCAATGGTACACCTAGGGCTAGGTGGACAAAGGTGAACCGTAGTTAAAAAAAAATTACCACCGTACACCCAGGTGGTCTGGGCAGGTGGACGGTGGGAAAGAACCGGATTTACGGCGGGCGCGGCGGTAGGCAAATTGTTGGACACCGTAGCCGGTAGTAGTCCAGCATAGCATCTATAAGTAAGGGTTTCCCCACAATAAGAAAAATAAAGGATACGTGTGCCATTGTTTTGCTGTGTAGGTATCTCTGACTGTTGCCTAAGTGTTGGTGACGGGGTAAATTTTAACCGCTGTTGTACTTCTGGCCCGTGAAACAGGCTACAGAAGTGGATTGATATTTTGCGGGCTGTTCATTTGTGTAGTTGAGTTGGTAGGTAAATTTTGAGTTACTTTATGAAAATAATTTGACAAGAGGGTTAAATTACATCTGACCGCACCGCACTTTTTTTATACTTTACTTATACTTTAATAAAGTTAGTACATACCTAGTTACCATTTTACGCTCTCTAAAGCATTAAATGCTTTAGAGACAAGAAATTTTCTTGTCTGCAACTGAATCAGATTGAGTCTCCATTTAGTTCTGTTACATTACAGTGTTGGTGTATCATTTGTACAACCAGTTAGTTATACAAGTGTACCAACAGGTGGCGTATCACTGTACAAACAGGCGAACTACTTAGTTTTAGCACAAATTAGAGATAGCACAGATGGAAATATCATGTCTGTACTTTTTTTTGACACCTACCCTCTGCTGCACACAATCGCGCACAAATCAGTAGCAGTATCGAATACCACGGGCAAAAGGGAAAACTGCTCAAACCGCCTGACCTCGTGTCTGTGAACACAGTGAGCGTTGTCTATGTGTGCGTAGCCTCAGCGCATTATGTAGATTTCTATCTGTACCACTGTACTATCTCTAATTTGAGATTTTAGGTACCTATGTACTACAGTTGCAGAGGGTTCTACATGGTTCTACTCTTGAGTCGCTTGCCAGGCTTCTTTGGAACACAATGTTCATTAGTTTTCAACCATGCTCATATGTTGCCCTCAAACCGTTTCTAAATGGGTAGCCATAAGGAAAGTAGTCATACAAAGCAGTTGACAATGCAATGGTATGATAGACTGTAGGCAAAAGCAAATGAGTTATCTTTTTTGCTAAATCTAAAATAATATACTAAAATGGCTCCCATTCCTTGCCTTTTTGAATTCCATGTGTGGTTTATTTTGATACACGCGTAGCTCTCAAACAGCTTCAACAAGCCGGGATCTTGATACGGCATAATTCCCTATTGCTCAGGTTGATTAGGAGAGCTGATGACGTGATGAGGACATGATTTTGGGTCTATACAACAGTTAGCTTGGAAGAAACAAGAATCTAGATTATGCTTTTACTTTTTTAATTAAAAATTACGTAGACATAATATTTTGTGGTTACATACAATAATTCAGTATAAACAATCTTGAGAAATAATGCTTGCACCAGCTGTTTAGTTTCTGTGAGGGCTGATCAACATTTTCCTTAAAACAATAATTATTTAGTCTTTATGGCAAATCTGTTGAAACGATCTGGACCTACTGCAGTCTTGTATGAACAAAAAATAAAAGCTGATATTACTTGGTACACAAAAAGAGTTCTTTTAGAAATAATGTTTCATTTCATGTGACAAATTAAATACACTTTTCTACAGCTTAATTAATGGTCTCATTATAAATAATTCATAACGATTGTTCGACGTTGAAACAACTACTTTAAAGTTACTCTATTTAAATTGTCACACAGAAATGTTGTGAGTCTTAGTAGATTCATCACAAGGGCACAGTATCAAAGGTACGAGGAGTGAGGCTGGTGCTTGATCCGGGTGCTTCACCACTCTGAGGACCGGTATCTCTGCCAACATTCTGAAAAAACATTATTAACTGTTATTATGGCAACTATTATTTTACTATATAAATATTAAGTTTGTGGAGATTTTTGTTACTCAATCATGGTCTAACATCTGACCGGATAAGGATGAAATTTCCTACTACTGATATAAAATATTAGTTTGGGGAGATGTTTGTTACTCAATCACGCTCTTACATATTGGATAAGGCTGAAATTGGAAAAAAGAAAAGATTATAGTCTGGAATAACATACAGGCTACTCCCTGGAAAGTGTTCGTACGAACACATGAAGTACAGTCCCGGAATGAAAAGGTTGACCAGTTTTGAGATATTGGGAAAAAAGTGTTTTCACCCCTTTTCAAGATGGCGGCTGGGGGACAAGGGTGGCAACCCCACAAACTTGAGGTTAAGCTTCTATTGACCCCCCACACATGTCCCAAAAAAAAATTGCGTCCTCTAATAAATGCAATATTCGGTCCTTAAATTGTAACATTTCAATGGACTAAAGTGAAATATCGCGAAACCTAAATTTAACTAGGTATACTGTGAGAATCTGGATTCGAAGATATGCTGCAGAAGATGAACTGATTGATCATCGTCATAATTCTGGTCATAATATTGAGGGGTCATGTAGTGAAATGACATTCATTAAGACGGAATGTGTCATACACATACTCGGTCGATAAAACAGATACTGATAATATACTGAGCAAGCAAAAACAGATCTTAAGGTGGTCAACCTTTTCATTCCGCGACTGTACAACAGAATTTTTGTAAGTTACATTTTTTTTGACAAGTAGGTACTGCTCGTTCGCTCTAACTTTGCCGTTTGGCTCCATACTAAAGTCGAATTTTTAATTAGACGAAGTAAATTGACAGCAACTAATGTCACTTCTTCATACAATGTTGCGTATTTTCTATGACGAAGTGACATTAGCTACTGTCAATTTACTTCGTCTAATTAACAATTCGGGTATACGCCTCTACGCCAGCGGCAAAGTTAGAGCGAACGGGTAGTAACTAAAATCTTTATTGGTCACTTGCGAAAACAATTTTCTGTGACGGATTCGCGCATGAAGGGTTCTGTACCAAAAAACGGCACGTAATCACGTTTGTTGTATAGGAGCCCCCTTAAATATTATTATTTTCTGATTTTGGTATTTTTTGTTAAAGCGGCAACAGAAATATGAATCATCGAGGATTCTTTAATCCGACTTGAGACTGGCGTATCGACATTTTTTATTGACTGTATTTGTATCTATTTTCCACCTAGATATTGGCGGAATCGTTGGTAAACGATGGCGATTCATATGAAAAGAAGAATCATCAATATTGCCCATATCAAGCTATCTAGCTATCTATATGGCACTGTGTCCAGGAGCAGTGCATTGGCAATATCAAAGTAAAATATCTATTTCGCAAAATCCTGGCAGCCCATCTTAAATGAAAATTTTGACAAATTCTTGCAGCAGTTTCTTAATATGATCTATATCGACGCTGGAAAGACAAAGTGCATTAACAGCCAATTGGGTCGAATATGAGTTATATTATATCGTTAGAATCGCCTGATTTTTTTCTTTCGAATGGTCTGGGTAACGATTTAATCTGAGCACTTTTTTGGTCTTAAGACATCGGTGATTTTCGATATTTTCGTATATTTTTGTGTTTTAAATCCACTCAATTTTTGATTTTGGTTTATAAAGAGCCCATGACAGCAGCTAAGTACTGATAAGTCATTTAGCCTGCATATGATTATATGATTTAAGAAATCATTATTCTAAAACATTTATAGCTTCCACTTTTTGAAATTTTTACGGCATAAAATGTTTCAGGTGTTGGTAATTATTTTAGAATTTCAAAATAAGTCAATTTACTTTTCAATAAATTTTAGTTTACTGTCGTATAAACCCCTTTTACATTTCTGCTAATTGCAAAAATTAGGATGTTAAACCAATTTTGTCGATAGCCCTTACTAATAAATTGGTCGATAACACAATTTTACCTAAAACTATTTTAATGTGTTTAGAGCACATAAGCTACTCTGCTTAATGCAAAATTCATTACATTAGTGTGATAAAACCACCAAAAAAGAATGACAATTATCAAACTGGTGGTTAGACGATACGTCAAGGTCGTCGTTCGCAGTTAGACAGCGGCTGTTATCTAAGAGGCAAACGTTCTGTGGGTACTTCGCTGTCAAACTGGGAGATTGGGCCCGTGTGTCGTCTCCCACCATTATAACGAATGTCAATTTCTGAACATTTGCGAAGGCAAATATCTGCAGCCGATATTTGCACAAATGCGAAAATCTACTTATTGAATTGCAAAGGAGATCATTCACGTTTCATACATTTTTGGGCCAATTCTGAAAGTGCCGGCCAGAAAAAATAAATGTAATATTCGCATAGAACACACAATTTCTAGCAAAAAATACTACTACATTAACCCTGTGCGTGCTATGGTTTTGTTGTTACATGCTTTTAAAACACGAGAAAAATGTTATTTTGATGATGTATTTTGATACATTTTATCACTTGAATAATGATTTGTTTTTACGTTATTCTATTGTAATATGAAATAATTATCATTTTACTAATTATCTACGTACCTACGCACAAACAAAACGTACCTAACGACGCACAACAAGTCAAAACTTGTTTCAAAAAACTTAGACAAAGGTGCCGAGCGCGCAGCCCCCCAGGCTCAAGCGACAGGTACCTGGCAAATCACCCCGCCACCTCCCGACGCCTGATGGGTGCGATGGGGCTCTACCACCAACCCCGGGGTCCAAGCCAGCCTCACCTGCGAGTGGTGAACCTGCTGATAAACGGACGAGGTCATGGCGCACAGAAAAGGAAAATTCGAGACTAAACCCTGTACCAACCCGTCTGGCCAGCGTGATACAGTAAGGTCAAATATCCTCCTATGATACACACAACAAAACAACGGCCCCTAGTTCCCGGCACTCCCGCTGTTCCCGATCACGGCAGCGGTCGGAGTGACGGCGGGAGGGGGGGGGGGGGGGGGGGTGCTAAGAATCTCCGAGTTACGGGAGGCTGCCGTACAAAACTGACCCTGGCTACGTTTAATGGAACTACTCTGCGCCTGGACGAGCGGCTCACCGAACTCGAGGTAGTACTAGGTGGTATTAACTGGCACATGCAGTATTGTGTGAGGTCCGAAGAAAGGGGGAGGACACACTAACCCTTGCATCAGGCGACCTGTTTTACTTTCGGGAAGGTGACGGAAGACATTCTTCTTCAAGGTGGATTGGCTTTATGGTGAAAAAGGACCACGTTAGCAGCTTTGTGGAGATCAGCAGTGTTTCGCCTCGGGTAGCGTACTTAATACTGAGACTCACCAACAGGTACACCCTGAAGGTGATACAAGTGTACGCTCCGACCTCGAAAAGCACTGTCGAGGCAGTTGAGACCGTGTACGAGGACATAGCAAAGCACTACATAGTACTGCCAAGACTCACTACAGCGTTGTGATGGGGGACTTCAATGCCAAAGTGGGAGTACAAGAATGCGGCGAAACGAAGATCAGCCCCTTTGGTGTAGGGCGCAGAAATGACCGGGGCCATATGCTTGTCAGTTTTCTTGAGTCTCAGGGGCTCTTCTTGATAAACTCTTTCTTTAAGAAGAAGCCCCACAGAAAATGGACTTGGCGATGCCCCGACAAGGTCACAAGGAAAGAGATAGACTTCATCATGACGGACAGGAAGTCTATATTTAGAGATGTCTCTGTGGTTAACAGGTTTAATACCGGTGGTGATCACCGACTTGTACGAGCATCTCTGAATTTGGACTTCCGAGCTGAAAGGGCCCGTATGATGAAGCCTATTCTCCGACCTACCGCGCTCCAGTTAGCCTCAGGAGCTGAGAGGTTCCAGTTAGAACTTCAAAATCGTTTTGATCTGCTGGAAACCACTGGTAATATTCACGATAAGGCCGACAATGTGGTCAGGACGCTACAGCAAGTGTCCCGAAGGTTTTTGTCCGGAAAAAGCAATAACAGGTGCTCTTAGCTCTCGCCCGAGACTCTCGAACTTATGAGAATAAGACGAGAAACGCCATCTACGCACTCTTCTTCGTCAGACCAGCGGGATTGAAATCTCAGAATCCGAAAGCTGATACGACGCGACCTTAGACGCTATAACACCAGCATCGTCTGATAAAACTGAAGACAGCGGATGGCAGAACTGTGACCTCCAGGTTCGAGATTCTCGAGGAAATTAAGAGCTTTTACAGAGACCTATATGCATCACGGACAAAAAGGCCGACGAGTAGGACCCTACTGATTGTGACCACCGAGTCCCACTATCGCGCCACTATAGCGAGGACATTCCGGACATCGATCAGGGCGAGGTGAGGGCGGCTCTCGGGCAACTTAAAAACAACAAGTCCCCTGGGGAGGACGGAATTACAACTGAAAAGGTGATAAGACCTTGCTGAGGAATTACAGACCCATCTCACTCCTGAGCCATGTTTACAAGTTGTTCTTGAGAGTAGTTATAAACCGCCTCGCCGGAAGGCTCGATGAGTTTCAGCCAAAGGAGCAAGCCGGATTTCGAAAAGGCTTCAGAACCGTGGACCACATCCATACTGTACGGCAGATTGTACAGAAAACAAACGAGTACAATCAGCCGCTGTGTATGGCTTTTGTGGACTACGAGAAGGCCTTTGAATCTATCGAAATAAAATACTCTTTATCTTTATTTTACATGCTCCTCTATGTAGGAACGAGAAATCAAAATTGGGCATAAAATATGCCTCTGCCTCATCCTTCGGAGAAACAGGTATAATTATATTATGTGTGCTTATATGTGTGCTGAAAGACATAATTAATAAAATAAATCACTATTCAACTGCTCATATCAATTAGAATGACACCTTTGAAATAACATTTTTCACGAATTTTAAAAGCATGTAACAAAAAAACCATAGCACGCACAGGGTTAATGTAGTAGTATTTTTTGCTAGAAATTATGTGTTCTATGCGAATATCACATTTTCTTTTTCTGGCCGGCACTTTCAGTTTTTGGTCCAAAATGAATGATGTCCTTTGCGGCACTTCACATTACACGTTACAAAAATTTATTAAAATAATTTTAGAAAAGTATTTTTATTAGTATTACAGCTAACGGGATAATTTTCCATGTGTTGTTGAGAATATTTGATATTTTGGCATATGATCAGTATATGCATTTTTATTACAAACGGGCCACTGAATCTGTTCAGAAATACCATAGATGTGTTCAAAGAAAAAAATGTAAAGAGGAGAAGAAATGAACACTTCCAAAGAATACAGAAACGAAAGTAGATGGAGGATGTTCTTGGTGGGGCTGGGAACCATCCTGGGTTACCTGGAAACCATCACACCAGAGAGTAAAGGCCTTTAGATGCATAATTATATCCCTACTTCTACCTGCTAGACTAGATAAAAAAATTAAGAAATAGATGAGAGATTATCTTCTCTACATTCAAAACAAACCGCATATCGTCGCTGCGCCTGCAAAAGTCGCTATGTGATTTTTTTCGAATTTTGTATTTTGATGCCATTTAGATCCTTATTTCAAGGCGCACAAGGAGCAAAAACCGAAATTTTAAAAAACCTAATAATAACGAAGTTTCAAAAAATAGCTATGTGAAATCAATACTTTTTTGCGCCCTCAAAATAATTATGTGCTTCAAATCACATAGCTAAAAAGTTCACCTTAACTAAAATATACTCAATATTGCGCGAAATTGCGCCCGCTATGTGTTTACGGGCACATAGCGATATTGGTATACAATATTTGACCTGAAACACCGCGCATTGCACATATCAAGTGTCACATTGCTATCTTTTTCAATGAAATTTGCCAGTCGTTTTGAATATTTATGTCATCGATCCGTTCAGGAATGTATTGAAATAATAAGGCAGCTTTGGAGCTAGAATATTTCAGTAAAGTGTAAAAAGGTTTTTTTTTAATATTTAGCTCGCCAAATTGACGTCGCCACCAGCCTGATGGAAAGCCGTGGCGCATCAAGCGATTGGGGCCACTTCTGACAGTGGTCCTCAAGTTGGCGGCTCTGTGATGGGACTCTTTACGCTCCTCTTGAAGAACCCGGGATTGTAAAATGAGGGAAACACGTGTGCGTGCAGGTCGTTCCATGTTTTTATAGGTCGACAGAGGAACGATCTTTTGAAACGCTCCGTTCTGGCGAAATCTCTATCCACTGTGTATAAGTGGCACCTCTTTTGTTGTTCGGGATCGGAAAGGAGAGGGTGGGATCAGGTTGAAGAGCTCTTCAGAACATTCACCGTTATACATTCGGTAGAAAGCAGCCAGGGACGCTATGGTTCTTCGCTGCGCTAACGGTTCGAGGCCTCCCGCCACCTCATGACAACCATTTATTCGGATAGCACGTCTCTGCGGAGTCATCCCAAAGGTGAGAACAGTATTCGACGCAGGCGCGAATCTACGTCTTGTACAGTAAACATCTCTGATGTGGCGTAAAATACCGTCTCACCTTATTCAGGATCCCTAGCTTCCGCGAGGCCAGCCCAATATAGCTCTCTATGTAGGTTTTGTCAGACGTCTATACCGAGGATCTCCAGGTTGTCCTTTAGTGGAACCGTAATGCTCTGAAGAGAGGGTAGGGGTAGGAATGGGGACTTCTTAGCCGTAAACGCACTCGCCTGTGTGTTTCTGGCATTGAACTCGACCAGGTTGTCCGAACCCCATTGGGCAATGCAGCCAAGGTCCCGGTCGAGATCCGCTACGAGTTGTCTTCTCTTCCCCTCCAAGTCGCCTCGCCCCTCTGCTGGACGGCCAGAATAGCTCCCATGCAGAGTTCTATCATCCGCATAACAATGAATGCACCCAAGTGACAGCATGTCATTGATATGCAGAAGACAGAGAGTTGGAGACAATACCGATCCCTGTGGTACTCCGGCATTTACCTGCAAAAAGCAGGAAGCCTAACCATCACAGAGGACCCCCGTACACGTCGCCCGTGCAGGAAGCTGGCCAACAGCTGGGCTGCCCACTGTCCTTACTGAAGTAGGCCGCCGCGCCGTCCTTATAGATGTCAGCGTGACGTATGGGATTCACGCACGCCCCCCCCGGCGGGAGCATCCAAAAAGCCCCTAAAGACGCGTGATAGCACCTGAACCCCCCCCCCCCCCCTAGGTGATGCCGCAATGGTAGCCGAAGGTCTGTTGGGAGTCCTGGGGTATCTTTCCGTGGGCTTACCTGGAGTTCCCAACCGTAGGCTGTTCGGCAGGATACGTGAGGTTTTTAGTCGGTAAAAGTCTGGCATTTATGAGGATTTTACCATCACGTTAAAAAAAAGGAAAGGTTGTAGCCAGCCCAGAGTTATGGAAATCGTTTTGGGATCTCCGGCGACCAGTGTTTCTGCTGCGGTACGGGAGAGAACTGTTGCGCTCCCGTTCCTACCTCAGCGCCTTTATTGCGTACAACGCATCCTCACACATCAAAGCAGCAGAGTTTTATGGCAGAGAACACCATGTTTGCCAGTTTCTCAATAAAATTTGATATTATTTTCAATTGACACCTTTTATTAAATAGCTATGTGTAATTAAACAACGTGAATTATGTTTTATTCGTTCCCGCTATGAGCTCAACAACACATGGCGATATTTGTGACCCAAACAATTTTAGCTATGTGTCAGATTCACAATATTTGTTTTTTGGTATTTTCGTTTTAAACGTTATCTTCCTAAAAGTCATTTTCCACAACGTAAATATAATATTTACATTATAAAAAAATTATGTACTTTTTCTATCACAATTATATTTCGAGTAAATCGGTTTTTACTTCCTCCTGAAAAGTAGGTTAAAAATACATAGCGACTTTTGCAAGCGCAGCGACGATATACTTATGAATGGTATATGAAGAAACACTGCTCTGCATAGCTTGTTTAATAGTGAGCAAAAATTAATAAACGAAAGCAGCTCGCGTTGAGGTACTTCTTTAACGTCAAGGAATCTTTTGAAGTAGTCATCACCGAGTCAATTGAAACTCTCCGGAATTAATAGAAACTACCCTGAACTGCGAAGAAAAAGACAAGGACGGAAGAATGGGTGAAACATAAAATGCTGAGATACCGGCTGATGAAGTCAGAAATGGCAGTCGTAACTTGCACGGTACTCGTGAATAAGGGAGGATGCCTGTCGTCACTTATGTGGTGTCTGGTAATAAGATGAATAATAATAAAATTAAGAAGATGCACATAATTATACACAAAGGTACATTCCGACATTGGGGTGCTCTTTGTTCTGTGAAATGTAATGTGGAATATTTTACCCAGAAGGCTCTGGCACGATGTGAAAAGCAAAGAGACGAACCTAAATTAAGATAATGCAAAGCAATGCTGAATCAGTGAGGCTGAACAACCATGCTCTGGAAGTAGTCAGAAAATAAAATAAATGGTGTCAGGTTTGCTAGTGACTTGCAGGTAGAAATCACCGCAATCACTGAGAGCGCGAAAATAATTTACCAACAAACAAACACGGGCAAGGCAATACACAGCGACAGTCAAGTGGCATTGAAATTTACGGAAGAAAATAATAATATCATCAGCAATTGTCAAGGAATGTAGAAAGTCACTTGACATGTTGGAGGGAAAGACCGAAGTATACGTACATAGATTGGGTACCTGGAACCTAGGGAGTTTCGGGTTACGGAACAGCAGACAACGGGAGCAGATGAATGCTTGGTTGGACCGAAGCCTCAACTTCCCATCGCTCATAAAATCACCAAGGGCGTTATCAGCAGGAGCATAATGACAAGAGTTTAATCTTAGATTGATGAAGCGCTCGTGGCCCCGCGGACTCAGTGTTCTGTAAACGATCACTGCAGTAAGCAACATTTACTATGGCCGGATATGGATGGGTGACCACCACGTGGACCACTTTGTGACATTTATTTACGAGCGTTTCCGTGCTTCGGAAGGCACGATAAGCCGTTGGTTCCGGTTGTCAGTAAAATGACAGTCGTTAAGCCAAGTTGAAGGCCTTACGGGCGGCCAAGCTGAAAAATTTCAACTGTGGGTCGTCACAACCTGCGCCCGGGTCGGCAGCGCGTGTGTAGCGCCTCTGGTGTTGCAAACGTCTATAGGCTACGGTTACTAACCTTCCGGTGGGCCGTAAGCTTGTCTGCCACCTAAGTAGTATAAAAAAAAACAAAAAAAAAAAGATTGAGATTTTCAGCGGGAATGAGATAGTCAAAGCTAACAAGAGGAAACATGAGGCTAGATAACGAGATAATTACAGGACATTGTAGCCTGAATAGTACTTGACAGTACTAGTTAAGAGTGATGAATGACCTCCCATGACCGAAATGCTCCTGCTGGAGACCAGCCTCAAGTTATGGTTGAGTATAAAATAATTTCAATTAGCAGATCTAAGATTATGGGTACGTCAAGAAAAACCGAAGAAAATTTTCAGTATCTGGATGGGTCAGATAGTAGGTGTAGAATTTGACTGGACGCCGTGAAAACTACTGGAATATTCAAACTCATCCTTAGGGGAAGTCTGGAAAAACGGATGATGTGATGAACTCACTACTCCACACTCCACTTACATAGCTTATGGGTACAACCTAATGGTTATACGCATAAAACATGCTTTTCCATTTTAATGACAGGGATTCATTTCAGAATCGTGTGGTTCTATTTTTTTTGCTAATACATAAAGTTATGCTCTTGATTTTTCACAAATAAAATAGGTTAAAAGTATAATATAATTTGAAGTTATGGAATAAATAAAAAATAATAAAGAAAATAAATTGAAGTTTATTTTACCGGTCACTTCCCTAAGTCATTCATATTGGGAGATAATACTAAAAGTCGTGACTTAACATTTAATGCCGGGTAAGACAATCTGGTTGTCATCGTTTGACTTCATTCAGCCCGATAAAACATTTTACTTTGATGTGGAACTATACTGAACAGAATATAAAACATTTTTCTAGTTAATTTTATTCATCCATTTGATCATTCAAACGTCTTTAGCTAACCACAGTGAGGATGTTACAGTAACTTTTTGGCCATTTTTATCTTCCAAGATTATGTATGTAGTGCATTGTATTATCTCCAATATATTGGAAAGGAGGAACACTCAAATTTTGTTATTTATATACATTTTATAGTAAACATTATTTATAATAAGTTAATAACCATTCTGATTTTCAGTGGGATAACTCAAGTGGTTAATTAGTTATGTTTTTTTTTGTGAAATTTGAAACTTTAAATGCTTCTCCTGAACAATTCATAAATGGTTGTTAATGCAATTAGCCTTTCCAGCGTCAATATGATAGTGAAGGGGTAACCGATAAAATGAATAAGTTCATTATAATTCATAACTTACCTTCACATGTATCTGATTTTTGAGCATTGCAGCACGTAAAATTAACATTGAAGTACGTCGCTGATATTCCTTTCCCATAGCTAGACTTCGTTCAAATGTTGTGCTTCTCTGATCCACATCCTTAGCATACAATATTTTGTTATGTGAATCTATACGGGCCTGTATCTGACCCTCCAATATTAGATGCATTAATTCATCTTCAAGAGCAGTCACTGTACGATTGAACGCTGCTGCCATCAAATGCATGTCAGCTGATAAATATGGACTGAAGTACTGAATTAACGCTCTGTTTCTTATCTGCATGTAAAGTAAGTTTAAATGTGGAGCTAAATACATGTCTAACAGTAAATTATCTCTTATATCATCCAGTAGTCTTAGGCAGGAAGCATACTTAGATTCATAAAATTTAAAAATTATGTCGCGTAACTGTGGTTCTAGTTCTAAAAATAATTTAAAAGAACTGCTACCTATAACTTGCTTTTGTAACTCGGAGCGATCAAAAGTAGCCAGTGCACATAGACCACCATAAATGGCAACATTATTGCTGCTCAAAAGTTCTGGATAATCACAATGATCGATGCTGGCAGCCAAGAAATGTTTTGCGGCAGATTTGTACTTTTTGGTCGCTAATTCAGCCAAGCCAGCTGCACATTTTAAGCGTGTCAATATGGTCTGGTTAGAATCTTTACCTGGGACCTCATTGAAGTCTGGGGTGCCTTCTGCTTTAGATACATAGTTCAGAACATGAGCCCAGTTTTGCAAATATACAGACACTTTTACAACATTTAGACACATCATAATAATATGTTTGCCACTTGTGCAGTAATCTCTAGCTCTTGAGTAACATTTTAGTGCACTTGTTAAATCACCACAGTCAAGATAATGGTCACCAAGGTCATCATGTCCCCTCCTGATGCTTTCTTTTATTGAATTTGTTTTATAATTTTTAAGATCTGTGTCTAGCTTTTCCAATTTTATAGCAGCTTTCTTGGTTTTTGTTTCTGTCCATACTGCATCGAGAACTGGGATATCTTGTGAGCCCATTTGCACAGCTACATCAGGTAAACCAGCAGTTGCCACTGCATCTGCAAGCTTTTTATGAAGGGTGTGGTAGAGACTTACATTATATGTTGTCATAACGTAAGATATTGCCATTTTCAAGGCTTCTAATCTTAGTGAGGGGCAATGTTCAGCCACAAACATTAATCTATATAGTTTAGCAAAACCAGTGTAAGCAGCAGCATACGTTTCAAGGTCAAGAGTAGGATTCTCGACTACATATGACTCTGTTTCATTATTTTCATTGTCTTCCGGTGGTACATCCACCTGCATAGGCTCAGCTGTGTTCTGAAAAATAACGACACTATTAGTAATTTCACTATGATTTATCCAGGTGATCGTGAACTATAGCTCATAATGCTAAGTACAATACTTACCATTTCGAACATTTTAATGTTCTTCGACTCGTAAAAGAAAATACGCGAGTTCCACTGTCAACGCAGAAAACCAACCTAAAACAAAGTATTTCATCACCTATTTATCATGGAGTCTTTTGAGACCTGATTCTATCGGTATTGAATACGAACTTAACACTCACTTATTTATAGGTGATGATTGTAACAGTAATAATTATTATCAAAATACCTTTAACATTACGTTTCGACTTGGCAGCGGCATTTTTCTTTTGACGAGGTAAAATTTAGAGTTGCCATATTTCAGCATAAACACTCAACCATAGAGAAAATTAACCCCTGCCTAGAAGTGCGGGCTGTGTCAGCTGTGTGTCCGCTCGCGTATTTGTCAAGCCCGATCCAGACTCTCCAGGAGGTAACACGAGGGTACGCGAGTGCGAGAGTGAGGACGGTTGCCTAGCTTCCCTTCACCTCGCCTCACTGGCATGGCGCTCCGCTTCATGTCGGGTTGTAGGACGGGACTCAAAGGACGCAAGGGAACGAGGCGAGACAATCAACCACACTCTCGCGAGTAATTCTTATCATGGCAGACGTGTAGTAATGATTTATGCAGACTTATGTATGGAATTGGACCAATCAATCATTTGGAATATATAATATCACAAAAACAAAAAAAAAAGTGAACGACTTGTCATCCTTCTATTGCGGTGTATTGACGTTATCCATCACCTTTTCCGTTTAGCTTTATTTTCACGTTTAATGATATTCATGAAATGTAAAACATTTTAATAATGATAGACAGATAAAGTAGCTGACGCAGTCACTTCATTACGATTCACGTCCATTTTGTAGTAGACAGAACGGGCAACTGTATAATAAACCAAGAATGTGGATGGCTAGTACTACTGCTGCCGTCTCCACTCACCAACATTCGTGCAGGGAGCCTCCAGGAACCGTCTCGCGAGAGTCTGGATCGGGCATCATATTCATACTTCACATTCACACGCTCGTCAGCATCTGCATGCGATGTATGTGACTCCAGAACCTCGGCTAGGCGCGTGTACCTATTTAATTGCGTCCGTAAATGCCTCATCTGGACGCAATGTAAGATCTCTCTCTGTCAATATTTAATCAAGCCAATTAATCTTTATGCGTCGCAATTACGATCAATAACTTGACAGGTCTCAAGTCACATCAATCTCAGATCGTATGAAAGTAGCGTCAGTGTGTGCGACGACTTTGTTAGAACGCGCGTGTGTGTGCAATGGCGTGCGTGTACACAAGAGACTTGTCAAGTGACATTGATCGTTTAAGGGACGCATTTTAAGATAGCAGAAGCTGCTTTGGTGAGGCACGGGCTTAATCTTAGGCTCTTAGCTGTGTCCCTTGCTCTAATTTCCTAACAATTCAACACGACAACTGATCATACCGCCTGTGTTGGTTTCATTTTGAGAATGACTTCCTACGAAGAATTGGTATTCGAAAGAGATGCAATTGGGATAGATTTTAGTTTCGAGACTATTTTAATTAAACTGGTTATTTTATGTTAGTGAGCTCGCGCCGGATATCTATTGTAAGTATATTCCGATTATCCCTGCGGAATAGTCGCATTTAGAGGTGTAATGAATATACTCGTAACAAGTACCGGTAACATAATATGAGAGCTAAAATTTATACCATGTTACTGATAACTCTCATAACATGTTACTGAATAACAACGAAATAACAACGAAGCTATGGGTAACTAAGTATACGTCTATACCGCGCGATCTGACTATCCTCTTGATACGTAACTTACATCTAGTTACTGAGAACATCTTGTTTAAAGAATATCTAAGTCTACTATTGTTATTAGTATCAAGCAATAACAAGATAACACTCTCGCATTGACATTATATTTTTGTGTGAGTCGCGAGAGGCATAGTACCGTAGCTGTTGCCGTTCCATTCGATTCACGTGGCGAGAATGTGACAGAAATATTAGTATTTACGTATGTGTAAGCGAGATAACTACTGTTTTGTTTATGAAGTCGAGACAAATTGTTTGCTTTATATTTCGCTCTTTGTATGCACTTGGATTCGATTAAATACGATGAAATCCGATGAAAACAATATGGTGTGCGCAAAAGAAAGAATCACTGTAGGTAGTACCATACATAAGTCGATTATCTTTTAAAATGCCGGGGTAGAATATCGTACACGTACTACTATTTGTAAAATTGTAATAATCGTAATGTGTAACCTCGGCAGTCGGCTTGTTAAATACTAAAAGCTGAATTAAATCGCCTCGGTTTTCCCAAACTCCTACAGTATAGGGTTCTTCAGAAGGGGTCGTAGAAGGTTTTTACAGGGTCGACAGCGCGAGTGTGGCGCCTCTGGTATTGCAAACGTTCATAGGCTGCGGTGACCACCGGTCTTTCTGGTGGGCCGTATGCTTGTCTGCCACCTTAGTGGTATAAAAAAATATGTGAACATTCTCACACAACATCATCTAGCTAATATTAAGCTTGTGCTATGGGATCTTAACGACTGATAGACATAGGTACCTACTTAAATATTTCTAAATACATACATATTATATATACACAGATAACACCCAAACTCCGAAACAAACATTCGTATTATTGTGCTAAGCAAAATCATAAACAGATATATAACCTAACTTTTATAAACAAAAAAGAAATTCACGATTCATCATTTATTAAAATTATGTTAAACGAAAGGAACGGCAATACTTACTCTGCCAGTGTTATCTTGTTATAATATATTCGCTAGATCACATAACTAGATGTAGGTACGTATCGGAACATAGGAACGATATACTTATATTAGTAAGAAGCACTAAGCGTTCCTCTTGGTTGTTATTTTGTTGTTACTGGGTAACATAATACGGTAACATAGTATCATCAAAGTGTTATATTCAATAACATGAATATCAAAATAGTAACCTAATATAACATCTCTAGTCGCATTCTAAAGAGAGGGTAGGAGTAGGAAAAGGGGTTTTTAGCTGTTATCGCACACCTCCGATTTTTGCGGGCATTGAATAGCCTGTTATATACCTGTATATAACAGAAATCCTGAACATCACAGAGGAACCGTATACATCGCCTGAGCTGGCCATCCAGCAGCACAGTTGAGACAGTAATCCATCTAATTATGCTGGAAGCTTGGAAAGAAGTGATGCAAGATATCCTCTATCGACCTACGGCTTTAAACGTAATTAACCAGGGCTGGGCAGGATGTATTCATGCAGGACTCATGTTTTGTGTCACGTACGCTTGACTAGAAGGTCACTCCGTTGTAGTGGTTTGCACCGGAGCGGAATCTTGAGCTCCGGTGAAATTCACCGGTACTTTTGCGAGCTCCGGTTTTTCTCCGGTGAAAACCGGAGCATCGCGTTTGTGTAGGTACATAGATTTGATGCCTTGAAATATTGTCTTCTAATTTGCAATTCTTGATTTAAATAAACATGTACAATCAGAGAATTTGTATGTAGGTGATCCAGTAGAGTTTTATGAGGACCTATATTTTAAAAAGTATCTAATAGTTTAATATAAAATCTATAAATAATATAAAGCGAGATTTTGACCGACTGACTCATCAACGTAGAGAAAAACCCCAGAACCTAGAATGATGAAATTTGGACAGTAGGTACCTTTTATTACTAGGTAAGTTATAAGAAAGGATTTTGTGAAATTTCACCATTAAGGTGGTAAATAAGGTATAAACAGTTGTATGGAAATTCGTCACTAAAGTTAGCATCATGAAATTATGTATAGCTGTTTTTGGTTATAAAAAAAATAGACATACATATCTTTGATTTGTTAAATTATATCAATAAGGAGGTAAATGAGGGGTTGTAAGTTTGTATGGGAATTTCTTCATTTCTTCAATGGAAACTGCTTCACAATTTGTATAGGTACCTGCATCTAATTAAAAATAAATGAACACGTTTCAGGATTTTTTAAAGTTGCACCTCCTAAGTATGTAAATCATAAAACCATCAACATCCAGCCCAAAACCTTAGACATTATTACTGTGCCTTAGACCAGGGGTCGGCAACCTTTTTAGTCAGAAGAGCCAAAAAATTTAAAGAGCCACAAATTTTTTTTTTGTTCACTCGTACCTAGATATTAGTTAACGTAGCATTAGTACCTCTTCTGGCATACAGGCTTCTGTCGTGGGACCTAGAGGCCGCAGTTCTGACCGAAATCTACCGGCCCAATTCTTTGGTGTGACAAAATGTCAAATAACCGTCTTCGAAAGAGATTAAGAGCTGGCATATTAGGGCGCCCGATGATATCATTCATTAACCGCGCACCAGGCTAGAGCCCATGGTAAGCATTGAGCTCCGATCGGCCATCTTGTCTATTCTGAGGTTTATCGTTTATATGTATAAGCCGATGCATTAAAGAAAGGAATCTTAAATGGCGACTTGTACTTGCGTTGACGGAAAGTAAATAAAATTTAAGTCTTTTTTTGTTTCAAATTAAAAATAATAAAAACAAGACCGGGTCGTATTAATTTCTGAGTAGCTTCTACCAGCGGCTTCGCCCGCGTGAAAGTTAAAATTAGAAAGACACATGGCGGCATCTAATTATCGTTTTCATCGGAAACAGTACCTACCTACCTACGTTTTCGGGATGAAAGGACACTATGACCATTTGTACGGAAACGGAAAAAGTACCTGGCGACGTATATTACATGGCGATCATGATGTTGGTTAAAATAAAGAACGAACATTTTTATTAACTCAGCGTGGAATCAAAATAAGATTTTTTTTTGGTTACGGTACGCGCGAGAGTGAGTATAGACGGCACTAATGTGTGAGCAAGAGAACATGATAAGCGCCGAAAGAATGAGGAAGGGCGTCCGCCCGAACTGGTGCTCCATAATATAACGCTTTCGAGTGCAACAGAACACCAAACAGGTGTGTTTATGAAATGAAAGGGTAAAATGCATCGATCTATTGTACTACTTACGTACTAGATGCGGCGATCAGAACAAGCATCATGTACTACCAAACTGCGGTAAATGTACTCATCTCATCTTTAGTTCGGTTTATGCCATAATACGAATGAAACGCACGTGACGGAGATATTTTAATTTATTGTGGTAGAATTGTCAAACAAAGTGCTGTAAACGCAATGTATAGAGGGGAAAAAATATTAAAGTTAATGCTAATTAACATAATTATACAATGTTAAACCCTTTTTTTTTTCATACCAAGATATGAGTTTTATAGCATCCGTTGCGCGAGTCCATTCTCGCTCAAGCGCGTACAAATCTGGAACATATTCAATGTATGGACGTTCCTGTCTATCGGTAGAATATATGTCAACAGTAATATGTTTTTGAAAATGTACTATGATAATTGCTTAGGGAACTAAAGAGCCGCAAGTGGCTCGCGAGCCGCCGCGAGGTTGCCGACCCCTGAGCCCAAAATGTTTAATTTAAGAACTAACAGATAAAGATACATTTGTGTTTGTAAATACGTATTTATTACTAGATGTTGCCTGCGACTTCGTACGCTGCATTTTATATTTAATTCTTTAGATTGACATAACTTTTTTTTTTATGGACCGATTGACGTGAAGCAAACACTAAATGTTACGTGGAGCAGACTACAACGCATTATAGAAAACCGCATTTCAATTGATTGAGCGGTTGCTGAGATTAGCGTGCACAAACGTACAGACAAACACACACTTACGATTTTATTATATGTATTGATATTGATTGATTGATTGATGATACAATAGAAACACTCACAACAAGACAAATAAACATGTTCTTGCACACAAATATTTGTCTTGCGCGGGAATCGAAACCGCGACTCTTGATTAATAGACAGTATCTTTGCCTCCCCACCAAACACGTCGTCTAATATAGGTATAATATTATTTAAATAATATTGAATACATAACACATGTTAGAATATTTCAGCGGAGATTAATCAATCGAATACTTTTACCGGTACCTACATACCTACACAGTGTAACAATAATGAACCGGAGAGTAATCAATTGAACTCCGGTACTTGTAATCGAGTACTTTTACCGGTACTTCACCGGAGCTTCTCCGGTACTCACTGCTCCGGTGCAAACCTCTACTCCGTTGATCGTTTCATCAGCAGCGTAAAGCCATATTAATGATCAGTGAGTGAGAGTGAGATGATCATTATTTTCAAGATAATTTCTAAGGATTTAGAATTCAATATCAGTGTTTCAAGTTGAAAAAAATTGAAATAACATTGTAGCATACTAGCATAATAAAAGCAATTGCAGATTTGACGTTGAGTGTAGGTGTACGGCAAATGAAACGATTACAGTAGTAATATACCTACCTAGTGTTCTAAAAGTACTAAGACTTTTGTGCTTCAGAAAACATGAGAAATAATTGTATCGCACATATTGTTATGGTACTAGATTTAGATATTATCCTTCCTGATTCCACAGTACAACCGTCTGTACGGTTTTGTGGGACGATATTTAGATCATAATATTATGTAAATGTTAGTTTTAAAAATAAACAAATACATTTTCAACAAAAATAGATATCTATATAAATATATTTTCAACTTAATGAGCCGATACATAAAAATCATACTTAAAAATTAAGTCAGTATCGACAAATACAAACTACTGTGGTATCGATTAGGGACTGCCCTACATCATAGACATCTCGACCTTCGCTAAACCAAGGATTCAAAGGTTCTTTTGAATGTACCAAAGGGTCATTCTAAACTGGCGTGTTTGCTTCTTAATCATTTATATTGATTTTAGCATTAAGCTCTTCTATGATAAAGCAAACAGGGCAGTTTCACGTGCTCCTATAAGATAAGAGATAAGATAATTTTTATTTCGAGTAACCACACTCATATTTGGTTAGTAAACACACTTTTATCTTACTTCTAAGTGTTAGTATTAACGTGTTTTGCACAACAGTGATTTATGTAGGCACAATCTACCCGGTCCGCGATAACTTTCAAAAGGGAGTTAGAGCTAGCCCTGACTCTGCAGACGAGGGAGGTGGCACGTTTCCGCATTGTTGTATAAAAACAATCTACTCGTGCCCGCGCGAACATCCCCGACGCGCTGCAGCGCCAGGGCAGCCCCATCAACCTCCTGAAGGCGTTGTTGTATTGGACTCGGAGAGCCCCGTATGCCCTTTTTGTATAATTAGCCCACAGGCTGCACGTGTAAAATGATGTACAGAATGCTTTAAATAAAGTTATTTTAAAAAATGATGAATGATGAGAAAAAGTTGAAAAAAATGAATCCTATGAGGCCAATGAAGAAATACCTCTCCCTTCATACACATTTCTCTTGCTCTCTGTCTTATATGACGTAAACGAAGTGGCGAGGGTCAGCCAGTCATCTATTATATAAAAATAAGTCGGGTTTTCCTTCCTGACGCTATAACTTTAGAACGCACGAACCGATTTCCACGGTTTTGCTTTCGTTGGAAAGGTCTCGGGCTCCGTGAGGTTTATAGCAAAGAAAATTCAGCAAAATTTCACATACAGCGCCATCGCGGGCGAAGCTGCGGGCATCAGCTAGTTTATAATAAAAGTGTAGAGGGTCGAGAGTCTGCTCATGGACGATACCTATTACGAAAATGTTAATTGTAGGGCATTCTATAAGTTGATACTGAATTTAAATTGGACTTAAACTGAACAGTTTCACACGCTGTTTGATGAGTCTGATGTAGAAATACCTCTCCTTTAATACACCTTATGTGACGTAAATATTGAAATAACCTTCTCTGTGTGATGTGCTAGGTACCTATTGGTAGTTTACTAATCCGACAATTTTCATTAGAAAAAGTTAACACTGAGTAGAAAAAAATCCAGTGTACTTACCTACGTACCTAAATAGGTTCAGTAAATTAGAAATATTGTTGAAACCATTGTTTTCAGCCTCGCTTTTATGCTGACAAAAAAAGGAAACATTTGTTTGTACTACCATAGATAATATAATATATTCTATAGTAGGTACTACTAAGGTGGCAGACTTCACTTGATGTGAAGTATTGTGAATGACGACCAAGTGTTGAAAATTTTCAAGTTGTCCATAAGGTATTCAACCTAACGACTAACATGTTCCTGACAATCGGGACCAACAACTTAACTTGCTAATAAATGTCACAAAGTGGTCACGTAATGGTCACCCATCCAAGGACCGGCCGTAGCAATGTTGCTTACTGCAGAAATCATTCACAGAACACTGAGACAACGGAGCCACGAGCCCTTCATCTGGTTTAATGTGTAATGATCCAGTTAACATTCACGCTTAAATACTTTGGACCGGTATTGCGTCACTACACTGGCAGTATAAACAAAAATTTCTAATTTTGTAACTGGTATAAATTTAGTACATTTCTTAAAATAGTTCGTACCAACGTAACACATGATTTGGGCCTTGAGTATTACAAGTAGGTATCTTTTGACAAGTGCATGTAGCTCGGTATATAATTTAATGATGAATAATGTAATTAAATGTAATATTTCATTACCGTGCCTGTAGCAAAGCAACGCTATTCGTAGGTATCAGTAGGCATATATTCAGTTCAGTTACTTTGCTTGGTGATACAGAGTGCGCATGCGGGTTTTGTGGGACAGACAAATGATAAAATTCAATAATATTGTGTGAAGCGATGTTTGACAGTGTAAAAGTCATTTCAACAAAATAAACATTCGGAATTGTTGAAATAAATATGTTGTTTGAAATACTGTACGAAATATTTTATAATATTTATCGTATGTTATGTAGTGAAGGATTCATTTTGATCAACGGTGAGTGAAGTTTTATATAAATGTTGTGTATATTTAAATATGTCTTTAAGTAGGTAATTATCTATTTATTATAGGTTTACATACTAAAAATTGTAGTAGCAAATTAAATTCAAGTGTAGTACATAGAGTAGGAAAATAACATTGATGAGCTGCCTATACTCTCTCTCTCAACAAAACAGTCATTAGGTTGTGTAAGAAGTTTGTCTGTCACTGGCGAGATGGCGCTCGTAGTTCTAGAATTAGCAGCAAAAAGAGTTGCGGCCATTGGTTTTCAGTCTCTCAGTCTAAATAAGATTTTTTTTTATATTAAGCTCGCCAAATTGACGTAACCAGCCTGATGGAAATCCATGGCGCATCTAGCGATTGAGGGCCGTAAGTCACTGACAGTGGTCCTCAAGTTGATGTAATATTGATGCTGCTAACTTTGGAATATATCCAGGATACTATTCGCTACATAAAATCACCGTTGAAGTCCCATTGAAGTATAGAAGGCGATATACATCATAGTTTTGACCTAAATTTCGACGATGTGATGTCAAATTAGATCTACGAAACTACTGAATCTGAAAAATACAAATTGTCCTCTTATTTATTTTTGTGGGGGGAAATCTCCAGTCACACAAAACCACATCTCTCTCACCTATCCTTCTAGCACCGATCACACCGTGTCACTCCTCGAAAGCATTTCCATGAATTCCCACCTGAAAGAATTTATAAAAAAAACGAATTTTCAATTTGGTTTCGAATCATTCTGATATTAGATAATAAGCATCTATATTCAGGTGAGACGATGTTTGTCCGGTATGAACTTCGAAACAATTTATGCATTTTAGTATTTTTTTAAAGTGTTTTGTTCCAAATTGTGAGATAGGGTAGCTCTTGCTAGCTAGTACTTACCTATCTACTGACTTACAAATGAAGACGCGCCTAATTTTATATGCGTCACAGATTCATCTTAATCAACAACGATACTTTCAGTACGTTGTCATCTTATCTACTAGATAAATACCTATCAAAAGTGCCTCGATCCCAGATAGCTAACATAGATATTGATATGACAAGTGAAATTGTGATAAAGGTTTTTGTGATAAGTTTTAGTTGGCGTTGTACAGTTATACAAGAAAAGCCGGTTATGACATTTTGTTTTAGGAAATAAACCGGAAACACGTCATCAATATCTCCAACAGAACATTTTTCTGTGTTGCAGTTTAGGTAGCATTTCTTCTGTTAGTAGATAATAGTTTAAGACCACAATGCTTATCTGATGTGTTTAGCATGTGCTCTAATAGAAGAACTCTCGAAAAATCTGTGTTTACCGCCCTGCTTGCACCGTACCTATCCTGAACATTCAACTAGCAACAAAAGTAGGACATGGCACTCATATACATTGTATTAAGTATAACTACATTAGGAGACACGTAGCGGAGAGAATCGAAACAAAGGAAATCTGGCCAGCGAGGTTTCCTTTGTTTCGAATTTCGGATTTTTGAGGACGCTGTCCTCAAAAATGATACTGATGGAGATTACAATGAAGAATCTTACAATTTTTTTTGTCCATTGAACTAAACCTTCCTAGTATGATTAGGTACTTTATTTATAATAACACGAAGGTTATAAGCCCATATGAGGGATGTCCACTTCAAATTACTGACTGCAAACGACTATCGATAACTTTGTGCCTACCTATTTTTTTATTAGTCATAACATAGAGATAACGAACAACAGGTGCAAGAAACTATTGACACGAATGACATTTCTTTGAAATTATGTTTGCATTCATATATGACGCTGAACATGAATATTTTAACACTCACGCGTTACGGTCGAAAGTTACTTGTATTTTACCTACTTACTGTGCGAGGACCATTAAAATAGCACGCCATTGTCGACCTTATTGACTTACAAATATTTACAAGTTCTCTTTATTATTTGTAATTAGCATTTGCCATCTATAGGTCCCAAATAAATTATATGCTAAGTTACAAATGTTACTAGAGTAGTAAGTTGCTTGCTCTTGTTTTTCATAACGTGAAGACCATTTATAAAAGTACAAGTGATAGAAAATCTGTTATGTAATCATCGTCTTCTATTTCATGTGCTTTCATCGGCTATTCGTTTGTTATCAGCGATATTCATTTGTATTCAGTGGTTATCAGATTATTTTTTAAACCAGTAAAATCGTCCAAACAATTCACGTGGTTGAAACGTCGGACGTCGCTAAGTAAATCATAACAGTTTGTACTCTCCTACTCTACGTGTTGTTAAACAATGACAAGCTGTAGCTGCATATTCGGATTTGCAGCAGCCTTCAAGTTTTGTAATATTGCCGCACGAGTTGCCGTAGCATTGTCTTCCTTCATACGGTCGCCGCGTCGGTCTCCTTTAAGAAAAACTTCACCAACATGCCTAGTCCTTGAAGGACTTGCAGGAGGGGTAGACGAAAGAAGTCCTGACTTACCCTCTATCCGTTCAATTACATTGATAAATCCATTACTGGATTTATAAAAATGCACCTCTTGTGCAAGGGTTTTGGAGTGATCGTGAGTCTGAGCGAAGCGGAGAGAGGATGCAATCGGCATAAGACTTCGCTCAGATGATAATACCCGACTCACAAATATTTGATAATAGTTTACAGCTGTAATCATAAACAAATGTTATTCTTTTAATAATAATTAAGTAATTACTTAAATACTGATAATCACAGCAAAACAATGGTATTATTTTCATTCCGTAGGAATGGAATTTACTTTTAGGCCGCAGTTGTTTGTAAAATCCATGCACGCCCGTCAACTGAAAACGAACTTGATAGTTTGTTTGTTGAATGATGGTATTAATATTATTTTATTGAGGTTAGTGCTTTTACTCAATAATATTTTCTATAAGAATAAGAATAACGCGAAATTGACAACTTTTACTAGACCTTTACCTATGAAATTGCCTATTTGTACAAACTACTACCATAAGACGGTACCTTCTTAGATATTTTCCACCACTTTCAATGTCACACTGTATATGACCACTTTCCTATGCTACGGTCTTGTCTCTCCTTGTTTGTCGATTTATAAATGAGATAAATGTCATTCCACCAGCAATTTTCTTTCTCCGCTCTGAAGTTGCATGATTGAGAACTGCCACCTTTTTACGCGTGGAAATTCCATACCTCGCTACACATGTCCTACTACTACTACCTACTACTAGTCATGCCAGACCCGAACCGATAAAAATCACACCTGTTAAGCGCTGGGCGCCCTGGTAACTCCCAGGAAAGGTGTGTCAGATTTTCCCAGCAGACTTAGACCACAATACATATATGTGATTAGATCCAAGTATGTACCTATTGTGCCTTGACTAAATGTTCGAATGTCCGCTGCTTTGGGGGTTGGTTCCGGTGCTGTCCTGCTTCTTGGGACGTGATTGACGATGGGTATCGTTTTAAAGGGTCATTCTAAACAGGCGTGTTTGCTTCTTAATCACTTATATTGATTTTAGCATTGAGCTCTCCTATGATAAAGCAAACAGGGCAGTTTCACGTGCTCCTATAAGGCCAATGAAGAAATCTCTCCATTTATATACCTTTCTCTTGCTCTCTCTCTTATATGACGTAAACGAAGTTCCGAGGGTCAGCCAGTCATCTTCTTACATATAAAAATGAATCGCAAAATGTGTTGGTAAGCGCATAACTTCAGAACGGGTGGACCGATTTTACTAATTCTTTTTTTGTTGTGTAAGGTATTGTCAGGAGATGGTTCTTATGGAAGAAAAAATATTGTATTACCGCGGGAACGGAAACTACGCGGGTGAAACCGCGTGACGTCCGCTAGTTTATAATAAAAGTGTAGAGGGTCGAGAGTCTGCTTATGGACGATATATTACTTCTTGGGACGTGATTCGTGCGCAAAACTTTCACATCACGCCGAAGTATTGGGCTTGGAAACAAACGGCAATTTCCTAAGTAAGGATTTAGTAATAAATTATATCACACATAATCATGTAGTTAAGATTACGATAAATGATAAAGCAATAGATGTAAATCAACTATTTCAGGTGGCTGAACGGAGTGCCCAGTTTGAACACATTACTCATCATGAAGACTACACTCCTTTTACTGCTGTACGTCTTCCATTGTAATGGTGTATTTATAGTGACGAGAGAAGATGAGAGCATTCTCAACAATAGACCAATAGTTGGCGTACTATCTCAGGAACAGTCCCATTATCTTCACACCAAGTACCCAGAAGAAAATTATACTAGCTATATTGCTGCTTCTTACGTTAAAGATGTAGAAGCATCTGGAGCTAGAGTTGTGCCAATCATGTGAGTTCCATCTTATTTTTACTGGCGATTTTTAGTACTTGATGAAACTTGCAACATGTATAATGAACATCATTTATTTGTACTGTTCCAAAATATTTATTTTGTAAACATGCCAAGCTTTGTCACACGAAAAAAAACTGGTGCGGAGAAAGTTGGTGCCTTGTAATATGTATCTATTGATATGCCTACATTATGATTGTTATTTTTTCAATGTAGGTACGTGGTTCAGTGAGCATTATTAACAACCTATGAGAATGCCATGAGGCGAATCTGGTCAAGTTTGCAAAATTAATATTGTGAAATAATAATTTGTATTTAGAGAATCTCCTATTTATTTCAAACCAGAATAATAATACTATTAACCTTTACAGGATTGGTAGAGAACGTTCCTACTACCGAGATCTCATGGGAAAATTAAATGGGTATGTGAACAAAATATTTATTACGGAATATAACTATAATTATTCTTACTTTAAAATTTAAAGTAAGAATAATATTATTTATTTACAGAACAATAAAATTCCTTTCAATTAAAGTTTAAATGAAAGGATTTTTTCTGTAAATAAATAATATTTAAAATCATACATAAATAATAATAGTCATTTACATAATATAGGTCTTGTCAAAAAATGCTTATCTTGGCCATTGGAAACTCTTAGTTGTAATTACAATATGTAATGGGCGACTTGTAAATTTCGTTATCATATCATAATGTATATCAACCAATTTTGATAGTTGTATGATGTAGGTGTGGATATAAAACACTTCAGTAAGATTAGCTGTTGTGCTCTCACTACCTTTAGCACACGTAGCGATAGCGGTGTCTTTAAAGAACGTATGCCTTTTGAATGGAGCACAGGCTGGCGAGGAGTCATCCTAACATCCTTACCTTAGCCGATTTGAGGATATTTACTTATTTAGATCATAATTACACTTCGACCACATAAACAATCACATGGTCATTGTTTATATGTTCGAAGGTATTACAATAAGTAGTTACATAATTGAATAGCACCACTAGTACAGTCACCTCCAATATTGCATGGGCCTCTTAAGATCTATAATCACATGCACATTTGAGTCCAAATTCACAAAAACTCCGCTAGATGGCGCAACTTTACTAGAATATAATATTGCATAGATAGCTTAGAATCACAAAAAATGTACTAGATGGCATAATTATTTACATTACTACTAAAAGATTAATTAGTTGCTATTTTGACAATAATCGCGTTCATGTGTGAGGTATTAAAAAAATCGATAACACTATATACTTGACTTCCAATGTTATCCGAGAGATGGCGTCAATTCTCAGTGCAAAGCAATTTCGTTTCGGATTGACCATGCATGCTCAAATTCGCCTGTACTTGTGCAGCAGGTTCCACCAAGTGTCATCAAAAAACAGTAGGCATAAATCATCTGGAACAGTTACGTTCTCAGGCCACTGTCGAAAGTTAAATAATCGGTTGGACAGACTATAGAACGTTATTATTCGGTGACTAGGTAGCTGTCAGTTCTTACTTTGTATCGCCTCAGGATTCCATCATTCACCACATTTAATTAGCTATTTTCTTCATAGAAACTTTCTATTGACCATAACTAATTATCTATCTTTTATTGTGTCTGAGAGACTAAATGTACCTTTAACGGATGCTAACTTTCAAATTGCAGTATCCTGCTACCCGGTGGAGCGACTTACTTCAACCAGTCTGACGGTTTTGCGGATGCCGGACAGCACATCCTTGACATTGCTAAAGAAATGAATGACGCTGGAAATTACTTCCCATTATTCGGTACCTGTCTAGGTTTTGAACTCCTGATTATCCTTGAATCAGGACGAGGGTACCCAGAGAATAGAATAACGTGTTATTCTTTTGATAATCGTCCCTTGCATTTTACTTCAGGTATGTTATAATATCACTTCGAATTGTCTTTTTATTTTTGAATACAGGGTTTTTTTTCGTGTATAATTCTCGTTGATACCATGTTGGACTTCTACCGACCGACGGTGTCCGATACCGGGGTGCGCCCTCGGAAGGATGGCCCCAGGTCATAAAATTTAAATACATATTAGAGGTTGAGAAGTTCAGTCCCAACAGCATCCTACTTAAAGCAGCCTATCAGCCTATCACAGTCTACTGCCAAACGTAGACTTTTTCTGAATTCATTTATTAAAGGTTAGTGATCTTCCTATACCGCGCTAGCAAGACGGGCAAATGGCTCTTTGCCATGACCTTTGTTAGTGAGCAGGTGCACCACAAGCAGGCGAGGCTATCTTGGACTCAGAAAATCTCGATAGGGCCCTATAGCACCTAGCTTTCTACAAAGCTCCTTAAACCTGGTGAGACTCCGTCCCTCATAGAGATGACGAGTCTTTTCAACTCCATTGTCTACTAGGGACCACCGCCTAAAGCATGGAGTGCAAGTGCAATGGCGCTGTTCTTCCAAACAAATGATAAAACCTTGCTGAGGATTGAGAGTATCGAAAAATTCTAAATCTATGGGAGCTACAGTCTTGTCTCCTTTGCTTTTACAATATCATGTAGCTATTCTCCATACGAAACGTTTTGGATAGGAAATAGATGCAATAACTGTTCCCGTACTTAGTTCCTTCTTGTTGTAAGGATGAAGGAAATTTGTGTTTAGTTCACCGATATCCGTTTACAGGCTAAATGATTCTCTTAAAAAGTCTATTATTCTAAAGCAACTAAATGCATGTTTACAGATTTTCGTGACACAAAGATGTTCAAAAATGCACCCGAAGATATCATTTCTTTGCTGGCAGAAGAAAACGTCACCGTCAACGGTCACCAGTTCTGCATCATAGACAAAGTAAGTCCCCACTATATTTAGTTCACATAGTTACAAACAATTATATCTAAGTATATAAAAGTTGACAAGCTCTCCTTTTCTTCTTTTCTTTAAAAATATCTTCTGGGTGAAAAGAGGGAAGAGAAGAGAATAGTCATGTTGAAAGGATGGTCTTTGTTTAACGTGAGGAAAATCCTTCATGGATGCTATGCCAGACTCCTACCGACTAAAAACCACACGTATCCTACCTACCAGCCTACGGTTGCGAGCCCCGGGTAAACCCTCGGAAGTTGGAAGGATACCCCAGGACTCCCAACAGACCTACGGCTACCACTGCGGCCTTACCTAGAGGGTGCAGGTGCTATCCCGCGTCTTTTGGAAGTGGCTCGAGTGTTATCCCGCTTCTAGGGGTGGGGGTGGGGGTGGGGCGTGCATGAATCCCTCACGTCTCGCCGTCGTTAGGGCCTGCTTCTGTAAGGACGGTGACCAGCCCCCACACCGTCCTCAGGCCCCCCGGTCATGGAGGCCGATAGTCTTGGGCGAAGACACGTTTGCAGCGCACCCACTGCAAACTGCAGAACTCGGGTGGTCGGATTCTCTCCCGCTCTCTCCCCGCCGTCTCTTTCACGAGCATGACCTGCTCATAGAAAGATGCAGCGGAGTTCCACTTACTCCCGCTGTAGATCATGGCTCGCACCATAGTCTTCAGGAGAGAGCGTCTACGTCCAGACCTGCCACGAGGACCTGGCGCTCTTGCGCCCAAACCGTGTACTCCACCAATGTGTGGAGCGCTGTGTTCTCCCTGCGCTCCTCGCAGTCCTGGCACTCGGCCGTGGTTTCCAGGTGTATTGGCCACAGATGCTCCCGTGCCCGGTAATCATCGGTGACAACCGGTAAGTGAGAGCACCGTGGCTTCTCTCCAGCCACTCGTCCATGACAAAGAAGATAGTTAATTTATGCTGTAAATTATAAGGATAAGGCTTGCGTTGATGAGGATTAGGTACTGTTAAATCAATTGCATTCAAATTTCAGAATCTCAAGGATTATAATCTGACCAACGATTGGCAAGTTTCCTCACGTTCGGACGACGAGTATGGGGTGGAATTTATTGCAACCATTGAACACACAAGGTATATTAAGTACTGGTATTATTAACTAATAATTAATAACTAATAATAAATTGTAATAACTAATAATAAACAAACGTAATAAATCCTACTAATATTATAAATGTAAAAGTTTGTGAAGATGTTTGGATGTTTGTTACTCAATCACGCTCTAAGGGCTGAACGGATTGGGCTGAAATATGGCACAGAGATAGCTTATGGTCTGGAATAACACATAGGCTATTACTTCTCATCCCGGGGACATGATCCCACGGGAAGCGGGAACGACTACGGAATTTCAAGCCAGATGGACCGACGACTTGGAAACGGGCGCAGATTGAGACTGGATGCAGAAGGCGCAGGACCGTATGATGTGGCGTGGGTTGGGAGAGGCCTACGTCCAGCAGTGGACTGCCATAGGCTGATTTGATTGATTGATTGAATATATAAAGTTACAACAGGACAAATTCTGGCTATCTACAAACCGTATCGTGAGAAAGAAAGCGTCATTCTTATTTATTTTTTAACGCGGAACAATACAGGTTACTAAAATATGTTCCATGAAGGCTAAAAAACATAAAAGTTGAATATAAGGATTAAACCTTCTTTTTGTCACCATCCGAAAGTGTTAGGAACACGCTTTGAGATTTTCTGATTAATTTTGTATCTAAATTGTGGATCGCTTAACCCGTTTTTTTTTTCATTTTATATTAAACAAGCTGATGCCCGCGGCTTCGGCCGCGTGAAATTTGGTCCACGTTTCTGCTTTCCGTGGGAATATATTCCCGAAAAACATAATTAGCCTATGTGTTATTCCGGACTAAACTCTATCCCTGTACCAAATTTCAGCCAGATCCATTCAGCCGTTAGAGTGTGATTGAGTAACAAACATTCAAACATCTTAACAAACTTTCACATTTATAATATTAGTAGGAAGTAGGATTATATGATGGAACGAACACAAATTAGTTGTGTACAACTATTCCATAGTCATACCACAGTATAAAGAGAACTATGATCTGTCGGCTGTGGTCATCTAGACGCGCGGTAGCATGTCAAGCCAAGTTTAAGTAAAAGAACTGGCGAGCAGCATCGTGTGTACACGAACCATTTGGAGTCACTTTTACTTCTTTACTTAACAAATGCATATTTTCACAGATACCCGTTCTACGGCGTCCAATTTCACCCCGAGAAAAATTCCTTTGAATGGAAACTTAGCAAAAACTACCCAAGTTCAGCTTCTGCGATCAAGGCTAACCGTTACTTCATGGATTTCTTTGTCAACGAATGTAGAAAGAACAGCCAGGGATTTAGAAGCGCTGCAGAAGAAAATGAATACGTGATATATAATTATGTGCCACATTTTACAGGAGTACTTGGTAGTGCTTATCATCAATGTTATTTGTTTGAACCAAGAGGAACGGTAAGCTGTTTATAAATCACGAGGCCGCGGCTTCGCTCGCGTGTAATTCTGTTTTTCAGCCAGCATTCTATGGTAGCGTTTCCAGTTATTAAAGTAACCTCTGTGCTGTTTCACGCTATAATAATCACATTACCAAATTTTAGCCAATTCTCTTTAGTTGCCGTTCAGTTCTTAGAACGTTAAAGAGTACAACCCTATAAGTTCACAGTAGTATATTATTGGGCATTCTACTCCACCTTAAGTTCCATCAGCTCTCTTCGTTCGCTTCTGTCACTCTCAGTGGAGTAGAATACCCAATAATATTTTTGTCATCCAAATCAGCAGTGTGCATTTGCACTTCCACACTTAAAACACAGTCGTCAGACATAGACATTGCGGTTTTATGCAGTCGTCGACATAGACATGTGCGTTTAGTGCTTCATCGCATTAGCAACTACGTACAACCAAGAGACAATGTATGTAGTATGCATTTGCGCTCCCACACTTATAGCACAGTCGACATAGACATGTGCGTTTAGTGCTTCATCGCATTAGCAACTACGTACAACCAAGAGGCTAAGAGACGGATGTATGCAGTATGCATTTGCGCTTCCACACTTATAGCACAGTTGTTCGACATAGACATGTGCGTATTTATGCAGTCGTCGACATAGACATGTGCGTTTAGTGCTTCATCGCATTAGCAACTACGTACAACCAAGAGACAATGTATGTAGTATGCATTTGCGCTTCCACACTTATAGCACAGTCGACATAGACATGTGCGTTTAGTGCTTCATCGCATTAGCAACTACTTACAACCAAGAGGCTAAGAGACGGATGTATGCAGTATGCATTTGCGCTTCCACACTTATAGCACAGTTGTTCGACATAGACATGTGCGTATTTATGCAGTCGTCGACATAGACATGTGCGTTTAGTGCTTCATCGCATTAGCAACTACGTACAACCAAGAGACAATGTATGTAGTATGCATTTGCGCTTCCACACTTATAGCACAGTCGACATAGACATGTGCGTTTAGTGCTTCATCGCATTAGCAACTACGTACAACCAAGAGGCTAAGAGACGGATGTATGCAGTATGCATTTGCGCTTCCACACTTATAGCACAGTTGTTCGACATAGACATGTGCGTATTTATGCAGTCGTCGACATAGACATGTGCGTTTAGTGCTTCATCGCATTAGCAACTACGTACAACCAAGAGGCTAAGAGACGGATGTATGCAGTATGCATTTGCGCTTCCACACTTATAGCACAGTTGTTCGACATAGACATGTGCGTATTTATGCAGTCGTCGACATAGACATGTGCGTTTAGTGCTTCATCGCATTAGCAACTACGTACAACCAAGAGACAATGTATGTAGTATGCATTTGCGCTTCCACACTTATAGCACAGTCGACATAGACAGGTGCGTTTAGTGCTTCATCGCATTAGCAACTACTTACAACCAAGAGGCTAAGAGACGGATGTATGCAGTATGCATTTGCGCTTCCACACTTATAGCACAGTTGTTCGACATAGACATGTGCGTATTTATGCAGTCGTCGACATAGACATGTGCGTTTAGTGCTTCATCGCATTAGCAACTACGTACAACCAAGAGACAATGTATGTAGTATGCATTTGCGCTTCCACACTTATAGCACAGTCGACATAGACATGTGCGTTTAGTGCTTCATCGCATTAGCAACTACGTACAACCAAGAGGCTAAGAGACGGATGTATGCAGTATGCATTTGCGCTTCCACACTTATAGCACAGTTGTTCGACATAGACATGTGCGTATTTATGCAGTCGTCGACATAGACATGTGCGTTTAGTGCTTCATCGCATTAGCAACTACGTACAACCAAGAGACAATGTATGTAGTATGCATTTGCGCTTCCACACTTATAGCACAGTCGACATAGACATGTGCGTTTAGTGCTTCATCGCATTAGCAACTACGTACAACCAAGAGACAGGGTGCGTAAATTGTTGAACAACAAAAGAAACACACCCCAAAAGTAGAATGAGATTTTATTTATTAATTAATAATTACTATACAATATTAATTATTACAAGTACAAAAACTCATCGTTATTCGTTTGAGATAAACCTAGGTTGTTCGTCACATAATGCGTCAACAGATTGCACGAACGCTTGAAGCTTACGCCACTCAGGAGTGTCTTCGTTGGTCTGGAATTTTATTCGAATCAACGCTTTTTTCCAGAGCGTTAGTGGATCTGCTTGATGAACATCACTTGTTTTATACACCTTGACATCCACAAAGTAGTCGCCCGTGGTGTTGAGATCTCGACGTTCGTTACCATTAGCCACTCTATTTACGAAATATGATGATAGCACGGGTGAGGAAGACTGTCTGTATTCACTTGCGCCACGACTAATGTTAAACACATCACTTGTTTTTACAGGTTTTCTGAAACAAAAAACAAATACATATATATAAAATAAACTGTTGAACTGGTAGCACCTATGGATTTCTGAAAATTTAAGTACTAAGTATATAGATTTTGTTCAAATAATTACCTTATATTAGCAAGAGACTTTTTCACTCTAGAACCTTTAGTCTTGCTTTTAGGTATGACTTGATTGCATTTCGTAGAATTATTGTATTGTTCGCACTCGGAGTCTGACCTGTAAAAAAATAAATAATATGTCAATAAACCTGTTAAACATTAAAAAAGATGTTATATGTTAGGAGTGTAGTGGGGCCCTGCCAACACCTCCGGGCCCAAGTCAACCTCACGTGCAAGCTCGTGCACCTGCTGAACAACGGACGAGGCTCTGATGGCGGCAGTACATTTCAACACGGCAATCTGCTCACCACCTGTTACGTGGGACCGAATTGTACACGGTGAAATGTGAACCGGTATAGGCCTCTGCCTACCCCTTCGAGGATGGAGGCGTGAGTATATGTATGTATGTATGTTAGATAAATAATATTTAAACACTTACATTTTTAGTTCTGCTGTGGAGGGTTATTGAAGAAGGATAGATACTGTTTACTGTCTATGTCGTCTGACTGAGTTTTCCCAGACCGACCAGGTTTCTACCAAAACCCTTGTACCGTAGCTGAGATGAGTTCTAATGTATCTAGCCGGATGGAATTAACCTTAGACCGTCGCTAGTAATTACACAAGAGACAACTCGAATTGTAATGGAAGTCTTTTGAAAATTATGAGATTATAAGCTAAAACAAGGCTGATAGCTTGTCTAATTAAAAATTTGTGTAATTCATTAACAAATAACAAACAATCAAACATTTTACCTTGGATGTATTATAACTGCTAAAAATTATCAACTAAGATATTTAATAAATAGTCAAGGCAGCAAATAGCAATTATTTAGGGTTGTCACACTTACCAGGTATACGAGTACAATTATACTAGTATCTGGCCTCGGTTTTCATATGGATTCTGCTAACTGTTCATATTTTGATTGCTACATTTTAATAATATCGATCACAATCTATGGAGATATATAGGGTATTATGTCCTCACTAGTTTGTTTATAAAAACTTACTTAACATAGTCTTTCTAAAAATTACTTAATAATAAATAAATCTTTGTTAATATAAAATTTTATAGCATTGTTTATAATGTTTAAATTCCAGCTTTACATTACCACAACAATAAAGAAGTAATGATGTAATTTTTACAGAACCTAAATTTGTGGAAGTGACATCCATAGTCAAATTAGCTGCTATATAATAATGATGTTTTACATTTTAATTGATTGTGCAATATTTAGAAAATAGTACTGAGAATATGATACTTTTGTTTTGTTTGTTAATGTTGAAATTCTAAACAGCGATTAAGGTTGTCAACAATACAAATTTCAAACAGTACAATATTTATGATAGGTATATTATAAATAAAAATATCTCAATAAAGATAATTTATCTTTAGTATTAATAGAATCTAATTATCTATAAGTATGATAATTACGAATAATACGAATTAAAAGAGCAATCTGTGAGTACCTAAGTAATTCTTTTTAACGTAAACAACTTTATAATTCTTGTTTTTGTATTTCATGCTACTAGATTAGTTACTAATTATACTAATAACTTTGGTATATGGGTTCTTATAAAATTTTCACCATGTACTGTATTGCAAATTACTATACTAATGTAATTTACGATTTACTGCTAGTCTGCTAACCCTATTTGAAACTACAATCTTGCAAAAAAAATAATATTAGGTAAACTACTACCGGATGTATTGATTGAATAACATTATACTTTTGTTTCGCATTACATTTCGATTGCGACAATAATGCAGTAAAAAGTGTTTTTAATTTGTAAAAGTTTTAATCTTTTTTAATACAAATTATTTAATAACAATTTGCTAAAGTGCTACCAGAAGACCATTATAAGGTAATTGTAACGTTTAAATATTATTTTATTTAGAGAGGATATTTATTTTTTAGTAATTATAACTATATTTCAGTAATATTGTGCTATTATTTGGCTTATTGTAAGCGTAATTTTTAATTTCAGACGATTAAGTGCTTAAACTAATTGCGGATCAGTAGAGGTGTTGGTTTCAAGCAAAATATTTTATTCAAGACGTAAAGATTATATTAGTAATGAACGAAAATTTACTCTAAAGTGGATGCATCCAGAGAGACGAAATTATTTTTCCTATAAGGTTTGTACCTAATTATTATCATGATAGTTTTCTAGCAAAAATATGTGTCCTATCAGCGACAATAAGCTCGCTACCTATTACGTGGAACGAAAAATAATACTCTGGCGTAAGCATGTTAGATATGTGCCTTTGCCTATCCTCAAGAGATTTTGGTGTGAAGATATGTATGTATAGTGTTCATTATTTTTATCAAATATCCAATTAAAATATTTTATTTTTAAATAAATAATATTTTATGTACCTATGGTTTGAGCTCTATTCTATCGTTAAGGAGGTATAAAATTTAAATTTTGTGACTAGATTATCTATATCTGCTGTTTAAATATATTATCCATGACTAAAGAATTGAAAGTTTATTAAATTTCATATGTATTAATAAATTTGTGTTTTCAATTCCAGAATACCATCGCTTTGCAAGGCGTTGACTGTTAATAGAAGAAAAAAGTCCATCTGCAATAGATAATATTAAAAATTGTAAATTACTTAAGTAAATCTAACTTAAGTAGGTATATAACAGGTAACTAATTTTTATATAATTTTAAAATGCCTTTCTGTTCGGGTTGTAACATCAGTTTTCGTTGTTGGAGTAGTCATTTGCGAACTAATAAGCATAAAAATAATATTACTGTACCTATCAACGATAACGTCCAAATAATACATTCCTGTTTCAAAGGACGTATTGTAAGTTATCGTATTACTATATCTAAATCTGAAGTAAATATTTACCCAGAGTGTTTCTTAAAAAATATTTTTGATCAAGTTAAATCTTTAATAGATAGCTCACTTCAAAAACATTATTCCGTTAAAGTTAATTTTGAGTATTTCGCTTTCTTTTTAATGTTAAAAAATGATCTACAAGAGTTAAAATCTTTTGCAACAAAAAATTTTACCATTCATTTAAATTACGATTTTAAGTCCACATATGAGAAAGTTATGTCAATATTATTAAAAAAAATTGAGGAGTTTCAAGAGAGAGATAGTGGATGGACGTTTTTCAACAATTCACATTTAGAAATTAATATTAACAAGTATCAACCTCTTAGTGGATCTAAATTTATAGATTTACCAAAATTTATAAAAAGTAAAAGAGCATGTTTGAATATTCAAAATGATGATAGATATTGTTTTTTATGGTGTATAGTTGCTGCTTTATACCCAACCAATCGACATCCTGAGAGAGTAACGTCATATCCTCATTTTCGTGATGTCTTGAACGTAAATGATATTTCATTCCCAATGAATTTTTCAGACATAAATATTTTTGAAAAAAACAATCCTTCTTTTAACATTTTCATTTATGGTTTAAGAGGTAGTAAGACTATAACAGGTCCTTTGTATAGACCTAATAAAATCAATCGAAAATCTAAAATAATACACTTATTATTTTTAGAAACTAGTGAGTCGTCTCATTATTGCCTTATCAAAGATTTACCACGGCTCGTTAGAAGTCAAATAACTAAGCATCACGGTAAGCTATATTTTTGTCAAACTTGTTTAGTGTTTTTTCCTAGTGAAAACGAATTTGATAACCATTTATGTGGAGGAGTTGTTACTGTTTTGCCTGAAAAAGGCTCATTTTTACAATTTAAAAACTATGATAGAAAACAAAATGTTCCATTCACTATCTATGCTGATTTTGAAACATTACTCGAACCTATTTGCAACCATGAATCTGATACCACAAATACGTTACGCTTACAACGTCACATTCCTTCGGCCTTTGCGTATAATATTGTTTCATCATGCAGTAATAATTTTAATGAATTCAAAACGTATCGTGGAATTGATTGTATTTCTAAATTTGTAGATTTTCTTACTGAAGATATCAAGAGAATTTACAATATATTGATTCAAAATGTATCTATGATATTCACTGAGAAAGATGATAGGGATTATAAAAATGCTTGGAAATGTCATATATGTGAAAATCTGTTATGGAATAATAAAGTCAGAGATCATTGTCATATAACCGGACGATATCGGGGCGCTGCGCATCGTCATTGTAATTTACAATATAAGATACCTATGTTTATACCCATTTTTTTTCATAATTTGTCAGGATACGACTGTCATCTATTTATTAAAAAATTAGGAGAAACGCCTGGCAGGTTAAATATCATACCTAAAACGAAAGAAAAATACATTTCGTTTTCAAAATTTATACCTATCAACTCGAATGATTATGTACAGATTAGATTTTTAGATTCGTTTCATTTCTTAGGTACTAGTTTAGACAAACTCTCAAAAACTATGCAAATAGATGATTTTATTAATTTGCGCAAACATTATCCTAATAATGACCAGTTTCTATTACTTACACGAAAAGGTATTTATCCCTACGATTACATGAGTAGTTGGAAATGTTATGAAGAAAAAACATTACCAGCAAAACATTTGTTTTTCAATTCTTTATGCAATGAACATATATCACAGGAGGACTATGACCATGCTAAATTAGTATGGTATAAATTTAATATAAAGACAATGGGTGAATATACAGACTTATATTTAAAGACAGACGTACTTTTACTTACCGACATATTTCAAAATTTTCGAAAAACTTGTAAGTTACATTATAAACTCGATCCTGCGTTTTACATTACTGCACCTAGTTTATCATTTGACGCAATGCTTTTGAAAACAGGCGTTAGATTAGAACTCATATCAGACTTATCTATCTTGCGAATGATTCAAAGCGGTATTAGAGGAGGTTTATGTATGTGTTCCTATCGTTATGCTAAAGCTAATAATAAATATATGCCTTCGTATGATGCAGCAAAACCACAATGTTTTATAACCTATTTAGACTGTAACAATCTGTACGGATATAGCATGTGTCAATACTTACCGCATTCAGATTTTCGATTTTTAAATCAGCATGAAATAAATCAGTTATACATAGAAAATATCCGAGACAATGCAGAATGGGGATTTATACTAGAAGTCGATCTTTTATATCCTGATTCCTTGCATATTTTACATAACGACTTACCTTTTTGTGCTGAAAAATGCATACCGCCCGGCGGAAAAACGGAAAAACTTATTTCAAATCTTTACAATAAGTATAATTATGTGATTCATTACGTTCATCTAAAGAAATGCCTTGAACATGGGTTAATTTTACGTAAAATACATAGAGTCATTACGTTTCGCCAAAGTGCATATTTGAAAGAATATATAGAATTAAATACACAACTACGACAAAAGGCAATTACTGTATTTGAACAGGATTTCTTCAAGTTATTAAACAATAGCGTTTTTGGAAAAACATTAGAAAACACTGAAAAGAGGGTGACAGTTCATTTAGTTAACTCTTGGAGTTCATCTAACAATATTACCAAAAAATCTTTCTGCGCTGAGAAACTTATAAGCAATCCTTATTTTCATAGTGCATCAGTTTTATCGGAAAACTTAGTGGCAATTCAAATGAAGCCTGATCGTTTAGTTTTAGATAAACCGATATATATAGGTTTTTCAGTTTTAGAGCTATCTAAAGCACATATGTATCATTTTCATTATAATATAGTTAAGCCTTTTTATGGTAACAGAATACAACTATGCTATACCGATACAGATTCTTTTGTTTATTTAATCTACACCGATGACTTCTATAGTGATTTAAAATATAACTTTTTACAGTATTTTGATACTAGTAACTATAGCACGCAAAATGAATTTATGATATCTCAAAGTAATAAAAAAGTACCAGGATTGATGAAAGATGAGATGGGTGGTAAACTTATTACTGAATTTGTTGGATTGAGGTCAAAATTATATTCATTAAAAACAGCGAATAATGTAATTAAAAAAGCAAAAGGAATTAAACATTCGGTGGTGCGTGATTTAACGATAGATGATTATCAGAATGTGTTATTTAAGAATCAGGTAATTCATAGGAAAAATATTCTATTCAAATCTATCAAACATGAAATATTTACTCAAAGCGTAAACAAAGTAGCATTATCAAGCAATGACGATAAACGTATCATATCAAATTGCAATGTTGCAACCTGGGCATGGGGACATTTTTCAATTTTCAAAGGTTAATTTAAATTTGCCTCGGTGGCGCAGTGGTCTCCGGTTCGAATCCCGGACCGACTCAAATATTTGTGTGATCCACAAATGATTGTTTCGGAGTTCGGATGTTTTCTATGTATAATATGTATGTATTTAGAAATATTTAAGTATGTTTATCAGTTGTCTAGATCCCATAACACAAGCTTATAGTAGCTTACTTTGGACTAGGTGACGTTGTGTGAAAGTGTCCCACAATATTTATATTTATTTATTTAAATTGATGAACCTAATTGTCTTGTTATAATAAGAATGTACTTAGGTAAATAAGATGATTGTTAGTAACACAGTAATATGTAGATAAAGTATGTAGTTAAGTGTCTGAAAGTGACCGTCGATTGTATCAACCTTCATATGTTTTATAATTAAGTATCTATCTTTGTAATCCAATGTGGTGTACAATAAAGAATATTCTATCTACCTAACTAAGTAATATAATGAGATTGTATTAAGAATAATATAAGATTGTATAATTGTAAATATGCACATACAAATCATTATACTTTTATAAATAAAATTTGATAAGTTTCAGTTTTGTTTTATTAAAAGACAACTTCCGCACTAAAGAACTTAGATCAATAACTCAGAACATACATTTTACTAATAATATGAACCTTTTCATACATACATACATATAGTCACGCCTTTATCCCTCAAGGTATGGACATAGGCATATATAATATGCTCAAATTTCACCTTACGACGGTATTGCCGTGTTTAAATGAACAGGCGCAGGTTGTGGCTATCTGCTGCGTTGCGGGGCCACGAACGCTTCTATCTATCCCTTAGTCGTTTTCTACGACCCCCACTAGGAAGAGAGGGGTGGGTCTATTCTGTGTCACCAGGAACCACACGACTTAATATATATATATGTATGTAATATAGTATTGTTAACAGCAAAACAGTCACAACCTGCCCTAACCATTAATACATAGCAATATACTCACCTACACTAAGTGAAACAAATTTTCATAAGGTAAAATGTGGACATTTATGGATATGTGCACCATACCATACCATACGTATATGTGTATACATACCTAACTCAAGTCTCCAACTCCTTTCTACATAGATTGTTAAACGTAATCTAGGATTTGAATCAGTTCCAACCCTTTGTTGATTAATTATTATAGATAATGTATTTTATTTTGCAAACTTGTCTAAATTTCATGTTGAAACATGATCATATACGTATGCGTATCACATCATTGCCCCTTCCAATATATATTGAAAGGACAGTGACCTGATTTATATGTTGCTTTTCTAATTAATTAGAATTTCGATTTATTAGTCACAGTAAGACGTCTAAATAAACTACAGTCATGTCATCGGTAAGTAATTTATTTCGCTCTATTACTGATTTATGTACCTGTTACATATACGAATTGAAGAAGTTAATATATTATGATAGGTAATATATATTTAATATAAATATTCTAAAACAAAAATAATTCTTATGTATGTTTTTATTTGTTATAGATAACGGATTCAGAGATTATCCTAAGCCAATATGCTCAAGACCCTTGGACCCCCAGAGATTTCTATGAGCTGATTGAAAACAGGCCTACCGATGTATCTAAGGAACCAGAAGTGAGGCCATTGGCAAAAGAAAAGAAATACAAGAAACGTTGCAGAGAAACTATAAAAAAATGTAACGTTAAGAAATCTTTTGTTATCAGCGAATCACCAAGAAGAGGAATTAAATTAATAAAAATTTCAGTAATTGATTTAAGTAATAACAATTCACAAGCAAGTTATAGTGAAAGTGAGAACATTTTGTTGAACGCACAATATATTGTTAAGGATTGTGTCGACAGTGTTATGGACGATACTGAGGCCTTAGTTAAGAAAATATCAAAAACTTTAGTTGATTGTGATTTTTAGTAGGTACATAAAAAGTGTTTGTTGATATTTTAAATTAGATTTATTAAGATGTTAAAGTAGGTAATTGACTGAAAATAAAAACATGATTTACATGAAAAATTTATTTTATTAATACATAATGCCTACACATTACCCAATATAATGTTTCTAAATAGTTTTTTGTACATCATTCCTAAGCGCACAATGCTTCGAATAGCGTAGGTTATCTTAATATTATAAAGAGGAAAGGTTTGATTGTTTGTTTTGTCTCTAATATGCTCCAAAACTACTGCATCGATTTCAAAAATTCTTTCACAGTTGGAATGCTACACTGTCCCTGAATGACATAGGCTATATTTTATTCCCGTATTCCTACGGGTGCGAAAACCGAGGGAAATCGTCTAGTACATTATATAACAGATATTCTTATCAAAATGTTTTTATATCAAAATAAAATAAATTGATTATGATATGCCTCTGTCTACCCTTACTAGGAAAGAGGCGTGAGTCTATGTATGTAGATAGCTAATATCTTGGATTGAGACGTAAGTATATTTTTATCATGGTATAAGTATTTGTAATATAATACGACGTGTTATTGATGTCTGCAAATTACTTTTTACATTACAATACGTAGGTAAATTTCAGCATAATCGACAAGCGTACAAATAGCTTGGTTAAATATCAGGCGGACTCGAAATCAGATGACCATGGTTCGATTCCAATTGAGTTTATTTTTCTCTTTTTGGATATTTTTTTTTGTACCTTCTTTTTTTATGAAATAATATATTTTTCAATATACGATTTACCAATACTATATTAAACTATATTACATATACCTACCATTCGAAATACCTGTCATCAAGGTACTTCATTATGAAGTCAGCTATTTAAAATCATCCAGGCGTCGCATTTGTTTGAATCATATTAATGAATTCATAATAAGAAGAGTGCTATTTAAATCATTCAAACGTTAAAGTTATATAGTCTAGCTGATACTTAAATCATCTCAGTTTTTTCAAACCAACATCAAAAAGGTTTAAGATCAATGTAAATTATATTAGACATTTAATAAATGGTATAATATTGAGAACGATGACTACGAATAAGTATATTATTGGGCACGATGTGGGGCAGAGTTCGAGAAACCTTGGGTAGGAAATAGTATGAAAAACAACAGTATATTAGTAAAACATTCATTAAGTTTATTCAAATTATAAAATACAAAAGTTATTTTTTAAACACCATTGCTTAATACACAATACATTCCTTAAAGCACAATAGTTCTTATGAGCAAAACAGTTATACAAAAATAGATCTTTACAGTAAAGATCACTAAGAGTCTTTAAATTAGGAACACTTTTATTTTCACATATGTCAGAAACATTATTATGACCACATAGCTCTTGAACCCACTTTATTTTCTCACTACCTTTAACAAGAACCTTTTTTTCCTTCAAATAGGGTTTGATTATTCTAGAAAATTCTCTGTAGTCTATATATCCTTCGCTCCAGCAGTAACCTCTATTCCTTTCAATCCACCTAGTACGTCTTTTTTCTTCATCAGTCAGCGAGGAGAACGGATAAGGAGGTTTTATTAAGAATATATGAGTATGTTCCAAAGTAGCTATAGCTAATTCCTTGACTATAAAGTTATTATAAAGATCTTTAAAACCTTGAACATCTACTATCATAGTATTTTTGTTCATGATATCTTTCTCACGGTGCTACTTAACGGTTTATACTCGATTATACAGTCGTTCAAAATAAGACAATATGCAGAAGTTTGATCTGGTATATCAATATCACTTTCAATTTCTACTCTAACATCGACAACAGGACCTGACTTAAGATTTTCTGGTTGTCTAGAACAATCTACGACAAATAACGGAGCAATATTTTTAAATTGTTTCTCACTTAATAACGGTTCACCGCGACGACCTCCGTAATAAGAGTGTTGGAATCTGGTGTATTGTTCATATATTAAAGCAATTCTGCTATTTGAGAAACTTGAATTTAAATTTTCATAAGGGAAGTAGGTTGAATTTAGGTATACTCTTACATCACGAACGTCACAGTGATCAAACCGAGACATATCCAATTTTGAATTATTTTTTCTATTTGTTTGCAGACCAATAATAACAAATCTTGGTTTCTCTATTTGCGATGATGTTTTTATGGACCAAGTATGTTTAGTAGTTTTTGGTAGAGCAGGATATTCATATAAATCCCAATTTCTGAATATCATCTGGAGTGGTCGATCTTTTTCTAACAGTTTTAACATATTTATTTTTTCTCTATCGGATACTTTGACATGTGGTACGCGCCATATTATTTTATTTATAATAATATCTTCTACCGTTTCACCTTCGTTAAGTTTTAAGGCGTTCAGATTAGTATTACTTCTCAACAATATTAGTTCATGTTTGCTGTTTATCACTACTTTCTTGAAATCTTCTGCAAAACCAAGAATGTTACAGAGGGGTATAGAAGCAGAAAAGCTACCCCCATTTGTACTATTTATGCCATCGATATTCCAACCCCAAGCATTAGATACTTTAGCCTCGTTTTCGTTCATTGATATTAATGATTTCATTGTGGTAGTTATACCAGCGTTTTTTATTTTATCTATTTCCACTCCATTTATCTCATACCTTATATCTTGAAACAAGTAAAGTAAACTATTGTTTGTGAAATGAACGCTACTGACTCTCTCTTTCGAATTTCCACCCTTGTTTACAACAACAGTTCCTTCCAAAAACAAAGTGCTTGCTGAGGGTAATATATACAAGTCTTGTTGATTAATAGGTATCCTGATTTCATCGCTTCTATTGAAACTTGTTACGTAAGGCTTGTAAGAGTGAAATTCAATTCCTTCCACAGAGTTGTTGTATGCAGGAGCGGATAAAACATCTAGTATATTCATTTTAATAAACCGATCGCTTTAAGAAATGCTTTATTATTATTATTCAATTTTATGACCTTTTTGGAGCGAGCTCTTATGGGTTTGATAGTTTTAGTAGGACTGTTAGTTTTAGTTGGACGAACCACATATTTATTATAATCTATCATTGTTTTCTTCTGATATGTAGATACAACTGCACTTCTTCACCTCGCAAATTTATTAAGTTATTATTTATATCTAACAGCCTTATCTGTATGCAGCTTATATTGGTTTGATTTAACGGAAAGTAGATTGCGTTTTTCGGAATTTCTATAATCCTGTATCCAGGTGGAACATTAAGTGCAAATTCGTGTAAGATGTGACTGGATTGACCGTTTATATAGGAACCGCTAACTATGTCACATTCAATCCTTATGACAGTCGTAGGCAAAATGTTAACTGGAAACTCTGATACATGATATTTATTTGCCTCTAAGATCTGCTTTTTAAATCCCAATAAACTTCCAAATGTATCTTCTTTAGTAAAATCTATACTTGATGTACAAAATAACATCGTTTTTAAGGTGTTGTTATTACATTGGAGTTTTATGGATGCATCTTTTATCTCAGTTTTTAAATAGTCACTAATATCTTGTAATTCATAAGTTCCTTCAGGTATCTGAATAACATTTTTAGAACCATAGTATAATTTATTGTTTGTATTATCAAAATTTGGAATAGAATTATATGTAGAGAAATGTAATAATGCACATTCATACTCCTCAGCTAATGGCAACGTGTCTGAATAATAGGTAGATAATACCGATGAGTTTCCAGTTATCGATAAGGTGAGTGACATCTTGCAAATGATGGAAATGAAAGAGTGATATAAGATTTATAGTATTTTTATTTAAAGTATTATAATTATAATAAAGATTTATAGTATTTAATCCAAAAAGTTTGCAAATAACTTAAACACATATGTCCACAAACTATTGTGTTAAATTGTTGATATCTATCATAGTTATAATGAACATCACAGTTCTTAAAATATAACATTAATTCTCTTGGCGGTTTTAAATCACCATAGCTATCAAAATATTCACAATAATTGTTTATTTTAACATAAGCTACCCAATGCGTTCCATCATTTCTCGAATTATCTAGGTTAACTATAGCACATTCAATTCGTTTAGGTGTTTTTGGTAACTGATCCTTCATATAAACTCCTCGAAAATGTGGAATACAATGGCCATACTTCTGAATATCGATATTAGTTAAAGCACGATTAGGTAGCTGATCAATTAGTTTTTTGATGGATTTATAAACAATCCCTGACCTTGCTTATGCGGTTTAATGTATAGACCTTTACCTATTGCTATAGCCTCCATAGTTTTATTATGACGTTCAGTTTCTTGTAATTTTTTCTGACCATGTTTATAGTCATTCACAGTTTTTGCAATACCAGCTGCACCACCAGCTAATGCTCCTAAAGCAGATAAACCAGCAAAAATTGGGATTAAAGGTAGAATGCCTCCAGTTTTTGGTATAGGTATCATTCGAGGTACTCGAACTTTTGGAATGCATGGAACTAATTTTCTGGCAGCCATATAAGCTACATTTATTAATGACTTATTATCTTTAGGTGAGAGTTTCTTGATTTTTCTTTTTATTTTTCTAACAAAGTTATTAAAGGTCTTAACACCAGCACCAGACTTCAATTTAGCTTTCATAACTTTGTTTACTATCCACGAACTAATCTTTTCCCCTGTTCGAGCATCTTTTGCTTTAAGTCTTTGTTTAGCCATATCTATAAGACGTAAGTCGGCTTTTTGACGGTTAGGCAAGTCTGTGTAGTTTGCGTATGCGATATCGTGATGCATACAAGCTTCGTCTAACTTATTTACACCTTTATCACCACGTAGTAATCGTTTCGAAAGCTTTGTTCCTGGTCCACAATAGTTATAACCGGGTATGTGTAGTTCGAACGGTAAATGATTAATGATATTGTTTATTAGTCCACCACCTTGCATTATCCAAAGAATAATGAATATACTTTAAAATTACATATCACTTATATATTTAACTTATTCCACTATTGCAGTCTTATCAATCCAACTGTTCTCTTCGTTATTTAAACCCAACCATTTTACAAACAGTTTGTTCCCTTTCTTTTTTAATACCTTTTCTATTAAATAGACACCAGGACAGGACGACTTTTGAAGCTCTTGTTCGTAAAAAGTTCCTAATATGACTTGTTTTTGATTATCTTCGATGCGATATGTTATTGGTTCAGTGTTATTTATCTTTTTTATAGTAAATAATTCGGTTGACCAGTTAGGAGTGTATCCTTTCTCAAATATATGTTTGTACTTACTAATTCGAACTTTGTCACCAATTATAAACTTTGAACGACATTTTTGGGCTACCTTTATCATGGAATTCGTAATATTATTTTTAATGTCCGTTTCATTAAACTTATTGACATTAACAGGTGCAAATTTAATAGTACGATGTTTTGAGTTGTTATATGTCTTCACAATACCGTTCAAGCCACCATCTATCCACTTATAGTGTCCGTTCAAGCTAAAGTATTTGTACAATTTATTTTTAATAGTTTTAATAACTCGTTCTACAATTGAAGCCTTTTTGGTTGAAAATGTAGAGTAGTGATTAATATTATAGTTCTGTAAAAGCTTTTGAAATGTAGAATTATAGAACTCGGTACCCATATCTGTTTGCAGATGAGTTGGTATCCTGTGATTAGTAGAAAGTAATTTTTCAAATGCAAGAGAGACCTCATGTTTGGATTTAGTTTTTAATGGTTCCACCCAAACGTACTTTGAGAAGCAGTCAATAACTATTAAAATATAGTTATATCCTTTATTAAAGGTTTTTAGGTTTTGCATATCAGCTAAATCTGCTTGCCACAAATCATCAATACCTTTTAAAATTACAGATCGTCGAGGAAAATTTTTTCGTGCTGCTTTATGTATTTCATTGACGACTTGTTGTTTTGTCATTTTAACAAACTTTGAGGTCTATGTTTTTCGATCTTTTAATATAGATTGAATTGCGTCTTGAACTAGTTTATCAACTGCTTTTCTTGTGTAAAATTTGCTTTCCAAATGAGTGTCTATCTCAGACATTATTGTTTTTAAAGCTTTCTCTATGTGGTTTTGAACACTATTTGGAATAGAACTTTGCAATTTTCGTAAGTCATTGATTAGTACACCTTTCAATTCATCTACATATGCTTTATTTACTGCATCATCTGCGTATTGAGGAGGTTTGACACCTTTTAGCCTCGATGTCTTCAAGTCATAATCTCCATAATCAGATTTTATTAATGCGTTATCATTAAAATCAAGTATTTCCGATATACGCATTCGCTTATGAATATAATGTCCAAATTTGTCTACATTCATATTAAAGGTGTATTATGTTGAACGGTATATAGTAAAATGACACACATACAATATTAGTAGATTTATTTATTTAATAATTTTGCTTTCACGTAGTTCTTCAATAATAGATATTATTTCATTGTCTAGTCCTGTGTTACCAGCATCTCGAGAAGCAATTAATAACTTTAATCTATCAACCAATTCATTGGGATCATCCCAATATACAAAATCTGTGTTTTTTTTCCACATTTTTGTTAAAGGTAATCCTTTTCCTACTTTTTGTCTACAACTTGGACTTCTACTTTCTTGATCGAAAAGTGGTTTAATAACTTGCAAATATTTTTGTCCTTTATTACTTTTAATTGGTTTTTTTGAATCGAAATCACGACGATGTGCATTCGTTACAAGTAACATTGCCTTATAATTTTGCTTGTCATAGTCATTAACCAAGCTCAGATCAATGTCCTTTTTTAACAGTAACTCTCGCAACCCAGGGGTACTTTCATACTTGTGTCCGGCTACAGTAATAACTTTATCCCCCATAGTTATGTTAGAGGAACCCATCATTAACTTTCCACGTTCATTTCTTATACCAAACGGTACATCTGATAGTACTTGTGAAGATAACGACCAAGATGATGCATCTGGATTAGTACCGACTAATGACTGAAATGAAGAGTCTGATGAGGGTTCCGATTCGTTACTAGCAATACTGATATCATCTGTTTCTTTCATATCTTGGTCTTGTGGTTCTTGGGGTTCTACTTTTTCCTCCTTTTTTGTTGGAGCTAAGTGGTTATTAGTGTTGGTTATTAAATTGAGTGATTCTGTAACAGGCTTAAAAACTGCATTAAGAGCATACCTATTACTATCTTCAAAATCCTTCATTTTACGTATTTTTTTCTTGACAGCTTGTGTCGCATCAACAATTTGTTTTTTCAATGATTTATCCATTATGTAAAATATGTGGTAATCGAATAAGAACCAATTAAAGAATAACAATAAAGTGACTGCAGTCTACTTAAATATTCAAATTTCATCTAATAATACAAAAGTATCAAACGTTTTTCTATAGCAACCATTGTTTTTTGAACAATCTTTATTAATTACCACATAATCAAAAGGCTCTTTCCATATTAGGGAACACATTTCTCGAAATTTCATCCATGTCATATCGGTGTTAACATGTTCTTCGTAAATATGTTTCAAATTAACTTCATCCTGCTTAAAAAGCACAATTAAGTTAGCATTATCTCTAACAAGTTGTTTAGGTATTTTGGTATAAGTTTGATTTAAATAAAAACAGTCAATCAATTTATGTCTTCCCATGGCAAAATAATCACGCATATTACTTTGATTTTCACATGCTACATCGTCAAAAATAATCACAGAATTAGGTTTTGCATCTGAAATCTTCAAAACGTCATCATTTGCTTGGTATTTCTGGAGAGTGATACCAGGTACCCTTCGTAAAACCTTTTCTAAAAAGATGTACTTCGGTTGATGTAGAGTTTTAGAATACACATAAACATTCTGAAATGTCAATCCATTTTCGTGCAATAGAAGACCAATCAATAAGTTAGTTTTTCCACAATTTGATGGTCCGCAAATGATGCAACGTACAGTGTTCGGTAATAATTCTCCATGACGTAACTTGTTTTTTGTTAAATCGTCGCTGATTGGATTGACTTGCAACGATTGTGCTTGTTTAACGAATTTCATGTTTGCTATGCAATACTGATGGATTCGTAGTGAAAAGATGAATTTATAACATAAATATTTATAACTACAAGTAGTCGAGCCAAACTGGCTACAGAAAACGTCGTAGGTTATAAATGGTAAATTCTGTCTCATCTGGAGCGAGGCGTGTCGCAGAGCGACAGGAGGGATGGAATGCCTAAGTCTATATCTGACGACTGTGCTATTAGTGTGGAAGCGCAAATGCACACTGCTGATTTGGATGGCAAAAATATTATTGGGTATTCTACTCCACTGAGAGTGACAGAAGCGAACGAAGAGAGCTGATGGAACTTAAGGTGGAGTAGAATGCCCAATAATATACTACTGTTCACCCATACCCACAAATTTTGCATTTATAAATTAGTAAAGAAAGTTAAAAAAATCTTTTACGTATTCTAACTAATAGACATGCACAAATTGAACAAAAAACCTTTGTAAAAAGATTTGTTACTCAACCCATTGTAACCCCTGAACCAATTCGAGTGAAATTTGGCTTAAATATAGCGTAAACACATAGACTAGGTACATAGATACTTTTTATCTCTGGAAAGCTGCCATGAATGTTCAGTGCAACTATGTTAGGCTTAAATGTGTAAATTTTGTAGTTAGCATAATTTTTCACGTAGGCTGTATTTTACAACAGTCTAGCAATATTTTGTTAATTATAACAATGAGTAGGATAAATAGAGTATTAAAGAAAATAGTGTACATATTTAAACCTTTATGTTAATTTGACATCATCTACCCTTTTTGAACCCTTTGATTATAATATCAAAGCATCCACTATGCATGATGATAACAAAATGTTTGGTAGCAACTAGCTGTACACAGTCAAGATATAAAATATATATTAACTCATATTTCAATATTGACAGAGAATAAAGACGTACGTATTTGCTCAAGTTGTTTTTACCTTTTTTTCTTCATCTTAGTGTGTACCCACTTGCTTCAAGCCTATCCTGGATATTGAGCCTGGGGCTGCTTTTATTGGAAGAAGCAACTATGATTTGACTTTATAATATTAGCATTGTTGGTATGATCTCCGAATGTCGTAAGGTGCCAGCATCGTTACCCGTTTCCTTGGTCAGCAGGTGCACTGCTAGGAGGTGAGGTCACTTGAAGTATCAGGGCACGTCACTCACCATCTCCGAAAGTATAGGGATCCTTGGTGTTGAGATCTCCAATGTCGTTCAGTTCCGAAGTCATTTGGAGGACAAGGCCAAGCTGGCGTCCAAGAAGCTTGGAGTGCTCAGTAGGGCGCGGCGGTACTTTACTGCGGCTCAAACACTGCTTCTCTATAAGTCGCAAGTGCGGCCGCACATGGAGTACTGCTGTCACTACTGGGCGGGGGCACCTGAATACCAGCTTCGTCCTTTTGACTCGGTACATACAAAGGCGTGCTATGAGAGTTGTCGGCGATCCCATACTTGCAGGTGATGTGGAACCTCTTAGTGACAGGAGAGACTTTGCTTCTCTGTGTGTATTCTACCGGCTGTATAACGGTTTGTGCTCTGAGGAATTGTTTGACATGATGCCTACGGCTACATTCTATCATCGCACCGCTCGCCACAGACAGGGTGTTCATCCTCACTTGTTGCATCCGGAGCGCTCGAGCACGGTTAGATCCGATAGGGGCTTTCTACCGCGCACGCTTAGGTTGTGGAATGATCTCCTCCCTGCCTCGGCTTTCCCAAACGCCTACAGTATGGGGTTCTTCAAGAGGGGTCTTAGAAGGTTTTTACAGGGTTGGCAGCGCGAGTGTGGCGCCTCTGGTGTTGCAAACGTCCATAGGCTGCGGTGACCACATCTGGTGGGCCGTATGCTTGTCTGCCACATTAGTGGTATAAAAAAAAAATATATATTGAGGACCATTTTACTCTATGAAGAAGTTAATCTCTGTGTGAATCGTGTTAGGTATGCGAGGAACTGGCGATGAAAAGTACATGACAATCGTAGATTCTGGAGCTATAGTGATAAGCATGAGACGAGATCTGGCTATTCCAAAGAGTCAGACGATTCTCAGAGAGAAGAATCGTCTCATGCTTGTCACCTTCAGAATCAAAAACTAGTATCACTATTGACGCCCAAAAAAATCCATCATGACGTTCAGCACCGTTCAAGAAGAAAAAAAAAACTTGAGATCGCAATGAATTCCCGTCCAGTAAGATTCAACAAATCAGAGAGAAACGTCACAGATGCAATTCAAAGTTCTGTTTTGCCTGAATTGAATTTCAGGAGTTCCTTTCATGTGGCGTGCTTAAAGATTCTTATTAGTGTCATTGTCTCATTGATAGTTGGTACCTAACATTTTCTTTTATGGTCTAGTGTTTAATGTTATTAAAATATTTAGCTCGCCATTATGACGCCACCCTTCTGATGGAACGCCATGGCACATCTAGCGAAATGAGCGCCTCTCTCACAACCCTCAAGAAATTGAGAGTGGCCCTCAAGCTGGCAGCCAAATGATGTTAGTCTTTAAAACACGTGAAACACGTGCGCTGGCAGAATGTTACAATTTTCTATATGGTTTGACAGAGAAACGATTTTTGACCACTTAGTCCTGTCGAAAGTTCTCCCCATTGTATGAGAGGGACTCCTCTGCCCGGCACGCGTTGTTCGCAATCGAGAAGAGAGCCAAGTAATAGGATTTACTTAAGACTCTTAGTTTCTGTGAGGCTAACCGAAAGCCCTTAATGTAATTGTTCTTATTGACCTTACGAACGATAGTTCGTAGGACGATAAAATAGGAAGAAAGAAAAAGGATAATTACCTCAAAACCTATTTCTTGACGTACGCTAAATTGTAACAGCACGAAACAGTAAATATTAATGTAAGTTTCAATGACGATGTTTTTTATTGTAAGAGAATGACATGATTAAAATAATTTACAAATTTAATGTGATTTAGTTAGCATATTGATTGCTTTTCAAAATTATCTCTAGTGATTTAAACTAGTGGCATCGTTTAAGACAAAAGACGAAAACGGCAAGTTATACAATCAAGCGAATTCCTCCATCTCCATTCTCACAATCTTTGAGAATACTATCCTATTACATATATCACGACAATACACACGAGTCACTAACATGCCGCTAAAACGCACTCCTCCATCTTCGCCTGGCAAAAAGCTAGGGTCTACAAAACCTAAAACACCCGCAAGTGTTTTGATGGAAGCTGCACCTTAACACTCTTCTCAGGACGTTTCTCTTGTGGTTCCTTCTCTAAAGCTACAAAACTCATCTTCGGAGCCTAACCTTAATGTTACTTGCCGAAAAAGAAAGCATGGGTCAGATGGTGAATTTGAGAGGCTGGGCTCGGCCTTGGAGGATATTAATAACACCATGAAACTATTCAAGGATCAACAGGATAAGTCATTGGAAAAAAATGGAGGTTATCTGTGCTGCGGTCGAGGAGATGAGATCGGCAGTCGACTACCTTTCCCAGAAATACGAAGTACTGAAAGATCAATATGACGGGTTGGAGCGCGAGCGCATTGTGCACTTGAAACGCATCGAGACACTTGAAGAAAAAGTAGAAAGGTGCGAGAGTGCTGCCAGATCAACTTGTCTTGAGATACGTAATGTTCCAACCTATTCGTCGGAAACGAAGTCCACCCTTATAAATACGGTTGTGGACACTGGCAAGGTGCTTGGTGTGGTGATTCAGGAGAGCGACGTGAAAGATATATATAGGGTAAAAACAAGGGATCCAGCTTGCAAAACAATAATTGTTGATTTACATAGTGTAATACATAAAGAAAAAATTATAGCAACATATCGGAAATACAACAGGGGCACAACCAAACTGACTACAGAACAGCTTCGTATTGACGGCCCCGTAAAACCCATATTCATATCCGAAAATCTCTCATCAACAATGAAGAGACTCTTCTATCTTGCTAGAGATTATGCTAAAACGAACGACTATAAATTTTGCTGGATAGTCCGCGGTAAAATCTTCCTTCGATAAAGAGAAAATGGACCACTGCATCGAGTTATAAATCAAAATGATCTGGACAAACTCAATTTTCAGAAATGACTAGTTTATCTCACTCAATCATTATCACAGTCATTTATAGACTTTAATCTTCTATTTGCATGTTGTCATAGCTTAATATTACTTTACACTCTAGTTTATATTCGTGGCATGGCCCTTGTATCCAACAATACTCTACACATAATATACATTCACACACACACATTGACAAATCTGACACTCTCGTATACGTACATTGCATTAAATGGTGAGGTGGAGGAAATTTTGTGTAACCGCACATTAGCATCCGCTTGTGGTCAGATGACCAGAAATATGTATGGTGGTGTTCACTTGCTGTTTTGTTTTGCTCTAAAATTCTAAATGGATGACATTGCCTTATTAAATAACTGCATTGAACAAAAAACGGTGTCAGATATACAGGGTCATTTGTAAAACACCAGCAACCTCCCAGGACTAGACAGCTACCATCATAAACAACAACATGTGATCCACAATTTTTGATAATTCGTTACATGTTTTTTTCATACAAAAAAATATTAATCTAATGTAGTGGTTGAAACTTTTAAACTATGCGCATCCCAAATATTACTACGACGACGTAAACAAACTCGTAAAAATTGTATAGCCCGTTCGCTCTAAGTTTGCCGCTGGCATAGACGCTCTGGTGTAGAGGCGTAGTATGGGGGGCGATCGGCAAACTTAGAGCGAACGGGTACTAAGTGAAAGGTGTAGGGCAGGGCCGCGGGGGATGCGAACTTCAAGGACTTGACCTAATTACTGCCGTCTCATTCAGTCAGCCGTGAACATGCGCGCGCGTCATACGTATGTCCTTTGATCGCCACCGCCCGGCGCCCACCGGCGGCGTACCCGCCGCGTCGGTGGATCGCCGATCGATAACTTTATGCATGTTACAGTCCCCTCCACCACCTCATGGTCCCTCCAGCCATCTTGGCTATATGGACCGAATCATCGGGAGTTACGCGCCGTACTTGCGTGTGCTCTTTCCGGCGCGCACGTTGTAGACTCCCACAAATTGACTGTCCCGGCCCTCTCCCTTTCTGGGCGGCCATGCCATCTTGGCGTTGGTGTCGCCTTTGCGACTAACGAAACACTAATGCCTTCATCGCTCGCCTAGGTCCTTCCCTCGATCTCCAGCCTACTCCTAATCCTGTGCCAACTGTGCGCGAAATCCCTCAACCGCCGAAAGTTATCCTCCGTCAATACCAACTCGCGGTAATATGCAGGCCCCTCACCCTCCCAAGTGAGCCCATCAAGCATCCTATCTCGCTGTTCCTTATAAAGGGGGCACCTCCACAAAATGTGGTCACGACATTCATCCTCTTCCCCGCAGTAGCACATGCTGTCCTCACATAGCGTCATGTCACACAACCTTTTACGAAAACTTCCATGGCCAGTCAAAATCTGAGAGGTTTCATAGTCCGGCTCGACCCAAGTCGCCTTGAGGCGAGCCGACACGTCCGGGAAAAAACTAAAGAGTTCCCTACCCTTTTCCTCACCTTCCCATTTCTGTTGCCATTTGCCAACAGTCTCCTCCGAAATTTTTCTGCTCTCGACCCTGAGCTCAATCCTGCCGAGGTGTCTCACGTCGTCGATTCTGCCAGCCCGTTCCACCTCGAGGTCCGCCGGCAATACTCCCGCCAAGACCGGCAGTGCCGCAGTACTGACCGATCTATAGGCCTTCGTGAGAAGCACTAGGGCCCGACGCTGAGTACGCCGTAGTGCGCCTCCCACCACGTGGGTAGCCACGCGCCTCCACCAACATCCCGCCGCATACGTCACCACTGGGACGTACGCACCGCGATACAGCACTTTAAGAGCGCCGTACCGGATACCCCAGGATGAGGCCGAGACGCGCGACATCTTCCCGAATGCTGCTGCGGCACGCTCTCCCACAGACAGGGCGTGCTCCCTGAAGCACTGGCCCGAGTCGATCACCACACCCAACACTTTGGTAGACGTCGCTCCCTTGACTGCAATCCCGTCGAGCCGGACCACGGGGGGACGGCCAGGCAGCTTCCCCTTCATAGTCATTGAAAATGACTTGCCGGGGGAGAAGCCTAGCCGGTTGCGTTTACCCCAGTCCGAGATGAGTCCCAAGGCGCATGAGGCAGACGCCTCTATGCCGGCTCGCGTGTTCGACTCGACGAGGATTGTTACATCTTCTGCATACGCTACGAGTTGAACTCCATGCGGGTATGGTAACCGAAACAGGTCATCCATGAGCAGGTTCCACAGAGAGGGTCCCAGTACCGAGCCCTGCGGGCACCCCATGGTAGAGACTTTCCACATGATCTCGCTGCCGACGGAGAACCCAACCTGGCGATTGGTAAAATAGCTCACCATCATCCGATAGATGTTTGGTGGGCAACCGCCGTTCTTCGCCTTCAGCAAGATCATGGGCCACCATGCGTTGTCGAACGCCCCCGATATGTCCAGGAATATACCCTGGACATACTTCGAGCCACTCTCAGCCACTGTGGCCTGAATGGCCCGCAAAGCCGTGAGCGTCGACCTACCCCGGGTGAACCCATGCTGACACGACGACGCGGAGCGCAAGATGTTAGGTGCGCTGAGTAGAACCACTCGCTCCAGAACCTTGCCCAGCGTCGAGAGAAGCGTGAGGGGGCGATACGCTTTAGGATCGGTAGGTGGCCGATCATTACCTTTCGGAATGACAACCAACCTCCCGTCCTTCCACGCATCGGGAAATGTGCCCTCCTCCACGCAAAGTCCAAAAAGTCGCGATAGCTCGGAGCCAGCTGCGAGCCACACATGTTTGACCATGCGGGCGGTAATCCCGTCCCTTCCCGGTGCCGTGTTAGGTAATGCCTGGACTACTCTCTCAATCGCATCCATTGATGGGGGAGCCGCATCCCGACCGGAGGGTGCGCAGGCCGCCATGAGTCTGACCTGCCTATGGTATGCAGAGTCGACGGATACGAAATATGAAATAAGGTTTCCGAATTTACGTACACCAAGCTGTGACATAGTTATTCGCTAAACAGTGACTACGAGATTACGGACAATTCCTTAGTGTTCACGATATTAGAATTATGTGCTTAGTGGTAATCCAGAAGCTAGTACGTATGACGCAGCACGAACCGTTCAATACGATAACGAATGATTACATAGGTATGTCACAAAGTTTAAGATTCGTAATATTCGCTTTAATCGTTTAATTAATTTAAATGTTAGCTAGTCCTAAACCTGATAACGTATGAAGGGATTGTGGATTACCTACCTAAAGTGTGCACTGCCTACAGGACACGGCAGTAATTGAATAAACCAGCAAATGATTTCGCTTAGGTACCTAGTACTTAACTAATAAAAAGAGTACATTACTTGTTACTTGGCTTGAACGTTATCAAACAACAGGTGGCGAACAAAAGGTCAGAGTGCGTGCTTTCTTTGCACGTGTGTGTGCGTCGACGTGTATGTACACATGACTTGACTCAAATCGCTTGACCGTCTCCGTAGCCCATTACCTATGGGCTCAGGAGACGGTCAGTAATATTGAGAGAAGTCTGTTAAAACATGAATGAAAGTAGCTTCAGTGTGCGTGCTTTCTTTGCAAGTGTGTGTGTATCGACGTGTAGGTACACATTTATTGATGTCAAGTTATTGATGGTTATTTGACCATATGCGGAGTCCATTAGTAGGTATTATTGAAGACGCGAGTGTGTAGCTTGGTGTAGCGCTATCTTTTCATTTATGAATGAAACATGGACTATGAATGTCACGACAGTATGGAAATGATAATACAAAGTTGAAAAATGCTTTTTGTGTTTTTGTGTTCAGTGTATTGGGGTATCTTGGAAGTGGTAGACCAAATGTTGTTGCTGATGGTGTCAACAATCCAGTCCTAGCAGGTTGCTGGTGTTTTACAAATGACCCTGTATATACCTGCTCTCCAGAGGAAAGCGTAAACCATTTGCACAAAAATGGGCGTGGTTTAAAAATTCTTCATGTGAATATTCGCAGTGTGGGAGGTAATTTTGATGAACTTCTCGCTCTCTTAGCTAGGCTTAAATATGAACTGGACATTATAATTCTTACCGAGTGTTGGTTAAGTAAAGCCCCTTTAATCCCACATCTGCCTGGATACACTTCCTCTAAAACAACTTTTAACAACCAGAACGAAGGGGTTATCGCCTATGCTAAAAGTTCTTTGAACTGTACTTTTGAATGCCCCGAGTTCGAAAATGCTAATTGTCTGACTATAAAAATAAAAAATAATCTTGCTATTATAGCTCTTTACCGCTCTCCTTCCTATAAAAACTAGGACCCCTTCTTTAACAGTTTAGAAAACACACTTCAGGCCTTCCATAGTTTTCAAACTTTAGCTGTAATCGGTGACATAAATATAGATATCATTCATGAAAACCAAGATTCACGTGCGAGGGAGTATTTGAACCTGCTGGCTTCCCACGGCATGCTGCCCGCTTACCAATTACGCACCAGAGAGAACAGTTGCCTTGACCACGTTATCTTCAGATCATCAATTCGTGGAATCGCAGTGCTATTTGACTCCAAATTTACTGATCATACGCCGGTGCTATTCTGTTGCCAGATAAATCCGATAGCTTGTGCAAGGAAATCACATCGCTCACGTCGTATTGATGTTCATTCTATTGTTAAAAATCTGGAAGGTATGGATTATTCCTCGGTCTATGAGGCAAATGATCCTGACACAGCTGCCGAATTATTAGTGAACACCATTTTTTCTGTAATAAAATCTCATACTATCGATGTCTCTGTGCCTAGCCGGAAGCGTATCGAAAAGCCATGGATTACACCTGGCCTTCTGAGATGCATTCGGCATAGGGATAAGCTCTACAGAAATTGCAGAAAAAACCCTGAGAGCGATGTGCATAAATCTATATTTCTTCGTTACCGAAAGTTTTGTAATAACCTCCTGAAAAAGATAAAAAATGACTATCACCGAAATCAAATTAACTATGCTAAACAGAATCCTAAAACGACCTGGAGGATAATTAAAGAAGTAGCCCATTTAAATACCGCTAAAACAACTTCGTCTAATCTTCTGAACATCTCCCGCGATCCAATAACATCAGTTAACACAGTTAACACATTCTTTGCAAATGTGGGAAAAAATTTAGCTCAAGAGATTGTCCGGAACTCTCCCTCTTTCACGGGTTCTTCCTTTAGCATTGCATCTCCATCGCATGGTATCTGTTCTCACCTGAGTCCTCTAAAGTCTATGGCGTTCCTCCCCATATCCTCTGATGAAATAATCACCACAATAATGAACTTAAAGGACAATTGTGCAGTCGGTTGGGACGGTATTCCAACTTCTATTATAAAATCCGCCCACCAAGTAATCACACCCTGCCTGATTCACGTGTTTAATCTCTCACTTTCTCTTGGTATTTTTCCTAGTGTGTTCAAGAAAGCTATTGTCCATCCTATTTTCAAGAGTGGTGACAGAGACAGTGTCACAAATTATAGGCCTATCTCGATACTTACTGCTTTATCAAAGATATTTGAAAAACTTTTAAATAAACGTTTGATCCAATTCCTAAATGAAAATAAGATACTGGCCCAAAATCAGTATGGTTTTAGGAAAGGTCTATCCACAGAAGATGCAGTTTTGGAACTGACTGGAAATGTGGTCAAGAATATTGAGAAACGATTAAAAACCATCGGTATATTCCTAGATCTTTCAAAGGCATTTGACACTGTCTCTGTTCCAAAATTGATCTCTAAATTGGAACACTATGGAATAAGAGGAGTTGCATTAGAAATGTTTCATAGTTATCTGACTTCCCGTACTCAGTACGTAGTAATTGATTCCATTGCCAGTCGAGAGGAAACAGTAAATTTTGGAGTTCCGCAGGCTAGTGTCCTTGGGCCTACGCTGTTTCTAATTTATATAAATGACTTGTGCAAACTATCACTTCCAAATTGTAAGATTATCACTTATGCGGACGATACAGCTTTGATTGTGACGGGACGGGATTGGCAGGAGGTTAACTCGAACGCAGAGATTGCACTGCAGCGGGTAATGTGCTGGTTGCACTCAAATCTTCTAACGCTTAACCTTTCTAAAACCAAATACATAACGTTTACTGCAAACCGGGCCTTTCAGCCTCCTGCCACTTTCTCTGTCTGTGTTCACGTTTGTACACCGATCAAAGAGGTTTCAGTAGATTCTTGTTCATGCGCTGTTGTCGAACGCACGTCATGTATCAAATACCTTGGTGTTTTTATTGATGACACCCTTAGTTGGGATCAGCAAATAGGCACTTCTGCTGGTCGAACTAGACGATTAACGTAAACGCACCTATTACCGCCAGTTTAAGCGGCGTTGAGATTGATGTCCAAAAAATAAGCACATTCTTAATATGTGGCGTCAACAAAAATAGTTTTTCAAGTACTGAAACTATCGTACTTTTCAGTCATGTATAGATACAGTATATAAAAAATTACTTAATAAATTAAATATGGATTAAAAGAAAAAAGGGGCCATGTCCCTATTACCGATCCAAAATATAGGGCGTGTGCCTAATACCGTTTATGAGACACCTAATACCGACCACTAAATAAATGGAACCGTTAAGGTTAAATAAAAATGCGCGTGTAGGTATGTTGAGCTATTTATAAAATTTAGATGGTTTGTAATTCTTCAATAAGGCTTTATCGCCCTTTTTGAAGAAGAGAACCACCACACTCCTGTTCCATACCTGTGGCTTTTTACACTCGAGTATGACGGAGTTCTTCTTCTTCTTCTTTTAAAATGACGGAGTTCAATAACTTCTGTATGTCCTTAAGAACCGGTTTGCCACCTGCCATTAGAAGCTCTGCAGTATATTTCCGTCGTCTCCTGATACCTTGCTGTTTTAAAGCTGCTTCAGGCCCATACTAATCTCGCACAGGCTGACGTTTGGGATATCTTCGGTAAAGTGCTGAGTCGATCTGGATCTCTGGACTTTAACATGATACTAAACGGGTTTCTTTGCAAATGTGTGTACCTTTTTTTTTTTTTGGCTGACGGCCGCGATTGTCGCGAATCCCCCCTTTGGTTGCTCAAGTCGCACCTTCCATGTCTCCCGGTTTCCTGGTGGAGCAGGGTCCGCTGGGCCTCGATTTCTCGAGACGCAGGCCTTTGGTCCCGCTCCAGCGCCTCCTTACGCCATCTGAACAGTGACGCAAGGGCTCTCGCTTCCAGGTCCCATGGAGGGGTCCCGGCCAGGAGACATGCCGCCTCACCGGAAAGCGTGCGGTATCCTCTTATCACCCTGACGGCCATAACTCTCTGCGGGCTCAGCAGTCTAGCCACATTGCTGGCCGTCAGGGTCTCCGCCCATACGGGAGCCCCGTACAGGGCCATGCTTCGCACGATCCCCAGGTACAGTCTCCTGTAGGGAGCGTTGGGTCCCCTGATGTTGGGCATCAGCCGCGCGAGTGCGGCAGATGCTCCCCTCAGTTTCGGGACCAAACTTCGGAAGTGACGTCCGAAGTTCCACCGGCCATCGAGTACGAGCCCCAAATACTTCATCGAGGGCTCGATGCCGATGCTGACGCCCCGTACCTGTAGGCTGGATCCCGCAGGTGGCCCCATCCGAGGTCCGTGGAAGCACAGAGCCTCGGATTTGTGAAGGGCGACCTCGAGACCCAGCCGCCGAATCCGACCCACGACCTGAGCAACCCCTGCCGTGGCCTTAAGTGCTGCGGCACGGTGCGTTGCTCCCCGCGCCGTAACGAGGGTGTCGTCGGCGTAACACGTTACGCCGACCCCTCTGAGCAACGGACCACGCAGCACCCAGTCGTAACCGATGTTCCACAGGAGCGGCCCTAAAACCGATCCCTGTGGAACACCGCACGACACATCTCGCCGACCTGGCCCTAGCCAGCTCGGGTAAGTAATGGCTCTCTCGGAGAGATAAGCCCTGACAATTCGACGGAGGTAGGGAGGCACTTCATGATAGATAAGCGCCTCCCTGACGCAGCTCCAGGGCAAGGTGTGGAATGCGTTGGCGATGTCGAGAGACACCGCCACCACCACCTCACCCTGTGAGACTGCTTCCTCCGTCAGGCCTCTAATGCGCATGATCGCGTCCACGGTGGAGCGTCCCTGACGGAAGCCAAACTGGCTATCCGCCAGATCAGGCCCCACGCGTGTGAATTGCCCGACGAGGCGTTGTGCAATAATGCGCTCAAAGAGCTTGCACACCTCGTCGAGCAACACGATCGGCCGGTACCCTGATGGGGAGTTTGCCGGCCGCCCCGCCTTTCGAATCAAGACCAGTTTTCCTGTCTTCCAGACCTTGGGAAACTGGCCTTTCTCGAGGCATGCGCTAAAGAGCCCAACTAGTCGAGGCCCAAGCTCCTCGAGAGCCAGGACCCACGCCCGGCCTGGAATGCCGTCGGGTCCAGGGGCGGTGTTTCAGCGGGATTTAAGCCGCAGTATAGCCGCCCCTAACTCACCCTCGGTGACCACGGGCACGTCGTTCTTGCTGCCTTCCGCGTTGGGCGCCTGAGACGGAGCCATGCGCGGAGGAATGTGTTCCTCCGCTCTCGACGGGAACAAGGAGTTCAGGACCCCCTCCAGCCGCTCCGGCTGGAGACTCTGGGTCAGTGGGGGCACCTTAGGGCGTAATTTGCCCCTTACCATAAGGTACGGGCGCCCCCACGGGTCTCGCTCCAGAGTCTCCATCAGCTTTTCGCGGCTCAATATTTTGGACCGGTTGATGGCCGTCTGGAGGGCCCTTTTGGCCTCCCGGTACCCATCATAGAGCTCCGTCTCTCGGGCTGCCGCATCATCTGGGCGACGATCTCTCCGGCGGAACCTGATGTACCGGCGGCGCGCGGTAACGCAATCCGCGCGCAACTGTGCGATTTCCGGCGTCCACCAGTACACCTGTTTCCTCGCCGGTCTGGGCCTAGCCCTGGGCATCGCCGTATCGCAGATGTGCGACATGGCTCTCCCGAACCACTTCACCTCGGTATCAACATCGGCAGGCCTGTCCGCTGTCGGAATCCAGGCCTGCACGATGGCCGCCTCCAGGAGAGCCTCCCGATCAAGGCGATGGAGTGCCCAACGCGGTTCCGGGGGATTCGCGATTGCTGGCGGCAGGTTCGGTGGAGGGGAGACGTCGAACCGAATATATCGGTGATCCGACGACGTCTCCTCCTCCTCCACCACACGCCATCCCTGGACACGGCGGGCGAGCTCAGGGGTCGCAAACGAAACGTCTATGACCGAGCTGAGCCCCCGCCGCGTCCAGGTTGCGACATTCCCCCGGTTCAGGATGACTAGGCCACGAGTTGTGACCCAATCCTCCAGTATCCTCCCCCTGTCTCTGATTTCCCGGGAGCCCCAAGCCTGTGACCAGGCATTGAAGTCTCCCAGGACCAGGACAGGAAATGTGTGTACCTAACTGTTCATAGAAACTTTCAACCTCGTTCAGTATCTTAGGCAAAGAAGACTGTCGCCGGTTTTTAATTTTGACAGCTGACTCAGCCCTATAGACCGATTCCTTAAAAATACTTAGACCCTTTATTGTGGTCTGTGTTGTAGTGTCACAGGACGGTTTTCAAAGATATAGAGATCAGTCTATTGAGCCGCTTGTATCTACATATCATCCGGCCTCTGTAGTGCCATTCCATGTCTCTCCTCCATGAGCCCGAACGCAGATTGAGATAACTTCTTAGTTCTTTTTATTATCATTTATTTATAAATATAATTAACAATTTTTGTACAGCATCCCTTGCTGTACTTGGAACTGACTATAAGGAACGACGAACGACTACGGAGTTCGTTGTAAATGTAAAAGTAGATCGGTAATAGGTATTATTAAAGGAAATCGTATAACCTATTACCGACCCAATGGAATGTGTATGAATTGGGTAAATACATGTGGTTTTTGTACATTTGTATGATTTTAAATAGTGTGGTTGCTATAAATATTTAATAATAATGATATTGTAACTATGAAAATACAATATTTATAAATTACACCTCCTTTATTCAACAAAATATTTACTTAAGAGCAAAGATTCTTTTAAGGCTACTAAGGCTCTTAAATAATATGGCGTTAATAGCTCAAATGCAAGTTAACATATTAAGGAACTGAGTTAGTATAGCCTCCTGCCTATTAATTGACGTATTTTAGCAAAAATCATGACACACGAAAGATACGAAAAGTTCTTATCAGCGACATGGGTCGTTAATAGGAACAAAATTGTGATTTTTGTTCCTATTACCGCCTATTTTTAATATTGAATTTTAAGCAAAATAAAAGAGTATCTCATTAAAATTTATTATTATTTGTGTTCCTGAAAGTATACAAAATGCATAAAAAGAACTAGAAGTTGCATTAAAATGCTTTAGGATATAATATTCTGCTAAGAAAGAAGCAGGAGAACTTAAGTCATCGGAGACGCCACACTATGGAAAATACACTATCGCCGGCAGTCACGGAAGAAATGGGCAATAATTCTTTAAATCATTGAGTTACGCACCCAAAATAGACATGAATAATTGCAATACAAATATATCTACATTTTTCCAAAAGTAACCACTTGTGTAACTTTAACACATCACATTATACTGATAGTTTTCTGAATAGGGCGGTAATGAGCGCGGATTTTAAGGGGTCGTTATTAGGTGCGTTTACGTTAATTTATGTATTCAAAAACATAAGGAATATCCTTGATATAGACTCCCTGAAGGCTATTTATTATGCCCTAGCACAATCAATACTTGGTTATTGTATTACATGTTGGGGCAGTGCTGCAAAATCTCATATGTTTGAGTTGGAGAGAGCGCAGAGAGCGGTCTTGAAGACAATGCTAAAGAAACCGACTAGATTCCCCACGGCGGAACTTTTCTCAATTTGTGGAGTCCTCAATGTTCGGCAACTTTTCGTCTTAAACACGACACTCCGTAAACATTCCGAGGTACCTTTTGATTCCAGTCTGAAACAGTCAAAGAGAAGATTTGATAGGGTTTGCTGTATTTTGCCACGACGTACAGCACTAGCGGGTCGACATTATTTCTTTATCAGCTCTAAGCTGTATAACAGAGTAAATAGGGTACTAAATATCTACCCATTTCTTGCCAGAAAGTGTAAAAGAGCCTGTATTGATTGGCTACGTACATTGTCATACGGGGACACAGAAGATCTCCTAACATAACGCTGCATGCAATGTATAAAACTCATAAACACACACACAAACGCACATACAACACACATACATAAAGTCACACACACACACACACACACACACAAAGATACAACACACACATTCTTAATTAGTTTTGTATAATAACTTTCTAAAATTATAATGTACTAATTTGCTACCTACATTATTGGCCTGCCAATTGCAATGTTTCTTTTTAGAATTATATAAATACTCCCAGGAGAGGGCGTTGATATCTGCGCCACAGTTTATTACTATTGCGGATATCATCGTTCAATTTGTACCATGTTTAACCTGTGTATTATTTGAAATAAAGTATAAAGTATAAAGTATTACCTAAGTATAAAAGTATATAACATATAGATACGACTTTATCTCCGAAGGCACAGGCAGAGGAATAGTATGTACCCACATTTCAATTTATAGTTTGTGTGTGTGGTGAGTCTATTGCCGTGATGAAACCGGCAGGCGCAGGTTGAAATTACCCAATGTATAATTAAAATTTTACAATAAGCCTTTAACCTGGACTATCGACTACTAGATACTGAAAACCGATACCAACGGCTTAACGTGCATTCCGAAGCACTGAAACGCTTACAAAAAGAAAGTCACAGAACATCCGAGGACCAGCGACAGTAAAAGTTGCTTACTGCAGTGATCGTTTACAGAACACTGAGTCCGAGGAGCTACGTACGCTGCAAATTATTACAATAAAATAAATAAAGAATAAAGTAATCAGTAGCCCGCCCCTAGGAGAGGTCGTAGTGGTAGCTGTAGGTCTGTTGGGAGTCCTGCCCGGCAGTGGCGAATTGTCCATAGAAGCCCATTCCTTGTGGCTTCCCTTTTCAGATCGGGCAGTGACATGTAATATTTACTCATAACTAATAAACACAATTATATATTCTCGAACACTCATTCAAATATAAAAATATGTGCAAATTTACATGGTAAGTCGGCATTTTCGTCTCAACCCCTGCTACAAAAGTCATAGCAATAAATTTTCGAGTCAAAGTTCAAAGACCCTATTTCTGACATCACGCGGTAAGCCCGGCTTCCTGATCATTTTGCGTCTGCTTCGTTAGTACTACGCAAATGTATATATGCGTCCTATTCTCTCACATTTTTTCAAGATTTGATTCGTGGATTTTCGCCTAAAGTAAGCCATGAGTTCGTGGCTTACACCTGAGACAGTCATATTAATAGAAAAGGACAACGTATTTGACTTGAAAACTCGACCAATTTAAATGCACCTAACGCACGTCGAAACGTTTTGCATCGAAGTGTGTTTTTAATTTGATGTGTTGTTATTACTTCATTTCACATGCGTTTCCCGTGAATAATAATAAAACATAACATAGTTTCAATCATAGATTTAGAATGTACAAGATGAACAGTGTCAAACTGAAGACGAGACCAAAAATGAAAGATCTATGTGTGGGTTAAATAGTGTTGTTGAATGGTCACACCTATGTTATCGATAAAAGTATCTGTATAAATGGATGGAATGGAAATGAAACTTCTAAGCACACAAAGTGCTTAGAAGTTTCATCTCCAACTTCTTGTTTTGGGGAATAAATTGTTAATTTGAATGTAATCGACTATGAAAAAGTAAAAATGGGATTATATGGGGTAGGTAACTCGTAATATTAGAAATTCTGTAATGATTTTACGAATTTTGATTCAGTGTGTGAATGTGAAAATACACTTTTAACATGTAATTTATGTATGCATTGTTGCCGTACATATATATTTTGCCAATTGAATTTGAAATTTTACTAAAAATCCAACTCTTATCGTAATACGAAACCTAGAAACTCATTTATTATTGAACCCTAGTAACAATAAAAGATATTACTCGTAGATTTTTTTCAATATATTAACCTCGCCAAATTGACGTCGCCACTGATGGAAACTAATGGAAAGCCGTGGCGCATCTAGCGAATGGGGGCCATGCTTACAGCACACAAGACTTCTGACAGTAGTCCTCAAGTTGGCGACCCTATGATGTGCCTCTTCACGCTCCGCTTGTAGAACCCGGGATTGTAAAATGAGGGAAACACATGTGCGGGCAGGTCGTTCCAGGATTTTGTAGTTCGACAGAGGAACGATCTTTTGAAACGCTCAGTTCTGGCGAAGATTCTCTCCGCTATATATGAGTGGCACCTCTGCCCGACGTGTTGTTCGGAATCGGAAAGGAGATGGTGGGATCAGGTTGAAGAGCTCTTCAGAACATTCGCCGTGATACATTCAGTAGAAGGCAGCCAAGGACGCTATGGTTCTTTGCTGCGCTAACGGCTCGAGGCTTACCGTCATCTTAGGACAACCTATAATTGAAATCGGATAACACGTCTCTGCATAGCGCCAAGCGCGTCCAGTAAGTACCTCGCACAGTCATCCCAAAGGTTAGAACAGTATTCGACGCAGAGGCTAATCTGCGCCTTGTACAGCAAACATCCCGGTGTGGCGTGGAGTACCTTAAGTGAAGTAAAATTATAAAAATTCAACTCAAAATGGATCACAAATTTTGGAAATATTATATTAAAATAGGCACAAAACCCTAAAAAAAGGTTAAATAACACAGTTCGAGTAAAAATCAATCATATTTATAGTAAATTAAATCCAGATAAGTTTGTTTGTAGCAATGTCACTATAATGAACTATCGACATCCTTATCGATACCTACCCATGACTATTTTACTGTAAACAGCCCTTTCTATTTCTGCCTTATATATCCTCCAAAAATGCATTTACACATTAAATATTGTGTTATATATGAAGGAAAATGCATAATCTACGTTATGAGTTGAACTTTCAGTGAAATTTTACATCCAATTTGGCAAAATATGTACGTCAAAAATGGAATGAACGAAGTCACAAATGACCTGTTAAACGAGTCTTTCTTCGTATAATTGCGTTTTGTAATATCCTATTCACACACGACAATATTGTTGAAAATATAAAATTTTCTATTTTAATCGTAAGATCACTACAGATTATTGGATATTATGAATAACATAGAGCCGCCATAGGATCCCAGCGGGCTCAGCGATTCAAAATACTGACATATGAGTACACAATTTGCTTTCTCTTTTCCTCTCGAGCTAAGTGCTATGGATAATGAGGTCTCGCTCGCACGCTTTGTATATCTATTGAGAGTAGCGAAAAATTCTAAATCTATGGTTTCAATTGACTTTATAAAGTATTGTGCTGTTTATTAGTTAATTATAAATAATTATCTACTTCAAGTACTAAATACATCGTGAAAGTGTGTAAAATTGTGTTTTTTGTTCTGTATTTTGTTGTGATTTCTGTACACATGATTATTGTTTTGGAGTCACATAGTGCTCACTGATGGACGTAGGCCTTCGGTATTACGGGTTCGATAAAAAATAAAGGTCAGTGTTTTTTTTATATTTATCAAGTAGGTATCTCAGAATACGCTAGTGATATTAGTTCAATGGCTTGGGATACCTAATAATCTTTATTTTGGCTGAATGTTTCATTAATAGTTTATAACATAATAAAGCAGTTTTGTTCCATAGAATCACTTTGTCAGATATTTTTGAAAAAATAGATAAGAAGTATGTTTTTATTTCAATTTTGTATTGTAAAATATCGCGGTTTTTAATACTCTATAGGTACTTGAAATCTTACTAATATTATAAACTAGCTGAGCCCGCAACTTCGTTTGCGTCACATAAGGTGTATGAAAGGAAAGGTATTTCTTCATCAGAGTCATCAATCAGCGTCTGAAACTGCCCTGTTTGCTTAATCATAAAAGAGCTTAATGATTAAGTCTATTTTAAAACAATTCAGTCCACGCCTTCGGCGCGGACTGAATTGTTTAAAAATAGTCTTAATCATTAAGCTCTTTTATGATTAAGCCAACACGCCAGTTTAGGTTCACTCACATTCAAAGAAACCCCTACAATTAAAATTTTCAAAATATCTGATTCTTAAAAGTGTTATAACTCTTTTATTTCTGAACCGATTTACATAAAACACGCTAAATGTTAACTGGAGCAAACCTCAACACAATAAAAAAAACCGCATTGCAATCGGTTGAGCGGTTACTGAGATTAGCGTGCACAACTGTACAGACAAACAGATATACAGACATACAGACATACAGACATACAGACAAACAGACAAAAATTCTAAAAAACATTGTTTTGGGTTTTATTGCGTTCATAAAGCCCCCCTATAATATTTTTTCTTATTTATCTTCCATGTACAGACAGCGACCTGTTACAATTTTATTATATGTATTGATATTGATTGATGTGAAAGTTTGTGAGTGTGAATGTGGATGTTTGTTACTCTTTCAGGCTCGAACGGCTGAACGGATCGGGCTGAAATTTGATACAGATATCCATTATAGTCTGGAATAACACATAGGCTACTGTTTATCCCGGGAGTAACTTCCCACGGGAACTAATTTTACGCGGGTGAAACTGCGGGCATTAGCTAGTACATGCATATTATTAAAAACATTAGAAGTACCTATACCTATTTCGCGTCTAAGTCCCAAATTTATGAATTATTTTCAATTAACTTCAATCGAGACAATTTGAAATAGGTAGGTATGAGCTTGCAGAGAGTAGTAGAATAATTTCAAAACATGGTTAGTGTTCAAGTCAGGTTTTAGTTCAAAATATGTAACTAGATGGCATCACTTTTTTGTATATAGTATCTAGATCGCGACATGGTTTCGTTACCTGAGCAGACATATATAGCTGTGAATATTATTTTAATAAAAAAAATTTAGTACAAGGATATACAGTCTATTATTTACACCTAAGGTCGGTTAAGACCTTTTCAGTTAGTGTAAATTTGAATATCTTTTTAGTCATCGGTAGATAATTTATGATACTTTTTTATAAGCCAATTTATCATGCACGTAAGACATTGTTTTGAATTAAATACATGGATCTTACGAGTATAGTACAGGTGGCAAACAAAACACAAAAGGCATTACACCGCCGCGCGCCACCATTTAATAAATACGCAAAATACCTACACTACAGGTGTGACCAACTGGATATTATTTTTTTCACCGGCTTTCCTTTTGAAAAAATTCAGCCTTCGCCGCTGAGTCCTGGGGTATCCTTCCGAAGGCTTACCCGGGGCTCCCAACCGTAGGCTGTTAGGTTTATACTTGTGGTTTTTAGTCGGTAGGAGTCCGGCATAGCATTCATGTAAAATTTTCCTCACGTTAAAAAAAAAATAAAAAAACTGATTGTAGTTGACCAACCTGCCGAGATGTACTTATTGAAGTAAAAAGTTTAAAAAGTTATAAACACAAATACCTTGGCTATGAACTAACGAACCCAACACAGCACGTGGCCCGACACGCACTTAGACAATGCTATTTTATCAGTAACCAGTGGACTTGACGCGGTTTCGTACGCGTAGCTTCCGTTCCTGTGGGAATATGGGAATAAGATATAGCCTATGCTAATCGTGAAAGATTTTTTAATTCGGGAAGAATTTTTAAACAAAACCACAAATATTTCCTCTTATTATATTAGTGTAGGTAGATGAAGAAAAATATAACATTAAAGTAACATTAAGTATTTAGAGGGAAGTATGTCACCTAAGAAAAACCGGCCAAGTGGGAATTGGACTATGCACGAAGGGTTCCGTAGGTACTGAAAACAAAAAAAAATGAGTTTGTTGTCTGGGAGCCACCCTTTATTATTAATTTTTTTCCCTATGTAAGTATTTGTTGTTATACTGGCGAAATAAATATATCATCTGTGAAAATTTCAGCTCTAGCAATCACAGTTCTTGAGATACAGCATTGTTACGGAGAGACAGACAGTCAGATGGACGGACAGAAAAGTCTCATGAATAGGGTCCCGTTTTTACCCTTTCGGTACGGAACCCCCAAAAGAAAAAAAAGAAATGTTAATCGTAAAGTTATGAAAATTTGAAACCTTCGCAGTGTGTATGTAGTAGCTAAAACTAAATTTAAAATTTAAAAAACCCCCGACTCATAAAAAAACCTGTAAAAAGTAATAAAATAACTATTATAATTATGACCTATCTACCCTAAGTATTGAACCTTTATTATTATTATAGGTAGCTATATTATTTACGTATTCATATTTTTAACTAACAGTTGGTCTCGTCGGGGGGACCGCTCTATATCTAAACAGAGACAGATTAGGTTAGGATTAGGTGAGCGGTCCCCGACGAGACAAACTGTTAGTTAAAAATATGAATACGTAAATAATATAGCTACCTATAATAATAATAAAGTTTCAATACTTAGGGTAGATAGGTCATAATATAATAGTTATTTTATTACTTTTTACAGGTTTTTTTATGAGTCGGGGGTTTTTTAAATTTTAAATTTAGTTTTTTATTTCATGCTTTTTATAGGGATTTTATAGGGGTTTTAATATCAACATACGTATAGTCTATCAACAATTATTCAGAGCTAATGCGAATTGCGCGGAGTGTGGTTACAGAATTAGAAATACATTCCACTCCTCATATCTTCCGAATGGCTAAACCGATTTTCATAAAATTTGCAGTATCGTGATGTATAAGTTATGACCTTTCATTTGATACCCAACACGGGTATATTTGAACACATTTAATTTTTCATCACCACTTTCACCCCTCATATCTTTGAAATGGCTGAACCGATTTTTATAAAACATAGCTAAGAACACTCTCCCCTAACCCATCTTTCAAACAAAAGAAACAGAATCAAAATCGGTTCATCCGTTTGGGCGCTACGATGCCACAGACAGACTTACACACACACACACACACCCACACACACGTCAAACTTATAACACCCCGTCCGGGTTTCCGTCGGGGGTTAAAAACTCAGGAACATCAAACCAAAACCACCATGTTCTTTTTAAGGCAAGCAATTTGTTCAATTATGGGTCACTACTCCCCTAATTGGACCAATAAAGGGTTTCCGAAAATAGCTTATGTGTTTGTGAAAGCCTGTAACGATACAGGCTAGACGTGGACAGCGGGGAGTCTCGTCAAATCGCGCCACCCTCATTGAGGGGAAACATGGTGTACCTAATTTCGTCTAATCTATTATTAGCTCCATTCTTTATTGCATAATGAACGGTAATGAGTTGGGTTGTCATATTCAATTATTCCTTCACGTAATCATTTTGAGGTTGTATGGCATTTCTGGCTTGTATACAATGGCTAAAATTTGACTATTATTGGAATGTACGTAAGTTTGGAGCCCAGACCAGAGTATCTGTAAGTGATGCAACGGAATAGGTCATAGTGAAATGGAAAATTCGAAACCACACTCCGTACCAACCTATATCATCAGCGTGGTACTTAGGTACTATAAGAATAAGAATAAATATGCTGTATTGTACACCATGAAAAACATTATTCTAAGAAGAAGATCTTATAAGGCCAATAATCCTCCTAATAAGGCAAAAATTAAAAGTGACCTACGCCCACCACTGAACATATTGAGATTGTATGGGCTTATTAAGCCATTCTGCCTCCGGTTTCTAGCCCCCTTATTCGCATAATATCAGATTCGCAAAATATGAGATTCTCAAAATATGAGATTCTCAAAATAGCAGATTCGCAACATAGCCGAAGTACAATCCATAGTTTATTTTACAAATAGGGATGATAAGACCGTAAGTGAGAAGTGGTTATGTAGAAGTAAGAAATGATCTACAAAACAATTTTTTACTAATGAAAATATTCTGCGGTGGCAAATAAGGGAACAGTTCTACTAAGAAATAAAAGAATCGAAATCAAAGTATTGCTCCCAACAGGTTTTAACAGAACCCAATAGATGTAGCCCGAATTGATGGTCACATTTAAAATGGTGAAAAATAATAAAAAACCGGGCTCGACTAGTAGAGAGCGCGTCAGGTGCAACCTGGACTGAACTTCGCATGTTGACGATAAATGGCCTACTAATTCAATATCGATGTTTAGAACGAGAGGCGGTACCTCCCCGATCGAGTGGACCTATTCAAGTTAAAAAAAAAAGCAGACCATTTTCAATAGAATGTCAAGCGAGTTGAACTCCAAAGAGAACCACACGAGTTCTCTTGATGCTTTACAAATGGGTTCAATATTTTGAAAGCGTATTCGGTTCAATTTGGGACAATCATGTGCGTCATACTTGTTTGTGACTAGCGAATAATGGAAGGTATTAACATTCGTAATTCATTATTTTGAAAGCTGTTCTAACTGCCGCCATTTTGTTTTCTTGTCACGTATAGCCTTGTTCTGAGAAATGTGCTTTAAATTGATTAATATATTCTAGACTAGCTGACCCGCGCAACTTCGTTCGCGTGATAAATGAAGAACCGCTCGACCGATTTTGTACAAACTTCACATAAACCATCTACTAAATAGTTCGAACAAAGCCTTAACATTTGGTTTGGATAGGTGAGCCCGTTCTTGAGTTATAAAATTACAACGAAAAGTGGCATTGATTTTTATATATATAGATAAGTCTGTGGAACTAAAGGAAATATAAATCTACATATATAGTACTAGCTGATGCCCGCAGCTTCACCCGCGTAAAATTTGTTCCCGCTGGAACTTATTCCCGGGATAAAAAGTAGCCTATGTGTTATTCCAGACTATAATGTATCTCTGTACCAAATTTCAGTCCGATCCGTTCAGCGGTTTGAGCGTGAAAGAGTAACAAACATCCACACTCACAAACTTTCGCATTTATACCCTTAGAGCTCCTCGCGGCGACCGGTCGCCGCGCATAATAATATAATGCCCGTGTGGTAACGGGAAGCAGTACAAAATATTGCCACCCCAATTCGTCCCGAGGGTGTCATAAGAGGCGACTAAGGGTACACTTTCGCAAAACGATACATTGAGTAGAGAAGGAAATACCGAAATGAAACCCGGTTGTCAGTAAAATGATTAGGCCGTCAACATGGCCGTCGTTATTCCACAGTGTGCGTGGCAATTGCATAGCAGGTATGGCTTAGTTTTTAGGGATATGTATATTTTAGTTATGGTTGTGGATATTTTTCTTTGTTTGTGTGGTATAAACAATTTTCCTTTTTTTTATGGGGGCCGCTGGCAATAGCGTAATGAATTTCGACAGTGGCCCTCGATTCGCCTGATGCCACTTTCTAATAATACGAGGGCGTCGTCATTTTAGAGAAATAAACACAAAAACAATGTTTTTTTTTATACCTACATACCATACACGCGTAGGGTTTAGCCAACTACGTCGTAGAGACACAGATTATCCATATTCATACTTAATATTATAAAGCTGAAGAGTTTGTTTGTTTGTTTGTTTGTTTGTTTGTTTGAACGCTAGGATCTCAGGAAGTACTGGTTGGATTTCAAAAATTCTTTTACAGTTTGATAGTCCATTTATCGAGGATGGCTATAGGCTATATAACATCGCGCTAAGATGAATAGGAGCGGAGCAGCAATCAATAATGTTTTGAAAACGGGGAATATTTTTTACCGTGTGAGAGCTTCCGAGGCGTACGCTGCGTAAATGGTTAAAGTTAGGTTAAAATTGTGTATTACAAAATTGTTTCTCTTAAAAAGTTCTAAAAAAAAGTCCGCGATAGCATATGTCTATCTTTTAAGGTTCGCTCACAATAACCTAATTTGTCTATCTCTTAAGGTTCGCTCACGATATAATGAAACTGAAGAGTTTATTTGTGCTAGGATCTCAGAAACTACTGGTTTCGTTTCCAAATTATTTTACAGTTTAATAGTCCGTTTATTGAGACTGGCTAATGGCGATATAACATCACGCTAAGACGAATAGGAGCGGAGCAGCCATGAATAATGTTTCGAGAACGGGGATTATTTCTTTCTTTCGAGAGCTTCCATTACGGACGCTGCATAAATAGTAAAAGTTACGTAAAAATTGTGTAAAACAAAACTGTTCCTCTTAAAAAGTTATAAAAAAAAAGTCCGTTACAGCATATGCCTATATTTTAAGGTTCTCTTACAATAACCGTCATATTAAGTTTTAAAGTATGAGCGACGCGACGGGAGCAAACTTGGTTTGCAGTGGCAGCCGGTCAGCTGAATGATAGAAACCGGCCAAGTGCGAGCCGGACTCGCACACGATGCGTGGTAGTAAAAGCGACGGCAAACATTATATCACTTTAACACCTCTTTCCTTCTCGCTCTCATGTGACGCAAACGACGATATGCGGTTCAGCTCTAATGAATACAAGCGACGCGACGCGACGGGAATAAGCGCGACGGGGGTAAATACAACGGGAAACATTATAATACTCGAAATATTAATACCATACCTCTCTCTTTCTCACTCTCATGTGACGCAAACGAAGTTGCGCGGGTCAGCTAGTATAATATATTCTATGTAGAGAGTAACGAACTTGAGCGTTAAGGTTTACGTACACTTATTTATTACATTACCTATTGTTTTGACATAATATTATATGTACACATTCGTATAACATGATCGGATTAACTGTCTGATCTACTGTAACTTAAGGGAGAGGTTGTTACGGAATACACAAGAGAATTTGTAGTGATAGAATATTTCAATCATAATTATTAATTTAATAATCCTCTCGCAGTCCAATCACAGAATAATATAAATAATAATTGGTTCAATGTTAGACGTAGGCCTCTTGTAATTTAATTTCAGTGGAGTGATTGACCTCACTGTACCGCGCTAGTCAGACGGTTTGGAACAGGGTTATTTTTTTAGGTACCTACATTAACAGAACAACAGTAAACTTACAAATTACTATTTAGTTGAAATAGTTACAAAAAACCTCGACCAGCTTTGTTTTTAGACCAGTTTTTTTTGTTTAACGTGAGGGAAAATCCTCATGGATGTTATGCCGGACTCCTACCGACTAAAAAACCTCACGTAACGCCCAACAGCCTATGGTTGGGAGTCTTGGGAGCCCGGGGTAAGCCCTCGGAAGAATGTCCCAGGACTCTCAACAGTTGTTTTTAGGCCATACCTAAACACAATGGACAATGCGTAGCTGGTGTTGCAAACGCCCGTAGGCTACGTTAGCCAATTTTCCACCTGGTGGCCCGTAAGCTTGTCTGAAACCTTAGTAGTACATGCATACATATAGTCACGGTGAGCCTATCCACAGTTGAAACTTTTTTAAGCCACCCATACGGCCTTCAACTTGGCTTAATGATTGTTGACTTGACTGAAAACCGGGTTTCATTTCGAGTTCTCCTTCTCTACGCAATGGATCTATTGCGTCGATCGACCTCAGGTTTACCAGTAATATACGAAAAAGATCGAAAATATTGTGCAAAGCATAATCTTTGAATTTAATTCTGGATTGGTATGAAATTGTTACGAAAAAAATACCATGATCAATGGTACTGAAAACCTGAAACACTCAGACTTTGAAACAGACACTTATGGATCGCACAAATATTTGGGTCAACACGAAAATCGAACCAAGGACCTCAGCGCGCCAGTCGGATACACCGAGGCGCCTACGCCACTGTGACAGTCAACACGGAAAACAATGCTGAGTGAAGAGAAAATCAGAAACAGTCCAGAGAGTTCTAAGTTAATTATTTAATACTGGCACGTCACGCGGTTTTACCCGCATAGCTCCCGTTCCCATGGGAATATAGGAATATAAAATATAGCCTATGTTACTCAGGGTAATTGTAATTTTCCAATGGTGGAAGAATTTTTGACATCGCCTCGGTAGTTTTTGATTTTATTCATTACAAACATTCACATTCACATCATTTTTCCGCTATATGTATAACTAGCTGTTGCCCGCGACTTCGTACGCGTGAAAATTATGTTATAATGACACAACAACAACAATTTGATTGCTCTCTGCTCAGCCCCTAGGATAAGTAGCGTGATAATATATAACCTATTTGAAGACCCTACCCCTAGTTAATATTTGTGCAAAATTTGAATCAAATCTATTGAGTACTTTTCGAGATCCTTCCGGACAAAGCAAAGCAATCAGACAGACAGACAAACAGACAAAAAAAATTCTAAATATATTTTCGGTATCGCATAATTATTACAACAATCAATGAGATTAGAGCTTAGACTGAGTCAGACGCAGGATTTACAACCCTGCTTACAAAGCGGTCACTAGTTTCATCATTAATCTTATCTAGGGTACATCTTCTACACTTGTTTCAATAACAACTACAACAATAACAGAATTAACAGCGTAGAAACAACAAAACAAAATTTCAATAATTACTGCCTCTGTGGCGCTGTCTGTAGAGATACCACCTGCGGCGCTGAAGGTCGTGGGTTCGATTCCCACCGGAGGCAAATATTTGTGTGACCCATAAACGTTTGTCTCAAGAGTCTGGGTGTTTCCATGTATAATATGTATGTATTTAAAAAAAAGTATATAAGTATTGATATCCGTGGTCTGATACCCATAACACAAGCAGGTTATTCCTAGCTTAGTTTGGGATCCGTTGTGTGAAATGTCCGTGAATATTTATTTAATTATTAGTAACGTCAAGTAAGTAGGTACCTACACGAATGGCGAACAGACGTGGACAGTCACATATACAGTTTTGAATACCTGTCTTTTTAGGTTCTATAATTAAGTGCGCCTTCACACTAGCGTAGGCGTTCGATGGACGTATGCGCGGCGTATACGTCGCGTATACGTCGCGCACGCCCGACGCTTGTTGAGCGTACTCAATGTGTTCCAGTGGAGACGCCGCGCCAACGCGGCGTATACGTCGCGTATATGTCGCGCACGCCCGACGCTTGTTCAGCGTACTCATGTGTTCCAGTGGAGACGCCGCGTCGACGCGGCGTATACGTCGCGTAAAAAATCACGTTTTTTGTATGAGAGTTCCTCTTAATCCTCCCTTTTCTTTCTGATAATTAGTATTTGTTGTTGTAGCGGCAACAGAAATACATCAGAGATAATTTTGAAAAGCAATTAGTATGCTGACTCAATCACAAATTTAATGTGAAAAAATTTTTGATCTCGAGCAGGATTTGAACCCGCGTCTTCTGGTTTGCCGGACCAGACGCCTTAACCAACTAGACCACCGAGACACTGCTCTCGATCGTCAAATTCTTTCACCTCATTACGTCTTGGGGCGACGTAGGCACCATCTACCGGTAACTTAGTTAAGTTGCACGGCTCGAATGTATAGAATTGCACCTATATAATCATTCGACTTGCGATGATACCTGCCCAAACATTAGAGATAATTTTGAAAAGCAATTAGTATGCTGACTCAATCACAAATTTAATGTGAAAAAATTTTTGATCTCGAGCAGGATTTGAACCCACCATCATCATAATAAGAAATACATCATCTGTGAAAATGTCAACTCTTTAGCTATCATGGTTCCAGAGATAAAGTCTCGTTACGGACAGACAGACAGACGGACGGCGAAGTCTCATGAATAGGGTCCCGTTTGCCCTTTGCGGAATTACTAACGTATACGGAACCGTAAAAATGGATTGCAAATTCTAAAATAATTTATTTTGGTTAATTTTAATTCAGAACGAGAAATGTCTCTATTAAAGAACTCTTTTCCCGGTTTGTTTACCTTTTTTTAAGTACCTAATTATATATAAGTATAATTACTACGGAATAAGAGGTTGGAGTAAATGAAGATTTTACAATTAACATTCTGGAGGATGGCCATCGCTATCCAGCGGGGCAATGCCGCCAGTTTAATGGGCACCTTTGCACCGGATACGGTAAGGGGCGAGTTATGTAATTAGAATTAAGTAGTTTAAGTTTTGACAAATTGTATATGAATAAAATTACACTATTGTTTTATTAACATTCTTATAAATAAAAAATATTAAAAAACCAACTTCAAACTTATAATGAGATCCAGCTCACAAAATCGAGGCATTTTAAACAAAAAAAAACTATAGAGAATTTCATCAGTAATTGTGTTTTGGTTTCGAGCATTATTAATTTATGAACTGAAATTGCTTATGTTATCATAACGTAAATTCGTTAGACCTTACAAGTCCTGAGATCTAACTCAAGATATTAGTTTATTTATCATCATACGGACTCTTAACAGTGTCATGAAAGAGGTCTGCTAATTCTCTTTAAGGTCTTGTCGGGTTCTATAGGGAAATCAAGTGAAGCATAGACATCGTACAAAGTTCAATGACACCACATATGTGTCATGTCACCTAGCTCGCGGTTAAAGGTTTTTTCAGGCAACTTGACACCGCCATGAAAGTGTTCGGGACTAAGATTGATGACGCGGCAAAATAAACGGGGAAAGTTAAGCTGCTAAGTGACTTTTACAACACCCCAGAGCCCTTTTGTTGAGCCGTGATGAATGATTAAGTTTAATGTTACCGCTTGTTAACGCTTGTCATCCAGAAATTTATCTTTACTTTAATTTTGTTTGCATTGAATAGGCTCCGAGACTGCTGAACCGATTTGATAATATCTTTCACAGTTTGGAAGCTATTATGGTCATACCTATCCGGTAGCAATATATTATCCCTGTATTCCCACGGAAATGAGAATTGCATGAGTGAAACCGCGTGGCATCGACTAGTCTCTAGACTGTCTGTTTCGGCGACTCAGGCGTCGTCCTCGGGAGTGTTTGTCACTCGGCCAGCTCAACCCCCGCGTGCCTGTGGACGGTCGTTAATTCGACCCTTCTAGTCATCTAAAGAAAGCGGTTTGGAACTATTGTGTGCGCCTGTGGTGGATTGCCGGCAACCCATCCACACGTCAGCGCCTCGGTCGGCACAGAACTCGGAAGAGACATTAGCACAGAACTAGCAGAGCCTAAAGAAGAGCGGAACATAAGGTACTCGTAAGTGGCCAATAATTTCGTCGATGGCGGTCATGTGTCGTCTCATGTGCCTACAGGATCTCCCAGAGCAATCCACTAAGCTCCCACTGAACTATCGAACATGTTTATGGTCCTTCGAGCCGGATAAAATCTAAAAAGGAAATATTTGATTGTTTGTTTGCATTGAATAGGCTCCGAAACTACTGAACCGATTTAAAAATACCATTCACTGTTGCAAAGGTACACTATCCCTGGGTGACATAGGCTATACTTTATCCCTGTATTCCCACGGAAATGAGAATTGCACGGGTGAAACCACGTGGCATCGAATAGTCTCTATACTGTCATTTAAAGAGGAAATATTTGATTGTTTGTTTGCATCGATTTGAAAATACCATTCACTGTTGGAAAGGTATACTATCCCTGGGTGAAATAGGCTATATTTTATCACTGTATTCTCACGAAAACGATTATTGCACGGGTGATACCACGCCGTATCGACTAGTTTATACTAAGTTATAAGGAAAGATTTGATTGTTTGTTTGCATCCAATAGGCTCCAAAACTACTGAACCGATTTGAAAAAATCTTTTACTGTTGGGAAGCTACTACAATGCTCGGGTGTCATAGGCCATATTTTATTTCCGTATTCCCACGGGAATAAGAGTTATGTGGGTGAAACCGCGTGAGGTCTGCTAGTGTTGTTTATAGTGAGTTATTGCTTCAATATTTTGCAGAATGGGTTTGTTTAAAGACTTTTAAGCAAATCTATTCAACTTGCAGAGCTTAAAGTTTACATAAATTAGGGTCATATCTGGTAGCAAAAATTTGAGTTAACCTTTAATTTTTTAACATTGTAATTTTTTAAATTATAGCCAGATCAAAACTCTGAATTAAATTGCCTTTGCCCACGGCAGAGATGTGTGTAGAGAGAAAAAAAACATTGTAATAAAAGAAAACTTATTAATTTATAATTTTGCGTTTTTAGGGTTCTGGAGCTAAAGGATAAAATCTGAACTATATACTGAGAGTCCGCTGTACGTCTATCTGTCTGTCTGTCTGTCTATCAATCTCATATCACCGTGATAGCTAGAGAGTTGAAATTATCACAGATTATGTATTTCTATTGCCGCAAATACCAAACAAGAAGTCGTGAGACGGTCTCACCCAACTGCCCCTCTGTGAAAGTGAAAGTTCACTTCGATTGACGTTGTCATTTTTGTTTTATTTCAAACTTTGAACAGATGATTCACGTGAACTAGTGACGTAATATAATGCAACAGAGTCACAGACTACAGACAAAGTCCCGCCGTAAGCCCCTCTGCAATCTATTTTATAGAGAGGGGCTAAAATAGAAATAATTAAAGGGGCCTCCCATAAAACAAACTTATTTTTCTACCGCTTCCGACTCGCACTTAGCCGATTAGTTAGGAACGTTCTTACAAATTACTTTCAAAAAGATTTTAATCGTGAAAAGGCCCCTTTGTAAATTTAGTTGCGCGAGTCTCCCAAGTAGAGAACTAGGGGGCTTCAGCCTGTCTCATTTAAGGATAACTCATTCATCAGTTATGGCTTAGGCTTGCTGTAGGTATACGACTACCCCTTAAGAAAAGCAGAAGAGCAATGACTTCTAAAAACTAAAACAAAATCATGGCTTACTTTTCCCGCAGCCAAAGTTTTGTTGTATTAACCAAATTTTGTCAATGTATGCTTTGCTTTACATATTGTAAAAAGTTCATCAACCCTAGTCTGAGAACATATTGGATGTAAAGCAGGGCTTCAGGCAACAATCTGAAACTACTTTGCAATATTCCGTTTTTAGGGTTCCGTACACAAAGGTCTAAAATTACTAAAAAGTTTTAAGTGCTCGGAGTCTGAACGTATAACATCTTTATCTTAAACTTTATTACTGACAATCCACTGTCTGTTTGTCCGTCTGTCTGGCTCTGTGTTTCATGAACCGTGATATCTAGTCTGTTGAAATTTTCACAGATGATGTAGGTGTTTCTGTGGCAAATACTAAACAAGAAGCCGTGAGATCGTTCTCACCCGACTTCCTCTCTAACACATTTATTGTGAAAGTTCAATCCGATTGACATATGTCATTTTTGTTTTTTTCAGACTTTGAACAGATGATCCACGTGACCTAGTGACGTAGTTTAATGCGACAAAGTCACAGACTACAGACAAAGTCTCGACATAAGCCCCTCTGCACTCTATTTTATAATGAGGGGCTAAAATAGACAAAAAAACAATATTAAAAGAAGGACTTCCGTGAACAAACGTGGTTTTTTGTCGGTTTGTAGGGTTACGTAGCACAATAGAAAATAAACGGAACCGTTTTAGGACTCTCACTCACTATGTTGTTCGTCTTTTCGTCCGTCTGTTTGTCAAGAACAACCAACAAGACCGTCTTGTGAACACGTGGAGGTATCGAGTTCAATTAACACCATATATTCAGATCTATGGAATAACACCTAGGCTATTGTTTATCGCTGGAATAAGTACCTACCCGTGGGAAACGGGAACGCGAACAGAACTTCACACGGGGAAAATCTGCGGGCACCATCTAGAATAGTAATATATTTATTGGTTTATCGGCTGTCGAGATCCTATTTCTTTTAACGCGTGAAAAATCCTACAGGGATCCTATGTTGGACTCCTACTGATTAAATATAAAACCACACGTTACCTATTTAACAGCCTACAGTTGGGAGCCCCGGGTAAGTCCTCGGAAGGATGTTCCAGGATACCTAAGGCCGAGATCCCATTATCATCCCAGCTTATTTTAACTTAATTTGAGCTAAATGGTGGTATGTAAAGAAATGTCACACAATAATTAATTTTAGTAAGATAAATATTAAGAATTCACTCTAAAGCAGTCAAAGATTACTGTGTAAAGTCTGTCCAACAGACTAAAAGGTTTTACAAGCTCAACACTTACAGCATCTTTATCTTAAAACAATATTTACCTACTGAATAAATTATGAGAGTTAAGACCCTGTTGATGTAACAGCACACATGTCTTTTCTTATCTAATCCTATCATTTAAGCAAGAATATGAAAACTTGACAGACATCGATTAGTACGAGGCCTAAGTACATACAAAGTTTGCACACGATTACTTGTTATATGTGAGTGCGTAGAAAGTGATCTGAAAAAATAACCAGCCAAGTGTGAGTCGGACTCCCGCACGGAGGGTTCCGTACCAAAAAACAACAAAAAGTCTTATTTGTTGCATGGGAGCCCCCCTTTTTTCTTTTTATTTAACGTGAGGGAAAACCTTCATGGATGCTATGCCGGACTCCTTCCGACTAAAAAACCCCACGTTACGCCCAACAGCCTATGGTTGGGAGCCCCGGGTAAGCCCTCGAAAGGATGTTTGTTTTAATAATTATTTTCTTATGAAAATACACTGCTCGATATTTTATGAGTATTTCAAGCGTCTACTGGTTGCCCTTATTACCTATTAACACTACATTATTATAAAACAAGTATTGCTCCACAGAGCAACGCGCGCCTTAGACAGTTCGCGTTGCTCTATAGTGTTAACTATCCTGTTATGTAGATCCTATACGGTAGGTACAGTATATATTTCCAAAAGAGTTTGTGAGCTCTATGTTTAATTTCTTTTTCAGAATATGATGACATTATAAACACGATAACAACACGATACGTCTACAGCATCGGTGCATGTAATTGAATTGTGTGTTTGTATGTAAATTGTTTGTACTGGAGAAAAATCTAAAATAAGGGCTCTATTTCCTATTTCCTATGAAATTGATATCTTTGAAATATTACACCTACCTAAAGTAATCTGCTGAAAGTGTTGTTCACTTTATAAATAAGAATATTTACGATGAAAGTAGAAAAAAAGTTAGTATGTGACCCGTATAATGTTCAATCACACGAAATTAATTTCATTAAGCAACATTGATTGTGCTATACCTCCTAAAGTATTCATTTCATTTGCATGGTGTTAAGGGAATGAATGATCTTGATGATATGTTCAATGATACCTTATTATCTAATATATAAAATAAAATGGCAAAAATACACGTTTGTTGTATGGGATCCCCCCTTTTAATATTACGGACTTATGTTTTTGTTTTTAGTATTTGTTGTTATAGCGGCAACAAAAGTACATAATCTGTGAAGATTTCAACTCTATAGCTATCACAGTTCATGAGATACAGTCTCGTGACGGACTAACAGACAGACAGACAGACAGACGGACAGCGAAGTCTCATGAATAGGGTCCCGTTCTTTGCCCTTTGGGCACGGAACCCTAAAAATCAACTTAATTTTATAAAATACTAGAAGTGCCCCAAAATTAATGATCGTTAATAATTGTAGCTCAGTGTAAATAATTTCGTAATCGTAACGGTATTATTAAGATTTGATCTCATTTCTATACTTATAATAAATCTGTAGAAGTGAAAATTCTGTACATTTAAAATATCAAAAAAATAAATAGCAGGGGGTGTTACTAGACCGACACCAAATCCAAAAATGTGATAAAAAAAATTTTTGTCTGTCTGTCTGTCTGTTTGTTCAGGCATCACGCAAAAACTACCGGTTCGATTACGTTGAAACTTAGTATAATTATTCTTTAGTAGCCTGGGCACCACACTGGGTACTTTTTATCCCGGAAAAGTATATAGAATTCAAACCAAACTTAATTTTGCGGTTCGATCCCTAGACCCAAAGTTATTATCAATTATTGCTTAAGCGGTTAACGGTACGATGGTGAAACTAAGCATGAGCGTTGTTTGTTACGATATGAAAATAGTAGATTGTACTACAAGTGCATAAAAGAAGCCATTTTATACGAGTTTGGCTCGGTTGGATATTAAGTCGAGGATAAAATGGGTTTTATGATCGAGTTTTACACTCTGCTTTTCACTTCGATTGCAAGGAAATGAAACAGTGATATTGTAAATTAAAGTCTTTAATTAAAATTAAAAGTAACATTTGAACAATTTTGTACATTCAATGTAATAGTTTTTCCTGGCATATTTACGGTATGCGTTTGAATTTGTGACTTAGGTAGCGTGTTTGGAAATGAAGATGGCCCTGAAGTCACGGGATTTTCACACACTAACTGAGAACTTGATTGTAACATGTAATCCTTGGATGTAGAAGGGCTAGGCTCATTGGGTACTACTACTAATAATAATACTATGATAATACTATCTGATTTTTAATGTTTCTTAATTTAAATAGAACACAGAAAGTACAAATTAAATGTAACAAAAAAAACAAGTTATTTAATAGCGTTTTATTATGTTTGGTTCATAGAGTAACACGATCTTCATGGTACCGTCTCTACGGTCTAGTATGGCCATAATTGTTTTAGAAGAAGAAAAAGAACTTTATGCACTAGAGCATAAAATGTTGTTTTAGTCCGCATACACCCAGCATAAACAAGAACTTTACGAGCACAAGAAGTGAAAAAGTAATTTTAACATTTTTGCAAATTCCACCTCCAAAGGTATAATAAACCGGCCAAGTGCGAGTTGGACTCGCCCATGAAGGGTTTCGTAGCAGCAAGTAACATAATATAAAAGTTCTTATTGTTCGTTGTAACTTGGATTGATGTTTTAACACGTTCGCAGTGGTAGTGATTTTTCTAACTGAAAATTGCGGTTTATGACGTATTAAAAAAAAACTACCAGCTCTATCTCGTTCAAACCAATTTTCGTTGGTAGTTTATATGGCAATGTACATCATACATCTTTTTTAGATTTATCATTCTCTTAGTTTAGAAGTTAGAGGGGGGGGGGACACACATTTTTCCACTTTGGAAGTGTCTCTTGCGCAAACTATTCACTGTAGAACCTCAATAACATTTTTGAAGACCTGTCTATAGATACCCCACGTATGCATTTGAGGAAAAAAAAATTTTTGAGTTTCAGTTCTGAGTATGGGGACCCCCAAAATTTACTGCTTTTTTTCTAGTTTTATATAAGAATCTTAATGCGGTTCACAGAATACATCTAGTTACCAAGTTTCAATAGCATAGGCCTTATAGTTTCGGAGAAAAGTGGCTGTGACACACGGACGGACAGACAGGCAGACAGACAGACAGACAGACAGACAGACATGACGAATCTATAAGGGTTCCGTTTTTGCCATTTGGCTACGAAACCCTAAAAAAGGAGGGTAAAGTTTGTATGGGACAACGTGATTCCTTGGTCCGATCTACTTAAAATTTGGCATATAGCATTATTAACATAATTGATGGAAGACGAGTTTCGTATTTTATTGAATTTTATACTATAACGAGCTAAAAAGGGAATTTAAATTATTTTCGGGCTGATTTTCTCCGGAGTTGATATCAATACTCCTTAAATACTCTTATTTTATACTTAAATTACTTTTTATTTTGACACATAATTTGTGAAAGCGTTGCACTGACCTGTAATAGTATCTGGACTGGTGATCGGTTTCATAAAAGTGTGCCTAATTGAAAATCGCCATTTGGCGCTGACGGCAGCTAGCGAATGTACTTGGAACTAATACTAGTGATGTACAACACCTGTCTTGGTGTCGATAAAAACTTTACCAGATATCGACTACAATGTTAATTTTATTTTTAAACGGTTTTATTAAACGGTTTTATTTAGCTCACCCGTTTGTTTTATTATTTATTCTTGGGTCAAATTTAGTAATTCAAATTTCACCCTCTTCCTGTCAACCGATTAATCTGAAATTTTGTATACACTTTGGATTTTGATGACAATACAATTATGTTTATTCATTATCTTTATAAATTCAAGATGGCCGCCGCTACAAAATGGCGGATAATTTATTTATTATTAATCACATCAATATGGGTATCAAATGAAAGGGCTCAACAAGCAGAATACAATATACTATAAAAAATTTAAATCCAAGATGGCGTCCGCTACAAAATGGCGGCTAACGTAGGTTTTATCAATATGGGTATCAAATGAAAGGTCTCAACAAGCAGAATACAATATACTATAAAAAATTGTAATCCAAGATGGCGGCCTCTAAAAAATGGCGGATAACTTAGGTTTTATCAATCCCACCAACATGGGTATCAAATGAAAGGTCTCAACAAGTAGAATACAATTTACTATGCAAAATTGAAATCTAAGATGGCTGCCGCTACCAAATGGCTGATAACAATTTTTTAACAATCCCACCAATATGGGTATCAAATAAAAGGGCTTGACAAGAAGAATACAATGCACCATACAACCTCAATATTTAAGATGGGCGCAGCCACTAAATGGCGTATAATAATAAGATTTAAATTTAGAAATTGAATCTGTAATTTAGGTATCTGATTAATCCAGCCTGAATCCACCACCCAAGTCAAGATTTTGTATCGTGTTGAGGACTGTGTTTCGTTAGGGTGGCTAAAAATGATACGTCGTTAGCGGTACACCACCCAAGTTAAGGTGAAAGGTTAAAACGCGCCGAGAACTGTATGGCATTAGGGTGGATAATATAATAATAAAAAATATATGGTGGATAATATCTCTGGCGTTTATTCACGCTGTGTGAATTAACTGAAAATATGCGTCAGCAAGGTGACCAGACTTTTATTGATATTTTGAATGCTTTGAGTGTCGGTGAGCTAACAACCCAACATTTTAGTATTTTAATGGGAAGACTTCTTCAAGACACGAGTGATGAGTTTGCAATAGACAAAGCGTTAAGGGTATACCCCACAAATCAACAAGTTAACGACCACAACTCCGCTGTATTGAATTTGTACAGAAATAATGGTGCTCGCATTTACAAAATAAAAGCGCAGGATCAGCTAGTACACGCTACACGACATGCAGACAATATGGATATAGCTACTATAATACCAGCTGATATCAACAAAACTGGGGGTTTACCAGCGGAACTGGAAATATTTGTGGGAGCAAAAGTCATGCTACGGTCCAATATTGACGTTTCAAAGGGATTAGTAAATGGCGCTATAGGCTACATCAACGAAATCGTTTGGCCTCAATTTCGTCGAACTCAGATGTATGCAACAGATGTACCTTCCATCCGAATTGATTTCGCAAGAGACGGAGTACATCTTATACACCCGAAAGCTATACAGTTTCCAGCTAACTACAATTACGGGACGGCTGAAAGAAGAATGTTGCCTTTAATACTATCATGGGCTTCTACAATACAAGCGCTCGTGGCCCCGCGGACTCAGTGTTCTGTAAACGATCACTGCAGTAAGCAACTTTCACTATGGCCGGTCCTTGGATGGGTGACCATCCATGTGATCACTTTGTGACATTTATTTGAGCGTTTCCGTGCTTTGGAAGGCACGTTAAGCCGTTGGTCCCGGTTGCCAGTAAAATGGCAGTCGTTAAGCTAAGTTGAAGGCTTTATTTCAACAGCAGGCAGTCACAACCTGCGCCTGTCCATTTAAACACGGCAATACGGCTCACCACCTATTACGTGGGACAAATTATACAAAGGTGAAATGTGGGCATATAATATGCCTCTGCCTACCCCTTCGGGGATAAAGGCGTGATCATATGTATGTATGTACTACAATACATAAAATGCAGGGCAGCACTGTGGATCACGCAGTCGTATACTTAGGTGCGAAACTGTTTGAAGAAGGTCAAGCCTACGTGGCTCTTAGTAGAGTAAGATCTTTGCAGGGACTACGTATAGAGAAGTTGGACTGCAATAAACTAACGGGCAAGAAACCTTGTAATAATGAAGCACTAAATGAATTAAACAGAATGCGAAATAAAAACTAAAAACTAGAAAATAAAAATAGGTAAAAAAACTTTTTAAGTTAAACGGTTTTATGTTAAACATACATTGCAATGTTTAAGATAAATGTACTAAAAACCAAAAAATAATAAAATAGATACAGTCGTGGGAATTATAAACATATGCATAGACTAGACTAAAATAAAACCGTGGGGCACGTCAATTGTCTACAAATTATCGACTTAATGTGCGATAGAAGAATCGTTTAATTCGTCGTTAGGCAGTTGGCCCGCAGACGGTGAGGAAATTACTCACTATTTTCTTGCTCATGGAAATTCCAATAGTTATACACTCCATGTAAATAAAAGAAATGTTTCAACTAGTTTATCGTTGGACATTCACACTGCTGGCTGGCGAGGAATCGTTTCACTGCTCGTAGTTTGTCTTTAATCGACAAAACATATGATAAAAGTACTACTCGCTCACCACTATGAAACCGCGAAAACTCGCTTATAATCGAGCTTGCTAGCTTGTTTCCACATTCTAGCCGTACTTATCACACGCCCATCGTTATCGGTTGAACAACTGCCTAATTATAGTGTAACATTGCAAAATAAACATTTTAATCAACGATTGTAGACAATTGACGTGCCCCACGGTTTTATTTTAGTCTAGTCTATGCATATGTTTATAATTCCCACGACTGTATCTATTTTATTATTTTTTGGTTTTTAGTACATTTATCTTAAACATTGCAATGTATGTTTAACATAAAACCGTTTAACTTAAAAAGTTTTTTTACCTATTTTTATTGTACCAATGATGTTTACATTATATGAATGACTACTTTAAAGTACCTAAGTAGGCTAACCATCAGGCTCGCGAATTCAGTTTGGCGAGCCTAATATAAAAAAAAGTGTTTGCTTAAACAGTGGTCGCAGGTATGTTGCCAAAGTAGTGTTACTATTGTAAATCGGCTGCATGGGTGATGAGCATGGGTCATCATATGTAGATGATTCAGTTTCTGCAGTGACCAACGATGAATCAGTTTCTGAAAAATATTGAGTGTTGGTTATTTATATTCAATTATATTTCTTAAATACCAAAGAAGTATTCACTAACTAATTTACACCTACCAAGAAATATTGTAGGTATACTGCACTTTTTTAAAGCAGTCCGTGACCCATGTTTTAATAAACAGTCATCAGTAAAATGTTTTGAACAAAGATAATCTGATGTCTTCGGAGTCCAATTGATAAGCTTAATTTTTTTAGCCACAGTTTTAAACTGTAATCGGAGGGAAACCTGTAATAAAAGGAACATTTAAATATTATGAACAAGAGTAAATAATTTAATTATTAACAAAAAATAGTCTCACTAAGTGCTATAATTCAATGTTAGTGCTAGAAAGTTATATTTCACACGCTAGTTAGTTACTGTTTCGATTATCTACTACAATTTTCAGTGTTTATTAATAATTAAAAGTACTTGACCGTAATTCGAAGCTTATATAATGAGATAGGCATATCCGTTACCCGTAGGCTTATCTTACTCATGTTTGATGACGTATTTCCGTCGACTCAGCAGGCTGGTGGCGCCATCTGTGAACTTATAAAGGTAGAACTGCGCCATTTTGTTCTCATTGGCGTTTTGATTCCCGTAGCAAAAGGTTACAGCAGGAATACCTGCTAGTGCATTTATATTTTTTAGTTACTAGTTATATACCTAGTAAAGTTATAAAAAGTGACTTGGGATGAAGTAAGTGAATTTACAGAAATAATTATTTAACGGCTTTGCCGTTCGTTTGAATATACAGTGAATCTAAAACAAGTGACTTGTGATTGAAGTAAGTGAACCTACAGACATATTTAACGGTTTGACCGTTCGTTTAAGTCTCAGGTATGTTTTTACTTCATATTTTTACGATCACATATGAGTGTGATACGTTATAACGTGAAATAACCTATTATTTTAAAATAGCACGTAAACCTTTCGAGGTTGCAGTTTCTTTTATTTATTATCTTTAGTTACAGCTAATATCAAACTGATTTTATAGATTGTATTCATAGGTACTAATACTTTTTTTTTAGATATTATTTGCTTCGTGTATGTACAGCGTAAGTACCGCCGAATATAGAAAATATTTTCAAAATGTTTTTATATCTACCCACATAAAGGCACATTAATTACTAGATGTTCCTATACATGTAAAAATATGGCCTATTATGGGTAAAATCGTAATCATCCCAAGTTTCTGAATACGTACGAGTGTGTCAAAGTAATAACTAAATGTTCACCATGAAAGTAGTACTTAAATTTTAGGTACCTAACATAATACTATTTCTTTTAGTTTGGTTTCTTGATAGAAATGAATCCTCCATCCTTAAAGTGAGCTAATTCCAAGTGGAGTATTTCAGAAGCGCGCTCTGAGCTCCAGTTACTGTATTAGGTACGTCAAAATAGCTACAGTTCCAGCTCATTTAGCTCGAACTTCAAATAAGGGCGATCGCGACGCCACGTGCATTGTCGTAAGTGGAGTAAAAGAAGCCGACTTCCACTAAACCAGATAAGGATGATGGAAATAGGTAAGTTATTTCTCATTTACCTAACACTGGTCCTGACCAAGTGTAAATTTCTTCACAGATCAGAGGTTAATTTACGAGGATGATAGAAACAATTATCCTTGCTTCGTATTTTATATAGGGACAGCATTAAAAGAGATGTCGGTTACCCAAGATCCTAAGACACAGTATAACCTAAGAGGTTGATAGACACGTTTTGGCGACAAATTGCCTAGATAAGATAATATGCTGATACCCACCATTGTAAAATTATAGTCCTGGGTTCGTCAACCGAAACAAAAACGGGGAGATCCGACAATTCGAATCCCTGCTACATTTTTAAAAAGCTGACAAGGCTCTTTCTGCCAAAAGGCTTTTGCTGCCAAAACCTTTTGTATTTTTTAAACAAAGAGAATCTTTTGAAAAACTTAAGTTTCTTCGAAAATATTAATGACAAAATTGAAAACCTACTTTAATAATAGGATTTACATAAATCTTTTATCAATTTATTACAAATGGCCTGCGGCCATAGATCTGATTTCATATAATTATTCTCAGAATTGTCAAATCTTAAAAATGAACCTTGATAAAATATCGCCTTCAAACACATACATTTTCGAGGCTGAAGCCTTTTCAACGGCACTCGGGAAGGCATGCATTTTGGTCTTCGATCTCCAAAAAGGATGACCCCGAAAAAAGTTCATCCAAATCATTACGCCAGCCTTCGAGAGGATCAGGCGTCAAGATCAGATCTCCATCGAATGGAGCCCAGATTCCGTTGTACCAGGAGCCCTTTTAGGCCTGTATTACAGTTACCACTCTCGAGGGGTGTGTACAATATCTATAATAATTGGGCATACGACAGTAAATGTCCCTTCAATTAAGAAATTTCTGAGATTTAGGCTCTAAAAGAGACTGAGAAGTTTAACATCCTCTGCTCATACCAGCAAAGGAAACACTAACCAGTTACCACCCTCGAGGGGTATGTACAATATTGTGTATCTATAATAATTGGGTATACGATAGTAACCAGGCGTACGATAACATACTAAGTAACCATGCAAGGATGTCCCTTCAATTACGAAATTTCCAAACTCGAGGCTCTCAAAGAGACGAGGCGAGGTCTAACATCCTCTGCCCACACCAGCAAAGGAAACACTAAATGATATGACCCTGTCATTCTATGTCGGTCAGTTAACTCTGTACAAAATACGTTGGTAAGGAACGAGAGTACCAAAAAGTTTTAAATTTATAAAAGGGTACCGCATTCCCTTTATCCAGAAACTCCAATCCGTCCTGCACGGTATTCGAGAGGACGCAGGTTCGAATCCTGCTCAAAACTGATAACCTTCCCACATTTAAATTTACACCGAACTCTGTTCAAGTCCCGTCCTGACAAAGTTGTTAATTTTCACTTTGTGTTAAAATGCTATGGAAAACTTGACTAAGGTGGAATACTAATTGCTTTAAATACTTAAGAATCCATACAACGAACTCTTTTTAAAAAGGTTTCCTTTTTAACTGAAATGACCACATTGTGCAATGGTTCAAAAGATGAATGCTTAAGGCACTCTAAAACTAGTTCCTTTGTCACCATGTTTGGTTTCTCCACTTTTCCTAATTTCAAATAGCGATGGGTCATCCGCCCAGAATTCAGTTTTAGGACATTGTACGCCTTTGTGAAGCCAGAATAATTCTATCTTTCAGCATGTTCCGTTTACCAGATTTCCTCCAACCTCGAGATTGGATGTGCAAAATACATCTCAGTCAAGCTTATTTTCATGGTAAAGCTGATGTAGTGTACATTATTCTTTCTCAGAGCACATTCTTGTCTTCCGCTCGGGTAAACCGCACCCAAAACATTTTCGTTTCTCACCAGATGGTGACCCAGATGGGTGCCTCGATTTCTATAGAATAAGAGTATTCAAATACTCGTCTACCTACACAAAATCTCATTTTGCGCATCAAAATCCTGTTACTCTTCACAAACACGTACAAATAGCCTTGAAAACTCTTCAAACCCAGGGATGGTTATACAATTGGGAGAAAACAATAATAGGTTCCCAAAGAAACCTCTCATATCGTTATGCGATAGACATAGAACTACCTGAAAGTCTAATACCAAAAGAAAAGATATTAGACATAAAAGGAAGATTTATTTAATTCCAAATCAAAGAACCTTAGTTCTTTTAAAGAAAATTCAAACTTGGTGGGTCTTTTGAATTTTTACCACTTTCGCAGTGCCTAGAGGTAACTTTACCTCAGCGTCACATTCGGTCAATCCCCTAACCGACAACCCACTGAAGAAAATAGTAGTGCACGGAGTGGTACAAGTGGAACTCCAATAGTGGGTCCGCAATTACCGGTTCTCGACAATTTTACAAGCTTTCCATCCGAGATGATTTCTTACCACGGACGCGTCAGATTTCGCTTGGGAGCCCAGCTAGAAAACATTTCTCTAACAGGCTCGAGGGCCCAGAATAACAAAGAATCATATACCGGTACTGTGTTACAGTCTGTACTCATTCAAAGCAGTTGTAGTCCATCCCCCTAGAGGAACGAGACCAAATCAATTGCCTTGACGAACTTAACTCGTCAGCTTGCGTGTAATGGTCCGACATCAAATTGACTTCACCATACACTGCATTCCGAGCCGATACCATATGTATCAGCTCCTCCGGGTATTTTTTGTGAGCATCCTGCTTCAAACACCATTAAGGCAAGATTGCCTACAAACAATATTCCTATTATGAAATGAAGAACACTACATGATAGGCCTGTTTGTAATGTGTGGATATTACTTCCACCACCATTTTTAATACCCAAGATGCTGTCACACCTTAATCGGTCAACAGGAGTGTTTGTGGTGCTGCGATGGCACAAGGTAATAATAGAGGGCAGATCTCAAAGCGAGAGCTCTGTAAGCTCCATTCGTTCTGCAGAACCTGCAAAAGAACCTAATAAACATTATTTCTTTCCTTCTAATATGTTTATTACACCTCGACAGGTCTCCCACCACCTCGCATAGAGAATCTGTGGAAATGGGGGGGGGGGGGGGAAGAGGTAAATAACAGATATAAAATCAAAAACTTCTACTATTGAGCTCCTTGAGACCTACTTTTTAAGATACTTATAAATTTTACAGTTTTAACCGACTTACATTTTATTCATGGTTATTATATAATACGATTCTGTTACATAAATCTGTTGTTGCTGTTCTTGATAATATAGAAACCGTTAGTCAACTTTACATAGTTCGCATATTTTGGTTAAACATATCTTGGTCGATCTCTTTAAAAAATGTAAAGAAAGTTAAGTCACATATTTATTGATATTGGGATGATGACTTAATTCAATATTACCAAGTATTGATACACAGAGAACATTTTTCAGGTTTCTCGTCATAGTGATTTTATGCTTAGGTCGCCGCAACCACGATCTAACTTTGCTCGATTGTATTAACTCACGTCATAGGTACTACTTTTAGGCCCGAATCAAGAGTCCGAAACTGATCATTTTCATTTCAGACAATCTGGTTGGAAAACTATTGTAAACAAAGATAACACCTACGACTAATCAATTGAATCCTTTATTCTAGATAGAAATAAGGATATCAGAGTAACCGATATGAGACTACACAGTCAAATAGTTTATTTCTGACTGTTAGAGGTTCTCCAACTATTCTAGCCCCGGCACTACCCGGTCAACAGCAGCTTCTAAGAATTGGTGGTGGTGGTAAGATCAAATTAATCCTTAACACGAGGTAATTGACGATGGGTTTCAAAAAATTTTATCGTCGAGTAATAATGTCAGCTACTACCACCAATCAAATATAATAATAATTCGCAATTATTTAATCCTGTCAATAGAAGGAATACTTACTACTCCTTAAATAAGATTCCTTATTTCGTCTGTTTAAGATTACATATTTATGAAGTTGTTCAAGATGGTAAAGATTATAAATCTAGATACCATACATATAACATTCTATAATATTATTTTCCTAAAAATAAATTAGAATCACATTGGCGTTTCCGTCACTCACCAGGCAAAAACAAACATTTCTCATTATATAAGCTTCGAATTACGGTCAAGTACTTTTAATAGCGGCGTTTTCCCTGAAAGAAAACGCATATTAAAATACTTACCTAATTCGAAGCTTACTTTTTAAATCTGCCTGGTGAATAAAAGCCAATAAGAACAAAATGGCGCAGTTCTACCTTTATAAGTTCACAGAGTGCGCCACCAGCCTGCTGAGTCGACGGAAATACGTCATCAAACATGAGTAAGATAAGCCTACGGGTAACGGATATGCCTATCTCATTATATAAGCTTCGAATTAGGTAAGTATTTTAATATGCGTTTTCTTTCAGGGAAAACGCCGCTATTTTAATATGTTCATTAAATTATTAAAGAACTTTTACCATGCCCCTTGTTTTTTAAACTACGAATTTTGGCATTGGACAGAAAATTATCGATATACATTTTGACATCCCTATTAATCATTATAGGTTATAAAAATATTCGTAAAATCCCCGAAACTCGAAGGGTATTCGCTTATGATAGTAAAAAAAACCTAAATTATGGTTTTATAATAATTAGATTCTTAGATTTACTTACTTGTGAAAAGAGACGCCACAGCCCTTCTCGTATCTTGTTTTACAATATACACACGATCTCATGCTAAATATCTACTTAATTACACTATGAACTAAATTTAAACATCAAAACACTTCAAATTTATACCAATCACAGTAATAACTTAAAAATATTCGAAATTTCACACATAAACTCCTTCTGAAATAAACAAACAACGGCCATTTGCATACTAATTTAGTTCTCAGTGCACTCAACAGAGGCGCTTTGAATCGGAACAAAAAAGTAGCTGTCATTTTGTATGGAATAGCCAGTCCAGCGATTATTATTACAGGTCAGTGAAGCGTTGTCATTTATGTTATGGTTTTACTTCAGACTTCAAAGTGATGATTTTACTACAAAGTCATAAAGTTAAATAAAAAGCGCTATTTTGGTATAATATTAACCTAATATGCTATACGGAAGTATAATTGGTAATTTATTCAAATTATGTGTGACAAAAATACATTTGTGAAAAGAAGAAGAAAATTCTAAGATGGTTAGCCAGAAATAATGAAAGACCACGCTTCAGGTAGTCTCCACTGGTCAATAAAATAACACCGCATGTTACCATCTACGCTCAATCCTTACGACAAAGATTGTCAGCAGACTAATCATGGAAGGCATGAACTTTATTCTACATATAGTGCTGACTACATTCTGTCAGGAACAGATTCACTAAGTCTTTGTAAAATACGGGAATGGCCTCTACGAAGACTACATTCGACAGGACTGAAAAGAGCCATTACAATGAACATGAACGCTCAGCTGATGAAATTTACATTGTTATTACGTTACCAGGTCTTGATTGGACCATCTATATTAGGAGGACAAAGCCTACAGTAGTTCGATTTGTCCAAACGTCGTAGGCTGGGACTACCTGAAGAAGGAACTAAGTTACGATGTTCATTGCTTAGAAGAGAAGTTGTGTCAAGTAGTAGTTTAGCAATTGAATTAAGAAATGTATTTAATAAATAAATTTACTTGGCTCATATATTATGCATTATGAATTTGTGAATCAGAAATCTATCTAACTAGATATTATTATAAATGCGAATGTTTGTGAGTGTGGATGTTTGTTACTCTTGTACGCTGTAACGGCTGAACGGATCTAGCTGAAATTTGGTGCCTACAGAGATATGTTATAGTCAACAATATACAGGCGAAGCTGCGGGCATCAGCTAGTAAATAATTAAATGAATAATTAAATAAATGTTTGTGGAAATTCTCACACAACATCATCTAGCCCAAATTAAGTTAATTATAAGCTTGTGCTTTGGAATCTAGACGACTGATGGACTTACTTAAATATTTCTAAATATATACATATTATAAATAGAAAACACCCAAACTCCGAAACAAACATTTGTGGATTACCTACACAAATATGTATTTGGACCGACTCGGGAATCAAACCCGGAACCTCAGCGAATGCGCCTCCGAAGGAGTGGTTCCGTTAATCCACCCCAAAAAATCCACCCAATGGGGTGGATAACCGGAATTACATGTTATGGTATGTCCGGAATTCCACCCAAGGGGTGGATTTCCAGATCTATTCATGATAAATAAAAAAGATCAAAAAAAAAAACAAAAGATCGAAAAAACAAATGAAGATCGGCAAAATAAATGAAGATCGTCAAAACAAATGACGCTTGGATAAAAAAATGAGGTTCGAAAATACCAATGAAGATCGGCAAAACAAATGAAGATCGTCAAAACAAATGACGGTCAAATAAACAAATGACGATCGGAAAACAAATGAAGATCGGCAAATAATCTAGCTGCGTTTGCTATTGAAAAAAATAGGTGCCAGCAATTCTCGATCTTATGAACATGCATAATATTTATTTATTTTTTACATAGTCATGATCAGTGATGTCTGTTAACGCCTAAAAGAACATTTTTAGAGAAGTGTCATCAAGGTCGAGATTTGCTTGCACCTATTTTTTTGAATGGCACACGTATCTAGATTACAAAAAATGGCTGCAAGTAATTTTTGACCCTCAAAAATCAACAAGACTGAAAGCTCAAAAGTCAGAACTCAGAACTCAAAACCCAAAACACAAAACTCAAAGCTCATACTTAGGTCTTTTGTTTTATTAATTTGCATATGTTTTATCGGTTTTCATTTGTTTTTCGATCTTCATTTATTTTGATGATCTTCATTTGTTTTTTCGATCGTCATTTGTTTATCTGACCGTCATTTATTTGGTCGATCTTCATTTGTGTATCCGACTGTCATTTGTTTAACGATCTTCATTTATTTTGATGAACTTCATTTGTTTTTTCTATCGTCATTTGTTTATCTGACCGTCATTTATTTTGTCGATCTTCATTTGTTTTTTCGATCGTCATTTGTTTATTCGACCGTAATTTGTTTTGTCGATCTTCATTTATTTTGTCAATCTTCATTTGATTTTCGATCGTCATTTGTTTATCCGACCGTCATTTGTTTTGACGATCTTCATTTGTTTCTTTTGATTCATTTGTTTTGCTGATCTCCATGTGTTTTGTCCATCTTCGAAATCCACCCATTTCATGGGTGGATTAACGGACTAATTGGATTAATAATATATAATTCCGGAAATCCACCCAAGGGGTGGATTTTTATGGGTGGATTAACGGACTAATCCCTCCGAAGCTGTCATTAACCGTTCGCGAATTTGAAAGCCTGATGGACGAATTGTAGAATTTCAACTGCATAGTCTGCGGTTAATCAAAGCTTGCTCCTGTTTATTTTTACAGAGCAATAGGTTCGGCAGTGCGAATGTGAAGTAGTGCGTGTAGTACCGAAAGTGATTAATAAATATAAATAAATAAATATTCTTGGACACTTCACACAACGCTGTCTGATCCCAAAGTAAGCTAGGAATAACCTGCTTGTGTTATGGGTATCAGACCACGGATATTATTACTTATATACTTTTAAATACATATATATTATACATAGAAACACCCAGACTCTTGAGACAAACATTTATGGGTCACACAAATATTTGTCTCCGGTGGGAATCGAACCCACGACCTCCAGCACCGCAGGCGGTATCACTACCGACTGCGCCACAGAGGCAGTCAAATTATTATTAACTGCTAGTTATATAACTAGCTAGGTTTAGGAAGTACGTACTCCTTTTATCGTATACGAGTACAGCGTATACATCAGTTTTTCTTACTATCACTTACCTACTCTTAGTGGCAAAGGCCCCGCGCCATAGAAAACCATTTTTATCGACTAAGAAGACATATTTTGCAATTTAGATCAAGTGATTGAACGGCAAGTTTGAATGGCAATTAGATAGAGTTATGATAATGTATGAAGTCCCAACAAATACGTTTTTTTTAAAACTTGCAAATCTCATAACGGAGATTATACATGAAGCGAGTGACGCCGCGGGTATAAGCTCGTTTAGATATAATATGTTTTGTAGCCAAAATGTTGCTCGTCAAAAACTATTTGGCATAGTTTTGCTAATGCAAGCAATTCAGGAGTGGAAACAGCTGTAAGCCGTTCTCCGACCCGAGCTTACTTTTATTAAATGTATTGATGATTAATGATAGTTCTAGAAGGATTCGGGATGGCCGAGGGGTCTCCGTAAAGGTCATTTGCCTTTAGATATTAGGTCAAAAAAAGTTTGGGAGCAGGTAAATTATTTTCTTCGGTCAATGGCTCCGAGCTAGTACAAAATTGTATTGCAATTATGTATCGAGTATGTTTTGAAGAAGGGCGAATCGGTTAGTAGTGATTATGTACCTTATAATACAGCTATTTTATGAGAAAATAATATGGAATAAGTAGTGGGTAGACACAATAATAAAATTCTTCTTAGTTGTGCTCGGTTCATTTTTTTTATAGTTATTGTAAAAACGGGCAATCCCTACAAAATCTACATATTCATAGGAAATCCTTCCGAGCTGGACCGGAACTGTCAGCCGTTGGCATTTGTGGTTTTAGCTGGTAGGAGTCAAGCATAGAAGACTTGTAGGATTTCAACACTTAAGATTAATGCATATAATCACCCCCCTTTTTTTTAACGTGAGGGAAAATTCGGACACCTACCGACTAAAAAACCTCACGTAACGCCCAACAGCCTACGGTTGGGAGACCCGGGTAAGCTCTCGAAAGGATAAATAAAAAATAATAATAATAAAGTCTTCTTTATTTCTTTATTTTATTTATTTCTTTGTTTTTAAATTTTTTTTAGGATGTCCCAGGACTCCCAACAGACCTACGGCTAACACTGCGGCCTCGCCTAGGAGGTAGTTCGGGTACTATCCCGGCGTGGCGCAGGCCTTTGGCCCCGCTCCAGCGCCTCCTTGCGCCATCTAAATGTGTGTGTGAGTGACGCAAGGGCTCTCGCTTCCAGGTCCCTTGGAGGGGTCCCGGCTAGGAGACATGCCGCCTCATCTGAGATCGTGCGGTATCCCCTTATCGCCCTGACGGCCATCGCCCTCTGCGGGCTCAGCAATCTAGCCACATTGCTGGCCGTCAGGGTTTCCACCCATGCATATAATCACCCTTAGGAATAGGCAATCAATACAAAATACGTCCACATTTTACCAGATATATTAGTCCTATTTAGGTTATGAGGTTTTATGGGTTATCTTTAGGAATACCAATATGCAAGTCAGCCATCTTAGTGCATAACAATAGACGTGGTATAATTCTTAGCCAGGTATAAAAATAGATGTCTCTTGACGTCAGTGTTCAATAACCTATACGAGTTTGATTGGCTTTTCTTGCGTGTGTGGGAGTGACTATGAAAAGACCAAAACGTTTTCGATACAATAATAAAAATACAAAAGTTTAATAAGAGGAGGAAAGAATAACGTAGGATGATATTTGATTTCTTTTTGTCGTTATTTTTATACTCATATGCGAAAATAACTCTGTCCGTATGTTACACTGTCACATCCCAATCGGTAAACTGATTTTATGCAGTTTAGTAGAGATAGAATTTAGAAAAAACCATTGGCTACGTTTTATGGCGGGAAACTTCACCAACTGGGTTGATATACTTGATATTTTATGTTGACAATAGCTAGTACCTACCTAGTTATTAGGTGCTTACACATCAAATTGGCGTTTTTCGTACTGGCCACTCTAATTACGATTTTCTCCTCTTTGGTAAGGAATTCCAAATTCAAATTTTCCCAGCTATTTACTCATGTATTTATCCTTCGATGACCGTCATTCATTTGTTTTTTTCTTCTGTTTTTTTCTGTTTGCGTCACTCATTTTACAAAATGGAAAACTTAAAATATCGCATTATTTACGAGTACGAGTTCCGCCGTGGCACTAGTGCTGCGGAAACGACTAGAAGGGTGAATGATGTTCGTTTTTGGTTCCAACGTTTTCGTTCAGGAAATGTCGACCTGCAGAACAAGCCCCGTGGACGGCCTGAGACTCAAGTTGATAATGAAGTATTGAAGGCTATTGTGGAAGCGGATCCATCGCAAACCACGTCCGAGTTAGCTGCAGGCTGCGGTGTTAGTGATAAAACTGTTTTAATTCACTTGAAGCAAATTGGGAAGATTAAAAAGCTTGAAAGGTGGGTACCTCACGAATTGACTGAAGCAAACCGGCAAAAGCGCGTCGACTGCTGCGTTACATTACTGAACCGGCACTATAATGAAGGTATTTTAAACCGAATCATTACCTGTGACGAAAAATGGATTCTTTACGATAATCGAAAGCGCTCAGCGCAATGGTTGGATCCTGGCCAGCCAGCCAAATCCTGCCCCAAGCGAAAATTAACCCCAAAAAAGTTACTTGTAAGCGTTTGGTGGACTAGTGCCGGTATTGTTCATTACAGTTTTCTCAAATCTGGCCAGACTATTACGGCTGATGTCTATTGTCAGCAATTGCAAACCATGATGGAAAAGCTAGCGGCTAAACAACCTAGGCTGGTCAATCGCTCCACGCCACTGCTGCTTCACGACAACGCTAGACCACACACTGCACAACAGACGGCTACCAAATTAGAAGAGCTTCAATTGGAATGTCTAAAACATCCTCCGTACTCCCCGGATCTTGCTCCAACAGATTACCATTTTTTTCGAAATTTGGACAACTTCTTGCAAGGGAAAAAATTCAACTCTGATGGGGCAGTCCAAATCGCCTTCACAGATTTTATTGATTCCCGTCCGACTGGTTTTTTTAGTAAAGGGATCAATGAACTACCTATGAGATGGCAAAAATGCATAGAAAACAATGGTTCATACTTTGATTAATTAAATATATTATATTTAAAAATATTCGACTTTTTGTTCCTCCTATACAAAACGCCAATTTCATATGTAAGCACCTAATATTTTATGCTCCTTATAACTTTATCTATAGTGAAAAGTTATCATTTTTCGCAGATCTTCGATTAACTTGGGTGAAAAATTTTTGGAATCATTTTTTATACTGCGCAATCTAGCTGTAAATTTATTAAAATGTTTAATTTTTAATAAAAAAAAATAATAAAAATAATGAGATTGCGGATCACGAGGTCGTGGGTTCGATTCATACCGGAAATAAAAAATTGTGTGATCCATAAACTATCTGGAGAGTCTGGGTGTTTCTAAAAAGTATTTAAGTAACATAAACATCACCGTGTGAATAACACAAACACCGTGGTCCCATGACATAAACAGGTTATGTCCGTACAACCTAGCTTACTTTGAGATCAGATGACGTAGTGTTAAAATGCCCGGTCCTTCAATATTTAAATTTTATTAGCATAAGAGCGTCCATGACCATATCGCAAAAGATAAGTATGTCACCATACATAATTGTTATTATATTTAGAACTTGGTGACGTCATAAGTAGTCCTTGTATTGATAGGTTTTTAAACTAGGTCATGACAATCCAGTGTGTTGCATTGTTCTGAAATATTAAATTTTCTGCAGCATTTTGAGTTCTATTAATAGGTAGGAGGTTCTAACTGTACAGTTCTGATACCCAAGTGGTTCTCATTGACGATGGAGTATTGATCATGGAGGCGTGGCCCAGACCTGCAGTGGCAAGCTCTGACCTAGTTTGCAACCCTCAATGAAATAGGAGGGTGGGTGGTACCATCAAAGCCAAAGAAGGTATCCCAAACTAAATGTATATTCGGTTCATATTTTAATAATAGAATAGCTTATCTTATTAAATTTAATTAAATACTTTTATTTTCAAACTACATCTCTTTGTTAATCTTAGCGATAATTGTTACCAATTAATAATATGTTTATACTATTCAGTCAGATTCAGGGTTGCACTGAACTTACTGTGCAGCACAGAGAGTGCTCCTGGGGTATCCTTCCCAGGGCTTACCCGGGGCTTCCAACCGTAGGCTGTTAGGTAGGATAAGTGTAGTTTTTGGTCGGTAGGACTGGGCCGCTTGTTTTTTTGTTTAACGTGAGGGAAAATTCTCATGGATGTTATGCCGGACTCCTACCGACTAAAAAACCTCACGTCACGCCCAACAGCCTGTGGTTGGGAGCCCCGGGGAACTCCCAACAGGGACTGGGCCGCTTAAATATCCCTAGTAGTACAAGTAAATGTATTAATATATTATTTTTATAAACGTATGTCTAGGTATATGTACTTATATATGTGTAGGTATGTATGTATGTGTATATGTGTATTTGTATATATATGGGTATGTATATATATGTATATGTTGTGTAGGTATGTATGTATGTAGTCTGTATAAATATGCATAATCTCTACACCTAAACTACCCATCTATTATAACATAAATCTTTTCTGTCCATCCTAAGGTTGTCTGGAAGAAATTGCTTTTTAGCGATAAGACCGCCCTTTGTACAATAGTGTATGTTTAATTTTGTAAATAGTTTTTAACGAGGTGTACAAATAAAGTTTTATTCTATTCTATTCTATTCTATTCTAATATGCGTTGAAGGCGCTGTATAAAAACCATAAATCCTTGGAAGCAAAAATATCTGATTCCACTTTCCTTGAGAGGATGTCTCCAAGTCTAAATGTGGAAGAGATCCAGGAGACTACATCACACTATCATTTCTTGGTGAAAAGGAAATGCTTCTTGTATTTTCACGCACGACTAGAAAAGCAAAATAACGATGTTACAGCTTAAAAAAGAAAGTTTTTCAAACTATCGGTTTTGCAAAATTTTGACTTAGGACATTTTATCGAGCATCCAAGGACGCCGGCGTATCCCGGTGCAGCGGTCGAGGTTAGTGACCGCGCGACCTAGTTTCCGCGTTGACGTCACAGCTACGCCTCCATGACGTCATGCATGAGCCTCCGCAAGCCCATTCAAAACTAGATCACAGGCCGCAGCGTGCACTCCCCCACCCTCTCAGATACAGTAAATTATCTACGAGGTCATAGCTGTTCCCGCTCTACCCGCGGAGGTCATTTCACTCGGCATACGTTCTATTTATAACCTGTGGACAGCTTTGAGGTCATAGCCGTAGATATTTTCGTGAAAAAAATAATAATTAGGTTAATTACTAGAATTGAAAAATAACGAAACCAAATTTGTGATTAATATCAAAAAATAATATATATATAAACGTGGGGTAGGACAGAACGTCCACTGGCAAGATGAACCGACGACCGAAGGTCGCAGGCGGGAACTGGATGCGATAATCGCAGGGCCGTGTGTTGTGGCGTCAATTGGGAGAAGTCTAAGTCCAGCAGTGGAGTGCTATAGGCTGATTTGATTGATTGATTGAAATATCAAAAAAATAAAATACTACGGCTAATAACGTATTACGTGGGACAAATTATAAAAAGGTGAAATGTGGATATATTATGCCTCTGCCTATCCCTTCGGGGATAAAGGCGTGATGATGAACATAAAATACTATCAGATGATATGGTCTCGGCTTTCAATGAACAGACCAAATAATAATTGTGTTATTCGCAATTGTTTGTTTGCCAGTTTGGATGGTTTTATGTCTATAAGTTAAGTATTAAAACATAGAGTAATTATGTTTTTAACCGACTTCAAAAAAGGAGGAGGTTCTCAATACGTACGCTATGTTTTTTTTGTATGTATGTTACGCGATAGCGGCGCCAATTACGGGTGGATTTTGATTTTTTTTTGTTTGAAAGTGGTTACTTCTGAAGTGGTCCCATATCCAGGGTATCAGGATCTGATGCTGGGATCCAGCAGAAATCGAGGGCAACCACCGAAAATTGTAGAAAAAACTAGTACCTTTGTTACGTACTACACGACTTCAATATGATATTGAATAAAATCTGGTAAATTAAAATACGTACAACTTTGTGCTAGGTAAATTTTAGTTTTAAGGATTTGTATGAAGTCGGTTCTATTTCAATTTTTTTTTAGTTGTCTGCATTCCATAGCATAAGTTTATAGTAGCTACTAGCTGACCCTCGCACCCCCGCAACTTCGTTTACATCACTTAAGAGAGAGTAATCTGTATGAAAGAGAGGTATTTCTTCATTTGGCTCACAGGATCGTGTAAAACTACCCTGTTTTCTTAAGCATACAAAAATAATAATAAAAAATAAAACAGATTTCAAACAAATCCTGAAAAATAAAATTTACTTAGCACAAAGTAATATGTATTTTGATTTATCAGATTTATATTCAATATCATATTGACGTCGGCGCCTAGTAAACCTCAAAGGTTTAGGTAGGTATTATTAATGGCACAAACTAGGCACAAACTTCAATTTCTTAAGGAACAAAATCTGATAAATCAAAAAACAATTTTATTTTCAGGATTTGTTGAAGTCGGTTTCATTCTTTTATTAAAATTGTTTTTTCATTATTTTGAGAGATGGGTGGACCGAAGAATATATATATATCTATTTAGGTATAAAGTTCTCATCAATACAAATCAATCAAGCCCAAACACAAGGTAACTGCTGTAAATCTTTAAGGGATTTCCTCGACTGCCTTTCGGTTCCACCATCAGATCAACTGCAGACCCTCATTAAATTGTAGTACATTAAAGCACCTAATTTAAAAGTATTCAACAAAAGAAAAAAAAAATGAAATCCGCCTATAATTGGCGGAAATATCGGCGAACATACATAAAAAAAAACATTAAGACGAATATTGAGAACCTCCTCCTTTTTTGAAGTCAGTTTTTTTCTCAAAGATCGTAAGATTGTAGAACAATTCAGTCCCGAATTATTTCACTAATTTTACTAATATTTCATTAATAATTAAGCTCTTTAATGATAAAGAAAACACACCACTTTAGATAAACGCTCACATTTAATGGTACCCTTGAGTTCCAGGTATAGCGAACGTTAATATGTTTATAAATTCTGCACTACAAAACCCAAAAAATCTATCATCCTCACTACTAAATTAACCGTGTAGAACATTAATTGGGCTTAAAAATATACCTTCCTCGGATCAAAAGCTCAGATTGTGCCTACTGCGTGATACTTATTCGGAATACTGACAGACAGACGAAAAATTTGACATTATCGATTATAAAATGACTTCTACCAACTGAAATACCTCACGTATCCTGCCCACAGCTTACGGTTGAAAGCCCCGGGTAAGCGTTCGGAAGGATACCTCAGGACTCTCAACAGACCTATGGCAATCACAGCAGCCTCACCTAGGGGAGGGGGGTTTTCGGTTGCCATACCGCATCCGCATCTTTGGGTGGTTTTTCGGGTGCTATCCCGCTTCATAGGGGGGGCGTGAACGAATCCCTCACGTCACGCTGTCATCTAGGGCCTGCTTCTGTTAGCATGGTGGGCAGACCCCTAACCGTCCTCAGGCCCCCGGTCGTGGAGGCCGATAGTCTTGGGGCGAAGACACGTCGGCGAGGCGCCCCCGCCACTGATTGCGGAACTCGGGTGAGAGGGTTCTCTCCCGCCCCCACCAGCTGTCTCCTTCACGAGCATGACCTGGTCGCAGTCATGCTCGTGAAGTCCCTTACTCCCGCTAGAGATTATGGCTCGTACCAGGTTCTCCAGCGAGAGAGTGTCCACGTCCAGACCTGCCACGAGGACCTGGCGCTGTTGCGTCCACGCCGTGTTTTAAAATGACTTACAAACTTAGGGGTCGTCCATTAATCGCGTGAGGTTTTTTTGGGTATTTTTTGGACCCCCCCTCCCCCCTGGTGATATTTGGTGAGGTTTCAGATAACCCCTCCCCCCCTGGGCCGAATCACGTGTATTTTAGTAACTACAAAGTTTTTTTTTTTTTAATTTTAATTATTATAATCTATCCATACTTCTAAACGAATGCTAGCTAAAAGTGGAATTCGTTTGCGTCACACAATAGAGAGAGAGAGATATTAATTAATATTTTAATATATTTCCCGTTGCATTTATTCCCGTCGTGTTGCTATATAATATTTATTATTTTGGAGCTAAAAAAGAAGGTGTCAGTTTGTCCAGCTTAAAATCTTACGTTGGTTTGATCGCAGTTGGCTAAATAGAAGCGAAGTTATGAACAAAATTAAAATAATCAGGGATAATTTCCATGCGGTCATTGTGGTTTTGGTCACGACTATCGATATCCACGTGGACTGAGCTGCGTTTTTTTTTTGTTACGGGGGGAATGCGGTTTGGCACCATCATCCTAGCTACGGGAGCAGCCGGGACGGTGTGTGGGGCTCCCGGTCCAGAAAAGGGACCGTCCTACCCACTAAACCCCGCGGTGTCCCTCCTCATCCTACAGCCGGCATGAATATCCAAAGATCATTCACGTCGGCCCGGCCCGGCCGGGGGCTCCTAACACTTCAGGGATTCTCGCCCGCATCGCACCGCTCTTGAGCGCTTATCTGGAAGCAGAGAGGGTATAGAGCGGTGAGCGGGTGGGCTCTGGAGGCATCTCCGGAACAAGGAGAGGGGCCTTCCCCCAAATTATCATCGGTGGACGGGGTCATAGCTGCGTGCATAGGCTAGTCTAAATTATATAACTTATAATAAAGCTATAGAGAGTCGAATATATTTGGTAATTATATTCCAAGATTTTTTTACTGGACATTCTATCTATACAACTTCCATTACATCCGATACTGAAGCTAAAATAGTTTTTTTTGTATGTATCACGCCAAAACTATAGATAGTACCTACCATTTTAAATAATACTGACATAATTTGAGATTATTATTGATCGGATTGATATTCTGCGCGGTTCCTTTGGGAGACATGATAAAACAAAATAATTTTTGTGTTGTATGATCAACGCATAGGTAATTCGATTTCAATTAATTTCTGATGTAAGAAAGGAATTAAGTGCTTTATGAATTATTCTATACAAGTTTTAAGGTTGTAGGTGTTGTTGTTCAGAAATTACAGTGATCTCAAATTCAGGGTTGTAAAGTTGCTGTTCGAAATAAATACACGTGATTCCTCGCTACACCCCCCACCCCCCATGGTGATGTTTCGTGATTTTTGTCAGACCCCCTCCCCCCCCTTTCGGGCCTCACGTGATTAATGGACGACCCCTTAACTACAAATAATAAACTTAATTATTAGCAGGGGTTTACAAAATAGCTAAATGTAGGTATCCATAGCTTGTTCCTGCCTGCAAATATTATATTAAAGACAATGTGTGTACATCATCTTTCAATTTCTAGTAAATACAAACAATATTCAATGATGTGAATTGCCCAATGATTTCACAACTCCCGCGGCCTCGGCCTCCCGTGCGCCGACGTGAGGTCAGATGGCATCAAGGCGTAGGGTGGTACCCCGGCAATTACAGCTAAGTCAGAAGGACATACATTACGTACGTCATTCTAGTTTATTTTAATGAATTTACATTGCGCCCACGGTTTCACTCGCGTTCTGTAAACCGCATTAAGATTTTTACATAAAACTAGAAAAAATGCAGTAAATTTTGGGAGTCCCCATTCTCAGATCTGAAACTCAAAATTTTTTTTTCGTCAATCCCATACGTGTGTGGTATTTATAGATATGTCTACAAAGATGCTATTGAGGTTTCTAACATAATTTTTTTCTAAACTGAATAGTTTGCCCAAGAGACTCTTCCAAAGTGTAAAAATGTGTGCCGCCTCTAACTTCTAAACTAATGGAATGATAAATCTAAAAAAAAATATTTAGTACATTGCCATAAAAACTTCAAACGCAAATTGGTTTGAACAAGATCTAGTAAGTGTTCATTTTGTCCAATCAAAGGCTGTCAGTAAGAGATTGCTTTTTAGCGATATGGCCGCCATTTGTACATATTTGTGATTTTGTTTCTTTGTTAACTGGTTTTACTGGTGTACAATAAAGTTTTACTAACTTACTTACTTACTAAACTGCAATTTTGCCGACTGCATGACTGCCTCTGTGGCGCAGTCGGTAGTGATACCGCCTGCGGCGCTGGAGGTCGATGGTTCGATTCCCACCGGAGACAAATATTTGTGTGACCCATAAATGTTTGTCTCAAGAGTCTGGGTGTTTCTATGTATAATATGTATGTATTTAAATATTTAAAAGTACATAAGTATTAATATCCGTGGTCTTCATACCCATAACACAAGCAGGTTATTTCCCTAGCTTACTTTGGGATCGGATAGCGTTGTGTGAGATGTCCGTGAATATATGAATGAATATTTTCGCTTAGAAAAATCACTACCACAGCGAACGTGTTAAAACACCAGTCAAAGTTCAACGAACTACAAGAACTTTTATATAATATTACTTGCTGCTACGGAACCCTTCATGGGCGAACCCGACTCGCACTTGGCCAGTTTTATTTTTATATTTTTTAACGTGAGAAAAATCCTACAAGGATGCTTTGCCGGACTCCTACCGACTAAAAACCACACGTATCATACCCAACAGCCTACGGCTGGGAGCCCTCGGAAGAATACCTCAGGAGTCCCAACAGTCCGTGCATACCTATTTATAAACTTTCGCATTTATAATATTGGTAGGTTGTATTCATGGTTCCAGAATTTTTTTTACGTGTGGAAACTTTGACAGAATTCACCCCACTCCACTGTAGTTACTGACGTCGAGATATGCATCTAACTGATTCAAATTATAATACTTGCTAGAATAGTTCGATTTGTCACTGAGGTCTTGAAAATTAGTTGTTAAGGATTTGCACTCTACGGTCGTTACCATCCTCAAGTTTTTAAAAAGCTGTCATACCTGAACCTTGGCGAGACGTAGCGAAAAATTCTAAATCTATGGGCGAGACCATAAAAATTTGTTGGTAGGGTGGCCATGTTATAGCTATATGCAGAGTCGTGATGATGAGTATTATATAATTTAAATAAATCTGTATGCTTGACATTTTCCGCACGTTAAGAAAAGGCTACTTTTCTTACGAAGATAAACAAAATTTGACTGCTCTGTAAGCGGCCAGCATCATGTAAATGGCATCCTGTGACTTTTTGTTGACCTATGGCCATAGAGCAACGCAAACTATCTGTAAAGGCGCGGGATGCTCTGTGACCTATGGCCAACTAGAAGTGCCGTTGTACCTCCCCTAATTAGACCTGAACAATATTTCGTATCAAAAAGGCAGGAGAAAATACACTTAAAGACAATTAAATAACAATTAAAGAGAAATAATAGAGGAAATCAAAAGTGAAGCCGCTGGTAAACGCTACTTAAATAAAAGAAAACTTCTGTAAACTTTTATAATAGTAATACTTATCCATAACACAGGCCTTGCAACGCGGATAGTCATACAAAGCTTTTATCCTTGACATAGATAAATCGGGTCATGCCCTTTAGGGGGTATACAGTATAAAGACTACCGGATATCCCAACTAATCCCAAGGCTTACTGAACTATAAAAATATCCCTGTACGCATTTGTTTCACTTTCCTAAATAGCGCCACAGGGAAAAGCGATCGCTTCTAAATCGGTCTACCAACTGTTATTTTTGTAAGATATATTCCGAGGCTTACGACATTTCTGTTCTATTTTTAGTAAGAGTCTAACCTACTAGATTTGCATTACAATTGAACACATCTATGGATTTCATTGAATGGAGCGCTTTCTGGTATGGAAAGTGATAAAAGGTGAAAATTTTGGTTAAGGCTTGGAATATTGCTAACGGCCTTGAGCATACGCGACACGCGTCCTTCAATCAAAGAAATGCAGTTTAAAATAGATTATTTTAGTCGTAATAAGTAAAAAGTCACACTCAAACTAAATGAAAAAATAAAAATTATAGGGTTTTCTTCAGACATTGATGCAAATTATACCTAGTTAAAGGGCATTCATGTAAATAATAATTGCTAATTCTATAATCTTATTACATATTATGTAGTAGCAATATACAATTTATAAAAAAAAAAACTGGTTTGATATACATAAGTACATCTTTTATCAATTTTGTCTACTTTTTTTAACGTGAGGGAAAACCCTTCATGGATGCTATGCCGGACTCCTACCGAATAAAAAACCTCACGTAACGCCCACAGCCTACGGTCGGGAGCTCCGGGTAAGTCTTCAGAAGGATGTCCCAGGACTTCTCCAACAGACCTATGGCTACCACTGCGATTTTGTCTACTTATGCCAACAGAAAATGATTTCATTTGCACCTCTTTTTTATCCTTTTTTTGGCACAGGGGCCTTAATGTACTTTATGACCGTACCTACTTGCTGTACTCAGTGACTTCACACTGACTAAAGGTATGATTCGTGATATGAGTAGTGCTGCCACTGTGATGCTGCGCAGCAGTGCTGCCTGCCGCGCCACAGTGTCTTATAATCGCTCAGTAGCGGTCACTCTCTTCTTTTTATGTTTTATGATGGATAATAGCTAAACTAAGCAGATAGTTAAACTCCAAAATGTTTATCACCCATAGTTTTAGAAAAATTTAAGAAATCGAGAAAAGTCCATAGAAACCATAGAAACCCTTCATCTCCTTTGTTATTCGTATTATTTTCGTTGTTTCATTTTTCCATGATTAAGTTATAGTCGTGGCATCGATTTATAAAAAAAAAATGAACGAATGTTGTCTAGTTTAGCGAGAATATTTTTTTTTGTAAATATTTTATTTATTTTTTTCTAGGGGCATCCCTTGACGGTCGCATTTTTTTTAGATGCCGAATTGATAATTGTGAATAGCACTATTACCACAAAAAAAATTAGACGCTACAAGCCCAGGACAGCTGGGATATTCAGCTCTAAAGTTTTGAGTTAGGGTTGTCTCAAATCTATGGTATAGTTCAGTTGTGGTCCTTAAATTTTTTATGTGTGATGATTATGAATCAAAACAGCCTGTTCTTTTGTATTAATTATATGTTTACGTATATGAAGAGTAAACTACATTTAACTGAAATAATAATAACAGTCCTAAATTTCAATTAAATAAAACGTTTATCAAAAGAAACTAAGTCGTAACGATTTTAATGGTGTATAACCGCAATGGTGTATAATGCAAAACTATTTTAGAGAGAATTTTTATTAAAAAAAATGAACGAATGTTGTCTATTTTAGCGAAAATATATTTTTTTGTAATTATATTATTTATTGTTTTCTAGGGGCATCCCTTGACGGTCGCATTTTTTTAGATGCCGAATTGTTAATTGTGGATAGTACTACTACCAAAAAAAAAATTTGACGCTACAATCCCAGGATAGCTCTGAAATTCAATTTTAAAGTTTTGAGGGGAAAAGGGCTGTCATGTCACTCATTTCTATGGTATAGTTCAGTTTGCCATATCGCAAGAAGATAAGTGTAATATCAATGAATAAATTTGGATTTCTTTTTGATTCCTAACCCATAAAAATATAAAGACCACAACTGAACAATACCATTGACTTGAGATACAACACTAACTCAAATCTTAAAAACTGAATATCGCAGCTGTCCTGTGCTTGTAGCGCGTAACTTTTTTTGTGGTAGTACTCATCAGCGCAATTAACAAAAAAACATTTTTTAAAAATGCGGCCGTCAAGGAATTCCTATGAAAAAAAAAGATATAATTTTAAAAATCTCCCTAAAATAAACAAGTACACTTTTTATATTAATTGTTACCTACAATATCACTAACCCATTCCAAAACTTTCAAGCCATAATTATATCTCAATTGTATCATCATTCTAAATATTATAAATTTCAGACATCAAAATTTTTTGTGACAACCCTATTTCCATAGAAAATTATAAAAAACTTAGAAAAGTCTTATCTCAGCTGTCCTGCATTGAAAAAAATTAAAAAATTATGAGTAGGAAGCTACATAACTGGACATTAGTCAGATAGTGAAAAAAAATGCGACCGTTCACTAGAAAAGTTTTTATATTTATTTTTTTAAAATTTGAAAATGAATTTTTATTTCGTATGCTAGGGCAGGTGCAGACTTGTAATTTCTGCACATCATTACGAATATATTCCTCCATTCATTGCTAATTTTAACCACCATAAATTTTGATTATTTCGAGCAAAATCTGTAAAAATGTTTTTGTCAAAGTTCAATGACCTTTTAAGAAAAGCTTCATAATTTCAAAACTAATTTTTTATCAATTTTTGGTGTGTCATATTATGCTGTACTAAGTTTATATCTATCGTTATTGGCCATACAAAAAGAGTGACCGCCACTGAGCGATTATAAAACACTGTGCGCGCTGATTATGATTTTTTTTTAAACTTCTCGTATGTAATTACAAATCATTTAACAATTACAGTGGTGTGGTTTTTAAACAAGTGAGTTGACATTAAACAACATTCTTTTTAGGGTTCTGTACGCAAAAGGTAAAAACGGGACTATTTATGAGACTTCTCTCTTTGTCTGTCACGAGGCGGTATCTCAAGAACCGTAACTGCTAGATGCCTGAAATTTTCACAGCTGATGTATTTCTGTTGCCGCTATAACAACAAATAATAAATAAAATATTTAAGGGAGCTCCCATACAACAAACAAGATTTTTTTGCGTTTTTGGTACAGAACCCTCCATACCCGAGTCGCACTTGGCCGGTTTATTTAAACAAACTTCGTCTATTAGGTTACATTACCGCCTGCGCCGCCGATGTAGTCACAGATAATCGAACAATTGTTATTTTTGTCGAAATGTCAAAGAGTCGCCTCCCTTCATAGCAGGGTTTATAACATTTATGACGTGCTTGCGTAAGTGGGGCTAGGTCGTGTCGCAACCTTAGTCAGGAAAAACTGTGGTTCACAGTAGCTAGGAGTATGCCCATGACCCAGATACGGTGTTGGATGACGACGCAGGTCACAGGATTAACGAACCGATCATCTATTTGTCATAATCTTTCCACAATTTGCAAGACTGTCATATAATTATATACGACTAGCAGACGTCACGCGGTTTCACCCGCGTAGCTCCCGTTCCCATGGGAATACGGTAATAAAATATAGCCTATGTTCACCGCGAAGAGTGTAGCTTCCCAACAGTAAAAGAATTTTTCAAATCGGTCCAGGTGGCCTACCATAAGCTCTTAAAACAGGCCAATATTAGCCGATAATTGAACGGACGTCTTATTTCGTACCATAAACGCGATGAACAGCAGGCGAGTTAGCGATTGCCGGTCAGACGTCACGTGATTGAGCATTTCAGCGGCTTGGCGTTACCATGAAGTGATTCTTGACCAGTTTACTACCGACAACTGAGCTGCCGCGCTGTCGTATTTAGCAGGCGTACAAAAGTAACTTTAATTGAACTGTTTTCTTTAATTTTACTTGAAAAACTAATGTTGTGATTAATTTGTGTTTACAATATTACACTGATATCATTAATGATTAATCTAAACACTAAATTTCACTGTATTTGCCACTATTTTAGATGTGTGATGAAGATGAAATACCTATTAGATTTTCAGAGGATGATTTTAAAAACTCGAGAAAGAAAACGAGTAATAAATCAAAGGTTGTCTAAAAACTGTGGACTTACTTGAGTTGTGCAAAAAGAAAAACATTTTATTCCATAATGTAAGTACACACAATGTCACAATGAATTACGTACGGATGCGACCGGCACTAACTATGATGATTGTACACAAACAATAAAGCTTTAGGGGCTAGAGAATTTAAATAACAAGGTACACCATAACTTCACAAAAATAATCCACGGTTTTAAACAAACTCCGTCGTACATTCCAATCGTCAATATAATATAAGTCAAAATGTCGTTCAAGAATAGTTGATAACACTTGATTAGGTAAGTACTTTTCTAGTTAAACAAACACATTGCAATATGCGTGCGCGATAAGTTGAGACACGCTTGGGAAGAGTTTCTTACCTAGTGTGAATCAACGTATCACGCGCGGGTAGTACAGTTTATAATAATCCGAGTGCCACGGCTCGCCTGCTGGAGTCTAATTACGCGTGTCAGAATTCGATACTTTACAGCTCAACCGAAAAGACGTCATGGTACGAATGTAAAACCTGCCAGGTTACGTGTCGAGTTCAGCTGCTCTGCGCTTGGCAGTTTTAGGAAAAGTTTAATGTGAAAAACATCTTGTAATTTCAACTACAAACTTAATTACCGTGCTTTAATATGAAGTACGTTATGAAAACGTGGAAATGTGCCAAGAAAGCACGTGTACTCGTATTACTGCCGCAACGTGGTCGACAATATTGTGCGACCTGGAAGTCAAGTAGGTATTTACCTGCAAGTGTAATAGTTCACTGGCTAATAATAACGTCATTTAGGACTACAAATGATAAATTGTTATTCAATTGGTTAATTAGATGTGTTTTTTTATTGCAAAATTTAAATCATTCTACTGAACAATTTATAAATACAATGGTCGTAGCTTTTCCAGTGTCGATATAGGCTTATTTTCCAAATGGGTAGGGAGCGGTGACATACCTACTTTCAGAAGTTATATTTTTCATTCAAATTGTCAAAAGTAGTTAAACTGTAAATAATGGCAGATAGTTAGATTATATTCATATTTGTGTAGTTATACACTTAAAAATTAATGTAGAAGTAACAGCTGATTGCATGATTAAGTATATCTAATTTATGGATTTTCAACACGGCAATAGGCTCACCACCTATTACATGGGACATAATAAATGTGGGCGTATACTATGCCTTTGCCTACCCCTTCGGGGATAAAGGCGTGATTATATGTATGTACTAGCTGAGCCCGCAACTTCGTTTACGTCACATAAGGTGTATGAAAGGAAAGGTATTTCTTCATCAGAGTCATCAATCAGCGTCTGAAACTGCCCTGTTTGCTTAATCATAAAAGAGCTTAATGATTAAGTCTATTTTAAAACAATTCAGTCCACGCCTTCGGCGCGGACTGAATTGTTTAAAAATAGTCTTAAGCATTAAGCTCTTTTATGATTAAGCCAACACGCCAGTTTAGGTTCACTCACATTCAAAGAAACCCCTACAATTAAAATTTTCAAAATATCTGATTCTTAAAAGTGTTATAACTCTTTTATTTCTAAACCGATTTACATAAAACAAACGCTAAATGTTAACTGGAGCAAACCTCAACACAATAAGAAAAACCGCATTGCAATCGGTTGAGCGGTTACTGAGATTAGCGTGCACAACCGTACAGACAAACAGATATACATACATACAGACATACAGACATACAGACAAACAGACAAATATTCTAAAAAACATTGTTTTGGGTTTTATTGCGTTCATAAAGCCCCCCTATAATATTTTTTCTTATTTATCTTCCATGTACAGACAGCGACCTGTTACAATTTTATTATATGTATTGATGTACCTATGTAATTTATGGAGAACAAAATTTGGTAAACTGATATAGAAAACTACAGTATACTTTGTGTGGTCATCGTCATACTGTCCAGTATATATAGTCCAATCCTACCCGATCTGGCAATAATGTAAACATGTCATGTTTTCTTAAGACAGATGAGTAGAAAAATATAGTATGACAAATCATTGAATTTTTTACTATCTAGTATTTTAAATGAAAATAAACTGTCATAAAGAAGTTATTCGGTGTCGAAATGATTGTAAGAACACTGTATAACTCCTGTAAACTGGAATATAATCAGGGTAAATATTCAATTGGAAGTAACTATGGATATATAGGGTCAAATGTGTTTGTTTACATTTTTGCGCAAAGCTATTGAAATACAGATAGTGCAATTCATGAAGACGCGCTACGTTTGGGTATTATTTTTGTCGAAACAACAAATGAATAAGAATAAGAGTTATCACACAGCTTTTCTATTGTAATATCGACAAAAGTAAAATACATAAGTATGGAAGATTGTATACTTGCATTGTAAGCGATCTGAGAACATAGTAGGGCGCGTCTTCATGGATGATGGTGATAATCTATACCTACATTATCGAAATCCTTAATGGAAACCAGTTACCAAACTCCGGTTTCCTAGGCGGCCGAAGCGATTTAAATTATTTGTCCCGACTGATTTGAATGACTGACTGATTCATCAATGCAGAGCCTAAACTGCTGGACCTACAAACTTGAAATTTTGACAGTAGATGCATTTTTTTGATGATGATTTTTGGAAATTCTGCTACTAAAGAGATAAAATAGGGGATGGAAGTTTGTATGAAAGTCTGTCATTTTCAGAGCTAGATGCACTAAATTTCATAAACCTGTGTCTTTTAAGAAATAAATGAACACGGTATCATCGTTTTTCATAATTTAAGTACCTAATTTAACTACCTGTGTGTATATATGTGTGTAAGTATGTGTATATTATGTATGTAATATGTAGGTATGTATGTATGTGTCTTATGGTTATGTATGTTTAGGTAATATAATCACTTGATAAATTGTATTTATGGTATGTAAGTAATGTATTGCAGATCTATAAGTACGCCAAACAACTACCACTCTTTACCTTACCAACTTCTCCATCCAAAGGTTGCCTGGTAGAGATCGCTTTTAGCGATAAGGCCGCCCATTGTATTGCTATCAGTATATAATATATGTCGTCTTAAGTTATTGAACTGGCGTACAATAAAGTGTATAATAAATAAATAAATAAATAAAATAGGTGATAAACGTTTGTATGGAAAGTTCGTCATTTTCAAAGTTGGAATCATGAAACTTCATACACCCTACGTGTTGAGGATGTTAAAAGAAGAAAACTTGGTTCTTGAAATTAAGGTTTTATATTTGCAGCTAGTACATGGTAGACTTGTTAGCCATAGAATTATTATAAAAGTAATGAAGCGCGATAGACGCGCACCGCGTGGAGCCATTACGATAAAGGTTGTGAACCCGGCGCAATACAGAAGCTTCATAGCTGGTACACAACTGGCGTTAAGTACGGCTTCTTAATTTGCTTGCATAAACAATATGTCAGGTTGTAATACCCGGCGGGATACAGAAGCTTCATAGCTGATACACAACTGGCATTAAGTATGGCTTCTTAATTTGTTTGCATAAACACTACGTCTTTAAAGAAATAAATGAATACGTTTATCAGCGTTTTTCAAAATTTTGTTATAGTCCAGTCATTATATACATTTGGAAATGCAAATGAACCGAGAAAGCCAAATTTTGGATATTAGGTGTGCAGGGGCTAGAAAAGCTTAAGTTCAAATTGTCGACCAAAATAACCTGGTGGGTTTTCCGCCATCTTGAAAAAAGGGTTATATTCAGTTTTTTCATCATAATTCGGTTCCCCGTTGAGATACGAAAATTTTAATGAAAAGTTTTTTGTTGCTCTTTGTACGATCTACAATTAAGGTCTACACATTTTTCACGTATCGATGACCGTTATCGAAATATCGATCCAAAAAGCCGCAATTTGGGGAGAAAAAATTGTTTTTAGCTATTTCCTTCTTTCTCGTGAAATATATCGAAAAATGTCCAGAATGAAAATTGTTGAGCGTTTTCAGACCTACAAATTCGTTTATTTATTTTTTATTTTTGACAAGAATTACAACCTTTATGGCGCCACAAAGTCGGCCCCAACGCGTCTCCAGTCTTTTGAAGCGAGCGTACACCTGGACCAAAATAAAAACAACTTGATACAAATGCTTCGCCGTTATTTTACAAATACCGAAATAAAAGTAGAGCAGGCTTATGAGGATGCTGATACCCTCATTGTAACCACAGCAATTAGAGAAGCATCGTTTCATGACCCTGTGGAAATCGTCGGCGAAGATATCGATCTTTTGGTTTTAATCTCCGGACTTGCACAGGACAAAAAAAAAATATTTTCGCAAACCAGCTAAAGGCAACACACCGGCAAAACTATACTCTCCGAATAGTTTCAAGCATGATAAGTCTGTTGTTGAGAACATTCTTTTCATCCATGCTTTCAGCGGTTGCGACACCACGTCGTCTTTTTATAATATTGGAAAGTAGAAATTCATCAGCACCCTCGAGAAGAACCCGAACCTCCGGTCATCGGTAGAACTATTCAAGCAAGAAAAGGTCGATCCGGAGATGCTAGCTTGCGCGGGAAAACTTTTCCTTATCGCTCTGTATGGTGGTCGTAAAGAGGATACAACGATGGATAGTTTGCGATTCCACCGCTTTGCAAAATCAATGACGACAAATAAGACGAATAATCTTTCACTACTCCCACCAACGGAAAGCGCAGTCCGCCAACACATTTTCCGGACATATCTACAGGTACAAACGTGGCTCGGAATTTTCAAAGATCCTCAGGAATGGGGTTGGTGACAGACGAATTACGGGCTTGAATTAATTTGCACCACAGCCGCACCCGCTCCACCTTAACTTTTAAAACTCATTTCGTGCAAATGTAAAGGAAAGTGTGGGGCTGCTTGTGGATGCAGGAAAGCAGGAATTAGTTGCTCCGTTATTTGCCTGCACTGTAGTGGACAGACATGCAACAATGTTGCCAGAGTCGAGATTTTGTTCAACGACGATCACGATGATGATGATTATGTTTTTTCAACCGTTCCAGCATCATTTACTGCGATTCAAGAGTTTTCACGACTCGAAGAGTCTACCGAGGAAGAACTTCTACAGCCAGGACCATCGAAACGGCGAAAAACATGTGAAAAAAATTACCACCTGTAATTATTATTGTTTCTTGCTGCATAAAAATTATTTGATCAATAATTTTCATGTGTTTGATTTATAATTTGGCTGGTTTATTAATTTATTTTGTATTGCAATAATTGCTTGAACAACCATTCATCCATTTTGACGTATGGAAACAACCGTGCGAGCGGCTAAATCAAAACCGGGCACAGTCTTACTGACTTTGCGCCGCGCTAGAGGTCGTAATTCTTATCGAAAATAAAAAATAAAAAAACGAATTTGTAGGTCTGAACACACTCACCAATTTTCATTCTGGACATTTTTCGATATCTTTCACGAGAAAGAAGGAAATAGCTAAAAACAATTTTATCTCCCCAAATTTATGGCTTTATGGATCGATATTTTGATAACGGTGATCGATACGTGAAAAATGTGTAGACCTTATTGTAGATCGTACAAAGAGTAACAAAAAACTTTTCAATAAAATTTTCGTATCTCAACGGGGAACCGAATTATGATTAAAAAAAATAAATATAACCCTTTTTTCAAGATGGCGGAAAACCCACCAGGTTATTTTGGTCGACAATTTGAACTTAAGCTTTTCTAGGCCCTCCACACCTAATATCCAAAATTTGGCTTTCTCGGTTCATTTGCATTTCTAACCCGATTTTTTCGACGTAATGACTGGACTATTACTAAGAAGGTAAAATAAGTGATAAACGTTTGTATGGAATATTCGTCACTTTCAGTTAGAAAGTTAGAAGCTCTAATGAATATAAGCGCCACGACGGCAGTAAAGCGACGGGAAATGTTATATTAATTAAAATATGAATACCATACCTCTCCCTTTCCTACTCTCATGTGACGCAAACGAAGTTGCGCGGGTCAGCTAGCTAACAATAAAAGTTTCAGAGCAATGCCGCCAGTCTCTGATTTTACAAGGTATAAATTTAGATATCACCAATTAATATTTCCTCATAAACTTTGAAAGAAAATCAAGTTCCAAAATACTTCTGAACATTACAGTTTTAGAACCTGATTACGAGATATCGTGAGTCACGCCGCAAAGGGTTTCACTGGAACGTGACTTAGTAACTCGTTCCACCTTCGATTGACGTCAACGAAGAAATTTGAAATTACTGTTGCTGCCAATTTTGGCACTTTTTTTACTAACAATGTAATCATGGCGAAATTTTCTTAATTTGTTGTAAACTTTTAAGCAATTTTTTCTCTGTACAGTAAAAATGCTAACTTTGTACTAGGTATTTATAATATCAATTCATAATTGAAGCAGCCCGCAGTGTGTGGAGGAAGCACCTACGACTGACCTGGATATATATATGGTTTGGAACCCTGGTTGTACAAATATTTTGACAAGTACTTAGTAAGCCAACTAAATCACAAATTTAATGTAAGAAATATTTTCATTCTACAGCTACTTTTCTAGCTTGCCGAGTCACAAATGTTGGAGTTTGGGTGGTTTCTATGTATAATAATTATGTGTATTTATTTAGAAATACATAAGCATGTTTATCAGTTGTCTATAGACATCCCAAGCTTATATTAGCTAAGTTAAGGGCTACACGGAGCTGTATTTAGGTATGTCACCGGAAAATAACAAGACTCGTGAGTTGATCAATTTTCTAGGGTAGTTGATCAACTCTCGGAAAATAATAATCGGCAGTTGAAATGTAATAATTAACGTATATACTTTAGTAAATTGATTAATTTACAGCGTCTTGCCGTTCAATAATCCGACGAAGGCGAGGTGAATATTGATTGGTTGAACGACTCACGTGAATCTATATACAGGTGAATTTTTGAAAAAGGCTTGGATGGTCAAATCCGAAACTATAAGGAATAGCTAAAAATGCTCAAAGTAGTCACGAGCCCGATTTCGATAAAACTTAAAACCTCATCATTAGATTTTTGAAAAACCAATAATCCTAGCTGGGAATCGAACCCATTGATTATGAAAAAAAGAAACACACCCTTTATTATTACATTATACGATAGTGTCGCTGATCAGGATCAAATTCTGCGAAGTAATGATATACGGCAAATTTAAGGAAAGTTTGGAAATTTAATAGAATTCATATTCCATGTACCTAACTTTTGTATCATAATTTGTTTCGTTCAAATTCCCAGAATAGATCGTAACTATTCCGTGTTTTAAATCATGCTCAGAATGATTCTTTGGAGAATATTTTAAACAGATTCAATAATATTGAATGCAGTACGATCCTTGAGGACTCGAATCCAGCTATGTATTGAAAACAATGGTCTACATTTTTAACAATTAACCAGTTAACTTAAGAAAAATAAATGTATTTTGTTAAAGATGAACACTTTCCTTTAGTTTGCCGTATGTCATTACTTCCCAGAATAAGATCCTTAATAGCAACACTAACGTATGGTGTAATAATATAGGGTGTGGTTATTTTTTCAAAATCAATGGGTTCGATTCCTAGCTAGGATTATTGGTTTTTCAAAAATCTAATGATGAGGTTTTAAGTTTTATCAAAATCGGGCTCGTGACTCCTTTGAGCATTTTTCGCTATTCCTTATAGTTTCGGATTTGGCCATCCAATCCCTGTTGAAAAATTCATCCTGTATATAAAAAAATCAATGCCACTTTTCGTTGTAATTTTATAACTCAAGAACGGGCTTACCTATCCAAACCAAATGTTTAGGCTTTGTTCGGACTATTTAGTAGATGGTTTATGTGAAGTTTGCACAAAATCGGTCGAGCGGTTCTTCATTTGTCACGCAAACGAAGTTGCGCGGGTCAGCTAGTGATGTATAATTATGTATGTATTTAGAAATATGTAAGTATGTATATCAGTCGTCTAGATACCATAACAGAAGCTTATTTTAGCTTAATTAACCCCCGACGGAAACCCGGAAGGGGTGTTATAAGTTTGACGTGTGTGTGTGTGTGTGTGTGTGTGTGTGTGTGTGTGTGTGTAAGTCTGTCTGTGGCATCGTAGCTCCCAAACGGATGAACCGATTTTGATTCTGTTTCTTTTGTTTGAAAGATGGGTTAGGGGAGAGTGTTCTTAGCTATGTTTTATAAAAATCGGTTAAGCCATTTCAAAGCTATGAGGGGTGAAAGTGGTGATGAAAATTTAATGTGTTCAAATATACCCGTGTTGGGTATCAAATGAAAGGTCATATATCTTATACATCACGATTCCGAGTTTTATAAAAATCGGTTAAGCCATTCGAAAGATATGAGGAGTGGAATGTATTGCTAATTCTGTAAACACACTCCGCGCAATTCGCATTAGCTCTGAATAATTGTTGATAGACTATTCATCATTGTTGACATTAAAAACTCCTATAAAAAGCAAAAAATAAAAATTAAATTTAAAATTTAAAAAACCCCCCACTCACAAAAAAAGAACAATAGAAAACCTGTAAAAAGTAATAAAATAACTATTATATTATGACCTATCTACCCTAAGTATTGAACCTGTATTATTATAATAGGTAGCTATATTATTTACCTATTCATATTTTTAACTAACAGTTTATCTCGTCGGGGACCGCTCACTTAATCATAACCTAACCGTACGTCTGTCTCTGTTTAGGTATAGAGCGGTCCCCCCGACGACACCAACTGTTAGTTAAAAATATGAATACGTAAATAATATAGCTACCTATTATAATAATACAGGTTCAATACTTAGGGTAGATAGGTCATAATATAATAGTTATTTTTTTACTTTTTACAGGTTTTTTATTGTTCTTTTTTTGTGAGTCGGGGGTTTTTTAAATTTAAAATTTAATTTTTATTTTTATATGGACTAGATGACGTTGTGTGAAAAAGTCGACTAATATTTATATATTTAACCGTTCGCTTATATACAACCGCCCGCCATCATGGACGTTGCTACGCGTTCTTCACTACAAGCACCTACGAGTATAACATTTTATAATGTTACCGAAAAGTATCTATATTGCCATCAAACTAGTACAAAACTTGCAAAAATCCAAGTCTCGTCACTCGGTTTTGTTTTATCATCAGCTCAATTCCTGAGTGGATAATGGATTTATATGGGGTCACATCTTCATCATTATTGCTAGCAAAGACTTCTATATAAAATGAGGTAGACATGCCCTACGCACCGATTTTTGAAACCTATAAACTGCGCTAATTAGCAGCGTTGCTCGCACTGTTGTGAGTCAAAACTTTGAGAGTAGGTACTCGACCTTCAATTGGAGTCCATACGCCTTCTCTTTTACTCTTGTTCTATCCGTATATTGCTATTTTGTGTGGTGACAATTACGTAAATAGTATTTATAAGTGAGTGTAGTCTTAGAAATGTGTGTGTTTGAGGATTGCTTTTGAAATCTCGCTTGTTAGAGTACGGCGCGTCTACCTCAGTTTATATAGAAGTCTTTGATTGCTAGTCCCGGCATGATGGCGTAAGTATGATGTTGATGGCGTTGATAATGATTATGAAGATGACGACGATGATAATCGCTTTGTAATTAATTACATTATAAATAATTACCCATGACATTGAAATTTGTTAAATCACAATGTAATTGATTACTGTGTAATTAAATTACATTGTAATAATTGAATTACTTATCTATTAATTAAATTATATTTGTTACGCCCATCGTTGCTTGTAATACGGGATGTCAACTATCTGTATAGCAAATTTCAGTCATATTGGTTCAGAGGGGTAAACAAAACAAACTATATGTACAAACTTTCACACTTGGTATAGAAGTGAAGCAAGAACTTTGAAGCTTATGTAGAATTAAGTTTTATTATTCATCTTGTAAGGTACTAGGTGTAGTGTAAGGCTATTTTCTTTAATGCATATTTCGGTTGAATAGGTGTGCAAACCTGGTGTTGTGTGTGTTAAAATGAAAAAAAAAAGACGTTTTGTAGTTATTTACCCAATTAGTCAATGACCCGTGATAAGGCTAATATAAGACCCATGATAAGGCATAATAATTTCGGTTGAATTTGCAAATCTGGTGTTGTGAGTGGGAAAATGAAGAAACACGTTTCGTAGTTCTTTACCCAATTAGTGAATGACCCATGATAAGGCTAATATAAGACCCATGATAAGGCATAATAATTTCGGTTGAATTTGCAAATCTGGTGTTGTGAGTGGGAAAATGAAGAAACACGTTTCGTAGTTCTTTACCCAATTAGTGAATGACCCATGATAAGGCTAATATAAGACCCATGATAAGGCATAATAATTTCGGTTGAATTTGCAAATCTGGTGTTGTGAGTGGGAAAATGAAGAAACACGTTTCGTAGTTCTTTACCCAATTAGTGAATCACCCATGATAAGGCTAATATAAGACCCATGATAAGGCATAATAATTTCGGTTGAATTTGCAAATCTGGTGTTGTGAGTGGGAAAATGAAGAAACACGTTTCGTAGTTCTTTACCCAATTAGTGAATCACCCATGATAAGGCTAATATAAGACCCATGATAAGGCATAATAATTTCGGATGAATTTGCAAATCTGGTGTTGTGAGTGGGAAAATGAAGAAACACGTTTCGTAGTTCTTTACCCAATTAGTGAATCACCCATGATAAGGCTAATATAAGACCCATGATAAGGCATAATAATTTCGGTAGAAGTAAATCTGGCGTTGTGAGTGGGAAAATAAAAAAAACCGGCCAAGTTCGAGCTGGACTCGCCCATGAAGGGTTTCTTAGCAGCAAGTAACATAATATAAAAGTTTTTGTTGTTCGTTGTAACTTTGATTGATGTTTTAACACGTTCGCAGTGGTACTGATTTTTACAGGCGAAAATTGCGGTATATGACGTATTAACAAAAAACTACCAGCTCGATCTCGTTCAAACCAATTTTCGTTGGTAGTTTATATAGCAATGTACATAATATTTTTTTTTTAGATTTATCATTTTCTTAGTTTAGAAGTTAGAGGGGGGGGGGGGGGACACATTTTTCCATTTTGTAAGTGTCTCTTACGCAAACTATTCAGTTTAGAAGAAAATGATGTTAGAAACCTCAATAGCATTTTAAAGACCTATCTATCGATACCCCACACGTATGGGTTTGAAGAAAAAAAACTTTTTCAGTTTCGGTTCTGAGTATGGGGACCGACAAAATTTACTGCTTTTTTTCTAGTTTTATATAAAAATCTTAATGCGGTTCACAGAACACATCTACTTACCAAGTTTCAATGGCATAGGTCTTATAGTTTCGGCGAAAAATGGCTGTGACACACGGACGGACAGACAGACAGACAGACAGACAGACAGACATGACGAATCTATAAGGGTTCCGTTTTTTGCCATTTGGCTACGGAACCCTAAAAACACGTTTTGTATGTAGTTCTTTACCCAATTAGTCAATGACCCATGATAAGGCGTAGCCAACTAAGTTAAATTTGAAATTCGTAAAGATCCTGTTCAGTTTCAAAGGAGCTTTGATTCTCAGTATAAGGTTACTGATACCCTCAATATACCCTTTTATATTAATGTGTGGTATTATTATTTGTCAAATAAATGTCGTTGTTCATAGTTTTCTAATACGTAGAATACAATGACACACTTTCATACATTGACAGGGTTCAAAAAGGTAATTGCATGGAATAACTTTATTACAGAAAGCAAGTTATTGACATAATAATACGAGAATGCGTAACAATTGTGTAATTATTGTTCTTGTTAACTATTATTACGAATAACGACCTCTATAGAACCTTTTAGAGTAATTGTCATGACAGAAAGACTTGGGATTATGACCCTTTGTGAATGTAGTTTACTTTCAACCATTTCGTACGTTGAATGAATAATTTACAGTCAAATGACGAATAATGTTCATTATTTTAAACAGAATTTAATGTTGATTGTAGTAATACATACAAAATGTTGATTGTATTAAGTTCAAAGGTGAAATTTTATTATTTAACGAGTTCGAAATAAATATGTAACTATTCTAAACACTGTAGTACGCACCTCACTAATACTCAATAATATTAACTTAATCCTTTGAAATATCCATTTTAAAGGTGCAGTATAAAGGAGTAGTAAGTACAGTGAAGTATTGATATGTACTATTCTAAACACTTATATCTAAATAATGGAATCAGACATTATCCAAATGAGAAATCCATCGTAGAAAGATACCTAATAAACGAAGGGAGGGAGAGGAACCTACCTAAATTCCTCGATTCGTCAATCTGAGCGTACAACACTAAAAGATAACATCGGGTCATTGCAACGGAGGACTGACGAATCTTACTCCTAGAGTAAGGGATACAGGACAGAAAAAATAGTAGATTGTTAACCGAGGGTGTAAAGAATCAATTCCCGAGGTATTAAGGCTATAGTCCGAGTCTGAATTGATTCTTTTACCCGTGTTAAACACTCTACTTTTCATTTCGAATATGAGGAAAATAAAGCTAGTAAAAGCAAAGACGTATCATAAATAGACACGTTATACACGAACAATACGGCTTTCAAAAACAGCTAAACTTATACAAATTTGAAAATAGTAGATTGTACTACAAGTGCATAAAAGAAGCCATTTTATAGGAGACGTTTATCCGCCCGAGCCAAAGGCGAGGGTGGATATTAAGTCGAGGATAAAATGGGTTTTATGATCGAGTTATACACTCTGCTTTTCACTTCTATTGCAAGGAAATGAAACAGTGATATTGTAAATAAAAGTCTTTAATTAAAATTAAAAGTAACATTTGAACAATTTTGTACATTCAATGTAATAGTTTTTCCTGGCATATTTACGACATGAAGCATTAGGCATGGGTAACGAGACCTATACTGCCTAATCATAAGTTCATTTTATAATATTTTTTCACTCATAATACTATCTGAATAGGCTCACCACCTATTACGTGGGACATAAAACTACAAGGTGAAATGTGGGCGTATACTATGCCTCTGCCTACCCCTTCGGGGATAAAGGCGTGATTATGTGTGTGTGTGTGTGTATAATACTATCTGATTTTTAATGTTTCTTAATTTATATAGAACACAGAAAGTACAAATTAAATGTAACAAAAAAAAAACAAGTTATTTAAGGGATATAATAAACCGAGCCTCAAAAGTTTTTATCGGCCACGGCATTTAGCTTCTGATTTAATAACTAAGCCACGCGAAAATGAAATAGCCTCTAAAATGCTAATTCGTCCTCTTTACAACGTCACCTAAAAATTTCCATAATAAGCATCAAATAAAGCTCAAAAAAGTATTTTAACTTGTCCTGCGTATTAATATATTAACACCTAATTTACTAATTCAGCCACAGATTTAATATGTAATCACCATTTTATATTTTACAGCTTCAAATCGAGAGCCTCAAAGAATTATAATTTAAGCCTCCACAGACAACATCAGTTTTTATAACTTAGCATGTAAAATAAATATATCACATTCTTTTTTCGTGAAAATAGCCACAGCAAGGTTTAATCTAAGTGCAAAGGACGACAGTGACTAGCCATTTGCATCAATTAGAGACCGGTATTTGATGTCACTTTGTAACTAAAAACAGATTACGCTTACCGAACAAGAAAGTGAGGTCAAGAAAGCAAATACTAAACTTAAAAGTGTATAATACATTATACACTTTTGACTTTAGCATAGGTATCTACATTAAGTGAACATGTGGATAACGTCGTCATAAATTTCACTTTTAATGAGAAATTACTCGTTACGTATAAACAGTGTTTAGCACTGTCACGTTTCTTTTTGATTTTTTGAACACTTCCACTCACATTTGAGTTTAGTATTTGCTTTCTTGGTCTTACTTTTTTGTTTGGTGAGCGTTATCTGTCTTTAGTTCTATAATCTGTATTACACGCATACACAACGTCACCGACCGAAATCTGTATAATTTCTGGGCATTCTATAGAATACCCGAAACTTGCAGGCAAGTCAATGTATGAAATAATTATATACGAGAGTATGGAAGGTTTATTGGCTGCTTGCGAAGGTTAGGTTAGGTTGGAACAGTTACCACTAACGCGCGAAGGTGAGCGAGTGAAACGAGCATGCCGCGGCAGCGGCCACCGAGCACCAGATGTCAAAAATTTAATATTTGGCATTATGTTACAATTTTTAATTTCTCGATAGTTTATAATTTTGGGTATTTACAATTTATGGTGACCCCAGACCTATTTATTTTACACATTACCGGTATACCAGCAGGTATTCTATGCAATCCCTAGGAATTTTGTACAATACCTTGACAAAGTATGAACAATCATATACTTATTCAAGACATTTGAGATTATTATTATTAAAACATTGTCTGGAGCCTGGAGTCTGGGTCAGGTATTCCGTAGAATGCAGGTATTGTATAGAATATCTGAATTATAAAGACTACAGGTAACATCATAATAAATAAAAGCATTTATTCCCGAAAGTCTGTCCCACGCTCCCGTGTTGAAACTAGCTCGCTTGTCCGTGACACCCTATACAGTCATCTTAACGTGCCATTCAAAGCAAGGGAACTCTCGCAAATCAAATGTTACAAACTGGTCACCCATCCGAGCACCAGCAATAATGCAGTGATCATTTACAAAAGACTAAGTCAGTGGCTACAAGTGGTTCTAGCTATTTAGGTAATAATAGTGGCCATAATTTGTTTTTTGATGGCAATTTTACTTAACTCTGATGATCCATTAATGTGGGATGAGTTACATTTTAAACATGCTGAATTAGGAAATTAGAAGCTAAGACATTAATAAATAATGTCTATTTTGATGCCATTTTTTAGTAAATTAGAAGTTCACTGTTTGAATGCATGTTACAAAATTAGATGCTAAAAAATAATCACGAAGCTGAATTATATTAACAGTGGCTAAAAAAGAAGTTAAATGGTGGCTAGAATCTATAAATACTGACGCTCATTAATTGTGGCTGGCTTATTAATTTGGGGGGCAAAGTATTTTTTCGGAGGCCAATAATGCTATTAAAAAGAAGGTGGTTTAAATTAGCACCCGTTATTTAATAGCGTTTTATTATGTTTGGTTCATAGAGTAACACGATCTTCATGGTACCGTCTCTACGGTCTAGTATGGCCATATTGTTTTAGAAGAAGAAAAAGAACTTTATGCACTTGTTTTAGTCCGCATACACCCAGCATAAACAAGAACTTTACGAGCATAAGAAGTGAAAAAGAATTTCATAAATTATCTGTGGTATCATGCATGAAGTCACTATCATAGGAATGTGGGGAAAAAGGACACTTTAATTTCCCTTTCTAAGACATATTATTAAATTATTTACGGGTAAAGTACTTAAGTAATATTTTAATTTACAAAATATTAATGCAGTTTATCGAATTAGTTATTATTATCATAATTTAAGTATGACTAAAAAAACCAATTTATTTAATAAATAATAAAACAACAATTAAAATTTTCAAAATATCTTCCACGTAAGTACAGATTTTCGAGCCTCTACAGTTTTATTATTTATTTAAACGTCATGCACAATGTACGTAGGCGGACTTCTCTTACTTTATAATCTTAATATATTATTATTTTGTTTCATATAATTTTTATAAAAATTTAATTACATAAATAAAAAAATCTAATGGCAAAATAAAACATTAGTACAAATACATACTCCCCAACATCCCCTATGCGTCGCGCTAAACCACTGACTACAGAGATCATTTTCCTTGTGCATTATGCTAGGCGCCATTTTAGGCGCGAGAAAATAAAATAATTTTATTATTTCTGTTGTATTAACGAATAAAACGACACGTTTTAATGTAGTTTGAACATCCTCTGAAGATACATGAAGGCATGTTTTTTTCGAGTTTTCTTAACTAACAGAATTTAAAACAGTGCTAATAGAACTTTCGCTAACCCTACAGCCGCGTCACAGATTTTCAGGTAATTACCTACTTTACGTGTTGCCATTTTCCAGTGTGTATAACGTATCTATAGTTTTTATATCATATTTATATATATTATATTCAATAAATAAAAGATTATTACCTATTTTTTAAAATTCTGTCACAGACAGTTAAATAACACATAATAATATCCCCCCATTCCCAACCCCCGCCAATTTATGTCGAGTTTTTAAATTTTAAATATGGAACAAACCGCGTAATTGTTGCAGATTCCGCTCAAAGAAATTTGCGCTAAAGCCCCCTTTCCACTTTGATTAGTGTGAAGTGCAGGTGATTAATGCAGGTGCTTAGTGCTTAGGACTAATCACGTGTGGCCCACTAGTGATTAGTGCAGGTGATTACTAATCAGCGAAGTAAAATGAATAGAAGAGCGTTCTATTTTTTTGCGGGTAGCCACGTCCCGCGCGCCCCTCCATCCCCGTCACTCGCACCGTGCCTGCAACTAAACACAATTGGACATGCTCGTTTAGTAGCTACTGTTTAGTTTGATGCAGGGATGTTCGCATAATAATATTTTAGGAATGTTGGTATATTTTTTTGTTTAATAATATACCTAATTTGAAAAATATTAGTAAATCTTTTATTATATTATACGAATATTTTTAAAACTTGTTCTGTATTTTGATGAATGATTAGAAATGTTTGAGAATCAACTGTAGATAAATGCTATGATTGTGTTCAGGACTATCTAAAACATGATTTTGTTCGTCTATACTTGCTGTCGTCCAACAACTTACTCTTCAACTTGTGGCAGCAACTAAACACAATTGGACACTACTCTTAATATACACTTATGCTAATCATTCAAAGTAGTCAAGTAATGGCTAATCACCTGCACTCGCACTAATCAAAGTGGAAAGTAGCCTTAAGTAGGTACACTGGCTGTTTAGAAAGTCGCATGGTCGCAGATTTTTTTTAAATATTTTTTTTTACATATTTCTCTTCACAGCTGACAGCAGTTCTATTTTTAAAGTTCATTCCGGCCCTTAGGTGGAAAGTAATTTGTATGAGTTTTTCCCTCTCTAGGGAGGGAAACAGCATTTTCCACCCAATAATCAGATCAAGAAAACACTACTTTTCGAGTATGAGAAATGAAAAAGCTGTACCCCTAGACTGCTAGTAATGAGCAATATAACATAGCTTTACAACAACGCGACAACGCAACGTGACAAATAAGTCGATACACGTTTCGCTTCAGGAGACCTCAAAACTGCATGCATGCAATCTTGTGAATGCCTCGTGCTTGAGGGGTGTGTGGGTTACCCTCCTTTATTATCGTTCTAAACACTTATATGGCACGGCACATTACACTGCACTAAAACGTCTTATGAGGTAAACGGTGCGAGCCCAAGACTTTATGAAAGACGATAAATCGGTTGAACGTTATTTTGGTTTTATTTCTGACCAAATTTTTGTAGGACAAATGCGTTAATTATTGCAATAAGTGAATTCTATTTTTCTTCTACAAGGTGTCCAAATATTAGACGTGGGCGCGGACTATAAGCGCCAAAGATAAACAAAACACTATAACTCTGAAACAAACTTTATGACTTTCTTTTTAACGTGAGGGTAAATCCTCATAGATGCTACTGCTACCGACTAAAAAACCTCACGTAACGCCCAACAGCCTATGATGCCCCGGGTAAGCCCTCGGAACTTAGACCATATAACACGGGACTAGCCTTTGCGAACCACCGCATACAAAAATATTCTGCCAGTTTTCATACAAATGAAGGGGGAAACACAAAGACATATAAAATTTCATTGCATTTAAAAATGTATTTATCGACAAACGCGTAATGGCTGTTGTGTGTTAATTGTTATTGTACAGTCAACTACAATGTAATGTACTAGTTTAATCATATAAAATGATGTACTGATGTACAGGCTTTTCATAAAGCCAAAAGACCAAATGGTCATGTGCAATGGCAGAAAACAATGCTTAAGTAAGGCGTATCCTGTGGTTAGATGATCTAAGCCTCGGAAGGATGTCCCAGGACTCCCAACAGACCCACGGCTGCCACCGCGGCCTCACCGGGGGTGGTTCTCGTGTTATCCCGCGTCTTTGGAGGTTTCGGGGGTGATCCCGCTTCTAGGGGGGGGGGGGGGGGGTTAAAAACATTGTGGATAACCCAAATATTTAATTTGACCCGGTCAATTCAGCAGGGTAGTCGCAAACATTTACCACAGCGCCACCAAGACAGTCAATAAAATAAAGCAACAAAAAAATAAAGTAAATGTGGCTTTAAGCGTGACAACTATGTCAATCTATATGTATTTTATTGAACAGTTGTTTCACTCCTCGCTGAAATCGATACTCTAATCAAAGTTGAAAATCGAAGTTATAATTGCTTCGATTTTCAAATCACGTGGAAATGGGTGAAATTGTGTGGTAGTAGAAGGCTCGACTCACGTTGCCTACGTTGCGTTGTTTATATAACAACGATTTGATATTACAAAAAAAAATGGAACGAACTGTCGGACGAAATAGTCAAGATTTTTCGCATTCGTAGGTATGTAGTCCAATCCTGCCCGATCTGGCAATAATGTAAACATGTCTTGTTTTGACAATCGTTGTCTAAGACAGATGAGTACAAAAATTTAGTATGACAAATCATTGAACTTTTTACTATCCTGAGTAGGTATTTTAAATGAAAATAAACTAGGTACATATCATAAAGAACTTTTTGGTGTCGAAATGATTGTAAGAACACTGTATGACTCCTGGATACTGGAATATAATCAGGGTGAATACTCAATTGCAAGTAACTATGGATATATAGGATCAAATGTGTTTGTTTACATTTTTGCGCAAAGATATTGAAATACAGTTATACCTATTAAATGGAATAAAAAACAGTAAATATTAGAGTGCAAGTTTCTCTACGTAGGTACTCGTATCGTCTAATGAATTACAATGTTCTGAATTTAGATAATCTATCTTTAGCCATGTGCCCTTTTGCCCCGTGTGGCGACGGCAAAGAGTATAAAATGTCGTCACCCCAATTCGTCCCAAGGGTGACATAAGTAGCGACTAAGGGAACAGTTTCGCAAAACGGTCCATTGCGTAGAGAAGGAAAACTCGAAATGAAACCCAGTTGTGTCAGTAAAATGACAATTGAAGGCCTTGTGAGCGGATGGAAAGGTTTCAACCGTGCGTCGTTTCAACTGTTTTTCAAGTTTCAAGATTCAACTACGCCTGTCCATTTAAACACGGCAATAGGCTCACCAGTCTCACCACCTATTACATGGAACATAAAACTATAAGGTGAAATGTGTGCCTGTACTATGCCGCCCATATGTATACTGCCTACCACTTCAGGGATAAAGGCATGACTATGTATAAGTATGTATGTAGCCATGTGCAATTCCAAATCCAACGACAATCATTAACATTGACATTTTACGGTTGCAAATCCTTATGCCCACCTTCCACTGCGAGCGAGTCGGACCCATTACGGACTCCGCTATACTCGTAACGATGATTTTCGATACATGTCATGTCCGCTTTGGTGGAAGAACATGTATGAAAATCGTCGTTACGAGTATAGCGGAGTCCGTAATGGGTCCGACTTGCTCGCAGTGGAAGGCGGGCATTCATGGGTGCTATGCGGAGTCCTACCGGCTGAAAACACACGATGCCCTACGGGTAAGCCTTTTGGAAGGATGACCTAGGATATCTGGCAGATTGACACTTCGTATAACAATTTTTTTGATAAACAAAGCGGTTGAGCCGACTTTGACATCAAATAGTTTCTTTCAGTGTACTATTTTCTCGTTCTAACCCACTCTACCTGGAAATTGAGATAGGAATGGAACGTCAATTTCGAAATAATACAATTTTATGAATTTAAATTCAGAATAAGACCAGTGCAGCTTTCTGTATGTGTAGGTAGGAGGATGTCATGGGGAATCATTAAATTGTATAATATGTTGTAAAAAGTAGTTATTCATGACAATCTTCAGGCTTTATCATTCAGTTTATAAAAAAATCATCAAATTCAGTTCACATAATGAACGACACGCAAGCGTAGCAAACATTTAAAACATTAATTTATCAATCAATCAATCAAATCAGCCTATGGCAGCCCACTGCTAAACGCCCCTTACAAATTACGCCAAAATTGATGCATCAATAAGTAAGGTTTAACTAAATTGATTTTATTATGTTTTCAACCTACTACAAAAAACAGGGAGGTTCTAAATTCAACTATGTACTATTTACTACAGGTACAATAACACAACTTTTGAAGCGCTCGTGGCCCCGCGGACTCAGTGTTCTGTAAACGATCACTGCAGTAAGCAACATTTACTATGGCCAGACATGGATGGGTGACCACCACGTGGACCACTTTGTGACAATTATTTACGAGCGTTTCCGTGCTTCGGAAGGCACGTTAAGCCGTTGGTCCCGGTTGCCAGTAAAATGGCAGTCGTTAAGCCAAGTTGAAGGCCCTACGGGCGGCTTGAAAATTTTCAACTGTGGGTCGTCACAACCTGCGCCCGGGTCGGCAGCGCGTGTGTAGCGCCTCTGGTGTTGCAAACGTCTATAGGCTACGGTTACCAACCTTCCGGTGGGCCGTAAGCTTGTCTGCCACCTAAGTAGTATAAAAAAAAAAAAAAAAAAAAACAACTAATGTTAGGATCAACAACAGACGTCATTTCCGACAAATAAAGTTTTTTCGTAATAAGACCACCGTTCGAGAAACGAGAGGAAAGAAATGTGAGTCTACACGTGACTATTTGTACGTTGAGAAAACGTGAAGATTTGTACGGTTCTCAATCTTTTTACAACCCGTTCTTACTGATATTATAAACCTGAAAGTTTGCCTAGATGATTTTGCATTATGCAATCAACATTTTATTCTTGGATTTTTTTCCATTTGGATATGGGAACCAAATTACACGCGGTTTTTAATCATCTTGATTACTGATTAAAGATAATTCGGCACGATTACATTTTTTAATTAGTACCCATTCTAGAATCGCATAAATAAATTTGGCTTCATATATAGTGAATTTTATGAAATGTGTAACATAGTAGTAAAATTTTAGAGCCCAATAGTTTTTTTGACTGTAATCAGGTTTGTATCCACTTTTGATCAGGTAGGCCTTATATTTCCATGACGGATTTCCACACGTAAAGAAATGCCTCATATTGTCTGGCAACTTGGCAGTACAAAAATTCCGTATTTTTGGTTTTTCTACAGATTCTTGTAAAAAAAAGCCTCCAAACTAAACAGTATTGACGATTTTCATGCAATTTGATCTATTTTTAATACGCTTTTATTAGGTTGTCGTGTATGTAACTAACAATGTAATGGAATCTAAGGACACTAATTTAACCATCTTCCAAGGATCGTAGCGTCATGAAAATTGGCAGATGTATGTAGTTCTGATGATAATACAATAATATAGTACTGTCAAACTGATATGATGATGGAGCAGGAAGATAGGTACTGAAAACACGTGGAATCTAAGGTAGCTAATTTAACCAGCTTCCAAAGATCGTAGGGTCATGAAAATTGGCAGCTGTATGTAGTTCTGATGACAATACAATAATATGGTACTGTCAAACTGATATGATGATGGAGCTGGAAGATAGGCACTGAAACTTCGATGGAAAAAGTGGAATCTAAGGTAGCTAATTTAACCATCTTCCAAGGATCGTAGCGTCATGAAAATTGGCAGATGTTTGTGGTTCTGATAACAATACAATAATATGGTGCTGTCAAACTGATCTGCTGATGGAGTCGTAAGATATGAACTGTAACTTCATGATTGAACATCGTATCATAGCTGTGTTTGGATTTGTTAGAAAAGTCTTGTAATGAACTTTGACCACGATTAGCGTTTAAGGTTATAACAAACTTGTATAATTATTGCATATAATTATATTGAAGTTAATATTGAGTGTAAATATTGACAAGGTACCTGCATAAAATGTATGTGTATTAGAGTAATAATGAAATATTTTCACATTAGTCGAACTCAGACAAAACACCATGTAATACAGAAATCCCTACTAATATTATAAATGCGAAAGTAACTCTGTCTGTCTGTGTGTTACGTTTTCACGCCTAAACCACTGAACCAATTTTGATGAAATTTGTTATAAAGATAGTTTAAGTTTAAAGGAAGGACATAGGCTACTTTTTAACTCACTGCGCAAAAGGAGGGTAATGATTTTATGCGATAACAACTTCTACGCCGATGAAGCCGCAGGGCACAGCTAGTAAAGGTATAAATGTTGTGACTAAAAAGTATAAAATAAATAAATAGTTAGAAAACCCTTGAAAAATACGCTTTATAATGCACGAAAAAAGCAAAAATAAATTATGAATCGTTCAAGTTGCCTCTATTTCTAGGCTGAAGTGTAAACTATGTGCTTTTAGTTATAATATTTGATTGTAAAAGCGTGGGGCGCTGGAACAAGAAAGACTATTTTGTAAGCAAATTCATATTAATACTAATCCTTTTATAATAAAAATCCTGGCGAAAGTTGCATGAGGTCGCACAAGAGCATAACGTTTATGCTGCCAAAGGGAACGCCTCTTCTTTCAGGGAATTAAGTAGATACATGAGGGGAATACGTTAACAGTGGCAAAATGTAGAGTTCTTGTTCGAGAACGAGATATCTTTGGTTACCTTTGATAACCCGCTATATGCGTTTGTATTCTTATTACATGATTACTACATATCACATCTCGGAATGCCGAAACTTTAACCCTACAAGGCTCAATTTTTTTTTATTGGCTGATTAAATTATATGTGACGTGGTTAGTGTTTAGAAGTTGGAGAAAAGCAATGAAAATGATGAAAATCAAATATTTTAGTAAAAAATCGAAATTTTATTTCGGTTCCACATATGGTACACTGAGCCTTAACTCTATTTTTTTGGTAATCAATTAGAACATTTTAGAAATAGTTTAGCTAATGAATTAGCGCGTATGTGTGCCTGTGAGTGTATGTGTTTTTTTATATTTAGCTCGCCAAAATGATGCCGCCGCCTGATTGAAAGTCACAGCGCCATCTAGCAATTGGGGGCCACTGTCATAGTCTGTAAGACTATAGCCAGTGGTCCTCAAGTTAGCGGCCCTATGATGTGCCTCTTCACACTCCGCTTGAAGAACTCAGGAGTGTAAGAGGAGGGAAATACGTGCGCTGGTAGGTCGTTCCAGATTCTTATGGTAAGACAAAGAAACAATCTTTTGAATCGTTCAGTTCTAGCGAAGACTCTCTCCACTGTGTGAGAGTGGCATCTCTGTCCAGCACGCGTTGTTCGGGATCGGAAAGGACAGGGCGGGATTAGGTTGAAGAGTTCTGCAGAACACTCACCGTCATAGATACGGTAGAATGCAGCCAAAGATGCAATAGTTCTTCGCTGCGCCAATGGCTCCAGACTCTCCGACACCTCCGGGCAGTTGATAATGCGAATAGCACGCCGCTGCATAGAGTCCAGCGCATCAAGCAAGTACCTCGCGGAGTCGTTCCAAAGGTGAGAGCAGAATTCGACGCAAGGACGAATCTCTCAAGGGAGAGCATGTCATTGATATGCAGAAGAAATAGGGTTGGGGACAACACAGATCCATGTGGTACCCCGGCATTAACCTGCATAAAACACCAAGCCTGACCCGTATCTGTCGTCCGTACAGGAAGCTGTCCATCCAGCTGCACAATCGGGGCGGTAGCCCATATGCCGGAAGCTTGGAAAGAAGCGACGCATGCCATACTCTATCGAAGGCTTTCGCAATATCGAGGCTTATAGCCAACGACTCGCCGTGCCTCTCCATAGCCTCACCCCAAACATGTGTCACGTACGCCACGAGGTCACCGGTAAATTGTTTTGGCCTAAAGCCATATTGCCGATCATTGAGTAGCGAGTGGTCCTCGAGGTAACGCATGAGCTGTTCGTTGATGATCAGCTCAAATATTTTACAGGTAAGTGAGGTGACGGCTACGGGGCTATAGTTGGCAGGATCTGACCGATCCCCTTGGTATATCCTCACTACCTGAGGGTATACCAAGATAATCTTGGATTGAATGGTCATGTTACAATCTACGTGACATTGTCTGAAAAAAAAACGAAGAATTCATAAGCACATTTGTAGTCCATATACATACATGAGAATGAGAGCTAAAGCTCACGGTACCATATGTGGTACAACCATAAAAATACAATTTTACTATACAAATACTAAAAGAATGAAAAAATATTGCTAACCTTGGTTCAATAAAGACTTTTCACGTATCGAAATATTTTTTCCGGTTGAAAATAATTTTATTTATAATTTTTTAAGAATTTTTGAAACCACGCAAACAGCGAATGTGACACTTTACCTCAAACTCTGCACTTTTGCTGACCGCTCGGCAAAAGTAACGACATCTATGCGAGATGTCTTATCTTATATTGTTACTACTCTTGTAGAGTATCTATAAATAATCAACAGATATCACTACGAGTATTGGTTAAGTCTGTAGGAATGATAAAAGTGGTTGTACCGTATGTGGCACTGGGTGCTCTGTAGGGTTAAGGATCTACCTATGAATTATCTAATAGAGATCCGTAATGGTAATAGGTTTGCTCCTATTACGCGGGCGTCAGGATAAACTGGCAAAAGTGGGTGTTGAAAATGCGTAGGTAACTACTTTACTTTTCAAGTAAGTGTGTTATGCATTTCAATTAAAGCCTATCATCGTTAATACATTTCTGAAATATAAAATTATATTAATAATAGTAAAAGTCACAATAGATACCTATATAATAGCGTGACAGTGTAAACTAATAGTTTAAAAACACGAGAAAAACACGCTTTTACGGCCTGGCCACGGGGCAGTCGCCATGGCGAAAATTTGTGCGGCGCGACCGGCGAAGCGTTTGCGACTCAAACAAATGAATAGAAATGTACTGAGCATGCCACGGAGACCGGCGATGCGACCGGCGAAATGTACCGAGCGAACGACACGGCGACTGGCGGTGCGGCGAGCGAGTGAAACAAATGCATGAATCAGTACGACGCAAGCCACGGCGTCGGGCGGCAGTCGCGGCGACTAGGCCAGTGATCAACTTACTGGTCGCGGCGGCGAACGCGACTACCCCGTGGCCTGCAAACGATGCCGCACGATTAGTCGCCTCCGCCGCCGCCGCCGCCGCCACCACCGCCGATCCCCGTGGCCAGGCCGTTATAAATGTGACCTTATCCTTAATCTGACAAGACATCATGCAGCTTCCGCTAGGAAAGTCTTTCCTGTCCCAGTGCCCCACGCTTTTGCAATCAAATATTATAACTAAAAGCACATAGTTTACACTTCAGCCTAGAAATAGAGGCAACTTGAACGATTCATAATTTATTTTTGCTTTTTTCGTGCATTATAAAGCGTATTTTTCAAGGGTTTTTTAAACTATTTATTTATTTAAATTTCTCAATTGCTGGAAAAGGCACGAATTAACTTTAAAGTGTTTTTTTTTTCAGTTTACTGAGGTATAAAAGAGACCTAAAAGTGCAAATTATTATAGTATAGCTTTTCACACTTATGACAAAAATATGTTATTATTTTACTCCTTACTCTTTAAAATTTACTTTTTTGTGAAGAAGAAATGATACTCCAATGATACTTTACATAGCCATTTATTCTTCTGCTCTTCGTATAATAGATACTACTCCTATATTTCCACTTAGGTAGTGGTATGATGGAATAACAATCCAATGATTGTAGATTCTTTACATTTTTATTTTCACAATATAACTAATACTTGCACAACTAAGTACTAACTATTAATTAATACAAATATTCTACTTTAACTAATTAGCACTTTACTGAACTCGATCAGGAAACAGAATGTTCTCTTTTTCCAGAATGTTCACTATTTATGCCTCTCACCAATTCCCACCTACTACTTCATACCGAACATTTATGTCAAATCAACTACCCACAATTTTCGAATAATCAATAAATGTTATACAGGCTAATCATTCTACTATGAGGCGGTGTTGACAATTCGAAAATTACAACTTATTACTACTTAAAACTGAATGGTTTAGGAATAATCACAACATTCGGCCATCAGACAGCGTGCTATCTCCGGAGTACGCAAAATCACAGCATTTGGTTGAACATCGAAAAATAGTTTAAGAATCATTGGTATATTGGTAGAGAGCATCGTGATCGTAGTGAATAAAAACGAGGCAACGAGATGAAATACTTCTCCGCAGTGGAATAAACCCTTAGGTCGTGTTTTCTTACGACACTTTGAACATGATTTCGTACGAATTTCACTCGTGCATACACGTATGGCTGATGGAGCAAACGAGTTCTGGAGTGAAGACCGCAACTTGGCAAACATCGGGTAGGATGTCCACCCGCCAGATGAACCGACGACCTAGAAAAGGTTGCAGGCTGGGAATGGATGCGAAAGACGCAGGACCTTGTGGCGTGAACTGAAAATGCAGGCAATGGACTGTCATAGGTTGAGTTGATTGATTGTACACGTATCAAACACGCACAAATAATCGCAACTATTCCCATCCCAACAAGTACTATAGCAGAGACTGCGTGCTTCATTTTGAAATAGATTCTAGACTATTCCAGATTGAAGAGAAGTTAAGATACTTTAAAGAAAGTGCAAACGATGCTGATGTTTAGTTTTTGTCGAGTCTCCTAAATAAACTACTGCAAGTTTTAGATGAACAGGATGCTGTATCATTTGCGGTAGCAGATTTCAGTTATTCATTTCAGCAGATAGTGTTGATTTCAGTGTGAGTGTGTGACACTAAATCAATCGCAACAATATATTAGTACCTATTCGTTCACAGCAAATTATTAGATGGTACTCTTCCTCAATACATACATACATAGAATCACGCGTTTATCCAAGAAGGGGTAGGCTGAGGCATAGCATATGCCCACATTTCACGTTATAGTTTTATGTTCCAAATAATAGGTAGCTCTCACTCAATATGTCATACAATTTAATTCAATATAAATTATATTTAATAAACAAATATAAACTAGATGATGGGATCATATTTCCGAGACAAAAAGTAGTCTGGAACTACTGAAATACGACTTTATTCCAGACTATAATATATTATAATATCCCTGCGCCAAATATCAGCCTGCTTTATTCAGCCGGTAGAGCGTGATAGAGTAACAAACATCTTCACAAACTCACATTTATAATATTAGTAGAATTAAATATGCCATTCAAATTCGTGCATTTCTGCCACTAGCGGATGTTTAGCAATTTACACCCACTTCTGACTAAGAACTTTCCTCAAAGAAATATGTCTCAATTGTTATGACAATAATATATATCTTCAAGTCGTTTGGGGCGCGACCAATTATTGTAGACTCACGCACCTACGCGCCACATAATTTTATAACATTCCGCAGAAATGCAAAAATTATTACCAAGATTGTTGCACGAGGTATCGACGACTCGTGACATCTGAAAATCGCACGTAGGATGCCGCGTGCTCACGGTGACGCCACGAGTAGTTCGATAATTAAAAAGGTGGCAACCGTTTACACGCCTTTTCTTCATGAACTGAGAAAAGAACGTGAAACTGTGGTGTATTGAGGCAATGATTAACTGACGATATTGTTACTGAAATTTCATCACATGCTCAACTGGCATAGCCGGTAGGAGACTAGGAGACCGGCATTTCGTCAGTGATAAGCGTTGTGGACAAAGATATCATTATATAGACACGTTATACACGAACATTGCGACTTTCAAAAACAGCTAAACTTTTATAAATTTGAAAAAAGAATTATATAAATTATCTGTGGTAGCATGCATGAAGTCAATATCAGAGGAATGTGGGGAAAAAGGGAAACTTGAATTTCACTTACTGAGACGTAATAATTATGGTTAATGTTTTTACGGGTAGGTAAAGTAGGTACGTAATATTTAAATTTATAAAATGTAAATGTTTATCAGATTAGTAATTATTAACGTAATTTAAGTCATAAAATAAAAAATATAACAATATCATACAGAAACATTTATTTAAATAAGTAAGAATTCAGTACCTAGTAAGTAATCCAAATATTTGTAATTTAAATCATTTTAATAATCTTAATATACTATTATGTTTCATTATTTTTTAAAGAAATATAATTACCTAAATAAAAAAAATATTCAAATAGCAAAATAAAACATTAGTACAAAATCTCCCCGACATCCCCTTACGGGTCGCGGGCGCCAAACCACAGACTATAGAGTACATTTTATTTTACTTGGGCATTCATTATGCTTGCCGCCATTTTATGGATCTGAGAAAATGAAATAATATTATTATTTCTATTGTACTTACGCATGAAATGACACGTTTTTATATTGAACAGTTGCTGTGTAGCTTGTGCATCATCTGAAGATACATGAAGGCATGTTTTTTTCGAGTTTTCGTTACTAACAAAATTTAAAACAGTGCGAATAGAACTTTCTCGAACCCTACAGCCGCGTCACAGATTTTCAGGTAATTACCTACTTTACGTGTTGCCATTTTCAAGTGTCTATAACGTATCTATAGTTTTTAAATCATTGGTTGTGGATGTATTTGTTTGTATGTACTTATAACCATTTTTAAACCATCTTCTATCTTTTTAAATACAATAGTAAAACTCAGGACAAACTATCTGTCTACTCTGAATATTTTTCCAATTAAATTTACTTATATCAAACATTTTAGAGTTTATACAGAAAGCCTTACAAAAAGAAATTGCATAATCATCAGTTTCGATTTCTAAACAACTGGCTAATTCCCTTCCCACAGGAAGTTGTGTCTGAAATATTATATTAATCTCAGATTCTATTCAGTGATAAAATCGTAACAGATAGAAAGTGAAAAAATATTTTATTCTACAGAATTCATTCATAAGTAAACAAAGTTTTATTTAAGGCTCAGATAAACGTTCTACGCAGTATCGTAGCAAAAACGTAGGCGTACTACGCAATAGAAAAACATCGACAAACATTGATCAAAGAGGTACTTATCTTGTGATAGATCAGACGAGCAATAAACAAGTTTTTATGTGATAAATATTAATGACTATGAACCTAGTGTGGGTGTTTTTGTTTATACAACCTAGTTTGTGTTCGAGCGTCTAGCTTTTTTAGCGAAGTTGAGACCGGGCGTCTTGCAGATTTTAACGGCCTTACATCCTCTTCGTATCTACTTCAACAGAGCAATAGACTCAGCCCCTGTTACGTTAGACTATAATACTTAAACGGGGATAAATGCGTGACTTTATGTATTTTATGACTGCCTCTGTGGCGCAGTCGGTAGTGATACCGCTTGCTGCGCTGGAGGTCGTGGGATCAATTCCCACCGGAGACAAATATTTGCGTGACCCATAAATGTTTGTCTCAAGAGTCTGGGTATTTCTATGTATAATATGTATTGGATGCGCCAGTACCGACGCATACATATTTTTTAGTTTATGTATTTAATGGTATTTATTATAATTATTATATGTCAACACTCACGCACTAAACGCATCTTACTTTTATGTATTGTCTATGGCAACACTATCCCGCCCGCTTCCTACATTCACATTCCGCCATAGCTATTGGAAGATACGCACGCACCCGTCTCTTAACGCTCCGCTCCGCTATCGGCCGCTGTGATTACCCATCATATCGCGCTACATCGCTTATCATCAGCCACAGTCTCGAGAGTTACGGTTATAACTCCTGTGTGCATATTTCGCGGTCGTGAATCAAGACCCCGAACGCAAAGCTGGGAGCAGCGCCTACCTACCAACAAGAGTTCAAGGTAAGTGCAATTCCAAGTGTGGTCCTCCGTCCGGATATTCCATCTAACGCATTCTTTCTACTAATAATATTAATTACCTCTTTTCCTATTAAATTCACGCATACGCATATATATATTTAGTATATTACTCATAAATACTCAACGCAAATATTATATTTAACGCCACCCGCACGCATTAGAAAAGTTAATTATCTTTTCACACCGCATATTTTATATTACTCATAAGTACTCATATTCTATAACGCATTTACGCTATTTATCATAATCATATTTACCTATATATAATCAACCCGCTGGCAGGTAGCGCCCCCCGAAATTATCGCTACCCAGGACTTGGACCATCCTGGCCATGTTAGTCCGGTTGTCCGATTCTAGGCAATCATTTTGATATTTTTTGGTAATTAGGAGTTTTGGCATAAAGTAAAACGGACAATCCAAAATTAACAATTTTCTCAACCGTCATATGGAATTGCACTTACCTTGAACTCTTGTTGGTAGGTAGGCGCTGCTCCCAGCTTTGCGTTCGGGGTCTTGATTCACGACCGCGAAATATGCACACAGGAGTTATAACCGTAACTCTCGAGACTGTGGCTGATGATAAGCGATGTAGCGCGATATGATGGGTAATCACAGCGGCCGATAGCGGAGCGGAGCGTTAAGAGACGGGTGCGTGCGTATCTTCCAATAGCTATGGCGGAATGTGAATGTAGGAAGCGGGCGGGATAGTGTTGCCATAGACAATACATAAAAGTAAGATGCGTTTAGTGCGTGAGTGTTGACATATAATAATTATAATAAATACCATTAAATACATAAACTAAAAAATATGTATGCGTCGGTACTGGCGCATCCAACTTCGGGGGGCTTAGAGGATTCTTCCTCTACATTGAATAAACAAAATAAAAAAATAAAAGGAATGAAAACTTATGAACTAAAAAAATAATTCAAAAGCGTAGGAGTTATTGCGTGGGTAACGGGCAAAGCCGAGTTACAGGACGAATGTATTCACCAGAAGAAGTCTTAATTCGGACGACTCTAATTACACCATCCTTCCCGGGAAACACCTCTGATACAACCGCGAGTGGCCACGATAAAGGATGCGTATTGTCATCCTTAACAACAACTACAGTTCCTATCGTCACAGGTTTGGACGGCATATTCCACTTATGTCTAAGTTGGAGAGAGGTAAGATATTCTTTGCTCCAACGTGTCCAGTAACTTTGAACAATTCTATTTAATAATTGATAGCGGGTGAGTCTGTTATCTGGTAATAGGGGTTCAATGTGTTCAGCGGGTAAATATTTAAGCGGAGTAACATTAAGAAAATGATTAGGCGTTAGGGGGGTTGGATCCGATGGATCCGAAGAAAGTATGCAAATCGGACGGCTATTCAAAATGCCTTCAATTTGCACCAATATTGTACTGAATTCTTCATAGGTGAGTATTTGACTCCCGATAGCTTTAAATAAATGAGACTTAACACATTTGACATTAATTTCAGGCAACGAATTAAAATTGGGCCCGAAAGGTGGGCTGTGCTGAAACTGAATCTTATGTTGAGTTAGATATTTATTCAGATCATTTTTATAATTAGTGGACTGTATAAGCGTGTAAATTTCGTTCAATTTTCGTTTCGCACCTATGAAATTAGTGCCTCCATCGCTGTACAACACTGAAACAGGACCCCTGCGTGAGATAAAACGTTTAAAGGCAGCGAGAAATAAATCTGTACTAAGATCACTTACTAACTCTAAATGGAGCGCCTTTGTTGTGAGACAGACGAACAAGCAAATATACGCTTTATGACTTTTTACTCCACGACGCCTTATGTGAGTTACGTAAAAGGGTCCCGCGTAATCAACTGCGGTATGCACAAACGACTTTACTTGTGAAACTCTAATGGATGGAAGATCACCCATAGGTGGAGTTGTAGAACGAGGCCTAGCTTTAAAACATAAATTACATTTATGTACTCGTTGGCGAATCAAATTTCGTGCAGAAAGAATCCAATACTTTTGGCGAGTCAATGCTAACACTAGTCCAGGACCGGTGTGTAAATTGTCGGTGTGATAGTGGTCTACTAAGAGCGACACTATACGTCCTTTAGGTGATAGCAGTATTGGATATTTTGTATTGTAATTTAGTTGAGAATGAGTAAGTCGACCACCTACTCTAATTAACCCTTGTTCGTCAAGAAAAGGGTTGAGTTTTAAAATAGCCTGATTTGGACAAATTTTAGTAGCCTTAAGTGCTTGTAATTCTACCTGAAAATACTTAGACTGATCGAAGCGGACCGCATAATATTCTGCGTATTCTAAATCGTATACAGAAAGTATACCGCGGGATTTGAGAATCCTTGTGAAACGTAATACATAAACCAGTGAACGAATAAATTTTACCCAACTCGAGCAACGCTCGGCAAGTTCGTCTATCATGTGAACGTGATCGGAGACAGGTATGGTATGTGCATGGAGAGAAGCTATTTTAATTTCCGGTAATTCTGTCTTCTCGTTATGATTGATTTTATATTCCTTCACAGGCCATGCATTTATAGGTGCGGACAGCCATTTCGGCCCGTGAAACCAAAGATAGTTATTTATTAACCCTTTAGGTGTCACAGGGCGCGAGACTATATCGGCGGGATTTTCAACCCCACGAACGTGATACCAATGGGAAGCAGGCAGATATTCATTTACCTGAGCGATGCGATTAGCTACAAAAGTTTGAAACTTATGAGCGGGAGAGTGAATCCAGGTAAGGGTTACCGTAGAATCAGAGAATGCGAATATATTGTTTATTTGACACCGCTTATTAAAAACAGTGCGCACAGAATTAATTAATTTTGCGAGTAAGACCGCCGCGCAGAGTTCTAAACGCGCTAGCGTTTTATTAGAATCTGACACTTTGGATTTAGCGGTCAGTAGATTCACATTAAGAGCGTTTCCGTTCTCAGCCGTTTCTATTCGTACATAGATAACAGCACCATAACATTGCTGGCTGGCATCCGAGAAGCCTATTAGAGTAATTCGACGAGCGGATGTTAAACCTATATGTCTCGGTATTTTTATTTCAGATAAACGCGACAACTCCCTATGAAAGTGTTTCCATTTAGACAGAATGCAACCCGGGACCGTCTCGTCCCAGTCCAGTTGTAATTTCCAACATTCTTGTATAAGCAACTTCATGTATGCGACCACTGGACTGATGATTCCAAGCGGATCGAACAAGCGCGCGGTTACGGAAAGGATCGAGCGTTTAGTGCATGTTAAAGGCATGTCGATCACTATTTTAAAGTTAAAGGTGTCATCGTTAGGTTGCCATTGCATACCCACGATCTTAGTGTCAACATGAGGATCCTCATCAAACTTGACAGCGAGACAGCTCTTATGAATTGACGGGATACGTGACAATAGGGTATTGTCATTAGAGATCCACTTAGTTAAGTTAAAACCTCCAGATTTAAACATAGCGACCATTTCCCTATAGGTGTCTTCAGCTAAATCTACATTCTCTATGGAACTAACGTAGTCGTCAACATACATGTGATTGTCAGCTTCGTACGCCGCCAGAGGATATAAAGCGCGACAGTCTGACGCGAGCTGGTTTACGACTCGCATTGCCAGGAAGGGTGAGCTGGAGACGCCAAAACAAACGCGGTTGAAATGATAGCTTTCAATAGGAGAATTGGAATCGAACCTAAATAATATTCTTTGATATGCATGATGATCTTGAGTAAGTTTCACTTGAAAATACATTTTTTCTATGTCCGCGGTTACAGCAACCGGGTACATACGCAAATTGAGAAGCAAATGAAAGATATTGTTCTGTAATATTGGTCCCGTATAAAGCAAATCGTTAAGCGATTTACCTGACGTGGTTTTACACCCAGCGTCTAAGACCACACGCGTTTTAGAGGTTTCTTTGTCAGGGCGATAAACGGCCCGATGCGGCATATAATAAACTTGAGAGTCTAGAAAGCTATTTGACACTTTAGTGAGATAACCTTGATCAATATATGTTTGAATAATGGCATTATAATCGTTGCGTAAGTTAGAAGCGTCTAACTTTTTTTCTAAATTTAAAAACCTGCGTTTGGCGATTGTGTACGAATGCCCTAGCTCACTGGGAGGGTATTTAAAGGGAAGACTAACCGTATATCTACCGGTATCGTCGCGTGAGTACGTAGACGAGAACAGCTTTTCACATGCTGCGTCGTCCGTGCTAATGTGCTTCCTATCTGGCACCTGTTCTATCTCCCAAAAGCGTTGCGTTAATTGTTCGAGAGACACATCTTGAGTGTGACATAAGAAGGCCTTGTCGGACACGGAGGAATGAGACATGCGATCGCGGGGATGCTTGTTTGCCACTAGCGAATAAGGTAAAGCATGCGCCTTTCCCATTGCGACGTATCCGAGCGTGGTTTCTATCGCGATTACTGATGAGGTTGGGGATGTAATTTTTTGCGACCCTAAAATCATGGGGAAGAGTTCATTACCTAACAAACAATCTATACCACCCGGAGTATAGTATCGTTCGTCAGCCATAGGTAAATTTTGTAAATGGGTTAATTCCGCTGTATCAATTTCCACGTTAGGCAAAAAATCTGTAATAGTGTCTATAACCCGTGCACTAACCGAATAAGAACAGCGGGCATCAAATCGCGAATATATTTTGAAATGCGTAATTCCATAAGATTGGCTTTCAAGTTGACCTATGCCTTTAATGACAGAAGGAGCGTTAAGTATGGTTAAGTGCAAACGCTCACAACAAGACCTCGTAATAAAGTTACTCATAGACCCTGAGTCCAAAAACAAACGTATACGATCCGATTTATAATTTGCATATACACAAGCAGTCGGCAACAAAACCGTGGTCGCGCTGCTTGAATTACGCGGCGGAGGGATCACAGCCGATAACGACGCGATATTGCCACTATGTGACCGCGCCTCCCGCGAGTGCGAGCGGGACGGATCATCTGCCGATGACGCATGAGTCGACATGGAATGCTCGGACGGCGCAGTAGACGCGTTTGCCTGCCTCGATGCGTTGCCGGCAGCATGATTTCTTGTTGAATTTGATGCGTTCAAATTATTTTTATAACACAGTAAACTATGATGAGACCGATTGCAAATCGAACACCTATTAACAGATCTGCAAGCGCTCACGTGATGAAAACCTAAACAATTAACACAAAAGGAATGTTTACGAACTATTTCATTTCGCGTTTCAACAGTCTCTTGAATAAAATGTTGACATTTGAACAAAGGGTGAGCGGAATTATTGTTACATACGATACAATTTTTTATGTTAGAAGTATCGACTGATTTCAAATTAGTAGGGCGGGTTTGCGTAAAAAATGACTTAGGTTTATTTAAATGAGAGGCGGTTGAACTCCGCTGAGCGCGATAATCACCTTTTTGGGAATGTGATGGTGAGCGGAGCGTTTGGAGTTTGCTTTGTTCTGTCAAAAATGTTTTGACGTCACTATATGTAGGTACACTCAAATGTCTATGAGATTGTTCAAACAATTCAAGCATAGGTTTATCAAACTTGCTTAATGCTAAATGAGTTATTATGAAATCTGATAAATTTGTGATAGGTAGACGCTGCAGAGCTGCTTCAGCTGAACAAAAGTTCTCCAAGATCTGATCAGCCGATTGCCCTGGCTTCTGGTGTAACATTTGTTCTAAATAGCACGACGCCTGAACCCTGGTATCGTGGTATTTAGCCAGAAGGGCTTGCCAAATAACATCGTAATTTTGTGCGGTAGCAGCTATGCCTGAACAAACAGTAAGTGCCTTACCCGAAAGGCAACCTATCAAATATTGAACCTTTTCGGCGTTGGTGAGACGAGTATTCGTATGTATCACACTACAGAAATTTTCATAAAATATAGGCCACTTACCATAAGTACCATCGAAACCTGTGAGTTTAAGTGGGGGTAATTTGATATTAAAATTATCACTTTTCTTTTTATCGTCGAGTTCTTGTCTCAGAGTAGTTTCCGTTTGCTTTATGAAACAGTATAATTCATCAAATGTATTAAAAACACTATAACTCGGCTGTACCTGCGGATTATCTTTTAATTGTTCAATTAACAATTTATCGATAGTTTCGATGTAATCCGATCGGGTTTTATCGATAGATTGAACCCGAGCGAGAAACATCATGCGTACTGTTTCATCGGTAACCTTGAGACTTAAGTTGTACACTTCTTGAACTATGTGAAACAAACTTTGTTTTTTGTATTCTAAAAAATTTATCATGACCTGACTTTCGTCTGAACTTTTACTATGGGATTTGTCTTTAGAAGCCATGATAATATAATTGATACGAGATACGAGTATGTATATAAGTGGGTAGGTAATAGAAATATTCAGCGAAAAAGTATAAAATTCGAACAACGATCAGCTGTTAGCTTAAATCAGCTGTTTGCGATAAAGTATTCAGAGAACAAACCCAATATGGAGTCTGCGTAACAATCAGCTGTTAATCGTTTGAATACCGTTATGTATCGGCTGCGTTGCCCAGTACCGTCACAATAAAATAAATATATGTGGGTATAAAATTAACGTATAAATATGAGTTTTATCTACGATTACAATTCGAAAGATAATATGAAATTGTAATGAAATTGGGGAAAACTACGTTAAATGTATTTAAAAGTATATAAGTATTAATATCTGTGGTCTGATACCCATAACACAAGCAGGTTATTCCTACCTTACTCTGTGATCAGATAGCGTTATGTGAAATGTACGTGACTATTTATTTATATTTATTATCTCCGTGTATCAGCGCCTAGCTTTTTTCGACGAGGGCGTAGAAGTTTCGTTTATTACTCTCAGCTTTATACGGTATTTAAAAATATATAAGCATGTCAGTCTAGATATCAGTCGTCTAGATCCCACAACACAAGCTTAATTAAGTTCCGCATCCAGTCCCAGCCTGCGACCTTTACCAGGTCGTCGGCCCATCTAGCGGGTGGACGTCCTACCCAACGTTTGCCGAGACGCGGTCTCAACTCTAGAACCTGTTTGCTCCATCGGCCGTCGGTTCTTCTGCAGACGTGGCCGGCCCACTGCCACTTCAATGTGCTTATTCTGCGAGCTATGTCGACCACTTTAGTTCTCTGTCGGATAGTCTCATTTCGGAGTCTATCCCTCAGAGATACCCCAAGCATAGCCCTTTCCATAGCCCGCTGCGGAACTTTTAGAGCATTGACTACCCCACTGTTAGTGTCCACGTCCCGGCACCGTATGTCATAACAGGTACTACCCGTTCGCTCTAACTTTGCCGCTGGCGTAGAGGCGTATACCCGAATTGTTCATTAGACGAAGTAAATTGACAGTAGCTAATGTCACTTCTTCATAGAAAATACGCAACATTGTATGAAGAAGTGACATTAGTTGCTGTCAATTTACTTCGTCTAATGAAAAATTCGACTTTAGTATAGAGCCGAGCGGCAAAGTTAGAGCGAACGATCAGTATACATAAAATGTAGCAAAGCTTAATTCTTAACATCAGCTATCTGCAAGAGATAGTTCCATTTAAATCAGTCCAGCCGTTTCAGACAGCCGGAACAGTGATTTTTAAATGAAATTTTTATGTAAATCCCTTTGTCCACTAAAATCCATTAGAAAGATCCATCATAAATCTTTGTGGACATATCATGTCCATTTTAATACCTTATAATATTTTAAGCTATTGCATAGCTTCTATCGCGGGCCTTGAGCGTGGAGACCGAATCCAGAAATTCCGTCACGAAAAAAGCGTGGCCGAGAATAGCCGAGATTCTCGGCCACGCTCGGTCACGCTCGTACATCTCGCACTTCATAATTTAAAAAAGTGACGCTTGTACCCAGAATTGATCTTGCACATTCTGCGTACCGATCCGCGTCTTAAGAGGACGTATGACGCCAAATAGACTATTATCTTGATCTAGATCTCAGGACTCGTGAGGTCTAATGAACTAACATTACAACACAAGCAACTTCAGTTCATGAACTAAAGATCTACTAGCCTGAAAACACGATTACTAAAAAAAACCTCGATACTTTTAATTTTTAAAAACACCTCGTTTCAGTTAAACTTTAGGCTGGATCTCTATAATTATCTATTATTTGGATATTATTTTTAATGTATAAGAAAGACAATACTAAAAACTTCATTTACACTAGTCGGTTTTTTTTATTTTTTTTATAGTTTTCTTTTTATCTGTAATTATCTGTTTTTTAGCTTTCTTAACATTTCGCTAAACGCGCTCCAAACCTTCTCTCTCTTTCTTTCCTCACGAAATCTGTATGCGCTATCCTTTACCGATTACGATTAGTCTGGCTGCGCGCCTTGTAGGAAGCGGACCTATGCCCGATTGCGTCACAAAATGCTCAATTACGACATCGATAGATCGATTAAAAAACTTTTGAATTCCTGAAGTAAGCTGGGGGAGGGGGGGCGGTGGCTGTAGGTGCATAAAATCTTAATTTGTGTAAATAATAAATGTTACTAATTATAAAAGTTATAAATATTAAAAGACCAAAAAAATTACTAAAAAGGAACATAAAAAACGTTTTTCGCTCGTAGAATCAGAGAAATAAAAAGCTAAGAACCGTATTGATTGTTTACTATCCGATGTAAATTTTCTTCATCTTACTTAGCTTCTTCACGATGGCTTGTAGAAACTGGGTTGTTACTTTTCGGTGGACTAGGTCGGTATAATTTGGCATATCTCCTCGATATTGTTGCCACCGAGAATCATCTATGTTCCCAATGGCGTTACGGAATGTCTGTACCAGGACCTCGTTCGTTGGTCAGCACCTGCACTGCTTCAAGTGACGTCGGCTTGGGTCTAGATCTTCATGGGGCCCAGACCTTATCTGCATATTAGCATCTGCCTAGTTGCCTTCAAGCCCACCCATATTTCAAACCAGACGCAGCTTTTATTGGCTGCCAGGAGCAGCAGCTATGAATTGAATTTTCATCCCCATTGGCAAAGTTGAGAGCGACTGCTGTCTTACCTCACCAAGTCCGATAGGTTGCCTAATTGAACTGGACGCTTTCTAGGAACAATAATAATAAACCGGCCAAGTGCGAGTTGAACTCGCCCATGAAGGGTTCCGTAGCAGCAAGTAACATAATATAAAAGTTCGTGTAGTTCGTTGTAACTTTCATTGATGTTCGCAGTGGTAGTGAATTTTCTCGGCGAAAATTGCGGTATATGACGTTTTAAAAAAAAACTACCATCTTGGTTTCGTTTAAACCAATTTTCTTTGGTAGATTTTATGACAATGTACATTATATATATTTTTTAGATTTATCATTCTCTTAGTTTAGAAGTTAGAGGGGGGGGGGGGGGGACACATTTTCCACTTTGGGAGTGTCTCTTGCGCAGACTATTCACTTTAGAAAAAAAATATGTTAGAAACCTCAATAGCATTTTTGGAGACCTATCTATTGAACCCCACACGTATGGGTTTGATGAAAATAAAAATTTTGAGTTTCAGTTCTGCGTATGGGACCCCCAAAATTAACTGCTTTTTTTCTCGTTTTATACAAAAATCTTGATGCGGTTCACAGAATACATCTACTTACCAAGTTTCACCAGCATAGGCCTTTTAGTTTCGGAGAAAAGTGGCTGTGACACACGGACGGACAGACAGAAAGACATGACGAATCTATAAGGGTTCCGTTTTTGCCATTTGGCTACGGAACCCTAAAAATGTCATACGGTGCGGGCGAGTCGGTGCCGGAAGTAATTGCACGGAACATAAAACAATGGAGTCGGCTAATTCAAGTACAAAAAAGACAGTGTAAGTATTTAAAAAAAAATCTGTAAAATATAACACTGTCTTTAGACTTTCGATTTAATAGTAGAAAATTGCCGGTGATATTTTCAAAACAAATTTATTGTTTCCAAAATACTTGTTGATTCACATAAAAGAATATTCATTTTATTGAAGGTATCAATGAAAGAAAAATGAGTTTTTACTGAATGATGATGCTGTTGGGCGCAACAGCGCCAGGTCCTCGTGGTGGGTCTGGACGTGGACACTCTCTCGCTCGAGACCATGGTGCGAGCCATGCTCTCCAGCGGGAGTAAGTGGGACTGCGCCGCCTCTTTCTGCGAGCAGGTTATGCTCGTGAAAGAGACGGCGGGGCGGGAACGGGAGAGAACTCTACCACCCAAGTTCCGCAGTCGGCGGCCTGGGCGCCGTCGACGAGAGGGCGCCTCACCGTCCTTACAGAAGGCCAGCAGGCCCATGACGGCAGAGTGACGTGAGGAACTCACGCACGCCCCCCCTGAGAAGCGGGATCACACCCGAAACCCCCCAAAGAACCCTGGGCGAGGCCGCAATTGTGGCCGTAGGTCTGTTAGAAGTCCTGGAACATCCTTCCGAGGGCTTACCCGGGGCTCCCAACCATAGGCTGTTGGGCGTTACGTGAGGTTTTTTAGTCGGTAGCACTCATGATGGATTTTATCTCACGTTAAAAAAAAATTGTATTATTACAAGCAGGTTATTCCTAGCTTACTTTGGGATCAGATAGCGTTGTGTGTAATGTCCGTGAATATTTATTTATTTATTTATTAGTATCTGTTTCTTCATTCAGTCTTTTCAATAAGTGGAGGCACTGGCGAGTGCGTGCCCTCTCGGACACTTTGATAGGATAAAGAGTGAAAAACTGGAAGAGAAAGCGTAAGGAGTATGTATGTAGGCTTAGTCAGTGAAAGGCTTGCAAACGCGAGCCTTTCCGACTTAGATGTGGATGAATGCTGGAATATTATGAAAGAAAGTATAGTGGATAGTGCAAAAGAAGCATGTGGGAGTGCAAAGAGACATGAACATTCGAAAGGTGATGCCTGGTGGGATGCAGAGGTTCAATCCTGCGTAGCAAGAAAGAAGAAAGCGTGTTTGGATTATGTCTCATCTCATCATCTTCCAGGATTTGGGATTGATGGTGGGCTGCTTCGTGCCGTGTAGTCTACATATGTGGAATGTAAGGCAAGTGTGCTAGTGGGCGGCAGCCTGTCTCCCTGGTCTGACGTCAACATTGGCGTCAGACAGGGTTGCGTGCTGTCGGCCCTGCCGTTTGTCCTGTGCCTGGACGATTGTCTTAAGAGAGTAAGATCGATGAATGTTGGATTGAGAATGGGTGACTTACTTGTGAATGTGAACTGTTTGCTGTATGCAGATGATGCCGTGCTCATAGCCGAATCGCCATCAGAACTACAGTCTCTAGTCACAGCGATGAAAGATGATAGTCTAATGAGAGGCTTACATTTGAACGCGACTAAAACGAAAGTGATGGTATTCGAAAGAGAAGAGGACAGAACGAATGCCAGGATAACTGTAAATGATGTAGTGCTGGAACAGGTAGATAAGTTTGTATATCTTGGAGATGCATTAAGCAGGGATGGACGGAACACCACTGATGAAGAAAGGAGGGTAACTACGGGAAATAGAGTGAATGGAGCGTTAGGCAAACTTTTGGGTACCAAAACCCTAAGTCAAAAGGCCCAGTTCGCAGTACACAGTGCGGTGCTGATACCTACGCTAATGTATGGAAGCGAGAGTTAGGTATGGCAGGAAACGCATGAAAGTAGAATAAACGCGGTCGAGATACGCGCGCTACGCAAACTCTGCGGAGTAACGCTCGCAGATCGCGTTCGGAATGAAGATGTAAGAAAGAGAGTTGGTCTGGAAGAGAGTGTCGGTGTTAAAGTAAGGAAGGCATGCTACGATGGTTCGGGTATGTGGAGCGAATGGGTGATGAAAGAATGACAAAACAGATATACAACGCGAAAGTGGATGGACGTAGGAGTCGGGGAAGGCCACGACACACCTACCACGACCAAATTAATCGTGTGTTAGTTGAAGGTGGTGTCAAGAGCCGAAGGAACCGACGTGCATGCATGAAAAGAAAAATGAAAGTTGAAGAAGCAAGTGAGGCGTGTATGGACCGTGCCGTGTGGCGCTCGGTTCTTTCTGCCTACCCGCAAGGGATTTGGCTTGAAGGTAGATAGATAGATAGTATCTTTTTCATCATTGTTCTTTTACAGTAAAAAAGGATTATTCATTCTTCATAATTCGCCTTGATGCGGTGGTGCATTCGGTAGTATAACCGATGGCTGCGCTGAGGCCCTGATTTAATTCTGGGGTCGGGCCGAATATTCGTGTGATCCACAAAATGATGTTTCGGAGTTTGCATGCTCGATAGTCCGTTTGTTGAGGAAGGTTTATAACATTACACTTCAACGAATAGGAGCAACTATGAATAAAGTTTCGAAAACGGGAAAATTTATTCCTTTTGAGAGTATACGTTGCGTGCGCTGAGTAAATATAATTAAAGTTACATAAAAATTGTGAATTGCGAAATTGTTCATTTTAAAGTTCTATAAAAATTCTCCTCCTATTTTTATTAGTAGTATAATACGGTCAATTTTTAAAAAAAGTAAAACTAAAAACCGAGTAAAACTATTTACACTAATATCTACTCCATTCTACTCATTGTTCGCCAGTGCGTTGCGTTCCGCCCCTACTTGCGTTACTATCACAATCTGTCACCGACTGACGCGGCGCCGCGTGAATATGGCGCGCGATCTGTAGCAAAGGGGCGCGGGGGTAGCGGCAGTGAATCATGCGATTTGGTTAGGGTCAGGCAAGCTCTTAACCACTCGACCAAAGTTGAATTAAGAGTACTGGTTGAATTTAGAGTTCTTAATGTGAAAACAATTTCGATGCTCCGATTGAAATGCGTCATAGATAAGAATATTGACAGCACTTTGCAAATCACCCACTAACTTTTAATTCACAATTTTTCACAACGGACACGGTAGGTACCTAATGTTTATATGTAAAAAAACGACACGAATCTATAAGGGTTCCGTTTATTACCATTCGGCTACGGAACCCTAAAAATGCTATGCAATAGCTTTACCGCGGCAGTCCCCGAGTGCCACACATCTTTTTTTTTTATTAATTTATTTTCATATGCATTTAGTGAAAAACGATTAATTTTAAATGAGAAACAGATACGCAAAGCGAATATTTCGCTAGGCTAGGAAACCGGAGTTTCGTAACTGGTTTCCACTGAGGATTTTTAATCCGTCTACGTAACTGGTTACCACGTAGGATTTTTTAATATGTAGGCATACGTAACTGATCTCCATCAAGCAGAATTTGTTATTTTATCTTGTGACAATCCTTTCACTTGTTAAATGCTTCTATGCGCTATAAGTATACTATAAATTGGTGGTGATGTATCCTTGTTACGAAATAAATTCACGATCTCCAACTTTACGTCCATAAATAAACCATGGCGAAGTATTTATGGCGCAATGACTACCAACCCCCCCTCTCAACTCTATATTTAACTAAAAAACTTCAGGAAGAACTTGATTTCCAAAGCGAACAAGTTAATAGAACAGAAACAGTTTATATTTAGAAATCAAAGCAGTCTTTGAAAAAGTTTGAAACATTTAGGTTTCTTTAAACACCCAAGATTGTTTTGAAAGACGTCTCATGTTCTTTTTAGGGTACCGTACCGATAGGGTAAAACCGGTCATGAGACGTCGCCGTCCGCCTGTCTGTCTGTCCGTCTCGAGGCTGTTTATCAAGAACCTATAGACCTGAAATGTTTGCAGATCATGTATTTCTGTTGCCTATAACAAATAATACTTAAACAAAAAATAATTCAAATTCAAACAGCTCCCATATAACAAACGTGATTAAAGCCGTTTTTCGCTACGGAACCCTACGTGTGTAAGTCTGACTCGCACACACTTGGCACGTATTTATAACTAGCTGTCCAGCGTAACTTCGTTTACGTCACATACGGCAGACAGAGAGAGAGAAAGACTGACAGTAAAAGAGGGAGAGATGGAAAGAGGGAGAGGTATATTTGTTCACCAATGTCAAAAGAGTAACCTTGAAACTTAAATTTTCAGCTTTTATTCAAGGGAACATTATAAATCTATACCTACACATTATAAAATACAGTTTTATTATATGTATAGATTTATTCGATAGAGGGTCGAGAATTAGTACATGGAAGATATTTTGAAAATTTTAATTGTTACGTTCTCTAATCGATACTGAAAAGCCGAAAATGTAACTTAATTTTTTTTGTCTGTCTGTCTGTATTGCAAATAAGTATTACGCTGAAACTACTGAATCAATTTGAATAATACTTGGCACAATCTGAGCATATAATCCGAGGAAGGTTCTAGGATACTTTTGAATGCCAAATAGTACTGACTTCCTTATCATAACGTTGTAAATCTAATAAATATGTTAGGGTCTAATAGATATGTATTTTAAATCCAAACAAACAGTTCCAGGTTTATTCGATAACTTAATTTTAAATATGTACTACTACAATACGTTTTTCTAAAAGGTGCGTTATGACCTAGTTACTATAACTCAGCACCAATCAACCTCTTCATTCATCATTCAAGGAGGTCTGCGCGAGGGGTCCGGACCTCGCACGATGACGTCACAGTGCAAGGTTTAAAAATTACACCCTCCCCTTCGTGCTACCCAGCTGCTGCAGTCCTTTCACGTGACCTAGTGACCCAAAATGGCACTCCGGTGACGTAGGAGTTTTGTATGGTAGTGAAACCTTTTGAAGGAGTAAAGTTTTCAATGGGAACGATTACGTTAGCGTTTGTGTTTATGTGTCATCGTGTGCGTGAGGTTTATATGTCGACACCAGAAGTATCAATTAATGTAAGGGACAACACACGGTTTTTCAGGAGAGCCGAAAAACGATTTTATTTTTATAAATCTGTCTGTAATTTTTGACTGTCTGGTCCGATTTTAATTGTGTCAAGGGTGAAGTTTCTTAGAATTTCTTTTTCTTTCATGCTATAAACTCAAAATTTTGTAAAGTTTACTGGTTTCCAAAATAGCGTGTCCGTTACATTAAAAAAATATGTTTGGTTGTACCTTACGTTACTGATATTTTAAGTATAAACAAATAACTAAAGTGTAAGTAGCAAGAGACTATAGAAAATTACATGCAAATGTATTGTAAGGACTTCACTTTAAGACTTTTGATGATATTTGATGTAACTTGGTACTGAAGTTTATCGAACAGAATTTAAAAAAACCGGCCAAGTGCGAGTCGACTTCACGCACGGAGGGCTTAGTACCAAACAACAGTAAAATATCACGTTTGTCGTAAAGTTGCCCCCTTAAATATTATTATTTTTCTGATTTTAATATTTGTTGTAGACCCGAAAAATTACTTTATGGTATTTTTACTACAGGGAAATATTTTTTTGCGTGATTAATATTGGTATGAATAAACATTAAAAGATAAAAAAAACAAAAGTTTTCGCACTAAGGTGCCACGACTAACCCAGCTGCAGAGGGTCTTGGTCTCCTTGTGTTCCATCAGGAGTTAAGGGACATATTGCTCCGTATGGCTCCATCTCAGGCACTGGACGGGGATTACTGTTAGAACGATGTGCCTGAAGACACCAAGAGCGTGTTAGGGGCACCTGTGCTGTGACTTAAAAAAGCACCAACCCCGATCCCGACGGCATTCCAAGTCATGCATGGGTCCTGATGGCTCTTGAAGAATTTGGGTCTTGACTGATAGGGCTCTGATGCTGATGCGCTAAGCATAGCTCGAAAAAGGTCAGGGTGTAGCATATTATTGCAGAGCACTTTGTTAGGCACTTCACACGAGTGTTGCCAGATTTGACGGATAGCCAGTTTAGTTTCCGTTGGGGGCGCTCCATCGTGGACGCGATCATTCGTGTCTGGAGTCTAACAGAGGCAGCGATATTGCGTGAAAGGTGATGGCGGTATCTGTTGACATCGCCATAGTTTTCAACCCCTTTCCCTGAAGCTGCGTTAGAGAGGCACTCATTTATCATTATGAAGTGCTTTTCTACTTACGTCGGAGTTTCGAGGCTTATCTCTTCGAGACATAAATAAGCTACCGGCATAAGACATAAATAATTAAGGGGTATCGTCCGTTATTTCGGAGGAATCGGTCCACTTCTGTAGAAGCGCGGTGATGGTGCTACTCGGTCATTTGCTCGAAGGGTTCGACGTAACTTACTACGCTGATGACACCCACGTTACGACGGGAAAATCTACTCACCGAGACGTGGCCCTAAAGGGAGTTGCTCGAGTTCTGGGTCGAAGATGGCGACTGGTTCTGAAGGTAGTCTCCTACAAAATTCAGGTCCTGTGCTTTCACGGACCTCGGGAGGAGTCACCCACGGAATTCAGCATACAAGTAGGGGGAATTAGCTTGGATATCTAGCCCTCTATAAAGTATCTTGGAGTCGTACTCGATAGCGGGTTGAACTTCGAATACCATTTCCCAGACTTGATTCAAAACTGAGGAGGGGCAACGACTTCACTCTCGCGGTGGTGGACCAACATTAGGGAACACAATGCGTCCTGCACACTGTCAGGAACTCATGGAGACATGGAAGTTGCAGACTGAGCAACCAAGGTGGGAACTGCTGCAATCGGGGTGAGCAGACGGGGGGGGGGGGGGGGGCATGCACGATGTCCATCCATAAGTAGGCCCAAAACAGCATAACAACAGAACCTCCAAAAACGTGGATTAGCACCATTCTAGCTGAGTGCTGAGCCGCGGTGACGAGCTCGTCTACACGTGACCCTGAATCTTCCTTCCGAGGAGTTACCCGAGGCCACCGCCCATACACCGATAGGTGGAATCAAGAAAACATTTAGATTTTCACACAAAAAATACAAAATTGCAGAAATTATGTGAGATAAGTAGTAATGTACATAAATTACCCCTAAAAGGCCTGAAAAATGAGTTTAGGTAAGGGACATGTTGTATAAAATTACCGATTTGAGGTCTCAGGTAAGGGTCGAAATTATTTTGTATGATGAGTTACTTTACTGGTCTGAGAAGAATAAAATCTACATGGCCCTTAAATCATTTTTTTCGTTATAAATCATTTTGGACAGTCCTAAAATTTGTACTGTAAGGGACATTTTTTTAACGATAGAGACATTTTAAATATACCAATCGATAGAGCTCGAAATTCTGAATCCAATGATATATATAACCCATTTTCGCCAAAATGTCCCTTACGTTAATTGATACTTCTGGTGTCGATGTGTGCCAACTGCCATTGTAGTTTCTTGTTATATTACAACATAGAGCAAAACGACCTATGACTTTTTTAATCGGGAGTGGAAGCGCCGTATGGAGACTTTTCCCTCTGTCAATACACACTCCAAATGGTACAACGATAACGAACGTATAACGGTATAATGGTATAATGTAAGTGTGTGAAATTTATCGTTTTGTACTCGTATATATAATCACGCCTTTCATCCCCGAAAGGGTAGGCAGAGGCATATTATATGCCCACATTTCACCTTTTTAGATTTTGTCCCACGTAATAGGAGGTGAGCCGTATTGCTGTTATACGTTTTGTGTAAGATCTATAGTGACAGCCGAAAGCTTTTGCAGTGGTGTAAATATAAACACGATTTCCCCCCGCAACAGATTATGACAGACAGATATTATAAATAACTAGCTGATGCCCGCAGCTTCGCCCGCGTAAAATATGTTTTCCGTGGGAGCTTATTCCCGGGATAAAAAGTAGCCCATGTGTTATTCCAGACTATAATGTATCTCTGTACGAAATTTCAGCTAGATCCGTTCATCGGTTTGAGCGTGAAAGAGTAACAAACATCCACACTCACAAACTTTCGCATTTATAATATCTATACATACACTCATTTGCAAAAAAAACCGGCACCTAAGCAATGAACCATTTCGAATGTTAATATTGCTTTGTTTGATAATTATAGGTAGTTTTATCCTCACAATTTGGTAAATTAATAAGAAAATAATCGTTTTCATCAGTATTTCATAAAATTTTGTTACAATTTATGGGAAATAATGCTAAACCTCGCTAGTAGTGTATGTTCGCTAGTAGTGCATATGCTCATGAAGTAAAAATAAAAAAGTTTTTCTGTTTGTTTTTCTATACTTATAATAAAACTGTTGAGGGTCGAGAGTCTGTACATGGAAGATATTTTAAAAAATTTAATCGTAGGGTGTTCTATAATCGATACTGAAGCCGAAAATGTAATTTAAATTTTTCATGTCTGTCTGTCTGTCTGTCTGTCTTTTTGTCTGTCTGTCTGTATCCCGAATAAGTATCACGCCGAAACTACTGAATCGATTTGGATGAAACTTAGAACAATTTGAGCCTATAATCCGAGGAAGGTTCAAGGATACTTTTGATCCCGATATTTTGCGCGGGTTAGGAGAGGGGATGAAAGGCAAAATAGATTTTTAGTTATAATTTCTCACTACGTGGTCTGATAACAAATATTTTTTTAGTTTCTGAAAGGAAGTACATTAAGCATTATTCCACACAATTTTCAATATTGAGGGTTATGTAGTTCAGAAATTAGGGGCATCTCAACTTTCGATAAACCTAGAATTCAAGGGTTCTTTTGAATGTGAGGGTAAATCTAAACGGGCGTGTTGGCTTAATCATAAAAGAGCTGAATGATTCAGGCTATTGTAAAACAATTCAGTCCGCGCCGAAGGCATGGACCGAATTGTTTTAGAATGGACTTAATCTTTAAGCTCTTTTATGATTAAGCAAACAGGGCAGTTTCATACGCTCCCATGAGTCTGTAGAAAAAATACCTGTCCTTTCATACATCTTATGTGGCGTAAACGAAGTTGCGAGGGTCAGCTAGTCTTTAATAAAGTAATAGCAGATAAATGTTTAGTATCGAGTGTGACCCCCTCTAGCTAAAATCACAGCTTGAATTCGTCTGGGCATGCTAGCGAGTATATCCCGGATACTTGCTTGCGGAATACGTTCCCAATCCGCAGTAATCACATTCTTCAGCTCTCTGATGGTCTGTGGATCCGGGTGTACTGATCTCACACGCCGTTTTAGAACGTCCCAGATATGTTCTATGGGATTGAGGTCGGGACTTCGAGCTGGCCAATACAAACGACGAATGCCGACCTCTTGCACATACGCATTAACATCGCGGGATCGGTGGGCGCGAGCATTGTCGTCCATAAAAATCGAGTCTTGACCTAGAGCGGCCAATGCGGGTTGTGCATGAGGAATTAGAACTTCCGTTATGTATCGATGCCCAGTCAGTGAGCCGTTTTCAATGAAGACTAACTCTGTACGTTCCATTGAATTTATTCCTGCCCAAAACATAACAGAGCCCCCACCATAAGGTGTGATTTCTTCGAAACATGCATCTGCAAAGCGCTTTCCTTGTCTTCTTAGCACTCGCCGACGTCGATCTTCACCGAACAGAGATATCCTGGCTTCATCAGAGAACAAAACCCTATTCCAATCTTCTTGAGTCCATGATTCACAATTTCTAGCGAACCTAAACCTGTGAACTCTGTGCTCACGGAGTAATTTGGGGCCGCGGGCCGGGCGGTGACTGCGTATATTGACAGCGAGAAGCCTCCTCCTGACCGTCCATAGACTAATATGCACATTTCTTACTTCTTGGAGGTTGTTCTACGAAGATTTGCGATTTCTCAATGCGCGACTCACAAGAAAACGATCATCCCGTGGTTGGGTACATGGTTTTCTACCAGAACCAGGCCTTCTCTCGACGGAACCAGTCTCCTGATATCGCTGCCAGGTCCTTTGGACCGTCGAGCGATACATTTAGCCTCCTAGCCACGAAACATTGGCTGCAACCCTCTTCAAGCAGCGCGATAAATTTGGTAGCTTTTACCACTTTATCTACCATTTTTGATACAGCCAAACAGCAATAAATAAAGCTTTGACAGTCAAGGATATGAAATTAATCGATAAAAATTGAATAAAAGTTGTGAAAGTCGATGTTAACTTCTGGAACTTCTCGCCAAAAATGTAGGATAAAAAGGGGTTTTCTGTAAAAATGAGCATCAAATGAAAATTTGAATTTAGAACGTACTTTTTTAAATACCATGACATTTTTAAAACCGGCCAGTAACGTGTACAAAAGATTGAAACCTTTTTGGTATTGTATCTTTTTAAAGATGAATGAAAATCAAAACCGCCCGTTTTTTTTGCAAATGAGTGTATAATAAAACTGTAGAGGGTCGAGAGTCTGTACATGGAAGATATTTTGAAAATTTTAATTGGAGGGCGTTCTCTAATCGATACTAAGCCGAAAATGTAATTTAAACTTTTCATGTCTGTCTGTCTGTCTGTCTGTATCCCGAATAAGTATCACGCCAAAACTACTGAAACGATTTGAATGATACTTGGTACATTCTGAGCTTATAGTCCGAGGAAGGTTCTAGGATACTTTTGATAACGAAGTTTTGCGCGGTTCCTGCGGGAGAGGGGATGAAAGATAAAATGGTTTTTCAGTTGTAATTTCTCAACGCGTGATGCGATTTAAAATATTTTTTTAGTATTGGAAAGGGAGTACTTTAAGGATTTTTCGACCCAAGTTTCAAGATTGAGGGGTTTGTAGTTCAGAAATTAGAGGCATCTCAGCTTTCGCCAAACCTAGAATTCAAGGATTCCTTTGAATGAGAGGGTAAATCTAAACGGGCGTGTTGGCTTAATCATAAAAGAGCTTAATTATTAAGGCTGTTGTAAAATAATTGTTTTAGAATAGCATTAATAATTAAGCTCTTTTATGATTAAGCAAACAGAGCCGTTTCACACGGTGCCTGACGAGTCTGATGAAGAATTACCTCTACTTTCATGCACATTATATTTTTCTAAATACATACCTACATAGAGGAAAACACCAAAACTCCGAAACAAACATTTGTGGAACACACAAATATTTCGATCAACCCAGGACCTCAAGCGCGGCAGCCGGTTACATCATAAACTCTGGTTACACTACCGACTGCGCCACTGATGCAGTCGAGTCGATTATGTACTCGTATAGAGCAAACATGCTATATCTACTCCCCTTGTACTGGTCGCGTTGCTTTAAGTATCACAAGCCGACATTATCATATTATAAATGAAGACTGTTTAATATCCCGAAATACCTATTAAACGAATTGTCTAAATTGAACTCCCTATCCTCCCTAAAATGTACGGACGAGTTCTGAAATTAGATAACAGCTTCTCACACAAACAGATACCTGCACGCCTCCTCGCATCATCACCCACTTCATTTAAAATCAGTCAGCTCGACGCTCATCAAGCGAGCCAATGACTTCTGCGACCCTGAGCATTTACAGCAGGAGTTGGACTATGTTCAGGAGATACTGAAGATGAATGGATATGGAGCGAGTAGTAGAAAGGCACGACGTGCACCGAGGAGAGTGAGACCGGAGGTGGAACGTCAACCAGCTTATCTGCCGTATATAAAGGGAATAACGGACAAGATCGGGTCGTGTCTACGGCGGTTCTCCATACGGGCGATCTTTAAACCGTTAACCAAAGTGGCTAGGTACGCGCGAACACCAAAGGACGTCATTACTCTGCAAACACCAGGTGTCTACAAAGTGGATTGCAGCTGCGGTAGTTCCTACATAGGCCAAACCAAGCGGACCATCGCGGAAAGGGTCAAAGAACATGCTGCAGCTGTGAAAAATCGTCAGTTAAACAAATCGGCAATAGCAGAACACCTCGATTCGGGCATTAATCACTGGATCGAACTTCACCAACCGAAAGTCCTCTCCACTGATCGCCATTATTATCCACGTATGGTGCGTGAAGCCATTGAAATCAGAAAACACAAAAAATTCAATAGAGATGATGGATATAAGCTCTCCGGGATGTGGAATTCAGTGATTAATAAACTTGAAACTTGAAAAAAACTTGAAAAAACTGTGCCAATTAAAACTGACGTAGTGAGTGTAGTGTGTCGCCGGCCTTATCCTTCGTTGTAATAACAACGGAGGGTAGTTCGACAAGAAATAACTTCGTGGTTTTTGTCGATCCTCGCCTCAGTCCAACCGCGACCACGGGCGCTGCAAGGGCTCGAAACGTCGGTAAATGTAAGTAACAAAGTATTTCGCGTGAAGTCCCGAATTCTATAAGTATGAGTGTTAAAAACCGCGATAGTTTAAAAATAACATTAGATAACAGCTTGTATTGTCAAGTAACCTGTATCATACAGGTTACTTGAAAAATATAAGTGAAATGAGCAAAATGTTCGAATTGGTAGGCGATAATAGTTACCTATGTGTTAATGTTCAAGGCCTCGTTGCTCGAGAAGTTCAAGATCGTGAAATAACACAAATATAGGAAAGCGTACATTCGACAGTAAGATAGATGAAAATGGCGGACTGAAATTACCATATTTGTATGAATTTCACTAACAAATAATAATGTAAATATATAGATATGTAATAATTATGTTTCTCTGTAATTTTTAATAAATGTTTATACCATTTCACTAACCACCGTGTTTGATATTTCACAACTGCAAATTATGTAATTAGTTTGGCTACCCTCTTAGTGGTGACATTGTGAAAAATCCAATGTAGTGTCAGAGTTTAATAGAGTTAGGCATCTTCAAACAAAATTATATCAAAGGTACCGAGCGCGGTATACTTGTGTGCGTGCGCAGTGCCTACGGACGCGTCGCGTCAGAACGAGCCGCGCGTCACGCACACATTTAAAAATCAGTACTAGTCGGAATGCTCCCAGCAGGTAAACCAAGCGTTCAATCAGTGTTGCCGCGAACCGCGTGCGCGTGATTACGTAAAATGTATGTGTCATATGCCTGCTATCTTTATTTACATACATACATATAATCACGCCTTTATCCCCGTTGGAGTAGACAGAGGCATAGTATACGCCCCCATTTCTCATTTTAGTTTTATGCCTCACGTAATAGGTGATGAGCCTGAGATGAGTAGATGGACAGGCGCAGGTCGCCACGACCCGCAGTTGACAATTTTCAAGCCAAGCATAAATCCTTCAACTTGGCTTAACGATTGTCATTTTACTGACAACCGGGTTACATTTTGAGATTTCCTTCTCTACGTAATGGATCTTTTTGCGAAGGTGTTCCCTTAGTCGCCTCTTACAACACCCTTGGGATGTATTGGGGTGGCGACATTTTGTACTTTTACCTGTCGCAACACGGGACCTCGTCGCCACAACCTGTCGCCATTAGATAAATATGACAATGCCTATAAAGAAGTAAGGACGATATATATTGCTCTTTTTTTGGATGCCTCAACAGTAATTTTTAAACTCCCTCATTATCTATCGTTATTCACGAATTCACGATAGGTAACAAAAGAAGAAGAAAGGTGAGTTTGAATAATTCACTTACGTACCTGCTACGTCCATAATACTCTCAAGGTAGGCACCTTGAGATTATTATGGACGTAGTAATATAAGTTCAATGCTTACGTACGAATTCGTTCAATACCTATTAGACTTCGTATTTATTAGGGTTCCGTACCCAAAGAGTGAAAAACAGGACCCAATACATGACCCTTCGCTGTACGTCTGTCTGTCTGTCCCACAAAATGTGTGTATCGCAGGAACCGTGATAGCTAGAGAACTGAATTTTTACAGATGATGTATTTCTGTTGCCGCTATAACAACAAATACTAAAATCAGAAAAATAATATTGTATTAGGGGAACGTTTGTTGCATGGAATACAACAAACATGAATTTGGCCGTTTTTTGGTACGGAACCCTCGCTGCGCGAGTTCTACTCCCACTGCTTCGAACCCACTCAGTTCGTTTTCGACCCCTTATAATTTCTTTGTGGATAAAACTAGAAGTTTGAAGTAAATTTAGTATCTTTTAACAGAACACTACCCGTCCATTTCAACACGGCAATAGGCTCACCACCTATTTCGCGGGACATGAAACTAAAAGGTGAGACGTGGGCGTATACTACGCCTCTGACTACCCCTTTTGGGATAAAGGCGTGACTATATGTATGTATGCAGTGAGTGAACACTGACTGACTGATAATCGAAACTTTACTTTGGTGGCACTTCAAACGAATATAGAACCTTCAAAAAAATGCAAATTTATAGTGTTTAGTGTATGAATTAAGGAATAGCTAAAATATTCTAGAATTTCGGTCGTTTTTAAGGTTCCCTACCCAAAGGATAAAAACGGGAGTCTATTTATGAGACTACGTTGTCCGTTTGCTGTCTTTGAACTTTGTCTGTCCTTCCGTCATGAGACTGTATCTCAGGAACCGTGATAGTTAGAAAGCTGAAATTTTCACATTAATTCTGTGATCCATAAAATGTTGCCATCATTAATATGGGAATGTTGTGCTGAGGTCCCAGGTTGGATTCGGGTGGAATCGAATAAATTGTGTGTTCCTCAAAGTTTTGTATCAGAGTTTTGATGTTTTTGTATACCCACTATGTATTTATTTAGAAATATATAAGTACATATGTCTATCAGTTGTCTAGATCCCATAGCACAAGCTTAAACTGGCCTAATTTGGACTAGATGATGTTGTATGAGAATGTCCAATTGTTTAACCTAACCTGTCATTTACGACGATTGAATAAACTAAAAGTGACAGCCCTGATACTATAGGTAAGTATCGTGCGGTCGGGGTCGGAGATACCCTACTATATATAATTCTACTATGGTAGTGTGGTGCAGTAGTGCCTAAAACAATAAAGGAGCAGCTTACCTCAAAAATTCTAAGTTTCTAGGTGTAGAGTAATACCTAAGCGTTTTGGCTGACTGTTACTGCTACAAAGTGAGTCACCCTGTAATTTTATTAAACTTAGAAATGTGTAAAATTAATTAATCATTCAACATTATCAAAGGTGAAATTTTCCATCTTAAGACAACATTGCTTTTGTCTTTTGTAACAATCGACTTGCCCTACGATGAACCCAAGTTAAAATAATAATTATGCGAGATTACGCGAACAGAGCTTTTGTAAGGCTCTTTGCATAAGCTGACGCGTGTGTACATAGCGTATCATAATTTATTACGACAATGATGTAGATAAGTAGATAATTATATTGATAGATAGACCTTAGAGATCAAAATAATCGTGGATATTGTTAGCTTTCGCGTTTTCATTGTTTTATGTCTCACGTCACGTTACGTCACCTAAAAAGCTCGTGTTCAGTGTTCTGTAAACGTTCACGAATTTGAATTGTGAAAAGCAATTGAATTCTACTTTTTTTTTATTAGTCATCCCTAGGTGAGTGAGGCCGCAGTGGTAGCCGTAGGTTTGTTGGAAGACCTGGGGTATCCTTTTGAGGGATTAGCCAGGGTTCCCAACCGTAGACTGTTAGGTAGGATACGTGTGGATTCTCCTCACGTTCAAAAAAAGGAGAAAAAAGGAGTGGGTTGACTGATACTTTATTTTATTACTCATTAATTTACTTAAGCCTACTAAAAAGTTCTTAATACTTTTTCTTAAAAGATTACGGCAAGCAAAGAACAGAACTCTGAGGCGATCGGGATTATCTTTAATGTGAAGCCGTGTGACGAAGAACACTGGTTACGTATTCAGAAACCTTGATCGAGCGTTGAACCATATTGATAATCTCTTTATTATCTCATAAGGATGTTTAAGATCGTTTTCGCTTTCTGCCCAAAAAACATTTTTGCATATATATTATTTATAACTAGCTGAGCCCGCAACTTCGTTTACGTCACATAAGATGTATGAAAGGAAAGGTATTTCTTCATCAGAGTCATCAAGCAGCGTCTGAAACTGCCCTGTTTGCTTAATCATAAAAGAGCTTAATGATTAAGTCTATTTTAAAACAATTCAGTCCACGCCTTTGGCGCGGACTGAATTGTTTAAAAATAGACTTAATCATTAAGCTCTTTTATGATTAAGCCAACACGCCAGTTTAGGTACACTCACATTCAAAGAAACCCCTACAATTAAAATTTTCAAAATATCTGATTCTTAAAAGTGTTATAACTCTTTTATTTCTAAACCGATTTACATAAAACAAACGCTAAATGTTAACTGGAGCAAACAATAAAAAAAACCGCATTGCAATCGGTTGAGCGGTTACTGAGATTAGCGTGCACAACCGTACAGACAAACAGATATACAGACATACAGACAAACAGACAAAAATTCTAAAAATCATTGTTTTGGGTTCTATTGCGTTCATAAAGCCCCCCTATAATATTTTTTCTTATTTATCTTCCATGTACAGACAGCGACCTGTTACGATTTTATTATATGTATTGATATTGTAAATGTTTTGACAAAGTTTGTATTGTGTGATACTGAACGGATTTTGATGAAATTAAATTACACATCAAAATGACTTCTAAAAGAATCGTCAAATTGTATGCATGCAAGACATTACAAAAAATCTAGTTAGATGAAAATTATGTTGCCTATTTATATACGCGAGGTCGTGGCGAGCGCTGCTAAAACCAGAACTATAATGTAGGTCGGCAGTGTGTCAAAGACCCGGAAAAATATCTTATTCCCACGGGATCAAATTTGTGGGAAACCCAGATGTGTGAATCAGCAAAAAATTTCTACTGCTCTTATAAGAAACTAGCTGACCCTCGCAACTTCGTTTACGTCACATAATGTGCATGAAAGGAGAGGTAATTCTTCATCAGACTCGTCAAGCACCGTGTGCAACGGCCCTGTTTGCTTAATCATCAAAGAGCTTAAAGATTAAGGCTATTCTAAAACAATTCAGTCCACGCCTTCGGCGCGGATTGAGTTATTTTACAACAGCCTTAATAATTAAGCTCTTTTATGATTAAGCTAACACGCTCGTTTAGATTTACCCTCTCATTCAAAGGAACCCTTGAATTCTAGGTTTGGCGAAAGTTGAGATGTCTCTAATTTCTGAACTACAAACCCCTCAATCATGAAACTTAGATCGAAAAATCCTTTAAGTACTCCCTTTTCAATACTAAAAAAATATTTGATCTCGCATCACGCGTTGAGAAATTACAACTGAAAAACCATTTTATCTTTCATGCCCTCTCCCGCAGGAACCGTGCGTGTATCCTAGAACCTTCCTCGGACTATAAGCTCGGAATGTACCAAGTATCATTCAAATCGGTTAAGTAGTTTCAGCGTGATACTTATTCGGGATACAGACAGACAGACAGACATGAAAAGTTTAAATTACATTTTCGGCTTCAGTATCGATTAGAGAACGCCCGCCAATTAAAATTTTCAAAATATCTTCCATGTACAGACTCTCGACTCTCTACAGTTTTTTAATATATGTATAGACTAGCTGACCCTCGCAACTTCGTTTACGTCACACATGCTGTATGAAAGGAGGTGTATTTTTTCATCAGACTCATCAAGCAGCGTATGAAACTGCCCTGTTTGTTTAATAATAAAAGAGCTTAAAGATTAAGTCTATTCTAAAACAATTCAGCCCACGCCTCCGGCGTGGACGAATCCTTTTACAATAACCTTAAACATTAAGCTCTTTTATGATTAAGTCAACACGCCAGTTTATATTTACCCATAAATTCGAAGGAACCGTTGAATTCTAGGTTTTGCGATAGTTGAGGTGTCTCTAATTCCTGAACTACAAAACCCTCAACACTGAAACTCGTGTGAAACAATCATTAAAGTACTCCCTTTACGACACTGAATTTTTTTTTGGAATCGGACCACGCATTTGGAACTTACGATGAAAAAACCATTTATCCTATCATCTCCTCTTCCAAAGGAACCGCGCAAAATATCGGGATCAAAAGTATCTTAGAACCTTCCTCGGATCATAAGCTCGGATTGTACCAAGGTTTATTCAAATCGATTCAGTAGTTTTGGCGTGATACTTATTCGGGATACAGACAGACAGACAGACAGACAGACATGAAAAATTAAAATTACATTTTCGGCTTCAGTATCGATTAGAGAACGCCCTACAATTAAAATTTTCAAAATTTCTTCCATGTACAGACTCTCGACCCTCAACAGTTTTATTATACTGGGTGTAACAAAATTACCTCTCCAAACATGAGATGACTTGGCATCCGAAATCAAATACAAATCTATATATATAAAAATGTTGTGTGCGTTTAAGTATCTATTAAAAACTCAAAATTTACTGAATCGACTAAGCTCAAAATTGGATACGATATACAATAGGATTCAGAGATGGTTTTAGGCCACTTTATACACTTTTATCATAACAGCAATAAAAATAAAATAGCTTTAAAAAGTGATTTTACCAATAGATGGCGCTGGTCGTTTTTTTTTGAAATTATATTCTTCCAGCTTCAGAACAAAATATTGTAAACAACCTATCTTGATGATTGCGGCCTCTTTGCATTCAGAATAATAAAAGAGAGTACCTACCTAATAAAGAGGTCAGATATGTTTTGCATGTTATTTTTGAACTTTTTGGACATTCGGAATTTTGGAGTTTTGGACTTTAGACTTTTGGAATTTTGGAATTTTGGAGTTTTGGAGTTTTGAAGTTATGGAGTTTTTGACTTTTGGACTTTTAGAATTTTAGACTTTGGAGTTTTGGACTTTGGACTTTTGGACTTTTGGCCTATTGGACTATTGGACTTTTGAACTTTTGTACTTTAGGACTTTTGGACTTTTGGAGTTTTGGGCTTTTGACCTTTTTTACTTTTGGAGTTGGAGTTTTGGAGTTGTTGAGTTTTGGAGTTTTGGACTTTGGACTCTTGGAGCTTTGAACTTTTGGACTTTGGACTTTTGGACATTTATACTTATGTAATTTTAGACTTTTGGACTTTTGGAGTTTTGGACTTTAGACTTTGGACTTTTGGACTTTTGGACTTTGGACTTTTGGACTTTGGAGTTTTGGAGTTTTGGAGTTTTGGAGTTTTGGAGTTTTGGAGTTTTGGAGATTTGGAATTTTGGAGTTATGGAGTTTTGGACTTTTGGACTTTTGGACTTTTAGAATTTTAGACTTTTAGACTTTGGAGTCTTGAACTTTTGGACTTTGGACTTTTGGACTATTGGACTTTTGGAGTTTTGGATTTTTGGACTTTTGGGCTTTTGGACTTTTGGACTTTTGGACTTTTGGACTTTAGACTTTTGGACTTTTGGACTTTTGGAGTTTCGGACTTTTGGACTTTTGGACTTTGGACTTTGGACTTTGGACTTTTGGACTTTTGGACTTTTGGACTTTTAGAATTTTAGACTTTTAGACTTTGTAGTTTTGGACTTTTGGACTTTGGACTTTTGGACTATTGGACTATTGGACTATTGAACTTTTGGACTTTTTGACTTTTTGACTTTTTGACGTTTTGACTTTTTGACTTTTGACTTTTGAACTTTTGAACTTTGGACTTTTGGACTACTAACTCCTATGTATATTTCATAATATTTCTTTCGAAAAATAAGGACATGAAGAAGTTTCACTTCTTACGTTAAATTAATAAAAATGTGTACCCATCATTTTGTTTGTTACTCATTTCTCATAGGTACATAAAACCACCATAAAAAGTCACAGCGAAGCGTGGCAGGGTACCGCTAGTATTTAATAAAAAAGGGGGGTAAATTTTTTCATTTTTTTAAATTTTTTTTTGTCGCACATTAAGAATTCATTTTTACCGCGGCAATTCGAGGTAACATGGTCGCCGTGGCAAAACAAACACAGAGCACCCGTCTGGCTGTCGTTGTAGCTTTCTACTGCCGCTCAGTAGCGATAGAAAGCGTGAAAATAGGACCTTTAAAACGGCTTTACGGTTAAAGTATTCATGTGATTTTTTTTCTTCATTTTTGTAATGTTTCTTGACTGATGCCACGTCACCTGACGAAATTTGCATAGGCAGTAAGTTTTGTTACACCCAATTATATATAGATTTGCACGAAAGGATGAATGTGAATTTTTATACCTACAGTTATATATTAATAAAGTGTCTATGGAGAGAAGTGCATACAGCTATTTTTGGGGTTACCCAAAGGGTAAATACCTATTACTAAGAATATCGTCTGTCTGTCTGTCAGTCACGAGGCTGTATAATATGAACGGTGATAGCTAGAGAGCTAAATTTTTTATAGATATTTATTTATTTCTGTTGCCCCCTAACAAAGAATACACAAAAAAGAATACAATAGAATAGAAACAGAAAAAATAATAATAACAAAGGGGGCTCTCATATAACAAAATCGATTTTTATTAATTACTATTGTACTTCGATGGCTAATTGTCTCCTATATGGTCTATGGTCGCCCCCTGTAAGTACAAAATAGAATGAAGTATGTACTACCACAGATTATGTAATATATGCTATATGCTATAGTACTAGGTACATACTTTATTAATTTTTTTATTACTAAAATTGAAATGGCAAATTCAAATGAAAAATTTAATCTACGGCTGCTAGAAAATAACAGTGAGTATTTTTTGCAAAAACAGGTATTCGTACAACCCCGCGTCCGAGGGATAATGTAGTGATATTATTTAATATACTTACTTGTGACTCCGTGGGTGGATGAAAAGGAATTACTAAGAAATTCGTATTCCATTTTTATCATCTATATCTATACTACTTATAATAAAACTGTAGAGGGTCGGGAGTCTGTACATGGAAGATATTTTGAAAATTTTAAGTGTAGGGCGTTCTCTAATCGATACTGAAGCCGAAAATGTAATTTAAAATTTTCAAGTCTGTCTGTCTGTCTGTCTGTCTGTCTGTCTGTCTGTCTGTATCCCGACTAAGTATCACGCCGAAACTACTGAACCGATTTGAATGATACTTTGTACGATCTAAGCTTATAGTCCGAGGAAGGTTCTTAGATACTTTTGATCCCGATATTTTGCGCGGTTCCTTCAGGAGAGGGGATGAAAGGCAAAATAGGTTTTTTGCTATAATTTCTCACTGCGTGGTTCGATTTCAAATATTTGTTTGGTGTCTGAAAGGGAGTACTTTAAGCATTATTCCATACAATTTTCAATATTGAGGGTTATGTAGTTCAGAAATTAGGGGCATCTCAACTTTCGGTAAATCTAGAATTCAACGTTTCTTTTGAAAGTGAGTCTTAATCTTTAAGCTCTTTTATGATTAAGCAAACAGGGCCGTTTCACACGCTGCTTGATGAGTCTTATGAAGAAGTAGCCCTCCATTCGTACACCTTATGTGACGTAAACGAAGTTGCGAGGGTCAGCTAGTAAGATAATAAATCCACTCTTAATGCTATTTTTTCATCACTAACGGTAGGATGTCTTCTAGTTTATATAACTTTCAAATGTTTTGTACCTACATGACATAACTTTGACGTCAGGGGTAATGACCTGTAGAGAAATGTAGACTCCTAGTATATACTGTAGCAAAGATTCTATGTATTGTATCATCCAATTTACTACCCATAGATTTCTATTTAACGCGTGGAAACCCCTACGGATATCATGACATACCTACTCCAACAAAGTAAAACAACACGATCCCTAAGTATCCGTGTGTGTGTAAGTGATCCTGGCACTCTGTATAACCACTTGGAAGACGTTCCAGAATTTCCGACGGACTATGGCTACCTGGATTATGGAAATGATCTACCTACATTCAAAAATCGTCCATACTGTCGAATCGGAGACTCTCGTTCGCTTCGCTCGCTCGATCAATAATAAAAACATATTTAACATTAGGTACTTTATCATTGTACGAACTGGAATACCTTTCGAAGGCAATATTAAACGCCTTATAACTCTTAGATGGTAAGATCGATTGTTTTTCTATCTAAATATATTTATGGAAGGGTTAATGGGACACCTGTTATAGATTGAGTAGGTGTTTTTATATTTATAATCTAAGTTTCTCCTTGAATAAGTTTGTACTAAGTGTTTACTGTGAACCAGACGAAAACAACCCGAATAGAAAGGGATACCTGAGGGACTCGCCGAGTCAGTGACTCGTTCGTTCAACACGTGAAAACCGTGCCATTGCCCAAAATCGTGTTATACTTCCGGACACAAATTATAGAACTAAAGGAAGATTACGTTTACCGAACAAGAACGTGAGACCAAAACAGCAAACACTAAATTAAAAGTAAGTAAGTATTGTAACGCGACTGGGCGAGGCCGCAGTGGTGGCCGTAGGTCTGTTAGGAGTCCTGGGAGTTGGGACATCCTTCCAAGGGCTTACCCGCGGCTCTCAACCATAGTTTGTTGGGCGTTACGTGAGGTTTTTTTAGTCGGTAGGAGTCCGGCGCGGCATAGCATCCATGATGGATTTTCCCTCACGTTTAAAAAAATAAAAACGCGGCAGTGCTAAACACTATTCACACGTAACGAGTGGTTTCTCATTTATCGTGAAATATCTAGGTAGATAATATTCATGTAAGTACTTCTGGAGGCTCTCTCTACGCAGTACCTACTCACTTTTGGGCTTAGTATTTGCTTTCTTTCTTCGGCAAGCGTCATCAGCCTTTAGTTCGATAATTTTATACTTCCGCAAGATACTAATTCTATAATAGACAACTTTGCACAACATTTACAAAATTTCTAATAAGGTTAGGTAACTAATAAATATGTGCAGCGAAATCTTTGTACTTTTTTTAATGCACGTACGGATAAACGTGAATTTTAAAATTATAAAAAAATATGTGGAGAAGAATAATTTATAGCTCTTTTTAGGGTTCCGTAGCCAGATGGCAAAAACGGAACCCTTAAAGATTCGTCATGTCTGTCTGTCCGTCTGTCTGTCTGTTCGTCCGTGTGTGGACTCGCCCATGAAGGGTTTCGTAGCAGCAAGTAACATAATATAAAAGTTCTTATAGTTTGTTGTAACTTTGATTGATGTTTTAACCAAAGACTTCTATATAAACTGAGGTAGACATGCCCTACGCACCGATTTTTGAAACCTATAAACTGCGCCAATTAGCAGCGTTGCTCGCACTGTTGTGAGTCAAAACTTCGAGAGTACTCACTCAGCTTGCAATCGGAGTCCAAACGCCTTCTCTTTTACTCTTGTTCTATTCGTATATTGCTATTGTGGTGACAAGCAATTACGTAAATATTATTTATAAGTGAGTGTAGTCTTAGCAATGTGTGTGTTTGAGGATTGCTTTTAAAAATCCCGTTTGTTAGTGTACGGCGCGTCTACCTCAGTTTATATAGAAGTCTTTGGTTTTAACACGTTCGCAGTGGTAGTGATTTTTCTAACCGAAAATTGCGGTTTATGACGTATTAAAAAAAACTACCAGCTCTATCTCGTTCAAACCAATTTTCGTTGGTAGCTTTTATGGCAATGTACATCATATATTCTTTTAAGACTTATCATTCTCTTAGTTTAGAAGTTAGAGGGAGGGGGGACACACATTTTTTCCACCTGGAAGTGTCTCTTGCGCAAACTATTCACTTTAGAAAAAAATGATGTTATAAACCTCAATAGCATTTTTGAAGACCTATCTACAGATACCCCACATGTATGGTTTGATGAAAAAAAAAGTTTTGAGTTTCAGTTCTGAATTTACTGCTTTTTTTCTAGTTTTATATAAGAATCTTAATGCGGTTCACAGAATACATCTAGTTACCAAGTTTCAATAGCATAGGCCTTAAAGGTTCAGAGAAAAGTGGCTGTGACACACAGACAGACAGACAAACGGACAGACAGACAGACATGACGAATCTATAAGGGTTCCGTTTTTGCCATTTGGCTACGAAACCCTAAAAAGCATCCTCACCTATATATTATTCTTCTCCATATATATTTTTTATAATTTTAGGTTCTACGTTTATCCGTACGTGCATTAAAAAAAGTACAAAGATTTCGCTGCACATATTTATTTAGTTACCTAACTTTATTAGAAACTTGCTGACCCCGCAACTTCGTTTACGTCACATAAGGTGTATGAAAGGAGAGGTATTTCTTTATCCGACTCATCAAGCAGCATGTGAAACAGCCCTGTTTGCTTAATCAAAAAAGAGCTTAAATATTAAGTCAATTCTAAAACAATTCAGTCCATGCCCTCGGCGCGGCGCTTCGCGCTTCGAATTGTTTTAAAATAGCCTTAATCATTAAGCTCTTTTATGATTAAGTCAACACGCCAGTTTAGATTTACCCATTTTTAGATTCACATGTCTATGTATGGTTCTTTAAAGTGATATAACTTTTTTATTTATTAACCGATTGACATGAAATAAACACTAAATGCTAAGTGGAGCCAACCTCAACACAATAAAGAAAACCGTATTGCAATCGGTTAAGCGGTTACTGAGATTAGCGTGCACAAAAGTACAGACAAACAGATATACAGACATACAGACAAACAGACAAAATTTCTAAAAATCATTGTTTTGGGTTCTATTGCGTTCATAAAGCCCCTCTATAATATTTTTTCTTCTTTATCATTCATGTACAGACAGCGACCTGTTACGATTTTATTATATGTATTGATATTGATTGATGATGACCATTGGAGCAAAGTTGTCTATTATAGAATTAGTATCTTGCGGAAGTATAAAATTATCGAACTAAAGGCAGATGACGCTTACCGAAGAAAGAAAGCAAATACTAAGCCCAAAAGTGAGTAGGTACTGCGTAGAGTAGAGATAGCCTCCAGAAGTAATTACGTGAATATTATCTACCTATATTTTTCACGATAAATGAGAAATCACACGTAATTTCCTGTTTAATAATATTGGTATACTTCTATAACAATATTATTAAACAGGAAAGATTTGACTATTCTATACTATAGAATATTGAATTTATAAGGTTAATGGGTCTCAAGTTGTAATAAGTACGCGACGCACGTTTCCATTAAATGTCACGTGCTGAGGCGGAGTACCTTGCATAACATTATTACTAACAGTCTCGGAAGTAAGTAGGTACGGCACCTGTGTTATATCCCCTCTATATATATTTATAAGCACTTTCTTTATAGATGGCGTTTCATCATTACTTCGATATAATTATTTATGATAAAACTTGACAACCTAAAATTGATGAATCAAGGTTCTTGTGTAGTAGCGTTCCCTATCATCTACCCTTTTAAGAGTTCCGTACTTAAAGGGTACAAATGGGACCAAATTACTGAATATTCGCTATTAGTCAATTTGTCCGTCTATCACTAGACTGTATCTCATGAACCGTGATAGTTGGATAACTGAAATTTTTACAGATGCTGTATTTCTGTTGTCGCTATAATTAGGAACAAAAAAATATATTACAACATTTTAGGATGAACTTCTCGCAAACGGCTGTTCATAAATTCTAGCTAATTAGGCGCTATATAACTTATATTTTCAACTATTATAATACTAATCACTAATGATAATTATCCACGGCATATCGCGCAAAGAAGATGCATCCTGAAGATAAACAGTTTCAACTGCCACATAGCAGATTATCGGTGTATGGGTTTCGCCACATAACTGGCACATTGCGCATGTGCGAATTGTTATATAAAAGCTCTCCCAAACGGCCCACCCCCACAGTACGCGACACGCTCCAGTGAAGCAACGTACTCTCCTACCTAAGAAATCCCGATCGGAAAAATCTAAAGTTTTCTGAAGCAATTTATTTTGTTCAGTACGATTTTAAATATAGTACTCTACTTTCAAATAGTAATTAAGTACCTGAATTGTATACCTGTGAAGAAGTGTGATATCCAACTTTATGAAAACCAAAATTGAAAACAACTCTGTGACGTGCGAGATCTTCACCAGCGACTTGCCGTTAAATATGGTGGAAAAACAAAGAGCCCACAAAGATAATACGCGTCGTGAATCAATGGCTCCGAAGATTGTAGTGTGTCCACCAGCCGATGAGATACCAGAGCCAATTAATGCTAAACGCGGCGGGCGGCTACTCAAAGTTCTGAGTAAGCGTATGTTCCCAAGAAACAACTATTCGAATGAATCAATTGACAGCTCAAACAGCAGTGACAGTGACGAAATTCACCATCAATCATCTTGCTCCGTCAGTGAATCTGGAAGTGACGTATCTGAACCTCGTCGTCGTCATAGCTCTATCGTATCCCTACGCCGGGTGTTCCAAAGCTTAAACTTATCACAACGTTCTCAGTCTTGTTCGCCGTCGGAACGGACTCGCCAACCTAAGAAACAAAGCCAGCCTAAAAGAATTCTTCGTTCACCTGTGACTTATACGTATGTTCGAGGACTCTCCGGCCTACCAACACAGAGGGTGCCACGTCACGCTCTCTACCAAAACTCGATGGGGCTTAACCGATAAATCGACTGAAAACCTTTGACCGGATACCGGATGAATCAAGACTGGTTAATATACAAGTATTAATTAAGATAATGTAAAGTTGTCATCATATCAAGGCAGTGTTGCTAAAGCAAGTAGCTTATGATTGTGAAAAGGGACGTCAAGATGAAATGAAAGACTGTATAGTGATTGAAGTCAGTTTTTATAGTTTTTCTAGTACAATTTCAATAAAGTAGACACTGAAATGAGAGTATGAAAATCAACTGTATTCTCTTTGGATACAGATCATATCAGTATGACAGGTGATGATACTTATTGTGCCATTGATTTACTAACATAATTCTAAACTGCCTCTATACTGATCACTGAATAATATTTGAAACTGTTATTCAGATTATTATCATTACTAATTCTCGGTTTAAAATGTATTGTTTTTCAGTTAAAAATAATTTAATAATGTAAACTTGGTCGCTGAAATGTTTGTACCTAATGTAAAGAGTCTTTGTTAATAATTTATTTATTGTATCAAGAATAGTGCCTTTCAAGAAGTAGATAAATGTTAGAAAAAAATTAAAACTAATAAGATAATGTACTCGTAATGTGCTTTTGACAGCATGATCACATTCTGTAATCCAATTATACGATTATCTTAAATTTAAACCTTGAAACTTATATTACTTGGAGCTTAATACATAATCAGTGGAAATCATTATAAAAAAACATATACCTAAATGAATGAAATTAGAATTTAAAAAATACTGCTAAATAGCTAGTTAAATATTAACAATTTAGATTTAAGCACTCGTTTGTTAATAACGGACAACAATTGTACTTTACGTAATAAAATATTGAAATAAAATTGTTACCTATATTTTTTCAATCCTTATCATGTAACCCGAAAGTAGCTCTGTCTGTTCATTACACTTTCACCCCTGAAGCACTTCACCGATTCTGAAAAACAAAAAAATTGGTAGGTACGGTGATAGAATAGGGCTTGCGAAAGAGGTTGGGTTCCTTTCAACTGGAGAACAAGTTACGTCCGTGAAGTTAGCATCTCAAATGTTGGCATCTCACAAATAAAGTCAATATATAGTGGCATCCAGCATAGTTCTACAGTTCTAGACCGGTTTCAAAAATAGTTCAGTCTATTAAATCATTAAAATCGAGATTTTAAAAAATGAGATGCTAACTTCACAAACTCATCATAGCATCTCATAGTATTAAGCGAGACTGAGTAAAAAAAAGTTTATATTTGGTGAGTTCTATATCATAGGCATGTACCGTCAATAGTTCTGGCGTCTACCACCTTACAAAAATTTTTTATTGACAGTTTTCTTTCAATCTTTACATAAAAAGACAAATTTCACCATACTATAGTGAGATGCTACTCTTTTTTTTAAAGTTCTGACTCAGAAGAAAAATAAAGATGATACAAAATACTTCTATCTACCCATTGCAAAAGAGTTTCGATGTCTACCACCTTCAGTTTTTTTTTCAGGATTTTTTTCTTAAAAATTTGCTTAAAAAGTGACATGCTCCCATACTATAGTGAGATGCTAGCCTTTTCTTATTGAGTTCTGACTCAGATAACGTGTATAGATAATAAAAAACACTTCTACCTACACATTGCGAAAGAGTTTCGGTGTTAACCACCTTCAGTTTTTTTTTCAGGATTTTTTTCGTAAACATTTGCTTAAAAAGTGACATGCTCCCATACTATGGTGAGATGCTAGCCTGTTTTTTAGAGTTCTGACTCAGATAACGTGTATAGATAATAAAAAACACTTCTACCTACACAATGCTAAGGAGTTCTGGTGTCTACCATTTTCAGTTTTTTTTTCAGGATTTTTTTCGTAAACATTTGCTTAAAAAGTGACATGCTCCCATACTATGGTGAGATGCTAGCCTTTTGTTGGTAGTTCTGTCTCAGAAGAAGTGTTTAAATGGTAGAAAACACATTTACCTACACAATGCAAAGGAGTTCTGGTGTCTACCACCTTCAGTTTTTTTTAGGATTTTTTCGTAAACATTTGCTTAAAAAGTGACATGCTCCCATACTATGGTGAGATGCTTACCTTTTTTGAGAGTTCTGGCAAAGAAGAAGTGTTTCAATGGTAGAAAACACGTTTGCCTACACATTGCATAAGAGTTCCGGTGTCTACCATTTTCAGTTTTTTTTTCAGGATTTTTTTCGTAAACATTTGCTTAAAAAGTGACATGCTCCCATACCATGGTGAGATGCTAGCCTTTTGTTGGTAGTTCTGTCTCAGAAGAAGTGTTTAAATGGTAGAAAACACATTTACCTACACAATGCAAAGGAGTTCTGGTGTCTACCACCTTCAGTTTTTTTTAGGATTTTTTCGTAAACATTTGCTTAAAAAGTGACATGCTCCCATACTATGGTGAGATGCTTACCTTTTTTGAGAGTTCTGGCAAAGAAGAAGTGTTTCAATGGTAGAAAACACGTTTGCCTACACATTGCAAAAGAGTTCCGGTGTCTACCATTTTCAGTTTTTTTTTCAAGATTTTTTCGTAAACATTTGTTTAAAAAGTGGCATGCTCCCATACTATGGTAAGATGCTAGCCTTTTTTTGAGAGTTCTGGCAAAGAAGAAGTGTTTAAATGGTAGAAAACACGTTTGCCTACACATTGCAAAAGAGTTCCGGTGTCTACCATTTTGAGTTTTTTTTTCAGGATTTTTTTCGTAAACATTTGATTAAAAAGTGACATGCTCCCATACTATGGTGAGGTGCTGGCCTTTTTTTGAGAGTTCTGACTTAAAAGAAGTGATTAAATGGTAGAAAACACGTTTGTCTACACACTGCAAAAGAGTTCCGGTGTCTACCATTTTGAGTTTTTTTTTCAGGATTTTTTTCGTAAACATTTGCTTAAAAAGTGACATAATGCTCCCATACTATGGTGAGATGCTAGCCTTAGTTTGAGAGTTCTGACTCAGAAGAAGTGTTTAAATGGTAGAAAACACGTTTGCCTACACATTGCAAAAGAGTTCCGGTGTCTACCATTTTGAGTTTTTTTTTCAGGATTTTTATCGTAAACATTTGCTTAAAAAGTGACATGCTCCCATACTATGGTGAGATGCTAGCCTTTTGTTGGTAGTTCTGTCTCAGAAGAAGTGTTTATATGGTAGAAAACACTTTTACCTACACAATGCAATGAAGTTCCGGTGTCTACCTCCTTTTTTTTACTTTTTCAGGATGTTTTTCGTAGACATTTGCTTAAAAAGGGACATGCTCCCATACTATGGTGAGATGCTGGCCTTTTTTTAGGAGTTATGATTCAGAAGAAGTGCTTAAATGGTAGAAAACACGTTTGCCTACACATTGCAAAATAGTTCCGGTGTCTACCATTTTGAGTTTCTTTTTCATAATTTTTTTCGTAAACATTTGCTTAAAAAGTGACATAATGCTCTTATACTATGGTGAGATGCTAGCCTTAGTTTGAGAGTTCTGACTCAGAAGAAGTGTTTAAATGGTAGAAAACACGTTTGCCTACACATTGCAAAAGAGTTCCGGTGTCTACCATATTGAGTTTTTTTTTCAGGATTTTTATCGTAAACATTTGCTTAAAAAGTGACATGCTCCCATACTATGGTGAGATGCTAGCCTTTTGTTGGTAGTTCTGTCTCAGAAGAAGTGTTTATATGGTAGAAAACACTTTTACCTACACAATGCAATGAAGTTCCGGTGTCTACCTCCTTTTTTTTACTTTTTCAGGATGTTTTTCGTAGACATTTGCTTAAAAAGGTACATGCTCCCATACTATGGTGAGATGCTGGCCTTTTTTTTAGGAGTTCTGATTCAGAAGAAGTGTTTAAATGGTAGAAAACATGTTTGCCTACACATTGCAAAAGAGTTTCGGTGTCTACCATTTCGAGTTTTTTTTTCAGGATATTTTTCGTAAACATTTGATTAAAAAGTGACATGCTCCCATACTATGGTGAGATGCTAGCCTTTTGTTGGTAGTTCTGTCTCAGAAGAAGTGTTTATATGGTAGAAAACACTTTTACCTACACAATGCAAAGGAGTTCTGGTGTCTACCACCTTCAGTTTTTTTTAGGATTTTTTTCGTAAACATTTGCTTAAAAAGTGACATGCTCCCATACTATGGTGAGATGCTTACCTTTTTTGAGAGTTCTGGCAAAGAAGAAGTGTTTCAATGGTAGAAAACACGTTTGCCTACACATTGCAAAAGAGTTTCGGTGTCTACCATTTTGAGTTTTTTTTTCAGGATATTTTTCGTAAACATTTGATTAAAAAGTGACATGCTCTCATACTATGGTGAGATGCTGGCCTTTTTTTGAGAGTTCTGACTTAGAAGAAGTGTTAAAATGGTAGAAAACACGTTTGCCTACACATTGCAAAAGAGTTTCGGTGTCTACCATTTTGAGTTTTTTTTTCAGGATTTTTTTCGTAAACATTTGCTTAAAAAGTGACATAATGCTCCCATACTATGGTGAGATGCTAGCCTTAGTTTGAGAGTTCTGACTCAGAAGAAGTGTTTAAATGGTAGAAAACACGTTTGCCTGCACATTGCAAAAGAGTTCCGGTGTCTACCATTTTGAGTTTCTTTTTCAGGATATTTTTCGTAAACATTTGATTAAAAAGTGACATGCTCCCATACTATGGTGAGATGCTGGCCTTTTTTTGAGAGTCCTGACTTAGAAGAAGTGTGAAAATGGTAAAAAACACGTTTGCCTACACATTGCAAAAAAGTTCCGGTGTCTACCATTTTGAGTTTTTTTTTCAGGATTTTTTTCGTAAACATTTGCTTAAAAAGTGACATAATGCTCCCATACTATGGTGACATGCTAGCCTTATTTTGAGAGTTCTGGCTCAGAAGAAGTGTTTAAATGGTAGAAAACACGTTTGCCTACACATTGCAAAAGAGTTCCGGTGTCTACCATTTTCAGTTTTTTTTTCAGGATTTTTTTCGTAAACATTTGCTTAAAAAGTGACATGCTCCCATACTATGGTGAGATGCTAGCCTTTTGTTGGTAGTTCTGTCTCAGAAGAAGAGTTTAAATGGTAGAAAACAATTTTACCTACACAATGCAAAAGAGTTCCGGTGTCTACCACCTTCGGTTTTTTTTTCTGAGCCAGAACTCTCAAAAAAAGGCTAGCATGTCACCATAGTATGGGAGCATTATGTCACTTTTTAAGCAAATGTTTACGAAAAAAATCCTGAAAAAAATCTCAAAATGGTAGACACCGGAACTTTTTTGCAATGTGTAGGCAAACGTGTTTTCTACCATTTTCACACTTCTTCTAAGTCAGAACTCTCAAAAAAAGGCCAGCATCTCACCATAGTATGGGAGCATGTCACTTTTTAATCAAATGTTTACGAAAAATATCCTGAAAAAAAAACTCAAAATGGTAGACACCGGAACTCCTTTGCATTGTGTAGGCAGAAGTGTTTTCTACTATTTAAATACTTCTTCTGAGTCAGACCTCTAAAAAACAGGCTAGCATCTCACTATAGTATGGGAGCATGTCACTTTTTAAGCAAATGTTTACAAAAAAATCCTGGAAAAAAAAACTGAAGGCAGTAGACACCAGAACTCCTTTGTAATGTGTTGGTAGAAGTGTTTTCTACCATTTAAACACTTCTTCTGAGTCAGAACTCTCAAAAACAGGCTAGCATCTCACCATAGTATGGGAGCATGTCACTTTTTAATCAAATGTTTACGAAAAAAATCCTGAAAAATAACTGAAGGTGGTAGACACCAGAACTCCTTTGCATTGTGTAGGTAGAAGTGTTTTCTACCATGAAAACTCTTTTACTGAGTCAGAACTCTCAAAAAAAGGCCAGCATCTCACCATAGTATGGGAACATGTCACTTTATAAGCAAATGTTTACGAAAAAAATTCTGAAAGAAAACTGGAGGTGGTAGACACCAGAACTCCTTTGCATTGTGTAGGTAGAAGTGTTTTCTACTATTTAAACACTTTTTCTGAGTCAGAACTCTAAAAAACAGGCTAGCATCTCACCATAGTATGGGAGCATGTCACTTTTTAAGCAAATGTTTACGAAAAAAATCCTGAAAAAAAAAACTGAAGGTGGTAGACACCGGAACTCTTTCGCAATGTGTAGGTAGAAGTGTTTTTTATTATCTATACACGTTATCTGAGTCAGAACTCAATAAGAAAAGGCTAGCATCTCACTATAGTATGGGAGCATGTCACTTTTTAAGCAAATTTTTACGATATAAATCCTGAAAAAAAAACTGAAGGTGGTAGACACCGGAACTCTTTTGCAATGGGTAGGTAGAAGTATTTTGTATCATCTTTATTTTTCTTCTGAGTCAGAACTTTAAAAAAAAGGGTAGCATCTCACTATAGTATGGTGAAATTTGTCTTTTTATGTAAAGATTGAAAGAAAAATGTCAATAATTTTTTTTTGTAAGGTGGTAGACGCCAGAACTATTGATGGTACATGCCTATGATATAGAACTCACCAATTATAAACTTATTTTTACTCAGTCTCGCTTAATACTATGAGATGCTATGATGAGTTTGTGAAGTTAGCATCTCAATTTTTAAAATCTCGATTTTAATGATTTAATCGACTGAACTATTTTTCAAACCTGTCTAGAACTGTAGAACTATGCTGGATGCCACTATATATTGACTTTATTTGTGAGATGCCAACATTTGAGATGCTAACTTCACGGACGTGAACAAGTTCCTGTTGGGAAAAGGGTTTTTTTTTACGTGTGGAAATCCTACATGGATGCTATGCCAGACTCCTACCGACTAAAACCACACGATGCCCTACAACTGAACTGGAAACGTCGTCACCTCATGGATTAAGCCGCGCGTGGGCATTAGCTAGCTCTTTAAAAGAAAAAATGTAAGGAAAGAAAACAAATTGACTGTTTTCTTTGAATTTTTTTTTGATTGACCGCCTCTGTGGCGCAGTCGGTCGTGTAACCATCTGCCGCGCTGGAGGTGCTGGGTTCGATTCCTGGGTCGGTCCAAATATTTGTGTGATCCACAAATGTTTATTTCGGAGTTTGGGTGTTTTCTATGTAAAATGTAGCTTTGTAATTACAAATATATTGTACGTCTATCAGTCGTCTAGATACCATAGCACAAGCTTATTTTGGGCTAGATGATGTTGTGTGAGATTGTCCACAAATATTTATTTATAAAAAAGTGAGTACCTACAATGTTGAATCTCTAGAAGTGAATATGGGAATAATGATATGAATATACCTATTATTCACGATAAATGAGAAAAAACTGACCCGCGCAACTTCGTTTGCGTCACATGGGAGTGAGAAAGAGAGAAGTGTAGTATAAATATTTAGTGATATAATATTTCTCGTCGCATTTACTCCGTCGCTTATGTTCATTAGAGCTGACCCACACAACTTCGCTTGCGTCACATCAGAGTGAGAAGAAGAGAGGCGTGGTATTAATATGTAAAGTGATATGATGTTTCCCGTCGCATCTACTTCCGCCCGCCCTTTTATGGTACGGATTCGACTCGCACTTGACCGGTTTTTATCGTACGCTTGATTGGCTCCCACTGCAGACCACGATTACTGCCGTCGTCGCCTCGCTCATATTTTAAAACTTACCAAGAGGGTTATTGTAAGCGAACCGTAAAAGATAGGCATTTGTGGTTATGGACTTTTTAAAAATCTTTTAAGAGGAACAATTTTATGGTATTCTACTTTTACGTAACTTTAACCATTTCCACAGTGTACGCAATGGAAGCTCTGAAAAGAAAGAAATTTTCCCCGTTCTCAAAACATTAATAATGGCTGCTCCGCCCCTATTCGTCTTAGCGTGATGTTATACTGTCTTTAACCATCCTCAATAAATTGACTATTAACTGTAAAATAGTTTTTGAAATGCAACCAGTAGTTTCTGAGATCGTAGCACAAACAAACTCTTCGGTTTTAAAATATTGTGAGCGGACCTTAAGAGATAGACAAATTAGGTTATTGTGGGCGAACCTTAAAAGATAGACATATGCTGTCGCTTACTTTTTTTTAGAACTTTTTAAGAGAAACAATTTTGTAATACACAATTTTTACGTAACTTAAACCATTTACGCAGCGTACGCTTCGGAAGCTCTCAGACGGTTAAAAATATTCCCCGTTTTCGAAACATTCTTGATTGCTGCTCCGCTGCTATTTGCCTTAGCGTGATGTTATATAGCCTATAGCCATCCTCAATAGATGGACTCTAAACTGTAAAAGAATTTCCGAAATCGAACCAGTAGTTCCTGAGATCCTAGCGTTCAAACAAACAAACAAACAAACAAACTCTTCAGCTTTATAATACACTCATTTGCAAAAAAAACGGGCGGTTTTGATTTTCATTCATCTTTAAAAAGATACAATACCAAAAAGGTTTCAATCGTTTGTACACGTTACTGGCCGGTTTTAAAAATGCCGTGGTATTTGAAAAAGTACGTTCTAAATTCAAATTTTCATTTGATGCTCATTTTTACAGAAAACCCCTTGTTATCCTACATTTTTGGCGCGAAGTTCCAGAAGTTAACATCGACTTTCACAACTTTTATTCAATTTTTATCGATTAATTTCATATCCTTGACTGTCAAAGTCTTATTTGTTGCTGTTTGGCTGTATCAAAAATGGTAGATAAAGTGGTAAAAGCTACCAAAATTATCGCGCTGCTTGAAGAGGGTTGCAGCCAATGTTTCGTGGCTAGGAGGCTAAATGTTAGTCGCTCGACGGTCCAAAGGACCTGGCAGCGATATCAGGAGACTGGTTCCGTCGAGAGAAGGCCTGGTTCTGGAAGAAAACCATGTACCCAACCACGGGATGATCGTTTTCTTGTGAGTCGCGCATTGAGAAATCGCAAATCTTCGTATGTGGATCTTAAGAACAACCTCCAAGAAGTAAGAAATGTTCATATTAGTCTATGGACGGTCAGGAGGAGGCTTCTCGCTGCCAATATACGCAGTCACCGCCCGGCCCGCGGCCCCAAATTACTCCGTGAGCACAGAGTTCACAGGCTTAGGTTCGCTAGAAATTGTGAATCATGGACTCAAGAAGATTGGAATAGGGTTTTGTTCTCTGATGAAGCCAGGATATCTCTGTTCGGTGAAGATCGACGTCGGCGAGTGCTAAGAAGACAAGGAGAGCGCTTTGCAGATGCATGTTTCGAAGGAATCACACCTTATGGTGGGGGCTCTGTTATGTTTTGGGCAGGAATAAATTCAATGGAACGTACAGAGTTAGTCTTCATTGAAAACGGCTCACTGACTTGGCATCGATACATAACAGAAGTTCTAATTCCTCATGCACAACCCGCATTGGCCGCTCTAGGTCAAGACTCGATTTTTATGGATGACAATGCTCGCGCCCACCGATCCCGCGATGTTAATGCGTATGTGCAAGAGGTCGGCATTCGTCGTTTGGATTGGCCAGCTCGAAGTCCCGACCTCAATCCCATAGAACATATCTGGGACGTTCTAAAACGGCGTGTGAGATCAGTACACCCGGCTCCGCAGACCATCAGAGAGCTGAAGAATGTGATTACTGCGGAGTGGGAACGTATTCCGCAAGCAAGTATCCGGGATATACTCGCTAGCATGCCCAGACGAATTCAAGCTGTGATTTTAGCTAGAGGGGGTCACACTCGATACTAAACATTTATCTGCTTTTACTTTATTAAAGAAAAACAAACAAAAAAACTTTTTATTTTTACTTCATGAGCATATGCACTTCTAGCGAACATACACTACTAGCGAGGTTTAGCATTATTTCCCATAAATTGTAACAAAATTTTATGAAATACTGATGAAAACTATTATTATTTTATTAATTTACCAAATTGTGAGGATAAAACTACCTATAATTATCAAACAAAGCAATATTAACATTTGAAATGGTTCATTGCTTAGGTGCCCGTTTTTTTTGCAAATGAGAGTTACATCGTCACAACACGAACTTGCATTTGAAATATGGCACATAAGAAGCAATTGCCTACGTCCTACACTCCTACCATGGCATGGCAGGGCCTTGCTAATAACAGTTAAATTCTAATTTTTAACGTTGGTGCAAGTGTGTAAGTTTACTGTATTATTTTTTTATCTTATGATTAAAAGTTCAGCACAAAATACATTTTTAGGGTTCGGTCGGTACTCGAAGGGTAAAAACGACATTATTCATAAGACTTCGCCATCCATCTATCTGTTCGTGTGTTCGTCACGAGGCTGTTTCTCAAGATCCGTGATAGCTAGAGAGCTGAAATTTTCTCAGTTGATGTATTTTTGTTCCCGCTATAACAACAAACACAACACAAAATCAGAAAAAGGGAGGAAATTAAGGGGGGTCCCATACAAAAAATGTGGTTCTTTTTTCGTTTTTTTTGTACGGAATTCTCTGAGCAAGAGTCCGACTCGCACTAAGCCGGTTTTCTATAATTCTGGCCCGCGCCTGATATTTCTTACTTTTTCTGGCCCCCCGTTAAAAAAGTTTGCCTACCACTGGTCTAAACTGACTTTACGAGCACCACATGATCTGAACTATTGAAGCACTTAGGAGTTGGTAAAGCGAACAGCTACGTCAGCTAGAAAAACCATTAGTTTGTCTGGGATTGATCGCAGTGCTAGTTTACAGAACATCGAGTAATAATAATAAATAATAAATAAATAAATGTTTTTATTATATCTCATACATTTTCATACAAAACTAAAATTGAGGCAACCCCTGTAAGTTATATAAATACTTGTGATGGGGTTGACTCGCTTCTTCCCTTACTCTTATCACACAATGAAGGGGCCTTAATATTAATTGTCTTAGATTAAGTAAAACTTTATATCTATGTGTGTGTGTACCTAAGTGTGTGCGTGTGTGTGTACCTAAGTGTGTGCGTGTGTGTGTGTGTGTGTGTGTGTGTGTGTGTGTGTGTGTGTGTGTGTGTGTGTATGTGTGTGTTTCAGTGTGTGTGTTTATCTTTGTGTCTTTCAGTGATGTGGAGACCTCACGTTTGCCTGATTAGTAATTGTTCAGTGTCCTCGTATGTGAGTAACTTAAGCCACTCTATAAGGGTATGTTTGCAGTTATACAGTAGCATGGCATAGATACTCAGTGGAATATCTATGGTGTTTGAAGTACATAACCTTTATCAAGGCTCTCTGTGCTCTTTCCAATTCCAAGAACTTGATTTTAGCAGCACCCCCCCACACTGGTATGCAGTACACTATAATAGATTGTGCCAAGGCGATATAAATTTTGTTTAATAAGGGTGACTGCATTAAATGTCGCAAGATTTTAAACATCCACATGAGCTTTCTAATTCTAGTCATGATAGTTTCTAGATGCGAATACCACGACAGCCCCTGGTCAACAGTTACTCCCAGGTATTTAGTCGTAGCTACCCGTTGCAAACTCGGACAGTTGCAATCAAGATTTGACGAGTCGGCACACTCATGGATAATGATTCCAAAGCCTGGGTCTGGCTGTGACGTTATACTGCGGGTAAAACACATGTAGCTGGTTTTTTTAATATTTAGTGTGAGTAAATTTGCATTCAGCCAGTTCGATATTTCTGCAAGCCCTTTCTCAGCCTTCGACTTTACAGCACTCCAAGACACTCCCGAGTAGACTACGGCGGTATCATCAGCATAAGAAAATACACGTCCTCGGGTGCCTCCAACTCTACATAATTCATTAATATAAATGAGAAATAGTGTCGGACCGAGCACGCTTCCCTGCGGAACCCCGAACGCTACATCTTCCGCATCGCTATACAGGTTCTCAATCTTCACTTGTTGAGTTCGATTTTCCAAATAACTTTTGAAAAGAGAGAAAGCTGTTCCCCTTATGCCAATGTTCTGAAGGCTCCGCAGTAGGATGGGGACGGAAACGGCGTCAAAGGCTTTTTTGAGGTCTAAAAATACTGTTAGACACTTGTATCCACTATCTACACTATTAGTGATTTCCTTAACCAGTGCAATAACTGCGTCTTGAGTAGAAAGCCCTTTTCTGAACCCATACTGGGAATTTGCCAAGATGTTATATGCATTTAAGTAGTTAATGAGCCTAGTATTCAAGAGCTTTTCCAAAATTTTTGAAATGCAGGGAAGAACAGAGATAGGTCTATAATTGTTGACATCGTTCACGTCCCCACCCTTGTGCACAGGAACGACAATAGATCGTTTGAAAACGGTAGGAAACTTACCAGCTTCAAAACATTTATTTGCTAACTCTGTTATAACTGGTACTAGAAAATCCCTCGATATCTTTAAAAACGCGGTTGGTATACCATCCCAACCAGGCGCGCTCCCGGAGTCAAGACCCATCAGTATGCCATCCACTTCCTGAGGGTCAGTGGCAAGCAATACAAAGGAAGTAAGCTGGGAGGCCTGGCAAGAGATGTTTTTGGGAGTACCAAGTTTCCGAATAATATCAGAGGCCAAAGTTTTACCCACTCCAACAAAAAACAGATTAACACTATTTAGAGAATTTTGAGGCTGCGAGTTGATGTTTAGCAGTGCTGCGTTTGAAGTTTTCGGAGTTTTAAAGCGAGTAATCTCATTTATTTTCTGCCATAAGCGTTTCGGATTTTTTGAGGATTTATTTATTTGATCTGTCTGATATTTCCTTTTTTGTTTTTTAATTAGATTTACGCAGAAATTACGATATCTTCTATAAGAAATCCTCAGTACTTCGTTGTGAGGATCTCTCCGTAGTTGTAATTGCATTCTGTCCCGAAGTCTAATACAACGGATTGTCCCCGTAGATATCCAGGGCTTTAGTGTTCGCACATTGTGAGCAACTCTCTTCATTTCTGTATTTGAGAGTAGAGCTGATCTAATAGAGGTCACCAATGTCTCAGCTAAAATGTCCGGATCACCACGCAAAGTCATATCTGTTTCAACCAAACATTTGTATGCACCATCAAAGTCAATAACAGTTTTGTATTTACGGCATATTTTATGTTTGATTTTGTAAGTCATGTTGAGCAATACGATTGCGTGGTCGGTTATAGTGGTTGTAAGGACCGCTACAAAAGCAGAAAAAATGTCCTTATCAATTTTTAAAATTGTATGATCCAGACAACTTTCTTTCCGTGTAGCTAAATAGTGTCCCGGCAGAAGACCATGCCCCGCTAGCATAGTTAAATAATTCAGCCTATTTCGGTATTCGTGAGATCTTTCCTTTTTTGTTACTATGAGATTAATATTAATGTCACCTATTATTATTACATTACTGTGAGAATTAATGGTTTCAAGGTGCTTATTTAAGGATTCTATAAAGCAATCAGCTTGCATGTGTGATGGAGAACGATATACACCAATAATGGTTACATTAGATGTAGATATCTGTAAGGCAGATGCATGAGTAATATAAATTTCAGTGACCCTGGCAAGATGGTTGTTTTTAATATATGCTACTACGCCATCATTCTGATTTAGTTGCCTGAGGGTGTAATAACAGGTGTAGTGGTTCAAATAAGGTAATTGTTTACCATAATCAAGTCGGCATTCCGTAAATATCAGCACATCGACTTCATGTTTAAGTAGTGAAAGATTAAGTTGGAAATCATCAAAGTTGTTGCTATAAATGCTCCTAATATTTTGTGTCAATACCGTAAAGTTAGTATGTTGTGGGTGTAGATAATTATGAAACTGATCTGCACTAATCATTGCGGAACTAGCAATTTCAGTGCTGTCAAGTTCTTTTAACGTGTTTAGATAATTATCCATTTTCTTTTTGATAGCGTAATTGGCGCCGCTTGAAAATTATTGTCAGGTTAAAAGATGTAGTGGACTTAGTGGAGCTTATGTGTTTGCCAGTGGAGTTATGAAAAGGCCAGCCTTCCGCCATCAGGCACCATGGTATGTGTGTAGAAGAATTTATGTAAAGAGAGGACACAAGATGTATACGCAGAGGATATATGATGAGTACGACAATGGAAGTAGTAATAATTGTGGTTATGTGTAGGAGGTATGAGCAAGGCAATGTATGTTTGAAGGGGACACTATCTAAAATATATTCTGAGTAAGAAGTAGTGTTGGATAATTTGTAGTCGAAGTGGACATTCATATGTTTATGTACATTTGTGTGTGTTATAAATTCGTGATATAGAGGTGTGTTCATTGTGGTTTCTGTTACATTATAGCCGAACTGGACATGCATTACTGTTAGTGTTTTAAATATAAAATAATATTTCATACATTTTACTAAGTGGATACAAACGTTTATATAGCATGCAGCGGTTATACAACTTAATAATTTACTAATTGCTAAATAAAAAAGGGCAAAGAAAAAACTTAACAATATAGATAGTCAGACATTCTGTAGCATACTATGCACCTGGGCCTCACTACCTATGAGTGTAACTCTAGAGTTTTCATCTTTTTTTACGAACACACGTAAACGGTGCTACAAGCATGTATACGGACACATACGTGCATTTTTGATTCTATCTACTACAAAGTAATTTCAGGACTGCCTCTGTGGCGCAGTCGGTAGTGATACCGCCTGCGGCGCTGGAGGTCGTGGGTTCGATTCCCACCGGAGACAAATATTTGTGTGACCCATAAATTGTTTGTCTCAAGAGTCTGGGTGTTTCTATGTATAATTTGTATGTATTTAAAAAGTATATAAGTATTAATATCCGTTGTTTGATACCCATAACACAAGCAGGTTATTCCTAGCTTACTTTGGGCTTATATATCTTTGGGATCAGATAGCGTTGTGTGAAATGTCTGTGGATATTTAAAAAAAAGGAGGATCATGGTGTCAGTAAATGTCTGATATGTCGTAATAAATATAGACGAGGGTCTTTTCTTATAAAAATCCTTCAAATGTTTTTAAACAACTCGTAATTTCTTCTTCTTAGGGTGCCATCTTTCTAACGATGGTCAAGGCACTGTGAACCTTGGATGAAGCAGCTCCGAAGAGAGAACTACTTTTTATGTACCTATCACTGAAGTAGGTTCTCAAGAACTTACGCCAGAAAATTCTTCTTCTGCCATTACCCTGGATTATGAAATGCAACTACTGGCATTTCGGATTACTCATAATGTGCCCGAGATATTGCAACTTCCTCACTTGTACTTTCGGTAATATTTCTAGACTTTTATGCATCATCTCCAGCACAACTACGTTTCTAATTTTATATATCCGGGATATCCTTAGCAATTTTTTGTACACCCACATTTCAAACGCTTCTACCTTTTTGCACAAGGCATCTGTCCACGCTTCAACGCCATTCAGAAGAATGGCGAATTCCGTAGCAGTGGACAAGTCGAGCACGCAAACTTTATCATATGCCTTCTTGATATTTATACGACTTATTTGTCTGGTAGCTTAATGTATACCAATATACTCACCTATCAACCTTGACCACTTTTAAGTTTTAGGGTAAGCTACTTTTATAATGTACGCACGATTAAGAAAGGGTTCATAAAAATTCCACTCCTAACACTAGTAATTTGATAAAAGGGCCCTCTGAATTTTTCGTAAAAAGCTGTTTACTACAAACAGTTTTTTTTGTAAAGTATCCAGAATTTATAATTAGTATTTTTTGGAAAACCTGTTAAATATATGTAATATAAAACTTTGTCTTAGGGGTTGAAGTAATATTTAACCACTAAGACAAAGTAGGCTGAAAATTAACTTAAAAATTTAGAGGCATCAACCTAAATGACTTTCAACCTACAGCCTATTTATTAGAATTCTAATAGACTTTTATTCTATATTTTTCATTTAATTACACTAATTTAATTGCGAACAATCTAATGAGTGTCTATGTTAACGGTCAAGTTAATTATAGTTGAGGCAAATGAAAGTCAATGCATAATTGAAACATCGAACCAATCAATATTGTCATTATATTAATAGTTTATTGGGTTTAAGAAATTGGTTATTATGTGGCTATTTAATTTGGCCCAAACTGGACTACGGTGCTATTATTTTTGCACTTTTGTAATTTAATTGCAGTATAGTCAAAGATGAAACACATAAATTTTAAAATAACTAAGGTATTTTGACTCGTATTTTACACTGGACTGTCAAGAAGGGTAATTTATTTTACTACCGTCACCGTAGTATGTAGGTATATTATGTACGTTTACAAAATCAGAGATGCTCTTTGAGCTGTCAATGGTGAAAAAACCTTCTGAAGACTACTGTAGAAGTGAGTAAACGGATTTAACATGGTTTTCAGAAATAGGTGTAGAAATTCAAGATGAACTCTATTGTAATCCGTCATATTTAACCTACCCGGTGACCAACTACATAGCAGAACTGGCTATGCAGTTCTGGAATTCAAGTGATTTGGAATGGTAGAAGATTAGTATTAGAGTTGACGAGATATTTACCACGTGTTTCCGATATTTAGGCATTGTTGCTAGTGCCATAATCATGAAGATATATCGGAAACCATAATACCTGAATATAACTGGTATATAGGTACTTAACAAAATGTGAACAGGAGTGATTTCCCTTACCCCTAGGTGAGGCCGCAGTGGTAGCCAAGGTCGGTTGGGAATTCTGGGGATATCCTTCCGAGGGCTTACCTGGGGCTCCCGAAGAACCCGGCATAGCATTCATGTAGAATTTTCGTCACGGGGGATTTGCTAGTATTATTCGTATGTGTCTGACATAAAAAAAATCCTGTCGTATTATAGGAATACTTATCCCCGTTTATCGGCTGAGTTTCGTTCAATCCGTGGTCACATGCAGCCAATGTGACGCTGTATCACGCCTACGCGGCTATCTTGCACGTGTAAAACTAGTGAGTGTAAAATTGATAGCTACAAATATTGTTTTTTACAGCTAGGTATAGCTTATCAAGGCGTGACTTAATTACGTTGCTTTGTTTTCTTTTGGAAAAAAAATAAAATGTCGAAATACTTCACACCCGCAAAATTTTATATTTATCACTTATTTGGCAGACCTACATGATTAAAGTTGTCCCCGTTGCCTATGGATGTTTGCATTTTTTTAACGTGCGAATATCATACATGCTATGTCGGACTCCTACCGACTAAAACCCACACGTATCCTACCTAACAGCCTACGGGTGGGAGTCCCGGGTAAGCCCTTCGAAGGATGTCATCAGGACTCCTAACTGACTTACGGTTCTACCACTGTGGCCTCACCTAGGGGGGGGGGGGGGGGCACTATTTCAGTTTTCAGAAACGCACTAACTCTGGTGGTCTCTATAGGCGAATAAAATTATGTTCATTTAATCAGACCAGGCGTTAAAACAGTACTTAAATTAACATCTTTGTATATTTAGAGATATTGCTAAATAAAATGCATATATTGACACACTTAATGCATTTTAGTCTGCCTATTATAAAGTGCATTCAAATGAATAGCTTAACATAAATGCACTATTTAATACAGTTTATGCGCTTATGTTTAGTTGTAATAGGACTAAATCATAATGATTGCTAAGTGAAAATGAAAATGAAAATATTATATTTCGATAACAAGATAGGTACATAAAAATATTGTTGTTGTACAAACCTTCTATTAAGTGTAATACACCTGTGTCAGACGGTCTCGCTCCTCTATAACTATATCCATGCAGTACCAGATGTAATCTCTCAAGCTCAAAATATATTATTACAATTGGATGCTGATAAGCAATAATGTGTCAACCCACAAAAAGTCAAATTCAAAGGTTATGATATATTTTAATAAAGCATCACGTATTTTACAATGTGCAAAAGTGTTTCAGGGTCCATAAATACGAAATAAACCATACATACAAGTACGAAAAAAATGGATTTATATCTTAAAACAAATCGGAGATCACATATACCACATTCGTCAATAATGCTTTAAGTTTAACATCGTCGAAAGTAGTGACATGTATTGTCACGAAAAATATGTTATGAGACTTGACACTGTGTTGCTAAAATGTCATTCAGCGATTCTGCGCTGCGCCAAACAACGAGCTTATAATAAATAATTAAGTTCTTAATTTATATACCCATTAAAAGTACTAAAATACAATAAACCCATGTATTAGTGAATTGTAAGCAATCCACATTGGAGTCATCAAGATATGTCTGTAATTTTTGTTATTAAAGATTGTCATGAGTGATTATTTTAAGGGTTAAAATATTGCCGGTTTAAATTATGTAACGAATTAATTAAATAATTGTGTAGGCATCTGTCAACTTTTAAGGTCTTTTTCATGCTATAATGATATGATTCGGTCCGATCTGATTGACTTATTGTAACTTTTTGTCACTTAACTGATTATTGTTAAAACAACGCAATACCGTAGGTATGTCATACTATGCCGCATAACACGTTGTTGCGAAACAATGAAACTTCTTTTAACAATGCATAAAGTACAGTTTATGGTGCTTGACATATTATTACCGAATATTGACGAACTTTTTATGAGAAATAGTTTTATGTTAAGTACCTTGATGTTGTATTGAAAAATCTTTTTTATTCGTAGATCTGACAATATAGTCCTACTAAAAAAATGTATATCTATGTTGTTGTGGAGAGATGTCACCGCCAAGATAAAGTAGTTCTTTTTTTCGGAAGTTAAATTTACTAAGCGGGAAGTTTAACGGGAGCATCAACCCGTTGACGTTCATAAGTCGAGTGGCCCAGACGGTATACCCGCGATGGTACTCAAGCGGTACTCATACTTTTCATCGAAAACAGTTCACCGAAAAGACACTTCATCGAAAACACTTCATCGAAAACACTTCGCCGAAAACAGTTCATCGAAAACACTTCATCGAAAAACACTTTGTCGAAAACATTTTACCGAAAAAGCATTGCCTCGAAAAACACTTTTCCGAAATAACACTTCACCGAAAATCATTTATCCGAAAGACAGATCATTGAAAACACTTCCTCGAAAAGCAGATCGCCGAAAACACTTCTCCGAAAGACAGATCACCGAAGACACTTCTTCGAAAGGCAGATCACCGAAAACACTTCTCCGAAAGGCAGATCGCCGAAAACACTTCTCCGAAAAGTGACAGAGAGTTGTTTACACGCAAACACTTCCCCGATGATAGCTTCCCAAACGAAACATCCCGATAAAGAAATTCCATATCAACGACCAGATGTTGATTTATGAAAAGCAGTAATCACAAAGTCATCCCCAAGACTTCAGAACTAATTTATGAATTTTCTGTCAGAAAAGTTGCTTTATATTAGTAACCTTTAAATTCTAAGAAAAAGATTGAATCATCTTGAATATATATTAAAAAATACATTGTGAAATACCTCAACCTCAACATTTCAGCTGATTGACGCCCTTCGGGAAGGATACCGAGGAAGTGTTTCCGTGTAAAAGTCGTTCGACATCTTTTTCGGTGAAAAGTCATTCGAAGAAATGTTTTCGGTGAAGTGTCGAAGATTTATGAGAGAATCAGAACAATAATTTGGAGCACTTCTGCTATAACCGCACAGCATAGTGTGTATCAAGTCTGACCTGAGGCGCGCTGGTAGCGGGTACGAAACCTGGGTTTCTTTTTTCTTTTTGTTTTTATTTTACTTTTTGTGATTTCTGTAGTTTTTAAAGTATTATTATTCATTTTTTGTAGTGTTATTTTTTTTTTAAATCTATCCCTTTTTTGTACGAATCGCTCAATTTTCAATAGTCACTACACTACTTTGGACTATAGTATCCGCAATACGAACTGGCACTTTGGGCCATAAATGTCACTTATTGTAGGGGTTGAACCATGTCGATAAAATATTTAAAAAATGTTCGATATGTCGTAATCTGTTATTAAGTGGGTAGTTTGCTTTTAGTTGTAAATATGATATTAATAGCAAATAAGATTTTCTTAAATAATTAGCTAAATTTTATTATCTATTATCTATTTTATTATTAGCAAACAAAATAACTGGCTGAAAATATTCATAGCTGTAACTTTTCCGTACTGCAATAAAGTCAACACATACATGTTTCCTTAACCTCTAAAGGTATACATCTAAGATAGTGGCATGCGGCAACAGAGAGGACTATGGTATACATACATACATACATACATATGGTCACGCCTTTATCCCCGAAGGGGTAGGCAGAGGCATATCATATGCCCACATTTCACCTTTGTATAATTTGTCCCACGTAATAGGTGGTGAGCCGTATTGCCGTGTTTAAATGGACAGGCGCAGGTTGTGACTGCCTGCTGTTGAAATAAAGCCTTCAACTTAGCTTAACGACTGCCATTTTACTGGCAACCGGGACCAACGGCTTAACGTGCCTTCCGAAGCACGGAAACGCTCAAATAAATGTCACAAAGTGATCACAAGGATGGTCACCCATCCATGGACCGGCCACAGTGAAAGTTGCTTACTGCAGTGATCGTTTACAGAACACTGAGTTCGCGGGGCCACGAGCGCTTCAAGGACTTCAAGGACTATGGTATGGTATGGCTATATCATAAGTGTAAATACTAAGTTTTTACACGTATGCCTATATTATTGATGAGATTACGTAATAAGGTAGGCACCTAGGTGGCGCACAGGCGTCGCACCAGGCGGTGCGGCCACTTCAGAGACCAGTCGCAGTTTCCCCTACATTACCTAAGCTTCACTGATTAGTTATATTAATTTAAAAAGCAAGAAACAAGATTAAATTATCGAAATTAATTTAATACTAATGCCATCTATGCGGCATCAACGTAATTATCGCAATTTTATCACTAGGAGGACATTGTAATTATCGCCATCTTGTGGCACACGTTTAAAACTTATGAACTAATTAATCGATAGATGGCACTACTTTTAATTAAACTATGATATATTATGATATTATTTATCTATCATATTAGCAGATCATGTATAAATTAATTACGTCTCTTTTGTACCTTTTACAATGGGTACCACAGCGCAGCTGTGGAAAAGGCAATTAGGTGTAATAATGTGACTAGGTACCTACGTGGAAAATCGATAAATCGCTTAACCTCACGGGGTTGAGTTTAGCTAGGTAGGTAGATACTGTTGTCAAGGCAAGTCCATGAATGGATTACTTACCACCTGATACCTAACATTTTGCAACAACTAAAATCTTGATCTTAACGTTCTAACAAACAAACAAACAAATTGGTTTCATAATTTTCTACAGATAAGTACAATATACATCTTACCTGCAGACCCCATTGTCCATTTCTACGGAAATTATAATATCGTCCTCGCAGGTAGAAAACACGGGAATAATACCTCGAAAACTTGACAATATTAGGTCATTATATAATAATAATAAATATTCACGGACATTTCACACAACGCTATCTGATCCCAAAGTAATCCAGGAATAACATGCTTGTGTTATGGGTATCAAACCACGGATAGTAATACTTTATACTTACTTTTAAATACATACATAATATACATATTATCCATACAACACCCGTCTGGGTGTTACAAATATTTGTGTGAGCCATATTTTTTTTGTCTCAAGAGTCTTCTTGAGACAAAAAAATTATGGCTCACACAAATATTTGTCTCCGGTGGGATTCGAACCCACGACCTCCAGCGCCGCAGGCGGTATCTCTACCGACAGCGCCACAGAGGCAGTCAAAATACAATTGTTTCATAAAATACCTACCTACCTTACAATCAAAAATGATTAAATCTATTTTATAACTTTACAGACTTTACCAGATAAATAAGTGAAATGGCACACAACGCCATCTAGTACAAAGTAGTGTAGTGGCTATTGAAAAATGAAAAATTGAAAAATGAAACATGATTCGGAGCCAATTCGTGCAAAAAAAGTATAGATTAAAAATATTATTTCATACAATACAAAAAATTATTATACTATACTATACTATCTTCACAAAAAAAAAAAATATAATAATACTTTCAAAACTATAGAAAACACAAAAAGTGAAATAAAAACAAAAAGAAACAGTACCAGGATTCGTACCCGCTACCAGCGCGCCTCAGGTCAGACTTAATACACACTATGCTGTCACAGATTACTAAATAGTTACTACGTAACAGATACATCACTCCCCCATACAAAAGCGACAATACCTACGCTATATTAGCCTACAAAATTTTAATAATAATACCTGCTGCTCAGAACGAGAAGAATTGTACCTTCAACACGCGCTCATAGCGTCGAGACTGTGTTGCCCGCTGTGCGAGTGACGTCATCGTAAGAATGCGCTAGGGTTGAACCTATAATGATTGTTGTAATAAAACGAATGTTACGAATCAACCATGTTTTAATACGCTTTTATCTACTCTGATACTATAATACAAAGATTATAAAATTGAAGCCAATACTCTTATGACAAACATTACGCACAGGCCAAAAAAAAAGTTTTATTACGATACAGGTCTTGTATGGACACCTATATCATAATAAAACTTTTTAATCATTACGATACACCATAAACAACCTCCAGCTGGAAAAAGAAGTTTGAACCTCTACTTTAAAAAAAATTGCAGCCTGAAAAAAAAAGAAACACGCATGCGCAATCGATGTTTGCGCCTTGGCGCCAAAATTTTACATTTAAATTAAACAAAGTTTGGTTTTGTTTGTAAAATTAATTAGTTTTTGTGTAAAAACATGTCTTAAAGCGAGGATGGTGGTAATTGTACACCACCAGACATTCTGGAAACTGCGTCAAACATGACCATGAACCTGTTACCGGCGACATCAAGGAGCAACTATATATCACAAAATGAAATCAGGTATTGTAGTATGAGAGTAGATAATAGTAGTTTATGACACTGTTGCATAATAAGGGTTCTTATAACACGAGTGTGTTTTAAAAAAACGAGTCGTAGGCGAGTTTTTTTATAGTATCACACGAGTGTTATAAGACCAAGTTATGTACAGTGTCATACACTACTTTATCTTCTCTCATACTATGGTCACGCGTTGATCTCCGAAGGGGAAGGCAGAGGCATATTAGATGCCCATATTTCATTTTTTGTACTAAGTACAGGTTGTGACCCTCTGCTGTTTAAATTTTTCAAACCGCTTAAAAAGGCCTTCAACTTGGCTGACTGCTATTTTATTGGCAACCGGGACCAACGGCCTAACGTGCCTTCCGAAGCACGGAAACGCTCAAATAAAGGTCACAAAGTGGTCACATGAATGGTCACCCATCCAAGAACTGGCCATAGTGAAAGTTGCTTACTACAGTGATCGATTACAGAACACTGAGTCCCCGGGGCCAGTGCCTTCCGAAGCACGGAAACGCTTAAATAAAGGTCAAAAAGTGGTCACATGAATGGTCACCCATCCAAGAACTGGCCATAGTGAAAGTTGCTTACTACAGTGATCGATTACAGAACACTGCGTCCCCGGGGCCACGAGTGCTTCGACTACCTATAAAACCTATTTACCTACAAATTCTATAAAACATTGAATTGTTTATAAAAACAACAATTTTATAATACCTGACTCAAATAACTCCTTAATTTACGATTTATTTATTTATTATATACTTTATTGTACACAAAGAACATAATATACAAACTGAGTGAAAATATGTTACAAATAAAGCAATACAATGGGCGGCCTTATTGCTCAAAGCAATTTCTACCAGGCAACCTTTGAATGGAAAAACATGTTATTATGAATGATTCGTAGTTGTTGGCGTTTAAATTTTAATACAAAAGTAGAATTTGCACTACCATATAAATAAAATAGATTTACATACTTATCACCTACCTACTCATGTTCAAACAAATAAATGGTGAAAACATTCAAATTGATAAGATTAAAATATTACTCAGCTTTGTTCGTCTCTCGGCAATTTAAAAAACGACAAATTTTCTTTTGTTATTGTACTATTACACCCATCCACTGCACAATAATTACGTGGTTTCGGTATTTCGAAGCGTAAGCGCGGGAAACGTGCGGTACGGTGCGATGCGAGCGCTCAGTCGGGCGTTCGGCAGCCCTCTGCCAGTTGTATCCCCAGGGAGATGCCGAGCGGTAGGTACATAGCGCGCGGTTTTGAGCGAGTGACGGAGGCCTGATGCTGTGCGGTTGTTGTACAGGTATTTCAAATTATTGTTCTAATTCCCTCATAAAACTTCGACACTTTACCGAAAACATTTCTTCGAATGACATTTCACCGAAAAAAACTGTCGAACGACTTTTACACGGAAGCATTACATTTTTCCGAAAAGCTTTAATCAGCTGGAATGTTGAGGTTGAGATTTGTAGGTAGGTTGAAGAAGGGGGGGGGGGGCACAGAAATGGCAAACTTTAAGAAGGAATCTTTTTATCCATTACCGACCGATCCGTTGTTGGGTTATCAGGTTAGGTTAGATTCGATAAAATGTTAATCGAGGAACTGGTACCTAAATAATAAAGTTGTTCCGCGTATTTGTGTTATAAGGAGAGCCATTCGTAGAAATGTTTTCGGTGAAGTGTTTTCGATTAAATGTCATTCGATGAAGTGTCTTTTTCGGCGAACTGATTTTCGGTTAAGTGTTTTCGGTAAAATGCAGTATTGATAAAGTGTTTTCGATAAAGTGTTTTCGACAAAGTGTTTTCGATGAAATGTCTTTCGGGGAAGTGCCTTTCGATAAAATGTCATTTCGGTGAACTGTCTTTCGACGAAGTGTCTTTTCGGAGAAATGTTTTCGATGAAGTGTTTTCGGTGAAATGTCGGTTCGACGAAGTGTTTTCGACGAAGTGTTTTCGACGAAATGTCGTTCGGGAAAGTGTTTTTCGGTGAAGTGTTTTCGATGAAGTGTAATGATACGTACTCAAGCAGTTTGGTCCGGAGTTGTGTCCGGTACTTACAAGTCTTTTCACGCTTTCATATTCCATGAAAGTAGTCCCGGCATCGTGGAGGATCGTGCACGTGCATCCTGTCCCCAAGAAGGGTGACAGGACCGATGCGGATAGTTACAGGCCTAATAGCCATCACCTCCTGTGAGATGTATATTAATTACATGCTCCCACTTTTAAAGTGATGGAGCATGTAATTAATACACATATCCTGATGTAAGTTTGAAGAACACGACCAATTAACGATTTAAGTCACGGTCGCTCGACTGGCGATTTTCATGTGTACCTCACACACAGCTTGGCGACGGCTATCGAGAATCTCTACCGACAGCGCCACAGAGGCAGTCAAAATACAATTGTTTCATAAAATACCTACCTACCTTACAATCAAAAATGATTAAATCTATTTTATAACTTTACAGACTTTACCAGATAAATAAGTGAAATGGCACACAACGCCATCTAGTACAAAGTAGTGTAGTGGCTATTGAAAAATGAAAAATTGAAAAATGAAACATGATTCGGAGCCAATTCGTGCAAAAAAAGTATAGATTAAAAATATTATTTCATACAATACAAAAAATTATTATACTATACTATACTATCTTCACAAAAAAAAATAATATAATAATACTTTCAAAACTATAGAAAACACAAAAAGTGAAATAAAAACAAAAAGAAACAGTACCAGGATTCGTACCCGCTACCAGCGCGCCTCAGGTCAGACTTAATACACACTATGCTGTCACAGATTACTAAATAGTTACTACGTAACAGATACATCACTCCCATACAAAAGCGACAATACCTACGCTATATTAGCCTACAAAATTTTAATAATAATACCTGCTGCTCAGAACGAGAAGAATTGTACCTTCAACACGCGCTCATAGCGTCGAGACTGTGTTGCCCGCTGTGCGAGTGACGTCATCGTAAGAATGCGCTAGGGTTGAACCTATAATGATTGTTGTAATAAAACGAATGTTACGAATCAACCATGTTTTAATACGCTTTTATCTACTCTGATACTATAATACAAAGATTATAAAATTGAAGCCAATACTCTTATGACAAACATTACGCACAGGCCAAAAAAAAAGTTTTATTACGATACAGGTCTTGTATGGACACCTATATCATAATAAAACTTTTTAATCATTACGATACACCATAAACAACCTCCAGCTGGAAAAAGAAGTTTGAACCTCTACTTTAAAAAAAATTGCAGCCTGAAAAAAAAAGAAACACGCATGCGCAATCGATGTTTGCGCCTTGGCGCCAAAATTTTACATTTAAATTAAACAAAGTTTGGTTTTGTTTGTAAAATTAATTAGTTTTTGTGTAAAAACATGTCTTAAAGCGAGGATGGTGGTAATTGTACACCACCAGACATTCTGGAAACTGCGTCAAACATGACCATGAACCTGTTACCGGCGAAATCAAGGAGCAACTATATATCACAAAATGAAATCAGGTATTGTAGTATGAGAGTAGATAATAGTAGTTTATGACACTGTTGCATAATAAGGGTTCTTATAACACGAGTGTGTTTTAAAAAAACGAGTCGTAGGCGAGTTTTTTTATAGTATCACACGAGTGTTATAAGACCAAGTTATGTACAGTGTCATACACTACTTTATCTTCTCTCATACTATGGTCACGCGTTGATCTCCGAAGGGGAAGGCAGAGGCATATTAGATGCCCATATTTCATTTTTTGTACTAAGTACAGGTTGTGACCCTCTGCTGTTTAAATTTTTCAAACCGCTTAAAAAGGCCTTCAACTTGGCTGACTGCTATTTTATTGGCAACCGGGACCAACGGCCTAACGTGCCTTCCGAAGCACGGAAACGCTCAAATAAAGGTCACAAAGTGGTCACATGAATGGTCACCCATCCAAGAACTGGCCATAGTGAAAGTTGCTTACTACAGTGATCGATTACAGAACACTGAGTCCCCGGGGCCAGTGCCTTCCGAAGCACGGAAACGCTTAAATAAAGGTCAAAAAGTGGTCACATGAATGGTCACCCATCCAAGAACTGGCCATAGTGAAAGTTGCTTACTACAGTGATCGATTACAGAACACTGCGTCCCCGGGGCCATGAGTGCTTCGACTACCTATAAAACCTATTTACCTACAAATTCTATAAAACATTGAATTGTTTATAAAAACAACAATTTTATAATACCTGACTCAAATAACTCCTTAATTTACGATTTATTTATTTATTATATACTTTATTGTACACAAAGAACATAATATACAAACTGAGTGAAAATATGTTACAAATAAAGCAATACAATGGGCGGCCTTATTGCTCAAAGCAATTTCTACCAGGCAACCTTTGAATGGAAAAACATGTTATTATGAATGATTCGTAGTTGTTGGCGTTTAAATTTTAATACAAAAGTAGAATTTGCACTACCATATAAATAAAATAGATTTACATACTTATCACCTACCTACTCATGTTCAAACAAATAAATGGTGAAAACATTCAAATTGATAAGATTAAAATATTACTCAGCTTTGTTCGTCTCTCGGCAATTTAAAAAACGACAAATTTTCTTTTGTTATTGTACTATTACACCCATCCACTGCACAATAATTACGTGGTTTCGGTATTTCGAAGCGTAAGCGCGGGAAACGTGCGGTACGGTGCGATGCGAGCGCTCAGTCGGGCGTTCGGCAGCCCTCTGCCAGTTGTATCCCCAGGGAGATGCCGAGCGGTAGGTACATAGCGCGCGGTTTTGAGCGAGTGACGGAGGCCTGATGCTGTGCGGTTGTTGTACAGGTATTTCAAATTATTGTTCTAATTCCCTCATAAAACTTCGACACTTTACCGAAAACATTTCTTCGAATGACATTTCACCGAAAAAAACTGTCGAACGACTTTTACACGGAAGCATTACATTTTTCCGAAAAGCTTTAATCAGCTGGAATGTTGAGGTTGAGATTTGTAGGTAGGTTGAAGAAGGGGGGGGGGGGCACAGAAATGGCAAACTTTAAGAAGGAATCTTTTTATCCATTACCGACCGATCCGTTGTTGGGTTATCAGGTTAGGTTAGATTCGATAAAATGTTAATCGAGGAACTGGTACCTAAATAATAAAGTTGTTCCGCGTATTTGTGTTATAAGGAGAGCCATTCGTAGAAATGTTTTCGGTGAAGTGTTTTCGATTAAATGTCATTCGATGAAGTGTCTTTTTCGGCGAACTGATTTTCGGTTAAGTGTTTTCGGTAAAATGCAGTATTGATAAAGTGTTTACGATAAAGTGTTTTCGACAAAGTGTTTTCGATGAAATGTCTTTCGGGGAAGTGCCTTTCGATAAAATGTCATTTCGGTGAACTGTCTTTCGACGAAGTGTCTTTTCGGAGAAATGTTTTCGATGAAGTGTTTTCGGTGAAATGTCGGTTCGACGAAGTGTTTTCGACGAAGTGTTTTCGACGAAATGTCGTTCGGGAAAGTGTTTTTCGGTGAAGTGTTTTCGATGAAGTGTAATGATACGTACTCAAGCAGTTTGGTCCGGAGTTGTGTCCGGTACTTACAAGTCTTTTCACGCTTTCATATTCCATGAAAGTAGTCCCGGCATCGTGGAGGATCGTGCACGTGCATCCTGTCCCCAAGAAGGGTGACAGGACCGATGCGGATAGTTACAGGCCTAATAGCCATCACCTCCTGTGAGATGTATATTAATTACATGCTCCCACTTTTAAAGTGATGGAGCATGTAATTAATACACATATCCTGATGTAAGTTTGAAGAACACGACCAATTAACGATTTAAGTCACGGTCGCTCGACTGGCGATTTTCATGTGTACCTCACACACAGCTTGGCGACGGCTATCGAGAATAAGGGTGAGGTCCTAGTTGTGAGCCTCGACATCTCTAAGGCCTTCAACCGGGTCTGGCGCAGTGGCCTTCTTACGAAATTGTCCTCCAATGAACTGCCCCAGGGGTTTCGCGGATGGGTGTCCAGTATCTTCGCCAATAGAAGTATGAGGACCGTCTCGTCGACAGGCGCTGTTCTGACTGCATGGCACAAGGGTCGGTGTTGTCGGCCACTCTGTTTTTGCTGCATATCAATGATATTCGGTCTTGTGACAGCATTTATTGCTATGCAAATGATAGTACGGTTAATACTTATTATACGGGTCGTTCCGATATTCCTCGCTGCGCAGTGGTCGTGAACAACTTGTACTTAAAATTCCGGTTACTCTCATAGAAATATAGCCGCAATTTCAGATAAAAACACCTACCAAGACTCAAGTTTGTCTATTCACTGATAAGAAAACCCCATTTACTGTGGCGCTGTTATTTCCTGGCACATCTCTTTCCATCTCCAATAGTATAAAGATCCTTGGTGTTGACATCTCCGACTCAAGTTTGTGTATTCGCTGTTAAGAAAACCCCATTTACTCTGGCGCTGTAATTTCTTGGCACATCTCTTTCCACCTCCAATAGTATAAGGATCCTTGGTGTTGACATTTCCAGTGACATTCAGTTCCGCAGTCATTTGGAGGACAATTCACTAGCTGGCGTCCAAGAAGCCTGGGGTGGTCAGTAGGACGCAGCGGTACCTATTTCAGTGTGGCACAAATGCTCTCTTTGGGCAGGGGCACCTGAATATCAGCTTCGTCCATTCGACTCGGTGCAAAGGCGAGATATGGTAGTCGTCGACGATTCTATACTTATAGGAGAGACAATACCTTCTTGTGCGTATTCTACAGTCTGTACAACGGTTTGTGCACTGGGGAATTGTTTGATATGATGTACCTTCCATCATCGCACCGCTCACCACGGACAGGGTGTTCATCCTCACTCACACTGCGTCCGGAGCATTCGATCACGGTAAGGTCCGATTAGGACTTTGTTCCATGCACGTGGAATGATCTTCCTGAGTCGGTTTTCCGAAACGCCTATAGTATGGAGTTCTTCAAAGGGGGTCTTAGAAGGTTCTTGCAGGGTAGGCAGGGCGAGTATCGCGCCTCTGATGACCACTTTCCATTAGGTGTGAGCGTAACCTTGTAGGCCACCTTAATCAATCAATCAATACATATAATAAAATCGTAACAGGTCGCTGTCTGTACATGGAAGATAAATAAGAAAAAATATTATAGGGGGGCTTTATGAACGCAATAGAACCCAAAACAATGATTTTTAGAATTTTTGTCTGTTTGTCTGTATGTCTGTATATCTGTTTGTCTGTACGGTTGTGCACGCTAATCTCAGCAACCGCTCAACCGATTGCAATGCGGTTTTTTTTATTGTGTTGAGGTTTGCTCCAGTTAACATTTAGCGTTTGTTTTATGTAAATCGGTTTAGAAATAAAAGAGTTATAACACTTTTAAGAATTAGATTATTTTGAAAATTTTAATTGTTGTGGTTTCTTTGAATGTGAGTGAATCTAAACTGGCGTGTTGGCTTAATCATAAAAGAGCTTAATGATTAAGACTATTTTTAAACAATTCTATTTAGTCTATTTTAAAACAATTCAGTCCACGTCAACGTCAAACTTAATCATTAAGCTCTTTTATGATTAAGCAAACAGGGCAGTTTCAGACGCTGCTTGATGACTCTGATGAAGAAATAACTTTCCTTTCATACACCTTATGTGACGTAAACGAAGTTGCGGGCTCAGCTAGTATAGTATAAATATTTAAAAAAATACTTTTTATTTCCGTCCATTGATAAAAGAAAACTGCTGTTTCTAAACGACGATCTAAATAAATAATATTTTGAAATATAATAATTATTTTGCAAAAATATGTATGTAATATGATTCTGAGGGTAAGAAAAATATATTTCTCGTAAGAAGAAGAATAAACCGGCCAAGTGCGAGTTGGACTCGCCCATGAAGGGTTTCGTAGCGGCAAGTAACATAATATAAAAGTTCTTATAGTTCGTTGTAACTTGGATTGATGTTTTAACACGTTTGCAGTGGTAGTGATTTTTCTTACCGAAAATTGCGGTTAATGACGTATTAAAAAAAAACTACCAGCTCTATCTCGTTCAAACTAATTTTCGTTGGTAGTTTATATAGCAATGTACATCATACATTTTTTTTTAAATTTATCATTCTCTTAGTTTAGAAGTTAGAGGGGGGGGGGGGGGACACACATTTTTCCACTTTGGAAGTGTCTCTTGCGCAAACTATTTACTGTAGAAAAAAATTATTTTAGGAACCTCAATAGCATTTTTGAAGACCTGTCTATAGATACCCCACACGTATGGATATGATGAAAAAAAAATTTTGAGTTTCAGTTCTGAGTATTTCTAGTGTTTGCTTTTTTTCTAGTGTTATATAAGAATCTTAATGCGGTTCACAGAATACATCTAGTTACCAAGTTTTAATAGCATAGGCCGTAAAGTTTCGGAGAAAAGTGGCTGTGACACACGGACGGACAGACAGACAGACAGACAAACAGACAGACAGACATGACGAATCTATAAGGGTTCCGTTTTTGCCATTTGGCTACGAAACCCTAAAAATGGATGGATGTTACGATTTTATTATAATATATGTATTGATTGATGATTGATATTGATTGATAATGATAACTCCTGCGCAAATATTCATAGCAAGTATACAATCAAAGATAGAAGTATCTATAAATTATTAGGCTTGAGCCTAAACACTTACCAAGTTGGTAACCATAACCACAAAGAAGGGCACGTAATCTAAATAGCACGTTTAATTTTGGCGGAGTTGCCGGCATCAGCCCCGGCAGAGAGCCACCAAAAATAGAGTAGAGTAGTGAGATTGTCCAAAAATATTTACTACTAGTTAGTTTTAGTACTAAAATTTATTAATAAGTATCTAGCCTATGTTCTTTCCTAATCTATATTCTATACTTATAATAAATCTGTAGAAGTGAAAATTCTGTACATTCAAAATATAAAAAAAATAAATAGCAGGGGGTGTTGCGAGACCGACACCGAACCCAAAAATGTGATTAAAAATTTTTTTGTCTGTCTGTCTGTCTGTCTGTTTGTTCAGGCATCACGCAAAAACTACCGGTTCGATTACGATGAAACTTGGTATAATTATTCTGTAATAGCCTGGGCACCACACTGGGTACTTTTTATGCCGGAAAAGTATGTAGAATTCAACCCAAACTTAATTTTGCGGTTCGATCCCTAGACCCAAAGTTATTATCAAGTATTGCTTAAACGGTTAGTGGTACAATGATGAAACTAAGCATGAGCGTTGTTTGTTACAATTTGAAAAAAGTAATTTTAACATTTTCGCAAATTCCACCTTCAAAGGTATAAAAAAGAAGGGTAAAGTTTGTATGGGACAACGTGATTCGATGGTCCGATCTACTTAAAATTTGGCATATAGCATTATTGACATAATTGATGGAAGACGTGTTTCCTATTTTATTGAAATTTATACTATAACGAGCTAAAAAGGGAATGTAAATTATTTTGGGATTAAAAATTTTTTTGTCTGTCTGTCTGTCTGTCTGTTTGTTCAGGCATCACGCAAAAACTACCGGTTCGATTACGATGAAACTTGGTATAATTATTCTGTAATAGCCTGGGCACCACACTGGGTACTTTTTATGCCGGAAAAGTATGTAGAATTCAACCCAAACTTAATTTTGCGGTTCGATCCCTAGACCCAAAGTTATTATCAAGTATTGCTTAAACGGTTAGTGGTACAATGATGAAACTAAGCATGAGCGTTGTTTGTTACAATTTGAAAAAAGTAATTTTAACATTTTCGCAAATTCCACCTTCAAAGGTATAAAAAAGAAGGGTAAAGTTTGTATGGGACAACGTGATTCGATGGTCCGATCTACTTAAAATTTGGCATATAGCATTATTGACATAATTGATGGAAGACGTGTTTCCTATTTTATTGAAATTTATACTATAACGAGCTAAAAAGGGAATGTAAATTATTTTGGGGCTGATTTTCTCTGGAGTTGATATCAATACTCCTTAAATACTCTTATTTTATACTTAAATTACTTTTTATTTTGACACATAATTTGTGAAAGTTCAATACTATTGACGTTTTCATTTATGTTTTATTTCAAACTTCAAACAGATGATTTTACTACATAGCCATAGTTAAATAAAAAGCGCTATTTTGGTATAATATTAACCAAATATGCTTTATGGAAGTATTATTGTTAATTTATTCAAATTGTGTGTGACAAAAATACATTTGTGAAAAGAAGAAGAAAATTCTAAGATGGCTAGCCAGAAAAAATGAAAGATCACGCTTCAGGTAGTATCCACCGGTCAATAAAATAACACCGCATGTTACCATCTACGCTCAATCCTTACTACAAAGGTTGTCAGCAGCCCTAGGCGACTGGTCATGGAAGGCATGAACTTAATTCTACATATAGTGCCGACTGCATTCTGTCAGGAAACAGACTCACTAAGTCTTTGTAAAATACGGGAATGGCCTCTACGTAGACTACATTTGACAGGACTGAAAAGAGCCATTACAATGAACATGAACGCTCAGCTGATGAAATTTACATTGTTATTGCGTTACCAGATCTTGGTTGGACCATCTGTATTAGGAGGACAAAGCCCACAGTAGTTCGGTTTGTCCAAACGTCGAAGTCTGGGACTACCTGAAGAAGGAACTAAGTTCCCATGTCAATTGCTTAGAAGAGAAGTTGTGTCAAGTAGTAGTTTAGCCATTAAAATTTAGAAATGTATTTAATAAATACATTTACTTAGCTCATATATTATTATGCATTATGAATTTGTTAATCAGAAATCTATCTAACTAGGTATTATTATAAATGCGAATGTTTGTGAGTGTGAATGTTTGTTACTCTTTCACGCTGTAACGGCTGAACGGATCTGGCTGAAATTTGGTGCCTACAGAGATATGTTATAGTCTAGGAACAAAATTTCACGCCGCCGGCGAAGCTTGAAATGGGAATTCAACATTTTGAAAATTCAACCTAATGATCCAAAAGGCAAAAAGGTAATACCAACGGGAATACTCGCGACAGAAACCACGCTATAAGAATAGAAGCGACCGGGGACCTTTCTATTTCTCTCTCTCTTACGCAAACGAAGTTGCGCGGGTCAGCTAGTCTATAATAATAAAATAGTCTATCTCTATACCAAGATTCATCAAAATAGTTCAGTTTACTATAGAAAAGGCGTAATATAGAATAATATTATAGAATAGGCGTAACTGAATAAGAGATTTTTTTTTAAATAGTACGGATGTAGCCGAAAAAACATTATCCTATTTGAATCACTTCAAAATTAGACTTTAAAACATACCTAGTTGCCGCAATGCAGTCAAGCAATGCCATTTAAGGTCATCACATATTTATAGGGCACCAGGCTTCCGCAGCTGCAACTCGTCTATTTATAGGTGAAGTGAGACAGGGTCGTCGACCCAGTGCATTATTGATCCGCAGCCTCCACTGCGGCCCCACCTCCGTTATCTAACGCTTTTCGTCATGTGTATTTTGACTAGTTTTTTTATTGAGTTATTGAAGGAAGGCCCACGAAACGACCCTTCTGCCCGTATAGTAAAAAAAGTTATAACTCATTTAGACCTGCTTTTTGTGCCATTTTTAGTTATTGGGACAGTTTGTTATTTTCTATTTATAAAAAATATATATATACTGCTCGTTCGCTCTAACTTTGCCGCTCGGCTCCATACTAAAGTCGAATTTTTAATTAGACGAAGTAAATTGACAGCAACTAATATCACTTCTTCATACAATGTTGCTTATTTTCTATGACGAAGTGAAATTAGCTACTGTCAATTTACTTCGTCTAATTAACAATTCGGGTATACGCCTCTACGCCAGCGGCAAAGTTAGAACGAACGGGTAGTTTATAAATTTAGATTTTTTTTGAAACTACCTCAGCTTCAATTCACCGGTTGTATTTTAGTCGCAAGGTGATGGTGAGTCTATTGCCGTGTTTTACCTCACAGGGGCAGATTAATGAATTTTTTTGTTGACGCGGGGAATGCATTTAGGGCACTGTCATACGGCATGTGGCACTCACTGACCCCGAGACATTATGTAAGACCAAGACATAATAATCCTACTCACTAATCCCCGCGGTGTTCCTCCTCACCCTGTAGCCGGACCGAAGGATATCAAATACGTTAAATACGTCGGCCCGGCAAGGGGTGCACCGCAGAGTCGGGGCTCTCGTTGGGGCAATCAGATGGTCGGCTGCCCCGGGAGCTTAAGAAAACAATCCCGCATCGCACCGCTCTTGAGCACCCCTTTGTAAGCAGAGACGGTAGAGAGCGGCCGAGTAGGGGGCGCTAAAGATACCTCTGGAATACAGGGAGTCAAATGATCATCTGTGGAGGGGGTCCTCCAACCACCACCCACTGGTACAACACCAGTCTGGGGCCAGCATGAATGTCGCCATGTGGTGCCCCCGGACGGTACGGCGGGACGGTAGTATCTGACCAATACACTCCTGGGCACCGATTCTCGCTTCACACGACATGAATGCGTGGACGGAAATCGGCGGGTGACGCGTCGCCTGTCTCATATTTAGGAACGGCGAACATGAGACGGACGACGTTTCACCCGTAAATTTGCGTCCACGCATTCACGTCGTGTGGTCGAGAATCGGCGCCCAGTACTCGCAATTCCTCTCGTTTGACCGCCATTACCTCGTTGGCAAACACGTGGCGGCCCAACACTCTTGGTCAACGCTCAACGACATCTTGATAGATAAATGTGTGAAATGAGCCGTCAAAGATTTCCACCAGAGAGACCTATAACAAAATAAAATAAAAAGAGAAAAAATGGTAGTGAATTGATAATGACACTAACGAGTAGACCGGTACATTTTTAGCATAGTTCTGTTAGTCAAAAATATGATCAGATCCCCTACGGCTGAGGTTTATTTGAACGTCAAGAAACAACCTGGTTGATTTCTCTTTGCAAAACCTGCTCCTCCAATTCTCTCTTGCAGTGCCTTACAGAACGTTTACTGTAAACATACCTGCACGCATACACACTGTCACGTCGCCGTCGTTATCCCCGAAGGAAACTATACCACCATATTTTTCTGAATTAGTATTTTGTCTGGAGTTAAGCCTATTGTTGTGTTGAAGTGGACAGGCGCCGCTGCTCATTAGGTATGGTAGTTTTGTAAGGCTGCGATGTAAGGTAGCCTCATCTGCGAATGGCACCTACTAACTGACTACTGAATAGAAAGAAAACTTGAATGAAAAAAGCTATGTACAATTCGTCTAGCAAGCGTGGTACAGTGGGGCGAAATAGCGCTCTTCCATAAATAAAACATAATTGAAAGAGGCCTATTTTCAGCAGTCGACTGATTACAGTCGACTCAACCTACATATCAACCTACATATTAATGTAGGTTGATTTAATTCATTGAGTTCTACCTATAAGTTAAAAAGTAACCGCTAAGCGTTTTGTAACACGGCCTTATGAGAGGCCGCGGTGGTAGTCCAAAGTCTGTCGGGATTCCTGAGATATCTTTCCGCGGGCTTACCAATCAGCACAGCCATGAAGGATTACCGCACTTAATAATAACTGGCCAAGTGCGAGTTGGACTCGCCCATGAAGGGTTTCGTAGCAGCAAGTAACACAATATAAAAGTTCTTATAGTTCGTTGTAACTTTGATTGATGTTTTAACACGTTCGCAGTGGTAGTGATTTTTCTAACCGAAAATTATTATTAAAAAAAACTACCAGCTCTATCTCGTTCAAACTAATTTTCGTTGGTAGTTTTTATGGCAATGTACATCATATATTCTTTTTAGATTTATCATTCTCTTAGTTTAGAAGTTAGAGGGGGGGGGGGGGGGGGGGGACACTCATTTTTCCACTTTGGAAGTGTCTCTTGCGCAAACTATTCACTTTATAAAAAAATGATGTTAGAAACCTCAATAGCATTTTTGAAGACCTATCTATAGATACCCCACACGAATGGGTTTGATGAAAAAAAAAAATTTTGAGTTCCAGTATGGGGACCCCCAAAATTTACTGCTTTTTTTTCTAGTTTTATATAAGAATCTTAATGCGGTTGACAGAATACATCTAGTTACCAAGTTTCAATAGCATAGGTCTTATAGTTTCGGAGAAAAGTGGCTGTGACACACGGCGGACAGACAGACAGACAGACAGACATGACGAATCTATAAGGGTTCCGTTTTTGCCATTTGGCTACGAAACCCTAAAAAGGCTCCAATTGTGTGAATTTTAGTGGGTTAATGAAATTTCGGTACATATTAGTTTCATATGTTTATTATAATAAAAACAATCCATCTTTGTTTTAGATGGATATCAACTTAAAACTAAATAATAATTAGACTATATAATAACTATAATGGAATTTATTTTATGTATAGGTTCCAAAATCGAAACATTTACAAGTGAAGTTTTGTAATATTGGTATATTTTACACTATTGTATATACCTATAGTATACATTGCAAAGTTTTTACAGTTACGAGTGCAATAATTAGGTACAAAATTTAAATGTACTTAAATATCGAACTCGAAAAGGCACTATGCTCAAATATTAAACAATGGTTAAATATTTATTTTACAATTTATTGACTTTAATATAGTTAATATTATAATGAAGTTGAGTTATACTTGAACTGAAATATAAATAATTGAATCATTATTTATAGATACTTATTAGTGTAAAAGTGAACTGTATCACGATAAAGATCAGAGTGCGGTTTGACAGAATTATATTATTTAGTGGGTTGGTTCAGTGGTGGCAGTAAAGTGTCAAATATTGCATAATACTGATTATACCGACAACTAACATCACAGTCTTACAAGTCCTAAAACTTAACACGTCACAGCACAATGCCTTGGCTGCCTTCATCTTGGTCCTTAATGACATCTTATCTTATCACCGTTTTGCCCAATTCCTAGCAAATTAGCTAATTTGATATGATAACAATTTTCGCCTTTGTTATTTTATTCTATTCGTATCTTTAGCAGTCTTAATCTCCGCCTGTATCTGATTATAATTCTTCTAAATCTTCCATGTTTACCGGTTCAGTCCTTCCGAATCGCAGTAGATAGCATGCCGAGGCACCCTCTGTGTAGGCAGACCGGACAGGCCTCGCACGTATGTGTAAGTGACAGGTGAGCGAAGGATTCTCTTTGGCTGTGTCTGCTTCTTAGGCTGTCGCGAGCCCTCTGTAGGCGAACAGGACTGAGACCGTGATAATAAATTCAAACTTTGGAAAAGTCGCCGAATGGATATAACAGAGCGGTGACGCCGACGACGTTCTGAACTTTCACTTCCAGATTCACTAACTGAGCATGAGGAGTGACAATCAGTACGACCATTTTCACCACTTTCACTGCTACTCGTACTGGCAACGGAATCTGAATCGTTGTGTCTTCGAGAGTGCCGGCTGCCAAAAACTTTGAGCAACCAGCTATCGCGTGAAACATTCATCGGTTCCATCATGTCTTCATCTGGTGGACACACAATTATTTTTGGAGTTACAGATTTTCGGCGCGTACTGCTTTTTTGCATTTGCTGTTGTTCAACCATGTTTATAGACAAACCACGGACGAAATAGTCACTTATTTTATTTATTTAAATCGTAAAACTTCAATACTTTGAAGTTTAAAATATTATACTCCACAATAGATGTTGCAGAAAACTTTTTCGTGTTACGATATTGGGTTGTTGAGTTTGAACGCGAAAGGTTGGTTCACGAGAGTATACGACGAACTGTGAGGGGGTGGCGGTGTGTCTGGTTTATATATTAAGATTTGGCACATGCGCAATGGTACTCTTTTTGTAGTGCACTAGTACAGACGTGTCCATTTCGATTGCTCGGCCAATATGTCGTAGAAAAAAGAAACTTATGTCAGCATTTCGAAGGAATTCGTAGAAAACGAACAGTGAAAACCGCAAATTCGAAGAGTCAATATTTAGAAAGTTATAAGGGTTTAACCGTGGCCGCGCAGTCCGCATGAATTCAACTGCGCGGCCACCAGTTCTCTTGAACGGAGCTACGTACAAGTCTAATTCTTTTTGCTAATCACTGACACGATTTCGAAGAAAATGTAGATTATAAAAATAAAGCCCTACTATTTGAACTTCACGACATACGGCACTCCAAAGTTATGGCCGCGCAGTCCGCATAAAGCGAACCGCGCGGCCACCAGTTCTCATTAACGGAGCATTGTAGAAGTCTAATTCTTTTTGCTAATCACTGATACGATTTCGAAGAAAAAGTAGATTTGAAAAATATAGCCCTAAAGTTTGAACTTCTCGTTCTACAGCACTTACGTAAGGGCGAACCGCGCGGCCACGTGTTTCTTAAAGTGGAGCTTAAACAGAATTTGGTAGAGGTCTCATTATTTTGGCTAATCATTGATACGATTTCGAAGAATATGTAGATATCATGAATGAAGTTCTAATGCTTGAAAATCACGAGTTACAGAACTTAAACCCTGTAACTCGAGTTAAAAGAAGGGTGACCATGATTTACGTTGCGTCGACGAGATATTCCCAAAAAAAAAATTGAACCGAATTCATACAAATCCTTTAAAATATTTACCTAGCACAAAGTTATTATTTTGATTTACCAGATTTTATTCAATATCATATTGAAGTCGGCGCCAAGTAAACCCATAGGTATAGGTAGGTAGGTATTATTAATGGCAACAACTTCCATATTAAATTGAATAAAATCTGATAAATCAAAATAAATATCACTATGTGCTAGGTATATTTTATTTTTAAGGATTTGTATGAAGTCGGTTATAGACCCGACTTCATACAAATCCTTAAAAATAAAATATAATTAATCCAAAAAAATAATTAAACAATACCTAGCGTTTAATTATTTTTTTATTATTATTTTAAGTGACGGGTAGACCGATAAGTATATCTATCTAGGTGTAAAGTTCTCATCAACACAAATCAATCAAGCCGAAACACAAGGTAACTGCTGTAAATCGTTAAGAAATTCCCTCAACTGTCTTTCGGTTCCATCATCATTTCGACTCCAGACCTTTATTAAATTGTAGTAGGTATACTTACTTATTAAAGCACTTAATCAAAAAGTTAGCAAACGCACTAGTTGTCCCAACAATTTTCGGTGGTTGCCCTCGATTTCTCCTGGATCCCAGCATCAGATCTTGATACCCTGGATATGGGACCACCTCAGAAGTAACCTCATTCAAACAAAAAAAATCAAAATCGGCGCCGCTATCGCTTAATACTTATACATAAAAAAAACATAGCGTACGAATTGAGAACCTCCTCTTTTTTGAAGTCGGTTAATAAGACTTTTTAATGTCACGTATATTGCTATACTTTTAATCGTAAAAAGCAAATAGTTGTAGTCCCTTGGTTTGAATTTGAATAGAGAAGTTTACTTCTTGGATATAAATAAATAAATATTCACGGACATCTCACACAACGCTATCTGATCTCAAAGTAAGCTAGGAATAACCTGCTTGTGTTATGGGTATCCACGATCCACCACGGATATTAATACTTATATACTTTTAAATACATACATATTATACATAGATACACCCAGACTCTTGAGACAAACATTTATGGGTCACACAAATATTTGTCTCCGGTGGGAATCGAACCCACGACCTCCAGCGCCGCAGGCGGTATCTCTACCGACTGTGCCACAGAGGCAGTCAAAGATAAGAAGATAAGAAAAAAAACACTCATCGATTGATTTATATTTCAGTAAATGGTGATGATCACAATATAGGTACATATTGTTATATAATGGGTAAGGTAAGGTAAGGCCGTTAGCGCAGCGAAGAACTATTGCGTCTTTGGCTGCATTCTACCGTATCTTTCACGGTGAGTGTTCTGAACTCTTCAACCTAATCCCGCCCACTCCTTCCCGAACAACGCCTGCTGGACAGAGGTGCCACTCTTACTTCGCTACAACTGAACGATTCAAAAGATCGTTTCTCTGTCGTACCATAAAAACTGGAACGGCCTGCCAGCGCACGTGTTTCCCTTCTCTTACCATCCTGGGTTCTTCAGGCGGAGCGTGAAGAGGCACATCATAGGGCCGCCAACTTGGGGGCCGCTTTCTATAGTCTTGCAGACTGGGACGGTGGCCCCCAATCGCTAGATGTTGCTGTGACTTTCCATCGGACGGCGGCATCATTTTGGCGAGCCGAATATAAAAAAAACATGAAGAGTTAAAGTGCAAAGTGATTTATCACTGACCTCAGCTCTGGCACCGACATTTACCTACTTAAATGTTAAAAATAGCTAATAATACCGGAAATGTAAATAAGCCAGATAAATAAAGCTTCTTTCACAACTATTACAATAAAATAAATGATATTTAAATAGATAAAACATATTAATACTTACTATAAACAATAAATCACATATTTTAAAATTCACAATTCGTTTTCGTAATAGTAAGATTACAAATAAAATAGTAGATTTTTAACCGAGGTCAGGGTGGAAAGAATCAATTCCCGAGTTATTTAGACCGGCTATAGTCCGAGTCGGAATTGATTCTTTTGCCCGTGTTAAACACTCTACTTTTCATTTCGAATAAGAGAAAAATAAAGTAAAAGTAATAATATTCAAATCTTAACATAAAAGATTATTACCTATTTTTATGAATTCTGTCACAGACAGATAAATAACAGATAATAATATTACACTCTGTTAAAACTAGGATGATAATTTTGACAGCTCACGCCTATGAAGTATCGGATTTGTTTATGTCAAGTATACTTCAAAAAATTAACGTAGCACATAGACGAGTACCGCCCACTTATCCTAGTGAAGCGTATTCCAACAATACCGCACAATCGATCACAAACAAATAATTCGGATAAATCGAATTCATGTATATTTATTTAAATGCAAGTAATGTTAATAAGTAGGTATCCACAGTATTTTTTTGTAATATGATTAGCTAAGTAGAATACAAACAATAATAATGCAATTATATTTACCTAATTACCCAAAATAATAAAAAACCGTTTTTTTGTAACTATTGATTTAATTTTTACGCAATCGATAATCGAATAGATTCATTAACGATTGGACACTATGGGGTGCCCTATTTAGAGTTGTCAAAATTATCATCCTAGTTTTAACAGAGTGTAATATCCCGCCAATTCATGTCGACTTTTTAAATTTTAAATATGGAACTCACCGCGGAAGACCGGCAGCCGGTCCATGTTAAAGGGGGCTAATTGTTGCAGCTTATTCCGCTCTAAGAAATTTGCGCTAAGTTCACACTGCACACTGGCTGTTTGGAAAGTCGCATGGCCGCAGCATTTTTTAAAATTAGTTTTTTTTTACATAAAACTCTTCACAGCGGACCGGACAGCAGTTCTATTTTAAGTTTCATTCCGGCCCTTAGTTGGGAAGTAATTTGTAGTTAAGTATGAGTTTTTCCCTCCCTAGGGAGTGAAACAGCATTTTCCACCCAATAATCAGATTAAGTTAAGATTAAGTTAAGATTAGTTAAGATTAAGAGGGAGTTAGGAGGTCCTGCACCAAAAACCAATATTAAATGTAGTGGAATATCTATTTCACACAGCGCCATGTAGAATGAATGATTGCCAATCGCCAGCAAATATGTTTTCTTTTTAATAAACCTATTTTACTTAAAAGCTTACAAGCACATTTTCGTAAGACTAATTCGAATCACTAATTCTCAATTGAATTGAATTGGAATTCAATTGAAACAATCAGTAGCTCTTTTTACAAGAAAAGCTACTTGCTATATAAATATATTTACACTATGATATTAAAATAGTAAAAAGCCTGGATTCACACACTATAAATCTTGGTCACCCTATTTTTTCCTTCGATTATAGGTTTTAAGTTCTATACGTCATTTAGTTCTTAATTTGAGGCTTTATTCATACTGTCTACATATTCTTCGAAATGGTATCTGTAATTAGCAAAAAGAATGGGACTTCTACTAAGCTCCGTTTAAGCTCCATTTAAGAAAAACCGTGGCCGCGCGGTTCGCATTGTGCGGACTGCGCGGCCATAACTTTGGAGTGCCGTATGTCGTGAAGTTCAAATAGTAGGGCTTTATTTTTATAATCTACATTTTCTTCGAAATCGTGTCAGTGATTAGCAAAAAGAATTAGACTTGTACGTAGCTCCGTTCAAGAGAACTGGTGGCCGCGCAGTTGAATTCATGCGGACTGCGCGGCCACGGTTAAACCCTTATAACTTTCTAAATATTGACTCTTCGAATTTGCGGTTTTCACTGTTCGTTTTCTACGAATTCCTTCGAAATGCTGACATAAGTTTCTTTTTTCTACGACATATTGGCCGAGCAATCGAAATGGACACGTACAGACAGAGTTCACATTTCCGTATGCAATCGTTACTAAAATATGGTCCGATTTTCAGTAATATCGTATAGTTTTTCTGATTGATCGTAAGGTATTTGTATGTTATAATTATGAGAGACGAGCCCAATGACAAATATCACGTTGGTCACCTAATGAACTGAACTTGGTGCAAGATAACCTTGATCGCTGCGATTGTATTGTCTTATATAGGTCTTACCGTGCACGTTGCATTGCACACCTGTGACGTAGATTGGATTGTGCGAAGACGGTTGCATGAAGCTGGTGTTAATGCTCAAAGTCGCGTGTTGCGACTTAAATGTTGATTTAAATCAATCGCGATTGGTAGCTATCGCGGGCTCGGAATAATTTACTATAACGTTTGGTGTTATTCTCTAATGAAGCCCGCAATGTATTACTTTCAGACTCCCTATATAACTTTCTGCTCATAATAAGGCGGTACGATCATTGTTTAAGTAGAAATTTGTCAGAAAAGGACGTATGAATATAATGCTTCCTCCACATTAGTCGCAAAGTTGAACGAAGTTGGACGAGTACGATAGTGTAGAGGGGCTCCTCGGCCTACTTCGTCAAAATTTTTCTTTGACTCGGGCAACTTCGCCGACGAACTTCGTTCAACTTCGCGAGTAATGTAGAGCAAGCTTAAGGCAATGAATACAGACGTACATAGAAGAATAGTTTCTTAGGCTGCTCTGAAGACAAACTTTCTGTGACACAAACTGCCGCTTGGCGGCGTTGCAGTCGCAACGCGGCAGCCATTTTTAATTTTTAGTAGCAGAAGAATAAAACGAATCATTGTAAATAATATAGATATTATGTTTTTATTTAAAAGACGTGAAATATTTTTTTAAAATAAATACCTGAATTTCGTCGATTAAAAATGTAAAAATGTGCCTACTAGTTTTTGACTAGTGGATTCAAAGGGCTGCTAGTCTTATAGGCTTACTGCGATAGTGAAATGCGACGACAGCGCCGCTAAATGGGAACTACATGAGCTGGGGACATGCCCCCAACAAAATTCGCACAAAAAATCCTTAAGAACTGTTTTTCTAGTATACGTCTGTATTCATTGCTTAAGGCTACGTGAATACCTAAATAGTAGAACTTGTGATCATCCCTACTCAACTATAAATGCGAAAGTAACTCTGTCTGTTACGCTTTCACGCCTAAACGGCTTTAGCGATTTATGATGAAATTTGGTATAGGGATAGTTCGAGGCCCTGGGAAGGACATAGGCTACTTTTTAACCGACTGCGCAAAAAGGAGGGTTATGATTTTACGCGATAACGACTACTACGCGGTCGAACCCGCGGGGAACAGCTACTTTCTCATAAAATCCAGATGAACAGGAATTTCTATTTATTTACGACTAGCTGTTACCCGCGGTGTGGCGTCGCCCTCGTGAAATTTAGATCCTGGTACCACATCATCTTATGACGACGCCCCTCAATCCCCCCCCCCCCGTGACAACAATACTCACCAATGTTATTACTATCCATTTATCAACAAATCAATTCATTCCGATATTTCTCATTTTTCGCCACAATTTGCTTAAGGAAGCCTGAAAGTGCCTGTCCCCGCCTCCAATGAGCTCCACGGAGCATTTTATTTTTTTTTGGACATTGGTTGGGCATTCTAAAACTGGAGCTCCAGTTTGGAAAATTTCTGCTATCGTCTGTTTTCGATGTGTACTTATTTCTAAAACTGCAGAGAAGCATGTTTCCCCCAAGCTCGAAGTAGCAAAAATGATAACAAAACCTTTAATACCGCAGTGGTGATGGCACGATATTCATTAGAAACTGAGCTCCAAAATTCAAACTGTTTGTCCTTGTATTGAAGCTTTAGAATATAATCACAGGACAATGCTATTGCTATTAGGTTGTTCTTCTTCTTCTGTTGAAAGTTTTGACGATGTCGGACAACTGGAGATGTTTGTGAACCAGACATATTGGTAGACTGTCGTGAAAATATTTTTAATCGGCGCTCACCCGGCACGCTGGTATCAACTCGTGACGCCCCAGGGCATCGCGACGCACAGTTTAGGAAGCCCTGGGCTACGGTATAAATAAAGAATGTTGATGGTTTTATGATTTAAGAACATACTTAGAGGTATAATTTTGAAAAATCCTGAAACACGTATTCATTTATTTTTAATTAAATGCAGGTTTACGAATTTTGAAATAGTTTCCATTGAAAACACAGAAATTACCATACAAATTGCAACCCCTAGTTTATCATCTTATTGGTAAAATTTTACAAATCCGAAACATACTGGTCTATCCAGAAACCGGTATACCAAATTTCATGATGCTAACTTTGAAGATGACAAACTTCCATAGCTGTTATTTATACCTACCTTATATTACCACTTTAATGGTGGATTTTCCAACAATACTATTGTAGCTGGTGCCGATAGTGTAAGAATAATCTACCATAAAATATTTAAGTTTCTAGACCTAAGGGTTTGGGCTGGATATTGTCGGTTTTATTATTTACATACTCAGAGGTAGAATTTTGAAAAATCCTATAACACATGTTCACGTATTTTTAAATAGATGCAGGTGTACGAATTTCGAAGTACATAGTTTCCATTGAAAATGAAGAAATTCCCATACAAACTTACAACCCCTAGTTTACCTCCTCATTGGAAAAATTTTGAAAATCAAGGATATTCTTGTCTATATTATTTTATAACTAAAAAAACCCCCGACTCACAAAAAAAGAACAATAAAAAAAATCTGTAAAAAGTAAAAAAATAACTACTTATTATATTATGACCTATCTACCCTAAGTATTGAACCTTTATTATTATTGGTAGCTATATTATTTAGGTATTCCTGTTTTTAACTAACAGTTGATCTCGTCGGGGGGACCGCTCTATACCTAATCAGAGACGGACGTACGATTAGGTTATGATTAGGTGAGCGGTCAAAAAAAGGTATACATAATTGAAACAACGTCAACGTCAACTATGTCAACCGGTCTAACAAAAATTATATAATTGTTTTAAATAACAATTATATAATTTTGGCCCACCTGAGGCTTGGTTTTAAGTAATATTTAAGTCTAAATGCGATTTATCTAATTATATTTGTTATTTTTTCAGGCTGAAAATTGTTTCTGGTTTTGCTGGCTCCTCCGCATGCGCCCGGCGCCCGGTGTGACAGAGCGTCAACTCGAACGTCAAGATTATTTTTATTGTATTTTTATTTGTGTTTGTTTTTGTAGTTTCTGTTTTATAATATCTAATAATAAGTAAATGCAAAGCTTGACGCAATCGGAAGATGGTACGCCACTTTATACTTTTTCTTGTTCCATTTGTTTAAAATCTTTTAAAAGTGCTCGAGGACTTCGTATACATATATCAAAATTACATAAATGCCCCAGCCAAAACTCAACAACGTTACTTTCAGATAATTTCGCACAACCTCATGCTTCTATTCCATCTGATAGTAACCCTTCTGGCACGCCTTTTCATCACCTTTTGAGTAATTTAAAAAATAATGTAAGTTTAGTTAAACGAATTCCTCGTGGTGCCAGGATCTCTGTCGCTACACTTTTGTCTCAATTTATAACGCAGTGTTTGGATAGTAATAGCATTGAAAATTTTCAAAATCTTTTGCTATTTCCTTATAAAGTATTACATGCTAAATTTAGTGACGAGACTATATCTCTCACACAAAAAATTAAAAATAATTGTTCTAACCCCACACTTCCGACTCAAAATTGCTGTTTTACTGGAAATTATAACAAAAAGATTTATAATGTTAACAAGCTTGTAGAAGCAAAAGTTAGCGACGGAGATTTAAAAGGAGCCGCACGTCTCCTGTTTTCAAGTGATGTCTCCAGATACAACAGATACCCTTACGTCTTTACAGACAAAACATCCCTCAGCTCCAGTCTCGGACTACGTTCTGGACCCGCCTACATCACCCGATGTGTGTTTACTTGCACAGGATAAGGACACAGTGAGTGCGATTAATGCTTTTAAAGTCGGATCAGCAGCTGGTCTTGACGGTCTTTCTCCACAACACCTAAAAGACCTAACCTCTCACTGTGTGGGTGATGCAGGTAAGCACCTCATCGGTTGTTTAACAAAATTAGTAAACCTCATGCTCTCTGGTAACATTAACCCTGAGATCGCTCCTGTTATCTATGGAGCTAATCTCATTGCTCTCACTAAAAAAGACGGAAAAGTCCGTCCTATTGCTGTTGGGTCCACTTTTAGGCGTTTAGCATCCAAAATTTCTGTCCGATACATCTTGTCAAAATTACAACAAAAATTTGAACCGACTCAATTAGGGTTTGGTACCAAAGGTGGGTGTGAGGCGGCGGTCCACGCCTTACGCACCTACCTTAATAAAGGTGAGTGTGAGGTTTTGCTGAAAATTGATGTCAAAAATGCTTTTAATTCGGTAAACCGTGACATCCTGCTGTCAGAAATTAGAAGCAATGTTCCTGAAATTTATAACTATTTACTTAACTGTTATCACGAACCTTCCAAATTAATGTATAAATGCAACGAACTTTCTTCTGAAGTCGGTTGCCAGCAGGGTGATCCCCTCGGACCAGCCATTTTCAGCCTAGCCATTAACCCCATCATTCAAAATTTAAAGTCAAAATTTAACGTCTGGTATTTAGATGACGGGACTCTTGGAGGTGATGCAGTTTCTGTTCTGTCAGATCTTATAGAAATTAAAAATAAATTTCATTTAATTGGTTTGGAATTAAATTTTAATAAGTGTGAATTATATATTCATAATAATCACATTAATTCGGAACTCGTTGAAAAATTCAATTCCCTATGTCCGAATATTAAAATTGTTAGCAGAGAGAATCTTTACCTCCTAGGGTCCCCTATATTTGAAGATGCTATTCCCGAGTTAATAGCACAAAAAATTTCAAAATTTGAATCCAATGTAGATCGGCTACATTCTATTAGTTCACATTACGCAATCACAATTCTGAAATTTTGTATGTTTGTTCCCAAATCTATTTATTTGCTTCGCTGTTGTCCTTTTTGGAAACATCAAAGTCATTTATTTTCTATTGATTCGCTAATCAAATCTTCTTTGGAATCAATTCTCAATATACAACTGAGCGAACAATCTTGGTCCCAGGCATCTCTTCCCATTAAATATAGTGGGCTAGGGATCCGCAAAATTTCTAGTGTGGCTTTGACAGCCTTTTTGTCATCTGTACATGCCACGTCGAGTCTCGTAGGTAAAATTCTGACGAATTGTCTTACAGACTATGAGACGACTGGCCTTACAGATGCCAAGAATGCTTGGCTAATGGCTTGTCCGGGACAAAATTTACCCACCCATCCAAATTTACAACGGAGCTGGGACGACGCTATGTCAAAATTAACCTTTGACTCCTTTTTAAATGCTAGCTTAGGCCCGGATCGGGCCAGATTATTAGCGCTCAGTAGAAAGGAATCCGGTGATTGGTTGAAAGCTTTCCCTACAGCCAACACCGGAACTTTTTTGGAACCGGACATCCTAAGAATTTCAGTTGGTTTGAGACTTGGCGTCACGCTTTGCGCTCCACATCGATGCCCCTGCGGTTTTAACGTTGACACTTTGGGGCATCATGGTCTTTCATGTTTAAAGAGCGCAGGCCGCTTCTCACGCCACGCTGCGCTGAACGACATCATCCGCCGTGCTCTTGCCACCGCCAATGTGCCTGCGCTCTTAGAGCCAAACGGCGTTTTCAGGGACGATGGCAAGAGACCGGATGGTATAACTTTGATACCGTGGGAGATGGGTCGGGTCCTGGTGTGGGATGCAACTTGTGTTGACACTCTAGCCCCGTCCCATCTTCCTAAAATAAAATTAAAAGCCAGTGCCGCAGCGGAAGCGGCTGAAAATATTAAAATTAATAAATATAAGGGTCTCGACTCATCGTATCGTTTTTGTCCAGTCGGTGTCGAGACCCTAGGTCCATGGGGTCCCAATGCGCAAAAATTTTTCAAGAATTTGAAAAAGCGCCTTGTGGAGTCAACTGGTGACCCAAGGGCTGGCAGTTTTCTTGCTCAACGAATAGGCATTGCTATTCAAAGGGGGAATGCTGCTAGTCTTTTGGGCACAATGCCACGGGGGCCTTATTTAGGTTTAGTTTAGATAGTAATAATGTAAATATAGATATGTAATAATTATGTTTCTCTGTAATTTTTAACAATAAATGTATATATTTATTATACATAATTTCATGATGCTAACTTTATAAAATAATTTCTTTATTTAGCCACCTTTATGGTGGAATTTCCAAAAATCCTTTCTTAGTGGACCCCTAGACCGTATATGGAACCTATTTGCCAAATTTGAAGTCCCAGCGGTTTGGGCTGGCGTTGATTTAAAGTTTATAAAGTTCAGAGACAGTGGTTCAGCCACTGTATACTGTAGTTTGACTCGGCCGGATTTTAGAAATAAATGCCTACAGCCGCGCGGTACGTAAGCATGCGATAGGGCTGCCCGCCTACAGCATTTTAATAATATGTGCCTACTTTGACTTTCTATTTAGTATTGCGATTGTAAATATGTACATACATACATTCATATAGTCACGCCTTGATCCCCGAAGGTGTAGGCAGAGGCATAGTATACGCCCACATTTTACCTTATAGTTTTACGTACCGCGTAATAGATAGTGAGCCTAATGCAGTTGATTTTTTTCAATCCGCCCACAAGGCCTTCAATTTGTATTAAGGATTGTTGTTTTACCGACAACCGGCTTTCATTTCGAGTAAATATGTACCTTTTTTATTTAAACAAAAAAATACTTTGTGAGTAATAATATAATATCCCCGCAACGGCTGGCGGCGCGGGGTGGCGGCGTGGCGGCGCAGCGCCCGTTATCTACTAACGATTGAGTGAGACGGGTGAAGAAATTTGAAAACGAGTAAGCGGCGTAGACAATAATAATCGGCTAATCACATGTTTCGTCAGTGATAGAATCACGGAATTCTAGTCTTTATAATCATTGCGTTAAATTTCTTGATTTACAAAATTAAAACTATTTTTCGATTTGAAAGTACTAGTCAGCCTCTAGTACACTAGTACTTTTCGCACATTGTCAAGTTGTGTTAAACTTTGGAAGTTCATATTTGTCTCTATGCGTGTAATAAAAATCAAAGGTAACAAAAATGCTGTCAATTTTTTTATAAATAAATAAATATTTACGGACATTTCACACAACGCTATCTGATCCCAAAGTAAGCTAGGAAAAACCTGCTTGTGTTATGGGTATCAGACCACGGATATTAATACTAATATACTTCTTAAATACATACATATTATACATAGAAACAACCAGACTCTTGAGACAAACATTTATGGGTCACACAAATATTTGTCTCGGGTGGGAATCGAACCCACGACCTCCGGCGCCGCAGGCGTTATCAATACCGACCGCGCCACAGAGGCAGTCATACGGTGCTAAGTGTACTGTAACATCGGTCATCCACAAAGAAATGAATACTCTTGAAACATACCTAAATCATTGCTCTCAATTAAATAACTACGAACTGACAACGGAACTAAATGTACTACCTACACGTACTAGAGTTCTGAACTAGTTTTTTTTTGGATATTGTACTATATTGGATCGCACCGTTCACTGACTGAGCAAGCACAAGTCTAGTTTTAAACACAAACATACCTACTTCATGTAACTACCTAGTTCACTCGTGTCAATCACTTTGTTTAACTTTAGTCAACTAGTAGTATAGTAACAATTAGTACTTGAGTAAAATCAATTTATTGTCTTACCTTTCGGAGTTTCCAGGTAATCTAAAAAACGTAATCTCTGGGTGCGTTATTGACGAATTCATGCAACCAAAACAAGCACAATAGACTCTAGTTGTCATTATTAAATATTTTTAGTAAATAAAACACTCGCGGTTACTATTTAAAAAACGACACACCGTCCATTCGTCTACTCGGCCCAATCGCGACTGCGGACGCTGCTTGCGTGCTGAAAGGCCTGCCGAAAACGAGAATCGTAGGTATAGCTTGCGCTTCATCCGTTTGTAGGGAGCTACAATACTGGTTAAACAACATATATTTATACTGTGGTTCAGCCGTTCGAGCGTGAAAGAGTGACAAACATCCACACATCTACTCTCACAAACTTTCGCATTTATAATATTAGTAAGATAGACTAGCTGACATGCGCAACTTCGTTTTCATTTCTCATACTCGGAAAGTAGTGTTTTCTTGATCTGATTATTGGGTGGATAATGCTGTTTCCCACCCTAGAGAGGGAAAAACTCATACAAATTACTTCCCACCTAAGGGCCAGAATGAACTTTAAAAATAGAACTACTGTAAGCTGAGAAGAGATAATAATAAGAAATCAAAAAATATTTTAAAAAATCTGCGGCCATGCGACTTTCTAAACAGCCAGTGTGAACTCAGCGCAAGAGGGAGGAAATTTCTTAGTGCAGAATAAGCTGCAACAATTACGCGGTGAGTTCCATATTTGAAATTTTAAAAGTCGGCATAAATTTGCTGAATGTTAGTATCTTTTTTATCTGTCTGTGACAGAATTTTAAAAAATAGGTAATAACCAATGATATAAAAACTATAGATACGTTATAGACACTTGAAAATGGCAACACGTAAAGAAGGTTATTGGAATTAAGAGGAGTTATTGAAAATAAGAGGAATTACCTGAAAATCTGTGACGCGGCTGTAGGGTTAGCGAAAGTTCTGTTAGCACTGTTTTAAATTCTGTTACTTAAGAAATCTCGAAAAAAACATGCCTTCATGTATCTTCAGATGATACACATGCTACACAGCAACTGTTCAATATAAAATCGTGTCATTTCATGCGTAAGTACAATAGTAATAATAAAATTATTTCATTTTCTCGGATCGATAAAATGGCGGCAAGCATAATGTATGTACCTACTCTATAGTCTGTGGTTTGGCGCCCGCGACCCGTAAGGGGATGTCGGGGAGAGTTTGTACTAATGTTTTATTTTGCTATTTGAATATATTTTTTATTTAGGTAATTATATTTCTTTAAAAAAATAATGAAACATAATAATAATATATTAAGATTATTAAAATGATTTACCTAAATTAAAAATATTTGGATTACTTACTAGGTACTAAATTATTACTTATTAAATAAATGTTTCTATATGATATTGTTATATTTTTATTTTATGACTTAAATTACGTTAATAATTACTGATTCGATGAACTACATTAACATTTTATAAATTTAAATATTACGTAATTTACCCGTAAATACATAAATCATATTATGTCTGAGTAAGTGAAATTCAAGTTTCCCTTTTTCCCCACATTCCTCTGATATTGACTTCATGCATGCTACCACAGATAATTTATAGAATTCTTTTTTCAAATTTATAAAAATTTAGCTGTTTTTGAAAACCGCAATGTTAGTGTATAACGTGTCTATATATGATACGTCTTTGGTAATAACCTTTTATGGTAAGATTTGAATATTATTACTTTTATTTCCTCATTCAAAATGAAAATTAGAGTGTTTAACTCGGGTAGAAGAATCAAGTCCGACTCGGACTATAGCCGCCCTCGCTGCGCTCGGGCTCTAAATACCTCGGGAATTCATTCTTTCCACCCTCGGTTAACAATCTACTATTGCGACACATGAGAGTGAGAAATAGAGAGGTATGGTATTAATTTGTATACCTATGTATGTATTTAGAAATATATGTCTATCAGTCGTCTAGATCCCATAGCACAAGCTTATATTAGCTTAATTTGAGCTAAGTAGATGATGTTGTGTGTGAATGTCTACAATAGAAAAAAAACAAGAAAATAAAATTGTGCGTGTACTAGTGTACACATGTAAGAAGTGAAACTTCTTTTACTTTATTTTATATTAAACACATTTTATTGAACATCCCGAAAATTATAATAAGTACTACGCGTAACTAGAATGTATTATTTTTTCTGCAGTTAAATATTTTGTACTGTAATTACGAGAAAAGTTGTATACAATACGTTTTTCATCATCGCCTATAGTTGAGATTGAACCTTAATCGTTATTCTATGCACGTTGGTTAGCGATCTTAACCTCAAATGCATTTCTACCAATCGTCCTTCTTGAATGAGTATAAAGTACGTAGATTCTTTGCGTTTGATATCATTCAGCTGTAGCTCAGTGAAAACCAATATACAAAATGTTCAAACTGGTGAGTATTATAAAAGTAATTGCAAGTAAAGGCACCTTGTAGATGTAAATGGCGTAACTCTCCTTCCTCTTATGCTTCTTCTTTTTCTTGTCGGTCTTGGAGATATTTTTTTGGGCCTTTCCGGACTTCTTGGCGGCCTCTTACCGACTTCAGAAACGTCTTGATAATAATTATATAGATAACGTCTTCAGTCTATCACTCTACTAAACAGATAGCGGTAGTCTATAATCCAATGAGAATATAAGACCAATTTTTTTCTTCTGGAACTGGCATATTATTTGAAAATTGCAATTTCGTGGCCGAGTCGACGAGTAGTGCGATCTCTTTTCTGATATCTGTGGATGAGTAGCACGGAAAGGATGCAGAGGCACAAAATGAGAAATCTTTTTGAAAAACATTCAGCCTAATGTCTTTCTTTAGTGGACTTCCACGATCTTTACAAGGTTGTGTGCCCACCTTGTGGGTTTATTGCTCGCGGCCGCCACTCGAAAACTTTTTCCCCATTAGCCGTTCTATGAGCCAATTATTCACACTACTTTTAGTGTATATTATTATAAATATTGTTTCAGATCGTATTGGCTTACATGATGGCGGTAGCGGTAGCCGAGCCTAAGGCCAAGCCAGGGCTTTTGTACAGCGCATACACGGCACCAGTTGCAGCTGCATACACGGCGCCGCTGTCGGCCGCCTACACCGCGCCGCTGTCGGCCGCCTACACCGCGCCGCTGTCGGCCGCCTACACCGCTCCGCTCGCCTACTCCGCTTATACCGCTCCGGTTGCTGCTTACTCCGCTTACACATACGCCTCGCCATACTCTACTTACTTGCTCCGCTGAAAACTACGACTAAAATGACATTGTGTACAAGTTATTAAGTAAATGATTATTATCTAAAATTACGCTGTAATTTTTTTGAAACGTTCTTCTGACTGACGGTTGGTTACCGTAGCCTATATGGACGTGTGCAAGCCCCTGAGACGCTACACATTCTCTGCCGATACAGGCACAGGTGGCCACGACCCAAAGCCTTCTCTTGGGTAAACGACTATCATGTTACTGCAACATGGGCTAACGGCTCAACGTGCCTTCCGCAGCACGGAAACGGAATTGTTTACAGACCACTGAGTCCGCGGGGCCACGAGCGCTTCAAAGCCTTTTAACACCTGCTATTTCAAGAAATCAAATCAGTGTCTAATCAATGGACAGCCTAACAGTCATGTAGAATACGCAATGTATCTTTAATTTAAATAATGAACCCTCATTAGGGTTTAGATATTTATGTTAGTCAACAAATATAATTATGTATTATATAATAGGATTTGAGAACCAAAAAAAATTAAGGTGTCAGGATTTTTTTTTATACCTACTACTTAGGTGGCAGACAAGCTTACGGTCCACCGGAAGGTTGGTAACCGTAGCCTATAGATGTTTGCAACACCGGAGGCGCTACACACGCGCTGCCAGTTGCCAATAAACATTATTAAAAAAAAAAAATACACACGCGCTGCCGACCCGGGCGCAGGTTGTGACGACCCACAGTTGAAAATTTTCAAGCCGCCCGTAAGGCCTTCAACTTGACTTAACGACTGTCATTTTACTGACAACCGAGACCAACGGCTTATCGTGCCTTCCGAAGCACGGAAACGCTCGTAAATAAATGTCACAAAGTGGTCCACGTGGTGGTCACCCATCCATATCCGGCCATAGTAAATGTTGCTTACTGCAGTGATCGTTTACAGAACACTGAGTCCGCGGGGCCACGAGCGCTTCGAGTATTTTTATAATATTAAAATCGGTGCTTCTGTTGTACCTTTTACTTGGCACCCACTTCAATATTACAAAAACCTAAGATAATCACTTCTGATAAATCAAAATAAGTAGGTACCTATTAGTACTAATTGCTGTAAATCATTAATAACCGGCCAAGTGCGAGTCGGACTCCCACACGGAGGGTTCCGTACCAAAAACAACAAAAGTCTTATTTGTTACATGGGAGCCCCCCTTTTCCTTTTTATTTAACGTTAAGGAAAATCCTTTATGGAGCTATTCCAGACTCCTACCGACTAAAAATCCTACATAACGCCCAACAGAATACGGTTGGTATAAAAAATACCCTGCTCAATATTCTCAAAGTATTTCAAGCGTCTACTGGTTGCCCTTATTACCTATTAACACTACATATGAGGCGCTGAGAGCATAAGTGGATCAACCTCAAAACAATAAATCTGAGATAGAGGGGTCTAATGACTTTAACATTTAAACAAAGTTAAATAGCAAGAAATTCAGGAGGAAGGTTTGTATCTTTATTGTTGCATTTTGATGGAATTAAAGAACAGTTTCAAAGGGTTATCGTATATTTTCATATAAGTTATTATTTATATTTATTTTGTGGGTTGGACCACTTTTGCATTTATCTATTTAGTAGGTTGACCTTCTTTTCATGTGAATGTTATAGAAACATTTTCGTAAATAAAACTGTTTTTAATTAATAAAAATCAATTTTTTGTTTGTGTATTTTATGTGTATGTTGCCTATGTTTTTTTTTATACCACTAAGGTGGCAGACAAGCATACGGCCCACCACATGTACCGGTGGTCACTGCTGCTTATGGACGTTTGCAACCCTGTAAAAACGTTCTTAGACCCCTTATGAAGAACCTTATACTGTGTAGGCGTTTGGGAAACCCGAGGCAGGGAGATCATTCCACAATCTAAGCGTACGCGGGAGAAAGCCCCTACCGGATCTAACCGTGCTCAAACGCTCCGTACGCAAAGTGTGAGGATGAACTCCCTGTCTGTGGCGAGCGGTGTGGTGGTAGAACGTAGCCGTGGGCATCATATCAAACAATTCTTCAGATCACAAACCATTGTACAGGCGGTAGAACACGCACAAGGAGGCAAAGTCTCTCCTGTCGTGAAGAGGTTCCACACCACCTGCAAGCATAGGATCGTTGACCACTCTCATGGCTCGCCTTTGTATATATATTAATAAACTAGCTGACCCGCGCAACTTCGTTTGCGGCACATGAGAGTTAGAAAAAGAGAGGTATGGTATTATTGGTATTCATATTTTGAGTAATATAATGTTTCCCGTCGCATTTACTCTCGTCGCGCCTAGTCTCGTCGCGTCGCTTAGGTATATACATTAGAGCTGACCCGCACAACTTCGTTTGCGTCACATGAGCGAGAAAGAGAGAGGTGTAGTATTAATATTTAAGGTAATATAATGTTTCCCTTTGCATTTAGTCCCGCCGCGTCGCATAGATTCTTTAGAGCTGACCCCCACAACTTCGTTTGCATCACATGAGATTGAGAAGGAGGCGTGGTATTAATATGTAAAGTAATATAATGTTTCCCGTTGCATTTACTTCCACCCGTCCTTTTTTTGGTACGGAACTCATGTGTGTCCGACTCGCACTTGGCCGGTTTTTATCGTTCAGTTGAGCTACCACTGCAGACCACGTTTACCTACTAACGTCGCGTCGCTCATCGAAACTTATTAAAAGGGGTTATTGTAAGTGAACCTTAAAAGATACCTAGGCATATGCAGTTGGCGACATTTTTTTGTAACTTTTAAAGGGGAACATTTTTGTAATACAAAACTTTCACGTAACTTTAACCATTTACGCAACGTACGCAGTGGAAGCTCTCAAAAGAAAGAAATTTTCCCCGTTCTCGAAACATTATTTATGGCTGCTCAGCTCCTATTCGCATTAGCGTGATTTTATATCGCCATTAGCCATCCTCAATAAATGGACTATTAAACTGTAAAATAATTTTCGAAATGCAACCAGTAGTTTCTGAGATCCTAGGACAAACAAACTCTTCAGTTTTATAATATTGTGAGCGAACCTTAAGAAACAGACAAATTAGGTTATTGTGAGCGAACCTTAAGAGATAGACATATGCTGCCGCGGACTTTTTTTTAGAACTTTTTAAGAGAAACAATATTGTAATACTCAATTTTTACGTATCTTCAACTATTTACGCAGCGTACGCCTCGGAAGCTCTCTGTCAGTAAAAAATATTCCCCGTTTTCGAAACATTATTGATTGCTGCTTCGCCCCTATTCGTCTTAGCGTAATGTGATATAGCCTATAGCCATCCTCAATAAATGGACTATCAAACTGTCAAAGCATTTTTGAAATCCAACCAGTAGTTCCTGAGATCCTAGCGTTCAACCATACAAACAACCAAACAAACAAACAAACTAACTCTTCAGCTTCATAATATTAGTATAGATATAATTAATAAATAAGTGTCTTTTAAGTATACATTCAAAGAAACTGTTAAAAACCAAATAATACTTTGAGGTTGTACCACTGCTTTGGCGCGCTTTCTACAAACTCATATTAGAAAAGTGGGCTAACCCTCTTGGCCCATTTTTCTTTTGTACAGATTACAAATTTTCAATGGTGCATAAATAGTTTGTAACAACGCCATCTCTTAGAATAAGTGGGAAGGTTGGTTGATCCACTTTTCTCTTGAAGTAGATGCAATTTTGCACCCTTTAAACAAGTAATCTAAATTATCGTTTTTTGTGGGTTGGCCCACTTATGTTCTCAACGCCTGATATTATAAAATAAGTATTGCACTGTGGTGGTTGTTAACCACAGAGCAACGCGCACCTTAGACAGTTCGCGTTGCTCTATAGCAATTTAGTGTTAACTATCCTGTTATATAGATCCTCTACGGTAGGTACAGTATATCTCGGCGCCCTGGGCGCCGCCGACGTGTCTTCGCCGAGGACTATCGGCCTCCATGACCGGGGGTCTGAGGACGGTGAGAGGGCCGCTCACCGTCCTTACAGAAGCAGGCCCATGACGGCAGCGTGACGTGAGCACTCACGCACGCCCCCCCTTAGAAGCGGGGTCACACCCGAAACCCCCCATAGACGCGGGATTGCACCCGAACCACCCCCTGGGCGAGGCCGCATTGGCGGCCGTAGGTCTGTTGGGAGTCACGGGACATCCTTCCTGAGGGCTTACCCGGGGCTCTCAACCATAGGCTGTTGGGCGTTACGTGAGGTTTTTTAGTCGGTAAGAGTCCGGCATAGCATCCTACGAGGATTTTCCCTCACGTTAAAAAAAAAAAAAAAAAAAGGTACAGTATATATATTTCCAAAAGAGTTTGTGAACTCTGTTTAATTTATTTTTCAGAATATTGATGACATATGAATGACGACATTATAAATACGTAACGTCTCAACAGTCTCATGCACCGAGCGTGTAATTGAATTGTGTGTTTGTATGTACATTGTTTATACTGGAGAAAAATCTAAAATATGGGCTCTTTGTTGACTATTTCCTATGAAATTGCTATCTTTGAAATATTACACCTACCTAAAGTAATCTGCCGAAAGCGTTGTTCACTCTTTAAAAAAAATATTTACGATGAAAGTCGAAAAATAAATTAGTATGTGACCCGTTTAATGTTCAATCATGGCGACAGGAAATTAATTTCATTGAGCAATATTTGATGGTGCTATACCTCCTAAAGTATTCATTTAATTTGTATGGTGTAAAGGGAATGAATGATCTCGATTATATGTTTAAGCCAACTAACGTATTTAAATTGAGAAGGATACCTTATTAACTAATAAATAAGATAAAATGGCGAAAAAACACGTTTGTTGTATGGCCCCCCCCCTTTAATATTATTATGTTTTTGTTTTTAGTATTTGTTGTTATAGCGGCAACAAAAACACATAATCTGTGAAAATTTCCACTCTCTAGCTATCACCGTTCATGAGATACAGCCTCCTTACGGACAGACAGACGGACAGACAGACAGACAGACAGACGGACAGCGAAGTCTCATGAATAGGGTCCCGTTCTTTACCCTTTGGGTACGGAACCCTAAAAAATTCTCTCGACTTCCTTAAATTGTACTATAGTGTTTATAGTTCATAACAAACGCACACTCCTACAATAGTTGAAGGATTCCCTCGATTTGTCTAGGCTGCCGTTATCAGATCTTGGTTTCTACTTGAGGAATACCGATCTCTTTTACAAAAAAAAAACAATAATCTAAATCGATTATAAAAGGCATGGTAATCGGCATCAAACGTAAAAAAATAAACGAGAAACCTCCGCCTTAAATTATACAATTTTAATCAAATACAAATTTTAATCTATACAGATTACTGTCGAATTTCGATGAGGCACTGCTATCTACTTTTTCACAGTTTTAGTTAGGTATCTAACAGTTTCATGTGCCCTTGTCCCTTACAAAGGGATAAATAAAACTTGTAAACTGGGGACATTGAACTGACCCCCTGGAGTTCCTCCCACGTCGTACCTACTGTACGTGACGTGACATTAGCCCAAAGTAAATTATTTTACCAAATCTATCTTATCTCCATGGCTTCATCCGTTTGGAGCAGTGACGGTTTCCACGACGTACAGGACGGAAATAATAGATTTTGTCCCAAGGGAGCAAAATTGGTTATTAATTTACGTCATGGGCGATCTTTTTAAAACTGTCATAGTAATTTTACCCTATAAAACTTTTCCACGCCATTTTTTATTTATTTATAATTATTATTTCATTGTAACAAGCAGCACTGCAGCCGACAGCAGTAAATAATCTATATAGATAAAAATCAATGCCACTTTTCGTTGTAATAACTCAAGAACGGGCTCACCTATCCAAACCAAATGTTTTGACTTTGTGTGGACTATTTAGCAGGTGGTTTATGTGAAGTTTGCACAAAATCGGTCGAGCTCTTCTTCATTTATCACGCAAACGAAGTTGCGCGGGTCAGCTAGTATTTTATAATTACAAAAACAAAATAATATTTAAGAGGGCTCTCATGCAAAAAAACGAATGTATCTTCTTAAAGTTCTTTGGCATGGAACCTTTCGGTGTGAGTCTTAGATCATCTAACCACAGGATGCGCCTTACTTAAGCATTGTTTTCTGCCATTGCACATGACCATTTGGTCTTTTGGCTTTATTAAAAGCCTGTACTTACATCAGTACATCATTTTATATGATTAAACTAGTACATTTCATTGTAGTTGACTGTACAATAACAATTAACACACAACAGCCATTACGCGTTTGTCGATTAATACATTTTTAAATGCAATGAAATTTTATATGTCTTTGTGTTTCCCCCTTCACTTGTATGAAAACTGGCAGAATATTTTTGTATGCGGTGGTTCGCAAAGGCTTGTCCCGTGTTATATGGTCTAAGGTGTGAGTCCGACTCTCACTTCGACCGGTTTTAGATTTTTTACGTTATTAGAGTAATTTCATTTTGTTGAAACTGTAACATAAGTTGAGTCTCATGCAAAAAACGAACTCGGTAACAAGCAGTACTGCAGCCGAAAGCAGTAAATAATAACTTAAAATTAGATAAACGAAATGATATTTAAGAGGGCTCTCATGCAAAAAACAAATCTATCTTCTTAAAGTTCTTTAGCATGCAACCTTTCGGCGTGAGTCCGACTCGCACTTCGACCGCTTTTAGATTTTTTACGTTATAAGAGTAAATTTATTTTGTTGAAACTGTAACATAAGTTGAGTGTATTATAAATTTACTCGTAAGTATAATCTATAATCACGTACTCAAGCTCCGCATTCCATAAAATTATTTTGCAAGAACTTTAATATTGGCTAGCTCTTCGCAAATAAGTATTCGCAGTTATTCATTGTCATTCACAGCATGTCTGTCAGAGCTGAGGGATTGGGCTATTTTAGTAAACATGCATTGTCCGAGTGTTGGGCCACTGACGACGTGGACCACTGCTAACGGCATGGCATACATATTGATGTTTATTGCTAAATTAACACTATATTTTATAAATGTTAAAAACATATTTGCAGTAGACACAAACACGCATTTTTTTGATATTGTTATTGAACTGAGTAGTATTATAAATTACTAGCTGTTGTCCGCGACTTATTAGGTACGCGTGAAAATTATGTTATAATGCCAATTTAATTGCTCTATGCTTAGTCCCTAGGAAATGTAGCGTGATAATCTATAGCCTATTTGAAGACCTTACCCCCTTTTTTTTAACGTGAGGGAAAAGCCATCACGGATGCTATGTCGGACGCTATCACGTAATGCCCAACAGCCTGTGGTTGGGAGCCCCGGGTAAGCCTTCGGAAGGATGTCCCAGGACTGCCAACAAACCCATGGCCGCCACTGCGGCCTCACCTAGGGTGTGGTTCGGGTGCTATCCCGCGTCTTTGGGGGGTTTCAGGTGTGATTCTGCTTCTAAGTCGTGCGTAAATTCCTCACGTCATGCTGTCGTCATGGGCCTGCTTCGGTTATTACGGTGAGCAGCTCTTTCACCGTCCTCAGGCCCCCGGTCATGGAGGCCGATAGTCTTGGGAAAAGACACGTCGGCAGCACCCCCGCCGCCGACTGCGGAACTCGGGTAAGATAGCTCTCTCCCGTTCCCTACCCGCACCGCCTCTTTCACGAGCATGAACTGCTCGCAGAAAGAGGGAGCGCAGTCCCACTTACTCCACACCATGGTCTCCAGCGAGAACACTCTCTCGCTGGAGACCATGGTGGTGGACACCACGACGTCCAGACCTGCCACGACGACCTGGCGCTGTTGCACCCACGCTGTGCACTCCACCAATGTGTGGATCGCTGTGTTCGCCTGTGACATTCGAAAATTCTGTCGAACTTAGTCTTAGTCGAACCAATTTGAATTAAGAATGGGGTGCAATGAGGATCTACCAAGCACTTCGGTGCTCAGGTCCACCTCGCTTGTCACTTACAAGTAGTACTTATAAGTGAGGCTCATATTATGCTAACTATTTTTATTTCCTGAGGAAAAATTCTCATGGATGCTGTGCCGGTCTCCTACCGACTAAAAAACCTCACGTATCCTGCCTAATAGCCTATTGTTGGGAGCCCCGGGTAAGCCCTCGGAAGGATACCCCAGGACGGCTCATATGCTGACTTACGGATGAAGTGAAGAGTAAAAAGAACATGGTGAAGTGAAGGAAACTGAAATACAACCCCAGTGCCAATCTGTCTGACCAGTATAGTTCAGTATATGGCCATTTACTTTCCCAAAATGACTGAATTGAGATAGGCTGATCTGATTGATTGATTATACGAAATTAGAAAAATGTAGGGTAAAATATGGCAAATAATACCTGTAATTATACATTTCATCGATATCAGTATTGACACATCCAGTTGTTTGGAACACTTCATTTGTATGTTTCTATTTTTGGAACCTAGTTGGATGGGCTCTTTTTAGCAAAGCATAGGTACTGGTTTTTAGGGTTTCGTAGCCAAATGGCAAAAACGGAACCCTTATAGATTCGTCGTGTCTGTCTGTCTGTCTGTCCGTCTGTCTGTCCGTCCGTGTGTCACAGCCATTTTTCTCCGAAACTATAAGGCCTATGCTGGTAACTAGATGAAACTTGGTAACTAGATGTATTCTGTGAACCGCATTAAGATTCTTATATAAAACTAGAAAAAAAGCAGTAAATTTTGGGGGTCCCCATACTCAGAACTGAAACTCAAAATTTTTTTTTTCATCTAACCTATACGTGTTTTGAGGTTGAGGTTTGATGATATTGAGGTTTCTAACATATTTTTTTTCTAAAGTGAATAGTTTGCGTAAGAGACACATTCAAAGTTGAAAAATGTGTGTCCCCCCCCCCCCTCTAACTTCTAAACTAAGAGAATGATAAATCTAAAAAGAATATATGATGTACATTGCCATAAAAACTACCAACGAAAATTAGTTTGAACGAGATAGAGCCAGTAGTTTTTTTTAATACGTCATAAACCGCAATTTTCGGTTAGAAAAATCACTGTCACTGCGAACGTGTTAAAAAATGAATCAAAGTTACAACGAACTATAAGAACTTAATATTATGTTACTTGCTGCTACGAATCCCTTCATGGGCGAGTCCAACTCGCACTTGGCCGGTTTATTTAAATGAGTGTCCAGTCTATTTTTAGAAGCGTTGACGTTGTGAGCATTTATTACTATTTCCAGAAGGGAGTTTCACGAGCTCCACACGGTTTGGCAGGAAGAGATATCGAGGATTGCTAGCAATCAAAAGTATTTTTTTAATTGCATGACAATTTTGTTCAGGTACAGTCCGATCACTATATTAACCTGCGAAGATAACTGAGAGCTATATTGGGACCAACTGGACCATTTTTTAAGCTCGCAATAAGCACTATTACTTTCAAAAGAGTTCATCTCCATGTACCTCCATGGACTGGTACAGTCCAACCGCGACCACGGGCGCTGCAACGTGCTCGAAACGTCGGTAAATGTAAGTAACTAAGTATTTCGCGTGAAGTCCCGAATTCTATAAGTATGAGTTCCTTCAGTTGTATAGTTATATAGATCTCGTAGTGCAAGCTTTTATTAGTTTACTTTTCCGGTCGACGCCCCCTGCTTTACTTAGGCCTTCCCATAAGTTCGCCTTCTTGTGTCGACCGTATATAGCAGGTTCCCCCAACCTTCGTTAGGTGGTGGTCCACCCTGCTCGAGGCCTACCTAACTTTTCAGCCCCATCGACCCCATCAGGCGTCATTGAGTATCCCTCATAGATACTCATTGCTCTACATTATAAATAAATAAATAATAAATACATATCATAGGTACCCAAAACTAGAGCAAAAAGAATAGTCATATCGATTAATTACTATAATAAGCTCCAAGCCTCCAATAGTAAAAAATAGAACTGGTTTACTAGCATCAAATAACTGGAAATTCGAGACATAAAACGTTACATATTCATAAACGGGTTCTTTTATTGTAGGTATTTGGGTTACACATATGTGTAGCAAATTTCAACTTAATCGGTTCTGTAGGTACGGTTGAAATTGACTGTGAATGACGGACATCCAGATACGAGGGATCCTGTAATGGCTTCGTTTTTGTCCGCCTTCGCCATTCGAGGATATTTGGTAATCTAAATAATAGCTAAGGCAAAATAAAGTCAACAAATAGTCATAAACTAAAACTAAAAAACTTGTTAATCAGTATCAAATAACTGGTAATTCAAGATTAAAAAATGTAACATACGAGTATATTCATAGACGATTTTCTTTCATTACAAGCTTTATATTCTACACTAGCGGACGTCACGCGATTTCACCCGCATAGCTCCAGTTTTCGGGGGAATACGGGAATAAAATATAGCCTATGTTCACTGGGAATAGTGTAGCTTCCAACCCTGAAAGAATTTTCAAAATCGGTTCAGTAGTTTCGGAGCCTATTCAATGCAAACAAACATACAATATCATCTCTCATCTTTATAATATTCTAGTATAGATATACTAATTTTAGTATAAAGGGTAAAAAATTGTGAGTTTTGATGTTATTTCAATCTAAGAAACTACTAACCCTTTGTTTGAAAATTATTTTAGTGTTATTAGACTCATTTTAGACTCATTTATTTGGCAAAGGATGTAAGCTATTCATCATCACGCTTGCGTGATGATGAATAGCTTACATCTTTTGCCAAATTTGTTGACATCTATGATAACTACTCCTCTAACTTGTTAGAGGAGTAGTTATCATAGATATCAACAAATCGGACCGAATTCCTTACCAAGCTATATTTGAATAGTGTGCAACGTAACATCGTTGAAGTTTGGTATAGCTATAGAGAGCTAACATACAGACTTTTATTTCAGGAAGCAAGTGCCCTTGGGAAAGTCATACAGGAGAATTTCACCACATGACCAAAGCCGCATTAGCCAGTAACTTATGAGATATTTTATGTTAGCCTAATTAATTTATATCCTACTTATTGCAGTTATCTAGAGTACAATACATATAAAATGCAATTAGTATTTGTCTTGCTTATGACATCAGCTAACAAGGAGGTCCCAAAGTCATATCGATCATACTAACATCTCGGAAGTGGACAACACTATTGTTTATCAAAGGGCAAGGTCATATCAAGTATATTACTTATCGATAAGTGTCTATTGTTATACCAAAATAATCGATCCCAAGTACTGCTCCTTTGTATTTTGTAAACGAAGCTGAATTCGACAGGGTTAAACAAGTTAGGGATGTATACAGGGACATCTATGTCAATTTTAGGGATGTAGGTATACCGCCGAGTTTCTTGCCAGTTCTTCTCAAGCGGGCCGCGTTTCGAACTGGTGGTACTACTTTGATTTGTATTCATGACGTGTCGTAAGTGCCTATGTATTATGATTATGCGAAATAAATGTTTTTTTGAGTTTGACATTATAATATTTTCTGTGTACATTCCTAATTGTGTAGCCCTACTAATATAAAAATGCGAAAATAACTCTGCCTGTTCCGTTTCCACGCATAGACCACAAAACGTATAATGATGAAACCTGGTCCACATATAGAATAGAGTTTGGGAAAGGCTAGGAGAACGTCGTTACGCGGGTGGAGTCACAGGCACTATGGACCCCAATTTCTTGGAAAATACATACATACAACATAGTTTTCTTTGCAAAGTGTCGTAACTACTACTACTACTTACCACAAAGTAATTTTATTTTGATTAATCAGATTTAATTCAATATCATATTGAAGTAGGCGCCAAGTAAAGCCATAGGTTTATGTAGTTATTATTAATGGCACCAACTTCAATATTATATTGAAAAAATCTGATAAATCAAAATACAATTACTTTATGCTAGGCTTAGGCCTTAATTATATTTTTATTTTATTTTTCAGGATTTGTTCGAAGTCGGTTTTATTCTTTATTAACTTTTTTTTCATTATTTTAAGTGACGGATGGACCAAAAAATATATCTATCTAGGTGTAAAGTTCTCATCAATTCAAATCAATCAAGCCCTAACACAAAGTAACTGCTGTAAATCGTTAGGGAATTCCCTCGAATGTCTTTCGGTTCCATCATCAGATCGACTCCAGACCTTCATTAAATTGTAGTACATTAAAGCACTTAATTAAAAAGTTAACAAACGCACTAGTTGTCCCTGCAATTTTCGGTGGTGGTCCTCGATTTCTCCTGGATCTCATCATCAGATCCTGACCTGGTGAAAATGGGACCACCTCAGAAGTAAACCCTATTCAACAAAAGAAAAAAAATTGAAATCCGTCTATAATTGATCGAAATATCGGTTAACATACATAAAAAATAAACATACAGACGAATTGAGAACCTCCTCCTTGTTTGAAGACGGTTAAAAAGTGAATTTAGTGTTATGAGCATGAGTTAAATAGTTTAAAAATGACGTACATTTATAGAGTCTATTAAGAAAGCTTGTTTCAATAAAAAAAAAATACTAAATTATTAAATTACACTTAAATTGTATGTATATTATGCACATATAAATAAGCTTATGCAACGATATTAGCTTTCTGGTATGTGATAATATGAGATTAAACATTGTAACATGGATAAGTAGTCGATACAAAGAGCTTTACAATGTACGGACAAACATTGTCATGTAACATCAATGTAGGATATTCATAGAATTGGAGCAGATAAAATTTGCGTAACTGTTCAAAATGCAGTGATTTAATTATATGATTTCAGCTTGCAAATTCTATTATGTAACCTGTTCTATTTCAATGAATAACAGCGTATCTGACTACGGATTCGGAGGTCGTGGGTTCGATTCCCACCCAGGACAAATCTCTTTGTGTGATGAGCACATTGATTTGTTCTGTATCTGTGTGTAATTTATCTGTATTATGTATGTATTTAGAAATATATAAGTATGTCAATCAGGCGTCTAGATCCCATAGCACAAGCTTATAGCTTAGTTTGGGCTAGATGATGTTGTGTGAGAATGTCCGACAAATATTTATTTATTTACATTATATACTAGCGGACGTCACGCGGTTTCACCCGCGTAGTTCCCGTTCCCGTGGAAATACGGGAATAAAATAAAGCCAATGTTCACTGCAAAGAGTGTAGCTTTCTAACTGTGAAAGAATTTTTCAAATCGGTCCAGTAGTTCCGGAGCCTATTCGTTACAAACAAACAAACAAAAAAAAATCAAATCTTTTCTCTTTTTATTATTAGTAGGTATAGATGTGTAACTACTACAAAAACTATACCTACATAGGGAAGAAGCTTTCTTACCTCTTCGAATCCTTATTTGTGAAAATGTTATCTTGGTTCACAGCTAGCGATCAATCTACGACAATTCCGTTTTCGGGAGAAAAAAATGTACCTATGATAAATAGAAATTGTTAGTATATAAAGACAACTATAAAATGTTTGCGCTCGTGGTCCCGCGGAGTCAGTGTTCTGTAAACGATCACTGCAGTAAGCAACTTTCACTATGGCCAGTTTTTGGATGGGTGACAAACCATGTAACTACTTTGTGACATTTATTTGAACGTGGAGGAAGGCACGTTAAGCCGTTGGTCCCGGTTGCCAGTAAAACGTCAAGTTGAAGGCTTTTTTAGGCGGCTTGAATAATTTCAACAGCATGCAGTCATGATATGCGCCTGTCCATCTCAATATGGCAATACGGCTCGCCACACCCATGGGACAAATTCTAAAAAGATGAAATGTGGGAATATCATATGCCTCTGCCTATCCCTTCGGGGATAAAGGCGTTAACATAATATGTATGTTTGTATGTGTATAAATGTATGCAACATATAGGTACCATTCCATTACGACGAGTAAATTTTGGGGGTCCCCATACTCAGAACTGAAATTCAAAATTTTTTTTTCATCAAACCCATACCTGTGGGATATCTGTAGATTGGTCTTCAAAAATGTTAATGAGGTTTCTAACATCATTTTTTTCTAAAGTGAATAGTTTGCGCAAGAGACACTTCCAAAGTGGAAAAATGTGTCCCCCCCCCTCTAACTTCTAAACTAAGAGAATGATAAATCTAAAAAAAATATATGATGTACATTGCTATAAAAACTACCCACAAAAATTGGTTTGAACGAGATAGAGCTGGTAGTTTTTTTTAATACGTTATAAACCGCAATTTTCGGTAAGAAAAATCACTACCACTGCGAACGTGTTAAAACATCAATCAAAGTTACAACGAACTATAAGGACTTTTATATTATGTTACTTGCTGCTACGAAACCCTTCGTGGGCGAGTCCAACTCGTACTTGGCCGGCTTTTTTCTTGTGTGCCATGTTCCAAAAGTTGTCCATTTTATTTTAAATTGTTTATTATTATTATTAATAACAAGTGCTTCATAATGTCTTTATTTAATATGAATATCGATTCAAATAAAACGCTTTAAAGAATTGACATTAATTCTTTTTTGACCTTACAAAAAATCCACTCTGATCGATTGATACAAGTGTTAATTTAAAAAAATTGAAAAGTCTCAGATCCTAATATTTCCCGTTCTTATAAGCCCAAACAATCATGGTATATATCCTGAAATTTTCTGAAGAGTTGGGTAGTCTACATGATGCATCGGCCACTTCCAGGTTACAGTGTCGTGGAAATAACACCAAAGTAGGATTATTCAATATCCGATGATTCGGACCTGCGAATTTTATCTAAATCCTTTCAGCACTCAGAAAGTGCACTGCTGAACTTCAAAATGTATGGCTAAGAACCGTGGATAGCTCTTAGTTATAAATTTTGAAAATCATCACCTGAGTCACATCGACTTTCGAACAAAAGAAACCGCTTCATAATTGGTTCATCTGTTGGGGCGCTACGATGCCACAGACAGACACACACTTACAAACATACACACATACAAATCTACACAGTTACAAATATACACATTTACACAGATAACACAGGTTAAACTCATAACACCCTCTCGATCGATCGATCTACGTCGAGAAGATCACAATGACGTATTCATTTAATGTAATAATTCTGTAACTCTACTTAAACTGCTGGACCGATTTGAATAAAATTTTGTGTGTATATTTTCATCTAATTTTAATAGGTTCCAGGTCAGTTTGAAGATACAGCTGAACTCGGTTGGCAGCGCTGCTGTCTCAGTTCTCAAGCAGTTTCAACGTCTGCTGTGCCGGCTAGTTCTTCAAATGTATCTCTACTAACAATAAATTTAGTCCTAATTTTGAAAAAAAAATCATGTCCATCCAGGCTTTCTAACAAAGAACAGATTAACGCCCATAAAACTCGTTTCAGTATCTAATGGTTGTATTTTCCCGCTCAATTGACCACACTAGACACGCACTCCCATCTCCTCTCCGCACTGCCTTTAAAGTGAGATATGCCTTTAAAATGTGCTGACGCCTCCACCAAATCTATATCAATAAAATTACAGGGTAATCTAGTATTTTATAAATTGTCTGAAATGGCGCTGTATCACTTCTTACGAAAACATTTTTGGGAAAAAGCGTTTTCGAGGAAAACCAAAAATATAAGAATACTTGAAAACCCTAGTTTTATGTATCACATTTCATTAAAATCGTTCGTGCTGTTTCCAAGAAGGTTCTAAAACATAATTATATTCGTATCTACGTTATGGAAACCAGCCCGTGAAATACTAGAGCCTAGAACCCATCTACGTAAGAATTTCTCGTGTATGAGTGTGTGTAGGTATTAGATAAATATGGCGATGATAGAAAATATAATCTGTTGTTACTATGTAATCAGTATTTGTCTCGTGGTTACATTGTATCGATACGGCAGGAACAGGAATTTAATAACTACACTATTTAATATACGACCTTATTCTTACATTAAAGTATTCTACTTCTCAAGGAAGTAGAGTTCCGTAATAAACAAAGAACTAAGCATTTATTCTTACAACTCCGCTCACTTGAGTTTTTTTTCATTGCTCGTGCAAATGATACTACATACAGAATTTTTGGCTTCCAAATGTTTTTTCATTAAATCTTTCAGCAGCTTCAGGGCTCATCAATTTCGAATAAACAAATATTTCCTCTTTATCTTACTAATCTTAAAAATATTATAAATGTAAAAGTTTGGGAGTGTAGACATGTGGATTTCAAGATGTCTGTTACCCTTTCACGCTCTGATGGCTGAACGTATCTGGCTAAAATTTGATACACGGATAGGTTATAGTCTGGAATAACTTATAGACTATCTATCCCAGATTTTAGGCAATACTATCGAGAAACGATCGAAATCATCAGAATTCATCACTCATAGTAATAGTATATTTTAATATTTGATTTCATATATTTTCTTATACTATGATCAAATCTCCTACAATACTAAATCTCTTCTGACACAGTTGAGTAATAAATTTTTATTGTCTCAATTTGCATTTATTACAACCGACTCAGAAACTTGGGCAATTAAATAAGTCTTGTTATCGAACAAAGCACTATTATCACTTTTATAGGTACGTATAACATATGTACCTATCATTATATCGTTATCTATTTAAAACGAATTCGTGAAAATAAAATAAATAACAGGCCAAGTGCGAGGCGGAATCGCGCACGGAGGGTTCCGTACCAAAAAACCTCAAAAAATCACGTTTGTTATATGAGAGCCATATAACAAACGTGATTTTTTGAAGTTAAATGTACCTACAATTTATTTTATCAAAATTATTTATATTTAATCAAAATATAGCTAGAAGGATTCGCTTGGGCTGGGCAGCGTTCAGCGAACTGCGTCGCGTTTTCTGCTCGCCGATACCGCAATGCCTCAAGACGAAAGTTTTTAACTAGTGCGTTCTACCAGTTATGACCTATGGTGCCGAGACGTGGACACTCACGGTGGGATTGGTCCGTCCCCTTGGGGTTGCGCAACGAGCGATGGAACGAGCTATGCTTGGGGTGTCTCTGAGGGATAAGATTCGAAACGATGTTATCCGCCAGAGAACAAGAGTGCTCGACATAGCTCGCAGAGTATGCGTGTTGAAGTGGCAGTGGGCTGGCCACATTTGTACAAGAACTGATGACTGAAGGAGCAAGCGAGTTCTGGAGTGGAGACCGCGACTTAGTAAGCGTGGGGTAGGACGACCCCCTGCCAGATAGAGCGATGACCTAAAGAAGGTTGCAGAGATTCAAAAAATTACGTTTGTTGTATGAGAGCCCCCCTTACATAATTATAGTTTTGTTGTTATAGCGGCAACCGAAACACATCAAACTTTCTAGCTCTTACCGTTCATAAAATACAGCCTTGTGATGGACAGACAAGCAGACGGACGAAACAGTGAACGGAACCCTAAAAATGACATTAATGTGTTACGTAACTGTAAATGAAATGTAACGATTTTTTTGCTATCATATCATTAACTAATTTCAAGTGATACCAATCTAGTCGAAAATCTTGAAATAAAGGTCAAGATGGGTTGAGTTAGATATTATACTTATCTACTTAATGTTGAATTTATAGGTAGTTGAAATAATTTGAAATTTCCACGTGCCGTTTCCATAGGCTGCTTTTTGTTTCAGGAATAAGTTTCATCGAATAGTGTGGTAGTGTGATGATGATGATGATAATTGGAATTACACTTCGATAGAAGTGCAGCCAAGATACTATTATCTTGGCTGCACTTCTATCGAAGTGTAATTCCAATTATCATATCCACCTCATAGGTGGTAGGTATTTAGGTAGAGGTTTAATTACAAGTAGTTCTGTTAACAGAACTACTCAACAGAACTACTCAACAGAACTACTCAACAGAACAGGTGGGAGTAGAGGTTTATTTCGTCTTACTTAGCACCGATTTCAATATTTTATTGATTAACTAGCGGACGTCACGCGGTTTCACCCGCATGGTTCCCGTTCCCGTGGGAATACGGGAATATAATATAGTCTATGTTCACTTCAAAGAGTGTAGTTTCCCAACAGTGAAAGAATTTTTCAAATCAGTCCAGTAGTTCCGGAGCCTATTCGTTACAAACAAACAAACGAAAAAACAAAAAAACAAAAAACAAATCTTTCCTTTTTATAATATTAGTATAGATATCTGATAGATCAAAATATACATAACCTTAATTAGTTCTTAATTAATTATTTAATTATTTCTTAATTAATTAGACCTCACGAGTTCTGAGATCTAGATCAAGGTTTTGGTCTACAGCGTCCTACGGACTTTTATAATAACATAAATAAAGCGCCTTTCTTTTTTTAAATTGTTTATTTTGTTTTTATATAACTCCATTGTTGTGGTTGTTTTTCTTTTTAGTAAAGGTAAAGAGAAATGGACAAATTTTGGTAAAAGTTTTATTTGCTCAAAAAAGTATATTTATTTAAAACTATTTGTACATCGCAGTTATAAAAGCCAGTTTTTGTGGATACGAATCAATAGGTATATAAATTTAATATTTTCATTTGATGAAGAGAGGAGCATAGTTAGGTACGGCAGAATATGTGATAGCACCTCCGTATGGCGAGTATACTGATGGCACGACGACGTCAGATGCTGGGTACACGTAGTCAAGTCCAGAAGCATAAGTTACCACCTGGGGTTTAGGGTTAGGAGCTGCGAAGGCAAGCGCCAACATAGCGAAGATAGCAATCTGAAAAATTATAAACAGAATAAAATATATAACTTCAAAAAAAGCACGCTATGATTGACCGTTTAATCAATATCTGTTATTAGCGTGGATATTGACATTGTATAACATTGTTGCTACGGATACATGATAAACTGTAGGTGTCGTAATTCAAGGTGTCTTGTTTGAATAATCTATTGAAGTTTTACCTATAAACTAACGGACGACGCGCGGTTTCACCCGCGTAGATCTCGTTCCCGTGGGTATTATAGGCTGTATTTTATTCCCGTATTGGGAATAAAGTACAGCCTATGCTACCCGGGGGTAGTGTAGCTTCCCAAGAGTGAAAGAAATATCAAATCGGTCCAGTAGTTTCGGAGCCTATTCGATGCAAACAAACAATCAAATCTTTCCTCTTTATAATATTAGTATTGATAGTATAGAAGTATGGATATTCACGAACGAACCCACAGAAACAAGTTCTTTTAGACGTCATATATTATATCTGATCCTAAAGTAAGCTAGAATTAACCTGTTTATGTTATCGGTAGGTACCAGATGACATTTTAGGTGCGATTGGTTCACTTCGCAATATTTGGTTCAATTTGGGATTGGCCAATTTGCGATGGTCCAATTTGCGGTTGGTTCAATTTGAGATTGGTCCAATTTGAAATTGGTCCAATTTGAGATTAGTCCAATTTGAGATTGGTCCAATTTGAGATTGTTCCAATTTGAAATCGGCCAATTTACGATAGGTCCAATGTGCGATTTCTTCTCGCATTGTCCTTTTATACTTATAATATTGAAATGCGAAAGGTTGAATTGATTCAAATTAATAATTAATAAACCTAGGTAGGTATCACTTACAATTTTGGTGAACATGTTGATTGAGAGATGCAGTGTACTGAATCATATCGAGCTTCTGAGTACTAAGCTTATATATTTAACTTTTAACCTTGATCTTTACTGAACTAATCTTTTTGTTAATATGACACTTTGTCATTTAAGGTGGATGATCTTATTTACAATAGAACCATTTCCTGGATGTCCATATTTGGAGTGAGTACGAGTGTAGTTAATAGGTCTTTGCAGCAGTAAAGTCTTTTATTTTTGGGTTAAAGTCAATCCTTTGTTTTTAAATACATTTTAAATTACGAATACTAAGTAAGTCCAAAAGTATTATAACGTGCCATGTTTTATTCATTTCAAGTGTCTGTACTGTATTATTGAGGATATACAGAAGTGACCTAATTGGTAATGTAGATCGCGTCCCATGTAGGTACGTTTTGTCTGGCTCATAATTTATATTGAATCCCAACGGGGATACTTATGTATAAAATTTCCGTTATTGTTTATGTGTTCAAGGATACGAACAGTGTTGCCCTTTTAAAATTAATAAAACTACCTTTACTTCATTTAAAAACTGCAAAAAAGCAGTTGTAATAATTTCATTAATAAATTGGGTCACTATTCATCAATTTCCTTATTTTGACGAATGGAACTAGTCATCAAATAGCGAAAATCTATCGCGATAGCGAAATTAATTATGGTTAATCTTATTACAGGGGTAGGTATAGGTCTGGAATAGCACATAGGCAACTTTTATCCCGGAAATAAGTTTCCATGGGAAGCGGATACGGGAACAATACTTGACGTGGGCAAAGCTGCGGGCGTCAGCTAGTATAATAATAAAGGAGGGGAGGTAAAGAAGTTATCCCCCAGATACCGTCTATTTTGACGTAAAATAGTAAAAAAATACCAAAACTAATTGAATCAGAGTTGATTTCATTAATGACTAGCTGACCCACGCAACTTCGTTTGCGTGATAAATCAAGAACCGCTCGACCGATTTTGTGCAAACTTCACATAAATCATCTACTAAATAGTCCGAACAAAGCCTAAACATTTGGTTTGAATAGGTGAGTCCGTTCTCAAGTTATAAAATTACAACGAAAAGTGCCATTGATTTTTATATATATAGTACAAGCTGTAGATTTAGTAGTGTGCAGTACTTGCACACGTGATTCTACTGCCTACACTCGTTAATACTGTGTGATAAAAAAAATTTTTTTCATATTGAATTCGTTTTTTAATTCCAACGGGAACTCTGCCTAACCTCCACTGACTAATATACGTGAACCTATGAAACAGAAAAACCGGTCAAGTGCGAGTTCCGTACCAAAAAACGGCAAAAGGTGAGCGGTGAACGCTCGAACGCAGCCAGTATACCTAATACCTACAAACGATCAGCTGGACGCTAGAGGTCATAGCACTGGATAATAAATTGGCATTATGCGAGTATCATTTACAATCTTTCGCTTTTTAGATTTATTATTAATTATTGAGTACTTACTTAAATTTATGTTCACGTATTATTGGCCAGTGGGTACAGGCAGAGGTCCTTTGCAAATAAAATCAAATTAAACATGAAAAAAAAAAACGTTTTTTTTATCACAAAATATTAACGGGTGTAGGCAGTAGAGTCACGTGTGCAAGTGTTGCACACTACTAAATCTACAGCCGGTATATACATTATTATTAAAATAATATATTATATTCCTTTATGTTTATAATTTGATACTAGTAAAAAAATAATTACTAATATCACTTTAGGATTATATGTATATGTATACATTTTTTGTGCACCAAAACCGAGTCGATGCACGGTGGTTCCGCCAATAGGTCATAAATGCTAAAATTTCATTATCAATTACTCCAATTTAATTATGTATAATGTTTTACCGATAGATAAGCTACCCTAAAATACAAATATGTTACCCATTCTACCTAATTATTACTTATTTCTCGACCTCTCTAAAGTGAACGCATCATTACGTTGCGCTCGCCTTATCAGTAACTCAAACTCAAACTCAAACTCAAAGAAACATTTATTTCGCATAATCCTAATACATAGGCACTTGCGACACGTCAATGAATACAATGCAAATAGTACCACCAGTTCGGAACGCGGCCCGCTTGAGAAGAACTGGCAAGAAACTCGACGGGCTTTTCTTTTTGTGCTCTATTTACAAAAATTTAAACTAAAAATCACAAACTATTGCTTGAGAATGCAGTAGAGCAAGCAGATCATTTCCAGGCTTCCCTGTCAAGCAAATAATCGTCAACTGAATAGTAGCCCCTGCGGTACAATTTACTTTTTATACACTTTTTAAACTTATTTAAGGGCATACTTTTTATTTCATTTGGAAGCCTGTTGTAAAAACGTATACAGTTACCCAGGAAGGAATTACTGACTTTTTTCAGTCTACACTGATGACAAGCAAGGTTATCTTTATGTCGGGTATTTACACTGTGTATATCGCTTAACTTAACGAAACTAGATAGATTCTTTTGCACATACATAAGATTTTCAAAAATATATTGTGATGCTACAGTCAGAATATTTACCTCTTTGAATTTTTCGCGCAGAGAGACCCTTGGACCTAATCTATATATGGCTCTTACGGCTCGTTTTTGTAAAACAAAAATTGAATTTATATCTGCGGCATTACCCCACAGTAGAATACCGTAAGACATAACACTGTGGAAGTAACTGAAATAAACTATTCTAGCTGTATCTACATCAGTCAAATGCCTAATCTTTTGTACCGCAAATGCTGCTGAACTTAACCTGCCAGCTAGCTTTTCAATATGTGGACCCCACTGCAATCCAGCATCGACCGTCAACCCTAGGAACGCCGTAGATTTCACAAGTTCCAACTCTCGGCCATTAAGTTGAACATTGGTTTCTGCCTGTGTTACATTGGGCAAGGTAAATTTAATACATTTAGTTTTGTTATCGTTCAGGCTAAGATTATTAGTATTAAACCAATGTACTACTTTCAGGATTGCATTGTTGACATCGTCGTAGTTATCTAATTGTCTTTTAATTTTAAAAATTAAGGAAGTGTCATCTGCAAACAAAACAATCCCGTTGGTGTCCCCTACGTAATAGGGTAGGTCATTTATATAAATTAAAAATAAAAATGGTCCGAGTATCGAACCCTGTGGAACGCCCATAGTAACCACCGATCCCTCTGAACGTGTGCCACCAACATCGACCCTCTGAGTTCTATTGCTCAAATATGAAGTCAGAAGATCGAGAGCCTTATTCCTTATCCCATAGTGATGCAGTTTCCTGATCAATGTTTCATGTTGAACACAATCAAAAGCCTTTGACAAATCGCAGAACACACCAAGCGCATCATGTTTATCTTCCCAGGCCTCATAAATACTCTTCATCAAATCTACACCAGCATCGGTAGTCGACCGTCCTTTAGTGAAGCCAAACTGTTTAACATGAAATAATTTGTGATTGTTAAAATAGGTCAGCATCTGCTCAAGTATTAATTTTTCAAATATCCTGCTCAAAGTCGGCAATACCGAGACAGGTCTGAAATTACCTGGATCAGAAGCACTGCCAGCCTTGAACAAGGGTATAACTTTACTATGTTTCATTAAATCAGGAAATACACTGCTGTATGTGTGACTGAATTTTCAGAACTGCATTATTTTTGAGGGGGGTTTGTGAAATGGATTTCTAAGATCAAGGTATGTTATTACTAATTAGCTATATTTTTAAGTTTTGTTTTACTTATTATGGCGTATTTTTACGTGCTACGCCACACAGTATTTCTACCAAATTTGTATGTTATAGTTGACTTCACATAGCCCTACAAAAAATTTCAACCATAATCGAATACTCTCACATATCTTATATTAAAGATCGAACTGTCTATTTTGAAAATATAAAAGGTTTTGCTGCACCCTTTTGCATCTTTAGTTGCTATATAGGCTCTACGACTGCGTAGGCTTGTCTACGAAACACATGTTAATTATTAATGTTTTTTTTTCAGGAACTTTGATTAAATGTTCTTTCTCAAGGATGCATTTTTTTGAGATTTGGTCTGCCATGGCTAGAACTATTCCTCAAAAAACATCAACACGTGTTGGTAACTATTGTAGCTTTACTGGAAGAGGCCAATAATGTAGAAATTAGGAACTTAGATAGTAAAATACTCAATTTATATTTAAGTTGTCTCTAGAAGTAAATCAACATTTTGGCAAAATTACTCAGATTGGTTAAATGAAAATGAATGTTTCAAATTAGTAAGGAGTAATGAGGAGGAGTGCATTCAAGAAAACGCGAACCAGCTCGGGCCATCTTCCGAACGCGGACATTCCAGGAAATATTTTTGAAATTTGTCTAAGCGCTCGAAACGTAGAAGTTTGGCAGAATTATCACAAGTAGATGACTCTGCTGTGAATTCACTAATCAATACTAGCAACACTGAATATAAATTCGAATAAATTTAATGAAGATTCTTTGGAAACCGCTCGAATTTTAATTCAAGAATATCCGTGGTATAATCTTCCAGCTTCCGTTCACTAAGTCCTCTTCGATAGTACTGAAGTAGCACAGTATGCTTGGTTATCTATTGGGGAATTATCAGAAGAGCCAGCAGAATCTAACAACAAAAATTATAAGGCTTTCAGACGGGATCACACGAGAAAAATGTCACGAGTATTTTTAATTTACGAATACGGACTTACTTTACAGACTTTTACTCAGCTTAGACCCATTCATTACCTACTGGTCTTCGGAAATTTCCCCGTAAGAAAAAAAAAGCGTTATGTCGAGGCAGGTTTTAGATTTATAAAGAATTTAGTTTAAATTGAAATTAGGTTTGCTGTTGTAATGATTTAGCTTAGTTGTGATTATGATGACGTTTGTAAATAAATTGTAGTTTTAGTTTTCTTGTCTTTTATATAAAAAGAATATTATATTTAACGATAACCCCTTCATGAACGGCGTTAATATCATATTCAGATATATTTACGAACGATGCAGAATAAATCTCAAATATTGCGTATTAATTTTTTTTGTTAAACAGTACTTTGTACAGTTTACTGTATATTATGTATTAAATTATGTAAATAAAACACTAATGTACATTCATAAAGAATTCTTTTTATTATTTACCCTCAGAAAAAATCCCATTTTCCAAATTTAATAAAGTAAGGTATTTATGACCGCGCTTGTTCGGCGCCTGGACCACCGTGCGATGGTTTGACTGGGGAATCTAGTCTCTGTACAAGTATACAAAAAATCGACATCAAGAATAAATCAAAAATCTTAAAAATCTTACTAATATTATAAATGCGAATGTTTGTGAGTGTGGATGTTTGTTACTCTTTCACGCTTAAATACCTGAACGGATCGAGCAGAAATTTGATACAGGGATACATTTTAGTCTGGAATAACACATAGGCTACTTTTTATCCCGGGAATAAGAATAGAATAGAATAGAATAGAAGAAACTTTATTGCACACCAATATTAAAATTTCTTATACAGATATTACATTTCATACATGTACAGAGGGCGGCCTTATCGCTAAAAAGCAATCTTTTACAGGCAACCTTTGGATGGAAAAATACCGTCAAGAATCACGTGGTAAAAGGGGTAGTCATTGGTGTCAAATAAAACATACTAAGTCTACTAAACGTCTCAAGTCAATAAGATATAGGTAGGTGCCTACATAGGTACCAATAAATACATACATAAACATATAATATATATACAATACATATAACAATACACAGGTTGATATTATATACATTCATACACTCTAATTTCATATATATTTATTTATCACACAGATATAATACATTAATATTTACATTCACATATACTATGAAGCTAAGTAGTGCTCCTTAACCAGTCTTTTGAAAGTATTTAAGGACTGCGCGCGCCTAATGTTTAAAGGTAGTAAATTCCACAACCGAACTGCTTGCACAGCGAAGGATTTGTCGTAAAAATTTGTGGAATGTCTGGGAACTACTAATTGCAGTGACTCTGATGACCTTAGAGATCTCAAATGTGTGTCATTCAGGAACGTAAAACGTTCTTTTAAATAATTGGGAGTAGAGGGATTGAAAAGGGTGCTGTAAAGCAAAGACAGAATATGAGTGTTTCGACGAAGACGAATAGGGAGCCAGTTGAGCTCTTGACGAAATTGTGTTACGTGATCATATTTGCGTAGGCCAAATATAAATCTGATACAAAAATTTTGAAGTCGCTCAAGTTTATCTAGCTGCTCCTCAGTGACATCAAGATAGCTGACATCTGCATAGTCGAGTACCGGAAGGAGAAGGGATTCTGCAAGCGCTCTTTTAGTGGCAGTTGGTAGGATATTACGTAATCTACGCAATGATCCTGCAGATGCAAAAAGCTTACGGCTGGTTTCCTTTATTTGGGTACGCCAAGATAGTGTGCTGTCTATTATAATTCCCAAATCCCTGACTTCACTGCTAACCTGCAGGGTAATACCATCAAATACAATGTTCGGAAGGGTTGTCCATTGCACTTTTTCTAACATTCGAGAGCTGCCAACCAAAATAACTTGTGTTTTAGAGGGGTTTACCTCCAAGCCATACTGTTTGCTCCATTGACAGATTTGCGTCAGGTCTGTGTTGAGTATTGTAATTGCTGTCGACAATTCAGACAAAGGAGCTTGATTGTAAATTTGAAGGTCATCTGCATAAAGATGGTAGGAAGAAAATAAATACTTAAGTTCCCACGGGAAGCGGGAACGGGAACAAATTTTACGCGGGCGAAGCTGCGGGCATCAGCTAGTATGAAATATTTTGCATTAAAACAACGGAAGCGGCTTTAAATCGCTATGAATATTTTTGCTGCGAAGCCGTCTTTGGGATACCTTTCTCGTGATTATTGTTACCTTTTTTTGTAACAAGAAGTTTTATTAAAGAGTTTGTTTTATTATCTGCTGATTACTAACAGATAAAATAACATTTCATTTGCCAGCGAAGAAAACAAATTATGATTGTAGATAGCCGCTATGAATATAAATTTTTACTATAATGACAAGGATTACAATTTTTAGCATTATTTATTACATTCGAAAAACAATAATAAAGTTTTATGCTAGAAAGATTTAATAATAACAAAAAATCACACTGAAGTCATTAATTAAAATAGGTAGTCATAATTATAATCATAATTATTAAGGTTAATTATAATAAAGATTTTTACTTTTTACATACCCAAAAACAAACTTACGAAGTGAGCAAGTCTACTAAGTTAGTAAATAATTTCATGGTTATGGCAACTCTGTATTGGAGCTGCGTATAAAATGTTCTGGGAATAATATAAATAAATACAGTCTGTTTGCTAGGCAAAGTTACCACAGGACTTCTGAGAGTTAATTTTAAAAACAATAAAAAATGATAGCAAAGCTGGTAAGTGAAGTTTTACCAAAAATCTATACAAATAAATAAAATTGGAGCGTCTGTTTGTAATATTAAAATAACCGCTTTCTACTACATGCATATGAATGTATACATATACGGTACACATACCAAAATATATATTATATTTTTAAAATTTTTCTGTATGTCTGTTTGTTCCGGCTAATCTCTGAAACGGCTGGACCGATTTGGATGGTACTTTCATTGGCATAATTATAGTTTATGTAATATGGAGTAACTTAGGCAACTTTTTTTTTTACATTCCACGCGGACCAAGTCGCGGGCACAGCTAGTATTATATAAACTGCTTAGCCGGTACTCAATAACTATATATTCGGGCACTACCAACTAAGACTATTTGAAAGCACAATAGTTATAGTATTGTGGTGGTATAACACCAAATTGAGAATTATAATCTGGAAGTATACGTTGCCTACTTTATACCTAGAATATGCTCCCATAGGATGCCAAGCGAACAGATTTCCACACGGGCAAAGTTGCGGGCACCATTTATCTTTCTACCTATACCTACTCTTTTTTTATTTTTTAACGTGAGGGAAAATCCATCATGGATGCTATGCCGGACTCCTACCGACTAAAAAAACCTGACGTAACGCCCAACAGCCTATAGTTGGGAGCCCCGGGTAAGCCCTCGGAAGGATGTCCCAGGACAATCTTTCTATACTCTTGAAAAATATATGTAACATTTAATATTGTAGCATTAATAAAAAAAAGATAATTGGCGGCAAGCGAAAGTGAGCACATTCACATTTCGACATTTATATTTTTGTCGCAGTAATAACAAAGATACTTAACTAAAGAAATACAATATCTTTGATCAATCTTCAGTTCATTGAACTTCTATTTTCACTGTTAATAATTTTCTCTTTCATTGCAATTTGATCTTTACAGTCATGTAAGCTGGTTGTATAATTATTAACGAATCTTATGTGATGGTGCGCTCCTATATCCCTCATTAAAAGAGAAGAAGTATGTATTTGTAAACGTATTGATATTGAGCATAGATATAATAATTTATTTATTTTTTTATTTATTTATGTACTTGCACACAAGAAAGTACGACAAAAAGAAAGATAGGTACCATGGTACTGCTTATTTCTATAAGAAATATCTCCCAGCAGACCAGCGAAAGGAGAACATGAAGAAGGAAAAAGAAATTAAAAAGTATGTAAATAAAGGAATAGGTTAGAACTGATATAATATACATACAAAATTAACGAAAGAATATATAGACATACAAATATAAATATCCGCGGTATAAATACATATAATGTTCACGGACTTTCCTTTTGAAAGTTGTGAGAGTTTTGCTGTCTCTGATGGCGGGCGGTAGAGAGTTCCACAATCTGACCGCATGCACAATGAAGGAATAAGAATAGAAATCAGTTTTGTGACGAGGGAGTTTGAGAAGTAGGCGGAGGTTAGACCTGCAGGGAGCGTCAAGACAGCAAGAGATCGAACAAATGAGAACCGCTCCCTCAGATAGGAAAGTGAAGATGGATAGTAAAGGATATTGAAAAGTAGATTAAGAATTCGAGTGTTCCGGCGAAGACGGATAGGGAGCCACTTGAGTTCTTTGCGAAAATGGGAAACGGGATCAAACTTTCTAAGATTGAATATGAAGCGTATACATAAATTTTGCAACCTCTCAAATTTATCTAGAAGCTCCTGGGTGGCGTCTAAATAGCAAGCATCAGCGTAGTCAATAATCTATATCTATAATAAAACTGTAGAAGGCCGATCATCTGAAACTGAAAGATATTTTGAAAATTTTAACTCTAGGGCATTCTCTAAATAAAAAAAAGTAAGTAAAATACTAAGATGGAACAAAATTAAAAAGACAACGCCGTCTTATATTGAAGAGTTTCAAGATGATTCATGAATAAAAAATAAAAAAGGTTGATGCTCCCTTCTCAAGGGTTCATTCCGTTTCCATTTTCTCAAACAATTGACATCCGATATTATGAATTTCTCATAGACTTCGAAATTAATTATGTTCATATAAACATGATATTTTACCTCTCGGAACAGATTGTTTTGTTTTGGGTTCATTCTCCTCAGAAGAATCATAATTATGATTCTTGAGAAAGGAATGAACTTTGTTTCTATCATTAATTATAATTAATTGCAGAAACGAAATGTTATAGAACAAATGATATTAATTAGATTCAGCCCTAATATGGCTACAGTTAAAGTGTTTTTTTTTTGTACTATTAATTATCAAGCTACGGAAGTACCTATTGGAGTAAGAATAATAAACAAATCCAAAATTAATTTATATGTCAACGTTTTCCCAGTTGCTTTCAAACCTAACCTACTTAGGGAGTAGGTACCTATGAATCTGATTTTCAAGTTCTGTGTGGGAGTAGACGAAATAAAACGGCATAAACCGGGATCAATCGTTCGTCTGTATGTCAGTAGGTTGCAAGCTGTATCTCACGAATCGTGGTAGCTAGTTTGTAGAAATTTTCAGTTATCCTGAAGTAAAAGAGATACATTTTAATATTCATAGTATGATCATAATATTCATGTTCAAATTGGTTCCACCGATTTCTGACAGTTCATTATTTTATTTTCAGGTTATCTTATTCGCTGTGTTGGCGCTGGCTTTGGCTAGACCACAATATTATTCTGGCTACGGCGGATACGGCAGCTATGGTGGGTACGGTTCGTACCCTGGCTATGGTTACGGAACTGGTTATTCCAACCTTGGCTACGGATCATACGGCAGTTACAGCGGTTACCCTTACGGATATAATGGATACGGATATTACTAGTTGGATACGGAAACCTGACCATGCGATACTATTTTCTTTTATGTCATTATTATGAAATGTAATTGTTGTTTACAAAAGTGAAATATTATGATGTGCAACTATAGTTCGCTTTTTTTGTATATATTGTTTTTAAGTAATATGTTTGATACATTTTCATACAGCGCCGTTAAGACCTAATTGAGTGTAATATTATTGGAAATTAGATGCAAGTACCTATTTGTGTATGTTTATCAGTTGTATAAATGTCATGTTATAAGGAGTTTTATTATCTACATTTGGAATATGTGTCACTGTCTCCAGGCTCCTAAACAGCAAAGCGAGTTTGCCTTACGTGTGAAATACCCTTTTTTTTCTTTTTTTTTATCGTGAGGGAAAATCCGTCATAGATGCTAATATGGCCGGACTCTACCGACTGTTAAGTGAAGGACATCGCAACACAATAAAGAAACCCGCATTGCAATCGGTTGAGCGGTTGCTGAGATTAGCGTGCACAAACGTACAGACAAACAGACAGTTACGATTTTATTAAATGTATTGATATTGATGATTGATGATATGATTGATTGATTGATATTGATGATGATATTGATTGATTGTGCTGGTCTCTTACTGACTAAAACCATACGTGTTCTACCTCTGCCTACGGTCGGGCACGTGTGGTTTTAGTCGACCCTGTGAAAATTTGTAGGGCACTTTTTAAAGAGCACCGTAATATGGACATTTAGTCATAATCAACTGCAAGCAGTACGCGCATAGACTGAAAACCTAAGAAATAATAAAAATCGGCTAATTGCGAGTCGGACTCGCGCAAGTAGGGTTCCGTATAAAAAATAAAACACGTTTATTGTACCTTTTTTATAGCAACAGAAATATATAATCTGTGAAAATTTCGGCTTTCTAGCTATCACGGTTCCTGAGATGCAGCTTCGTGACGGACTGACAGACAGACAGACAGACGGACCGATAGACAGACGAAGTATTATGAACAGGGTTCCATTTTTACCTTTTGGGTATGGAACCCTAAATTATGGTTTTAGGGTACCATGGTCAAGGATCTCGATGCGATGCAAGATGCGCAGGATCCTGTAATATACTGATTTGATAAATAAATTATTTACACAAAAATTGACATCCAGCATCACTCAAAATATTATGTCAAGGCTTTATATTAAAAGACAAACGTTTTTGAGGAGTAGGTAGTCTTTAATTTTTTTTATAATAAATATTTGTGGAAATTTCCACACAACATCATCTGCCCAAATAAAGCTAATATAAGCTTGTGCTATGGGATCTAGACGACTGATAGATACTTACATACATTCATACATATAGTCACGCCTCCATCCCCGAAGAGGTAGGCAGAGGTATAGTATATCTTCGACCACATTTCACCTTATAGTTTTATGTCCCACGTAATAGTGAGCCTATTGCCGTGTTGAAACGTACAGGCGCAGATCGCCGCGACCCGCAGTTGAATTTTTTTTCAAGCCGTTATAAGTCCTTCAACTTGGCTTAACGATTGTCAATTTACTGACAACCGGGATTCATTTCGAGTTTTCCTTCGCTACGCAATGGATCTTTTTGCGAAAGTGTTCCCTTAGTCTCCGCTTACGACACCCTCGGGGCGGTGACATTTTGTACTCTCATCCGTCGCAACACGGGTCCCCGTCGCCACTAGATGTCGACTGATATATATACTTATATATTTCTAAAGACATTTACACATTATACATAGAAAACACCCAAACTCTGAAACAAAAATACGTACCTACCTACTTATCATTTTGCAATGCCTTTGCAGGCATTGCAAAATGGTAAGTAGGTACCAGTAGGACCCGGAAATCGAACCCAGGACCTCAAGCGCGGGAGGTGGTTACACTACCAACTGCTTCACCGAGGCAGTCAGTATTCTTTGTACTTGGGTTTCAACTCTTATTTTCTTCCTTTTACTGAACTTAAGTAATATCTAAGACTAGCTGACCCGCGCAATGACGTTTGCGTAAGAGAGAGAGAGAGAGAGAGAGAGAGAGAGAGAGAGAGAGAGAGAGAGAGAGAGAGAGAGAGAGAGAGAGAGAGGGAGAGAAATATAAAGGTTCCCCGTCGCTTCTATTCTTATTACGTGGTTTCCTGTCGCGTGTATTCCCGTTGTTTTATTTTGGCACATATTAGATTAGTTATCACAAATTGGATTTTCATTAAAATGGTTATTGTAATTGTAAGCGAACCTAATTCGAAGATTGAGGTGCCAAATTAAACTCTTCGTAACTTCTTGAATTCCAGTAGGATAGAACGGAGATCGTCAGTAGTTACCCTACGCAATGCCTACAAAATGATACAAAAAAAAAGACATTAAAATATATCAGCTTCGTTAAGAGATTCAAGAAACTCCTTATCCAGATGTTATGATTGCGGAACCCACAGAAACCAGAAAAAAGTCTTTTCTGATATCTGTAGCAGAGCCACTCTGACATAAATATAACTTTTTATCTATTGGCCTACATATTCCAAAAAAAATGGCCTAGATCTTTTATGCTTTGTAACTACTGTACTACTCAGGTAGCTACTCACCAGCTGACTCAGTGAAGCCTAGAGATGTTGCAGAGGACTCTTTCCCAGGGCGCCTTACTTGAGAGTTTCCAGTGTGCGTGCAAGGGTAGGTTAGGGCTCTAACGAAAATAGCCAAGTAGGGTGTACACACATAGGTATATTTATAACGTACACAGTACACTACAGAGACAGGGAGAAGTTATTTACTAATAGACACACATATCACAGATATACAGAAGAGTAGTACCGATTACTGCACTAATATTACGGAGGCGGTCTACAGATACTTGTTACAAATTGCTTAGGCTGTTACATAGCAAGGTGATAAAGGTAACGGGTACTGGCTTGCAATGTGAGCTGAGAACGATTCCGGACGTTGTTACTGCCAGGTGATGACGGCAGGTTCCTCTCAAATAAAAAGCTTGTGCAGTCCGCTCTACCACGCCGTCGTACCAGGTGCAGTCCACGTACTTGTAGGTGTGGCACCGAATATCTACGACTGGTCACTCTAGCCCGTACTAAAAAAGCCCTGTCGTGAAAGAAAACGACGAATTAAGTTACTGACAGCGCGACAGACGAAGTTCGAACCGCTTTGTAAACAATAAAGTAAAACTTACCAGTTTCCTGGGTATAAGTTAGGCGCTGAGTTATAACCTCCCAACAAGTGAGGTGCGCTATTCACAAGAGCTCAAAGTTATGTCTAAGACTTTGTGCAGAGAAAGTGGTAAAAAAGACTTGGAACTTCAGAGCAGGGCTTTATATACCCTCTCTGCTTAGAAAATTCCAGAATCCTATCCAAAAACCTGTTTGCCAGCGTAATCTCTTTGTCTTCACTCCCACAAGTCACCATAGACTATGCGTCACTTCCCTAAACAAAGACAACTACAGTTGCCAAAGACAAAAACTATGAATTCATTAGGGCGTTCTCACACGCTCAATAATGACTGTCAGGCCCACAACCAGATATTGCTGCACCTACAGAAAACAAAAGCTACAGCTTGTCTACTAAATACGGAGGTAAACTTAATTAAAATATTTTCGGTCATATTTCCGGTGCTACTCAACCGATTGCAATCAAATAAATGTAAAATTTGAAGTCTGACCAAGACCAACAAATAATACCGCATCAAAATCGGTTCAGTGGTTTTCGCGTCCATCGCAGTCAAATATGCATAACGCCAAAAATCCGCCATTTTGATTTTCTAGGAATTTTAAAAGTTCACTATTTAGATATTTTAGAAATATTTATGTACCTGGTGTCACTCACACAAACCCGACGAATCAAATGACACCTCGCATGTCAAAATCTGTCAAGCCGTTCAGGCTGTAGGACGTGACAAAGAAATGGACATACATTCATACATACATACACACCTACATAGTCTCGAAAAAGGTGAGGTGGCTCCTTAATTAATACGGACACTACTGAAACTACTATACTACTACTACTACAACTGGCAAAGGGTAGTGTCAAGGTAAAAGTAGGTACAATTACCCTTAGCACTATCAGTAGGGTTACGGGATATTTTACTTTCCCGTGACTCAAGTGGTAGTGCCAAGGGAAATATGGGTCGACATGCAGCAGCGCCACTGGCGTTGCAATCGTTCATTATGCGAATTCCGTCAGTAAGCTTGTCTGCCATCTTAGTAGTATAAGAAACCGGTCAAGTGCGAAGCGGAATCCCGCACAGAGGCTTCTGTACCAAAAAAACAGCAAAACACCACGTTTGTTGGATGCGAGCCCCCCTTAATCCCCCCCTTTTTCTGACGTTAGTATTTGTTGTCATAGTGGCTACAGAAATATATCATCTTAAATTTCAGCTCTCTAGCTATCCTGGTATTCCTGAGATACCTCTTCTAGGTCCTCGGTCCATCTGGCGGGTAGACCAAGTCGCGATGCCCGCTTTAGAACTCGTTTGTTCCATCTGCCGTCGTCTGTAGTCTTCTGCAGATGTGGCCAGCCCCCTGGCTCTTAACAGTGCTGTTTTTATATGTACTTAAAGATAGAATTCTGACTAAATAAATCAAATTCGTATTTAATTTGAGCGAAGTAATTCTATATTTTTGTAAAAATTGATACCTAATGTCTTTGTTAATTCGTTTATAGAGCATTCTCTGCTTTTGTTAAGGAATTGATATCTTAACTTCTTTCTTTCTCGTATTTCCGGATTGTATAGATAGGTCTTCAGACTGTTGAGGCTGAGGCAACCCGTACTAATGCAATTTCTCCTATTGTGACCAGACATTTACTGTAGATTTCATCAGCTTAATGTTCATCTATAACGCCTCTGATCGTTTGTATTATCCATGTATAACTGTATATAATAAGAAAGTAAGCGAAGATAGTAATAAATACTCTGTATTATTCGGATGAACCGTGTATGTACACCTTACCTAGATTTTTTTTTTCATGATTCCTAGCCAGCTATGTACAGGTTTTCATTCTCACAAATGTATTTTTGACATACAAAATATGATGGCAATTCTGCATATTAATGGACAAAAATCAATAAAATATGCAGTTTTAATAAAATTATTATTAGATTTCTTTGACATTTATCAAAAATTGCGACCATCTTTTTTAAATCGAATTGTGCTGTCAAACACGACAATGTGTCAAAAAAAAATTAAAAAAGTATCGACTACGGAGTATTAATATAAACTATGAGGCAAATCCCCCTAAAATATTTTTACACCCCATTTTAACCATGTTATAAGATAAATTTCAATAAAATACAAAACACGTCTCCCATTAATTCAGTTAAAGATGTTTCATGCCAAATTTGAAGAAGATCGGACCAAGGAATCACGTAATCCCATACAAACTTTGCAACCCTTGTTTACCCCCTTAGGAGTGGAATTTTCAAAAATCCCTTCTTATTGCTCGCCTACGTCACATAAGGAGCATTAGTGCAAAATTTCATGCCTTTAGAACCAGCAGTTTAGGCTCTGCGTTGATCGTCAGTCAGTCAGTTCTTGCTTTTATATATATAGATTAGTATTACATACAATACAGATCGGCAACTCCCTGTCGCGCCACAGCTGTCAGTAGAGTTGACGTGCGCGTTGACGGATAATTTGCTTACATTTTATTGATCACACGCACACATTCAAGCTGGAGTTACCGCCCTGTGGTAACTCCAGCTTGAATGTGTGTGTGTGCTTTATGACGAGGTGTTAAAAATAAACAGACGTCTACAATTTCGGTGACATTATTTTGTTTGCCGACGGGTTTAATCAATTACAGTACATGTGACGTTTATAAGCCTATAAATTAGATTAGTTGCCATTCTCGAAACAATAGGCATGAAACTAGACCACCATTAAGATACAGTAAACCTATTTATATTCTTCTAGCTAGAAGCTTTCCCGTGCCAGATTTTCACTGATCTGTATTATTACCACACTGGATAGGTGGCTGTCAAACTAAAGTTATGCCTTCTTAATTCTCGCCATTGTGGCGCTGAAATCAGCAGCGCTGGTTCAGAGAACTAAAATTAGTGATGTGCCAAACTTTCTTGAACTGACGCGTATCGATAGATTTAATTTTAAATGAAAACATTTTTAGTAAATATATTTTAAAATTAATTTTGTTTATAATTTGTTTAATATAAGAATATTACCAACCGAAATTACGAATATTCCCTTAAACTTCTCCAACTAAGCTAAATTGCTTGTGCTAGGAGTGGCCAGGATTCGAACCCGGGTCTTCTCGATCGCAAGACAGTCAGTCTTCTTAACCACTAAGCTATCGACGCTTTAATGAATATTGCTCTTAATAAGGGTGGTTTAAGTTGGTGTCTAGTATACCTACCTAAATGAAATAATATTTACCTCCAATTTGGCATACTCGTGACGCAAAATTGCAGGAAAATACTTTTGTTGAAGAGATTGAGAGAGGTATTAAGGCGCATCTCCACTTGAGCAGCCGCGGGGCGAGCTGCCTCAATCTGAGCGTGCCGCGTGCTTGGGAAATTACATGCATCTCCACTTGGGCCAAATTAATCAGCAACTCGGCAGCGTACCTCAAGCTGAGCAACGAATTTCTATAGTTTCTTACTAGCTACCATGGGTGACGTATGCCAATTCGCTGCAGCTTTAGTAATAATGAATCCCTACAAAAAGAATAAAAGGCAGACAGACAAAGATCATTGTGCGGTGAACGTGGATCCCATAAGTGTCTGTGGCTTTCATATACTTCAGTTAATTTGATGCATTTATCATTGTCCATTTTACCACGAAGTGAGCGTATATATATATATATCATGCGCCATAGAAATAGAAAGAGAGTTATGTGTAGAAAAAAATAAAAATAAACGTGATTTTATTAATCATTTATTCATTTTACACTTTATTGTAAAACTATGGTACACTAGCGGACGGTTTACTATTTATTAACCGGGAAGTTCTTGTGCAATGCTTATAAAAACATTTAACATCAATATGATTAGAACACAGACGATCGCTTGAATTTGGGGTCCAGTTATGGGCTCCCATGTTGCCAAGCCATGCACTTTTGATTTTTAGATCAATTGGAAATCTGCAATAAAATAAACATACATCAATAGAGTAAAAACATTAAGTAGTAGATAAGTATTACCCACACAAGTTAATGTCAGAAAATAAGTTAAAATAAATATTACTAATAAGATTTTGTTTGGTTGATACCATATTGAAGCGCTCGTGGCCCCGCGGACTCAGTGTTCTGTAAATAATCACTGCAGTAAGCAACTTTCACTATGGCCAGTCCTTGAATGGGTGACCATTCTGGTGACCACTTTGTCACATTTATTTGAGCGTTTCCGTTCTTCGGAAGGCATGTTAATCAGTTGGTCCCGGTTGTCAATAAAATGGCAAGGCCTTTTTAGGTGGCTTGAAAAATTTCAACAGCGGGCAGTCACAACCTGCGCCTGTCCATCTTATCACGGCAATACGGCTCACCAATTGTTACGTGGGACACATTCTAAAATGGTGAAATGTGGGCATATAGTATGCCTCTGCCTACTCCTTCGGGGATGAAGGCGTGACCATATGTAATGTAAAATGATACCATTATTAGACATATTTCTTATAAACAAAAGTTTTCTAACACATCATACCGTGATCAAGTTTATCGATACGACAACATGGACATCACTAAACGAAATTAAAATCCTATTTTTGTGCTTAAAAATAATTTAATCTCACCTATATATTATTCTTAGACATATTTTGTAAATAATCAAGCATTTTACATGTAGGTCAGGCTGATATAATGATAAAAATTAAAAAAATTGAACTTACCTGTGAAATCTAATGTTGCTCCCTTTTTTGAAGCTTATTTTGCAAAACACACATTTCACCATGTCTATTGCTTTTTTGCAACCACACAAATCCTCACTAAACTGCACAAAAGTCCTTAAATTACAAAATAATTCGTAATTCCCGGCGCGATACGGGAAGTCATTTGCATGATACGTCAGATTTAGTTCCTTGAACCAACTCTAGAGGCGTTTCAAATCGGCACAAATAATTCGCTGTCATTTGTATGAGAAAGCCAATCCAGTGGTAATAAGTAATAATACAGATCAGTGCAGATTTTTCACAGGATTAAAAGAAGTCCATCTTTAATTATGTCATTATGACTTTGACATCTTATTCTAGCAATATTATAAATGTGAAATATTGTTCAGGTGATTTGATGTGTGTTACTCTATCACGCTCTAACGACTTGACAAATCGGGCTGAAATTTGGTACAGGCATAGATCGTAGTCTGGAATGACTCATAGCAAAGATAATATAATAGTATTACATACAGATAGGCAACTCCCTGCCTCCCACCTGAGTAAGCTTCCCCACCCCCCCACCAAAATTAATGTGTCGTTTCCCGTGTTAGTACTTGAGAGAGTGTCACTGCGTTGCATTACGTATTACTACCTAAGTGCTTTGGGCTATTGCTTTGGTTTAATTTGAGCTTAGTCGAGGGTAGATTTTTGTTAATTGCGTTCTGTTCCTTATTATTTTGTTTCCATAGCTAGTGACCCTAAAATACTCACACACACATTGAAGCTTGATTTAAGCATTCACATTACGTCTATATTAGTATGGGTGAAAACAAACATTTTTGTATGGAGTTTCCACCCTGTGCTCATAGGCACATTCATCCCTGGCATTTATCCCTCATTCACATTTTATCCCTGGAATATCGTCCCATAGAATGCGGGAACGGGAACGGGAACGGTATAATCCACGCGAGCGAAGACGTCATAATATGAAATACCCTGTCTTGAAAATGATATTACACTTATAAATGCAATTTTTTAGGGTTCCATATCCAAATGGCAAAATACGGAACCCTTATAGATTCGTCATGTCTGTCTGTCTGTCTCTCCGTCCGTATGTCACAGCCACTTTTCTCGATTATACGACCTATGCTATTGAAGCTTGGTAAGTAGATGTATTCTGTGAACCGCTTTAAGGTTTTAAGATAAAACTATAAAAAAAAGTAAATTTTGAGGGTCCCCATACTCAGAAGTGAAACTCAAACATGTTTTTTTTCGTCAAACCCATACGTGTGGGGTGGGGTACCTATCGATAGGTCTTTAAAAATTCTATTGAGGTTTCTAACATCTTTTTTTTTCTAAACTGTATAGTTTGCGCAAGACACTTCCAAAGTGGAAAAATGTATGTCCCCCCCTCTCTAACGTCTAAACTAAGAGAATGATAAATCTAAAAAAATATGTTATGTACATTGCCATAAAAACTTCCAACAAAACTTGGTTAGAATGAGATCTAGTGAGTATTAAAGTTAGTATGAGATCTAGTGAAAAATCACTACCACAGCGAACATCAATCAAAGTTACAACGAACTACAAGAACTTTTATATTGTAGTACTTGCCGCTACGGAACCCTTCATGGGCGATTACAACTCGCACTTGGCCGGTTTTTATATAATTGCTCTGTTTATACTTTAACATTTAAGTATCAATTTCGTACTTACCACTTTCGATTGATTAGAAATTAGCCCTACTCAATCTACTACAGCTGATCCGGTGAACCGGCTTCAAAAAACTCTTCAAGGGTTAATGCCTTCAATTTATAACTTTAATTACTTTTTAACTTTCTTTTATCATATTAACAGGAGAGAAAGGCTTGTTTAAAATTTTCTTTATACAATTTTAATTTTATTTGCTCCAGAAAACATTTAGGTAGATAGGTACTTAGTTAGATTTTTAGGGTTTCGTAGCCAAATGGCAAAAACGGAACCCTTATAGATTCGTCATGTCTGTCTGTCTGTCTGTCCGTCCGTGTGTCACAGCCACTTTTCTCCGAAACTTTACGGCCTATCCTATTAAAACTTGGTAACTAGATGTATTCTGTGAACCGCATTAAGATTCTTATATAACACTAGAAAAAAAGCAAAGACTAGAAATACTCAGAACTGAAACTCAATTTTTTTTTTCATCAAACCCATTCTTGTGGGGTATCTATAGATAGGTCTTCCAAAATGCTGTTGAGGTTTCTTTTTTTTTTTTTTTTTTTTTTTTGTTTCTTATCAGTATCTGCGATCAGTCCTTGACTATGAGCGGATTAGTTGCGAGTGAAATGTCTAGCCAAAGGTGCCCCACAGCAGTAGCACCCCTCTCAGTATCGGGAATCTAAGTCCTGGATGTCAAATCGCTTGAGGCGTTTGTGGTAGCTGATATTAATTAGCTGAGTAGCCAGTTCATTAGGGTGGTTTCTGAGCCTGTCCTTATACTTTTGAGCCAATAGCCTAATTTCGTCCTTGACTGTGTTGACCTGTAATGCTTCATGAATTTCAGCATTCGTGACAAACCATGGTGAGTTGGCTATGTTTCTGAGGATACCGTTCTGCAATCTCTGCATTATGGTTAAGCTAGAGTTGCATGCACTTCCCCAGAGTTGAAGTCCATAGGTCCATATTGGCTTTAAGATGGTTTTATATATAAGTAGCTTGTTATCCATGGACAGGACCGAGTTCCGTGACATTAGCCAGTACATGTTCCTGTACCGTAGGTTGAGTTCATCTCTTTTTGTTTTGATATGTTTCTTCCATGTCAGCCTGCGATCAAGATGCATGCCAAGGTATCTGACGCTTTCACTTTGTGGGAGTTCGTCGTTTCCCAGTTTGACATTTCCACAATTTCCCTTTCTTAGGGTAAAGGTAATGTGTGCAGATTTAGTAGCACTCGCCCTAATTCTCCACTTTTGGAGCCAGTCATTCACTTCATCCAGGCTCCTTTGCAGGATGGCGGAGGCTAGATCAGGGTCCTTGTTGCTTGCCAGTATAGCAGTATCGTCAGCAAATGTAGCAGTGGTAACATTGCGTGCTTCAGGGAGGTCAGATGTGTATAATATGTATAGTACTGGGCCTAACACAGATCCCTGCGGGACTCCTGCTTTTATGTCATAAAATTCTGACAGTTCACCATCTCCTCTGACCTGGAACATACGGTCGGAAAGGTATGACTCCATCAACAAGTAGTAGCTGTGTGGAAGGGCTTTTTTAAGCTTACAGAGTAGACCCCTGTGCCAAACTTTGTCAAATGCTTGCTGGATATCGAGGAAGGCGGCTGAGCAATACTCTTTTTTCTCCAAGGAATTTCGTATGACTTCACACACTCGATGTACCTGCTCAATGGTAGAGTGGTACTGCCTGAAGCCAAATTGATGTCTTGGGATGGTTTCATTTTCTGTGATTATTGGGATTATCCTAGCTAACAGGATCTTCTCAAAGAGCTTGGACATGATCGGTAAAAGGCTGATAGGTCTATAAGAGCTAGCAGCATGTGGTGGTTTGCCTGCTTTATGTACCATCATTATTGTGGATGTTTTCCATTGCTGCGGGAAGTATTGGACTCTCAAGATACCATTAAAGAGAGTAGTCAGGTAGACAATGCCCTTTCCTGGAAGTTCCTCCAGTATCTCTTTGTTAATGAGGTCAAACCCAGGGGATTTTTTATTTTTAAGCTCCCTTATGGTTTTTCTTACTTCCCTAACTGTAACTGGTTTTGGTGGTAGGGATAGCTGGAATACTAAGTTTAAGGTGTTTTCTACCTCCCTCTCGGCCTCTCCACTACATCCTTCGTTTGGCTTGAATACTTCGGCTAAGTGTCTGGCGAAGACGTTGGCTTTTTCTTTTACAGTCCTTGTCCATCCTGCGTCAGTCTTCACTGGGTATTTCATGTCTTGGGGACCCTTTAGCGCTTTTGTTGTTTTCCAGAGAGAATAATTAGTGGATGCCGTTGCAGTAAGATTTTCTAGCTTATCCTGGATTGTTCTATTTTGAGCATCTTTTATTACCTCTTTTAATTCCTTAACGGCTCTATTCAAAGCAGTTTTATCGCAGGGGTGCCTTGTTTGATGCCAGATACGGCGAAGTCTTCTTTTCTCAAGAACTTTTTGTTTTATTTCAAAGGGCAGGTTTTTGACATCCGGAATATTCCCCCTTGGCGGAGTATTTTCCCAACAAGCAGCTTGAATAGTGTTTGTAATGTGGAATGTAGCCTCTTCGATCTCGTCTGGGGTTTTTAGGGATATGTTTAACTTCAAACGTTTGCTTATTTGATCTCTAAAGCTCTCCCAGTCTGTGTGCCTGCTATATAAGCATTCAGGGTTTTCAAAGCAGATTACCGTTGTGCTAATAGTCAGTAGTACTGGATCGTGGTCTGAGTTGCCGTCGTGACAAGCTTCTGCTTTGAGATAATGCTTTCCCAGTCCTTTAGTGACAAAGAAGTCAAGAAGATCCGGTTTTTTCAAAGGATTGGTTGGCCAAGATGTTGGTTCGCCAGTTGAGATAGCTGTTAGGTTATTGTCATCGAGGCATAGTTTAAGCTGTCTGCCCTTAGTGGTAGTCAGTCTTGAGCCCCAATGAGTATTTTTGGCGTTCCAATCGCCACCCGCGACAAACCTGCCTCCCAACGTTGAGAAATACGCAGAATATGTAGAGCAGTTATTCGCATGTTTTGGTGGACAATATGCAGCCGACATGTTAAAGTGTCCGATTTTGTCTTCAACTGATATGCTGGTTGCCTGAATCTGGTGGGTTTTGTATTCAGGAAGCAGGTGATGTTTAATGGTTTTCCGTACGACTATTGCAGTTCCGGCATGACCGGTTCCGTCGGGGTGGTATGTGGTATAAATGTTGTAGCCCTCAATGATGACCTTGCTCTTTTCGGTACAGTGTGCTTCTGTTATCAGTACTGCATCAAGTCTGTGAGTTGTAATTAGTAGTTCAAGGTCTGTCTTATGTGCAGCTAGTCCGTTCATGTTCCAGGTGGCAATTCTTAAGGTCATCATTTTAGTTTGCTGACGAGTGTACTCAAGAGACCCATAAGGGTACTCATCTGTTGTAGGAGAAGGTCAAACTGCTGAGATTGTTTTGTAAGTAGGTGTTCTATAGTAATATGTGATGTGGGTGTGTCTTCATTGCCAGTCTTTAGTATCTGGGAGTAGAGTGGTTCTCCAATAGCTTTATCGGCGTGATATTCTGAGTTAGTATTAGATGTTGGAGGGTTTGAATTTCTATTAGGGTGTGGTTCAGCATGTGCTACGTCGCGAGAGCGTGGTGTTTTGAAAAAGACATCTGTTCTTATTCTCTGTGGTTTGCGTCTCGCTAGGATTTCTCTATAGACGTTGCATCCCTTATAGTTGGCAGGGTGTTCGCCCTCACAAAGAGCACATGTTGCCGGTGTACTGCGGTCTTTCTTAGGGCATTCTGATGTCTTATGAGCCTGGGCGCACTTCACGCAGCGGTATGGTCGCATGCAGTAGTTTTTAGAGTGGCCATACTGCTGGCATCTCTGACATTGTGGAATAGTATGTCTCCTTTTTGGATCTTCCATTGTTACTATTTGGTGGTGGATTTTTCTTATTTGTTTTACTGCAATGTTGTTAGGTCCTGGAGCAACATTCACAAAAAACGTAGATGTAGGCTTTTTTTCTGCGCCATATTTAACATTGATGATTTCCCCTTGGACCTTGTTGCCAGTTTTCTCAATTTCCGTAACTATAGCTTCATGGGGGGTTGTGTGGTGTAGATTTTTGATGACGACTCTGTAGCAACGTTGGTCTTTACGGTTGAAGGTGTGTCCTATGAGCCCATGTTCTCGGACCGCAGAGATAATCTTTTTGTATGTTTCTATGTCCTTGCTGCTTACTCTGAGTTGGTTTCTAGTGATTATTTTCAATGTGTAACTATCTTCATTAGCTAACGGTTGCAGAAGCTCTGATAATTTATTGACATCTTCTATGCCATATAACAGTATCGGGTTGAGGTTTCTAACATCATTTTTTTCTCAAGTAATTAGTTTGCGCAACGCAAGGGACTTCCAAAGTCGAAAAATGAGTGTCCCCCCCCCCTCTAACTTCTAAACTAAGAAAGTGATAAATCTAAAAAAAATATATGATGTACATTGCCATAAAAGTACCAACGAAAATTGGTTTGAACGGGATAGAGCTAGTAGTTTTTTTTAAAAACGTCATAAACCGCAATTTTCGGTTAGAAAAATCACTACCACTGCGAACGTGTTAAAACATCAATCAAAGTTACAACGAACTATAAGAACTTTTATATTATGTTACTTGCCGCTACGAAACCCTTAATGGGCGAGTCCAACTCGCACTTGGTCGGTTTATTATTTTGTGTGGTTTACTTTAATATTAATAAGGTTCGTAACACCAATATCGAGTATGGTTTACAATATAGCTATTTGACATTGGAAAGAAAAATATTCTATCTACAATCTTAAATTTAGGGGATCACAAATTTCCAGGCCGAGCATGGGTCCTGGCTCTCGAGGAGCTTGGGCCTCGACTTATAGGTCTTTATATCATGCCTCGAAAAAGGCCAGTTTCCCAAGGTCTGGAAGACAGGGAAACTGGTCTTGATCCGAAAGGCGGGGCGGCCGGCAAACTCCCCATCAGGCCGATCGTGTTGCTAGACGAGGTGTGCAAGCTCTTTGAGCGCATTATTGTACAACGCCTCGTCGGGCACCTCACACGTGTGGGGCCTGATCTGGCGGATAGTCAGTTTGGCTTCCGTCAGGGACGTTCCACTGTGGACGCAGTCATGCGCATTAGAGGCCTGACGGAGGAAGCAGTCTCACGGGGTGAGGTGGTGGTGGCGGTGTCTCTCGACATCGCCAACGGATTCAACACCTTGCCCTGGAGCTGCGTCAGGGAGGCGCTTATCTATCATGGAGTGCCTCCCTACCTCCGTCGAATTGTCGGGGCTTATCTCTCCGAGAGAGCCATAACTTACCCGAGCTGGCTAGGGCCGGGTCGGCGAGATGTGTCGTGCGGTGTTCCACAGGGATCGGTGTTAGGGGCTTCCGTGGAACATCGGTTACGACTGGGTGCTGCGTGGTCCGTTGCTCAGAGGGGTCGGCGTAACGTGTTACGCCGACGACACCCTCGTTACAGCGCGGGGAGCAACGCACCGTGACGCAGCACTAAAGGCCACGGCAGGGTCTGGGTCTCGAGGTCGCCCTTCACAAATCCGAGACTCTGTGCTTCCATGGACCTCAGATGGGGCCACCTGCGGGATCCAGCCTACAGGTAGGGGGCGTCAGCATCGGCATCGAGCCCTCGATGAAGTATCTGGGGCTCGTACTCGATGGCCGGTGGAACTTCGGACATCACTTCCGAAGTTTGGTCCCAAAACTGAGGGGAGCATCAGCCGCACTGGCGCGGCTGATGCCCAACATCAGGGGACCCAACGCTCCCTACAGAAGACTGTACCTGGGAATCGTGCGAAGTATGGCTCTATACGGAGCTCCTGTATAGGCGGAAACCCTGACGGCCAGCAATGTGGCTAGATTGCTGAGCCCGCAGAGAGCGATGGCCATCAGGGTGATAAGGGGATACCGCACGATCTCCGGTGAGGCGGCATGTCTCCTAGCTGGGACCCCTCCATGGGACCTGGAAGCGAGAGCCCTTGCGTCACTGTTCAGATGGTGCAAGGAGGCGCTGGAGCGGGGCCAAAGGCCCACTTATCGAGAAATCGAGGCCCAGCGGTCCCTACTCCAACAGGAAACCGTGGAGACATGGTAGGTGCGACTTGAGCAACCAAAGGGGGGATTCGCCACAATCGTGGCCGTCAGACCGGTCATGGACGAGTGGCTGGAGAGGAGACACAGTGCTCTCTCCTACCGGTTGACACAGATGCTTGCCGGGCACGGTAGCTTCGGTAGGTATCTGTGGCGAAAACACCGGGAAACCACGGCCGAGTGTCAGCACTGCGAGGACCGCAGCGATGTCACGGCGTTCCACACGCTGGTGGAGTGCACGGCGTGGGCGCAACAGCGCCAGGTCCTCGTAGTGGGTCTGGACGTGGACACTCTCTCGCTCGAGACCATGGTGCGAGCCATGCTCTCCAGCGGGAGAAAGTGGGACTGCGCCGCCTCCTTCTGCGAGCAGGTCATGCTCGTGAAGGAGGCGGCGGGACGGATACGGGAGAGAACTCTCCCACCCGAGTTCCGCAGTCGGCAGCCTGGGAGCCGCCGACGTGTCTTCGCCGAGGACTATCGGCCACCATGACCGGGGGCCTGAGGACGGTGAGAGGGCGGCTCACCGTCCTTACAGAAGCAGGCCCATGACGGCAGCGTGACGTGAGCAATTCACGCACGCCCCCCTTAGAAGCGGGATCACACCCGAAACCCCCAAAGACGCGGGATAGCACCCGAACCACCCCCTGGGCGAGGCCGCAGTGGCGGCCGTGGGTCGGTTGGGAGTTCTGGGACATCCTTCCGAGGGCTTCCCCGGGGCTCCCAACCACAGGCTGTTGGGGGTGACGTGAGGTTTTTTTGTTGGTAGCAGTCCGGCATAGCATCCATGAGGATTTTTCCTCACGTTAAACAAAAAAAAAAGGGGATCACAAATTCATCTTCGAACCTAAGAACTTGGAAGAGAATAGCTATTTCAGAGTTTCACATTGGTTTACTTTTATCGAAAATATAATGTCACGTGCGAAGCCTTTTTAGAGTTCCGTTTCAAAAGGGTAAAAACAGGACCCTAAAGGCTAGACTGTTAAAATGTTCAGAGATAGTAATTCTGCTGCGGGTATAACAACAATTACAAAAACAAAACAAATTATATTTACAACAAATTTTAATATTTGTTCCGTTGCCAAATGGCTAAAAACGGAACCCATAAAGTTCGTCGTCTGTCTGTCTGTCCGTCTGTATGTCACAGCCACTTTTCTCCGAAACTATAAGCTATTGAAACTCGGTAAGTAGATGTATTCTGTGAACAGCATTAAGATTTTTTACATAAAACTAGAAAAAAAAGCAGTAATTTTGGGGTCCCCATGCTCAGAACTGAAACTCGATTTTTTTTATCAAACCCATACGGGGTTATCTATAGATAGGTCTTTAAAAATGCTATTGAGGTTTCTAACATTTTTTTTTCTAAACTGAATGGTTTGCGCAAGGGACACTTCCAAAGTGGAAAAATGTGTGTAGCCCCCCTCTAACTTCTAAACTAAGAGAATGATAAATAAAAAAAAATATAATGTACTTTGTCATAAAAACTTGCAACGACAATTGCTTTGATCGAGATCTAGTAAGTAGTTTTTTTCAAAACGTCATAATCCGCAATTTTCGCCTAGAAAAATCACTACCACAGCGAACGTGTTAAAACATCAATCAAAGTTACAACGTTAAAACATCATTCAAAGTTACAAGTTACAAAGCTACAAGAACTTTTATAATATGGTACTTGCGGCTACGGAACCCTTCATGGGCGAGTCCGACTCGCACTTGGCTGGTTTTTTTTACTAAAAAAAGAAGTTGTTTTATTCGCACACAGAGTTTCGAAAAAAAACTGTGTGTGCGAATAAAACATGCAGTTGGCCGGCTGTATGTAATTATCTCTCATTCGATCCAGATTTTCAACTTTGACATTTTACACGCATATACATGATCAACTATTTATTACCTTTTAAAACCGAACAAGATTTATATAATGCCATTAAATGATCATTATTGATGGTGATAACTTTTTTCATATAGCCAAGTACCTATCACTTCGGAAGTTTGGTCCCAAAACTGAGAGGGGACATAAAGGGACCCAACGCTCCCTACAGGAGACTGTACCTGGCGATCGTGCGAAGTATAGCCCTATACGGGACCCCCGTATGCGCGGAGACCCTGACGGCCAGCAATGTGGCTAGATTGCTGAGCCCGCAGAGGGCGATGGCCGTCAGGGTGATAAGCGGATACCGCATAATCTCAGGTGAAGCGGTATGTCTCCTAGCCGGGACCCCTCCATGGGACCTGTAAGCGAGGGCCCTTGCGTCACTGTTTAGATGGCGCAAGGAGGCGCTGGAGCGGGGTCAAAGGCCTGCGTCTTAATAAATCGAGGCCCAGCGGTCCCTGCTCCACCAGGAAACCGTGGAGACAAAGAAGGTGCGACTCAAGCATTCAAAGGGGGGATTCACCACAATCACGGCTGTCAGACTGGTTCTGGAGGAGTGGCTGGAAAGGAGACACGGTGCTCTCTCCTACCGGTTGTCACAGATACTTACCGGGCACTTTAGCTTCAGTAGGTATCTCTGGCGAAAGCACCGGGAAACCACGGCCGAGTTGCAGCCCTGCGAGGACCGCAGCGATGACACAGCGCTCCACACTCTGATGGAGTGCACGGCGTGGGCGCAACAGCGCCAGGTCCTTGTAGTGAGTCTGGACGCGGACACTCTCTCGCTTGAGATCATGGTGCGAGCCATGATCTCCAGCGGTAGTAAGTGGGACTGCGCCACCTCTTTCTGTGAACTATAGGCTTTTAGGTAGAATACGTGAGGTTTGGTAGGAGTATGAGTATTTTTCTTCACGTAAAAAAAACACGGTGTAATTTATGACAACTAAACGACAAATAATCAAAGTATTCAGCGTTTTTGACGCACACACATTTTAAACAATGCATATTTAGTTCACACACGCTGCGCCTCCCCTGATTCTTCATGCATAGCATGTTATCCCTCCTTATCTAAAGTCCATTTAATTTTCCGATTAACCTCTTAGCCGCTAGTAAAATGATTCTTGTTTGAGAATACCCTGAATGTTTGAGCTCTTTTGTGTTAAGCAAACAGGACAGTTTCAGACGCTCCTAGAAGTCTGGTAAAGAAATACCTCTCCTTTCATAGACCTTATGTGGCGTAAACGAAGTTGCGAGGGTCAGCTAGTACTAATATAAGATTTGATAGTTTGTTTGTAAGATTGTTGGTTTGCATTAAATATGCTTCGAACTACTGAACTGAATCAAACAAAATCTCTCGTTGTTGGGAAGCTAGACTGTTCCCGGGTGACAAACATAAGCCATATTTAATTCCTATATTCCCACGGTAACGAAAACTACGCCGGTAAAACTGCGTGACATCCCCAAGTATTTGATAATTTCAAGTGTAATATTACGTCTTTATCGCGTTCCTAACCCATTTAATTTTTAATTATGATCGGGCTTTTGATGAAATTATGAAAATTAATTATAGGTAATTAGATACCCTTTCATTGCTAAAACTGCAACTGCAATAATTCATCATGAAGCTGAATTAATACATTTCTATTAGAAAATGTTCTCAGTGATCAATGTGCACGCTTCATTATTATGCTATGTTCATTTAAATTTAATATTCATGGTGCATTTTATTTACCCCAACCGGTTAATTTGCAATGACATGGTATAATAAATTATATTGTAATAGCGGGTTTATAAACCAATAAACAAACAAACAGGTTCAGAAATTTAATTGTCCAGAAATCTACATAATTCTGATCCTACACTTACTGATGACCAAATTCTTGACGAAGAGAGACGAAAATTTGAAACATAATCCTGTACCAACCCAGCGCGTGGTACGTGATAAGGCCAAACAACAAGAAATCGGGACAGAACTACCTTTTTTTTTAACGTAGAGATAGGAGGTAATCCTACAGGGATGCTATGCCGGACTCCTACCAACTAAAAACCACACGTATCCTACTTAACAGCCTACTGTTAGGAGCCCTGGGTAAGCCCTAGGAACGGGCATTTGGATTGGACGGAATGACTCCGTGCTGGACGCGCTCTATGCTATGTAGCCATGAGCCACTCACATTATAAGTTCGAGGTAACGGAAAGCCTTTAGCGGTTGGGTAACTGCATTCTATCTAATCTATCATGTGTTCTGAAAAGCTCTTCAACGTAACTATATCCTTTCCTTACGATCCCGAACAACGTCTGTCAATAAAGATGCCACTCTCATACAGTGAAGAAAATCTTCACCAGAACCGAGCGACGGCTTTCCGTCAAGCGGGTGGCATTATTTTGGCGAGATAAAACTGCACGTAAGGTGCTGCTTTATTTCTGATTAATGATCTTGAAGCAATGATTTTTACAGTTTTTTTTAATGATGCTCCAATCTTTATGAGCACAAGACTATCAGAAAATGGTTATATACGTAGTCAGTTTAGATCACTATCAATAGTTGCCTAAAATACACATTTAACAAACTAATGTAACATTAAAAACAAAGGCACTTAGTACTCTTCTTAGTCCGACTATGAAAATGTTACAAAATTTATCCAATTTCGGAAGGGAAAATAGGCGAAAGCCAAATCTCGACTATGGTATGGATTTGTTGACGAAAGTTCACCGAAACACAGTGATAGCATAGTTTAAGACAGTTGCTCCGAGTATTTTTAAACGCTTGTATTTAATACTGAAGGGAATAGATACAAAAGTAACAAAACACAAATCAGACGCTTAACTATAGCAAAAAATTGCTACTAATGTACGGTTACGAGTACAGCCCAAGTCAACTTGTATCAGGCAGGAACGCTTCGAATAATATTTATTTACTTACTTCTTTAGAAATATAGTTCCTTTGTCTATATTTCTAAACTTATAACATCGCTGTTAGACATGAAAAGCATGAATCACAATTCTATTATTGAAATTTTGCTGAACACAATTCAAAAGCATCCTTAGAAATTACCGATCGCCTTTATTGAGAAACTTCGACGGCCTTGAAGGAAATCAATGTACATTTATCAACAAGATTAGAATAATCGAAGCATAATATCTTTATAAATAGGGCAGTCTATAATTATGTAATGAATAACCTGTATTGGACGTATGTCGATGGATGCCGCCTAACACGGATGTAGTACAAGATGTATATTAGTCAGGTACATGAATTCATTCATTGCTCTGGAAATCAAGGACACTTTTTTATCTAAGTACCTCATGACAACTTGTTGAGGCGTGGTCGCATAGAGAAGTATATAAGCTAGGACAATCCAGTAAAGATTATCACTTGAGACCAATCCCAAGTAATATCACAACCATGTTCTTCAGACTGGTAAGAATAAAATTCAGATATCTATTATATTACAATTTATCTAATTATTTATTTAATACACTATAAAATATTTATGTCATAATAATAAATATATGAAAAAAAAAACAATAAATTGACATAAACAAAACACTTTTTAATAAGTAAATATAGAAATAAAAAGTATCAATGGTAAAAAAAGAAAACAGGCATTAGAATAATTTTAGTTATCCTTAAACATATTTTGTAGTTTGACATATTTTGGACTAATTAATAGATCCTCTCTAATGCAATAAACAACCATTTTTGTCTAACCTTTATTATTTTTATAGTTTGTAAAAAATACATAAGTACTTATGTAGATACAGGTTTATACAAAGGAAATAAAAATAAGTCCGGACCTTGTCTCTTCACAAAGTCTTATTAAGCAATACAGTACAAGCAAACATTTCAGACGACAGGCTTTTTACCTTGTTAGTGATATTGGTCTGATGCCATCTTGTAACAAGGTGGTATCATAGTGAGCTTGTCAAATTTGGACCTTTCATCTTCAGACATTTATATTACAGCTTTTGTCCCCTTCAAGTACGGAATAAATTTATGTACATGTAATAACTAGTTGCCATATTTTTTGTTGCAGGGTGGTCAGAAATGATTTCATTTATTTATTTATTTTTCTATTTTACACACATTACAATCGAAAATACTATTACAACTTAGAAATTTAATATAAAATCGCCGTAAAGCATGTTGACTTATCACTTTTCTGCTATTCAATCTTCGATGGAAAATATGTTATGTACCTGTTAAAAAATTTAGTATTTGATCTGCATTTTACAGCTAACAATTTTAAATAAAACCTATTCCAGTTTACCATGGCTATTGGCAAAACATTGCGATAAAGGGTTTTTAATTTCTCATTACATCTGTTTTCTAAAGTAGGTAGGTACATCACTATCACCGTAACTAAACGCAAAGGTGAAATTTCAAATGGATTATTCACGCTTATGTTGGCTAAATACGATACACGCCTTCATTATCGAGAACAACAGAAAATATTTACCGGTCTATAGAAAATTTATAAAGAATGTATAATTAATAAGCCATACATTATTACTTACGGAACAATGTTTCTATGCATGCATATATACTACCAATACCCATGTAATAATAATATACTTCAAACGGATATAATAATTATACATACTTCAAATATTACTTCTAATATTTCGGGTCGAAGTGCCTTAAAACTCCATAAATATTTGAAAAGCTGATTCAACCACTTAAATTTGTAGTCTTTGTAATTTATTGGTCCAATTCATTTAAATTTAGTTGATCACTAAAATTCGCTCGTCATTTCAAATATACAAATCTTAACTATAAACTTCAACCGAGTAGACTTCCATGTAGGTAGGAACATTTGTACACGCTAACTCCTTAAAAATTGGCACAATGGTTTCACGTATAAATAAGAATTAGAACAAGATGGTTATTTTTAACACACGTTTCGTTTACAGTTCGCTCTCTTCGCCGTGTTGGCTGTGGCCTTCGCTGACCCCAAGCCTTCTCCTCAAGTGCTGACCTACGCTGCTCCCTTGTCCCCTGCTGTGGCATACAACGCATATGGTGCCGGATATGCTCCCGTAGCTTATGCTGGATACCCCGGCTATGCTGGTTATGCTGCCTACCCATACGCATACAATGGATACTACGTCCGTTAATAACTTACCAAACCTGATTACTGTAATTCCTGCTCAACTGAAAACGATTTGCCAAATGTCTTAATATAAGTTTAATGCAATAGTAACTTTTATCTTTTAATTTACCCTATTAGTTATGGTCTCCATAGATTTAGAATTGTTCGCTACACCAAGTTAGTTGACGAAGGGAAAATAAATTACTTCCCTAACCCGCCTTCCCGCCTCTAAATAGAGAAAGATAGATTGAGTTTTACGAAAAACGTAGGTGAACCAGTCGAATTAATTATGCCGTATAAACATCAGAGACATTTAATGTAAAAGCCGTAAGCTTGAAGAAACAGAAACTTGATTTAGAAGAAAACAGAGTTTTATCCTTCGTCATTATCCTATTTCATCATGGATTAACATCAAATAATATGATTTGACAAACAAACCTGATTACTGTAATTCCTGCTCAACTGAAAACGATTTGCCAAATGTCTTAATATAAGTTTAATGCAATAGTACTTAACTTTTATCTTTTAATTTACCCTATTAGTTATGGTCTCCATAGATTTAGAATTGTTCGCTACACCAAGTTAGTTGACGAAGGGAAAATAAATTACTTCCCTAACCCGCCTTCCCGCCTCTAAATAAAGAAAGATAGATTGAGTTTTACGAAAAACGTAGGTGAACCAGTCGAATTAATTATGCCGTATAAACATCAGAGACATTTAATGTAAAAGCCGTAGGCTTGAAGAAACAGAAACTTGATTTAGAAGAAAACAGAGTTTTATCCTTCGTCATTATCCTATTTCATCATGGATTAACATCAAATAATTTGATTGAAAAAACTAATTTTTACCTAGCTAGTTTAGATAGACTATGTATCATGCAAGTATTTAGAATGAATCTAAAACGATCACCATGGACACCATAATGGTGACCGCTATCTTTATTTTATTAACAAGTGTTTGTGTATTTATTTGTCAAAGCGTTTTAAGCACTTTGATCACAACTGCCATTAAACTATGCCACACGGAACCCCGTGTGGTAGCGGGAAAGAGCACAAAATTTCGCAACCCCAAATCATTCCGAGGGTGTCGTAAGAGGCGACTAAGGAAATGCTTTCGCAAAACCATCCATTGCGTAGCGAAGGAAAACTCAAAATGAAACCCGGTTGTCAGTAAATGACAATCGTTAATTAAACCAAGTTGAAGGCCCTATGGGCAGCTTGAAAAATTTCAACTGTGGGCCGTCACGACCCGCGCCTGTCCATTTCAGCACGGCAATAGGCTCAGCACATAATTATTACGTGGGCCTGAGGACGATAAGAGGATGGCTCACCGTCCTTACAGAAGCAGGCCCATGACGGCAGCATGACGTGAGTGCGTAACGCACGCCCCCCACCCTTAGAAGCGGGATTACACCCGAAACCCCCCAAAGATGCAGGATAGCACTCGGACCACCCCCTAGGTGAGGCCGCAGTGGCGGCCATGGGTCTGTTGGGAGTCCTGGGACATCCTTCCGAGGGCTTACCCGGGGCTCCCAACCATAGGCTGTGGTAGGAGTACGGCATAGCATCTATGAGGATTTTCCGTCACGTTAAAAAATAGCTTAAAAAGACAAGTTACTTAATAGGATCCTATTAAGTAACTTGTCTTTTTTACATTATAATGCTATTAATAAATCTGACTTAAGGTAGCAGGGACTGACTGGATGCGGAAGGCGCAAGACCGTGTATTGTGGCGTAATTTGGGAGATGCCTACGTCTAGCAGTGGACTGCTATAGGCTGACTTGATTGATTGATTGATCTGCCTACCCATTGTTACAGAATTATTAGCATATGTACCTAAGGTCTGGCTAGTATCTGCAGTGGCAACACTTAATAATGACCGGGTGGGGAATGTTACGCCATTTTGTGGGGCTCAGTCTTAAACTAGCCGTCGCGCGTCGGTAGATAGAAACGTGAAAGTATACGGGCAATGGGGAACATTGTTAGCGGTGGAAGGTGAGCGTTATGCGCATTGTAAAAGGTGGCCACCTCAAACCTGCAGATTGGGATGCAAGTCCCAGACGCTGTTGCAATGTTCCTCCTTGTGACACGAGGTATTAGGTTTCCTAGTTTTTAAATTGATTATTTGTATATAGTTGAGAATAAACGAGTGTGCTGCCATCTCTGTGTTTTCTTCTGAGGTCTAACACCATACAGGCGTGACTATATGTGAATGTTATCATCATCATAGTCTCGTCATCAACGTCCACTGCTAAGCATAGGCCTCCGCCCAGGAATCGCCACATCGTTCGGACTTGTGGCGCCCGTTTTCAGTAGGCTCGTGCGACCTTTTATAAGTCATCTGCCTATCTTGCAGGTTTTATGCCATATAAAATGTAATAGGTATTTTAATCATTCTGATCGTGACATTAGTTTTACGACAGTGAAACTATAAAAACTTCCTCTAATAGAAGTTGGCGTTGAAGCAGGTGGGATGCATTTGACGTTTTAAACCTCTGCTTTCTGTTAAAAGTTTGGTAGTAAAAACCCACCCCTTTTATTGGAGTGACTACATTAACTTTGAACATTTAATGAGACTCTGAAACAAACAATGTAGGACGTAAGTATATTTATAGGTCAAAAGTTCTTATAGATTTAATATTTCTTTATTATTTTCATTTAATATTATTTATTTATTTATTTATTTAACAGTTTATGTACACACATTAAAAATACATACAGTAATATGGTTAGGAGAAAAGGAGTACAATGGCGCTGCTTATTTCTATTAGAAATCTCTTCCAGCAGGCCGGCGAGAGGAGAATGACATGAAACAATAGAGAAAGGCAGAAGTGTGAGAGAGAACTAGACAGAAAATGTTTACCTACACATACTTTTGTACAAATACCTACATAAATATACTTGCTCATAACATACATACATATATATAAAACTAATAAAATAAAAAAAAAATAAAAACAAATACATATATACAAATAAATACCTAAATACTTGTAGAGGTATTGGTGTAGCTAAAATAGATACAACCATTTTTATGACACTGAATACAATAGAGAATAGATGACCTCAGAAGTTAATTGTTGGAATTAAGATAGTGTTCGCGGACTTTCCTTTTAAACATCGCAGCCGTTTTAATGTTTCTGATGTATGGGGGCAGTGAGTTCCACAGCCTAACCGCATGTACAGTGAAGGAATAGGAATAGAAGTCAGATTTGTGGCGTGGGATTTCAAGGAGGGAACGAACGTATTATTACGCGACTACAGGGCTTTCTGAGTTATTCTAAAAACACTGATCCATGTATGTTGTAAAGAGTTCACTTCTGAAGCTCAATGACTTTAAAGAAATCTATAAATAAAATAATAAAACCGGCCAAGTGCGAGTTGGACTCGCCCATGAAGGGTTTTGTAGCAGCAAGTAACAATATATAAAAGTTCTTATTGTTCGTTATAGCTTTGATTGATGTTCTAACATGTTCGCAGTGGTAGTGATTTTTCTAACCAAAAATTGCGGTTTATGACGAATTTAAAAAAAAAACTACCAGCTCTATCTCGATCAAACCAATTTTCGTTGGTAGTTTTAATGGCAACGTACTTCATAATTCTTTTTAGATTTATCATTCTCTTAGTTTAGAAGTTAGAGGGGGGGGGGGGGGACACACATTTTTCCACTTTGGAAGTGTCTCTTGCGCAAACTATTCTAGCTAAAAAGCATTTTTGAAGACCTATCTATAAATACACCACACATATGGTTTTAATGAAAAAAAAATTAAGTTTCAGTTCTGAGTATGGGGACCCCCAATATTTACTGCTTTTTTCTAATTTTATATAAGAATCTTAATGCAGTTCACAGAATACATCTAGTTACCAAGTTTCAATATCATAGGCCTTATAGTTTCGGAGAGAAATGACTGTGACACACGGACGGACAGACAGACAGACATGACGAATCTATAAGGGTTCCGTTTTTGCCATTTGGCTACGAAACCCTAAAAATGGGGTTTCTTTACGGTTTTCCAATAACTTACTTAATGGAATACCAATTAAAATTTATTTAAGTACCAACAAAAAGTTAGTTCATTACACAGAGCATCGCGCGCCTTGTTCATTATGAACTTGTGGAAGAAACAGGCATCAAAAAAAAACGGTAATCAAAATACATTTTTTATTAACAATAAAACAGTCATAGCCTGTGAACAGAAAATGTTACCACCGACTTTCACTTCGTGGTAATATAGTAGAACTTTATTAACGCCCATACACGTATTCATAAGTGTAAGCTGCTGGCAGTGAATAAGCAGAAGTCAGAGGTGCAAAATTCGGTACACCGTATCCATAGGCATAATCTCCATAACTATAAGCAGCTAAATCTGCCCGAGGATATGCTGCGGAGTATGCTGAAGCAGGAACTGCTCCTGGCAGTAGCGGCGAGGTGTATGCTGAACTATATGCAGGGAAAGCTGATAAAGGAGATATGTAAGGTGCAGCAGATGTCATTGCGAAGAGTGCCAAGATTGTGAGCTGAAAATAACAAGTTTATGTTTAAACTAGTTTGAATACACATCGAAAACATATAATAGAGCTTCCATTAGTAGATTTTATAAAATCTATGAAGTTATTAGGATAGTAAACATTTATTTTATGCTTTCAGATGTTTAGACGTTAGTACAATTAAATTAAAATTATTAGTAAAGGCACATTTGCATACATGCTGCAGGTAATTAGCTCGTACTTACCAAATACGTATTTATCATTATTGTTATGTTAGTTGTAAAGAGATCACTTGTTAAGTTTGACACTCTTCAGTTTGCACTGCCTGACAAGAATAATGTCCTATCTTATATATATTTAGCCATGTTTGTTAATGTACTGCCAAGGTCTTGGTGAATAGTTTTTGGTGAAACAAAAGAATTTATAATCTGTAGCGAAGGAACATTAACGCCAGAAACATACGTTCCAAAATGTTATTGTATTGTCCTTAAAAAGTGTGTTGCGAGACATAAAAGTCGATGAATTCATTACAACTCGGCACACCAGGATCTTCATATACAATAAACCATGAAATGATCTTAAAGTCATTAGTTACACATCTGGTCACAGATATTTAATGATTGTTGTAAGCCTACGGAAGTTTATTCTTTTAAAACAGTTTCACTACATTGGGCCCTATTTTGGCTTTGTTTTTCTTTCAATGATTTTTCAAATATTTGTTGTTAACAAGTCTATTTATTTACCTATATCCGAGTATTATGGCTTTATTAAGATATAATGCTGTTATTTGTAAACAATATTCAAACACAAAACAACACTTATTGTTCTATTTAAAAGAGCGGGTAGAAAAAAAAATTGTGAAGCCTCTAAAGCAGGCTCCTCAGAGATTTTCAGACCTTTTGGAAGTATGTATATACATTTCTACGATTATTGATTATCTGACGCGTGGCGTAAGATAAGATAATCACCTTTATCCCCGAAGGGGTAAGCAGAGGCATACTATACGCCCACAATCTCTTCGTTTTTTTCTACCACGCAAAAGGGTGGTGAGCTATAATTGCTGTTAAGTCTGCAATGTTCGACCTTGACAAATCCTAATGTTGTGATTTTGCTAAAACCATTCAGTTTTAAGTAGTAATAAGTTATTTTTGTGATGTCAACACCGCCTCATAGTAGAATGATTAGCCTGTACATCAAACATTAATTGATTATTCGAAAATAGTGGGTAGTTGATTTGACATAAAAATGTTCACTATGAGGTGGGAGTTGTTGAGAGGCGATAAAAAGTGAATATTCTGGAAAAAGAACACATTCTGTTTCCTGATCGAGTTCAGTAAAGTGCTAATTAGTTAAAGTAGAATATTTGTATTAATTAATAGTTAGTACTTAGTTGTGCAAGTATTAGTTAGATTGTGAAAATAAAAATGTAAAGAATCTACAATCATAGGATTATTATTTCGTAATACCATTAAGTGGAATGTAGGAGTAGTATCTATTATTATACGAAGAACAGAAGAATAAATAGCTATGTAAAGGATATTGGAGTATCATTTCTCATCAAGTCAGAAGTGGTAACCTGCGAGCCGAGCCGTGACAAGTTAATACTGTAAGTAAAAGTTTATTCGAATTCTAATCATGGTTCGTGATTATTCCTATTAGCGTGTATTATTATTCGTAGCAACTTCTACTGTAGTCAAGAAGGTATTTGACTTTTAACGAATTGCTGCAAACTGGGGTTACATAACTCTATTGACTGCAGTGTCCATTTAACAACGTTTTTTTTTTTATCTCCGGTAAGGGTTATAGGAAATATTCTCTACCGGAACGGTGAATACATTTGTTTCAGATTGAACATAGAAATGTGACAAAGGTCCTTATCATTTTATTGTAGTTGCATAGAGCTATATTTTTATTGTGGTAATACCCACTATTATGCCCATATGTACCTATTAGTTACCTTGAAACAAAAGTAGGTACATATTTAAGTTACAAAGCCACTTCTCAAGGGCTAGGACTTCATTTTAATTCGTGGATCCTCAGTTAATAAGACGTCCTATTAGAAATGTTGGACATAACTACAATTAGTTATTTTAATTTATTTTGTGAATACCCTCTACCGGTACGGTAAATAAATTTATCTTTAGATAGGATAAATAAATGTGACCAAATACGATAGGTACGCACCGTTCTTATTGCAGTTACATAGATCAATTATATGTATTATATTTTGTGTTAAGACCGACTAGACTAGCAGTCTTTGCTATTTATTTTTAAAAGTATGTGGTTAAGATGCTTAACGACTTCTCAAGGGCAAAGACTGTATTTAGTGCGTGGATCTCCAATCAACGAGACGTACTATGACAAATTTAGACATTATTTTATTAATTTAAGTATGAATGCTGCTGTGCAACCCTGAGCGTTGCAAGTGATTGTATAACCATGCAGGTATTATCTGTGTTAGTCCCATAGCCGTGCAAGGTGTGTTGTTTGCAGCCATTCAGGCGAGCTGTTATGTGAAACCATGCAGGTATGTTGAGACTCAGTACCATTAGTCGTGCAGGTGTGCTGTTTGCCGCCATGTGGCTGCGCTGTAGAAGCACAACCATGCAGATATGATGTGAGTTATTTCCATAGCCGTGCAGGTGTGCTGCTTGCAGTCATGTAGGTGCGCTGTGAAAGGGCAACCATGCAGGTATGATGTGAGTTAGTGCCATAGCTGTGCAGGTGTGCTGTCTGCAGCCATGTAAGTGCGCTGTAGAAGCGCAACCATGCAGGTATGATGTGAGTTATTTCCATAGCCGTGCAGGTGTGCTGTTTACTGCCATGTAGGTGTGCTGTAGAAGCGCAACCATGCAGGTATGATGTGAGTTATTTCCATAGCCGTGCAGGTGTGCTGTCTACAGTCGTGTAGGTGTGCTGTAGAAGCGCAACCATGCAGGTATGATGTGAGTTATTTCCATAGCCGTGCAGGTGTGCTGTCTACAGTCGTGTAGGTGTGCTGTAGAAGCGCAACCATGCAGGTATGATGTAAGTTATTTCCATAGCCGTGCAGGTGTGCTGTTTACAGCCGTGTAGGTGTGCTGTAGAAGCGCAACCATGCAGGTATGATGTGAGTTATTTCCATAGCCGTGCAGGTGTGCTGTCTACAGTCGTGTAGGTGTGCTGTAGAAGCGCAACCATGCAGGTATGATGTGAGTTATTTCCATAGCCGTGCAGGTGTGCTGTCTACAGTCGTGTAGGTGTGCTGTAGAAGCGCAACCATGCAGGTATGATATATTTCCATAGTCGTGCAGGTGTGCTGTCTGCAGTCATGTAGGTGAGCTGTAAAAGCGCAACCATGCAGGTATGTTGAGAGTTAGTTTCATAACCATATAGGTGTGCTGCTGAAGTGCAATCATGTAGGTGCGGCAAATTATTTCTATAAGCTATGTAAGTAGACTGCCAGTGCACAACCATGTAAGTATGTTGAGATTGATCTGTTTAGTCATGAAGCGATGCTACATGCAGCCGTGTTAGTGTGCAGCCAGTATGCAACCGTATAGGTGTGCTGTCAATTTCAACCAGGCGAGTATAGTGAGAATGCTTTACATTATCGTCTGTGTTTTATGCAGTCATATTGTTGTGCTGCTATTATGGTGGCGATCATAACAATATAGAAGTTTTTTCAATGATTTAGGCTGACATTAGGCTTACTTGGATTGGCATGTGTGGAGCGTTTAGATTACACACACATGATTGCATAACAAATTTTGTTGCCCAATAGTAAATGAAGCGTATGTGAAACAGTATTGATATTTTTCGATTTACTTAACGCCTCCAGCCTTGTTTATGCCTATAGTGTTATTTAGATTCCATACCAGCGGCTTAGTGAACTTTCCCAATCACGGAATCGCTCAAGAAAGATTACGGCACAAACTGTACCCTTTTCATAACTAGCCGTATGCATAGTAAGGCATAGAGATTTTTTTTTTGGGGACGCCAAGCAGACGAGATATAAGCGCCTTGGACGTAATAAACGCCTTAGATGAGATGATAGATGGGAAATCGTTAGCTTGAAAGAGCAGTAACTGCGTTTAAAATGACAATTCCAGGTGACTGAAGTGAAAGATTCACGCCCAAGCAGAAAGACGGGTGAACTGTCGTGTCGGAATACAGTGCGGCGCGGTGTGACCGCCAGATGGCGGAATCTAACCAGTGGCGGCGATACTGACGGCAACGGTGAGGATCGGGCCGAGCGACAGGTGAAATTAAGACTTTTATTCGGATAATTGCTAACGACCTTGAGCAACCGCGACACGAGTCCTCCAGACAAGGAATTGTGGTCTTTTATAACTTATTTTAGTTGTGCCTTATTGATAAGAACTCCTAGTGCATTATTTATGGAATTATAATCTATTATATAAAAATAAGTCGGGTTTTCCTTCCTGACGCTATAACTCCAGAACGCACGAACCGATTTCCACGGTTTTGCATTCGTTGGAAAGGTCTCGGGCTCCGTGAGGTTTATAGCAAAGAAAATTCAGGAAAAATTTCAACAGAAAAGCGGGAGAATCATTTTTCACATACAGCGCCATCGCGGGCGAAGCTGCGGGCATCTGCTAGTTATATATAGATATAATGTATCACGTTTTAAAAATGTGAAATGCCTGAGGATTTGTTGAACTTTTTGGCTTCATAACAATCTATATGTGTTATAGTGTGGGTTTCCTCAAGAGTTATCCGTGTCAAATACATGTCGGAAGTTTGAGGCGGAAACACATTGTTAAAACGCGACGCAACGCGTGTTGAGTAGAATCAATTTGTGTTGTTTTCTATGACCAGAGTCACACTATCAACATCCAATGCGCCACCATACGCAGTACATTCTATCTACACATAGTCGCGTCGTGTTTTTAGTGTGTCGCGCACATTAAAAATCCCTGGCGACCATTTTAGGCATGGACTCGTATTATTGGGGAATATAATATAATTTCTAATTGTAATAGACGGTGAACTTTTTGACCAATTGTACCAAATCGTATCATATCATATCAGGTGTTCAAAATATCTCGGTAGATACCGTGCAATGTATATGGGTAGACAATTTTAGGATTTCTTATCTAATTTCGACGTTTTGTGGAAAGATTTTGTGAGACAGCTAGCAATATCTATTATAAAGACCTTTTTTTAATTGAAAGAGCTATACAACGGCAGTGGACTGTACGAGTTAAGCTAAATATTACACTTGGATCCTTGTAAAAAGACCTAGTTGAACGACCTCTACTGGTCGAAGACAATACTAGCGGTTGCCGCATGGTTTTCCCTGCGTAGTCCCATTCCCCTGGAGATACGGGAACGTTACTCGGGGAGGGTGTGCCTTCGCAGTAGTGGAAGAGTTTTTCAAATTGATTCAGTGGTTTTGGAGACTATTCAACGCAAGGAAACAACCATACAGGCAATCGAATCTTTCCTTCTTATAATATTAATATATATTTATAATCCTGATTGAAACACTGAGGCACGGAATAACTTTTAGTAGTACGTACACAAGTTTTACTTCCTTGATCTTGATTAAAGCCAGTGCTAGAGAGTAATAACTATTTTGTGCTATCTTATAGGTATTTCTAAACATACCTACAAATCGCAAAAAAAAAATCTATATACAGAGAAATTTAAGTAAAGATCGAAACATTTAGAAGCTGGCTCCGAAACGGTCAGTCGACCCAATGTTTTGCGTGCCGCCATACGCGGTTTAGAAGTCTCCGTTCGGGTGATAATTATTGCTGTAGGTGTAGGCGAGTTTCAGAAGCCTGACCGAAGTGCATACGGTTGCAGTTCACCAGGGTTAGGTGGTATTCTCTGACTAGTTTAGTTTATCAGATTATTCAAGTTGCGTATTTCAGTCGACAAACTACACTACAAGAACGCCCTGTAAACTGTTAGAAAAAAAGACGTGTGGCACTCGGGGACTGCCGCGGTAAAGCTATTACATAGCATTTTTTACCGACTATGCTAGTATAATTATTTCTATCTAAGAATACTAGCTGATGCCCGCAGCTTCGCCCGCGTAAAATTTGTTACCGCGGGAAGTTATTCCCGGGATAAAAGGTAGCCTATGTGTTATTTCAGACTATAATGTATTGTATCTCTGTTACCAAATTTCAGCCCGATCCGTTCAGCGGTTTGAGCGTGAAAGAGTAACAAACATCCACACTCACAAACATTCGCATTTATAATATTAGTAAGATTTTAAGGCCTATGTTCAACAAAGTAAAGTACCAAGTACCTACTTGACTGTGGACATTTGGGCTTTTGGCCTATTGGCCTTTTGGACTTTTGGACTTTTGGACTTTTGGACTTTTGGCCTTTTGGACTTTTGTACTATTGGACTTTTGTACTATTGGACTTTTGGACTTTTGGACTTTTGGACTTTTGGACTTTTGGACTTTTGGACTTTTGGACTTTTGGACTTTTGGACTTTTGGACTTTTGGACTTTTGGACTTTTGGACTTTTGGACTTTTGGACTTTTGGACTTTTGGACTTTTGGACTTTTGGACTTTTGGACTTTTGGACTTTTGGACTTTTGGACTTTTGGACTTTTGGACTTTTGGACTTTTGGACTTTTGGACTTTTGGACTTTTGGACTTTTGGACTTTTGGACTTTTGGACTTTTGGACTTTTGGACTTTTGGACTTTTGGACTTTTGGACTTTTGGACTTTTGGACTTTTGGACTTTTGGACTAAAGTCCAAAAGGCCAAAAGGCAGGAATCTTAGCATTATGTTATGTAGCCTATAGCCACTATCAATTAATGTACCTACTTACTATCGAACAGTTTTTGAAACCCTACCAGTAGTTTCAGTAAGACTTGCCTTGGTATGATGTGATCGTGGTCCCTTTGCAGCGTGTGTCCAATCTAGCGCAGCAGCTACACTTCCGACGTTTGATCTGTTGGTGGATAGGGGTCTCACTGCAGCGTTCCAATAGTCTTACGTTCGTGATGTTCTCGGGCCCGTATGTACCGAGGATCCATTGGAGGCAGCGTTTGACGAAGACTTATAGCTGGTAGCTGGTGCGAAATGTCTTTAGTGACCTTCCATGTCTCGCATCCGTATAGCAGTTAGCAGTACAGTTTTAACGTTTACTTTGTTTTGAGTTTCACTCTTCGTGTCTTTTGGACTTTTGGACTAAAGTCCAAAAGGCCAAAAGGCAGGAATCTTAGCATTATGTTATGTAGCCTATAGCCACTATCAATTAATGTACCTACTTACTATCGAACAGTTTTTGAAACCCTACCAGTAGTTTCAGTAAGACTTGCCTTGGTATGATGTGATCGTGGTCCCTTTGCAGCGTGTGTCCAATCTAGCGCAGCAGCTACACTTCCGACGTTTGATCTGTTGGTCTCACTGCAGCGTTCCAATAGTCTTACGTTCGTGATGTTCTCGGGCCCGTATGTACCGAGGATTCATTGGAGGCAGCGTTTGACGAAGACTTATAGCTGGTAGCTGGTGCGAAATGTCTTTAGTGACCTTCCATGTCTCGCATCCGTATAGCAGTTAGCAGTACAGTTTTAACGTTTACTTTGTTTTGAGTTTCACTCTTCGTGTCCATTTTCGCAACTGCCCACGGGGCGCGGCTGTGTAAAGGTTGTTCTGGCCTTGGCGAGACTCGAAATGATGTAAGGTACTCTTCTATCCCATCAGTTTCTGACACGACACTCCCGAGGTACGTGAATTAGTGCCTCCACCACATCTCTTGCGTCTGTCGATTTTAATTTCAGTCCAGCCATTCGCTGCCTCATCCTGCTCGTTGTCCTGCACGTTGTCCTGCAGACATGCATGACGGCGTGTGTGTGCCTCAGCAGGCACAGGACATCGGCATCATTTAAATCCTCCAGGATATCAGTATAGGCCCCATTCTATGCCGCGCCGATTGTTCTTTGCGGTATTCAGCATTATACCATCTATTTTCTATGGATGGTTGTTAACTATCCTGTTATCTTCCTATCGATCCTCTAAGGTAGGTACAGTACGTATTTTCAAAAGAGTTTGTGAACTCTATTTTTAATTTCTTTTTCAGAATATTGATGACATTTGATTGATGTCATTTTATACACGTTACGTCTACTACATTGATACATGTAATAAAATTCTAACACGCCGGTGTTTGTATGTAAATTGTTTATACTGAGGAAAATTCTATACTGAGGAATAGCTTTAACCATTAAGCTCTATTTTGATTAAGAAAACAGGGCAGATTCACACGCTACTTGATGAGTATGATTAATAAATACCTCTAATTTCATAGACCTTGTGTGACGTAAACAAAGTTGCGAGGGTCAGCTAGTTAAAAGATAAAACAATAGGTTTCTTCTTAAAAACTATTTTTATAAATTTTATGGTAATAATAGACATTCTTTGAAATATGCATGTATGGTATTGTTGTGACTTTTATGACACGTTTAAAGTACATAGGTATGAGATAGATGGCGCTCGCGGCTACGTCAGCGTGAAATTTTCTTCCCGCTTCCCATGGGAACGTACTCCCGGGTTTGGTTATCTTTATAGCAGTATCATATATAAATTAACAAAACAAAAAATAATACTGCATTGGTGATAATAATAATAAAATGTATGTATATAGAGTACTCACCTCTTATATTTGCTCCATGGTACTCACTCATTTTCTTTCACTATTTTTCGTGACTTTCTTCATTAATAACTGCACTTTGTTTATTCATATTTAAAACACTTTTTACACAAATTATACGAGTACAGTTCACTGTTGTACATAGATGATGAATACCTATACACCTATAGTCGAATTTTTATTTAGACGAAGTAAATTGACAGCAACTAATGTAATTGACAGCATCGAAATTGTCATTTCACATTATGAACTCTAAATTCTACCAGCACTCTTAATTCAACTTTGGTCGAGTGGTTAAGACGCGGATCGGTACGCAGAAGGCGCAAGATCGATTCTGGGTACAAGCATCAATTTTTGGATTATTTGACACAATATAATAATATATAACGACTGCAGAGTTCATAATTGACGTAAACAAAAAATTTATGAAGTGCGAGACGAGATACACGAACGTGGCCGAAGGTAGCCGAGAGTGTGACTCGTTTTCGTGACACAATTTCTGGATTCGGTCTCCACGCAAGGCCCGCGATAGAAGCTATGCAATAGCTTAAAAAAAAGGGTACGTAGGTGTCTATTAGGCCTTAATTTTACGCTGTACACCGGCTGTAACATACTTCGTACCAGCAGTCTTAATACTGTAGTACCACTATGACAAAGAGGGATTTAGTACCACAAATAGCGTCAGGTTGTTGATTTCTTTTAATCCCGCTTCAAGATGGACTAGTGTCCAGTCAAATGAGTATACTAAGACATAATGCCCTAAAGGGATAATTTAGGACCAAATAAACTAAGTATAATTCTGATGCTTATTATGGTCATTTTGGTTACGCTAGAACAGATTCAGTCTTACTGGTTTACTTATGCAATATTTATAATTCCACTAAGACTGAAGAGAAGGTAAAACTTTAACAGTTTATATGCACTTAGACCACTTAGGGCCATTTCGTTAGAGGTAAAGGCTAGAATTAAATGTATATCCTATATTCTAACAAAAGTTGACTGGTTCGCAAAATGAAAAAAAAAAAGAACCCTGAACAGCTTACGTTATCAGAGTTCCTTGTAGAATCTTATCGTATCGTGGGACTGCTGCCTAGAAAGTATTGTAGCATCTGACAGAATGAGACTTGCTACATATTTATTTACCAAAATAATCCCAATGTAACATTATCTATTTACATTATAAATATCTAAACTAACCTAAATCTAAATAATGACATTGTACCCAAAGACTGGCATCATTTTCCCTTTAAATAGTTATACCCATTGGTTTAGAGAGATGACTGCAGTCTGCCAGTCGACTCGACTAGGAATTTTCTTTTTCATAATTTTTAACAAATATCGTTAATATTCTTATTCTGATAAAAATTAAAAAGCAAAACCTTCTAAAGTCTTAAATTTACCGTGACTATTGTAACACATAGAAACCAATGCTTAACTAAATGGTCGAGAGTTGGAACTTGTGGGGTTAGCCGCTCCTAGTAGTTTATTTTAGATAATTTGATTCAATTTAAAACTAGCTAAAGGTTAAGTTCACCAGCTTTTGCCGTGCAAAAGATGAGGCATTAACAGATGTAAATGGAATTGTAAATTTGAGTTACTTTAACAGTGTATTCAAATTTAACCTGTATCCTTCTGCGGAGTAATCTTGTATTTTACAAAATGTCCATAATAGCGATATTCTATAATTTAGATTACGCCCAAGAGTCTCTCTGCAAAAAGAGTAGGTACATAACATTATGAGAATAAAAAAATTCATCAGAATCTTGTGGCTGCACCTCACAAGAAATATAGGTATCGTACCTTGCAGTTTCTTTTATTCAAATACAATTTCTAAAGTAATACCATACTATTTCTAAGTAAGTAGTAGTCTAATAATTATATGTCTAGTTTTTTATCCTGTATTTGTGAAATAGGATGGTTTTACTTACCAAAAAGTTCCCAATAAATCTTGCGAATGTATATCATGTACATCAACCATAAAAGAAAGTCTTTCTGGTTATCATGGTAGACTGCATAAGGTCAATGACACTTTATGGGTAGTTACCCAGTTAAACAGTGGTAGGTATACGCTCTTGCGACAGGCTACCAACCGAATTTGAAGGTATTGGTATGGTTAGATTAATCAGAGTATCTCAGTGATTGACTTAAGAATACTTATACATTTTGCATTGACACATTTTATGCGCATACCATGATTATTTTATATTATTATTATTATTTGACATAATTCGTACCTACTTCAGATTTATGTTTGCAAAAGTTTGAAACAATTTATTATAGTATGATATGAAATTATTAATTATTGACATTATTACATGAATGAAACTATTATTACATTATAAGACACCAATATTTTTGTTATTATCATCTGAGATTTTCATTAATATTTAAAATGATTATCTAAAGTCATTATTATTTGCATGAAATTTATTAAAGTTAGTTTACAGTATCGGAATTTAATCTATTGATGTATTTATGACCTAAGTTACAATTCATTGATTAAAATTGTCGGCAATAATAAACACATTGTAACACTATCGAATTAGGGAAACCTGTAAGGATAGATGTTGATATAAAAAAAGGTAACTTCGAGAATGCCACAAGAGCTACCTTAAATACTATATTTATGTGTCCTTAGGCTTAAGGTATAGGTATATTGTGGCTTCATCACGTTGCCTGAAACGACGATTATTAAGGTTAAAAGAACTTTATTCCACATAAGAACAATAGTTCGCTTAAAATGAGACTAACAATTAAATTTACAAATATTATTTAAGTAATATTATAATAATATTAGTAAGAGTTTCATGCACAAGACGCAAGCCGCAAGTGAGCAACCCGAGGTGATCAGAACCTCTCTGTGGAAACAGAGACTCCCACCACCGACTGATTTCTTACCACCTAAGGAAAAACTACCTCCCGGACACGACCTCCGATGGCCGGTGTGGAGGTCGCTCAACCGCTTGCGCACTCAGGTGGGCCGGTCTAGACAGAATTTATGCAGGTGGGGAATGCGGGACCCAGGCTTGACCGCATGTGACTGCGGAGCCCCAATGCAGTCCATGTTGCATTTGCTTTCGTGTCCCCTGTGCCCCGTCTCCTGCACTAAGAAGGATCTTAACGAGGCCACTGACAATGCGGTTAAGATGGCAGAGTTTTATGCCCATACTATTTGAAAGTCAATTTAGTGAATCACTGACACGATAGAAGAAGAAGTAATATTGTATGGGACTCGTTGAAGAAGCCTCTGCATTGCCCTGTTGCTAGTAAACCTAGACGAAATCCAGTTACCTTCAAGGGTGGAAAAGCACAAACAACTCACCTGGAGATGGGGATGGATCTTGACGGGAGCCGGCGGCGAAACCGTTGTAATGATTGATCGGCCTGCTATCACGAAAATTCACCCAAATTGCACTTTCACCGTATCAGTAGATTGATCGTAGGTTTAACAGTCATTGAACTTCTAACGAGTATAGTTATGCTGAGAGCAGCTTAAATTATATATTTTACGGGACCTCAGACGCGTCCATTGCAAAGAAAATTTTCGAACTCTTTTTTGGTGCTTGTCGCTAGAGGCGCGAGCGGCGCGCGGAACGTTCATTCATAGGCCGATCCGTTCGACCGGCGATACTAGCGCCATTGGCGGCAAATTTAAAAGGAAGGAAAACAATTTGGATAGGAAATTAACTCAGGACTGGCTTGATGTCCGTACATTTTCCCCCCACTTGAAATTCACCAGGATTTCACACATTAAGATTATTTAATGCTTATGACAATTGTGCTCGAAATACTAAATATTAACAACTTAACTTAAGAAACAATACCATCTCAGGCGGATAATATGGTTTACACACTTATAATAATATAATTAATTAAGAGGTAAGGGACAGACCTTAACTACAGGCCGTCGCATAGTTTTTCCATTAACCGTTCGGAGAGTAACCACCCGGACGATATTATCTGAACCAGCATGAACCTGGTCCACGCGAGCTAACTTCCAAAACAAAGGTGGAAGATTAGGTTCGTTTACGATTACCAAATCGTTTAATTTTAAGATTAGGCGGTCCTGGTTTATACCATTTAGTCTTTTGTTGTAGTGTGTGCAAGTAATCTCGTTGCCAAGCACGCCAAAAACTTTGAGTGACCTGCCTAATCATTGTCCAACGCGAACGAAGGCAATGCGTATCTACTAAAGGTTCCTCAGGGAGAGATACCAGAGGACCTCCCGTTAGGAAATGCCCGGGGGTTAAAACGTCGGATTCCCGAGGATCCGGAGATAATGAACAAAGTGGTCGGGAGTTTAGAACTGCCTCGACTTTCGTAAGGATAGTGGCAAATTCTTCTAACGTAAGAACTTGAGCCCCAATTGACCGTTTAAGAAGATATTTTGTAGACATGATTCCGATTTCAATTATTCCAGAAAAATGAGGCGCGGCTGGGGGATTGAACTGCCACTTTATTTGACGGTTAGCTAAGCCATCCGATATTTCAGAGTAATATTTACGAAATTCGTCGTTAATTTCGTTGAGATACCTATTCGCTCCAACGAAATTCGTCCCGTTATCGCTAAAAATTGTATGACAAATCCCACGGCGGGAAACAAACCTATCTAGTGCTGCGAGGAATGCTTCAGCGCTCAATTCAGTCACGGGCTCCAAGTGAACAGCTTTCGAACTTAGACAAACGAATAAACAGAGATATGCTTTATAAGTTCTTGCTCCGCGACGATGGTTTTCTTTTATTATAAACGGACCACCGAAATCAATGCCGGTGGTATGAAAACATCGAGAGGGTTGAAGTCGCTCAGCTGGCAACTTACCCATCAAAGTCGATACAGGTACCGGTTTCACTTTGAAACAACGGACACATTTCGAAAGGACGGTACGTATTAGAAGTCTTATCCCGATAATCCAAAATTTTCTTTGAATTAATGACTGCAGCGTTCGGGGACCACAATGAAGATATTTTATATGAAAATGTTCGACAATCAGTCGCGAGAGGGGACACAGCTTTGGCAACAGCAAAGGATGCAACGCTGATAGAGATAACTTTGCTCTATCTATACGTCCCCCCACTCGCATTAAACCATCCTCATCAAGAAAGGGAGATAATTTTTGAATTGATTTTTCACATTGTTTATTATTTTGTATTAGATCGACTTGCGATGTCATATAGTGATTTTGAGTAAATTTGACGAGTGTCTTGACAGAGTTCTCGAGCTCCGAACTAGTAAGTACAGAGAATTTTCGATCTGACTTAGCTGTCCTTGCGTTCGAGATAAACCGAAAACACCACGCTAAAACTCTTTGAAGTTTCGTTAAAGTCGAACAATTGTTTATTAGATTAAAAAATATATTATTTTCTTCTTGAACAATGTGAAAACTCTCTGTGACTACAGGTTTTAATTCCGGTAACTCTTCCTTAGCCAGCAATAATTGCTTGGAAGGCCAAGAGTTGGGTAGGGCTTGCAGCCAGGCAGGACCAGTCCACCATAAAGGATGGCTGGCAAGTTCAGAACAAGACACACCGCGACTGCAGCAGTCAGCCGGATTGTCTTCAGTTGCAACGTGATACCAATGTTCAGGACTGATCAAGTCTGTCGCCTGAACAACACGATTAGCAACGTACATTTTTAGCAAATGTGGTGCTGTGTTTAACCATGACAAGGTAGTCATGCTATCTGAATAAGCTCGGATGGAGCTAATTTTAATTTTATTTTTCAGAAGAGTATACATGTGAGACAGTACTCGTGCTAGAAGCACCGCTGCGCTTAGCTCGAGTCTATTCACTGTAGTAGTTTTAATAGGAGCTACTCGAGACTTTCCTATTAACAAATTAGTAACGGTAGGCCTTTTAACGTCTTCCGTGACGACACACAAATATACACAACAGCCATATCCTTTCAACGACCCGTCACAAAACCCTATTAAATGTACCTCGATTGGATCGGAAGGTATCACAAACCTTGGAAGCGAAATGTTTTGTAGGTCGGACAAATTGGCGGCTATGCAATGCCATCTTTTTGCTAGGTCCTTGGGGATCGTTTCGTCCCAGGACAACTTTAAGCACCACATCTCTTGCAGCAGTGACTTAGCTGCAAAGACAACCGGGCCGATCCAGCCTAATGGATCGAATATCCGGGCAACTATAGACAAAATTGATCTTTTAGTGAACTGAACATCAAAAGTGTCTGAAAAAGTGTACGAGAAGTTATCTTCCGATGGATTCCAACGGATGCCTAATATTTTAATAAACTCATTTCCTGATTCTTCGAAGGATTTGGAAGTTTGACAGTGATCCGGAGGAACATCAGATAAAAGGCTCGGCTCGTTAGTACTCCACTTACAAAGTTCAAAGTGGCCTTTCGACAGCAAGCAGGTTACGTCTGCTTTCAACTGCCTAGCACCTTCAAGCGACGAACTGCCCGTTGTAATATCGTCCATGAACGTTTCTTCGAACAGAACTTCGGACACACGACTCGCATATTCGGAACCGTGGTCTTCGGCCAGTTGACGAAGGGTTCGAATGGCGAGATACGGAGAACTTGCGACCCCGTACGTAATTGTTTTTAGCTCGTACTCAGTTAGCGGCTCAGTAGGTTCAGCACGCCATAGAATGTGTTGATAGCGCCTATCTTCAGGTCTAATTAAAATTTGGCGATACATTTTACAAATGTCCGCAGTAAAAACAATTTTATGAAGTCGAAATTTTGTAACTAAATCGATTATGTCGATTTGAAGTTTCGGTCCGACATGAACAATATTATTTAAAGAAAGATTATTAGTAGTCTTGCTACTCGCGTCGAAGACTACTCGAAGACGTGTCGTAGCACTTTCTGGGCGCACGACGCAATGATGAGGAATTATATAACGATCAGTAGACGAAGAATCTGCTGGCTGCATGTGTCCAAGGTCTTCGTACTGTTTCATAAATTCCTTGTACTCGTTTTTCAACTCCGTCTGATTAGTAAGACGTTTTTCTAAGTTAAGAAAACGATTAAAAGCGTGACGGTCTAGTCCCCCAAAGAAGGAGCGTCATCTCTTAACATTATTGGTACAACATACCGACCATCGGACGTGCGGTAAGTACCATTTTTATATTTTTCTTCGCAAATATCGTCCTCGGGAACGGAAATTGTACATTTCGGCGGTTCCTCGGACTCCCAGAACCGTTGAACGATCTCGTCGAGCGTACATGAAGACGCGAGGAGTGACGTAACGGGTTCACTGGGAACGTTAGTTTTCATGTTATGAAAATATTGACCGGTTATCACCCAGCCGAACACACTGGACAACGCACAGGGTAATTCGAGGCCGGGAGTAAAACGAGACCCGGTGTATATTTGATCAAAACATTCAACACCTAACAAAAGATCGATCGGACCGGATTTATGAAAGTCGCGGTCGGCGAGATCCAGATGCATAAAATAATCCTTGACGACCAACGGTAATGTTGTCGAAGGCAAAGCCGAAGTAATTTTAGGTAAAACTACCAATGGCAAGTCAAACTTAGGCGATTCACTCGTACGAGGTATTATCGAGCCGAAAGTGTAACCTTTTATATTACAAACTGAATTTTGTCCAAGACCAGTAACACTTAAATTACATTTTTTAATACGTAAACCCAATCGCCGTGCGCAAGCACTCGTGATAAAAGAATCCATCGAACCGCTGTCAATAAGGGCGCGCGCATACTGAAGCGAGCCATTCGCGTGGTACACTCGCACTATCGCAGAACCTAATATTTTTGTGCGGCTAACCGTGGTACGACTCCGAGTTGAATTCTCGGTCGTGCTAGCAAGTGTAGCACTCGTGCTAGGGTTGTCAGGTAAGTTTGAATTAACCGACTGTGTTAATAAACTTTTCTTTTCAACGTGCAAAAGCGTATTATGTTTCGCATCACAAATGAAGCAAGTGGATTTGGATTTACAACTAGTATTGTCGTGACCAGGCCTTAAACAATTAATACAAAGTTTTAATTCATGAACGAATTTTTTACGCTGTTCCATACTCATGGAATGCAGCTTACTACACCGATAAATCGAGTGAGTTTCATTACAACATAAACACATAAACTGATTTTGTTTATTATTATTGGACGCCACAAATGACGACCTTGGTACGGACTTGATAGGATGTGTACTACTATCCTTACGCGTACTATCAACCTTCTGAGTACTACGAAATTGTCTATTTTTCGATACAAGTGAAGTGGTCGAAATCGGCTGACTCACTTCTAGAACCTTTATATAATTCTGTAAATAAGCCACCAAGTCGTTAAATTTCGGAATCTCGTTCTTATTTTGTAACGCAAAACGTTTTTTCGTTTCATGGTCAAGTGGCCTTGACGCAATATAGAACAAAATAAACTCTAATAAATCCTCAATATTCAACGCGCGTAAGGCATTGACACTTTCGTAAAGTACATTCGTAACCTCAGATAAGTTGGTTAATGACGGTTTATTTAGCGGCATCAATTTCAATATATTTTCCAAATAAGCTGTAGCCAGAGTACGCTTGTCGTCGTATCGGTCTAACAACGCACTGTAAACTACAGTATAGTTAGCTAAAGTGATAGGAACACCTTTAGCTAGTATTAATGCATTTCCAGATAAACACGAGATTAAATAGTGAAATTTTTCAATGTCGGACAAGGCGACATTATTATGAATAAGAGGAACGTAACTGTCTTTAAAGGTTTGCCAATTTTCAATCTGGCCGTCAAACTTAGGTATCTCTATTTTCGGTAACCGAACTTGCGCGATAGACGAATTACGACTAGATCCCGCAACGGGCTCCGATTTAGAAACTGACGGAGAACCAAGCGAATCGGCAAATTCGACAGCTGCGTAATACAACTCGTCAAAAGATAACAGGGTTTGATTATCGTATTCATGCTTCGAATTCGCAGTTAATTGTAATTTATTTAAGTTTTCATGCGAATCGATAAAATTCTCCCTAATTCTCTCGATAGATTTGAATCGAGCTCTAAACGACGGAATTTTCGTTTTATCTGTAGAAGCATTTTTAACTAAATCATAAATAATCTGCATACTTTTAAACTCATATTCACGCCTTTTTATGTACTGCTGCAGTTCAACATCCGCCATCCTGTCTTAGTTTCGTAAAATAAACGAATTGAAACAGTATTCGATATTCGATAGCGCAAAGTACCCAATCTCCGAACGGCAATAGGTAGAAACTCGGTAACACTCGGTAACGCTCGGTAACCAACCAATTATTTCGGTAGGTACAAAATATAAGTAGGTAACTCAAAATATAAGTAGGTAGGTACACGTCTACAACCAGCCCGAGATGATTCGAATCTCAAAAAACCAAACTATGTGGTTCGGAGGTATGGAGATACAAACATACTAACAAATTATCAACTTCAATTTCGAGCACAACTAACACAAGAAAATACAAAAAACTAGCATCAGTCAAGACAGCAGCTTAATTTACTATTTATTTATTTGCAATCTAACGTGAATAATGAAATTTTAGTTTTAAAATGAATTACGAACAAATCGTTCGGTAAGTTAGGTATGTCCGCCGGGCGCTTCGCTGTATGCAAGCGAGCGGCCGCGTTGACAAAAGTACCTACGGAGATAGATATACCTGCCGCGTACTTAAATGAAATTTTACTAAGAAATAAGTGAATTTGTGGGCCTTTATACCACTATTTGATTCACTTACTCTTTATGAAAGTAAAATAAAGTCGTAAAAAGTTGACCTTTTATGAATAATGTGGGGTTATGATTATATAAACCTCACAGGAGGCACCATTTAAATGTATGGGACTCGTTGAAGAAGCCTCTGCATTGCCCTGTTGCTAGTAAACCTAGACGAAATCCAGTTAGGTACCTTCAAGGGTGGAAAAGCACAAACAACTCACCTGGAGATGGGGATGGATCTTGACGGGAGCCGGCGGCGAAACCGTTGTAATGATTGATCGGCCTGCTATCACGAAAATTCACCCAAATTGCACTTTCACCGTATCAGTAGATTGATCGTAGGTTTAGAACAGTCATTGAACTTCTAACGAGTATAGTTATGCTGAGAGCAGCTTAAATTATATATTTTACGGGACCTCAGACGCGTCCATTGCAAAGAAAATTTTCGAACTCTTTTTTGGTGCTTGTCGCTAGAGGCGCGAGCGGCGCGCGGAACGTTCATTCATAGGCCGATCCGTTCGACCGGCGATACTAGCGCCATTGGCGGCAAATTTAAAAGGAAGGAAAACAATTTGGATAGGAAATTAACTCAGGACTGGCTTGATGTCCGTACAAATATTATTATGATGGTAGTAAATATTAGATACCTAATGATTTTTTTATGAAAAAGCACTCGCTTGTACTAGTTGTATTCCACTATTAAATATATTTTACACTAATTGCTGACACTTGTAATGATTTCTTTTGCTGGAAAAGGAAACCTGGAAGTGATCTGCAGACTCTGCTGGGTTTTAAAAAAGAGATCACTTTTTAGATTGTACATTTGTAAATAGTTTCAGCAGGCGGTCTGCTCTGTGAACTGGTTACTTGTTGCCTTTGTTTTGTATTCTTGACGTTTCGCCAGACTCAAGTTCTCACTTATAGTTTTACAAAATAAATAATGATCGAGTTAATATTATAAGCCTTATAGACTATAGACAGAGTAGATAGAAGATATAGAGAAGGTTTAGGTTTAATTATCTTTAAGATTTTTATTTTATGAAAAGCCGCATAAAGGTATTATTGTTATGTACGTTATGTATAAAAATATGTGATTAGTTCAATATACAGGTCCGAATGTTGTGATTACTGCGTGCTCCGGAGATAGCACGCTGTCTGATGGCCGAATGTTGTGATTTTGCTAAAACCATTCAGTTTTAAGTAGTAATAAGTTATTTTTGTGATGTCGACACCGCCTCATAGTAGAATGATTAGCCTGTACATAAAACATTAATTGATTATTCGAAAATAGTGGGTAGTTGATTTGACATAAAAATGTTCACTATGAGGTGGGAGTTGTTGAGAGGCGATAAAAAGTGAATATTCTGGAAAAAGAACACATTCTGTTTCCTGATCGAGTTCAGTAAAGTGCTAATTAGTTAAAGTAGAATATTTGTATTAATTAATAGTTAGTACTTAGTTGTGCAAGTATTAGTTAGATTGTGAAAATAAAAATGTAAAGAATCTACAATCATAGGATTATTATTTCGTAATACCATTAACCCTTAAATGCATGATTTTTTATTTAGTTATAAAATAAATATTTCAGTATAGTTTTTCAGTCATAAATAAAGGGAAAAATAATAAAAAAAATTTTGGTTTGATTAAAAAGTATATTTTAAAAAAAATACAGTTTGTAGACATTTGGCTACATTATGCGTCTAGGGAAAAACAAATAACAATGCGGTAGGTGAGATCAAAATCTAATAACTTATAATCCTAGTGATTATTTATGTATGTAATACAGCAAAAAAAATTCTGTCTTAAGTATGACAAAGGGCCACCTGACACTTGATACATTCTGTGCGTCAAAACCCTTCACATCCTTGTAATTTGCACCTATTTTTTGTATCACACCTTCTCTCATTGTGATCAATCAACCCCGTCAGTTCTATCATCTTTAGATGGAACAGGCTTCATAGGTCCTCAGTGCTTTTTAGCATCAATTTCTGCATTCTCACGCTGGAGACCATGGTGAGGGCCAAGGTCTCCAGCGGGGGAAAGTGGAACGCTGTTGCGTCTTTCTGCAAGCAAGTTACGCTCGAGAAAAAGGCAGCAGGGAGGGAGCGGGAAAGAAATCTCCTTCCCGGGTTCCGCAGTCAGCGACGGGGTCGTCGCCGGTTGCTTTACGCCCAGGACTACCAGCCTCCATGACCGAGGGTCAGAGAAGGGCGAGTTGGCTGCTCGTTGTCCTTACAGAAGCTGACCAAGACGGTGGCATGTCTCTTCGCCACTAATATTAGTGGTATAGCACCCAATTATCCCCCTAGACCCTCACAGATGCGGGATAGTACCCGAACCACCTAGGCGAGGCCGCGGTGGTAGTCTGCCGGGAACCCTGGGACATCCTTCCGAGGGCTTGCCCCGTACTCCCGGCCATAGACTGTTGTAAGGCATTGTATAAAACCATACAATGGTACCAGTCGGTAGGTGTCTTATACATCACCCAAGAATATATAGCCGACATGACATGTCCGTCATGTGATAAAAAAGCCGAAGATAGCATTTTCTACTTTTTATTCAGATCCTATACCTTCCTAAGAAACTGTCAATGAGGTCTACTCCGCCCATATAGGCACTGTAGTCCTTTATGATTTTTGGGCAAATTATGGTTTATTTGAGATGAGGTTTCCGCCACAGGTTCCGCCGTGGATACACCACCTGACAAGTGCTCCTCTTCATAGAATATGGAAAGGTCTTCTTTATTATTCAAGGATTGATCTTCCAGTTCATGCAATAAGTGCCCTACATTTGAATAATAATCGATATTATCATCATCGAAATCTACACCATCTTCGAAGACCTCACCGTCATGTAAAACAGCAAGAGCTGGCTCGATTTCTTTTTCTGCCAGCGAGCCATACATGTTGAAAAGAAAAGCGAAATAACCAAAATACCAAAACTATACTCAAATAGGCAAAATAAAGCAAACGCATGGTGTAGACATTTGGCAACATACATAAAAATCAAGCTACAGACACATTCAAGATAAATTGCCAAAAAAACCGTTATATTAGTGGTTTCTTACCTTATGTCTAATGTATTTCTTATTTTTTAAAATCGTTTCAGCAATTACTTCTCAGTAAATTTCAATTCAAAAGTCACTAATTATCACACAATCAACTTTTTCCCCCTTCGCTTTCGTTATGTCAAATTGCGCGGTAATTTTAATTTCTGCCGACTCACTTTCATATTTTTTTGTTTCATTATGTTATTGGCTATGATAAAAACATACATTCAGAAACACTTGTCACATATGTCACTTTTTAGAAGTACGAAAGGAGTTTGTAGACAATTGGCAACCATATGCATTTAAGGGTTAAGTGGAATGTAGGAGTAGTATCTATTATTATACGAAGAACAGAAGAATAAATAGCTATGTAAAGGATATTGGAGTTCATTTCTCATCACTAAGGCAATTCGAACGATTGCATCGTACGCTTTTGCCGGATTTCATTCGATTCTAATACATTATATTATTGTTATAAAATCTGAGGGGTTTTAATAAAAAATCTATACGTAAAATATTGTTTTAAAGACTTAAATCTATTTTATGACAAGTTTTTATGAGAATCAAACTCATTTATTTAGATAAAAAAAGTACATTACTTGTAAAGATTTTTGCAATATTTCTCATTTTTGAGAGCGATTTCGATCGAACAAAGTATTCCTAATCGTGTTTTGATACGTTAAAAAAGCAAGAATATCTAACAAATTACAATAACATACTTTTATCAGATCAAATCGAAGAACATTTCCTAGTATAAAGTTCAGCCCAAGATGCGTCTCCTTCGAACTTACAAGCCTTAACTGAAATCTTGAAAGTGACACTGCTAGCCTGACTGTCTCGTCGTACTCTTATGGGTATGTTTGATGACATAATTTTATACAAGCGCAATGATTCATGTCTTGACCTTGTCCATAACTAAAGAACATTAAAATAATTAGTGCCAACGTTCTCTGAATGAACACCATATTGAGTTTTTCTAAACAAAGAACCAAGAAGTTAACGGAAATTTAAAAGGCAAAACATAACTAAAGTAATATAAAATTTAATGGTTACAATAATGATCTACCATTTATGGTAAAATAAGATTGTTTGCCCACAGTTAAGTACATGAAGTAGGGTATGATACGATAGTGGTGTTTAGGTGTTGGTAAGTATATTTTGTACACCAATGCAAGTTATCGTGTTCAGCAGGAAATTTAAAGCAAAATTTTGGAATTGTGATTGGCTTTAACACCGCTTTCCAAACGGGTTTGTGTCATGGCTTTTTTTTTCGAGATTTGGACTTCTTCCACTAATCATCAAGCAGATAAGGTTGACTTATTTCGAGTTTACTCAACGATCTCGATAGAGAACATTGCAAGGGATTAGCAAAAAAAAATGTGTAAGAATAACATTATTCTCACTTTTGATTACAGTTAAAATTCAGAATAAGATTTATTATATCCAGAAAGAAATCCTTGCTTAGATGGGCGATCAGATTGTCTTTTTATATAAACCTCCTGACACAATTAATCATGCAGAAACTCCTGACGCAGTTAAAAATGTAGAAAATCTTCATTATAATTGCTTCATGCGATCAACTGAATCGGCATAAAAATGATACTTGCTTCTCGCAGAAAGTGGTTCCATTTTTAGTTATATACTAGCTGGTATACTGGCACCATAAAATGACACGTTAGCAGAAAGCTCATGGACATCTCTTAACTTTGAAAGTAAATCAAATAATAGTGATTTGCAATGTAACCCTGGTTTATTTTACGAAGTTAATAAACTCCCAAGCGGTATTCCTAGTTACATTCAGTGCCCTCGGTCTCCTGTTTCCTAGTTTTTTCTCTTCTTTGAATATTTCATCGAAAAAGTTATAGTTAATATACTTAAATATAAACTTATCTACATAAACTGCAATTTATAAAATATCCCACAAATTATAACCACGTCATTTCGCAGGAGACACTTGCGTGCGAGATGCAAATCGTGTCGAGCGAGGTTTAGTCGACCTGCTGGCATTATTTATATAGCATCTCATAATCTACTTCACAGTTATTTGCGTTCATAAGTCAAGTATTTATATCACAATAATCAGTCAGCTAGAACAAGTGTAGTATTTGAATTTCAAATCACTTGGAACGTGGAAGGTTATTAAAAGTGTCCTATAAAACAAGTATCACTAAGTGTAAATGTCATGAAATCGATATTTCCTTTTAGTGATTGTTTTTTATTTAATAATATAATCCCTTCTATCATCTATCATTAACTGCGACAAAATATAAAATCGGTTTTCACAAAATCAATCAATCATATTGGCCCTCAACGGTTTACTTTTTCATTCAGTTCTAAACCTTAAACTTTTCTTAGTGGTTAGTCTATCCACCTGGAGAGAATCCTATTCTATATTTTATTTTCCTCTAGAACTTTTCCGATCCATTGGTCGTCGGGTCTTTAACAAATCGCGAGTAATGTACACCACTTTTTAACATTTGACGTGTGTTCATTCCTTTAAACATAGTTAGTTACTGCGTCTTTGGCTGTATTCTACCGTATCTATCACGGTGAGTGTTCTGAAGAACTCTTCAACCCAATCCCGCCCTCTCCTTTCCGATCCCGAACAACGCGTGCTGGACAAAGGTGCCACTCTTACACAGTGGACAGAATCTTCGCTAGAACTGAACGATTTAGTAGATCGTTTCTCTGTCGAACCAAACCTCTTACTGTACTGGGTTCTTCAAGCGGAGAGTGAAGAGGCACATAATAGGGCCGCCAACTTGAGGGCCGCTTTATAGTCTTACAGACTGGCACGGTGGCCCCCAATCGCTAGATGTCGCTGTGACTTTCCATCGAAAGGCGGCATCATTTTGGCAAGTCAAATATAAAAAAAAACATAGTTAGGAGGTAATTGAAACAAACAGTCGCTAAGACACTATTCATTTAATTGCACGTTTACCAACAGCCAAATTAATTACCAATAGTTACATTTTGCTCATTTTAGATGTAGTATGAATAAGGAGAAGCGTATGAGTAAGCAGAATAGGCGACGGGGGAGTATGCGCTGTATGCAGAGTACGCGACGGGCGCGGTATATGCAGCTGCAAAAGGAGCCGTGTACGCAGCAGCCACCGGAGAACTATAGCTCAGTACCAAAGGCTTCGCTGAGGCGAAAGCCAGGAGAGCGACGAAGATCAGCTGAAAGAAAAGCGTAAAATATTGAGTACCTATCAGTTTTTGCGTTACGGCGCTAGACAGGTGTTTATACTACCTATGTTTGACTCAAGTTTTTTGGATGATGTCGACGACCATCTAATGGAAAATGGATTAACTATCAATCGAATCAGTTTATCTGTGTATAAGTCTGGTTATTAGAGAGTTTCAATTGCATGAAGCGCTTGGGATTTTTAGAATTCTTTGAATTCGAATACAAAATTTTCCCGACGAATAGGTAATTATTATTTTTGAAAATAATTAGTATGCTAACTGATCATCTACGTCGCCCCAAGACGTATAATAAGGTGGAAAATTTGGTTGGTTCCGAGTAGGTTTCGGTGGCGGATGGATAACGCGTCGGCACGGCTCGCCGAAGACGCAGGTTCGAATCCTGCTCGAAACCAATTCTTTTTCCATATTTAAAATTTAGGTAATTATTGACATAACCGACCACAAATTCTTTAGCATCCCCTATGCTAAAGAATTTGTGGTCGGTTATGTCAATAATTACCTACTACATAATAGAAAAAAATATTCCCGGAAGGTGCATAGAAGAATATAGCCCGAGTCTGTTAAAAATCTGTGTTGCTCCATGTGCCAGGCTGACCCTGAATTAATATCCCGATGGTATGGATTTGTGTGCAACGTTATCGGGAATGAAATTTCTAATAACAGTAACTATTTTCCATGATAATTGTTTGCTATATCGACTATATTTACTCAAAATTAAAGATACAATTTATTAAAAGCTAATGTTCGGATTATGTTAATTATAAGTTATAAAAAGATATTGGCACATAATGTTCAATGATTTTTAAAGATAAAAAAAAAAGATACATAGGTAGTTAATTTATTTTAAAAACACAATTTGCTGGCCTACATTTACAGTATTAATCCCAGCGGGAAAAGCCTGGATAATATTTCCTTGAGAAAGAAAGAAAGAGGAGACATACTAGGTTTTATTTCCTATATCCCACCTAATCAAGCATTCATAAACTAGTTAGGTACCTACTCTGAAACAATTATACAGATTAAAGAAAAGACTTACGAATTTGAACATGTTGATTGTTTGGCTAAGTCCCACAAGAACTGACTAATAGTTTGACATTCTGGCTAATTTATAAGGATTCAATGATGACCTCTATTATGTTGGCATCAGTTCGGCTTCTGCGCACCTTGATGGGACGTGCTCGATGGGGATCCATACGCGACTTGAATACTTTGACTGCACTTGGATAGAATTACACACAGGGAGTTACAAATTGCTTTTAAATAGTGACTATTGTGGTTCATCTATGTCTAAAACAATTTTATGGCAATCTTGAAAAATGGTATATACCTAAGTACACAGCCTAAGATAATATGACAAAAAAGAAACTAGTATCTCATTGAAAACTGAGTAAAGCTTCTTTCGATTTTGTGAAAACGCAACGAGGCTCAACAAAGATCTTCAAATCCCGAGAATTACTTATCAGGTTTGTTCTTGCTGACTATTGAACGAGTTCATAGCGAGGAGAAGAAAATCTGCAAATAAAAACCTTGAACCTACCCTTCTGGTTAGTGCGTAAGAGTAAGTCAATCACTCTTCCAAAACGTTTTGACGGGTCTATGTATTCTTCCAAGGGCGTACCCGGGGCTGCCGACTGTAGGCAAATGATAGGGCAACGTGTGATTTTAGCTGATAGAAGTCCGGTGTAACATCCATGAGGATTCCCACACGTCAAAAAGAGGTCCACTTGTAGCAGTGTACTGCGATAGGTGGATTTGATTGATATTGATGTAAGTCGGCGTAATATTATCGTTACAGATTCGAGTAGACTCTAATATAGACAGACTATTACGGATACTGGAGACCTGTAGACTCGACATTTCTCTGTAAGGACTTTGAGTGTACTCAGAACTGCCACCCGCATTCTGATTGTTATTTTTTTCTGTTTAGTTCTGATTTATTTTTTCATGAAAATAGTCCTATAAAACATCTTTTATGGAAATATTCAATCAGGATCAATGAGTTTGTGTGAAAAAGACTAGGCTTGAACTTAATCTGGTTAACAGTAAAAACATTTGCTAATTACTACTAAAACTCCACTATCTTGAAACTTATAGGTATCGTAATAGATGTTTTGTAACCCACTCTGTTTGAATCAACGTTGAATGTTAATAAAATACATGAGTACTACGTTTTCATATTTCTTTGCTGTTATTAAATTTGGAATTAGCGAAACAAATTCAAAGAGTAAAAGTAGACATGCTGTATAATAAGCTAGCGTCATTGTGGTCTATCAATGCGTATGTAGGTACCGTCGCACGTCATACGCGTAGAACATTCTATGTACAGCGCGTGTAAGTAATCTGTGCGCATATCGAAGGAGCGCGACATTTGAGCGAGCAGTAGGCGACATACCTACCTACCTGTGTAGCGATCAAGGCCGCCATTATAACCAGCCCGTTTGAAATAACCTTGAACTTCATGTTACTATTATATATTTTAGTTGCGGCAGTGCATTTGTTTCAAGCAGGATTTAAGGACGCCTAATTTGAGCATTACAAAGATTCATTATTTCTTTCTCTCTTATAAATCCCTTATTCTCTTTAAAAAATGATGGTGCAAACTGCTGTCTCTGCTTTTACTCTCTAATTTTCCGAGTTTCACGTACTTCTAAAGTAATCTCAACTTACGTAAACCTTTAAATGTGTTTTTCTTCTCTTTTTCCAAGAAACGCGTAAAGACTTTATTAAGTACTATTCCTAACCTAGGTCTTACAGTCCTACGAAATTCTTTTTTTAAAGCTCCAAAAATTTTCTTTTATCGCCGTTTTATGATATGCAATTTTCTATCTTTTTTTTATTTGTGTTTGTTTTTGTAGTTTCTGTTTTATAATAACTAATAAGTAAATGCAAAGCTTGACGCAATCGGAAGATGGTACGTCACTTTATACTTTTTCTTGTTCCATTTGTTTAAAATCTTTTAAAAGTGCTCGAGGACTTCGTATACATATATCAAAATTACATAAATGCCCCAGCCAAAACTCAACAACGTTACTTTCAGATAATTTCGCACAACCTCATGCTTCTATTCCATCTGATAGTAACCCTTCTGGCACGCCTTTTCATCACCTTTTGAGTAATTTAAAAAATAATGTGAGTTTAGTTAAACGAATTCCTCGTGGTGCCAGGATCTCTGTCGCTACACTTTTGTCTCAATTTATAACGCAGTGTTTGGATAGTAATAGCATTGAAAATTGGCAAAATCTTTTGCTATTTCCTTATAAAGTATTACATGCTAAATTTAGTGACGAGACTATATCTCTCACACAAAAAATAAAAAATAATTGTTCTAACCCCACACTTCCGACTCAAAATTGCTGTTTTACTGGAAATTATAACAAAAAGATTTATGATGTTAACAAGCTTGTAGAAGCAAAAGTTAGCGACGGAGATTTAAAAGGAGCCGCACGTCTCCTGTTTTCAAGTGATGTACTGTCTCCAGATACAACAGATACCCTTACGTCTTTACAGACAAAACATCCCTCAGCTCCAGTCTCGGACTACGTTCTGGACCCGCCTACATCACCCGATGTGTGTTTACTTGCACAGGATAAGGACACAGTGAGTGCGATTAATGCTTTTAAAGTCGGATCAGCAGCTGGTCTTGACGGTCTTTCTCCACAACACCTAAAAGACCTAACCTCTCACTGTGTGGGTGATGCAGGTAAGCACCTCATCGGTTGTTTAACAAAATTAGTAAACCTCATGCTCTCTGGTAACATTAACCCTGAGATCGCTCCTGTTATCTATGGAGCTAATCTCATTGCTCTCACTAAAAAAGACGGAAAAGTCCGTCCTATTGCTGTTGGGTCCACTTTTAGGCGTTTAGCATCCAAAATTTCTGTCCGATACATCTTGTCAAAATTACAACAAAAATTTGAACCGACTCAATTAGGGTTTGGTACCAAAGGTGGGTGTGAGGCGGCGGTCCACGCCTTACGCACCTACCTTAATAAAGGTGAGTGTGAGGTTTTGCTGAAAATTGATGTCAAAAATGCTTTTAATTCGGTAAACCGTGACATCCTGCTGTCAGAAATTAGAAGCAATGTTCCTGAAATTTATAACTATTTACTTAACTGTTATCACGAACCTTCCAAATTAATGTATAAATGCAACGAACTTTCTTCTGAAGTCGGTTGCCAGCAGGGTGATCCCCTCGGACCAGCCATTTTCAGCCTAGCCATTAACCCCATCATTCAAAATTTAAAGTCAAAATTTAACGTCTGGTATTTAGATGACGGGACTCTTGGAGGTGATGCAGTTTCTGTTCTGTCAGATCTTATAGAAATTAAAAATAAATTTCATTTAATTGGTTTGGAATTAAATTTTAATAAGTGTGAATTATATATTCATAATAATCACATTAATTCGGAACTCGTTGAAAAATTCAATTCCCTATGTCCGAATATTAAAATTGTTAGCAGAGAGAATCTTTACCTCCTAGGGTCCCCTATATTTGAAGATGCTATTCCCGAGTTAATAGCACAAAAAATTTCAAAATTTGAATCCAATGTAGATCGGCTACATTCTATTAGTTCACATTACGCAATCACAATTCTGAAATTTTGTATGTTTGTTCCCAAATCTATTTATTTGCTTCGCTGTTGTCCTTTTTGGAAACATCAAAGTCATTTATTTTCTATTGATTCGTTAATCAAATCTTCTTTGGAATCAATTCTCAATATACAACTGAGCGAACAATCTTGGTCCCAGGCATCTCTTCCCATTAAATATAGTGGGCTAGGGATCCGCAAAATTTCTAGTGTGGCTTTGCCAGCCTTTTTGTCATCTGTACATGCCACGTCGAGTCTCGTAGGTAAAATTCTGACGAACTGTCTTACAGACTATGAGACGACTGGCCTTACAGATGCCAAGAATGCTTGGCTAATGGCTTGTCCGGGTCAAAATTTACCCACCCATCCAAATTTACAACGGAGCTGGGACGACGCTATGTCAAAATTAACCTTTGACTCCTTTTTAAATGCTAGTCTAGGCCCGGATCGGGCCAGATTATTAGCGCTCAGTAGAAAGGAATCCGGTGATTGGTTGAAAGCTTTCCCTATAGCCAACACCGGAACTTTTTTGGAACCGGACATCCTAAGAATTTCAGTTGGTTTGAGACTTGGCGTCACGCTTTGCGCTCCACATCGATGCCCCTGCGGTTTTAACGTTGACACTTTGGGGCATCATGGTCTTTCATGTTTAAAGAGCGCAGGCCGCTTCTCACGCCACGCTGCGCTGAATGACATCATCCGCCGTGCTCTTGCCACCGCCAATGTGCCTGCGCTCTTAGAGCCAAACGGCGTTTTCAGGGACGATGGCAAGAGACCGGATGGTATAACTTTGATACCGTGGGAGATGGGTCGGGTCCTGGTGTGGGATGCAACTTGTGTTGACACTCTAGCCCCGTCCCATCTTCCTAAAACAAAATTAAAAGCCAGTGCCGCAGCGGAAGCGGCTGAAAATATTAAAATTAATAAATATAAGGGTCTCGACTCATCGTATCGTTTTTGTCCAGTCGGTGTCGAAACCCTAGGTCCATGGGGTCCCAATGCGCAAAAATTTTTCAAGAATTTGAAAAAGCGCCTTGTGGAGTCAACTGGTGACCCAAGGGCTGGCAGTTTTCTCGCTCAACGAATAGGTATTGCTATTCAAAGGGGGAATGCTGCTAGTCTTTTGGGCACAATGCCACGGGGGCCTTATTTAGGTTTAGTTTAGATAGTAATAGTGTAAATATAGATATGTAATATTAATGTTTCTCTGTAATTTTTAACAATAAATGTTTAAATGTATTTTCTATCTTTGGATAAGCTATTACCAAGTAACTTATTTTCTTTTTGTTCTCCTTCTAATATCTTTTGTGGAGAGTGGTTACAAATTAGTATCACCTGTTAAGTTTTTAATCTCGGCAAACATAATCAAAGACTGGTTCTTGTTACTAAGTGATTAAATCGTCAAATTATTATACAAGTTTCTTGTTTATATTCAAGTTTGTGAACGATTTATGAAATACAAACAAATTAATTTAATGGATCTGGATCCATCAAATTATTTTAATGTCGTATTTTAATTATTTGTGGATAAAAAACCGCCAGTCATGGTGCCTACAGATGGGAACAACATGAAATAGTCTATATTGGAGACGGAGACTCAACCAAACTGACAAGATTTTACATACCTACGCCTTTATCTCCGCAGAGGTAGGCAGAGGCATATATGATAATATACTCCCACATTTCACCTTATAGTTTTATCACACGTATTAGTATAGGATAGGACAGGCACCCTCAGTTGAATTTTCAAGCCTATGATGTCTTTAACTTGTCTTAACGATTGTCATTTTACTGACAACCGGGTTTCTCTACGCAATGAATCGTTTTGCGTAATTGTTTCCTTAGTTGCTTCTTACGACACCCTCGACCTTCCAACGACCATTGGGGTGGCGACACGTACTCAGGTACTCTTGAACAGCACACACACCCAAGACAAGATTTTACTCATTCAAAAAGCGTTCTACGTGTACATTAATCGCCTGCGCTACGCCCAAGTGTATATCCATAGTAGAAATGTATATCTGTGTATGTACACGAGCCGTAGTGCAACTGGCGCAACACAGACAAAACATCGTTTCCCCAATAAAACAAATCTCTAAAAAAACATTGCCCTCCTTTCTTCGGCAGTTCGGGTAAAAATGAAAGAAAAGAACTGTGTAAGAATTTTATTATAGTTTTCACTTCAAAACCTTCTTTCATTTTTCCTTGTGCATTAAAATTTGGCCTTTGTAATCAATTCATTCTTCCTAATGTTTTTTTACCTTTTATCTCCAATTTTACCGAAGTTGCTCTGAATTATTGTAAGCAAACACATACATATGGTCACGCCTTTATCCCCGAAGGAGTAGGCAGATGCATATTATATGCACACATTTCACCTTGTTAGAATTTTTCCCACGTGGTGGTGAGCCGTATTGCCGTGTTGTGATGAACAGGCGCAGGTTATGACTGCCTGATGTTGAAATTGTTTAAGCCGCTTAAATAGGCCTTTAAATTGGCTAAACGACTGCCATTTTACCGGTAACCGGGACCAACAGCTTAACGTGCCTTCCGAAGCACGAAAACGCTCTAATAAATGCCACAAAGTGGTCACATGGATGGTCACCCTTCCAAGGACTGGCCATGGTGAAAGTTGCTTACTGCAGTGATCGTTTACTGAACACTGAGTCCGCGGGGCCACGAGCGCGTCGTCTTGTTATTTATTTATTTGGGTGTCTTCCCATTTCGCCCAAGTCATCCTCCTGACCATGTAGGTATAGTTATTATAGATGACATTTCTTTTTGCATTTGTGTGACACCATTTGCAGCACTTTTCTACTCGCTGCCGAAGATGCCACTGATTGCAAAGAAATTTTTCTAAAGAGTACGTACACTTTAGATGTTAATACATTGTGCCTTTGACTTGGCAGCATATAGGTAAGTAAAGCTAACGTACGTTCAATAAGTATGTTTATGACTCACGATCAACACATGGTATACCGTCACAGTCCGGTTTTAGGAAGGGGTGCAGTACGGCTATGGCCTTATGTGATGTGGTTGGAAACATCTTGGAAGCTAGGGATCGCGGAGAGGGAACAGCTCTGGTCCTATTGGACTATTCCCGCGCTTTTGATTCCCTGGATATTTCACTATTATTATCCAAGTTGACTTACTATGGGTTTACATCGAATACTGTCAGGTGGTTTGATAGTTACCTTACAAATCGATCACAATATGTTGAAATACAAAGTGAGGATGGAACAGTGATGTCATAAACCCCCCTAAGGGTGACTAGAGGGGTGCCGCAGGGATCCATCTTAGGTCCACTTTTGTTTATCTTATATACAGCAGACATCACAGGTTCCTTTCAACACAGTCAGTTCCATATGTATGCAGACGATACGCAATTATATCTGTCTTTTAAGCCTGATGACACACTTACAGCTGTGTCCAAAATAAATGAGGACCTGGAAAGAATTGTTCAATGGTCAAAGGAACACTCACTCATTTTAAATCCTATAAAGTCAAAATTTTTGGTATTAGGCAGTAAGAAGCAGATTCAGACTATCTTGCAACATGACCCAGTGATAGTCATGAGTGGTCAGAGAGTGGTGAGGGTTGAAGAGGCCACCAACCTGGGTCTTGTGATGGACCCTCAGCTACAATTTGAAGGACATGTAAGTAAAATTGTCAAAAATTGTTTCTATAGATTAAAACTTCTTTATAACATTCGGGACTATTTAGGGACAGCACTTAGAAAGCAACTGGTGGACAGTCTCATACTATCTAGATTTAATTACTGCGATATAGTATATGGTCCATGCTTGTTGGCTAAGACTAAGAATCTTGTACAACGCATACAAAATGCTTGTGCTCGGTACTGTTTTCAGATACCAAGACGGCAACATGTAACACCTTATATTAATAGTAATAATATATTGAAGATGGAGGCCAGAAGAAGATTACATTTAGCCACTATGCTCTTTGACTTATTAAAATGTAAAAAGCCTGACTACCTGTATAAAAAAATTTGTTTTAGGAGAAGTCACTATCCTTACTCTATGAGGTCCACAACTTATACTATATCAGTGCCCAGGCATAGGACTACAGCTTTCCGTGGGAGTCTGAAGTACGCAGCGATGCGAGTCTGGAATGATCTGCCTCCACCTATTAGGGACCTGAAATCCAGATACACATTTAAAGTAAAGTACAAAGGATTGCTATTGATATATCAAAAGATTTTGTGATAGTTTTTGCGTTTTGGTTAGGGTGGTTTTTGTATAACCATCAGTTGTCTGGATCCCACAATGCAGGCTTGATTTGGCAGTACTTGGTGTTCTGGGGGTTACTGGAAATAGTAAGAGATAATATTCACACAGGGCTGTCTGGTCCTGGGGTGTGCGGGGAATGGCCTGCTTGTGCTGTGGTTGTTGCGCCACGGGTATTATCCCTTAAATACTTTTAAATAAATACTTGTCATGCATGAAAGCACCTAGCCTCAGGGAACGGGCATTCCTGGATTACACAAATTTTTGCCTCCGGTGGGAATCTACCTCATAACCTCATTGTCCACAGTCACACAGTTCAATCTCTGGATCAATGAGGCAGTCAAGGGAGGCATATATGGGTTGTTTATGTTTATTTATATATAATATTATGATAATATGTGTAGTGTAAATCATTGGTATACCTTAAGGATTGTCCCCACAGCCAGATCATTTCGGAATCGCCTCTCTGTGATGTTTAGGGCATCTCATGGCTGTTCATTGTCAACAGTATTAGAGGTGATACTGGTCCTCTGGTGGAGCTACACTTGTGACCCTGCAATGGAAGGAGTGAGTTAGCAATATTCCAAATAGTGATAGAAGTCAAAATCATGGCATGATGAAATCGTGCACGATACTTTGTAAGGATTTTTTTTTTCCCTACTTACCCCTTGGCGTTTAAAGTATTCTCCTTCTCTTTTAGGTATAAGTTTCTAGTTTATAATTGAGTGGGTATGTTTCACTGTATTGATTAATGGAACGATATTGCCGGAAGGCGTCAGGTGGCACGTAAGGTTGGCACTGAAAATCAGTACTGGGATGGCTCATACCCATCTCAGTTTATGCTGAGTGTCCATCCCTACTTGCGGGCACAGCGTACATATTAAATATTAATTAATTAATTAAGTTTTGTAAAATGTATGTACACTATAAAGAAAAATAAGCACGTGTAGCCACGTATTAATGACACGTAACCAACATCGTGTAGTTGTCATTGTCAATGTCATATTAATGACGTTGAGTTGACGCGTGCGCATGTGTCATGCTCGGACGGCGGACATAAAATCATCGTTTTTTTTTTTTTCTTTTTTAGTGCCACGAATAATTTAACTTAACCGCTGCCTGAGCAGATTATAGTTGATGTTATTTATAAATTATTGTTAAGTACTGATTACCTATGATGTTTTATAAATTGTATGTGCGTTGTGGTCCGCAATAAATACTTTCTTTCTTTCTTTCTTTCTTTCTTTCAATACCAGAAATTATAATGCCTTAACTCAAAATATCGTAGCCCAAAATACCCGAAATCAAAATATCAATATTCAAAAGGCAAATATTTATAATACAAATAATTTAAAATGCCTTACGGTCGAATAACCGAAACCCAAAAAATAAATTTATCAAATACCTTATCCTAAAATGTTCAAACACAAAATACCTTTTTTTAACATGATTTAAATCCTACATGGATGCTATATATATCTGTGAATAGTTAACACCTCGACTCAGAGTATCCCGACTCGGATAGGTTAGGTTAGAAGACTGTGACGATGTGAAGACGTGGTTATTTTTTTTTTTGATTTTTCGTTAGCCCACTGTAGTACTTTTGTAACTCTGAATCAAAGTGTTTTAACATGAGGTAAATCCTACATGGATACTATGCCGGACTCCTACCGACTCAAAACCACACGTATCCTACATAACAGCCTACAGTTGGGAGCCCCGGGCAAGCCGTTAGTGAGTCCACGTCATTACATATAAATAATCTGGCCGACCCTCAAAATTCCGAACGCTCATTTCGCCGATGATAAATTCAACGAATGGTTGTATGGTCGACTGTTAAAACTCCGAATGGTCATTTCGCCGATGATCAGTTTTACGAATGATTGTATGAAATTGATGTTGGTGTTGGATGGTTATAAAAAAAAAATTTTAACACCCCGACTCAGAGTACCCCGATACAATCATTCGTAAAACTGATCATCGGCGAAATGACCATTCGGAGTTTTAACAGTCGACCATACAACCATTCGTTGAATTTATCATCGGCGAAATGAGCGTTCGGAATTTTGAAGATCGGCCAGATTATTTATATGTAATGACTTCCACCCCCCTCAGGTGGATACCCAAGGACCAACAGATCTACAAAACGTGTGAGTGACAGTGACACATTGTATTCTATTTTCGGTATTTTAAATAAAGGATATTTAAAAAATTTTATTTTGAAGTCTGATATAATAATGATTTGTATTTTAAATTAAGACATTTTACGGTAAGGTGTACTGAAATAAGGTATTTTGAATGTTAAGATATTTCGAATTCGGGTATTTTGGTCTAATGCATTTTAAGTAAAGGCATTTTGATTTCTGGTATTTTAATATATAACCTCAACACATACATACATCGCTTGTTGGCGAATTGATAGAATATTTTTCAAAAATTGCTTGCAGATCCTGTTTATGAATGAAACGAAATGGATTACATTATTCACCAAGTATAGAACTAAAGAACGCAGATAGTAAATATTAATTATTGCCGGACCAGACCCTTTTTTTTTTTTTTTAAGTGAGGGTAAATCCTCAGAGGATGTTATGCCGGACTCTTACTGACTAAAAAACCTCACGCAACGCCCAACAGTCTGTGGTTGGGAGCCCCGGGTAAGCCCTCGGAAGGATGACCCGGGACTGGACCAGACGCCCTAACCATTAGATTTGACCCTTTTTAGTCCATATTCTTAACTATGTTTCTTAACTATCTATGAAACAAGAATTTTTATTCGCTTTTTCTTAACTGGTTAAGGAATAAGAATATTTTATCCATTTTCCTAACTGGTAAAGAAAACCAGTTAGGAAAATGGATAAAATATTCTTATTCCTTAACCAGTTAGGAAAGTAGACCAAAAAATCTTATTTCCTAACCAATTATGATAGAGTAAATAAAAGTCCATATTCATAGATATTAAATTGTAAATTATTTTTTCATGTAAATGTATACAAAAACATTTTCAGTGAAAAGAACAAAAAATTGAAAAAAAAAAAAGAATTTCCTAAAAACTATAAGGAGCAATAATCTCTAGACAATGCCCAACAGTTATAATATTCGCATTCATGTCCTCAATTGCAGAGTTAATTTCCAAGTCAATTGTATCATAGTTTTTAGATTTAATCTTATTTCTATAGAAATGAACCTTTGTTTCTTTAACTAAAAGTTCTAACACTTGTGCCAGAGACGGATTTTTACGTCCTAAACATTTATTTATTCTAGCATGCCACCCTTCAAGATCATTGGTGGTTCTTATCACTTCTTGATAGCAACACCACTTTTTAATAAATGTAATATCACTTAACCAGTAAGAATTAAAGTACGAGTTAAATTTACGTACTTGTTCGCAGTTAGGTGATCGTCTCATTATATATTTATAACCTGACATTATGAATTTCAAGGGTAAACGCGCCAAGCCAGCACATTTAGCAACATGTCGTCTTTGGACTCTGGATTTCATTCCTAATGCCCTTGCCTTTTTAAATAAACTATTACAAAAGTGATAATAACATCCTTTGATCACGGTCTTCGGAAAAAAAATATGAATTGCATTCATAGCTGACTTCTCATAGTCCATGGTAATTTTTTTCGGATACCAGGTAGGTAATCGACTTTTAATTAATTGCATTAATATCGCATACGTCTTCTCGTTTTTATTATGTGTTCAAAGTCATCAGATATATTTTTTATGTCAGCGTTGCAAAACACGAGAATTCTCGTGCCCTCATCCATATCATCATAGTCTGCTAACAGAAATGATTCGAATTTTTGTGGTATTATTACTTCAGTTGGCAATTTAAAATTCAGCGTCGTTACACCTAAGCTAGTGTTCCTCGCGTTGTACAGCCCACTTTTCATGTTATTAAATTTCGGTAGGTCAGTAACTAAATGCACACCATCATCCTGAAGCTGACAAATCATATATTCAAACTGTTTTTGTATGGGATTTATGTTAGTACAGTCTTTTGTTTTTAGTTCATTATATTTTATCATGATATTATTTTTTGACGAATTTGGTACACAGCTGGCATTATGCGAATTTTCCTTAATAAAAATATTTTCACTGTTAGTTGTGATATTGCCTTTACATCCCTTAAAATTATAACACTGCCAATATTTATTTCCGTTACTAAACTTTTTTGAATTGTGGTACTGACGACCTCCGTAAAGTAATTTAATCCCTCCACGTTTTGTTGGTATGAAATCAAAATGTTTTTCTTCACTTATTTCCATGTTGGGAATATTGTATCTTCTGCTAATTACAAATTATTGCACAAAATCAACCCAACTTTACTGAAATGAGTTCTGCTAATTACAAATTATTGCAGAAAATCAACCCAACTTTACTGAAATGAAATGAAGTTGAACACAAATGACTTTAGTATGACATTTAAATATGATAAATGGCCAGTACGTACTTTCTATAATAGTTTTGCAATACAATATAATTACGGACTTTTTGTTTACTCCATCATAATTGGTTAGGAAATAAGAATATTTTATCCCTTTTCCTAACTGGTTTTCTTAACCAGTTAGGAAAGTAGACCAAAAAATCTTATTTCCTAACCAATTATGATGGAGTAAACAAAAAGTCCGTAATTATATTGTATTGCAAAACTATTATAGAAAGTACGTACTGGCCATTTATCATATTTAAATGTCATACTAAAGTCATTTGTGTTCAACTTCATTTCATTTCAGTAAAGTTGGGTTGATTTTGTGCAATAATTTGTAATTAGCAGAAGTCATTTCAGTAAAGTTGGGTTGATTTTGTGCAATAATTTGTAATTAGCAGAAGATACAATATTCCCAACATGGAAATAAGTGAAGAAAAACATTTTGATTTCATACCAACAAAACGTGGAGGGATTAAATTACTTTACGGAGGTCGTCAGTACCACAATTCAAAAAAGTTTAGTAACGGAAATAAATATTGGCAGTGTTATAATTTTAAGGGATGTAAAGGCAATATCACAACTAACAGTGAAAATATTTTTATTAAGGAAAATTCGCATAATGCCAGCTGTGTACCAAATTCGTCAAAAAATAATATCATGATAAAATATAATGAACTAAAAACAAAAGACTGTACTAACACAAATCCCATACAAAAACAGTTTGAATATATGATTTGTCAGCTTCAGGATGATGGTGTGCATTTAGTTACTGACCTACCGAAATTTAATAACATGAAAAGTGGGCTGTACAACGCGAGGAACACTAGCTTAGGTGTAACGAAGCTGAATTTTAAATTGCCAACTGAAGTAATAATACCACAAAAATTCGAATCATTTCTGTTAGCAGACTATGATGATATGGATGAGGGCACGAGAATTCTCGTGTTTTGCAACGCTGACATAAAAAATATATCTGATGACTTTGAACACATAATAAAAACGAGAAGACGTATGCGATATTAATGCAATTAATTAAAAGTCGATTACCTACCTGGTATCCGAAAAAAATTACCATGGACTATGAGAAGTCAGCTATGAATGCAATTCATATTTTTTTTCCGAAGACCGTGATCAAAGGATGTTATTATCACTTTTGTAATAGTTTATTTAAAAAGGCAAGGGCATTAGGAATGAAATCCAGAGTCCAAAGACGACATGTTGCTAAATGTGCTGGCTTGGCGCGTTTACCCTTGAAATTCATAATGTCAGGTTATAAATATATAATGAGACGATCACCTAACTGCGAACAAGTACGTAAATTTAACTCGTACTTTAATTCTTACTGGTTAAGTGATATTACATTTATTAAAAAGTGGTGTTGCTATCAAGAAGTGATAAGAACCACCAATGATCTTGAAGGGTGGCATGCTAGAATAAATAAATGTTTAGGACGTAAAAATCCGTCTCTGGCACAAGTGTTAGAACTTTTAGTTAAAGAAACAAAGGTTCATTTCTATAGAAATAAGATTAAATCTAAAAACTATGATACAATTGACTTGGAAATTAACTCTGCAATTGAGGACATGAATGCGAATATTATAACTGTTGGGCATTGTCTAGAGATTATTGCTCCTTATAGTTTTTAGGAAATTCTTTTTTTTTTTTCAATTTTTTGTTCTTTTCACTGAAAATGTTTTTGTATACATTTACATGAAAAAATAATTTACAATTTAATATCTATGAATATGGACTTTTATTTACTCTATCATAATTGGTTAGGAAATAAGATTTTTTGGTCTACTTTCCTAACTGGTTAAGGAATAAGAATATTTTATCCATTTTCCTAACTGGTTTTCTTTACCAGTTAGGAAAATGGATAAAATATTCTTATTCCTTAACCAGTTAAGAAAAAGCGAATAAAAATTCTTGTTTCATAGATAGTTAAGAAACATAGTTAAGAATATGGACTAAAGGGATTTGACCACCGAGAATGCTCTCGACCGTCAAATTCTTTCAACTCATTACGTATTGGGGCGACGTAGGCACTAGACGTAGGTAGATGGTGTCTACGTCGCCCCAAGACACTGCTCTCGACCGTCGAATTCTTTCACCTCATTACGACTTGGGGCGACGTAGGCACCATGCGTAGGGAGATGGTGCCTACGTCGCCCCAAGACGTTATGTGGTGAAAGAATTTGACGGTCGAGAGTAGTGTCTCGGTAGTCTAATAGTTAGGGCATCTGGTCCGGCAAACCAGAAGACACAGAATAATATATTTCGGGTCTTTTTTGCGTAAACATTTAACTGTTCTCACCTCTCGACGTTTCGGCTATATTGCAACAGCCGTGGTCACGAGTAGACTGGGGAATGCAGCGGGCGCCGCGCCGTCGAGAGGTGAGAACAGTTAAATGTTTACGCGAAAAAGACCCGAAATATATTATTATGTGCAGAAGACACAGGTTCGAATCCTGCTCGAGACCAAATTTTTTTCACAATTAAATTTGCAAAAGAAACTATCCTAAATCCTAAATAAATAATATACACATTCAGAGCTTTTAATTTTTTACGCGCTATAAATATAGTGAAACATAACAGATTCGCTCGCACTATTAAATGCTGACATCCGTTTAACATTTAAAATCTGGTAATAGTTTTATTTGTACTAAAGAAACTAGTTCAGTTTGCTTTCAAGTTTTATTGCTCAGGTTCAAGGCAGTAAAATGCCGTCCGTCACCTGGGATAACATCTAAGCAACAAAAGAGGCAGCCTACCAGTAGGGCGGCATGCCTGACACGCCAAAGCCTACTTTTACCGTAACTGCTTATAGTCTATAAAAAAAAATGACGTCTTTTGATATCCTTCCGAGGGCTTACCCAGGGCTGCCAACCGTAGGCTGTTAGGAAGGATACGTGTGGTTTTTAGTCAATAGCAGTCCGGCATAGCATTCACGTATGATTTTTTTTCAGGTTAAAAAAAAAGTAGTTTCATAGAATAGAATAAAACATAACTTCTTCTATGGAAAGTATTACAATCACTGATCTGTATTATTAATTACAATATTGAGAAAATTGTCTATTCTTATTGTATGTCTTATTTTCTAATTAAATCTCCTTGTTGTACATTTCTTCCTGGCTGATTTTGAAAAAAAAAAAAGATGTGTGGCACTCGGGGACTGCCGCGGTAAAGCTATTACATAGCATTTTTTACCAACTATGCTAGTATAATTATTTCTATATAAGAATACTAGCTGATGCCCGCAGCTTTGCCCGCGTAAAATTTGTTACCGCGGGAAGTTATTCCCGGGATAAAAGGTAGCCTATTTATATTATTTTATTTAATTTTTATGCACACAAATAACAACAATAAAAAAAATAACATTAAAAGAAAAGAAGAGTAGGTACAACGATACTGCTTATTTCTAAAATGGAAATTTCTTCCAGCAGTCCGACGAGAGGAAAGCGTGAAGAATTATTCCAGACCTTGAGTTACCTATGTGTTATTCCAGACTATAATGTATCTCTGTACCAAATTTCAGCCCGATCCGTTCAGCGGTTTGAGCGTGAAAGAGTAACAAACATCCACACTCACTAACTTTCGCATTTATAATATTAATAAGATTTTAAGGCCTATGTTCAACAAAGTAAAGTACCAAGTACCTACTTGACTGTGGACATTTGGGCTTTTGGACTTTTGGACTTTTGGACTTTTGGACTTTTGAAGAACCAAAAGTCCTCAAAGACCGAAAAGTCCCAAAAGTCCCAAAAGTCCCAAAAGTCCCAAAAGTCCCAAAAGTCCCAATAGTCCCAAAAGTCCCAAAAGTCCCAAAAGTCCCAAAAGTCCCAAAAGTCCAAAAGTCCAAAAGTCCAAAAGTCCAAAAGTCCAAAAGTCCAAAAAACCAAAGTCCAAAAGTCCAAAAGCCCAAAAGGCCAAAAGTCCAAAAGTACAAAAGTCCAAAAGTCCTAAAGTCCAAAAGGCCAAAAGTCCAAAAGGCCAAAAGTCCGAAAGTCCCAAAGGCCAAAGTCCAAAAGGCCAAAATTCGACTCCACCTAATCTCACCCCACCCCACCTCACACCAATTCACCTCACCACACCCCACTTCACTTCACCCCACCCTACACACCTCAGCCCACCCCACTTCACCCTACTTCACTTCATATACATAGGTACACGTTATGCAAACGCTCACGTGTACACGTTGGTATATGAAGTGCGAGATACACGAACGTGGCCGAGCGTGGCCGAAGGTAGCCGAGAGTGTGATTTATTTTCGTGACACAATTTCTGGATTCGGTCTCCACGCAAGGCCCGCGATAGAAGCTATGCAATAGCTTAATAGGTATTTTGTTTTAGAACTTTTTAAGAAGAACAATTATTTTGTAATAAATTATTTTTATGTAACTTCAACCATTTACGCAGAGGCGCAACGGATACTCTTATAACGATTAAATGTTTTCCGTTTTCGAAACATTCCTCATTGCTGCACCGCTCCTATTAATCTTAGCATTATGTTATGTAGCCTATAGCCACTATCAATAAATGTTCCTACTTACTATCGAACAGTTTTTGAAACCCTACCAGTAGTTTCAGTAAGGCTTGCCTTGGTATGATGTGATCATGGTCCCTTTGCAGCGTGTGTCCAATCCAGCGCAGCAGCTACACTTGCGACGTTTGATCTGTTGGTGGATAGGGTCTCACTGCAGCGTTCCAATAGTCTTACGTTCGTGATGTTCTCGGGCCCGTATGTACCGAGGATCCATTGGAGGCAGCGTTTGACGAAGACTTATAGCTGGTGCGAAATGTCTTTAGTGACCTTCCATGTCTCGCATCCGTATAGCAGTTAGCAGTACAGTTTTAACGTTTACTTTGTTTTGAGTTTCACTCTTCGCGTCCATTTTCGCAACTGCCTACGGGGCGCAGCTGTGTAAAGGTTGTTCTGGCCTTGGCGAGACTCGAAATGATGTAGGGTACTCTTCTATCCCATCAGTTTCTGACACGACACTCCCGAGGTACGTGAATTAGTGCCTCCACCACATCTCTTGCGTCTGTCGATTTTAATTTCAGTCCAGCCATTCGCTGCCTCATCCTGCTCGTTGTCCTGCAGACATGCATGACGGCGTGTGTGTGCCTCAGCAGGCACAGGACATGGGCATCATTTAAATCCTCCAGGATATCAGTATAGGCCCCATTCTATGCCGCGCCGATTGTTCTTTGCGGCATTCAGCATTTTATCATCTATTTTCTATGGATGGTTGTTAACTATCCTGTTATCTTCATAACGATCCTCTAAGGTAGGTACAGTATGTATTTTCAAAAGAGTTTGTGTACTCTATTTTTAATTTCTTTTTCAGAATATTGATGACATTTGATTGATGTCATTTTATACACGTTACGTCTACTACATTGATACATGTAATAAAATTCTAACACGCCGGTGTTTGTATGTAAATTGTTTATACCGAGGAAAATTCTATACTGAGGAATAGCTTTAACCAGCTCTATTTTGATAAAGCAAACAGGGCAGATTCACACGCTACTTGATGAGTATGATTAATAAATACCTCTAATTTCATAGACCTTGTGTGCGTAAACAAAGTTGCGAGGGTCAGCTAGTTAAAAGATAAAACAATAGGTTTCTTCTTATCTACTTAAAAACTATTTTTACAAAATTTATGGTAATAATAGACATTCTTTGAAATATGCATGTATGGTATTGTTGTGACTTTTATGACACGTTTAAAGTACATAGGTATGGGATAGATGGCGCTCGCGGCTACGTCAGCGTGAAATTTTCTTCCCGCTTCCCATGGGAACGTACTCCCGGGTTTGGTTATCTTTATAGCAGTATTATATATAAATTAACAAAACAAAAAATAATACTGCATTGGTGATAATAATAATAAAATGTATGTGTATAGATTACTCACTCATTTTCTTTCACTATATTTCGTGACTTTCTTCATTAATAAATGCACTTTGTTTATTCATATTTAAAACACTTTTTACACAAATTATACGAGTACAGGTCACTGTTGTACATAGATGATGAATACCTATACACCTATAGTCGAATTTTTATTTAGACAAAGTAAATTGACAGCAACTAATGTAATTGACAGCATCGAAATTGTCATTTCACATTAAGAACTCTAAATTCGACCAACACTCTTAATTCAACTTTGGTCGAGTGGTTAAGACGTGGATCGGTACGCAGAAGGCGCAAGATCGATTCTGGGTATGTACAAGCATCAATTTTTGGATTATTTGACATAACATTATAACGACTGCAGAGTTCAGAATTGACGTAAACAAAAAATTTATGAAGTGCGAGACGAGATACACGAACGTGGCCGAAGGTAGCCGAGAGTGTGATTCGTTTTCGTGACACAATTTCTGGATTCGGTCTCCACGCAAGGCCCGCGATAGAAGCTATGCAATAGCTTAAAAATGTTTACCTTCGTATTATGTTTTATGATAATTCAACTCATCAGTGCGCGCGGCGCTATGTGTGCGTGCGCTAGTAATTATACAGCTTTAATTTGTGTGGCAGTGATGCGGCCGTCTTCACAGAGTACATTTTTATATTATGAGGTAGAGACGTAACTCTACTTATTGACGACACCAGCGGTGCCAAGCAATCTTTGCAGGAAACGCTCTGCGTGGCCGCGAAATAAACATCATATTTATACAAAAAGCATACTGCGCCATCTACCACGTTTGCAGGCAACTCTTACGTTATAATGAAACGAAATCAAATATCATGACAAGTCTCAATGTAACTGCAACGTTCAGATCCTGTGTAACTTGGTCACATTAGAATTCGGTACATAGTGTTCTTAAGTGATAATACCATGGGTACAGTCGTTAAAGAAAATGTCTAATTCTTCACAGAGAAAATGTTTAAGAAGTCAGGTAAATATTTTTTATGTGTCAATTCGATGGAATTAATATTTGTTATCACTACATATAATAAAACAAAGTCCCCGCCGCGTCTGTCTGTTCATGATAAACTTAAAAACTACTGCATGGATTTTCATGCTGAGATCACCAATGATTCTTGAGAAAGGTTAACGTATATAATTTGTTGAGTTTTTGTATACATTGACTAAGATATAATGATATTGGTTGGAGATGTCGGAAAAAAATAAGGTGTCTGGGAGCTTTTAACGAAAATGCTGCCTAAACCCTTCGAGGCATAACAAGACAGTGTATGGTAGAATTGTGTAACTTATAAAGGCCTACAGAAAAGTCATAAATGATAGAGCTCCAAATTCTAATGCAAAAAAAAATAGAAATGCAGAGATAAAAACATTGCTTATACTGCAAATATGACAAAAATTTAACTGTAGTCATACCTACAGTTAATTTTTTTTTTAACCTACAGTTAAATGAAAAATACCATATCTATACATCTAAAAAAAACTGTTGAGGGTCGAGAGTCTGTACATGGAAGATAATTTGAAAATTTAAATTGTAGGGCGTTCTCTAATCGATACTGCAGCTGAGTCTGTCTGTATCCTGATTATGAATTGATTTAAATGAAACTTGTTATAATCTGAGCTTATGATCCGAGGAAGGTTCTAGGATACTTTTGTTACCGATATATTGCGCGGTTCCTTTGGGAAAGGGCAGGGCAGTTTCACACGCTTTTCGCACACCTTATGTGTCAGCTAGTTTGTTATAAGATTAATGACATACTTCAGCCATATGGCTTAAAAGTTCTTCGGCTACCACCGTATCATCCTGAACTAAACCCAATAGAAAATGTATGGGGAATTTAAACAAATTATAATGCTTCGCATAAAATCGAACAAAATGTGATGGAAATTATGAAATTAATAAACGAACGTTTAAGTCAAATTGATGAAGAGATGTGGCGTTATACTTGTCGACACGCCAAAGAAGCAGAATACTATCGACATTTTGATTGAATTCATAATTAACCTTGGAGAGAGCAGCGAATCCTAAAATTCCTCATTTTTATTCTTCAAACAGCGATACATATTAATGTGTATATGTATAACATACATTTCACGCATTGAGTTTTTATTTTAGTCAATCAAGTGTTTTTGTATTTTGTACTTCACTGTACCTCATGTCACGCATACGAAGTCATTGTGTTTAGACAAGGCTTACCCACACATAGTGCCGCGCGCACAGATGAGTTGAACTTACTTATACAAATTTAATAAGTTTATAGAAGAAAACCGATAAATTTTTAATTATTACAATTAAAAATTCTACACATGAAGAGACTGTGAAATGCGACACCACCAGTTGATTGAGATTTAAGCAAATCTTTTGACGGACAATTGATGAAAGATAAAGATTGAAGACTGAATAAAAAATTGGGTTAGCTTTTGTACGATAAAATGATAATTAACGCCATATATATTTGCCTTCCGAAATACATGTAAAGTTCAAAGGCAAATGTAGAGTAACTATGTAACATTACATTTTATGACTGAGCTTAATACTTTGTATGTCACCTGAGTAATGTTTTATTCATCGCGTATCGTCTTAAAAATTACTTCATACCTACCTTCAGTTCTTATCATTAACACTTCTGAGATCCAACATGTCAATATCCTGCATGAATTCTTTTCAAAATTGCGAGAATTATGTGAAAATCATTAAACATAATTTACGTAGTGTATAATTATAATATTTATCTCTTACGCAAAATACATATTGGGTGTAACAAAACTGACTCTCCAAATGTCGTCACGTGACGTAGTATCATTCCAGAAACATCACAAAAATGATAAAAAAAATCACATGAATACATTAACAGTAAATTCGTTTTAAAGGTCCCATAAATTTTCATTATCATTCTTTCAGACGGAAGCTCCGTGTTTGTTTTGCCACGGTGACCATATTACCTCGAATTGCCAAGGTAAAAAACGAATTCTTAATGTGCAAAAAAAATAAAAGAAATAAAAAAATTAACCCCCCCATTTTTATTAAATATTTGTATTTGATTCCCGATGCCAAGTCATCTCATGAAATTTGGAGAGTCAATTTTGTTACACCCAATATAGAGCAACGCAACCTCCATTAAAGGAAGGCGCCTTTATATACTACATTTAAACGATATATATTATCTTTGCCAATATATAACTGTCTGTCGCATGTTACGGGGGATTCTATACACCACTACAAAATAGTAATCAGCTGTCAGTCACTACGTAACGTAAACAAAACAATTAAACAATACACTCATAATTTCAGACACAGATATAATCTATACCTATATATAAAAACTAGCTGATGCCCGCAGCTTCGCCCGCGTAAAATTTGTTTCCGTTCACGCTTCCCGTGGGAACTTATTCCCGGGACAAAAAGTAGCCTATGTGTCATTCCAGACTATAATGTATATCTGTACCAAATTTCAGCCCGATCCGTTCAGCCGTTTGAGCGTGAAAGAGAAACAAACGTCCACACTCACAAACTTTCGCATTTATAATATTAGTAAGATGTTCTGTGCGTATGTGTACGCTTTAAAAACTCAAAATGTACTGAATCGATTGAGCTCAAAATTTGACAAGATCTACAACAGGTTTCTGGATGGTTTTAGGCTACTTTTTTATCATTAACATTTTTGCAACATGGGGTTCTTCAAAACGGGTCTTAGAAGGTTTTTACAGGGTCGGCAGCGCGAGTGTGGTGCCTCTGGTGTAGCAAACGTTCCTAGGCTGTGGTGACCACCAGTCCTTCTAGTGGCCCTTATGCTTGTCTGCCACCTTAGTGGGTGTAAAAAAAAAGAATAGAACAGCTTTAAAAAGTGATTTTACAAATAGATGGCGCCGTACGCTTTTTTTAAGCTATTGCATAGCTTCTATCGCGGGCCTTGCGTGGAGACCGAATCCAGAAATTGTGTCACGAAAACGAATCACACTGTCGGCTACCTTCGGCCACGTTCGTGTATCTCGCACTTCATAATTTTTTTTGTTTACGTCAATTATGAACTCTGCAGTCATTATAAATTATACTATGTCAAATAATCCAAAAATTGATGCTTGTACCCAGAATCGATCGTGCGCCGTCTGCGTACCGATCCGCGTCTTAACCACTCGACCAAAGTTGAACTAAGAGTGCTGGTCGAATTTAGAGTTCTTAATGTGAAATGACAATTTCGATGCTGTCAATTACATTAGTTGCTGTCAATTTACTTCGTCTAAAATATAAATTCGACTATAGGTGTATAGGTATTCATCATCTATGTACAACAGTGAACTATACTGGTATAATTTGTGTAAAAAGTGTTTTAAGTATGAATAAACAAAGTGCATTTATTAATGAAGAAAGTCACAAAAAATAGTGAAAGAAAATGAGTGAGTACTCTATATACATACATTTTATTATTATTATCACCAATGCAGTATCATTTTTTTGTTTTGTTAATTTATATATAATACTGCTATAAAGATAACCAAACCCGGGAGTACGTTCCCATGGGAAGCGGGAAGAAAATTTTACGCTGACGTAGCCGCGAGCGCCATCTATCCCATACCTATGTACTTTAAACGTGTCATAAAAGTCACAACAATACCATACATGCATATTCAAAGAATGTCTATTATTACCATAGATTTAGAATTTTTCGCTAAATCTATGATTATATTATTACCATAAAATTTGTAAAAATAGTTTTTAAGTAGATAAGAAGAAACCTATTGTTTTATCTTTTAACTAGCTGACCCTCGCAACTTTGTTTACGTCCGACAAGGTCTATGAAATTAGAGGTATTTATTAATCATACTCATCAAGTAGCGTGTGAATCTGCCCTGTTTGCTTAATCAAAATAGAGCTTAATGGTTAAAGCTATTCCTCAGTATAGAATTTTCCTCAGTATAAACAATTTACATACAAACACCGGCGTGTTAGAATTTTATTACATGTATCAATGTAGTAGACGTAACGTGTATAAAATGACATCAATCAAATGTCATCAATATTCTGAAAAAGAAATTAAAAATAGAGTTCACAAACTCTTTTGAAAATACATACTGTACCTACCTTAGAGGATCGTTATTAATAACAGGATAGTTAACAACCATCCATAGAAAATAGATGGTATAATGCTGAATACCGCAAAGAACAATCGGCGCGGCATAGAATGGGGCCTATACTGATATCCTGGAGGATTTAAATGATGCCGATGTCCTGTGCCTGCTGAGGCACACACACGCCGTCATGCATGTCTGCAGGACAACGTGCAGGACAACGAGCAGGATGGGGCAGCGAATGGCTGGACTGAAATTAAAATCGACAGACGCAAGAGATGTGGTGGAGGCACTAATTCACGTACCTCGGGAGTGTCGTGTCAGAAACTGATGGGATAGAAGAGTACCCTACATCATTTCGAGTCTCGCCAAGGCCAGAACAACCTTTACACAGCTGCGCCCCGTAGGCAGTTGCGAAAATGGACACGAGGAGTGAAACTCAAAACAAAGTAAACGTTAAAACTGTACTGCTAACTGCTATACGGATGCGAGACATGGAAGGTCACTAAAGACATTTCGCACCAGCTACCAGCTATAAGTCTTCGTCAAACGCTGCCTCCAATGGATCCTCGGTACATACGGGCCCGAGAACATCACGAACGTAAGACTATTGGAACGCTGCAGTGAGACCCCTATCCACCAACAGATCAAACGTCGGAAGTGTAGCTGCTGCGCTGGATTGGACACACGCTGCAAAGGGACCATGATCACATCATACCAAGGCAAGCCTTACTGAAACTACCGGTAGGGTTTCAATAACTGTTCGATAGTAGGTACATTTATTGATAGTGGCTATAGGCTACATAACATAATGCTAAGATTAATAGGAGCGGTGCAGCAATGAGGAATGTTTCGAAAACGGAAAACATTTAATCGTTATAAGAATATCCGTTGCGCCTCTGCGTAAATGGTTGAAGTTACATAAAAATAATTTAATACAAAATAATTGTTCTTCTTAAAAAGTTCTAAAACAAAATACCTATGAAGCTATTGCATAGCTTCTATCGCGGGCCTTGCGTGGAGACCGAATCCAGAAATTGTGTCACGAAAATAATTCACACTCTCGGCTACCTTCGGCCACGCTCGGCCACGTTCGTGTATCTCGCACTTCATATACCAACGTGTACACGTGAGCGTTTGCATAACGTGTACCTATGTATATGAAGTGAAGTAGGGTGAGGTGGGGTGGGCTGAGGTATGTAGGGTGGGGTGAAGTGAAGTGGGGTGTGGTGAGGTGAATTGGTGTGAGGTGGGGTGGGGTGAGGTTAGGTGGAGTGGCATTTTGGCCTTTTGGACTTTGGCCTTTGGTACTTTTGGACTTTTGGCCTTTTGGCCTTTTGGACTTTAGGACTTTTGTACTTTTGGACTTTTGGCCTTTTGGGCTTTTAGACTTTTGGACTTTTGGAATTTGGTTTTTTGGACTTTTGGACTTTTGGACTTTTGAACTTTGAACTTTGGACTTTGGACTTTTGGACTTTTGGACTTTTGGACTTTTGGGACTTTTGGGCCTTTTGGGACTTTTGGGACTTTTGGAACTTTTGGGACTTTTGGGACTTTTGGGACTTTTGGGACTTTTGGGACTTTTGGGACTTTTGGGACTTTTGGGACTTTTGGGACTTTTGGGACTTTTCGGTCTTTGAGGACTTTTGGGTCTTCAAAAGTCCTCAAAGTCCAAAAGTCCAATAGTACAAAAGTCCAAAAGGCCAAAAGCCCAAAAGTTTAAAGTCCAAAAGTCCGAAAAGCCAATAGGCCAAAAGTCCAAAAGCCCAAATGTTTACAGTCAAGTAGGTACTTGGTACTTTACTTTGTTGAACATAGGCCTTAAAATCTTACTAATATGTATTATAAATGCGAAAGTTTGTGAGTGTGGATGTTTGTTACTCTTTCACGCTCAAACCGCTAAACGGATCGGGCTGAAATTTGGTACAGAGATACATTATAGTCTGGAATAACACATAGGCTACCTTTTATCCCGGGAATAACTTCCCGCGGTAACAAATTTTACGCGGGCGAAGCTGCGGGCATCAGCTAGTATTCTTATATAGAAATAATATTATACTATAGTATCCGCAATACGAACTGGCACGTTGGGCCATAAATCATCGGATTCGTGCTATCTCTTTCGCACCTACACAGTCTTATGGAGCGGGACTCGGACCCATAGTGCTGTGCAGGTAATCTTTTACGTATTCCATAACAGTATCGACAAAAGTAATGAAATGAAAATTTTAAATATGATTTATATATTTATTTATTTTTATACCAGCATTGATTTATTAAGACAAATGTATTAAATAAAATAAATATATTAAAATAAGTAGGTTGATTAGGTGAATTACTAACTAAAAAAAATTCAAATTTACTTTTTTATTGTTAAAATTTAGCTAATTATTTAAGAAAATCTTATTTGCTATTAATATCATATTTACGACTAAAAGCAAATTAATATCAGATTACGACATATCGACAAATTCTTAAATATTTTACCGACATGGTTCAACCCCTACAGAAAGTGACATTTATGACCCAAAGTGCCAGTTCGTATTGCGGATACTATAGCATAGTTGGTAAAAAAGGCTATGTAATAGCTTTACCGCGGCAGTCCCCGAGTGCCACACGTCTTTTTTTTTTCAATTATATTCTGCCAGCTTCAGAACAAAATATTTTAAACATCCTACTTAGAAGGTACTAGATAGCTGTATTTTTTTAGAAAAGTTTGATTGCGCTCTCCTGGCATTCAGAATAATAAAAGGGAGTATGTATCTACCTAAAAAGAGGTTATTTTTAATAAGCTTTTATTAGGTCGTCGTGTATGTAACTAACAATGTAATGGAATCTAAGGATACTAATTTAACCATCTTCCAAGGATTGTAGCGTCATGAAAATTGGCAGATGTATGTAGTTCTGATGACAATACAATAATATGGTACTGTCAAACTGATATGATGATGGAGCCGGAAGATAGGCACAGAAAACAAGTGGAATCTAAGGTAGCTAATTTAACTAGCTTCCAAGGATCGTAGGGTCATGAAAATTGGCAGTTGTATGTAGTTCTGATGACAATACAATAATATGGTACTGTCAAACTGATATGATGATGGAGCCGGAAGATAGGCACTGAAACTTCGATGGAAAAAGTGGAATCTAAGGATACTAATTTAACAATCTTCCAAGGATTGTAGCATCATGAAAATTGGCAGATGTATGTAGTTCTGATGACAATACAATAATATGGTACTGTCAAACTGATATGTTGATGGAGCCGGAAGATAGGCACAGAAAACAAGTGGAATCTAAGGTAGCTAATTTAACCAGCTTCCAAGGATCGTAGGGTCATGAAAATTGGCAGCTGTATGTAGTTATGATGACAATTCATTAATATGGTATGGTCAAACTGATATGATGATGGAGCCGGAAGATAGGCACTGATACTTCGATGGAAAAAGTGGAATCTAAGGTAGCTAATTTAACAAGCTTCCAAGGATCGTAGCGTCATGAAAATTGGCAGCTGTATGTAGTTCTGATGACAATACAATAATATGGTACTGTCGAACTGATCTGATGATGGAGCCGGAAGATATGCACTGGAACTTCATGATGGAATATCGTATTATACAGGGTGAATTTTTGAAAAGGGCTTGGATGGCCAAATCCGAAACTATAAGGAATAGCTAAAAATGCTCAAAGGAGTCACGAGCCCGATTTTGATAAAACTTATAACCTCATCATTAGATTTTTGAAAAACCAATAATCCTAGCTGGGAATCGAACCCAATGATTTTGAAAAAAAAAACACACCCTTTATTATTACACCATACGATAGTGTCGCTCATAAGGATCAAATTCTGCGAAGTAATGATAGACGGCAAATTTCAGGAAAGTTTGGAATTTTTATAGAATTCATATTTCATGTACCTAAATTTTGTATCATAGTTTGTTTCATTCGAAATCCCAGAATAGATCGTAGCTATTTCTTGTTTTAAATCATGCTCAGTATGATTTTTTGGAGAATGTTCTAAACGGAACTAATAATATTGAATGCAGTACGATCCTTGAGGTCTCGAATCCAGCTATGTATTGAAAACAATGGTCTACATTTTGAACAAAATCGGTTAACGTAAGCAAAATAAAATGCATTTTGTCAAAGAGGAGCACTTTCCTTTAGTTTGCCGTATATCATTACTTCCCAGAATAAGATCCTTAATAGCAACACTATAGTATGGTGTAATAATATAGGGTGTGTTTTTTTTTTCATAATCAATGAGTTCGATTCCTGGCTAGGATTATTGGTTTTTCAAAAATCTAATAATGAGGTTTTAAGTTTCATCAAAATCGGGCTCGTGACTCCTTTGAGCATTTTTCGCTAGTCCTTATAGTTTCGGATTTGGCCATCCAATCCCTTTTGAAAAATTCACCCTGTATATGTTTTTGGATTTGTCAGAAAAGTCTTGTAATGAACTTTGACCAGGCTTAGGTTTTAAGGTTATAACGAACCTTTTTTTAATTGACTTGTAAAGCTATGCAATGGAATCTCAGGTAACTAATTTAAGCATCTTCCAAGGATCGTAGCGTCATGAAAATTGGCAGATGTTTGTAGTTCTGATTACAATACAATAACATGGTGCTGTCAAACTGATCTGATGATTGAGTCGTAAGATATGAACTGTAACTTCATGATTGAACATCGTATCATAGCTGTGTTTGTATTTGTTAGAAAAGTCGTGTAATGAGCTTAGACCACGATTAGGGTTTAAGGTTATAACAAACCTGTTATATATTGAAGTTAATATTGAGTGTAAATATTGAGTGTAAATATTGACATAGGTACCTGCAGAAAATGTATATGTATTAGAGTAATAATGAAATATTTTCACATTAGTCGAACTCAGACAAGACACCATGTAATACAGAAATCCCTACTAATATTATAAATGCGAAAGTAACTCTGTCTGTCTGTCTGTTACGTTTTCATGCCTAAACCACTAAACCGATTTTGATGAAATTTGTTATAAAGATAGTTTGAGTTTAAGAGAAGAACATAGGTTACTTTTTAACTGACTGCGCGAAAGGAGGGTAATGATTTTATGCGATAACGACTTCTACGCGGATGAAGCCGCAGGGAACAGCTAGTTAAGGTATAAATGTTGTGACTAAAAAGTATAAAATAAATAAATGGTTTAAAAAACCCTCGAAAATACGCTTTTATAATGCACGAAAAAACCCAAAAATAAATTATGGATCGTTCAAGTTGCCTCTATTTCTGGGCTGAAGTGTAAACTATGTGCTTTTAGTTATAATATTTGATTATAAAAGCGTGGGGTGCTAGAACAAGAAAAAGTTTTTTGTAAGCATATTCCTATTAATACTAATCCTTATATAATAAAAATCCTGGCGAAAGCTGCATGAGGTCGCAAAAGAGCATAACGTTTATGCTGCCAAAGGGAACGCCTTTTCTTTCAGGCAATTAAGTAGATACATGAGGGGAATACGTTAACAGTGGCAAAATGTAGAGTTCTTGTTCGAGAACGAGATATCTTTGGTTACCGTTAAAAACCCGCTTGGGGATATATGCGTTTGTATTCCTATTACGTGATTACTACATGTTGTACTAAATATCTCGGAATGCCGAAACTTTAAGGACCTACCAATGAATTATCTAATAGAGATCCGTAACGGTAATAGGTTTGCTGCTATTACGCGGGCGTCACGAAAAACTAGCAAAAGTGGGTGATGAAAGTGCGTAGACGTCATTAACTACTTTACTTTTCAACTAAGTATGTTATGTACACTCGAGAGCAATGAATCCGGGTCACTTAAAGAATCCTAAAAATCTCGGAAACTAAAAATGCTAGGTTAATGCAATAAATTGTATTTAATAGACAATGTAATACTCCTTAAATGAAGGTATTAAAACTTCTTTGTTATTGTAAAGTTATATCATAAAAAAATCAAATTTGAAAAAGGGCCACTTTCGAAGATGGAACTACGAAATTACAGCATTTGGTGTTGCTTTTGTTTGTAATCTGTCATTTATGTGGGTACATAAACCATGTTGATAGTGCTCTATATTCATTAATCAAGCTGAAATTATGTCGCTTACGCCTGAAGAATGCACCAGAATACTTACAATGCTGGAAACCGGCCGGAGTCAGCGCGATACAGCCAGGACTGTCGGTGTGTCGCTGTCAACAGTACAAAGAGTTCTCCGACGTTACGAAGAAACTGGTTCTAACCTACGCAGACCAGGAACGGGCAGAACCAGGTGTACCACAGCACGAGAAGACCGATACTTGGTGAACACCATGCTTCGAAATCGCTTTCTCACAGGAACTGAACTCACCAATCAGTTTCGACGCCTCGGAGGAAGTAACCCAAGTGCATGGACAGTAAGACGTCGGCTTGCTGAATCTAACTTAAAACCCCTTAGACCTGCAAACGGCCCTAAACTGGAGCGTGGGCATCGTATTTCGAGACTAAGGTATGCCCAGAGCCACGTAAATTGGAGTATTGAAGATTGGTCAAAAGTTATGTTCTCCGACGAATCAAAATTTATGCTCTACAAGCACGATGGAAGACACAGAGTGTATCGAAGACCAGGGGAAAGATTCAAGCAAGCATGCATCGAAGAAAAAGTAGCCTACGGTGGTGGGTCTGTACTTGTGTGGGCCGGAATTTCTTCTGAAAGTCGCACAGAGCTGGTGATCATAGAAAACGGCTCTTTAACTAGCGTAAGATATGTGGAAGAAATCCTCAATGATCACGTTGGTCCATTTATGGTCAATTTAGGTGAGGATGCTATATTTATGCATGACAATGCCCGACCTCATACAGGTAGGATTGTGAATGACTACCTTCAAGAGATGAACATTACTCGTATGGAGTGGCCAGCGCGCAGCCCGGATATCAACCCGATCGAGCATGCTTGGGACGAGCTAGGCAGATGCGTAAAACAACGAAACCCTCCCCCAATCACGCTTCGTGAGCTCAAAATTGCTCTCACAGAGGAATGGGAGAATATTCCCCAAAATCGTATAAGGAACTTGGTGTACAGCATGCCAAACCGCGTAAACGCAGTAATGGAAGCACGAGGAGGCAATACGAAGTATTAAAATTCAAGAAAATCGTAATAAAGTTCAAAAATTTCATGTTTCCTATTTTTGTTTTAAGGAGAGATCAGCAGTTTTTTCTTTATGTAATTTTGTGTTAATAAAATGTATGGTGACTCATATTTTTTTTACTTTCATTTAAGGAGTATTACATTGTCTATTAAATACAATTTATTGCATTAACCTATCATTTTTAGTTTCCGAGATTTTTAACATTCTTTAAGTGACCCGGATTCATTGCTCTCGAGTGTATTTCAATTAAAGCCTATCATCGTTAATACATTTCCGAAATTTAAAATGATATTAATAATAGTAAAAGTCACAATAGATATATTAAATCGTGATAGTGTAAATTAATAATTTAAAAACACGAGAAAAACACGCTTTTATAAATGTGACCTTATCCTTAATCTGACAAGACTTCATGCAGCTTCCGCTAGGAAAATCTTTCCTGTTCCAGCGCCCCACGCTTTTGCAATCAAATATTATAACTAAAAGCACATAGTTTACACTTCAGCCCAGAAATAGAGGCAACTTGAACGATCCATAATTTATTTTTGGGTTTTTTCGTGCATTATAAAAGCGTATTTTCTAGGGTTTTTTAAACCATTTATTTATATATTCTGTCAGAGATCTCGGAGTTACGTTTGACAGCAAACTTCTCTTTGACCTACATATTGATAATATTGTTAGTAGAGCCACGAAGGCACTAGGTTTCATAATGAGAATTTCAGCCGACTTCAAAAGTATCAAAACAGTTAAAATTTTATATTGCTCTTTCGTTCGTAGTCTCCTCGAAAATGCCTCACAAGTGTGGAATCCATTCTATAACACCTACATTGACCGTATTGAAGGTATACAACGAAAGTTCTTAAGGTACATTCAATTTCGAGCAAACTGTTATCTGCCTGATTACCGCGCTCGCTGTAGAAAATTTCACATATTACCTTTATCTGAGCGTCGAAAAATCGCTGATTTAACATTTTTAATGGGCCAGCTGATCTACCAGAGCTGCTAAACAGGGTGGGCTTATACGCACCACCATTGTTACTACGTAAGCCAAACCTGTTACACCATCCTATGGCAAGAACCAACTACAGACACAATTCGTACCTTTAGCGAGCCTGCCGTGCATACAATGCGTCGTGTCGGGATGTTGATATAGATATATTTTGCACAAGTATCATAAATGCAAGGAAAGTTTTGTGTGAGCATTATTTTGCTGAATGAGATTTTTAAGTACTTTGTAATTTTTAAAACTGTCATTTGTTGTAGATTTGTTGATAAGAGTTAAGTGTGTGCTTACATCATTGTTTGTTTGGATTGAGTCTTCGACTTTATTTCTGTATAACTTAAAAAAAATGTTATTTAGATATTTATTTATTCGTGAAAACTCTTAATTGGCCGTCTTTATGCTATATTACTATTCACTATCCATGTTTAGCTGTAAGTTTTCCAAAAATTTGAAAATAAAATAAAATAATTTAATAGATATGTTTTGCATGTTACTTTTTAAGTAAGAGTTTTGGCGCGATATGGAAATATTATCAGAGTGAATTTATTTTTTTGAAGCGTCTGCACGATGTTTTCAAAAGTGAACATTGAACACAACATAAAATATTTTTTTAAGTGAAATCTTTTGAGTCGGTTGTTAATTGCATTATCTGAAAGAGTTATGATTTTGGTTACGGATCAAAAATATTTTTTTTTGAAATGTACCCATCCTTTCACTCATTTATCATAGGTACATGAAACCACCATAAAAAGTCACAGCAAAGCGTGGCAGGGAACCTCTAGTTATGTATATCTTTATTTATGCCCCTTTGACTTGTGTATTGACCTAGAGGAAAGTCTCTATGTGGCGCCTCCCCTCCCGATCAAAGTCATAGGTCGTGTTGCTCTATGCAAAATATAATATTATAGTAAAATATGCCATTCCATGTGGAAATGACCTCCTTGCTCTGTTGAGCTACTGAACCGACAAATTGTTACTAGCTTTAACTTACTATTTTTAACATAATATTAGTGTAAAGGGTTAATGAAACGGAACCCTATTATTTAATGATACTTCGCCGTCCGTCTGTCTGTCACCTGTTTTCCGTCACGACACTGTGTCTCAAGAACCGTGATAGCTAGAGAGCTAAAATTTTTACAGATGATGGTATTTCCCCTCGTCACGGCGAGGGGAGCAACGCACCGTGACGCAGCACTAAAGGCCACGGCAGGGGTTGCTCAAGTCGTGGGTCGGATACGGCGGCTGGGTCTCGAGGTCGCCCTTCACAAATCCGAGGCTCTGTGCGTCCACGGACCTCGGATGGGGCCACCTGCGGGATCCAGCCTACAAGTAGGGGGCGTCAGCATCGGCATCGAGCCCTCGATGAAGTATCTGGGGCTCGTACTCGATGGCCGGTGGAACTTCGGACATCACTTCCGAAGTTTGGTCCCAAAACTGAGGGGAGCATCGGCCGCACTCGCGCGGCTGATGCCCAACATCAGGGGACCCAACGCTCCCTACAGGAGACTGTACCTGGGGATCGTGCGAAGCATGGCTCTATACGGGGCTCCCGTATGGGCGGAGACCCTGACGGCCAGCAATTTGGCTAGACTGCTGAGCCCGCATAGAGTGATGGCCGTCAGGGTGATAAGAGGATACCGCACGATCTCCGGTGAGGCGGCATGTCTCCTAGCCGGGACCCCTATTGCCAAGAAACCTTATCTAAGGCGGAAGATGCAGAGAAAGACCCGCCGCTCCAGGTGACCATGGGGGCGGGCCTGGTGGCGTCGGCGGCTGCCGACAGGGGAGAGAGTGGCGCAACCTGTAGTATTAGACCACAGTGGAATTTTTATAAGGCCAATTACCAGCAACTATATTCTATGTTGTCCTCCAGTGATTGGAGTGCTCTGTATGAAGTTCATGATATGGAGGAGGCGTTAAATATCTTTTACGACGAGTTTTACCGTATTTTGGATGCCAGTGTGCCAAGAAAGAGACCTCGCCGGTATTTTTCGAGGTATGTATATCCTGAATGGTATACTAGTGCTATTATTAAGGATATTAAGACGAAATCAATACTTCATAGACAGTTTAAAAGGACTGGGCTTGATCGTGATTATCGTGAATTTGCGCAGTGCAGGGCCCGCATTAAGAAATCTATCATCTTTGCACACAGGAATCATATTAAAAATATACAATGCCAATTCGCGAAAAACCCGAGATCATTTTGGCAATATGTTGGATCACTGCGTAATAGGGTTAGTAGCCAGAGTATTATTAGGGACGGCCAACACCTTACGAATAGGGAGTGTTCTGAATCTTTTGCAGAATACTTTGAGTCTGTATACAGTACGCAACCACCAAAGCTGGATACGGCAGCAGTGGCAGCGGACGTGGGCGCGTCCAGCGCATGGGTGCACTTGGAATCTCTTGATTCACAGGATGTGATAGGTGCGCTTCGGAATCTTAGGCCTAAGCATTCGTCGGGGCCTGACGGTGTGCCGGCGTTCCTGGTCAGAGACTGCAGTAGCATATTAAGTGAGCCACTATGTCATCTCTTTAACGTGTGTTTACGGCAGGCGGCATTTCCAACCAGGTGGAAGTTAACGCGAGTTATCCCGGTTCCTAAAGGGAGGGCTGATCCTGACGTTAGTGGCTATAGACCAGTGGCAGTGCTGTCAACAGCTGCAAAGGTATTTGAGTCTGCTATATACCGCAGGGTGCAGCGACAGATATCGGCACGACTGGCGGACGAACAACATGGATTCCGACCAGGGCGCAGCACTAGTACAAATCTGCTCAATTTCATGATCCAGGTGGTGCCGGCAGTCGATGCAGGTGTCCAGGTGGATGTCACATATTTTGATTTTCGACGTGCATTTGATACTGTGGATAAAGAAGTCTTATTGCGGAAGCTCGCAGACATGGGATGTACGCCGCACCTGTTAAAGTTCTTTTGCAGCTACATGTCTGACAGAAAGCAGTATGTGGACTATAATGGCTACGAATCTGAGCCATTTTGCACCAGGTCTGGAGTGAGTCAGGGAAGTAATTTGGGACCTCTTCACTTCATTATTATGGTAAACGACTTACCAGAAGTCGTTAGGCATGGATCATGTTTGCTATATGCAGATGATCTTAAATTGTTATGTGAAGTAAGGAGTGGTGTGGACTGTGAACGTATGCAGGATGACATAAACCGAGTGGTAAAGTGGAGCCACGACAACAAACTATACTTAAATACCTCTAAGTGCTCGGTCATGTCATTCTCTCGAGCGACTAATCCGATCCATTATGAGTATACGATAGAGGAAACACTCATGCAGCGAAAGACACAGGTGAGAGATTTAGGGGTAAATTTCACTCCCGCACTAGTCTTTCGCCAACATATCGAACAGGTATGTAAGAAGGCGTACAGGAACTTGGGGTTTGTGCTGCGACAGTCGCGAGCGTTCACTAGCATAATTACCATAAAAGTGTTGTACGACGCAGTGGTTCAAAGTCACCTTGAACACAGCGCAGTCATATGGGCTCCACATGAATTAAAGTACACTGGCATGATGGAGCGTGTTCAAAATAAATTTATACGACATTTGTACTTTAAGCTGTACGGCGTATATCCATTCTACCCGTTGATGTACCCTACACTTTTTGTGCTCGGGATGGTGGGCTACAATGAGCTAAGAGTACGACGCGACTTTGCCCTTGCAGTATATGTCGTAAGGGTACTAAGAGGGGTAGCTCATGACCCGGGGGTTCTCAGGCATCTTTGCTTGCAGGTACCAGATCGGTACGTGTGGCGGCGAAGAAGCCCGCAACTGCTAGCCGTGCCTTCTGCCAGAACTAATTTGTTGGCAAAAGCACCTTTTTCGCGAACTTTGCGCATTATCAACGAATTAGATCAGCAACTGGATATTTTTTGGTGTGCTTTGAGTGAACTCTCAAAGGTACTCTTGCATGTTATTGCATATAAATTCTAAGGTTTTCTTTTTAGTTTTAGGTTTTTATTATCATGTATGTATCATTTTATTGTAATGTAGTATCAGATAATTATATTGTAAGATGAGCCACACTATCGCATTGGGTGTACACACCTGTAATGATAGTGGTGGGAGAAGTAAATAAATAAATAAATTCAAACGGACAGAATAGCTCGCTCACATTACGAAGGATCGGAAAAGCTCCCTAGAATTATAATTTTAGGTGATGAACAAGTTCGAGGCCTATCACAATGTTTAATAAAGAATAGAAAAGATAAATGGAATGATCGTTACTCTATTTCGCTTTGGTGAAACCGGGTGCCACAATTTTTAATGGCTCAGATATGTTGTTCAACTCATTTAACGATAGAAATCCTTCAAAATTTTACAAAGAATTATGTATAAATCTGAATTACTTGAAAATAATGTAAGCGTGTATTTGTACTCGGTGTCCAAAGGAATCAGTATCTTAATGAGAAAATGCTTAATCAGAGTATTAATTTGCTTATCCAAAATTACCCTAACAGCAGATTTATAGATCTGAATTATTTTCACTACTTTTATTTTTCTAATGTTACACGAAATAGTGGACCTTTTTTAGATCAAACTTGACTATTTACAATATAAGGAACAATTTATTGTAAACAAAAAAAATAGGCCATCATTTACTAACTGCACTGACAAAAAATTGCTACAATACCCCAAAACCTGTCACCAAAGGTCTATACTTGATTATTTTAAGCCACTAAAATGTAAAGAAACCAGTGCAACCAATGTGAGTGAATCATTGGAGATTTCTCATACAAACTCGGAACCTAAAATTTTTTTTCGTTTTTAAGCATCTGAATATTCTACACCAGAATATTAATGGGTTGATAAACCTGCCACTAAACGGACTTGTTAAGTGATAGGTTTGTAAGTGTTGGAAAAACAATCGATATAGTGTGTATATCGGAAACAAACATGTTACAGAAGAATCATATGCTTCTGCACTTGCCAAACTACATATTACACTCGCACTACTCGAGAGGCAGCAAACACGGAGGCGTTTGTATACTCTTGAGGAACTCTCTTAAATGTCTAAGAATTAACTTAGATCAATATTGCCTGCCTGACCTTTTGGAACTATGTGCGGTTGATTTGGTAGATCATTCTATTATTATTGTTTCTATTAACAGATCCCCAAAATACGATAGTCATTCAGTAACTGAGTTTTTCAGGATATTAGACAAGATTATTTTAAGCCACTAAAATGTAAAGAAACCAGTGCAACCAATGTGAGTGAATCATTGGAGATTTCTCATACAAACTCGGAACCTAAATTTTTTTTTCGTTTTTAAGCATCTGAATATTCTACACCAGAATATTAATGGGTTGATAAACTTGCCACTAAACGGACTTGTTAAGTGATAGGTTTGTAAGTGTTGGAAAAACAATCGATATAGTGTGTATATCGGAAACAAACATGTTACAGAAGAATCATATGCTTCTGCACTTGCCAAACTACATATTACACTCGCACTACTCGAGAGGCAGCAAACACGGAGGCGTTTGTATACTCTTGAGGAACTCTCTTAAATGTCTAAGAATTAACTTAGATCAATATTGCCTGCCTGACCTTTTGGAACTATGTGCGGTTGATTTGGTAGATCATTCTATTATTATTGTTTCTATTAACAGATCCCCAAAATACGATAGTCATTCAGTAACTGAGTTTTTCAGGATATTAGACAATCTTTTAAATGATATTATGTTCACGAAATAAGAAAAAAGTTATTCTGTGTGGGGATTTCAACATAGATATCTTAAAAAGAAATAATAATTCCAAGTTTTTTATGCATATACTGCATAATTTTAAGTTGTCTCTTGGAATAATTAATACAATAACACGCCCATGTTCTGGTACCTGATTAGACAATATTATACATAGTGTGAAGGGTGGTAAGTGCGAGAATGTTGAATTGTCACTATCGGATCACACTGCCCAGCTTATGAAGTGTCTTGTAAAGAAAAAAATGTATACTGCCCCACTGGTTTATATTTAAACGCAATTATTGCAATGATAATATCAGCAAATTTAAACAATATTTACATGGTCTGACATTTTATGACATTTTTAATTCCAATGACCACAATTTATCGTTTTATAATTTTCATGACATTTTTAAATTTTACTATGACGTTTGTTTTCCCTTGAGAAAACTAAAAATAAAGACCCTAAAAAGAGCAAGGTGGATTAGTAAGGGTATCAAGTAGTGCTTCGTAGAGCACCAAATAGCTACAACAAAATGTTATTCAAAAATTATTCGCAAAGATTGAAAAACATTATTTTTAAACATTATTCGTCTTGCTCAAAAAGCTCAAAATAATTATTTTATAAATAACGCTGCTAATAAAAGCAAAGCCACATGGCAGGTAATCAATAAAGCAAAAAGCAATTATCCATCGGAGGGCATACAAAAAATTATGGTAAACAATAAAACTATATAATAATCCTATTGATATAGCTCAATCTTTGAATAATTATTTTATAGATGAAATCAAACCAAATAATAAAAATAAACATCATAACATTAATTTGACTCTATGTGTAATGATTCAATCTTTTTGACCCCTACTGTGCCAAGTGAAATAGTTAAATTAATCAATTCATTAAGGAATACTAATAGTTGTGGTTATGATGACATTTCAAAAAATGTTATTGAATCAGTTGCGATTATGATTGCGCCAGTGCTTAGCCACATAATAAACTTATGTTTGGAATCAGGTATCTTTCCAGATCGACTAAAGATATCAGTTATAAAACCTCTTTTTAAAAGAGGTAATAAACTCGAACCGGGTAATTATAGACCGATTGCATTGCTTCCAATCTTTTCAAAGCTAATTGAAAAAGTAATTTATAATCATTTGTACTCTTTTTTTGAATACAAAAATATTTTCAGCGAAGAACAGTATGGCTTCCGAAAAAATATAAATATAAATATGGCCATGTATAAACTATATAAAAGAGTCATTACCAGTATTGACTCTAGAAGCCCTGTGGCGGCCCTATTCCTTGATATGAGTAAAGCCTTCGATTATGTGGATTGTTCTTTGCTCATGGATAAGCTGGAAAAATATGGCATCCGGGGTAACGCCCTTAAGCTCCTCAAATCATATTTATCTGGTAGAAAACAATTTACACGTATTAATCGACTCTGTGAGAAATCAAAAACAGTGAGAACACACTCTTCCAATCAAAGAACCACCTATTATGGCGTTCCTCAGGGGAGTTTATTAGTATAGAATATATTATAATAATCTGTGTTGTTAGGACCTCTCCTATTTATTATTTACATAAATGATATGCCGAAAATAACACAAAGCCCTATAATCGTATTCGCTGATGACAGCACGGTAATTTTTAAATCTAGCCTTGGAAAATTAATATTGGTCAAATGCAAATAACTTAAAGATAAATTTTGACAAAACTAAACTTATGACATTTCAACAAAGGACTGATAATATTAAACTTGACATATAATATAATAATAATATAATTCTGGAATGCAAATCTATAAAATTTCTGGGGCTAGAATTAGACTGAGACATGACTTGGCTAACGCACACAAGTAGCGTGTGTAGGCGTCTGAGTCAGTATTCATATGCACTTTACAACATACAAAAGACATTGGGTACCGCCTACCATGCATATGTTACGTTCACCTTACGGTACGGCCTTATATACTGGGGTAACTCCTCCAATGTGGAAACGGTTTTCAAAGCCCAGAAAAGGTGCGTCAGATCAATTTGTGGTGTACAACCCCCAGATAGCTATAAACAGTTTTATACAAGTCTCTGCATAATGACTTTGCCGAGTCTATACATATATGAGGTTGTCATGGTTGTTAGGAAAAATTTTTATTTATTCGAAACCCAGGCTCAAGAAATAAACATAAAATACGATTTAGTCAACACAAAAAAGCTATTTTTAACAAGGGTCTCCTAAATATGGCCCCCAGGTTATACAATAAATTACCTAAATCTTTATTGGAGTGTAATGATTTGAGATCTTTTCAAAATAAATTAAAAGCTGTACTGATAGAAAAGGCCTACTATTCTGTTAATGGATACTTGTCGGATAGAATTATTGTATAGTACCTACTGTGTGAAACGATTGACAAAGTGACATGTTTAATGACGTAGTGGTGGGTATTTTGTTGTATTATATTGGTGATTTTTATTAATTTTATTTTACACGTATTGAATTGTATCATGCATGCCTATTGGTAGAAACATAGTGACTATGCAGTATCTAACATCTTTTATGCCGATTATTGTTTATGTTTCGCAAGAAATAAAGTATAAAGAATAGCACCCGAACCACCTCCTGAGCGTGGCTGCAGTGGCGGCCGTAGGTCTGTTGTGAGTCCCGGGACATCCTTCCGAGGGCTTACCCGGGGCTCCCAACCACAGGCTGTTGGGCGTTGCGTGAGGATTTTTAGTCGGTAAGAGTCCGGCATAGCATCCTCTGAGGATTTTCCCCTCACTTAAAAAAAAAAAAGATGGTATTTCTGTTGCCGCTATAACAACAAAATACTACTTTTATACAATAGTGTGCTTTGTCGTTTTTTGGAACGGAACTACGTGCGCAAGTCGACTCGCATTCCCGTCTTTTATGCTGCTATTTTATATTATCCTGTAATTGCAGTTTGTAGAATATGAAAACAGCTTATACCTACTAAAGGAAGTATATCATCCATACTTTAAGTATTTTTGTCAGTGTGAATTCAATATCCCTTTATGACCCGTGGTCTACCTTATTCCCCTTTATTTTATGTTATCAATCACACATTATATGATTTTCATTATGAGTACAAGTTAATAATAAACTTCGATTCATGGAATCGCAATGATTGTGACGTTCTGTAAAACATACATTCATGATGTAACTGTAAATCCATTTTGATACCATTACACAATGAGCTTTGTTTTAAGCCGTGATTATGTCCCAACATGTATTGAACAGTATTTTGAAACAGAGATGCAATCGTATAACGTTATTAAAGATTTGTGGTTTCATCTGCGAAGGTTCAAATTGGTCAAACATTTTTTCGATACGTTTTTGAAGATTTATAAATCAAAAAATTCTGTTCTCGAGTGAAGGTTTCATTTTTTTTGTTCGATGTGAAATAAAAAGTATCAATTCAGCTATCTACATGGTGTAACATGCGGAGCGGTCAGTATGGATAACACTGTAAATATAAGAAATAAAAAGATCTGTTCTTAGGAACCATGTCATCGATTTTAGAGAAAATAAGAACTGAATACTAAGATTTAAAAAAAAATCTCTTGCGCAGCTCGGGAATCAAACCCGGTCGTTTTAAAAAATAGAATAGAATAAAACTTTATTTGTACACCTCTTTAAAAACTATTTACAAAATTAAACTTATCTTATATATAAAAATGAATCGCAAAATGTGTTGGTAAGCGCATAACTTCGGAACGGGTGGACCGATTTTACTAATTCTTTTTTGTTGTGTACGGTATTGTCAGGAGAAGGTTCTTATGGAAGAAAAAATATTGTATTCCCACGGAAACGGGAACTACGCGGGTGAAACCGCGTGACGTCCACTAGTAAAAAATAAAACTTATAATATTTCTATTTGAATATCGATTGTGTAGGTTGTAAGAAGTAAATGTTACTTTGAAACATGATATCTGAAATTAACAGAATGCATTGTTTTTTATATTCTTTAATTTAATTAACTTCATATTCGAAGCTTCGAAGATCAAAAACATAATTACCCCAGGCATTATTTTTTAAAGACCATAGGTTTGGTCCTCCCGGTCTCAACCTGTACCAACATTTCTTCAAAGGCTTTTTTAAACCTTCATTATGGTAACGGGTACGTAAAGGCACGCTGAATCATTTTAATTTCTGCCTTTCCGAATGGTGTAGTTCTTGTAGTAGTTTCCGGTTGGTATTCCTAACCGTTTTAGAACTCCGCACTGCCGATGGTAAAATGTAAAGAATCAAAGTTTTGAACAATTTCATAAGTTTTCATTATCTATCTTAGCACAAATTTGCCACAACGCATCGTTTTTTGGGGGATATTGTCGAAAAACTTAAGATTTACCTTGAAAAGGTTTTCAAACGACTCGTGCGCAGTGTAAGCTTCTCGCGTTCGTACCTACACTTGGCGACATCACGGTTACTTTGCCAAAATTAACGAACACCGGATCCGGGAACCGGATCCGCCGGATTAGCAGATCCGGTTTTCCGGATTGCAATCCCTAACACGCACAAACATAATATAGAAAATCGACATAAAGTCACAGACACACAGCGAAGACGCTGTTCCCCGAAACACAGTTTACAACTAATCCGGGGACCAGGGGAATCAAATACCTGTTGTAAACTATTTTAAATCAACAAAAATTAATATTATTATTATTTAGTTAGTTTATTGTGTAATAAACTAAGTTGCATGGGAGCATGTGTTTAACAGTCAAAGGTAAACAAATTTTTAGGGTTTCGTAGCCAAATGGCAAAAACGGAACCCTTATAGATTCGTCATGTCTGTCTGTCTGTACGTCTGTCTGTCCGTCCGTGTGTCACAGCCACTTTTCTCCGAAACTATAAGGTCTATGCTATTGAAACTTGGTAGCTAGATGTATTCTGTAAACCGCATTAAGATTCTTATATAAAACCAGAAAAAAAGCAGTAAATTTTGGGGGTCCCCATACTCAGAACTGAAACTCTAAATTTTTTTTTTCATCAAACCCATACGTGTGGTGTATCTATAGATAGGTCTTCAAAAATGATATTGGAGTTTCTAAAATCATTTTTTTCTAAAGTGAATAGTGTGCGCAAGAGACACTTCCAAAGTGGAAAAATGTGTGTCCCCCCCCTCTAACTTCTAAACTAAGAGAATGATAAATCTAAAAAAAAAATATGATGTACATTGCCATAAAAACTACCAACGAAAATTAGTTTGAATGAGATAGAGCTGGTACTTTTTTTTTAATACGTCATAAACTGCAATTTCCGGTTAGTGAAATCACTACCACTGCGAACGTGTTAAAAATCAGCAGGGCCGTCTTTATTCTATTGGAGGCCCTGGGCATATTAGGATAATGGGGCCTATATAACTTTGACAGGACACTATTTTCATAGAATATACAAAGAAAGTAGATAAACCATGTTAAACATTTATTTTTATTAACAACTAGCGGTTCCCTGCCACGCTTCGCTGTGTCTTTTTTTGTGGTCCTTTCATGTACCTATGAGAAATGAGTAACAAACCAAAGGATGGGTACATTTCAAAAAAGTTTAATGTTGAGCCGCACCCCAAAATTATAAATCTTTCAGAAAATCCAATTAAGATCCGAATCAAAAGCAGCTAAACTTGAAAAAAAAAATGTATTCTGTGATCAATGTTCAGTTTTTAAAACAATGTGCGCACGCTTCAAAAAAACAAATTCACTCTGCTAATACTTTGCTAAACTCTAACTTAAAAAAAAAAGATGCAAAACATACCTATCTGACCTCTTTTTAAGGTAGGTACTCTCTTTTTTTATTCTGAATGCAAGGAGGCCGCAATCAAACTTCTCTTAAAAACCAGCAATCTGGTTGGTACCTTCTAAATAGGTTGTTTATAATTATTTGATCTGAACCTGGCAGAATATAATTTAAAACAATGCGACAAGCACCATCTATTGGTACAATAGATGGCGCTTGTTGTTAAAACTTTTTAAAGCTGTTTTATTCATATTGCTATTATGATAAAAGTGTATAAAGTAGCCTAAAACCATCTCTGAATCCTGTTATATATCGTGTCCAATTTTGAGCTCAATATATTCCGTAAATTTGGAGTTTTTAAAGATTAGGTACGTATAAGCACACAACATTTTTATATACAGGATGGAATTTAAAGACGGTAGTTGGAGGGAAAGTACCCTTAATATTGATAATGGCAGGTTTTGCTGAAAGAAAACATTCCTTGATTTTCAAAAGTAAGTAAAACTGCATTTGAAGATTTTTGAAAAATCACCTGCTTGAGAAGGGGAATCGAACCTGAAAGATGTGAAAGAAAAAACATCCTGTATTTTATGATACCAACCGAAACAGTCTTTATTAAGGATCAATTTCTTTTACACAACATAGTATCTTAAATTAAAGGAAGATCAAGTAAAATATGTTTTTATTGTAAAGCTTACTCACTATCTGAAGAGAAAAAAACAGTCTAATTGAGAACCTCCTACTTTTTTTGAGGTTGGTTAAGTGCCTAGAACGAATATTCCCATTCACAGAAACTAGAACATTTTTTTAACCAACTTAAAAAAAAAAGGAGAAGATTCTCAACCAGACTGTTTTTTTTTCTTCAGATAGTGAGTAAGCTTTACAATAAAAACATATTTTACTTGGTCTTCCTTTATTTAAAGATACTATCTTGCTTAAAAGAATTTGTTCCTTATGAAAGATTCTTCCGGTTGGTATCATAAAATACAGGATGTTTTTTTTCACTTCTCCTAGGTTCGATTCCCGGCTCAAGCAGGTGAATTTTTAAAAATCTATAAATGCAGTTTTACTTACTTTTGAAAATAAAGGAATGTTTCCTTTTAGCAAACCTGGCCATTATCAATACTAAGGGTACTTTACCTCCAACTACCGTCTTTAAATTCCATCCTGTATATAGAAGAGAAGAAGAAGAAGATGACATGAAACGAATAGAGTAATATAGTACTTACACAAAAGTAGTTTGTTTTTGCATTTACAAGTTAGTACTTAAAATCTATGTTATTTAAAGAGGAACCCTTCTAGATTTCTGATTGACAAAATCATTAATCACTTCTTCAAAATCTATGCTTTTACCACATCAGATTCTATGGACATCAGTGATAAACTGGTTAATCTTTCTTGAAGATTTTTAATTTGGAGAAGGTGCGTTTCCCACTGCAATTCGTTACCATCATGGTTAAATAGATTCTTAATGCGATTTCTACATTTGGAAAAGTATCTTCAATTTGGTTTTCTTTTAAAAGTTAATATATTTTTACTATACTATTCTTATTTTGACTGTCAAAAATTTTCAAGTATTCTCTTAAATGCAAACATTCTACTTCTAACTCTTTCTCATTTACATCTTCATAATAAAATTCTGCAAATTCTTTGCAACTTTGCCTCAACTCTTCAGAATTCAGAGTTTTCAAGCGAAAAAATAAATCGAAACGTTTACTGATGGTCTTATATGAACTTAATCGCTGTTTTAAATGAACGCTGAGGGTATCAATTATGGGAAGTAAGGTTTCTATTTTAAATTTCTCTCTTCCACTAAGTTGAACTGACGGCGCAGAGCTATCAAAAAAACTCTGGCGAGAACTTCTGCGTTTTATTCTTTCAAAAAGGTCCTTGTAGTCAGATTCCGGGTTTCTTTCTTTGGCAGACGATTCAAAGTCATCAAATTTATCCCTGAGGTTAATAATAAAATCATCAAGAGAAGTAAACATATCAGTTGCACTGTCTAGTGTTATTCCCTCTTTCTGAAGATAATTACCTATTTTGTCTATTCTTTCCAAAACACAGTTCCAAATTTCCGTTAGTATAATATATTCTAGTTTCTCCATTTTATTGCACAGACTTAGGGCTTCGTCTCTAGTTTCTCGTGCCTGTTCTGCATCTTTTGCGATGGGTAACAAAGCATTTATAATTTGTTCATGACCTGTATGCAGGGCGCGTACTGCATCTGCTCGGGCTGACCATCTGGTTTGTGAAAGACTTTTAACAACTTTTTTTGAACCTAAATGTTCTGTCAATATATTCCATCGATGGGTAGAGCCCGAAAAAAAGTTGTAGACTTTCTGAACCATTTCAAAAAACTTTTTTGCCTCCGATACACACCCAGCAGCATGTACACCTACTAAGTTTAATGAATGTCCCGCACATGGTACAAAGGTAGCAAATTCACATTTCTCCTTGATTCTTGCTTGTAGCCCAGTATACTTCCCCGACATATTTGATGCATTGTCGTAGCTTTGTCCTCTGCAATCTTTTATGGGAATATCATGGTTTTCTAAAAAAATCTAAATGGTTTCCGCTAAATACCCAGATTTATGCTCTATAATAGGTATAAATCTCAGAAACCTTTCAACAGGAACATTGTCATTCACGTATCGAATTATAAAAGTTAGCTGGTCAACATGAGACAGATCGGACGTACTATCAACGCTAATGGAATAATATTTTGTTAATTTAACCTCATTTATAATTCTTTTTAGAACCTGTTTTCCCATTACGTCAATAAATTCGTCACAGATATTCGCTGATAAATAAGAAATGTTTCCTTTTCCAAGATTGCCAAATTTTTTTAAGTGATCTGCTATAAATGGATCGAATTCACTCAATAATTCCACACATCCCAAATAATTTCCATTATTAGGAGATCGTAGGATTTCATTGTCACCGCGAAACGAAAGCCCTCTCGATGCCAAAAATTTTACAACAGCCACAATCCGTTTAAGTACATTTCTCCAATATTCTCCAATAATAGGGACTTTGTATTTGGTCTGAGGGGGCCCTTTCGATCGCGGGGCCCAGGGCAAGTGCCCATGTTGCCCAATGGAAAAGACGGCCCTGAACATCAGTCAAAGTTACAACGAACTATAAGAACTTTTATACTATGTTACTTGCTGCTACGAAACCCTTCATGGGCGAGTCCAACTCGCACTTGGCCGGTTTATTCTATTTGTGTAGAAACTGATAGAAAACTAACGTAGAACCCGGCTTTAGCTTTCAGTCCTTACATTCCTTTATCGATACAAAATTAAAATTCATTGGAAATATGGTAAAATTCATTTAATTTCATAAATACTTGTTCGAACTTTTATTATTAAGTGATAGCTTATTTCAATAGAGCAACAGGGGCTCTATATGCGGCGGCAATAGGAGCATTGTAGGCGGCGGCAACAGCTGTGTTGTATGTCGCGGCCACAGGACCAGTGTAGGCAGCTGTGTATGCCGCATTAAAAGGGGCCGTGTACGCAGCGGCAACAGGGGCAGTATACGCAGCGGCAACTGGTGCAGTATATGCAGCGGCAGTATACGCGGCGGCAACTGGAGCAGTATATGCAGCAGCAACAGGGGCAGTATATGCAGCGGCAACTGGAGCAGTATAAGCAGCTGCAACTGGTGCCGTGTATGCTACTGGTGCTGGGTACGCTATGGAGTGAATGCCGGGCTTAGCGGCCACAACGGCAAGGAGGACAGCGAAGATTACCTGGTAAGTAATATAAAAAAATATGATCAAATTATACACACTTCGTTGCATGCAAAAGTTAAACAATAAAAGAAATGTTAGCCTCGAAAGAAACAAGAACATAATTGTCTATGAAATTTAAATTCTTTAATCATTTGGTTTTAATAATCATTTGTTTTGGGACATTGTTACGCAAATATAGCCCAAATTCAGAATGACGTAGAAGTTTTTAATTCCAGAAGCTTATATGAGCCTGTCCCGCACAAACTAATGTAACAACTGATAAACATACGTATAATATGTATTTCTAAATACATACATAAATACTAAAAGTATTCAGGCTCCGAAGTAAACATGGTGGATCAGATACATATTTATTACCAAATTGATGAAATTTCTTCTTTTAAGAGTCCATATGACGCCAAATAGACTATTACTTTGATCTAGATCTCAGGACTCGTGAGGTCTGCTGAATTAAAATTTTAACACAGATAACTTCATTTCACGAACTAAAAACGCTCTAGGTTCGAAACACAATTACTGATAAAATCCTCGATAGATTTTTGTGTTGAAAATACCTCGATTTCGTGAAATTTTAAGCTAGATCTCGTATGTTAATTGTTTTTATAATATAAAATATTTTTATTAGAAAGACAATAGTAAAATCTCTCATTTGCACTAGAGCATTTTTTTCATATTGGTTATAGTTTTTTTATAATTAATTTATTTCGTTAAAAGCGCACAAAAACGGATCGCATCTCTCTCTTTCTTGCACGCTAAAATCTTCTAACTTCTTTTAACAATTTGGCGTCTGGTAGGCACTTAACTAACTAAAAAACCGGCCAAGTGCGAGTTGGACTCGCCCATGAAGGGTTTCGTTGCAGCAAGTAACATAATATAAAAGTTCTTATAGTTCGTTGTAACTTTGATTGATGTTTTAACACGTTCGCAGTGGTAGTGATTTTTCTAACCGAAAATTGCGGTTTATGACGTACTAAAAAAAAACTACCAGCTCTATCTCGTTCAAATTAATTTTCGTTGGTAGTTTATATGGCAATGTATATCATATATTTTTTTTAGATTTATAATTCTCTTAGATTAGAAGTTAGAGGGGGGGGGGGGGGGACACTCATTTTTCGACTTTGGAAGTCCCTCTTGCGCAAACTATTCACTTTAGAAAAAAATGATGTTAGAAACCTCAACAGCATTTTGGAAGACCTATCTATAGATACCCCACACGTATGGGTTAGATGAAAAAAAAAATTTTGAGTCTGAGTATGGGGACCCCCAAAATTTACTGCTTTTTTTCTAGTGTTATATAAGAATCTTAATGCGGTTCACAGAATACATCTAGTTACCAAGTTTCAATAGCATAGGCCGTATAGTTTCGGAGAAAAGTGGCTGTGACACACGGACGGACAGACAGACAGACAGACAGACAGACAGACATGGTTCCGTTTTTGCCATTTGGCACGAAACCCTAAAAATAATGTCAACTCTGCTGTATTTTTGGTGAGTCCAAGACCTCATACACGAAAGTCACATACACTTTCCACTACGCCACTGAAACAGTGCATTTCGGAAAGTATTGATTCGAATAAAATTACTTTCAGATTTTTTAATGAGTAATAAAGGAATGCATTATTTTACCTGTTTGTACATTTTGTTTAGTTTGTTTGTGTGTTATTGTACGAAAAGTATCCAAGTTAATGAAGTTGCAGTGCTAAGGACTCTACTTTAAATAGCCGGTCACAGGCTTACCAAAGATTTCAAGACAATACGAGGATTTGCCAACAAACATTCCAACATTGCTCCGAATTCAAGATAAAGGACCGCGTCATGTGAGAGTGAACCAAACAATAATTGGATTACACTGTATTTCTACTGAAAAATATAATTCGTTTTTATATCATGGAAGTAACATAGGACTAACCAAATTATATTTAAAAAATTTAAGAAGGGATTTTTTATATTTCTTGGTTATGTGTTGCTAGATGCGATCTTATCAGTATTCAAGAAGCACCACTCATTGCGTCAGAGGTCACTACACGCGTGTTGTGCTTACAATGCCTTATCTAGTTGCGACAAACCTGGAGGTCAATGTGCCTATTTAAATTGGACGACTTTATATAGATTAATTATGGTTAGGCTTTTATTTTGCTACAGTTGGCGATATAAGTTTATTGAAATGTTTCAATGGACGGTGTATTCAGACTGTTTTACAAAAAAAAACCTTACCTATTTTTGTCCTACGTAATGGGGGTGAGCCTGTTGTCGTGTTGAAATGGACAGGTGCAGGTGGTCTCGACCAACTGTTGAAAATTTTTAAGCCACCCATTAACCCTTAATGCTTAACGCTTGTTATGTTTCTGACAACCGGCACCAAAGGTATAACGTGCATTATACCATAGCTCGAAAACGCTCGCTAATAAATATTCCAAAGTCAGTAGGTAATGGCGTCCAAATCCTATAGTATTACAATATCCATACTAATATTATAAAGCTGAAGAGTTTGTTTGTTTGTTTGTTTGTTTGAACGCTAGGATCTCAGGAACTACTGGTTGGATTTCGGAAATTCTTTTACAGTTTGATAGTCCATCTATTGAGGATGGCTATAGGCTATATAAAACGCTAAGATGAATAGGAGCGGAGCAGCAATCAAGAATGTTTCGAAAACGGGGAATATTTTTTACCGTCTGAGAGCTTCCGAATCGTACGCTCTGCCTAAATGGTTAATGTTACGTAAGAATTGTGTATTACAAAATTGTTTCTCTTAAAAAGTTCTAAATAAAAGTCCGCGACAGCATATGTCTATCTTTTAAGGTTCGCTCACAATAACCTAATTTGTCTATCTCTTAAGGTCCGCTCACAATATTTTAAAACTGAAGAGTTTGTTTGTGCTAGGATCTCAGAAACTACTGGTTGCATTTTAAAAAAATATTTTACAGTTTAATAGTCAATTTATTGAGAATGGTTTATGACACTATAACATCACGCTAAGACGAATAGGGGCGAAGCAGCCATGGAAAATGTTTTGAGAACTGAGAAAATTTCTTTCTTTTCAGAGCTTCCATTGCGTACACTGCGTAAATGGTTAAAGTTACGTAAAAATAGTGTAATATAAAAATGTTCCTCTTAAAAAGTTATAAAAAAAGTCCTAAACAGCATATGCCTATCCTTTACGGTTCGCTTACAATAACCCTCATAATAAGTTTTAAAATATGAGCGAGGCGACGACGCTGGCAGCAGTAATCGTGGTCTGCAGTGGTAGCCGGTCAAGTGAACGATAAAAACCGGTCAAGTGCGAGTCAGATCCGTACCAAAAAAGGACAGGCGGAAGTAAATGCGACGGGAAACATTATAGCACTTAATATTTATACCACACTTCTCTCTTTCTCACTCCCATGTGACGCAAACGAAGTTGCGCGGGTCAGCTAGTACATTTATAATCCAACAGTTATTTAATATACTATACAACAGCCATTTGTTATTACATGACATTTATATTTTACTAGCGAACGTCACGCGGTTTCACCCGCATAGTTCCCGTTCCCGTGGGAATACAGGAATAAAATATAGCCCATGTTCACCGCAAAGAGTGTAACTTTACAACAGTGAAAGAATTTTTCAAATCGGTCCAGTAGTTGCGGAGCCTATTCGTTACAAACAAACAAACAAAAAAACAAATCTTTCCTCTTTATAATATTAGTATAGATTAGCAGATGCCCGCAGCTTCGCCTGCGTAAAATTCTGTTCCCGCTTCCGTTACGAACTTATTTCTGGGATAAAAAGTATCCTCGTAGTATAGCCTATTTGTTATTCCAGACTATGATTTATGCCTGTACCAAATTTCAGTCACATTCGTTCAACCTTTAGAGCGAAAAAGAGTAACATACATTCACACATCCACACTCACAAACTTTCGCATTTATAATATTAAGTAGTAAGAATATTTAATTCAGCAGATATTTAATATATTATTCAACAGTCATTTGTTCTTACATGACATTTAAATTATACTTTCTGATGCACCGGCGAAAATTTTGTTTTCGTTTCAGCTTCCCTAAGAAATTTATTTCCGGGATAAAAAGTATACTATATTTTTATAAGGCTGGATTCGACCAAACTCGGAGTTACACGAGTGTTTCTATTTCTGGCATAATTTTACACCTTCAAATTTATCCTTGTTATGTACGTTTACGTTTTTCTAAATTATTTATGGATTCCGCTATGCTATTGGTCGAATCCACCATTAGTAGCTTATATTATGTTATTCCAGACTATAAGCTATGCCAATAAGTTACCCTTGTTGTTTGCTGTTTGTTGTTTGTTGTTGTTGTATTTTATCCTTAGGAGATAGACATAATATAATGCCATCGTGGAATTTTAAATAGACCTATTTGAGATACACAATTCTTAATTATTAACGAATGTTGGTGTAGTTGTTTTTGAGTTTATAGCGAGCCGACAGACAAATGAGGCGAAGAACTTTGTCTATACTAAATATTATAAAGAGGAAAGATTTGATTGTCTATTTGTTTGTATGTTTGTTTGTTTGTTTGCATCGCATAGGCTCCGGAACTACTGAACCGATTTGAAAAATTCTTTCACTGTTGGGAAGCTACACTCTTTGCGGTGAACATAGGCTATATTTTAGTACCGTATTACCACGGGAACGTGAAACCGCGTGACGTCCGCTAGTTTTATAATATTTAGTGATAGCCAATGTATACTGAAACTTAAAGGAAAAACCGGACAAGTGCGAGTTGGACTCGCTCACCGAGGGTTCCGTACATCCGTCAGCCTCTCCGTCTATACAAACTATAGGTAACTATAGGTTATTTTTTTGATTCAATTGCTCGAGAAACAAAAAATTCAGAAAAATCGAATCTCGCAGTTGCAAGTATCAAGAAATTCTGAAATCAAATCTCAGAGTTTGATTACCTACGTTTATCCATAGATTTAGATTTTTTAGCTACTCTAGATAAGCATTTTTATCATCTACTAGCTGGCCCGACAGACGTTGTCCTGCCATAACTATGAATATGGAAATCGGTATTCCGAGTTCTGAGTTCCCGGTCCCAATTCTCGTTTCTGGTTTCTTAATCCCTTTTCCCGGTTTAGAGTTCCGAGTTCCCGATCCCATTTTGGTACTTCGAGTTCCAAGACCCGATCCAAAATCGCAATAGAAACCATTTCTTTGAACAGTTCGAGCCATGCACATTTTGCGATTCATTTTTATATTATCTACACAGGATGGACTTTAAAGACCGTGGTTGGAGGTAATGTATCCTTAATATTGATAATGGTAAGTTTTGCTGAAAGGAAACATTCCTCTATTTTCAAAAGTAAGTAAAGCTACATTTAAAGGTTTTTGACAAACCACCCGCTTGAATCAACCCGGGAGATGTAAAAAAAACACTATGTTTTATGATACCTACCAATCAAAAGAGTCTTAAAGGAACAATTTATTTTAAACTAGATGACCCTCGCAACTTCGTTTACGTCACATAGGTCTATGAAAAGAGAGGTATTTCCTCATCAGACTCCTAGGAGGTTGTGAAACTGCCCTGTTTGCTTATTCAGAAAAGAACTTAAAGATTAAGTCTATTCTAAAACAATTCAGTCCCCGCCTACGGCGTGGACTGAATTATTGTACAATACCCTTTATCTTTAAGTTATTTTGTGACTAAGCAAACACGCCAGTTTAGAATGACCCTCACATTCAAAGGAGTCCTTGAATTATAGGTTTAGCAAAAGTTAATATCTGAACTACAAAACCCTTGAAATTGAAACGCGTGTGAAACAATCCTTTAAGTACTTCCTTTCCAATACTAAAAAAATATTTGAAATTGAATTACGCGTTGAGAAATTACAGCTGAAGAACCATTTTATCTTTCATCCCCTCTCCCGCAGGAACCGCGCAAAATATCGGGATCAAAAGTATCCAAGAACCTTCCTCGGACTATAAGCTCAAAATGTACCAAGTATCATTCAAATCAGTTCAGTACTTTCGGCGTGATACTTATTCGGGATACAGACAGACAGACAGACAGACAGACATGAAAAGTTTAAATTACATTTTCGGCATCAGTATCGATTAGAGAACGCCCTACAATTAAAATTTTCAAAATATCTTCCATGTACAGACTCTCGACTCTCAACAGTTTTATTATATGTACTAGCTGACCCTCGCAACTTCGTTTACGTCACATAAGGTCTATGAAAGGAGAGGTGTTTCTTCATCAGACTGATCAAGCAGCGTGTAAAACTGCCCTGTTTGCTTAGATCAAAAAACAGCTTAAAGATTAAGTCTACTCTAAAACACTACTACAATAGTCTTAATCATTAAGATTTTTATGATGAAGCCAACACGCCAGTTTAGATTTACCCTCACATTCAAAGCAACCCATGAATTCTAGGTTTTGCGAAAGTTGAGACTCTAATTCCTTAACTACAGAGCCCTCAACATTGAAACTTATGTGAAACAATCCTTAAAGCACTTCTTTTATGACAGTGAAAAAAAATTTGGAATCTAATCACGCAATGAGAAGCTATACCTAAAAAGCCATTTTGTCTTTCATCCCCTCTCCCAAAGGAACCGCGCAAAATACGGGGATGTAAAGTATCCAAGAACCTTCCTCGGACTATAAGCTCAGATTGTACCAAGTATCATTCAAATCGGTTCAGTAGTTTCAGCGTGATACTTATTCGGGATACAGACAGACAGACAGACAGACATGAAAATTTTAAATTACATATTCGGGTTCAGTATCGATCAGAGAATGCCCTACAATTAAAATTTTCAAAATATCTTCCATGTACAGACTCTCGACCCTCAACAGTTTTATTATATGTATAGACAACATAGGTTTTTATTGTAAAGCTTACGCACTATCTAAGGAAAAAAGAAACAGTCGAATTGAGATCTTTTTTTAACGTGAGGGAAATCCATCTTGGATGCTATGACTCCTACCGACTAAAAACCTTACGTAACGTCCAACAGCCTATGGTTGGGAGCCCCAGGTAAGCCCTCGGAAGGATGTCCCAGGAGTCGCAACAGACCCACGGCCGCCACTGCAGCCTCGCCTATGGGGTGGTTCGGGTGCTATCCCGCGTCTTTGGGGGGTTTAGGGTGTGATCCCGCTTCTAAGAGGGGGGGGGGGGGAGCGTGAATCCCTCATGTCACGCTGCCGTCATGGGCCAGCTTCTGTAAGGACGGTGAGCAGCTCTCTCACCGTCCTCAGGCCCTCAGTCATTTATTAGACAATCTATTGTAATACTATAAAGCTGAAGAGTTTGTTAGTTTGCTTGGACGCAAGGGTACTACTGGTTAAATTTCAAAAAAATCTTTTTTAGTTCGACAGTCCATTTATTGAGAATGGCTAAAGGCTATATAACATCACGCTGAGACGAATAGGAGCGGAGCAGCCATGAAGAAAGTTTTGAAAACGTAGAAAATTTATTTCTTTTGACATCTTTTGTTGAGGACGCTGCGTAAATGGTTATAGTAACGTAAGAATGTGTATTACAAAATTATTCCTCTTAAAAAGTTCCAAAAAAGACCTCAACGGCATTTGTCTTTCTTTTGAGATTCGCTTACAATTAGTTCTAAAATATTACCGAAGCGACGCAACGGGTGTATATGCGACGGGCAACACTCTCTCTTTCTCTCTTTCCCGCTTATGAGGGGCCAACGAATTTGAGCGGGTCAGCTCTTATGAACATAAGCGATACGACGGGAAACATTATATTACCTAAAACAGAGCTGTCCAAACTAGATGGGACCCAGGGCCAACAAAAATGGCTAAATACATTGGAGGGCCGCAAAATATTTAACAAAGTAAAATACATGTACATGTATCATTATTTTATTATCTACTTTCTCATTCATTCGTCTTTTACAATTCTGTCAACATCAACCTCAGTATTAGTAGTAGCTAGACGCAGTGCATGTTTAACTGAAGTATCTATCAATGAAGACCTGTATTTCGATTTTATAAACTTCATTTTTGAATTACATATTCACTAAAAACTGAGGATCATGCATTTTATCTTGTAATTCGGAAGAGTCAGAGCTGCGCTAGTGCGGCTGATGCCCCCCTCAGTTTTGGAACAAAACTTCGGAAGTGATGTCCGAAGTCCGAGCCCCAGATACTTCATCGAGGGCTCGATGCCGATGCTGACGCTCCCTCCCCGTAGGCTAGATCCCGCAGGTGGCCCCATCCGAGGTCCGTGGAAGCACCGAGTCTCGGATTTGTGCCGCTGCCGCCGTATCCGACCCACGACTTGAGCAACCCTTGCCGTGGCCTTTAGTGCTGCGTTTCAGTGCGTTACTCGTAACCGATGTTCTACAGGAGCGGACCTAATACCGATCCCTGTGGAATACCGCACGACACATCCCGCCGACGGAGGTAGGGAGGCATTCCACGGTAAATAATCGCCTCCCTAACGCAGCTCCAGGGCAGGGTGTTGAAGGCGTTGGCGATGTCAAGAGACACTACCTCACCCAAAGAGACTGCTTCCTCCGTCAGACCTCTAATGCGCATGATCGCGTCCACCGTGGAGCGCCCCTGATGGAAGCCAAACTAGCTATCCGCCAGATCAGGCCCCACGCGTGTGAGGTGCCCGACGAGGCGTTGTGCAATAATGCTCTAAGAGCTTCTAAGAGCTTGCACACCATGCGAGCTACACGATCGGCCGGCACCCTGAAGAGGAATTTGCCGGCCGCCCCGCCTTTCGGATCAAGACCAGTTTCCCTGTCTTCCAGACCTTGGGAAACTGGCCTTTTCGAGGCATGCGCTAAAGAGCCCTATAGGTCGAGGCCCAAGCTCCTCGAGAGCCATGACCCACGCTCGGCCTGGAATGCCGTCGGGTTGATCGAATACATACCCAAAATATTTAAATTACGGCGCGTAAAAAATAATTTGCTCATTAATGTATTTAAATAAAGAAGGTAAGAAGATTTGCGGGCTGCAACAATTGACGCCGCGGGCCGCATACGGATCGCGGGCACTGCTTTGGACAGCCCTGACCTAAAATATTGATACAACAGCTCTCTCTCTTTCTTTCTCTCATGTGATGCAGACGCAGTTGCGCAGGTCAGCTTATTAATACCTGCCTAAACCTATAGTTTTACTTGGCACCGACTTTAACATTACGTTTTAGCATATATGATAAATCAAAATATACTATTAGCAAAAAAATATATATCTATATATATATTTTTATACCACTAGAGTAGCAGACAAGCATACGGCCCCCCCCAGATGTACCGGTGGTCACCGCAGCCTATGGACGTTTGCAACACCAGAGGCGCCACATTCGCGCTGCCGACTCTTTAAAAACCTTCTAAGTCCTTTTTTTGAAGAACCCCATACTGTAGGCGTTTGGGAAAACCGAAGCAGGGAGATCATTCCACAACCTAAGCGTACGCGGAAGAAAGCCTCTATTAGATCTCACCGTGCTCGAGCGCTCAGGACGCAACGTATGAGGATGAACACCCTGTCTATGGCGAGCGGTGCGATGATAGAATGTAGCCGTAGGCATCATATCAAACAATTCTTCAGAGCACAAACCGTTGTACAGGCGGTAGAACACACACAGAGAAGCAAAGTCTCTCCTGTCACTAAGAGGTTCTACACCACCTGCAAGTATGTGATCGTTGACAACTCTCAAAGCTCGCCTTTGCACCGAGTCAAATGGACGAAGCTGGTATTCGGGTGCCCCAGCCCAGAGGTGACAGCAGTACTCCATATGCGGACGCACTTGCGACTTATAGAGAAGCAGTGCTTGCGCCGCAGTAAAGTACCGCCGTGCCCTTCTGAGCACTCCGAGCTTCCTGGACGCCAGCTTGGCCTTGCCCTCCAAGTGACTGCGGAACTGCGCATCACTGGAGATGTCAACACCATATACTTTCATATACTTTCAGAGATGATGAGAGATGTGCCCTGAAATTGTGGCGCCATAGTGAATGGGGTCTTTTTTGCGGTGAAAACACAAACTTGTGTCTTGGTAGGGTTGAATTGGATAAGATTTTGTCGACCCCAATCGGACACTCTGGTGAGAGTAGCCTCGACTTCAGACACAAGTTGTTCACGACTTTCTTCCACTGCAACCCGAGAGATACCGGGACGGCCCGTGTAATAAGTGTCGCCCGTACTGTCGTCCGCATAACAATGAATGCCGTCAATAGACAACATGTCATTGATATGCAGCAGAAACAAAGTAGGGGACAACACTGAGCCTTGTGATACTCCAGCGTTTATGGCCATGCAGTCAGAACAGCTGCCATCAACGACGGCCCTGATGCTTCTACCGGCCAGAAAGCTGGACACCCATCCGCATAAACTCTCGGGCAGTCCATAGGAGGGCAGTTTCGGAAGAAAGACCACGGTGCCAGACCCGGTCAAAGGCTTTCGAGATGTCGAGGCTCACTGCTAGAGCCTCACCCTTACTCTCGATAGCCGCCGCCCAGCGGTGTGTGAGGTACACAAGAAGATCGCCCGTCGAGCGACCGTGACGGAAACCGTACTGCCGGTCACTGAGCAGGTCATGTTCTTCAAGGTACCTCAGGAGCAGTGTATTAATTACACGCTCCATCACCTTAGATAAAAGGGAGGTGACGGCTATAGGCCTATAATTGGCCGGGTCGGTCCTGTCACCCTTCTTGGGCACAGGATGCACGTGCGCGATCTTCCACGACGCCGGGACTTGCTTCATGGAGTATGAAAGCGTGAAAAGACGTGTAAGTACCGGACACAACTCCGGACCACACCGCTTAAGTAGCACCGCGGGAATGCCGGGACTTATGAATATCTAGGGATTGAAGCTCCCGCCTGACGTCCCGTTCCTTGAATTTAATTTCTGGCATGGAAGTGCCACACCAAGGGATACCAGGCGGAAGCGCACCTCCATCGTTCATGGTCGAGTTGGAGGCAAAGAGAGAACCCAAAAGGTCGGCCTTCTCCTTGGCACTCTGGGCCAGACTACCATCCAGTCTATGTAGAAGTGGTAATCCCGACCGACAAAAGTTTCCCTCGGCAGCTTTGGCGAGCGACCAGAATTCACGACTTCCAGAAGGGTAGCCGGCTAGTCGCTGACCAATTCTGCCGACGAAATCGAACTTAGCCCTGGCAACCGCTCTTTTACTGGCCCTCGAGGCGGCATTCAGTTTGTGTTGCACTTCAGAGATGCTAGGATCTGAGTTAGCGCGAGCCGTGGTCCAAGCTCTGTAGGCAGTCTCTTTCAACATCCTAGTTTCTCAACAAAGCCGATTAAACCACGGTCGTTTCCTAGCTCCTGCTGGGATCCAGCGGTTAGGAATATCTAATATATAAAATTCTCGTGTCACGAAAACTTCGTTGCCATACTCCTCCGAAACGGCTTGACCGATTCTCATGAAATTTTGTGAGCATATTGAGTAGGTCTGAGAATCGGCTAACATCTATTTTTCATACCCCTGTGACCGGGAAAAGCATTCCACGCGGGCGGAGCCGCGGGCATCAGCTAGTAGCATATAATAATAGTATCTATTAGTTGTGTCGTGCTCTCCAGTAAAGCCACCTTCATAAATAGCTGTATATTTCCTTAGGCGGTTCATGAAAATTTATGTACGTACACTGTTTCTTATGTACGTGTTAAAAAAATACTCATCATTGTAGTCCTTTTATTTATTTCTACTATTCTAAAATTTTCAAACAAAACGCCTGACAATATTTGTTAGCAAACTACAATGACCATGACACCCTTGTCACAGGCCCCCGCCTCAGGACCTCCTTTACATCTATTCTAAGTACTTGTTCTAGGTTGCGCTCCCAGGGAGTATGCTTTGCAGCAGAGCCACATTCAACGGGCATTATTCCTCTACTAGCTGACCCGCGCAACTTCGTTTGCGTCACATGAGAGTAAGAAAGAGAGAGGTATGGTATTAATATTTTGAGTATTATAATGTTTCCCGTTGCATTTACCCACGTCGCGTCACGTAGCTTGAATTCTTTAAAGCTGAACCGCATATCTTCGTTTGCATCACATGAGAGTGAGAAGGTAAAAGGTGTTAAAGTGATATAATGTTTCCCGTCGCTTTTACTTCCACTTTTATCGTTTAGTTGACTGGCTGCCACTGCAGACCAAGTTTACTCCCGTCGCGTCGCTCTTACTTTAAAACTTAATAAGAGGGTTATTGTAAGTGAACCTTAAAAGATACAATTTCGTAGTACACAATTTTTACGTAACTTTAACTATTTATGCAGCGTCCGCAATGGGAGCTCTCAAAAGAAAGAAATAATCCCCGTTCTCGAAACATTATTCATGGCTGCTCCGCTCCTATTCGTCTTAGCGTGATGTTATATCGCCATTAGCCAGCCTCAATAAATGGACTATTAAACTGTAAAATAATTTTTGAAATGCAACCAGTAGTTTCTGAGATCCTAGCACAAACAAACTCTTCAGTTTTATTATTTCGTGAGCGAACCTTAAGAGATAGACAAATTAGGTTATTGTGAGCGAACCTTAAAAGATAGACATATGCTGTCTCGGACTTTTTTGTAGAACTTTTTAAAAGAAACAATTTTGTGATACACAACTTTTACCTAACTTTAACCATTTACGCAGCGTACGCCTCGGAAGCTCTTAGACGGTTAAAAATATTCACCGTTTTCAAAACATTCTTGATTGCTGCTCTGCTCCTTTTCGTCTTAGCGTGATGTTATATAGCCTATAGCCATCCTCGATAAATGGACTATCAAACTGTAAAAGAATTTTTGAAATCCAACCAGTAGTTCCTGAGATCCTAGCGTTCAAACAAACAAACAAACTCTTCAGCTTTATAATATTAGTATGGATTCCGTATGCGTACAGTTACATAATATACAATGCATGTACACTGTTCGACGAATATTATTTCGAGATAAACTTGACCGCTATTAGTTTGTGCTAAGAAATTTTTTTTTTCAGATTTTAGGTTTTGTTTGAACTTGGTTACTTTTTTTTTATACTCCTTTGTGTATTACAATTCCGTGTGTAAATCAGCTTTACATCCAAATATAGTCAAAAAGGCATTTAATTTTTAGGTTGCAAATATTCGCATAGGCTGAAAATTGCTATGGATATCAAAACACCATTATAAGATAAATGCAAAAATTATCCACTGATTCGACTTGCGCAGACACAAAAAACCTGGCAAGTGCGAGTACAAAATAGTACTTTGTAGAATTTTGGCAAATCCTGAAACAGGTGTGGGTGAACTTTTTTCAAAACATACTTCTATTGAAGTGGTGAAACCGGTCATGGAGGACTCTAGTGGTGCCATGGCTGTCTCTCCTAAGCGATTGTCACGATACTTACCTGTGCTTCGGTAAGTATCTGTGTGCGGTGGCAGTTGGGAGACAGGCATGGTGATATGTATTTTTTTTAGCTTGCAAAAGTGAAGCCACCGCCTGATCGAAAGCCATAACAACATCTAGCGATTGGGATCACTCTAAACGATAACGTCATCTAGCGATTGGGGGTCGGTCATTCTCACGGTCTACAACAAGACTATGGACAGTGGCCCTTATGTCAAGGCGGCCTTATGATGTGGCTCTTCACGCTCCGCTTGAAGAACCCAGTGTTCTCTTTCTTTTAAATCGTTCAGTTCTGACGAAGATTTTTAATTGTTTTAAAATAAATAAATAAATATTCACGGACATTTCACACAACGCTATCTGATCCCAAAGTAAGCTAGAAATAACCTGCTTGTGTTACGGTATCAGACCACGGATATAATATACTACGAATACTTATATACTTTTAAATATATAGATACATATTATACATAGAAACATCCAGACTCTTGAGTATTTGTCTCCTGTGGGAATCGAACCCACGACCTCCAGCGCCGCAGGCGGTATCACTATCGACTGCGCCACAGAGGCAGTCAACTTCACTGTATGAAAGTGGCACCTCTGTCCAAAGACTTCTATATAAACTGAGGTAGACATGCCCTACGCACCGATTTTTGAAACCTATAAACTGAGCTAATTAGCAGCGTTGCTCGCACTGTAGTGAGTCAAAACTTCGAGAGTACTCGGTTGCATTATCTTTAGATTGATATAACTATTTTATTTATGAACCGATTGACATAAAACAACACTAAATGTTAAGTGGAGCAAACCGCAACGCAATAAAGAAAACTGCATTACAATCGGTTGAGTGGTTGCTGAGATTAGCGTGCACAAACGTACAGACAAACAGACAAAAATTATAAAAATCATTGTTTTGGGTTCTTCAATGTACAGATAGCGACCAGTTACGATTTTATTATATATGTATTGATGTATTGATGATAAGTGAGTGCAGTCTTAGCAATGTGTATGTTTGAGGATTGCTTTTGAAATCTCGTTTGTTAGAGTACGGCGTGTCTACCTCAGTTTATATAGAAGTCTTTGCCTCTGTCCAGCATGAGAATTTATGTACTGCTCGTTCGCTCTAACTTTGCCGCTCGGCTCCATACTAATGTCGAATTTTTAATTAGACGAAGTAAATTGACAGCAACTAATGTCACTTCTTCATCCAATGTTGCTTATTTTCTATGACGAAGTGACATTAGCTACTGTCAATTTACTTCGTCTTATTAACAATTCGGGTATACGCCTCTACGCCAGCGGCAAAGTTAGAGCGAACGGGTTAGTATGTATATGTTACGGCTAATACCCGATGTGCGGCTGCACCTAGTTTTAGCCGGTTAGAATTAGGTGTAGCCACTTACTCTTGGTTAAACCTAGTACGAGCCGATTGTTTTCGGGTAAAACTAGGTCTAACCTTCATCATACCGGCTACAACTAGGTTCGGCCATTCCTTGTTGGATAAAACTAGGTCTATCTGATATTATTCCGGCTAGAACTAGGTCCAGACAATCCCTGTTGGATAAAACTTAGATGCGTGTCCCGCCGAGCCTATATGTATGTTACGGCTAAAGGTAGGTGTGAACATAAACTTAAGATTAGTCGGCTAAACTTAGGTTTATCTTCGAAAAGCAGCTAAAGTTCGATAACAGTTTAGTTTGCGTCGGCATATTCCGTCTTTAGCCGGTTAATGTGCACATTAACCGAAACGAAACGGCTATAAATGTATTCGATGGTGTTGAATAGTTATAAAAAAAAATAACAACGAAGGCTAAGGCGGGAGCGAAGCGTAGCGGAGCTCCCGCCTTAGCCTTCTAACCTAACCTATCCGAGTCGAGGTGTTAACCCTAATAAGCGCGACGCGTGTCGCATGAGCCAGGCGCCTAGCTGTTACTTGTTTCAACTTGTTTGTATCTAGTTTTATCCAACAGGGAATGGCTAGACCTAGTTGTAGCCGGCATGATGAAGGCTAGACCTAGTTTTACCCAAGAGTAAGTGGCTACACCTAGTTCTAACCGGCTAAAACTAGGTGCAGCCGCACTTCGGGTATTAGCCGTAACATATACATATGTGCCCGGCAACAGCAATAGACTTGCTCTCTATTACCAACAAATATATGAGTTGTTTTTATCTTTGACTACCGCTTTTGCGATATAGGCGTGATTTAATATTGTTCTGGATTTCAAAATAATTTTTCAAACAAGTAAATTACCAAAATAACACAATTTTTCATATATTTCATTATTAGGAGGTACTTTCATTGCCGATCTGTTATAGTCATCAGCGGAATAGGTAAGCGGAGTATGGCGAGGCGTATGAGTAAGCGGAGTAGGCAGCAATCGGAGCGGTGTAGGCTGAGTAGGCGAGCGGAGCGGTGTAGGCGGAGTAGGCGAGCGGAGCGGTGTAGGCGGCTGTCAAAGGCGCGGTGTATGCAACGGCCTTCCAGTCAATAACCTCTGGCTTAGCCTTAGGCTCAGCAATCGCTACCACAAGCAGGCAAGCCAACACAAACTGAAAAATAAAGTCTATTATAAGTACCCACTTTAAACTGCTTTTTTTTTCATGGTGAAGTCAGCAATATGCTCTTTCAATTTGATACCTTTACTGAGGTTGGAATAAAATATCATATTAAATTTACTATTTGGTAGTGGCCTCCATCTTGGATTTACGATGACACTGAATTTATTAAATTGTGTTGTCATCAGAAATAGAAGTGTGTATGTATGTACTAATGCACATTTGATCCAAATAAAAATAAACCGACCAAGTGCGAGTTGGACTCGCCCATGAAGGGTTTCATAGCAGCAAGTAACATAATATAAAAGTTCTTATAGTTCGTTGTAACTTTGACTGATGTTTTAACACGTTCGCAGTGGTAGTGATTTCACTAACCGGAAATTGCGGCTTATGACGGTTTTAAAAAAAAACTGCTAGCTCTATCTCGTTCGAACTAATTTTCGTTGGTAGTTTTTATGGCAATGTACATCATATATTTTTTTTAGATTTATCATTCTCTTAGTTTAGAAGTTAGAGGGGGGGGGGGGGGGGGACACACATTTTTCCACTTTGGAAGTGTCTCTTGCGCAAAGTATTCACTTTAGAAAAAAATGATGTTAGAAACCTCCATAGCATTTTTAAAGATCTATCTATAAATACCCCACACGTATGGGTTTGATGAAAAAAAAAATTAGAGTTTCAGTTCTGAGTATGGGGACCCCCAAAATTTACTGCTTTTTTTCAAGTTTTATATAAGAATCTTAATGCGGTTTACAGAATACATCTAGCTACCAAGTTTCAATAGCATAGACCTCATAGTTACGAAGAAAAGTGGCTGTGACACACGGACGGACAGACAGACGGACAGACAGACAGACATGATGAATCTATAAGGGTTCCGTTTTTGCCATTTGGCTACGAAACCCTAAAAACAATTAAAACCTAATTCAATTTTCAAATTAGGTATAAGACGAAGTTATGTAATAATGCATCGCATGGTGTATGGCAGAAGAATTGCTTCCCAGCTCCAAACTGTTTACTGACAAATTCTTAATAGGCAAATGCTAAATTATTTTAGCCAACCGGGAGACCCATTTTTTTTTGTACTCACCAGTTTGAACATTTTGATGGTTTTCACTGAGCTAGAGCTGAATGATATCGAAAGAAGTTGACAAGCAACTTTATACTCATTCAAGAAGGACATCTGAGGAGTTCAGTGTGGTAACTGTCGTGAACAGAATAGCGATAATGTCGCTTTCAATCGTAATTAAAACTGTTAATGAATAATGTAAATTTTCGGGTCGTTCGTATGTTGATTGATTTGTGTGGAGGCTTTCAAACCGAAACATACATCTATGAAAATCTACACAGGTATTCAAGGTGTTTTGTCTTTTTGATATTCAGATTTCTGGGAAAAGATAGCAGAGAGGCAATGGATGCGCAAGGCGCAGGGTCCTGTGGTTTGTTGCGGCGTTTATTGAGAGAGGCATATGTCCAGTAGTGAGGTGACCTAAGATAGCGATACGCTGAATTGATTGATTGATTAGATTCTTATCAACTTACTCTATTCGTAATTCGAAAATATAAAATTATAAAGTTGAAACAGAAAATAATGATCTGATACGCAAATACCGTCATTTGCGTACCTATTGGATCAATTGTATATGTCTGTTCTTATGTGTCGAAAGGCGCTGAAACCTAGCAAACCCCATGCAGGTTACAATATAATTTGGTAGTAAGATGCTGGCGATTCAACAAGATCATGTCAGTAAAAGTGAATTTTTCGATGGTTTTCGAATAGATTTGATTTGGCATACCTACTTGTGTCAACCTAGTGCGCCATAATAAAATATCCTTGTAAGCTGTTATATTCAGTGACCTGGTCAATGTCATCTTTATTGAAAAGAGCTCATCAGTATGGTCTGGATTTGAAACTTGAAATATACATTTAATTTGCTTGTATGAACTTTCAGGATCTCCTGTAAGACTTATTTTTTGTGTCTGATATTATCACGATCACGATATTATCTAATATCTGGCTCTGTGGTCCATGAATTATGAAATGTAGTGTTCTGGAGAAGATCTGGTTCAACTAAGTGATGTGAGTTGGACCAGAATGATGACCCCTTACAACTCTCTCTTTTTGATTAGTTTCTCCTAAGTCTCACGAAACATAAGAGAAAATAAGAACAAAGATAGCGTTGTGAGTAAAAACAACTAAGTCAATACATCGCATTCATTATAAAATATTAATTATAGGACTATTGGCTATTTTCGATACGAAAGCCTCCGTGCGCGAGCACAATTCGCACTTGATCGTTATTTTTATAACGGATGTGTCTATTTTACACTTCAAATATTATTATTTTATCGCAGCAGAACCAAGGCAATGGTTCAGATGAAAAACGTTTCAAGCACAAAACGTCTACGCAGGCTCCAATTACCCTCAAGGCATCATTGCTATTCATGAAGCCACATTGTTACTGACTTGCGCTTTACCCTATATTGCACACTGTCCTCCATAAACTGCTATAAAGTCGAAAGACGTCTTGCCTCTAATATCATTCAGTCCTGCTGTTGTACTGTGATAACATCTTCTATCAAAATGTTCAAATTTGTAAGTTTGAAGTATTATCTCATTTGGCCGTCTGTGTTTTTAACCCCCGACCATGAAAGGTGTTATAAGTTTGACCTGTGTATCTGTGATGTGTGTCTGTGCTGTTATGGACCAATTTTGATGCGGTTTTTTTCTTCGAAAGCCGATGTGTCGGTGATGGTTCTTAACGATAAATTTTGCAAAGCAGCAATTCACTTCCTGAGTGATGAAGGATTTTCTCTAAAATTATAGGATACCTACTGTTACTTTGAAGGTATTTCCATGACATGGTTTAAAACAGTCTTAAGATCATGGTTTTTTAATTATCAAATAAACACTTTTAATGTAAGATATAAAGAACGACTTGGTTGCTCGTCGTTCTTACAAAAGCAAGACCAAGACGGCAGCTTGACATGAGAGGTTCACACATGTCTTACGCCCCAAGAAGTAGAATAACACAGTTACCATCCCCAAAGGTTCGGAATATCACCCTAACCCCTAGGCGAGTGCTTGGTGATAAATGTCTGCCGGTAATCCGAGGATACCCTTCCAATGACTTACACCGAACTCCCAACCGTGTGCAGTTGTACTGCATTGTGTGGTTTAAAGTCCGGTAAGGATGCTCATGAGTATCTCTTCCTTTGTTTATCTTTATAAAAAGTACAAGATAAAAATAAGCTAACAGAAAATTGGTTGTTTACAGTTTTTGCTCGCTTTTGTCCTGGCGTTGGCGACTGCGGAACCTAAGGCCAAGCCTGGTCTGCTCTACAGCGCATACACGGCGCCTGTAGCAGCGGCGTACACTGCTCCCGTGGCGGCTGCCTACACAGCACCTCTGGCCTACTCCGCTTACTCCGCCCCTTATGCCGCCTATACTGCTTACCCTTATGCCTCACCTTATTCAGCTTACTTGCTGCGTTGATGACTATGACTACTGTAAAGGAGAGTATTGAAAGGGAATAAAATATTACCAGCAAATGATATTTTTTTATTTTCTTAAGACTTTGATTGACTCATGTGGCTACGAGGAGTCATAGCAGTAATTCAGGTGAACTAATTTTAATATAGTTTTCATTATTTCACAGCTGATATAATCCAAATAAACTTTAAACTATCACATTTATTACTTAAGTAACGTTAAGGGGCCCGTCCGTAAAAAACGCTCTTAGAATTTTGGAAATATTCAAGAACTCGCTTCAAGAAATGACTAAACTAATATGGAACTTTAGTATTAAAGTTAGCGGGATATTTACCATGTATTATTGAGAGTTTTTCGGCGCTGTTACAAGCACCATGATTACGGAGGAACTCAACTGTTCCTCCGTGATGATGGTCACGGAGGCTAGAGGCACCAAGATCACGGAGGAACTCAACTGTTCCTCCGTGATCATGGTGCTTGTAACAGCGCCGAAATTACGGAAACTCTCAACAATACATGGCAAATAACCCGCTAACTTTAATACTAATGTCAGTGACCATGAAAGTTTAAATACCTAAAATGGAACGTTAAATTTTTATGAGACTACATTAACACCGTGTGCTTTTTACAAAATAATTATTTACATTACAAACAACACCTCTCAATATTATTAAAAATCATCGTATTATAGTCTGGCCATAACTGCTGTGCACTCTCTGAGGTATGCGTGGCGAGGTGGGAACCGGAGAAAAAAGAGCATGAGTACACATGCGATTAATACATGTCGGACAAGTCTTACGAAATCAGTTTACATTTTTAAAACTGATGAATTTTTCTTTTAATAACTTCAAGATCAAAATCATCGACAACATGGAGTGCACAGTATGGCCAATATACTAGCAGGAATAATCAAATTGACAAAGTTAAATTTTGATGATTTTCGGAGGTTTTTTCGCAAGTAAATAACTATTTTCTAAATAGCACACGCAGCTAATGTAGTCTCATCTATTAAGAAATTAAGGTTCCATTTCAGTGTCATTTAATAAAGTGAGTTCCTAAATATTTTCAAAATCCTAAATGGCTTTTTGTGCATTTTACGGTCGTGCCCCTTAAAGGCATCGCCCAATCTAGTTTAGTTTGTTAGTTTATTTTCAGGTAAAAAAATAAACTAAAGAACTAAACTAGGCAATCTAAATTTGCTTAGCCCACAGGATTCTTTTAATAATTGTACATTCTTGAAAAAGGAACTTATGAAATTAATGAGAAATATAATTAAGTAACTGTCGCTATTATTTAGCAAGCAAGTTAGTTATTTGAGTGGATTCCATCATTGCATAGGTACCGGGAAAATCTCTCACTCTAGCTTAAAACCTAACGTTCAGAGATCCGGCAACTTCTTTCGCTGCCTTCTGTGTAATGGTAAAACCAGTGGCATATAAAATAAAACATTCGAAAGTTGGACCAGCAGGGAGAGTAAAGCTCTATTGTTGCAAACGTTTATATAGTACACATTACCACTTTTGATCAGGTGCAGCTTATTATATAAGGGGGTTAGTGTCTAGTATAAGAAAATAGTTTCTGCCAAAAGTTTCGACATGTCTTTTCTTCTCACCATAATAAATATAAAAAACATCGAAATAATTAACTAACTTAAAGGACAATTTACCATTAATAGATCACTGTTTACAAAGCAGTCAAATATCACGGCGTTCTAAAGGAATTGCATAGTAAAATGTATTCCAATAATTAGTTTATTAATTCAACTACTCACATGCAAAATTTCATCTCATTAAATTCAGTAATTAAAGAGAAACTATTAAAATACTGACAAAACATCGAAAGCCTTTTTTTTTTTTTTGTTTAACGTGAGGGAAAATCCTCATAGGATGTTATGCCGGACTCTTACCGACTAAAAAACCTCACGCCACGCCTAACAGCCTATGGTTGAGAGCCCCGGGTAAGCCCTCAGGAAGGATGTCCCGTGACTCCCAACAGACCTACGGCCGCCAATGCGGCCTCGCCCAGGGGGTGGTTCGGGTGCAATCCCGCGTCTATGGGGGGTTTCGGGTGTGACCCCGCTTCTAAGGGGGGGGCGTGCGTGAGTTGCTCACGTCACGCTGCCGTCATGGGCCTGCTTCTGTAAGGACGGTGAGCGGCCCTCTCACCGTCCTCAGACCCCCGGTCATGGAAAGCCTACATAACCCGACCAAGTTCGAATTGCTACAAAAAAGCGGCCGTGCCATATATCTAAGTAACGCTCTTAACCTTCCAGTATAGTATTTATTATTATAGTACAGTTGCGTACACAAGCGTTAGGAAAAAATTAAACAATTGCATTTCTTGAATGAAAAATAGTTTTTAATAATAACGCCACCATCTACGATAAAAATAAATCTCCTATTAACCCATTCATGCCCGTATTTACAATAATCTATAAGTATCGGAGATATTTTGAAATTTTGAATTGTAGGAAATTCTGTAGAATTATATTTCGATTTATAAATCGGTACTGAAGCCGAAAATATAATTTCAAAATATTTTGTTTGTCTGTGATTTTGCGCGGTTCCTTTGGGATCTCCCAAAGGAACCGCGGTGTGCGTTCGCGCAGCGGAATATTGTTGAATTTAAAGATTTTAATTATGCAGATATTTAGTATATGACGTCGTGTAATTGTGTATTGTAAAAAGAAAATTGTGTATGCAGCCATTGTGGAGAAATTCGCCAAAAACTGATTCCGCTGGGCGAACGTTGTCCTGGCGGAACTTTTTTTAAATCCATGCACTTAAAAGAAAAAAAAATGTGTCCAACAATTAGTGTGTATTTGTGTGTAATTGTGTATGTATGAATAAAATTAGTGTATGCATAAACTTCGGAGAAATTCAAGTTTCCGCTACGCGAACGTTTGGCCACTAGCTAGTTTTCATATAAAGCGCTTATATAGAGAGCTGTAGATTTTTACATTCGTTGTTTTGAATTTGTTTATATTTGTTTAAAAAACAGATTTAGGAAAAATTTTAGGGTTTAAAAGATAAAAATATAAACGTAAAATACGCTTATTAGGTCGTAGTTCGTAAAGTATACACTTTGGGGTCTAGATTTTCACATTTATACAAACCATGTAAGTGCCTGCAACATGTTGCCAAGTATCAATGATGTTCCGTTAGTAATTAAAGGGTTAACAAGTACTTCTCTAACTAAACATCTGTGTACAAAAATATTTGTAATTTCATATAATAATTATGGATTTATTATTTATTTCTCGCCACCTGTTACGTAGAAACCCAAAAATGGCGAAATGTGGGTGACGCAGAAATGTCACACCTCTGCCTACCCCTTCTGGGACAACAGCCGTGAGCATATGAATTAATGAATGAAAATACAGCTCTTTGGTACTAATCATGACAATCCTTGGGCGCGCGCGCCCCAGTAACGGCAGAACTTGGCAAACAACTCATGTGCGCGCACAGGCGCGTGTATTTTGAGCGTATCGGGATCGCAGCTGAGGTGCTTGTCATGACTAGTCCCTTGTTTATAAAAACTTAACGTTAACAAACGCTTGCTAAACATACTCTGTCATTGGTTAGAGACACCAATAGACTTAAAATGTGTTTTAACTAAAATAGGTTTAATAAACGATTATGAATATGAGGGTAAGGATAATATGTATTTCGAGCTTTAATAAAAATTTAAATCACTATCACATATAAATTACATCGAAACAACAATTGTGTTATCACCTGTACCAATTCAAAACCGGTATTAGACTGTAAATTTACGAATGTTACTTAAATATATTGCACGGCCGCTTTTTTGTCGTCATTCGAACTTGGTCGGGTTATGTAGGCTTTCGATGCTTTGTCAGTATTTTAATTGTTTCTCTTTAATTACTGAATTTGATAAGTTGAAATTTTGCATGTGAGTAGTTGAATTAATAAACTAATTATTGGAATACATTTTACTATGCAATTCCTTTAGAACGCCGTGATATTTGACTGCTTTGTAAACAGTGATCTATTCATGGTAAATTGTCCTATAACCCTTTAATTACTAACGGAACATCATTGATACTTGGCAACATGTTGCAGGCACTTACATGGTTTGTATAAACGTGAAAATCTAGACCTCAAAGTGTACACTTTACGAACTACGACCTAATAAGCGTATTCTACGTTTATACACTCGAGAGCAATGAATCCGGGTCACTTAAAGAATCCTAAAAATCTCGGAAACTAAAAATGCTAGGTTAATGCAATAAATTGTATTTATATAGACAATGTAATACTCCTTAAATGAAGGTATTAAAACTTCTTAGTTATTGTAAAGTTATATCATAAAAAAATCAAATTTGAAAAAGGGCCACTTTCGAAGATGGAACTACGAAATTACAGCATTTGGTGTTGCTTTTGTTTGTAATCTGTCATTTATGTGGGTACATAAACCATGTTGATAGTGCTCTATATTCATTAATCAAGCTGAAATTATGTCGCTTACGCCTGAAGAATGCACCAGAATACTTACAATGCTGGAAACCGGCCGGAGTCAGCGCGATACAGCCAGGACTGTCGGTGTGTCGCTGTCAACAGTACAAAGAGTTCTCCGACGTTACGAAGAAACTGGTTCTAACCAACGCAGACCAGGAACGGGCAGAACCAGGTGTACCACAGCACGAGAAGACCGATACTTGGTGAACACCATGCTTCGAAATCGCTTTCTCACAGGAACTGAACTCACCAATCAGTTTCGACGCCTCGGAGGAAGTAACCCAAGTGCATGGACAGTAAGACGTCGGCTTGCTGAATCTAACTTAAAACCCCTTAGACCTGCAAACGGCCCTAAACTGGAGCGTGGGCATCGTATTTCGAGACTAAGGTATGCCCAGAGCCACGTAAATTGGAGTATTGAAGATTGGTCAAAAGTTATGTTCTCCGACGAATCAAAATTTATGCTCTACAAGCACGATGGAAGACACAGAGTGTATCGAAGACCAGGGGAAAGATTCAAGCAAGCATGCATCGAAGAAAAAGTAGCCTACGGTGGTGGGTCTGTACTTGTGTGGGCCGGAATTTCTTCTGAAAGTCGCACAGAGCTGGTGATCATAGAAAACGGCTCTTTAACTAGCGTAAGATATGTGGAAGAAATCCTCAATGATCACGTTGGTCCATTTATGGTCAATTTAGGTGAGGATGCTATATTTATGCATGACAATGCCCGACCTCATACAGGTAGGATTGTGAATGACTACCTTCAAGAGATGAACATTACTCGTATGGAGTGGCCAGCGCGCAGCCCGGATATCAACCCGATCGAGCATGCTTGGGACGAGCTAGGCAGATGCGTAAAACAACGAAACCCTCCCCCAATCACGCTTCGTGAGCTCAAAATTGCTCTCACAGAGGAATGGGAGAATATTCCCCAAAATCGTATAAGGAACTTGGTGTACAGCATGCCAAACCGCGTAAACGCAGTAATGGAAGCACGAGGAGGCAATACGAAGTATTAAAATTCAAGAAAATCGTAATAAAGTTCAAAAATTTCATGTTTCCTATTTTTGTTTTAAGGAGAGATCAGCAGTTTTTTCTTTATGTAATTTTGTGTTAATAAAATGTATGGTGACTCATATTTTTTTTACTTTCATTTAAGGAGTATTACATTGTCTATTAAATACAATTTATTGCATTAACCTATCATTTTTAGTTTCCGAGATTTTTAACATTCTTTAAGTGACCCGGATTCATTGCTCTCGAGTGTATTTTTATCTTACAATTTTTTCTAAATCTGTTTTTTAAACAAATTCAAAACAACGTATGTAAAAATCTACAGCTCTCTATATAAGCGCTTTATATGAAAACTAGCTAGTGGCCAAACGTTCGCGTAGCGGAAACTTGCATTTCTCCAAAGTTTATGCATACACTAATTTTATTCATACATACACAATTACACACAAATACACACTAATTGTTGGACACATTTTTTTTCTTTTAAGTGCATGGATTTAAAAAAAGTTCCGCCAGGACAACGTTCGCCCAGCGGAATCAGTTTTTGGCGAATTTCTCCACAATGGCTGTATACACAATTTTCTTTTTACCATACACGACGTCTTATACTAAATATCTGCATAAATAAAATCTTTAAATTCAACAACATTCCACTGCGCGAACGCACACGGAACCGCGAGGTATGAAAGTCAAACTAAGACGAACAAGATCTTAGCTCAATAACAATGACAATTATTTTGATAATAGGGTATTTTTTATTAATTTTGAGAGATTGATTAAATACAGAAATACATTTATTGTTAAAAATTACAGAGAAACATAATTATTACGTATCTATATTTACATTATTACTATCTAAACTAAACCTAAATAAGGCCCCCGTGGCATTGTGCCCAAAAGACTAGCAGCATTCCCCCTTTGAATAGCAATGCCTATTCGTTGAGCGAGAAAACTGCCAGCCCTTGGGTCACCAGTTGACTCCACAAGGCGCTTTTTCAAATTCTTGAAAAATTTTTGCGCATTGGGACCCCATGGACCTAGGGTCTCGACACCGACTGGACAAAAACGATACGATGAGTCGAGACCCTTATATTTATTAATTTTAATATTTTCAGCCGCTTCCGCTGCTGCACTGGCTTTTAATTTTGTTTTAGGAAGATGGGACGGGGCTAGAGTGTCAACACAAGTTGCATCCCACACCAGGACCCGACCCATCTCCCACGGTATCAAAGTTATACCATCCGGTCTCTTGCCATCGTCCCTGAAAACGCAGTTTGGCTCTAAGAGCGCAGGCACATTGGCGGTGGCAAGAGCACGGCGGATGATGTCATTCAGCGCAGCGTGGCGTGAGAAGCGGCCTGCGCTCTTTAAACATGAAAGACCATGATGCCCCAAAGTGTCAACGTTAAAACCGCAGGGGCATCGATGTGGAGCGCAAAGCGTGATTAAATTGACTTAACAATATTGTGTATTACGAAATCGTCCCTCTTATAAAGTTCTAAAAATGAGCTAGGTATATTTTTTTTGCCCGTACACTGTAACTATTTGTATTTGCACTGTAAATATCAGTCATATTATTACTAGTCGACGCATCACCTAAGCACATAAACAAAGCCCTTACCAGCCCTTTTTCTCATCAGCAGTTCTTCATAAATACTATTCTCCGGCCCGTACAAAATTCCCGAGCGTGATACGTAACCATCAAACCTTCCCATTGCCAAAATTGTGACTTCTATTAGCTATCAACAGCATAGACCGAACAAATCCCCTTGTGGGTCGAACCTGCGATCTTTTCCAGGTCGTCGGTCCATCAGGCGGGTGGATGTCCTACCCCACGTTTGCCAAGTCGCGTTCTCCACTCCAGAACTCGTCTGCTCCATCAGCCGTCAGTTCTGCAGACGTGGCTAACCCACTGCCACTTTAATGTGCTTCTTTTGCAAGCTATGTCGACCACTCTAGTTATCTGCCGAATAACCTCATTTTCGAGTCTCTCTCTCAGAGATACAAGCGCCTTGGCGAATAGTTTCGGGGATATTGCATCGTACTGTCTTACACCTCTGCTCGGTTATACAATTACTATAATAGTAGTCTTCGATCTACCAACTCAAATCAATTATTACTATAAAATATAGAGACCTAAATAATATGACTGGACCAAAATAATTTTGGTCCAGCCATATTATTTAGGTCATTTTAGTCCAGCCATATTAGGTATTTAGGTCTCTATATTTTTATAGTAATAATTGGTTGGTGTTGGTAGATCGAAGGCGATTAAGAGGGATGTATCTCTGCAAGGAATTTCCGATAAAGGTATTCAAATTTAGGTATTGTAATCGCAATGCACCTGGTCAACTCCTTACATTGCGACAAGGATAGCTTTAGTTTAGAACGATTTTATTTGGACAAAATTGATGATTCATAATCACCTGTTTTCTTCATGTTAACTAAACTGATTTAAATATTTCTGACATGATTTTTTAGAGAAAGATGGTGTCCAGGCTATTATTACTTTCTTAGAAGTTATAATTTTTTCAAAATTGTCTGGTAGTCTTCTAGACATGGCGATAAAAGCGGGTTATTTTTCGCAATTTTTATAGTCATTTTTTTTATTTGTTACTTGCTTTTGCTCGCAACTTCGTTTGCGGGGTGATTTTAACTAATAATATAATCAATCGACTTTGACCTGTCCAATGCATAGGGCTACTAGTTAAACATGTATTAGCATTTCCGCAGAACCGATATTGATGAAACATTCAACGATGTTTAAGTTGTAAAAATACATAAAAAATCCTAATTGTACAATTATGATCAATCTACTGAATTTGGCTCCAACCCCGAACAAATAAACAAACAAACAGACACGAAGAAAAAAGTTATGGATTTGTAGTCAGAATCCCCAGTTATTTTGTTTTCATTTATTGAATGTACCGTCACAGCCATTTTTACAATTTTGTAACAGTAGAGAGTAGATATTCGCAGAAAAATAGAACTATCTATATCTATCTATACGTATAATAAAACTGTTAAGGGTCGAGAGTCTGTACATGGCAGATATTTTAAAAATTTTAATTGTAGTGCGTTCTATAATCGATACTAAAGCCGAATATGTAATTTAATTTTTTCATGTCTATCTGTCTGTCGGTCTATCTGTCTGTCTGTCTGTCTGTATCCCGAATAAGTATCACGCCGAAACTTCTGAATCGATTTGAATGAAACTTGGTACAATTCGAGCTTATAGTCCGAGGAAGGTTCTAGGATACTTTTGATCCCGATAGAAGACTGAGCCTTGCAACTTCGTTTACGTCACATAAGGTACACTCCTAGCAGTCTGATCAAGCTTTCCTCTCTTTTCATAGGAAAAGAGAGGAAGCTTTATCATACTGCTAGAAGCGTGTGAAACTGCCCTGTTTGCTTAATCATAAAAGAGGTTAAAGATTCAGTCTAATATAAAACCTGTCAGTCTACGCCTTCGGCGCGGACTAATTTGTTTTACAATAGCCTTAATCATTAAGCTCTTTTATGATAAAGCCAACACGCCAGTTTATTTTTACCTTCACATTCAAAGGATACCTTGAATTCTAGGTTTTGCGAAAGTTAAGATGTCTGTAATTCCTGAACTACAAAACCCTCAACATTGAAACTCGTGTAAAATAATTCTTAAAGTAGTCCCTATAAGACACTGAAATTTTTTTTGGAATCGAACCATGCATTGAGCAGTTACAACCAAAAAAAACCATTTTGTCTTTCATCCCCTCTCCCAAAGGAACCGCGCAAAATATCGAGATCAAAAGTATCCTAGAACCTTCCTCGGATCATAAGCTCAAACTTTACTAAGTTTCATTCAAATCGAATCGGTAGTTCCCGCGTAATACTTTTTCGGGATACAGACAGACAGACAGACAGAAAGACAGACAGTCAGACAGACATAAAAATTTTAAATTACATTTTCGGCATCAGTATAGATTAGATAACGCCCTATAGTTAAAATTTTCGAAATATCTTCCATGTACAGACTTTCTTTGATAAAGATGGCTTTAACTTTGCCTGGAGCTGTCGATTGCAAAATTGAAAGTTGTTTTTTTTTTTTTTTTTTTTTTTAAGTCAAATAAATGACATCTACAGAGTACAAAATAAGCGGAACATCAATAAAAATAGCCCGATAATTCTCGAGTTCTCTACTACATTGCTGAAAACTGATTTTGTGAACTCTGTGAAACGGTTTAACAGATCTAATCAGAACAAAAAACTTTCAGCGAGACATGTTGGTAACTTAATGGACGAATATACACCTATATATGTGACAGAACACCTCACTATGAGAGGTTCTCGCTTACACTATCTTGCTCGAGACGTAGCTAAGTCGAAAAATTATAAATTTTGCTGGACTTCATTTGGTAGAATATATCTTAAAAAGGATGAATCATCAACTTCTATACTTGTACATAGCGAGTCTCAGTTAAATAATTTAATGCAACTTAAATGACTTTATAGTGTTACACATCATTTATTAGAATTCAATGGCAAACGTGTTTCTCACTTACGGATGAAACAGATTTATAGTTGTCGCAATTTTTTTTGTACTAGGTTAAATTCTAGCTTTAATATTGTTAAATTTCTTAAAATGAATAGCATTTCGGCTTTTTTGTTAGGTTCAAACTGTCATGTTCTACTATTACATTTGAGAAACAAGCATACTTATGACACTTACTTGCAATGTTTACTAAATTTGTATCTTTCGTTTTTATATGTTACGGGAGCACAATGTACTATGACTATATTATATAAACAAACTTCCAAAATTCTCATACCTACACAACTACACTCGAGAGCAATGAATCCGGGTCACTTAAAGAATCCTAAAAATCTCGGAAACTAAAAATGCTAGGTTAATGCAATAAATTGTATTTAATAGACAATGTAATACTCCTTAAATGAAGGTATTAAAACTTCTTAGTTATTGTAAAGTTATATCATAAAAAAATCAAATTTGAAAAAGGGCCACTTTCGAAGATGGAACTACGAAATTACAGCATTTGGTGTTGCTTTTGTTTGTAATCTGTCATTTATGTGGGTACATAAACCATGTTGATAGTGCTCTATATTCATTAATCAAGCTGAAATTATGTCGCTTACGCCTGAAGAATGCACCAGAATACTTACAATGCTGGAAACCGGCCGGAGTCAGCGCGATACAGCCAGGACTGTCGGTGTGTCGCTGTCAACAGTACAAAGAGTTCTCCGACGTTACGAAGAAACTGGTTCTAACCTACGCAGACCAGGAACGGGCAGAACCAGGTGTACCACAGCACGAGAAGACCGATACTTGGTGAACACCATGCTTCGAAATCGCTTTCTCACAGGAACTGAACTCACCAATCAGTTTCGACGCCTCGGAGGAAGTAACCCAAGTGCATGGACAGTAAGACGTCGGCTTGCTGAATCTAACTTAAAACCCCTTAGACCTGCAAACGGCCCTAAACTGGAGCGTGGGCATCGTATTTCGAGACTAAGGTATGCCCAGAGCCACGTAAATTGGAGTATTGAAGATTGGTCAAAAGTTATGTTCTCCGACGAATCAAAATTTATGCTCTACAAGCACGATGGAAGACACAGAGTGTATCGAAGACCAGGGGAAAGATTCAAGCAAGCATGCATCGAAGAAAAAGTAGCCTACGGTGGTGGGTCTGTACTTGTGTGGGCCGGAATTTCTTCTGAAAGTCGCACAGAGCTGGTGATCATAGAAAACGGCTCTTTAACTAGCGTAAGATATGTGGAAGAAATCCTCAATGATCACGTTGGTCCATTTATGGTCAATTTAGGTGAGGATGCTATATTTATGCATGACAATGCCCGACCTCATACAGGTAGGATTGTGAATGACTACCTTCAAGAGATGAACATTACTCGTATGGAGTGGCCAGCGCGCAGCCCGGATATCAACCCGATCGAGCATGCTTGGGACGAGCTAGGCATATGCGTAAAACAACGAAACCCTCCCCCAATCACGCTTCGTGAGCTCAAAATTGCTCTCACAGAGGAATGGGAGAATATTCCCCAAAATCGTATAAGGAACTTGGTGTACAGCATGCCAAACCGCGTAAACGCAGTAATGGAAGCACGAGGAGGCAATACGAAGTATTAAAATTCAAGCAAATCGTAATAAAGTTCAAAAATTTCATGTTTCCTATTTTTGTTTTAAGGAGAGATCAGCAGTTTTTTCTTTATGTAATTTTGTGTTAATAAAATGTATGGTGACTCATATTTTTTTTACTTTCATTTAAGGAGTATTACATTGTCTATTAAATACAATTTATTGCATTAACCTATCATTTTTAGTTTCCGAGATTTTTAACATTCTTTAAGTGACCCGGATTCATTGCTCTCGAGTGTATTTACACAATTGCTACTAACACCCTACTACTGCAGCCCTTACAGTCCATATCACGTGAAACGTAATAATAATACTCAAGCAGCGACAATTACTTATTCTATATATCTTTAAAAAATGGATAGAGCACACTTCAAACTCAATGACATAGACATCACAGAAATGGCTAAAGTTTATGAATGCTCCTTGGTGGATTTTTGCAAACAAATGCAGTGTGGTAAAAATGATTTTTCTATTATATTGCAAAATATTAGAAGCGTGTTCAGAAACTTCGATGACTTTAACCTAAACTTATCACGCCTAAAAGCCAATGTTGATATGATTGTTTTCACCGAATGTAGATTAAGATCACACAAACCAATACCTCAATTAATTAACTATACATCTCATATAACTACTAACCATATAAATAGCGCTGACGGTGTTGTGGTTTACCTTAAAAGCACATACTCTGCCGCTGTACAAGAGGTACACCTAACTCATGCCTCTTGCCTGCAAATTGATATATCAAGTGATCTTATTGTTCTCGCTATATATAGATCCCCATCACACTCCAACTCAGACGAGTTCACAAACTCTCTAAGCCAGCACCTCAGCCGACTTAATTCAAATAAATCCATTATAATTACAGGCGACACAAACATAAACATTATACACAGACAAGCGGAATTATCACATGAACGAACAAACAGACTTAACTATTTAAATATGCTAGCAATGCACGGACTTCTTCCTGGCCACTATCTTCCCACCAGAGACAAAAATTGTTTAGATCATTTTAACTTAAAATTAAACAGCAAATATAAATCCCCAACCATCGTTAATATACGTACAACTGTAACAGATCACAATATGATTTATTTAAAGATAACTCGGCAGACTCCCATTGCAACCAATATCATAAAATCTAAATCCAATATTAATTATGACCTAGCCCTCAACAATCTTAAAGATTCGAATCTATCGGAGTTGTACAGTACAACGGACCCAAATACTCTTACGTATAGTTTAATTGACATGCTCCAATCCTGTCTAAAAGGTGCAACAACTATTACTACCATCCCGCACAAAATGAGATTAGTCAAACCCTGGATGTCAACTGGCTTACTGCGCTGCATACTTAATCGTAACAACATGCAAAAGAGGTTAAGACAAGACCCGTTCAATGAGGTGTTGAAAATCACTTACAAAAGATACCGCAATTTTTGTAATAGCATAATTAAATAAACCGGCCAAGTGCGAGCAGGACTCGCCCATGAAGGGTTTCGTAGCAGCAAGTAACATAATATAAAAGTTCTTATAGTTCGTTGTAACTTTTATTGATGTATATCACGTTCGCAGTGGTAGTGATTTTTCTAACCGAAAATTGCGGTTTATGACGTACTAAAAAAAAACTACCAGCTCTATCTCGTTCAAACCAATTTTCGTTGGTAGTTTTTATGGCAATGTACATCATATATTTTTTTTTAGATTTATCACTCTCTTAGTTTAGAAGTTAGAGGGGGGGGGGGGGGACACTCATTTTTCGACTTTGGAAGTCCCTCTTGCGCAAACTATTCACTTTAGAAAAAAATGATGTTAGAAACCTCAACAGCATTTTGGAAGACCTATCTATAGATATCCCACAAGAATGGGTTTGATGAAAAAAAAAATTTGAGTTTCAGTTCTGAGTATGGGGACCCCCAAAATTTACTGCCTTTTTTCTAGTGTTATATAATAATCTTAATGCGGTTCACAGAATACATCTAGTTACCAAGTTTCAACAGCATAGGCCTTATAATTTCGGAGAAAAGTGGCTGTGACACACGGACGGACAGACAGACAGACAGACAGACAGACAGACATGACGAATCTATAAGGGTTTCGTTTTTGCCATTTGGCTACGAAACCCTTAAAACAAAAACGTAAGTATGACAGAGATTTGTTAACCAAATCGCAAAAAAACTCGAAGAAACTTTGGAATACAATAAATAATATAACCCAGCGAAGACCATATATATTTCCACGAAACTTACACGAATCTCTCCTGTGTATTCCTTTGTGTTGTTAAAAACCGATCCACAAGAGGTTGACACTGTAATACTCTCGTTAAAAAACAATAGTGCACTGGGATGGGATCAGATTCCAGTAGGCTTTCTAAAGATTGCTCACCACATAGTTTCACCTATAATCTCCTACTTAACAAACCTTTGCTTTGAACAAGGAATCTTTCCAACTGCTCTAAAACAAGCACTTATAACACCGGTATACAAAAAACGGAGATAGACTCGACCCATCTAATTACCGACCGATATCAGTGCTTACATCACTCTCAAACATACTAGAGAAACGATTAATATACGATTATTAAGATACTTAACGAGTCAAAAGATCATCTCATCCTCACAATTTGGATTTAGACAGGGGCTGTCTACCGAGGATGCAGTTTTGTCTCTTGCCGCTACTGTGACGGACAAGGTTGACAATGGGAAAAAGTGTGTGGCTGTCTTCCTTGACGTCAAGAAAGCATTCGACACGGTGTCTGTTTCTATTCTTCTGTCTAGACTGGAGGAATTGGGAATAAGCGGTTCACCCCTCGAATTGTTTAAAGAGTATCTCACAAATCGACGACAACAGGTAAAAATAGAGGGATTCATCAGCACTGAGGAAACGGTCTCCTATGGAGTGGGTCAAAGGAGCGCTTTGGGCCCAACGCTCTTTCTTATTGATATAAATAGCCTTTGCAATCTGAAAATGTAGGGTGGTCAAGTTCTCTCATATGCAGATGACACCGTTATTGTTTTTGCTGAAAATTCATGGGGGGCCGTACAGCCACTGGTAGAGGAAGGCCTAAGGGAAGTAGCATCATGGCTTCAACAAAATCTTCTCACATTGAACACTTCAAAAATTAATTATATCTGTTTTTCTAAATATAATATTGCCGAACCTTTTTTTTTTTTTTTTTTTAACGTGAGGGCAAATCCTCGTAGGATGCTATGCCGGACTCTTATCGACTAAAAAACCTCACGTAACGCCCAACAGCCTATGGTTGAGAGCCCCGGGTAAGCCCTCAGGAAGGATGTCCCGTGACTCCCAACAGACCTACGGCCGCTAGTGCGGCCTCGCCCAGGAGGTGGTTCGGGTGCAATCCCGCGTCTATGGGGGGTTTCGGGTGTGACCCCGCTTCTAAGGGGGGGCGTGCGTGAGTGCTCACGTCACGCTGCCGTCATGGGCCTGCTTCTGTATGGACGGTGTGCGGCCCTCTCACCGTCCTCAGACCCCCGGTCATGGAGGCCGATAGTCCTCGGCGAAGACACGTCGGCGGCGCCCAGGGCGCCGACTGCGGAACTCGGGTGGGAGAGTTCTCTCCCGCACCCGTCCCGCCGCCTCCTTCGCGAGCATGACCTGCTCGCAGAAAGAGGCGGCGCAGTCCCACTTACTCCCGCTGGAGAGCATGGCTCGCACCATGGCCTCAAGCGAGAGAGTGTCCACGCCCAGACCCACTACGAGGACCTGTCGCTGTTGTGCCCACGCCGTGCACTCCACCAGCGTGTGGAGCGCCGTGTCATCGCTGCGGTCCTCGCAGTGCTGACACTCGGCCGTGGTTTCCCGGTGTTTTCGCCACAGATACCTACCGAAGCTACCGTGCCCGGCAAGCATCTGTGTCAACCGGTAGGAGAGAGCACCGTGTCTTCTCTCCAGCCACTCGTCCATGACCGGTCTGACGGCCGCGATTGTGGCGAATCCCCCCTTTGGTTGCTCAAGTCGCACCTTCCATGTCTCCACGGTTTCCTGGTGGAGCAGGGTCCGCTGGGCCTCGATTTCTCGAGACGCAGGCCTTTGGCCCCGCTCCAGCGCGTCCTTGCGCCATCTGAACAGTGACGCAAGGGCTCTCGCTTCCAGGTCCCATGGAGGGGTCCCGGCTAGGAGACATGCCGCCTCACCGGAGATCGTGCGGTATCCTCTTATCACCCTGACGGCCATCACTCTCTGCGGGCTCAGCAGTCTAGCCTCATTGCTGGCCGTCAGGGTCTCCGCCCATACGGGAGCCCCGTAAAGAGCCATGCTTCGCACGATCCCCAGGTACAGCCTCCTGTAGGGAGCATTGGGTCCCCTGATGTTGGGCATCAACCGCGCGAGTGCGGCCGATGCTCCCCTCAGCTTTGGGACCAAACTTCGGAAGTGATGTCGGAAGTTCCACCGGCCATCGAGTACGAGCCCCAGATACTTCATCGAGGGCTCGATGCCGATGCTGACGCCCCCTACCTGTAGGCTGGATCCCGCAGGTGGCCCCATCCGAGGTCCGTGGAAGCACAGAGCCTCGGATTTGTGAAGGGCGACCTCGAGACCCAGCCGCCGAATCCGACCCACGACCTGAGCAACCCCTGCCGTGGCCTTAAGTGCTGCGGCACGGTGCGTTGCTCCCCGCGCCGTAACGAGGGTGTCGTCGGCGTAACACGTTACGCCGACCCCTCTGAGCAACGGACCACGCAGCACCCAGTCGTAACCCATGTTCCACAGGAGCGGCCCTAAAACCGATCCCTGTGGAACACCGCACGACACATCTCGCCGACCCGGCCCTAGCCAGCTCGGGTAAGTTATGGCTCTCTCGGAGAGATAAGCCCCGACAATTCGACGGAGGTAGGGAGGCACTCCATGATAGATAAGCGCCTCCCTGACGCAGCTCCAGGGCAAGGTGTTGAATGCGTTGGCGATGTCGAGAGACACCGCCACCACCACCTCACCCTGTGAGACTGCTTCCTCCGTCAGGCCTCTAATGCGCATGATCGCGTCCACGGTGGAGCGTCCCTGACGGAAGCCAAACTGGCTATCCGCCAGATCAGGCCCCACGCGTGTGAGGTGCCCGACGAGGCGTTGTGCAATAATGCGCTCAAAGAGCTTGCACACCTCGTCGAGCAACACGATCGGCCGGTACCCTGATGGGGAATTTGCCGGCCGCCCCGCCTTTCGAATCAAGACCAGTTTCCCTGTCTTCCAGACCTTGGGAAACTGGCCTTTCTCGAGGCATGCGCTAAAGAGCCCAATTAGTCGAGGCCCAAGCTCTTCGAGAGCCAGGACCCAAGCTCGGCCTGGAATGCCGTCGGGTCCAGGGGCGGTGTTTCTGCGGGATTTAAGCCGCAGTACAGCCGCCCCTAACTCACCCTCGGTGACTACGGGCACGTCGTTCTCGCTGCCTTCCGCGTTGGGCGCCTGAGACGAAGCCATGCGCGGAGAAATGTGTTCCTCCGCTCTCGATGGGAACAAGGAGTCCAGGACCTCCTCCAGCCGCTCCGGCTGGAGACTCTGAGTCAGTGGGGGCACCTTAGGGCGTAATTTGCCCCTTACCATAAGGTACGGGCGCCCCCACGGGTTCCGCTCCAGAGTCTCCATCAGCTCATCGCGGCCCAACTTTTTGGACCGCTTGATGGCCGTCTGGAGGGCCCTCTTGGCTTCCTTGTACCCATCATAAAGCTCCGTCTCTCGGGCTGTCGCATCGTCTAGACGGCGACGCCTCCGGCGGAATCTGGTGTACCGGCGGCGCGCGGTAACGCAATCCGCGCGCAACTGCGCGATTTCCGACGTCCACCAGTACACCTGCTTCCTCGCCGGTCTGGGCCTAGCCCTGGGCATCGCCGCATCGCAGATGTGCGACATGGCTCTCCCGAACCACTCCACTTCGGCATCAACATCGGCAGGCCCGTCCGCTGTCGGAATCCAGGCCTGCACGATGGCCGCCTCCAGGAGAGCCTCCCGATCCAGGCGATGGAATGCCCAACGCGGTTCCGGGGGATTCGCGATTGTTGGCGGCAGGTTAGGTGGAGGGGAGACATCGAACCGAATATATCGGTGATCTGACGACGTCTCATGACGTCGTCATAATGCGTCACATAGCTTCTCGAGAAGTTTTGTTACAAATTTACTCCTCACTAGCCAAATCCGTCATAGCTTAGGTACTGTTTACCAGCCTGGGGTGGAGCAACGAAATGTAAGTTTCTGGATCTGGAAAGAGCTCAACGGTCATTACTTAAAGTAATGTTATTTAAGCCTTATAGGTTCCCTACGGCGGAGCTGTACCAGAGTGCTGGAGTCTTATCAGTGCGAAGGCTATATCTCCTTCTCCTTATACTAAAAAAACATAAAGCTCTTCCATATGACTCTGCGAAAGAGAAAAGAAGAAGAAAACACATTGTATCTCAACCAGTTGCAGTCAAATCAAAATTTGCGTCACGACAGTACCCGAGACAGTCATCTTTTCTTTATAATGTAATCAATAAGGAGCTAAATATATATCCTCTAAGACTAAGGCAATGTAATAGCACTTCAACAGAATGGTTGAGAACATTAGATTATGAGCAAGTTGAAAACTTAATACAGACTACCTAGTTACTGCATCGCGAATTTTTTTAGTTATGGACACAGACACACTTATACGCACTCACACACACACACACACACACACACACACATACACACACACACACACACACACACACACACACACACACACACACACACAAACACACACACACACACAAACACACACACACACACACACACACACACACAAACACACACGCGCCTTCATCCCAGCTGCGGGGGCAGCTGGGATGGTGTGTGGGACTCCCGGCCCGGTCCGGAATGGACCGTCCTACCCACTAAACCCCGCGGTGTTCCTCCTCACCCTTTAGCCGGGCCGAGGGATATCAAAAGATTATTCACGTCGACCCGGCTAGGGGCGCCCCGTTTATTCGGGGCTCTCCTCGGGGGAGCCAGATGGGCGGCTCCCCAAAGCTCCCTAAGGAGCTTAAGACCACGCCTGCACCGCTCTCGAACGCCCCTCTGTAATAGAGGAGACAGAGAGCGGCTGCCGCAGGCGTGCGCTAATGGGCACCCCCGGAACACGGGAAAGGTGCCCACCGCCTTGTGACCGTTGGTGGGCGGGGTCCCCCGACCTTACGCCCACGGTCAAGAAACAATCGGGGGCGCGCAGTAACTCCTCACCGCGGCGCCCCCGAACTGCACGGCAGAGCTGGGATGTAGGACCCCGCATCCCACACTTTATTAGGTACATGTCATGGTATTCGTGTCATGGATATGGTTGGGTCAATTATTAATGATTTTTTTATTTATTTTTTTTTTTTTTTTAATTATTTATTTTTAAGTTTTCCGGAAAGATAACACGTACTGTAGGTACATAGTTAAGGTCTGTAAGAAGAGCGAGATCTCCTGATACAAGTATAAATTTGCTTAAAAGGAGATCTCCAAACATTTTGTATTTTTTTTTTTTTTTTTTTACTTTCGAGAACAGTTTTATACGTATAGAAGAGATTCTTCTAGAGGTATTATCTATACATATAATAAAACTGTTGAGGGTCGAGAGTCTGTACATGGAAGATATTTTGAAATATTTTTTTTAATTAAACTGCAGGGTATTCTATAATCGATATTGAAGCCGAAAATGTAATTTAAAATTTTCATGTCTGTCTGGCTGTATTTCGAATATGTATCACGCCGAAACTACTGAATCGATTTGAATGAAACTTTGTATAATCAGAGCTTTTAATCCCGGGAAGGTTCTAGGATACTTTTAATCCCGATTCCTTTGAGAGAGGGGATAAAAGACAAAACGGTTTTATAGTTGTAACTTCTCAATGCGTGGTCCTATTCCAATTTTTTTTTCAGTGTTATAAAGGGAGTATTTTAAGAATTGTTTCATACAAGTTTTTAAGGGTTTTGTAGTTCAGAAATTAGAGACATTTCAACTTTCGCACAACCTAGAATTCTAGGATTCCTTTGAATGTAAGGGTAAATCTGAACTGGCGTGTTGACTTAATTCCAGATTAAGTCCATTCTAAAATAATGCAGTCCCCGCCTTCCGCGCGCACTGAATTATTTTACAATAGCCTTAATCATTAAGGTCTGTTATGATAAAGCAAACAGGGCAGTTCCATACGCTCCCACGAGTCTGTTGAAAAAATACCTGTGCTTTCATACCTTATGTGGCGTAAACGAAGTTGCTAGGGGTAAGCTAGTTCAGGAGTAAAATTATCCCCCTACGTTTGTATGAGAAAACCGTAATGCGAGTCTTCCCTCTTCATAAAAATAATTAATTCAACTTAATTCCACTACTTATTCATTTATTAACGGTCAGTACATTTCTTAAGGTGTGATGTGTATTTGTAGATCATCAACGCAGCAGATATGTTGAATAAGGCGAGGCATAAGGGTAAGCACTGTAGGCGGCATATGGGGCGGAGTAAGCGGAGTAGGCCAGAGGTGCTGTGTAGGCAGCCGCCACGGGAGCAGTGTACGCCGCTGCTACAGGCGCCGTGTATGCGCTGTAGAGCAGACCAGGCTTGGCCTTAGGATCCGCAGTCGCCAAAGCCAGGACACAAGCGAGCAAAAACTGAAAAGAAAAATATAATTGGTGTTTGTGGTTACTCTGTATACCTAAAATTAAAATAAAGTAATATTTTATACTATAATAAATTTAGAGTAAATAAATGTAAAGTAGATGTTCCTCTGAAACAGCTAGCAAGGTATGAAAATACCTCTATCCCTTACTTTTGATTGAATTTTACTTTGAAGTTTTATATGAACGGTTGTTCATTGACTTAAAGTCTCGTTACTGTCATATTTCATTCTGTTGGGATATGCACAACAAAGTTAAAAGGATCAGCCAAACTTCTTGTCGAATAATCTAGATTGATAAGTATACTGAACTTACATATTTGAACATGTTGATTTGTGTTATCACAGTACAGCTAAGGACTGAATGATTTCAACGTAAGACATTGTCGGACTTTATAGTAGTTGACGAAGGACGGTATGAGGTAAAGTGCAAGTGAGTACCTATAGAGTGACTTTATGAATACCAACGAGCATCCTATAAACGGTATCTACTCCTAGTTTGTTGCTATGCCTTGATTAATATTAATCGTGTTGCTACATATTATTAAATAGGTTAAATAGCTGTGACGCGCAACTTTGTTTAAGAGGTAAAGACAAAAAGGTGCATTTATTCATCAGGCTTTTTTAAAATATTTATTTACCGTTTACAAAATCATTAAACTATAACCATACATATTGCATGCAGAAACCAATGAGGTTTGTAGAAAATGCAACGGACGCTACTTCAAGCTTATTCGATAAAACAATTAATTCTAAATAGGTTTGTTCTAACACTCATACAAAACTACTTTCATTATGACTCAAGTAACTTAAAATAATTATCCTAGGACGTGCACTGTGACTCAAACCAGGAAAAAAGAAGAAGAAATTATGAACATGACTGAGGCATGTTTTTCAAAAAAGTCCCTTTAATTTTTATAGATTTATTTTCGTTTAAACCTTATATCTTATGGGCTTACACACTCCTTAGTTTTATTATAAATAAAATTAATAGTTTAAAAAACTAAAAAACACGCTTTTAGCACGCACTAAATTTTTTTTTAATTTATACTTTTTTCGTATCCCATTCAGCAAACCCTTTGATTTAATACCCTTATCATGGGGGTGCATTTTAAATAGCCAATCCAAGCCAATCAAAACAAAAATAAAATAGCCAATAGCAAATCAATTAAAATATGGAAAGCTGTATCCGCCTCACTTGACCAAATAAATCTTTTATTATGTGATTTCTTTGTTGATGTGAGTCGGTTAAGTGGACCTGCTATTGAACTAAACCTAGGCACAAATTTGCGATACCAAGAAACTACACCCAAGAAACGCTTTAGCTCTTTTTTATTTGTTGGGGTGGGGTATTTAACTATTGTTTGAACTTTATCTGGGTCGACATGTAACCCCTTTTTATTAACTATATAACCTAAGTATTTAAGTTGATCCCTAAAAAACACAGACTTCTCAAAATTAATAGATAAATTTGCGATTTTCAATTTATTAAGCACTTTTAACAATAATGAAATATGGCCTTCAAATGACTCAGAACAAATGACTATGTCATCTATATATGCAAAAACTGAATTTTCAAACTCAGGACTATAAAATAAGCTGTCTACCAGCCTTTGACATGACGCAGAACCGGAAGTGAGTCCAAAAGGAAGTTTTTTGAAGCAATAGGTTCCTCGTTGAGGGATATAAAAGGCTGTTTTATTCTTGTCACATTCAGCAATTTTTATCTGCCAAAATGCCTTCGACAAATCAATACTACTTAAATATCTAGCATTTTTTAAATTATCAAGTATTTCTGACATATAGGGAAGCTTGTACGCATCCTTTTTAGTTACAGAATTTAATTTACGGCTATCTAAACAAAACCTAAGGGATCCATCCTTTTTCGGAATCAGTAGAACCGGAGATGACCAAGGACTGTCACATTTTTCAACCACTCCTAATTCTAACATTTCGTCTAACTGTTCGGATAAAATACGTTGTTTTTCTGGCGACATACGATAATATCTTTGTCTTATTGGTAACGCGTCGCCCGTATCAATTCGGTGTTCTATTAACGAGGTACAGCCCAAACCACGGACCTCTGTAGAAATCAATCGAAATTGCTGTATTATGTTATCGGCCGCCACGCGCTGATCCGATGTTAAATTACTATACGATAATAAATTGCCACTTTCGGTCGCGACTGTACATAACTTATTATCTTGTTGTTGACAGCTCGACCAAGTAATGGACTTACAAAATTTTGGAAATAAATTGAATTTTTTCCAAAAATCTATACCTAGAATTAATGTGTCAGTAATAGAAGGTACAATGAATGCTTTTAGAATGTGACATTGATTTTCAAAATGTATACTCAAATTAAAATAACCAATGGCTTTCAACAACTGACCCCCCCCCAGCTGCAGAAAAATTTATCAAATCATCGGTGTACATTATTTGACCTGCTTCTAATAACTTAATATGCGAGTTATTTCCTAAAATAGTAGCCGTACTACCAGAGTCCAATAACCCGCAATAAAACATATCGCTAATCTTCACCTTAGCATAAGGTCGCACATCATTAGACGGTATTTTATCATGGATTGCTGTGATATGATAACTTGAGAAAAAAGTACGAATTGTGGAAAGCCAATCCTCCCAATCTAGCCTATCAAATTTATAATGACTAATAATTTCCTTCGACTTTTCTACTACACAGCAATCCTTTGTAGTTAGTTTTTTGAACCTGACATAATCTGTGATTGACAATTAGAACACTGTGGAAACTTAACTCCTTTTTTACCACATCTAAAACATAGTACATCTGAACGCCTACATTCCTTAAGCGAGTGACTCGAGGATTTACATCGCGGACAAAATTTTAAATTATCTCTTTGCATTGGTGAACCTACTGCCGTAACGTAAGACTCAGACCTATTCTTGTTAAAATTATTTGGAACATTGGAGTGGAATTTATGAAAATTAATATTTGAATTTTTTGAAAAACTAGATCCATTAAATTGATTTTTATTATTGAATTTTGAAGTTTTACTGTTAACATTTTCACAATTATTGTAAGCTAAATCCGGTGCTAACAAATCAGACGACAACTTTGAAGGATCTCGCGAATGGGCTGTAAACGAGTGAATCCTTTCATAACTTTTACAGGCATCTTTTAATGCTATTATAGACTTCAAAGCATCCTTATTTGCGGCTAAGGTACTAGCATAACATGGTTTCATATTACGAAGCAATATTTTAAGCTGTTCTTGTTCTGAGACCTTCTCCGTCAATCTAGCGAACATTCCTGACATCTTTGCAAAAAATATTGTAATGCTTTCGTTATCCCCCTGTAATCTAGCCCTAATTTCAGCCAATAACCGATAATCATAATCAGAATGAGTAAAATCCTCTACTAACAACTCTGATAATTCCTCCCATGAAGTCACAGATTGCCTTATGTTCCTAAACCAATGAAGTGCTTCGTCCGTAAAGATCTCGGTGGCATATTGCAAAATCTTAGCCTGCGATATGTTCCTAGCCGACCTAAATTCCTCAATTCTTTGCAGAAAAGCTTGAACATTAGTTCTACCATTATATTTAATGCGTTGCAAGTCACTGAAATGGGATCTATCACAATGTACCGGTGCAGGAACATTACGCTCACATACATCCGTCTTTTCATTCTCAGAACTACTACCTTCCTTTCCACTATACATACACTTTAATTTGCCAAAAATCTCGGCTAAATTACTAGATACAGCAGCAATCTTATCTTTAAGTTTTGAATTTGACTTATCCAAACGCTGAACTCGTAAAAACAAATGACTGTACAATGCCCATGAACGATCAAAAGTAACAGTATCCGACTTGTCTTCCATCAAATTTACTCTAGATTTAAGTTCCTTAAGCGATATCAGAACCCCTCCCAAATCCTCTTCTGCATCAATCCCCGAAAACTCAATATCTGAAGCTGGTACCGACAATATTACTGAATTTATCTGTTTTCTTAACCCAATAACCGTAGAAGCCGGCTCACCACCGCGAATAACTACTTCATAAGTTAATTCATTTTTATTGAGCAAGAAATACCTAATTTTATTGATATCCATATTAAACGGCTCTGGTAAGCACCGAATCACTCACAATTTTTAATACACAAATCACTTTCTCTATTCACATAGAACTACAATATCATTCAGATTTTCCTGAAACAATACACAAATTATATAAAACAAAACCTACCGTGACTGGTTTGCATTAGATATCTTTAAAACATTAACAACAATTTTACTTCTACAAGAAGGTTCGTAACAATTTTATTAATGTGGGTATATTTTTTGCGTTAAATTTATTACAAGGAATTGTCAAAAACAATGAGGGTAGAATTTTTTCCTTACGATGAACAATACAAAATATGAATATGACTATAAGCCAACAATTATATAATAAAAGATATTCTACTATTACAGTTTCAAGTAAAAATAACTGTAACTAAATTTGGGGACAAGCTACGTTAATAAAAATGATGTTAGCAAATTTTCTAATTTCGGAATACCCGTTTAGCCAAAAAAATTATGTAAAATGCAAAAAAATGTTCAAATTTCGGGCATCCAGACTCGCATAGGCCAAGGGCGTCTGTTCCTTGAAGTAGCACAAATTTCGGGGGAGGCTACCTGCTAGCGGGAAACACCTTACAATAAAAATTATTAATTATATAGGAGTCACTAGACCCAGCAAATCTGTAATACCCAAATAAGCTATCAACTCCAGGACAATTAATTAAGTTCGGGCGCCATGACACGCTTCTGGGAAGTCGAGAGTGATCCCAGGAGTTCCCAGGCGGTTCAGTAGTTTAGGTGAGGGTATATAATTTGTCCTGGAGTCAATAATGCAAATACTACAGAGTATTATTATTTTTATTTCAATTCCACAATATTAAAACTTATATCTAACTTAAAAACTAGGTACTCATCCGAATCCTTCAGGGATGGGACTTCCTTCCTTCAGGAATATGTACAATATAAGAATATGGCTCTACGCATATATTATTCATAAATAGCTGCCTTACGGGTATAGGCAGGGTTTTTAAACAAAGACTTGGAAGCTCATTCTGAAAAGAACAAACATTATATTTTATATACACCCTCTTCAACCATAGATTTCCCTAAACTTTCCCTTACATTATTTTTAACCCCATTTTAAAACATTTAATATACAAAGAACATTACCCCCTTTTCTAAATTTCACAAACGCCTGCCTGATAAAATAAATTTACTTAAAATATACTTTTTTACATAAAATTTTACCCACAATTAATTTACTTAATAAAATTTATGACGTTGATGCTTACCAGAGCTTCCGTTTTCACATATAAAAATTTAGTTAAATACTTGGGCTATTAAGCCACTCACTGATTATTTCAGTGGAATATATTTTACAGAATAATTTACTTTGATGTAAATTTTCTTCGACAGTATGAAGTAAAAAAAATAAAAAATTTAGTTAGTTCCTGATTTTTTTTTTCTACTAATGCGCACGCCTATATATAGCTTACATCCCACCATATCTCCTTCCATCAAATATCCCTACTATGACACTATTAAGGACACACCCCTTATACCGACCTAAGTATAACCATTATACCTACGCTTAATAGCGCCTAATAAACTAATTACAGCAAATCTATGATTTACGCCACAACCCTTATCATGGGGGTGCATTTTAAATAGCCAATCCGCCATCTTGCATGTCCGTCATGTTGGATTTAAGTCATGTGACTATTTTTTTCGTATTCCTGACAGCAAACCCTTTCATTCGATACCCATATCATGGGGGTGGATTTCAAACAGCCAGTTCTCCATTTTGGGGAGGCCGCCATATTGGATTTGTAATGACGTTTTTTTAGCTAGTCATGTATTGTCATCAGAACTCAGAGCGTGTGCAAAATTTCAGCCTGATCGTAGGACGGGAAGTAGGTCAAAATAACATTCCAAGATTTTCTTACATACATAGTTATAAGTGAAGCTAATAGAAGCGTGTTAAAAAGCGTAAAGTTTAAAAAAAGGCCGTCACAAACGTAGCTATAATATATATTAATATAAAATATAGCAAGGCATATTACGACATATTTTCGATACAAATTTTCGAAGGACCACACACGCAGCTATAATATATATTTCTATGACGTCATCAAAATATGTCGTCAGATATAGCTTAGCATATTACTATATATATTTTGTATATTAATATATATTTTCGTATATTTTGAAGATAAAGGATGTTCCGTTTGTTTACCGAACATTCGAGGAGAGTGTCATCATCAGTGGTAGTACTTCTATTGTATGACTAAAGCAAGTAAATGGTAAATTAATATTAACATACATTCTTTGCTGGAATGTTCCTGGAATCTTGAAATGAAGATCTTAAAGGTATGAGCTGGAATTCGGCAGCAAGCAGCACTGCTGTCGCTGCAGTGCTGCCGCTGAGGTGCTGCGCAGCAATGCTGTCTGCCGCGTGGATTCTGAGCACAGCAGCAGTGTCGCGCTGCACGTGGTGGCACATACATACATATAGTCACGCCTTTTTCCCCAAAGGGGTAGGCAGAGGCATATTATATGACCACATTTCACCTTTAAGATTGTCCCATGTAATGTGGCGTGAATTGGGAGAGGCCTACGTCCAGCACTGGACTGCTATAGGCTAGGTTGATGTATACTTGGTGAGCCGTATTGTCGTGTTGAAATGGACAGAGGCAGGTAGTGACGTGGTGGTATCCATCCATAATTATTGTTTCGGAATGTATTCTAACATCTATACAAAATAAATGGGGACCAGAGGTTCTGTAGCAGCAATGCAGCTCTGCTGCCGAGCAGTGCTGCTTGCTGCCAAATTCGGACTCATACCTTAATCTTAATGGAAGAAATAAATGAAATTCGGTATAACAAATAAAGATCGACAAAACAAATATGAGGATCGTTACAATTTGAAGATCGATGTAAGGTGAAGTCGCAAAGCGTCTATAAGTTGACTCCTTTCATGACCATAGGACTGGCCTATTTCTCGCTCAAAGAATTAGTTTGTAATTAAACGGACTACCCTATACCTATTCTAAAAACAAAAAAAAGGCAAAAGCCTTTTTTTTGTTTTTAGAATAGGTAGGTACGCTGAAGTTTGAACATCCTGTACATAAAATAAGCATTAAAACCGTGCGCTTGCTAGGACGGCCGCAGATCGAGTGAGGGCAAAATATATATTATAGTATAGCTGCCGTGTGTGATAGCTTGCTATAATATAATATATATTTCGACATATTAATATATATTATAGCTACGTTTGTGGTGGCCTTAAAGTCTATTGCAATAAATTACTCGTTAAGATAAAGCAATCGCGCCAGTTTCTACAAAATAATTCTGATCATGCTAGGGTGAGGCCGGACTTCATTATTTTGAAAGCATACAATGTTCCGCATGCTCCTTGGAGACTGATGCAAATAAACCTTTTTTTTTACGTGAGGGAAAATCTTCAGAGGATGTTATGCCGGACTCTTACCGACTAAAAATCCTCACGTGACGCTCGACAGCCTGTGGTTGGGAGCCCCGGGTAAGCCCTCGGAAGGATGTCCCGGGACTCACAACAGACCCACGGCCGCCATTGCGGCCTCGCCCAGGGGATGGTTCGGGTGCTATCCCGCGTCTTTGGGGGGTTTCGGGTGTTATCCCGCTTCTAAGAGGGGGGCATGCGTGAGTTGCTCACGTCACGCTGCCGTCATGGGTTGCTTCTGTAAGGACGGTGAGTGACCCTTTCACCGTCCTCTGACCCACGGTCATGGAGGCCGATAGTCCTCGGCGAAGACACGTCGGCGGCGTCCAGACCGCCGACTGCGGAACTCGGGTGGGAGAGCTTTCTCCCGCACCCAGCCCGCCGCCACCTTCACGAGCATGACCTGCTCGCAGAAAGAGGCGGCGCAGTCCCACTTACTCCCGCTGGAGAGCATGGCTCGCACCATGGTCTCGAGCGAGAGAGTGTCCACGCCCAGACCCACTACGAGGACCTGGCGCTGTTGCGCCCACGCCGTGCACTCCACCAGCGTGTGAAGCGCCGTGTCATTGCTGCGGTCCTCGCAGTGCTGACACTCGGCCGTGGTTCCCCGGTGTTTTTTGCCACAGATACCTACCAAAGCTACCGTGCCCGGCAAGCATCTGTGTCAACCGGTAGGAGAGAGCACCTTGTCTCCTCTCCAGCTACTCGTCCATGACCGGTCTGACGGCCGCGATTATGGCGAATCCCCCCTTTGGTTGATCAAGTGGCACCTTCCATGTCTCCACGGTTTCCTGGTGGAGCAGGGACCGCTGGGCCTCGATTTCTCGAGCCGCAGGCCTTTGGCCCCGCTCCAGCGCCTCCTTGCGCCATCTGAACAGTGACGCAAGGGCTCTCGCTTTCAGGTCCCATGGAGGGGTCCCGGCTAATGCAAATAAACCTTGCTCTATATGTCTCATTAAGTGACGTTAATCAAGTTTACAAATAAAACTTGAACTCACTAAACTTTATGGAAGTATGGTATGGGTGAAACTGGTAGCTAAGAAAATCGAGCCCTTATTCTTAGCATTCCATGGCTTTTGCGTGCGGAAACAAGGAAGAACGCCCTGCCAACGTCTGGGACTTGCGACCTTTTTACGCCTGAGCTTACTTCCCACCGTCAATCATCGAAAATAGAAATATATTGGGTCTAGATAAATAATAAATATTGTTGAACATTCTCACACAACATCATCTAGCCTATGGGCAAGATAATAGATGTATTTACAAATTTACAAATTTATAAGTATGTCTATCAGTCGTCTAGATCCCATAGCACAAGCATATAGCTTAGTATCAAGAGTCTGGGTGTTTCTATGTATAATATGTATGCATTTAAAAGTATATATGTAAGTATTTATATCCGTGGTCTGATACCCATAACACAAGCATGTTATTTCTAGCTTACTTTCGGATCAGATAGCGTTGTGTGAGACGTCCGTGAATATTTAAATAAAGAAAGTTATGCTAAGCTCTATGCTTGTGCTACAAGCTTTTGTTTGGGACATATATGAGTGATAGACATATATTCACACAACGCTATCTGATCCCAAAGTAAGCTAAGAATAACCTGCTTGTGTTATGAATATCACACCACGGATAACAATACATATATACTTTAAATACATATTTAACATACATAGAAACTCCCAGACTCTCGAGACAAACATTTAGGGATTACACAAATTTTTGTCTCCGATGGGAGTCGCACATTTCGACCTCTCTAGACCAACGAGGCAGGCGAGGTGTAAATGTATGTGCCTCACGATGGTGAGGCACATACATCGTCCAGGATTTATAATGTTTTTCATTCGTTTCTACGAGTAAGGTTCAATCAGCGGCAGCTATCAAAACTGAGTATTACTTTTGAGGTGATTTCTTTGAAGTGAGTGAGACAGCTAGTCTCACTCACTTCTTGTTCTCGCTTTAGCTACCGCCAAAATTACAGCTAAATAACTTTCTCATATTATATACTAGCTGACGCCCGCAGCTCTGTCCGCGTCAAGTTTTGTTCCCGTTTCTGCTTCCCGTGGGAACTTATTCCCGGGATAAAAAGTAGCCTATATATTATTCCCGACCTTTATCTACCCCTGTATTGACCGACCTGAACTCAGGGTTGCGGGATAAAAGCGGCTCCACCTGGACTCAGGGTTGCTGCACCAAGGGCACGTTTACCTAGAGTTGCACTTAGGTACCTAAGGGCCGATCCGTCGAGTGACACCCTTCTGGATGAGCTCCACCGCGTCAACCTTGCGGATGATGAGGGATTGTCACTAGGCAGGTTTAAGGAAGAGTGCAAGTTTGCCGTGAAGAAGCAAGTGGGTAATAAGTACCTGGTGGTACTTGAGTGCGCGAAAACGGTCCGGGATAAACTCGTTGAGCTGGGCCGTACATTGGTTGGGAAGAAGCTGAGGTCACTGATCACAGATGTAATCACGCTCTAACTACTGAACAGATCGAGCTTAGATTTGTAACAGAGATATAACCCTCCACCTCCCATGGCCATTCCTGCCTCACATCGTATCGACCGAATCGCGGAGGAGCGCCCGTTCCGGCCTGCTTAATGGTATTCTCCGCTGCCGCTTTTCTTGATTCACTATAAATCATTTTCATCCCCAGCTCGGTTTTTCCCTATTGGAGTATGCTTTGTACCAAAATATCTCCCCATTTGGGGCTAACTAACAAACAATACACAGTACTGCGCGCCCTGCTGAACCGATTTCTTCAAAAATATCATCAAGCGTCGCCACGCCGAATGGTGTGGTAAGAATGTGCAAACAGGGATAGAATATAGTATGGAATAACATAGAGTTTAAAGTTATAATTACTGGAGTTGGTTGATTGCAGGAAATTTAAAAAAAAGTATAAATGTAACATCATTACATTATTCATTTAATAACTTTCAGTACATTGTTTTCGGTGGGTTATTCATAGGCCATCAACGCAGCAGGTATGTTGAATAAGGCGAGGCATAGGGGTAAGCAGTGTAGGCGGCATATGGGGTGGAATAAGCTGAGTAGGCCAGAGGTGCTGTGTAGGCAGCCGCCACGGGAGCAGTGTACGCCGCTGCTACAGGCGCCGTGTATGCGCTGTAGAGCAGACCAGGCTTGGCCTTAGGTTCCGCAGTCGCCAAAGCCAGGACACAAGCGAGCAAAAACTGAAAATACAAATATTATTGGATAAGGAACACAAAAATATCGCAGGTTACATTGTATGTGGTCGCGATTCCGCAAGGTGTAGATGATAATAACTTCTTTCCCTTACTTTTAATTAAATTTACTTTAATATTTTTGTATGAGCTGTGGTTTATTAACTATAAGTCCCATTACTTTGACATTTAATTCTACATTTGGTAGGTATGTATAACAAGGTTAGCAGTGTCAGCCAAATTTCTTATGAAATATTTTAGGTAGATTGGTACCTATACTTACCAATTTGAACATGTTGATTTGTGTTATCACAGTACAACAATAGGACTGAATGATGTCGATGTAAGACAATGTCGGGCTTTATAGTAGCTGACGAAGGACTGCATGAGGTAAAGTGCAAGTGGTTTGGAGTGGCTTTATGAATACAAACGAGCACTCTACGAACTATATTTCTGACGTTGAAAGCCTGTCATAAATTAAACAAGATTTGCTGATAATTTTATTCTTCCTTCCAAATAACAATAATAATAATAAAATTTTATTAATTCAAGGAACATTAGACTCAATGTGTTAGTAACAATTTTACTTAAAACTACTTTAGCAACTAATTTTATGACACACCCTAACACCACAACTGATATTTATGTATATAAATAACATTCCTATAACATTAAATAAAATAAAATTATATTTTTTTTAACACCTAGGTACCTACTAGTAAAAAAAATCTGAAATTGTGACATCGACCTTTTGGGAAAAATTCCATCACTCGAACCCATATAATTGTAACAACTTTTTGTATATACATCATAAACTTTTAAATTAAAACTAACTCGTATCAAGAAATAAATTTTGAAATGCAAATATGCTAACTCAGTGACCAATTAGTATGTTTCCATATTTAATTTTTTTTAACAAAAACCAAACCGACTTCAAACAAAACTAAAAACTGAAAAATAAAATGTACTTAGCACAAAGTTAGTATATTCCGATTTATCAGATATCATTAAATATAATACAGAAATCGGTGCCCAGTGAAACTATGTAGGCTTAGGTAGGCATTATTAATCTCTCTCATAGTCATATTCAGAATATACTAACTTTATGCTAAGTACATTTTATTTTTCAATTTTTAGTTTGGTTTGAAGTCGGTTTGTTTTTTGTTAAAAATTTTCTTCACTATTTTTAGTGACAAGTAGACTGAAAATCTATCTATCTAGGTGTAAAGTTCTTGACAGTACAAATTAATCTAGCCCAAACACAAGGTAACTGCTGTATATCGTTAGGGAATTCTCTCTCTTACTGTCTTTCGTCTCCATCATCAGATCGACTCCAGACCTTCATTAAGTTGTACTACTTTAAAGCTCTTAGTAAGAAACATCTACAAATGCCCTTACAATTTTAAAAGTTCCCTTCGATTTCTCCAGGATGCCATCATCAGATCCTGACTTCCTTAAAATGGGACCACCTTGGGAGTATCTACCTTAGAACGAAAAAAAAAATTACAAATCGGTCCATAAATGACGGAGTTCTGCGCGAACAAACATAAAAAAAATAAAAAAATATATAGGTATATCGAATTGAGTAACCTTCTCCTTTTTTGAAGTCGGTTAAAAATAGTTTATAGACCTATAAATTTATTGGGAAATTAACTACCTACTACAAGGTTTAAAAGACCTACTGTCAGTACCTATTACATGAACTCATCGCGCGGCGAGAGCGCTGTGAACACAGCGTGGGACAGTAGGTATGGAACACTGCTCGGTGTCTGGTATATTACTACTAAGGTGACAACAGACAAATATTTGGCCTACCTGATGGTTGGTTACCGTAGCCAATGGATGTTTGCAACACACAGCCGAACCAAGAAATACCTACTACTGTCGAAGGTGGGGTAGGTTTTAGCTTTTCGTAGCAAGAAGACACTAAAAGAAACTATAATAAATTACACTAAGTCCGTCGTCGATCTGTATGGCCTCAGTTTAGCTCAGAGATTCTCATTCTTATTTAAATTTGTGGAATAGTAATTCAAAGGTAAACTAGATATCACAGGCAGGTAGGCTTTACAAGGTGTACGAGTTATGGTTATCTGTGATAAAGAGTGTGCTTTTTGAAGTAAATAGTTGTTTTTAAGTAAAATCATATGCGGAAAGTCTCGGATTTTGCAACTGTGGCATTGCAATCACTTTTCATTAGATTTGCTTAATTTTATTTTCAACTAGCTGACGTCACGCAGTTTCACCCGCGTAGTTCCCGTTCCCGTAGGAATACGGGAATAAAATATAGCCTATGTTCACCGCAAAGAGTGTAGCTTCCCAACAGTGAAAGAATTTTTCAAATCGGTCCAGTAGTTCCGGAGCCTATTCATTACAAACAAACAAACAAAAAAAAACCAAATTTTTCCTCTTTATAATATTAGTATAGATTTAAAAAATCATGAAATATAAGCCTTCTGCCAAATTAGTATCATAAAAAAATATATTATATTACAAAAATCCGTGAAGTTTAAGGGACACAGTCAATACGCTTTGAAAAATAATTATCACATCTTTGTTAACCCTTAATAGGACAGAGATAAAAAATTATTAAAAACTAGGTTTTGTGTTATGATTTATATGTCTAATAGGACACATTTTAACATTATTTATGAAAATAAAAAAATATATAATTAGAAGTTACGCGAAATTCGGTAGTAAACATTTTACCATTGCCCGTTTACGACTAGGTAAAGGTGGTAATTATTTGACCTTAACCCATTATGTTACTAGAAGTAGGGCTACAGTCCATAGCTACTCCTTCTTCTGTAGCAATATGAAAGCTTTCAAAGCATTGTGTGACACTTTAGCTACTAGCTAGCTTTTCTGAGTGGCGGTAGTTTGCAAACCTTGTCAGTTAGCATTGTTGCCAGTACTAATAAAAGTTCTAAGGGCCTTACGTATAACAAATAAGGAATTTCTGGGAATGTAGATAAAACAATATTTGCTTTGTGGTCAGAAAACTGAAGTGATAAGCAATTGGCCTTTGTCTTATTAAGGGTTGAAAGATTATATGGGATACAATTTTAAATCGTTTCATTTTATTATTTGCTGAGTGGTATAAAAAATAAATGCTTAAATAAGTGGAATGTATTTTCAGCTGAAGACCCTATTGCAAACCATCATTCTTATCTTTTTACTCATTTTATGTTTACATTTGACTTAGATATCACAATATAATAGCGGAGTCGAGAAGTGACCGACTTTCTTGTTTTTTATATTGTTTTGATATTAGTTCCAAACTTAAGAAGTAGTGGACAGCGTTCGTTGAATAACAATCAGCACGCTGTTCATTGTTATTCCAAGAGCAACCCTACGTCCACTTGCACTTTACCTCATACCTATTGCATATTGTCCTTCATCAATTACTATAAAGTCCGACGATATTTTATATTTGATATCATTCAGCCATACAGTTGTACTGTGATAACAACAATCAAAATGTTCAAACTTGTAAGTATTATCTCAAGTGTGTATCTATATTCTTACTATTCTTGTGAAATGTAAGAAAATAAATAGACAATTATTTTTCTTTTCAGTTTTTGCTCGCTTGTGTCCTGGCTTTGGCGACTGCGGAACCTAAGGCCAAGCCTGGTCTGCTCTACAGCGCATACACGGCACCTGTAGCAGCGGCGTACACTGCTCCCGTGGCGGCTGCCTACACAGCACCTCTGGCCTACTCCGCTTACTCCGCTCCATATGCCGCCTACACAGCTTATCCTTATGCCTCGCCTTATTCGAGTTACTTTCTGCGTTAATGACCTATTTAAATGCATACCCACCGAAATGATTATTGCCAGTTAATAAATTATTAGCAATATTATGTTGTATATTTTCCCTTCAAATCCCATATTTTTCGCCACCCGACCATAAAAAGCAAATGGAAGGGGTATTTATACTACAGATCCATTAACCGTCGAAATTCGACGGTAGTATTATAAAAAGAGTTGTATTCATTTAATTTTATTATCCATAATATTTTTACATAAGCTGTGGCAAATTGTACGTTTATCTGTACGTATATCTTAAAAGCGGGTAAATACGAGTACATAGTTTTCGCTTCACGAATTAATTATGGGCTTGTGTTTAAACGCCGTCCAAGAATGTACCTATTATACTACCAATAAATTCTAAACGTTTATCAAAATGGATAAATGGTCAACAAAATAATTACGTTTCCAAAAAAAAAATGAAGCTAAAAAACTAACTGTCGACCGTTGTCGACTGTTTAAACTGTCGGATAATTATTCGGTAAGTAGTTGGTAGATAGGTATAAATCTATTGATTTACCTAAGTACTAGGTAAGTATAAATAATACCAATAGGTTCTGGCGCTCGGCTGCCGCTGCGGAGGCACGCTCGCTTCGCTCGCTCGCCTTCGCGCGTTAATGGTCACAGTTCCAACCTAACCTAACCTAACCTTGATGCAAATTAGAACTGGAGTTTTTGTTGTCAATTAATTAATCCATTTTGGTGACCACTTAAAATGTTTCCTAAATTAGGTGTAGATACAATGATATGTAAAAACTATAGATACTAGTGTATTCCCGTTCGTCCCCTCGACTTCGTCCCCCCGAGGGGGACGAACGGGAAGTCACAAAAATAATATTCAATCAGTTCCCGATCTTCCCATTACTAACTCAAGAGGGCACGAAATTAACACCACGCAATCCGACTTGGATAGGTTACACGAGAAAAAATAATTAACCTGTAGCTTTATCATGCCCATCGAAAGGCTTTACCATAAGGATTATTTTTTGCTAAGCAACATAGTGTCAGAAATAAAAGGAAGACCATGAATTTTAACATTTTTAATACAAAAGTCCCATACTGTTGAATACAAAGTGGCACTCTTTTGATTACTCCTTGTCGATCTTTTGATCTTGCTGTGGTGGATACTTATTATAATACATCCAAGTTCTTAGCTCGTGGACATTTTCATTTCTTGTAAACTACATTTAATATAGGCTGCGGTGACCACCAGTCCTATTGGTGGGCCGTATGCTTGTCTGCCACCCTAGTGGTATAAAAAAATTACATGTCATAACCCCGTAAAAAATCTAACGATGTTAGATTTGTGGATCTCGGCGGCCATCTTATTTGTCCCGATCCAGGGACGAAAGACTTCATTGAGATCACCGGCGATGCCAACTTTTCATTTTTCTGAACAAAATTTCACATCAAATGTCAAATACATACCTAGTCTTCCTTTTATCATGACACTATGTTACTTAGCAAAAAATAATCCTTATAATGAAGCCTTTCGATCGGTATGATAAAGCTACGGGGTAAATATTATTTCTCGTGTAGCGGGTTCGGTTCCCGGCTCAACCATGTAAGTATTTAAAAATCTATGAATGCAGTTTAAATTGTTTTTGAAATTAAAATAATGTCTTCTTTCAGTAAAATGTTCCATCTACAATATTTAAGGTACTTTCCCTCCATGTGGCGTAGCCGTGGGACGCCCTGTATATATACAGGATGAATTTTTGAAAAGGGCTTGGATGGCCAAATCCGAAACTATAAGGAATAGCTAAAAATACTCAAAGGAGTCACGAGCCCGATTTTGATAAAACTTAAAACCTCATCATTAGATTTTTGAAAAACCAATAATCCTAGCTGGGAATCGAACCCAATGATTTTAAAAAAAAAAACACACCCTTTATTATTACACCATACGATAGTGTCGCTCATAAGGATCAAATTCTGCGAAGTAATGATAGACGGCAAATTTAAGGAAAGTTTGGAATTTTTATAGAATTCATATTTCATGTACCTAAATTTTGTATCATAGTTTGTTTCGTTCGAAATCCCAGAATAGATCGTAACTATTTCGTGTTTTAAATCATGCTCAGAATGATTCTTAGGAGAATTTTCTAAACGGAACCAATAATTTTGAATGCAGTACGATCCTTGAGGTCTCGAATCCAGCTATGTTTGGAAAACAATGGTCTACGTTTTGAACAAAGTCAGTTAACGTAAGCAAAATAACAAGCATTTTGTTAAAGATGAGCACTTTCCTTTAGTTTGCCGTATATCATTACTTCCCAGAATAAGATCCTTAATAGCAACACTATAGTATGATGTAATAATATAGGGTGTGTTTTTTTTTCATAATCAATGAGTTCGATTCCTGGCTAGGATTATTGGTTTTTCAAAAATCTAATAATGAGGTTTTAAGTTTCATCAAAATCGGGCTCGTGACTCCTTTGAGCATTTTTCGCTAGTCCTTATAGTTTCGGATTTGGCCATCCAATCCCTTTTGAAAAATTCACCCTGTATACCAGACATCTTTTTTTAAATGTTTACAAGATCTGTTTTTTAAAGCCGTGATGTTCGTGCATGACGTGTTTAATTATAGTACGTCGTTATGTAGATATGTATAATTCATGTTTGATCTTGTAGCTGGTGCTAAGGTCAATTTAAAAGTGCAATGTAATATGAAATGAAAATATTATCAACGCTATTTTACCATACTTTGTACTGATCAATTCAATACAGTAATATTTCGAGCGTGACGAAAATTTCTTATGTACAAACAAATCAATAACTGTGTATAAATATGTTTTATTAAAAATAAACAGCATGCTTGAGAGGTTTTTGTCGACACCGACCAACTTACCAGTGGGCAAAATAAAACCACCGTATTTTTTTTTCTTAATTTATTTTTGAAAAGGTTTTGTGTAGTAATAGATAATAACGTCTAGCTAAAACACATAAAACCAATAGACTTGAATTTTTTCGACTAGGTTGCACTATTTTATACTCCTAAAGGGGTACATACAATTTCTTGGCGATTTCGCAAACGGTTACATACAACTACTTTCATGAATCATGGAATGAACATCAACATTGTTTGTTAACACAATCTATACTAATACTATAAAGAGGAAAGATTTGTTTTTTTGTTTGTTTGTTTGTAACGAATAGGCTCCGGAACTACTGAACTGATTTAAAAAAATATTTCACTGTTGGGTAGCTACACTCTTTGCGGTGAACATAGGCTATATTTTATTCCCGTATTCCCACCGGAACGGGAACTACGCGGGTGAAACAGCGTGACGTCCGCTAGTCTACAGTAAATTAGGTTTATCCTTTTTGGATATTCCACCATTAAGTGAGTGTAAAATCGCTTAGCGTGCTTTCTGAAGCATGGAAATGTCACAAAGAGGTCATGTGGTTATCACCCATCCAAGGACCAGCCAATATCACTGCAGTGATCGTTTACAAAACACTGAGTCACACCAAGGTCACGAGCGTTTCAAACTATCTATTTTTGGATGAAGAGTTTTACATAAATATTTTGCCACATTACCTTTGTTGCCCACTCTCCTTTTACTTCTGTTATTAATGGACTATAAAATCAGATGAAGATTTATTTGAAACCATTCAGTTCAGTAGCTGTATTCGAATAACAATAGCAACAATGTTTAAAGTAGTGAGTATGACTGATTTATTTATGTTAAACTTATGAAATGCAAATTATGCCAGAAAGCTTATTCTAGTTGAGAAGGCTGGGACAATTTCGTCAAATACTTTTTTTTCAAAGAGAATAAATTTTATTTTATTTATACAAATATTATTAGACATAACGGAAGTAAAATTCGAAGAATAGAACCAAATCGCGATTTGAACCAATCGCAAAAAGGGTGAAATGCACCAATTCGGTTTGAGTTCAATTGAGTATAACAATAGAAAAACACGCCAAAGACGCGGGACAGCACCTGAACCGGGGGGGGGGGGGGGGGGGATGGGAGGGGGAGACTCATGTGCTCCCTCCCTAGATGAGGCCGCAGTGGTAGCCGTAGATCTGTTATGAGTCCTGGGGTATCCTTCTGATGGTTTACACGTATTACCGTGAGAGACGACCCACGAAAATTTAATTTTCACATAGAAAAGATTTGTTCTAGATAACGTTGTGTAAGAATGTTCCAAAATATATTTTTTTCTTTCCAGTTCTTCTTTGCATGCGCATTGGCGATGGTTTCTGCCGCCCCTAAGCCTAAGCCTCTACTGTATAGTGCCTTTGAACCACATTTAGCGTATCCAGCACATTTGGCTGCCCCAGTAGCTGCACCCATAGCTGCACCTTTGGCTACACACTTGGCTGCACCCGTCGCGCCACTAGCCTACAATACACACGTTGCTGCCCTCTCTCCTTACGCCGCCGCATCATACGTATTGGGCTAAGGGCTTATACCCGACTATGGAAAGTGAAATGAAATAAATTCAACATCACAATTACTATACTTTTTATTTCTTCTGATACCAGAAGACACATAAGCAATCATTTTGGGAAAGCTCCCAATATTATCACTTAGTATTTGCATAGAATAAATTGTTTTCTTGTAAAGGTAATACTTTTCGGAAAATTACCTGATTTAGGGAAAGCCTAAAAGTAAAACAGCAGATCTGATTCTCTTTAGGTACATCAGGTTGATTTAAATTTACTTCATCTGCTGGTTCCTACTTGGCCCCGTCCACTGCACGACCGAGTAGACAAAAATAACCGACACAATAATAAAAAATAGGTTAAATGTTGACTGTTTGCTTTGAGGTCGGTGGTTCAGTTTCCAGCGAGCATGCCCCGTGTGGCGACGGGGACCCGTGTTACGACGAGTTAGAGTACAAAATGTCGCCACCCTAATACATCCCGAGGGTGTCGTAAGAGAAGGACACTCCTTGGGCGAGGCCGCAGTGGCGGCCGTGGGTCTGTTGTGAGTCCCGGGACATCCTTCCGAGGGCTTACCCGGGGCTCCCAACCACAGGCTGTTGGGCGTTACGTGAGGTTTTTTAGTCGGTAAGAATCCGGCATAACATCCTCTGAGGATTTTCCCTCACGTAAAAAAAAGGAGGTGACTAAGGGAACACTTTCGCAAAAAGATCCATTACGTAGAGGAAAACTTGAAATGAAACCCGGTTGTCAGTTAAATGACAATCGTTAAGCCAAGTTGAAGGCCTTATGAGCGGCTTGAAACTTCAACTTCAGGTCGCGGCGACCTGCGCCTGTCCATTTTAACACGGCGCGGCGATAGGCTCATCACCTATTATGTGGGATATAAAACTATAAGGTGAAATTTGGGAGTATACTATGCATCTGCCTACTCCTTCGGGGATAAAGGCGTGACTATATATGTTAGCCTGTAGAAGGAAAGGTGTAGAACCACTATCGTGGAGTCTTCTTGATGCGCTTGCGGATGCGTTGTAGATGTTGCGCCCCAGCTCGATTAGGTGGCTAATATCGTAGCCACTTTGCAGGTGAGGCTGGTCAGGTCACTTGCTTTAGCATGCTTTTGACGTCGATATTGCAGAAGATATACAGACTTTGATCTGTATACTGTGCTGATATTCAACCATTCGATTAAATGAAAGCTGATCCAAACGAAGTAAAGTTGAGACTTCCTTATGCAACCTGGTTCTTATAAGTTTAACTTGTGTGGTATTGTAAAAACTTAAGTTATTCGATTACGGTTTATGGTTATATCTTAAAAATCAAATCAGAGTTGATTCATACGTAATCATTAAAACTGCATAATAAGGCTCCTTAAGAGCTGGCTAACACCTTGTTTAATACCACAGTAATATAACAGTATGTCAAAATAATGGTGAAACGCTGGGATCTCATTGATAATAATATTAACAGGGAAAGGTTTCGTTTCATGAAGTGTATTATCTTAATAAAAATATATCGAATCTCATGCCATGTTACTCAGATACCGATACAATGAAGCAGAGTATTTAACTATCGCAGTAGTTTACTTATCTGAATACTCGTAGTTATATCAAAGATAATATAATAGTATTACATACTGATCGGCAACTCCCTGTCGCGCCACAGCTGTCAGTAGAGCTGACGTGCGCGTTGACAGACTATTTGTTTACATTTTATTGATCACATGCACACATTCAAGCTGGCGGTTCCGCCCAGTGGTTATACGTCAAGTGAGATCTTTGTACTCTATCTTTACTAAAATTTACAAAGAGGTAACCTTGAGGTTGTAAGGGGTAATCTCTTCAAATCGAGAGCGGAAGAAAACATTCCTCCGCACATGGCTTCGTCTCAGGCGCCCAACGCGGAAGGCAGCGAGAACGACGTGCCCGTAGTCACCGAGGGTGAGTTAGGGGCGGCTGTACTGCGGCTTAAATCCCGCAGAAACACCGCACCTGGAGCCGACGAATTCCAGGTCAAGCGTGGGTCCTGGCTCTCGAGGAGCTTGGACCTCGACTAATAGGGCTCTTTAGCGCATGCCTCGAAAAAGGCCAGTTTCCCAAGGTCTGGAAGACAAGGAAACTGATCTTGATACGAAAGGCGGGGCGGCCGGCAAATTCCCCATCAGGGTACCGGCCGATCGTGTTGTTCTTCCAAGCTCTGTGCTTCCAAGGACCTCGGAAGGGGCCACCTGCGGGATCCAGCCTGCGGGAAGAGGGTGTCAGCATCGGCATCGAGCCCTCACTTCCGAAGTTTGGTCCCAAAACTGAGGGGGGCATCAGCCGCGCAGGGGACCCAACGCTACATGAGACTGTACCTGGGGATCGTGCAAAGTATGGCTCTATACGGGGCCCCCGTTTGGGTGGAGACCCTGACGGCCAGCAATGTGGCTAGACTACTGAGCCCGCAGAGGGCGATGGTCGTCAGGGTGATAAGAGGATACCGCACGATCTCCGGTGAGGCGGCATGTCTTCTAGCCGGGACCCCTCCATGGGATCTGGAAGCGAGATCCCTTGCGTCACTGTTTAGATGGCACAAGGAGGCCCTGAAGCGTTACTAAAGGCCTGCGTCTCGAGAAATATTCGGTACGTATCCGTGGTGAAGACACCGGGAAACCACGGCCGAGTGTCAGCACTGCGAGGACCGCTGCGATGACACGGCGCTCCACACGCTGCGCTAGTGGAGTGCACGGCGTGGGCGCAACAGCGCCAGGTCCTCGTGGTGGGTTTGGACATGGACGCTCTCTCGCTCGAGACCATGGTGCGAGCCATGCTCTTCAGCGGGAGTAAGTGGGACTGCGCCGCCTCTTTCTGCGAGCAGGTCATGCTCGTGAAAGAGACGGCGGGGCGGGAACGGGAGAGAACTCTCCCACCGGAGTTCCGCAGTCAGCGGCTTGGGCGCCGCCGACGTGTCTTCGCCGAAGACTATCGACCTCCATGACCGGGCCGTCCGTCCTTACAGAAGCAGGCCCATGACGGCAGCGTGACGTGAGGAATTCACGCACGTCCCCACTTAGAAGCGGGATCACACCCGAAACCCCCCAAAGACGCGGGATAGCACCCGAACCACCCACTAGGCGAGGCCGCTGTGGCGGCCGTGGGTCTGTTGAGAGTCCTGGGACATCCTTCCGAGGGCTTACCCGGGGCTCCCAACCATAGGCTGTTGGGCGTTACGTGAGGTTTTTTAGTCGGTAGGTGTCGGTCGATTCATGAGGATTTTCCCTCACGGTAAAAAAAAGGGGATCTTAAAAGGGTGGTAATCTCTGGATCTACTAAACCGATTTTCTAAATTATTTCATCAATAGAAAGCTACGTTATTGTGAGAGAAGAGGGGACGAGAGAAGATGTGTTTTGATAAATGAATCATTATTTCAACACCTCATTTCTGAAATGTGAAATATCGAAATCTGATTGATTTATTGAAACACACTTTTCAACTCCTTTCCTCTCAGCTATTTTAGATACCATACCAACATGATATCACAGTATAGAGAGAAAACCTATTAATACTATATGCAGACAGGGCGCATAAAGCTGCTTTTTAATGAATCACTGTTGAATTTGCTGGGCAACTGGTCTCTAGTTTCATTTGAATTTGAATCTCGTTAGTATTCTAGGTGCATTTTACTCCGTGATCTTAATGTTACCAAGCATTGCACACTGTCCTTCATGAATGACTATAAAGTTGTACAATATAGAGTCATTGATATCATTCAGTTCATCAACTGTGCAGTGATAACACTAATTTAACAAAAATGTTCAAACTTGTAAGTAGGCACTGTTATATAGCAACGCTTTTCTTTTCGAAAGCGTGGGCAGAGGTTTAAGTTCACTTTTCGCTTTATAATTTTTATCGGTTTTGCCGTGTTGAAATGGACAAGCGTAGGTTGTTATGATACACTGTTAAAATTGTTCAAGCCCCCCATAAAGCATTCTTTTTGGCTGACCGAACTGTCGCAACTATAAATTACTAGAAAGAAAGAAAGAAAGAAAGAAAGAAAGAAAGACATTTATTCAGGCACAAAATAATAAATAACAAGTAGAAACATCTCAATACCTATTCATTCATTTCCATGCATGCACCCGAAAAGGAAGCCATCTCAGCTATTAGCCACATACCATTGCCAAAATTGGTAGGTATGCAGCGCTGGTTTTCAGATGGCCCCTATTCGTACCTAACGCTAAGTGACATCACGAACAATTATATAAAGTTGGTACTTACATAAAAATCAATAAAGTAATTTAATCTATCATAAAAAGCCCAACAATAAAAAAAAAAAAAGCTCAATAATTATACATAAATACACTTTTTTTTTACCTGTACACTCCAACACGAGGTATAATACTAGCGCAGCAGCCCATTTTATTTATTGTGGGGGACACTGGCTATGCCGAGTGGACGATCCGACCGCCTGTTCTGCTGCCTATTTTATCCATTAGTGTGCTACTGATCTTCAAACAGACTTTTTCTTAACTTGCAAACACCAGATCTCCATTTCAAAGTTTTTTTAAAACATTTTTGTGTGTAGTTCCAAACTTTTAATACCAGATTCCAAAATGGGTGGGTTCCAAATTTGGGTCAAAGTAAACTTTCTAATGAAGTAAAATAAAGAGAATTAGTCAAAAAAATCAGCTGAGGCAATTCAATGCTACACATATTGAATCCTGAGATATTATTGCTGAGGGTTTTAACTTCATCATTCTAAGGAAGTTGTTGCCAACATTTTTAATGCCATGACTGCCTCTGTGACGCAGTCGGTAGTGATACCGCCTGCGGCGGTGGAGGTCGTGGGTTCGATTACCACCGGAGACAAATATTTGTGTGACCCATAAATGTTTGTCTCAAGAGTCCGGGTGTTTCTATGTATAATATGTATGTATTTAAAAAGTATATAAATATTAATATCCGTGGTCTGATTCCCATAACACAAGCAGGTTATTCCTAGCTTACTTTGGGATCAGATGGCGTTGTGTGAAATGTCCGTGAATATTTATTTATTTATTTATGTTGGTTTCACGGAAACAATTTTACTTTGTATGATAGCGACGTCAAACAAGAAAGAATTTGTATGATTTTCTATGGATCAAATTTTTTTGTCATTCCAATGTCAAACCTAACTCTACATTTTACTTGTTTCAGTTCTTACTCGCTTGCCTAATGGCAGTGGTGGTCGCCGAACCCAAACCCAAGCCCGGTCTGTTATACAGTGCATACACCGCACCAGTGGCTGCAGCATACACTGTACCCGTGGCAGCTGCCTACACAGCACCCCTCGCCTATTCAGCATACACTGCTCCGGTAGCAGCGTACTCCAGTTACCCATATGCTTCTCCATACTCCGCCTACTACCTGCGTAAATAAATGAGCCTTCAAATTCTGATAGTAAATTGATTGCATACTATAATTGGTTTTTTCAATAATCATCGACTATTTTTTCACGATTTTTTCACAGTCGTAACAGTAGAAGTTGTTACGACTGTGATACCAGTAGTTCTGTTAACAGAACTACTCAACAGAACAGGTGGGAGTAGACGCATCCACGTCTACTCGTCAATCCCACTTTCTTCCTTCGATCACGAACAACAATAGAGGTACCACACTCAAACAGTGGGGATAATCCTCATTAAAATCCAGCGATTCAAAATATTTTTTTCTACAAGTATACCTTGAAACGTTTAACCAGCTTAAGTTCGTTTTACAATGCTAGGATCTGCAAGTGGAGCTTGAAGTAGAGTCTTGTAAACGATGAGAGTGGCCAATTTGCTAGGGTATACACACATATCGATGAAAAATGCCTTCTCAAATCATTTAAATTAAGCTTCGAGCTTAATAATGTAGGTGTTCTTCAGAAAAGCGTTTAGGGCCCTCTGCTCTTCTTGCTTTACATAAACGACTTACCAAAACTCACACAGCACCATTGTACTCTATTTGCTGATCATATATCGGTTGAGGTGGAAGATCCCAGGAATAAATTGCAGCATATTCACAGTGTTAAGAACACGATAGATGGACCCCAAATGATCAGCCGTTGAAAGTTCCCTACCATGGCATAAGTATAGAGGTCGTACATGAAACGAAGTTTCTTGGTATAATGTTGGACAAACACTGTAATAGGAAATCCCATGTAATAAATCTATGTGCTAAGGTTTACCTTTAGTCGATTGAAATGTTACAATTTAAGGACCGAATATTGCATTTGTTAGAGGACGCAATTTTATTTTTGGGACATGTGTAGGGGGTCAATAGAAGCTTAACCTCAAGTTTGTAGGGTCGCCACCCTTGTCCCCCGGCCGCAATATTAAAAAGGGGTGAAAACACTTTTTTCCCAATATCTCGGAAATGAAGTCTTACAAAAAATTTGTGAAGTCATAATTTGTAGCAAATTTTTGCCCTAAATTAAAAATTAAAGAAGTTAAAAACAAAAAATTAAAAATAAAATTTTAAAATTTTTATTTTTTGCTCTGTGGCGTTTTTTTATATATATTTTACAAAAAAAGTACTGTAAGTAAGACAAGGGTGGCGACCCCACAAACTTGTTAAGCTTCTATTGACCCATGTCCCAAAAATAAAATTGCGTCCTCCAATAAATGCAAAGCTCATGTAACATTTCAATGGACTACTTAGCACATAGAAACGAAGCGTTTTAACGCTTCGTTTTTTAACCGTCTTCAAAAAAAGGAGGAGGTTACTCGATTCGACCGTTTATATAATATTTTTTTATGTTTGTTCGCATAGATCTCCGTCGTTTATGGACCGATTTGAATTTTTTTTTGTTGGTAAATAGATACTCCCAAGGTGGTTCCATTTCAAGGAAGTCAGGATCTGATGATGGCATCCTGGAGAAATCGAAGAGAACTTTTAAAAATTGTAGGGGCATCTAGGGCGTTTGTAATGTTTTTTATTAAGTTCCTTAAAATATTACAATTTAATGAAGGTCTGGAGTTGATCTGATGATGGAAACGAAGTACAGCAGCTACCTTAAGTTCAGGCTTGATTAATTTGTATTGTCGAGAACTTTACACCTAGACAGATAGAATTTCAGTCTAACCGTCTCTAAAATAATAGAGAAAATAATTTTGCCAATAGACTATGAGAGAGATTAATAATGCCTTCCTAAACCTACGTAGTTTTACTGGGCACCGATTTCAGTATTTTATTTCATGATATCCGATATATCAGAATATACTAACTTTGTGCTAAGTAAATGTTATTTTTCTGTTTTTAGTTTGGTTTGAAGTCAGTTTTTATTTGTTACTAGCTGATGCCCGCAGCTTCGCCTGCGTGAAATTTTGTTCCTAGACAGAAGAGATATTTCTTCCCTTTATTTCCCGTGGTCCACCTCGTAGTCCACCCTGTAGGCACCAAATTTCAGCCAGATCCGCTCAGCCGTTACAGCGTGTAAGAGTAACAAACATCCACACTCACAAACATTCGCATTTATAATAATACCTGGTTAGATAGATTTCTGATTAACAAATTCATAATGCATAATAATATGAGCTAAGTAAATTTATTTATTAAATACATTTCTTAATTCAATGGCTAAACTACTACTTGACACAACTTCTCTTTGAAGCAATTGAGCAATTAGTTCCTTCTTCAGGAAGTCCCAGCCTACGACGTTTGGACAAACCGAACTACTGTGGGCTTTGTCCTCCTAATACAGATGGTCCAACCAAGAACTGGTAACGTAATAACAATGTAAATTTCATCAGCTGAGCGTTCATGTTCATTGTAATGGCTCTTTTCAGTCCTGTCGAATTTAGTGCCTACGTAAAGGCCATTCCCGTATTTTACAAAGACTTTGTGAGTCTGTTTCCTCACAGAATGCAGTCGGCACTATATGTAGAATAAAGTTCATGCCTTCCATGACCAGTCGCTTAGGGCTGCTGAAAATTTTTGTCGTAAGGATTGAGCGTAGATGGTAACATGCGGTGTTATTTTATTGACCAGTGGATACTACCCTGAAGCGTGGGCGTTCATTTTTTCTGGCTAGCACTCTTCTTCTTCTTTTCACAAATGTATTTTTGTCACACTAAATTTGAATACTCAAACTTTACCCTCCTTTTTTATACCTTTGGAGGTGGAATTTGCAAAAATGTTAAGATTACTTTTTTTACATTGTAACAAACAACGCTCATGCTTAGTTTTATCATCGTACCATTAACCGTTTAATCAATAATTGATAATAACTTTGGGTCTAGGGATCGAACCGCAAAATTAAGTTTGGTTTGAATTCTATATACTTTTCCGGGATAAAAAGTACCCAGTGTGGTGCCCAGGCTATTAAAGAATAATTATACCAAGTTTCATTTATTTAATATTTATGCACACAAAAAACAACAATAAAAGAGTTAACATTAAAAGAAAAGAAGAGTAGGTACAACGGTACTGCTTATTTCTAAAATAGAAATTTCTTCCAGCAGTCCGACGAGAGGAAAGCGTGAAGAATTATATTAAAATATGAGGTAGAAGTGTGAAAGGAATCGGGATTATATAAAGTGCACACACACAAACTTATTTTATCACTATATACATACTCATATACACAATTAGACATATACATACATACATACATACTACATATACACATATATATACCTACACATTATACATATCTATGAACTTATCCATCTAAATGATTATAATGACCAAAAATGTAAGAAATAACCAAAATTTAAACACAACGATCGTAGAACATTGGAAAGGTAGTGCGAACGAACTTTCTTTTTAAACACTGTCATTGATTTTGAATTTTGTATATTAGGGGGAAGAGAATTCCATAATCTAGCTGCATGGACAGAAAAGGAATATGAGTAGAAGTCGGATTTATGGGCAGGAAATCTAAGAGTAAAGCGTAGATGAGACCTACAAGGAGCATCAGGATCACGCCTAAAGGAAAACCGATCCTTGAGGTAGGAAGGTGTAGCAGGATTGTAAAGGATGTTATAGAGAAGACAAAGTATGTGAGTGTTCCTGTGAAGACGGATAGGGAGCCACTTTTTCATCGTAATCGAACCGGTAGTTACTGCGCGATGCCTGAACAAACAGACAGACAGACAGACAGACAGACAGACAGACAAATTTTTTTTTAATCACATCTTTGGGTTCGTTGTCGGTCAAGTAACACCCCCTGCTATTTATTTTTTTGATATTTCGAATGTACAGAATTTTCACTTCTACAGATTTATTATAAGTATAGATTATTTTTTTGTATTGAGAAGATTTATTCTAAATCTATTACTCTATAACATAACTGGCGTTTGGAAGTATAGCACATAGACAACACAACAATGTCAATCAGTCTGTGTAACATCGTCGACAAGAGTGGGATTTCCATACAAACGCGGATCAACAAAAAATTTTTTACAAAAAAGAAACCGACTTCAAACAAAACTAAAAACTGACTCCGACTTCAGTATTATATTTAAAGATATCTGATAAATCAGAATATTTACTAACTTTGCGCTAAGTAAATTTTATTTTTCAGTTTTTAGTTTTGTTTGAAGTCGGTTTCTTTTTTGTAAAAAATTTTTTTTCACCATTTTTAGTGACGTGTAAACTGAAAATCTATCTATCTAGTTGTAAAAGTCTCGACAGTACAAATTAATCAAGCCCAAACACAAGGTAACTGCTGTATATCGTTAGGGAATACTCTCTACTGTCTTTCGTCTCCATCATCAGATCGACTCCAGACCTTCATTAAGTTGTACTACTTTAAAACCCTTAATAAAAAAAATTACAAATGCCCTAGGTGCCCCTACCATTTTTAAAAGTTTCCTTCGATTTCTCCAGGATGCCATCATCAGATCCTGACTTCCTTAAAATGAGACCACCTTGGAAGTATCTATTTTCCAACGAAAAAAAAATTTTTCAAATCGGTCCATAAACAACGGAGTTCTGCGCGAACAAACATAAAAAAAAAATAAAAAAAAACATATAAACGGTCGAATTGAGTAACCTCCTCCTTTTTTGAAGTCGTTTAAAAAAGTAAGTACACGAATATTTAGAAACTAAGTTTTTCGTATTAATAAGCCGTTCAGGTTTGTTTATTTGTTATTTATAAAATTTTCCTACTATTACACTCACTATTTAAATAGCTTATTTTATATTTTGTAACTCGTTTTTACTAAAAAATAAGAAATAAAACACCGCCGTAATACGATAAGAATTTTGTACGTTAATCCTAAAACGGTGGTATAACTCCGAAATAGAACAAAATACTAGGCATGTTTAATTGTTCATAACTTTTATCTTATTAATTAATTGAATTAGATTCTAGTTTAGTTAAAATAATTATTAGTCACATAAATTAGAAACCATTTTTTGCGGTATGTGTTCTTAATTAGAAATTTAGTTAAATATGAAAAAAGTCAAGCACAAAATGTTGGTTGCTTAGAAGGGGTCAAAATAGGAAGGTGTATTTTAATTTATCACAAAACAATTATTTTGTATATATTTTGACTTAAGTTTTACACATTTGGGTCAAGACACTGTTATCGTTTGATTAGGCATCTACACTCTTTTGTTAATCGAAATTTCGATGGGTCAGAATTAGGATTATTAAAACACGAGTACTTTTCCTATTACAGTGGTAGTTATTTCCAGGTGACTCTGAATTAGAGTAGAGTAATATTGAGAGTTCTAACTCACTCCGCTCGTTAAAACTCTCAATATTACTGATCTATAACTCAATCAATATTACAGGTGGTGGTGCAATATAATAAATATTACATAACCTAAGTATAGCAACCTACATAGCACGTATGAAACGATCGTCGCGTCGCTAAGCCTTTGTCGGCACATCACTCCCAGCGAGGTCTCGTTACGCGCGTCGCGCGCGGCTGTCGAGCTTCGCCGAATGCAATATGATAATGATGCAGGTGCATATTTAGGTATGAGAAATGTTATTGTATACAATTCTCATACATAAATGCACCTGCTACTGATCGCTAATAATATTCCATGAATGAAATTACTTGACTAGTTTTACCTACGACTTCACTATTTAATATTTTATCTACGATCAATTTTACATAAAAACATATTTTTATAATAGATATCTACTTATTTTAAGTAAATCTATACATATAATAAAATGATAGAAAAGTCAAAACTGTACATTGGAAAAATTAAAAAAAAAAATACTTGCTGGGTGTTGAACATAAGATACCGAAGCCAAAATATAGTTAGAAAAATTTTTGTCTGTCTGTTTGTCTGTTTGTCTGTTTGCTTTGCTTTGTCCGGAAGGATCTCGAAAAGTACTCAATAGATTTGATTCAAATTTTGCACAAATATTACCTAGGGGTAGGGTGTTAAAATGGGTTACATATTATCACGCTTCATATCCTAGGGGCTAAGCAGAGAGCAATCAAATTGGCATTGTAACAATTTTCACGCGTACGAAGTCGCGGGCAACAGCTAGTAGTTAGATAAAAACTATATTGTAAGACCGTATTATATTCGTATTATATATTAGCACTTTGACTTTATCGAGATCGACTGTTGCCTAACTTTCTACCTTGAAACGAAAACCTGTACTAAACCCTAGCTTGTTATTTAGCGGATGCACTGCCTAGCAGGATCGGATGGCTTGAGGTCCAAAGGTGTTGATGTAGGTCGCGTGTAAGATATTGAACGATCGTGAAGCGCTCGTGGCCCCACGGACTCAGTGTTCTGTAAACGATCACTGCAGTAAGCAACTTTCACTATGGCCGGTCCATGGATGGGTGACCATTCATGTGATCACTTTGTGACATTTATTTGAGCGTTTCCGTGCTTCGGAAGGCACGATAAGACGTTGGTCCCGGTTGCCAGTAAAATGGCAGTCGTTAAGCAAAGTTGAAGGCTTTATTTCAACAGCAGGCAGTCACAACCTGCGCCTGTCCATTTAAACACGGCAATACGGCTCACCACCTATTACGTGGGACAAATTATACAAAAAAAGGTGAAATGTGGGCATATTATGCCTCTGCCTACCCCTTCGGGGATAAAGGCGTGACCATATGTATGTATGTATGTATGTATGTATAATTATTATACATATAAACACCCAGACCAATGCAAATAGTCATATTCATGCAAACAAATTATTGCACCGTGCGGGAATCGAATCCATCACGCCATGGAGGCTGACATTTTCCTTGAACAAATTTTAGCCAGATCCGTTTAGCCGTTATAGTGTGATTGAATATAACAATTTATATTTTTATTTTGTTTATAGGCTTATCCACAGCAAATGCATTACAAATTGATACACCTACATATTAAGAAGAATATCTTTAAAAAACTTTTATGTTTAAATATAATAATTAGTGGGATCAAAAATTAAGTTATTCGTTAAAATTATAATAATAATAATAATAATACAAATTTATATTAATACAGGATTGTACAAGTTTGCGACTGCCTCTGTGGCGCGGTCGGAAGTGTAACCGACTGACGCGCAGATGGTCTCGGGTTCGAATCCCGGGTCGGACCAAATACTTTGTGTGATCAATCTCAAATGTTTGTTTCGGAGTCTGGGTGCCTCGGAGAGCACGTTAAGCCGTCGGTCCCGGTTGCCATACTAACATCTATGGCAGTCGTTACGGTTAGTTGGAGCCCTCAAAAGTCCAACTAGTCTAACTATAGAACTTCGATATCGTCAATTTGGTTGTGGAGGTCAGATGGTAGTCGCTCCACGGAAAAATACCGAATTTCAGCCGCATCATAGTTACGACTAGAAAGCCGACCCCAACTAAAAAAAATGTTGGGAATTGGCTCGGATGATAATGACAGGATTGTACAAGTTGTAGGATTTTTACACGTGGAGTATGTAAATTTACTCAATGTGATTCTTTGAAGTTATGTGGGTCGAAAATGCTTACACGAATTACATTAGGGCTGCCACTATTAGTTAATAATCAATAAATTAAAATTAATACATTTTATTTTTCGATACAATAAAATATTGTATGAAGGATTTAATAGGTATTTACACTGGTGTCAAATAATTAATCGAGATTACCTACTCTTTGAACATAATGAATATTTGAATATTATAATCCAGATAATTTAGTTTTTTTAATCAAATACTTACCTCATTTCTGATCACATTTTATATCTAAAAATAAAATAAATTAAATGTTTATATTTTTTATTAATACTGACAGCATTTATTAATGCAATTTTTTATTTCAAATACATCGGGAAAAATGAAATGCTCAAGTAGGACTCGAAACCATGCCCTTTCCCTTACAGGGAATGCTCAGCCAACTGAGCTATGGAGCGATTACAATTTGAGTTATTATTAAATAATGAAATTATAAGAAAGACAATTTTTTATATGTATAATGTTAAGTTTAATATTTATTTCCATTTCCTGTATTTACTGTATACAAACATAATAGGGAAATGTAAATATTTAGTAAACTTTACGTCATACAAAATATTTTCATAAATATTTACATTATTATTAGATATGTATAACTTATTAATACTTTCATGAAGAATTTACATTACTTTTATCTTAATTTGATTATTTCCATTACGTAACGTGACGAGATATTTTTTCCTAAGCGTAGTGACAACCCTAACGTATTTTGCTAAATTATCATTAATTTTCTTATAAAATCCGGAATCATTCAGTCAGTGCTTCATTCTGACTTCGTTATACCGTTGAACGAATCCATTGGAGCAACCACCATCTTGAAGACCTTCCACCTTGAAGACCAAGACCTTTCACCTTGAAGACTAAACACCTGGCTCCAGATTTTTGTGAGTTTAATCGTCATTGTACCTACCTAAAAATGTGAGTTCCTAAGTTATAAAATATTCTATCCCATGTTCTATTGTTTTTAAGTGAGAAATCTTTTTAACCTTTAAACAAATTTGCCAGAACTAAACCTATCGTTATTTTGTGCACGGTGACGATGAGTGATACTAACAAGTGATAGCGTATTAGTCTTGTCAAATTTTATTAGTTTCGAGTGACTACCGAATTGTTGCAACTGACAGACTAAACACTTCGTTTTCTGAGTTACTAGTCGCAATTAATAACTATTCTGTTCATAATATTTACAGGTCGGATTCAGAGTACGATAGTGGCAACAGTGCGACGTCGATCGAAGCCGCCAAGTCAAATTCGAAGGCAGCTAAGGGGGGTGGAAAGCGCAAATCGTCACCAGCTGTCAAAAGCGATCATATAAGGTACGTCCGTATGTACCAGTACGTACATGTTCATTACTTATCTATACTAATATCATAAAATATGTGAAAGTAACACTTTCTGTCTGTCTGTAACAAGGTAAAGCGTAACAACGCTTTTACGCCTCCTAAACCGCTTTACCTATTGATGAAATTAGATGTGGGGTAGATCAGACCATGAGAAAAGACTAAAGCTATGTCGACATCCTCACGGGCGAAGCCGCGGGCAAAAGCTGGTTATATTATAATTTACGAGTAAAAAATCTAGTGCTGTTAAAAATAGTTTTTTACGATGAGGAAGTTTTTGTGGAGATAATGTGATAGTTTTCTGAGTAGGTTTCTGTGTATTTATTTACTATTTGTAACTTATAATAGGTATTATGTTTTCAGAGCGGACCAAGAGTTCGATTGTGACAAAGTGGTAAGGAGCGAGGCTGGGACGTTGAAAAAGGCTCCCATCAAACGCAAGTCATCTGCTAGAAGTACCTCAAGCGAATATTCAAGGTAATTATTACTCATTAGTACTCTTATACCCAGCTGATGTAAAGTGATGATAACATACCAATTACTACCAATTAAAATACGTATAATCAATTACATTACGCAATATATGAGTGAGCGAGGTTACGTGCTAAATAATGGTAGTTTTGTTATTTTTATTAATATAATATTATTATGAGCGATTTATTTATTTTTCTGGCTAAGTAGTAATGAGTGACCGTAGTTGCAAATCCAGAAGTCTAGGGTTCGAGTTCTATTAGTATCAAACTTTGTGTGTCGTTCATGACAATCATCTATTAATCTGTTCACGTAATATTCCTAACTGAAGCAAAACTGATGTTGTCCAGTTCATAACAATCTTATCATAACATAACGATTCATAACATCCAATTCATAATGATCATTTATTATTTATGTAATGAACATTATATTAAGGTACAATATTATAATATAGAAAATTTCCCTGTTTCAGAGCTTCAAAGAAAAAGGCTGCGCAAAAGGGATACGACATCTTCCACCTTGACAGTATAATAATAATAATAAATGTATTTATTCGATGTAAATTTAACATAACATAATAAATCAAAACACAAGGGCGATAATTTTAGCTATTTAACATATTATTACAAATGCTGTTGGTACTTAAAAAGGTAAACCTGAGGTATAAGTACCAGCTGCCTTCCAGTAACACAGTTTTATACACATAGGTACATATATTGATTGTGGTTTGCCCTGTACAGTTAAACAAAAATACAATACGAGTATGTATTATAGTTTGATGTCTCACTCAATTTATGTTTATACAAACAATTGTGTATGTTTGTTTGTGTGTGTGTGTGTGTGTGTGTGTGTGTGTGTGTGTGTGTGTGTGTGTGTGTGTGTGTGTGTTTATGTGGGTGTGTGATGAGTACAATATGTTTTAGAGGAGAGTTAGAGGTATATTCTATACTGGAGGGTGAAGAATAGCCTCTGTTTCTTCATATGAAAGGCTTAGGAGATAGCTCGTGAGTATTTTTTTGGCTTCATATTTGGTTTTCTCGTGAAAATGTAAGATACCGTTAATTTTATTATATAAGTAGCGACCTAAGAAGAAATAAAACTTTTTTCCGAAAGATGTTGTGCAAGTGGTGGTTATTGGAATCTTATATTTACGAATTGTGCGTGTCTGAGAAGATGTTATCAGTTGCGATATTCCTGTACTATAGTTATGTTTGTGTTGTTTTAGTAATATTTGGAGAATAAATATTTGACGCACTGTGGGCACTTCACAATATTCGTATAAACTTCTTGTTGGGAAAAGATAAGGTTTGAATGTGCACACCTTAAGCACCGCTCTTTGGGCTCTTTCGACGTGAATTAGGTGACTCTTTCCTGCACCTCCCCAAGTTGAAATACAGTATCCCAGTATAGACTGGCATAGCGCGTAGTAGACCATCTTCATAACATTGGCATCAGCAACATGTCTTAAATGCTTAAATACATATATTAATTTACGTACTCTTCCACATAGGCTGTCTATATGCTGTTGAAACGACAATTTGTCATCGAGTATGACCCCCAAGTAGCGAGTAGCAGATGTCTGTACGAGTGTTGGGCAGTTGCAAACCTCTGGGCACCCTCGCTGAGTGTGTACAGTTATTTTATAATTGTTGTTGTTTGACGAAAAATTTTTAATTTTGAACGTCATTAGGGTTGTTTTGCTAATGTTTAAGGTAAGTCTATTTTTAGCTAGCCATTGTGTGACTTTGTTAAACCCATGTTGGGCGGCTTTAAATGTGTCATCCCAGGTAGACCCCCTGAAAATTAATGCCGTATCATCTGCAAAAGCTACTATTTTACCATTCTCCAGAAGAAGGTCACACATTTCATTTACATATACTAAGAACAGTGTTGGCCCTAAGATACTCCCTTGCGGGACACCGTACAGGACTGGGAGTTCAGAGCTTATGTGTTCGCCAACTTTGGTACACTGTGCTCGATTTGACAGATAGCTTCGAAACAGTTTTAGTTGATTCCCTCGAATGCCTAGCTGTTCTAATTTAAAACATAGCTTAGATAAGGAGACTGTGTCGAAGGCCTTTGCCAAATCAAGAAATATACCCAGACATTTCTCCCTTTTATCTAACGATTTAACAATACTGTTTGTCAGATCATGTACCGCATCATCTGTGGACCTGGCACTTCGGAAACCATATTGTCTATCGGATAGTATATTTTTAGATTCCAAATATGCCTTTAACCTTTTGTTCATTATTCGTTCTAAAACTTTTGAAAGTACTGGTAAAACGGAAATAGGTCTATAGTTTTGAAGGTTCCGTTTGTCCCCTGACTTATGTATGGGATGGACAAGAGCTTTTTTAAATAAATCCGGGAATACTCCAGTTCTAACACATAGATTCAGAATATATGTTAGAGGTGGAATGAGAAATAGCCCTGAATCGTTTCAGGATATATGTTGGAATGCCATCAACACCAACTGCACAATCTGAGCGTAAACTCATAATTATGCTTTCCACTTCTGCATCATCAGTTTCTAGAAAAACAAACGAGTTTACAGGGGAGGATTTGGTTCCGCAATTTTGGGGGTCAACTGCATTGGGTGTATTCTCCATTAATTTTTTTCCCACATTTACAAAATATTTATTTATGGCATTGATTGACCTGTCAGGACTTTTATCTATCAATAACAATTCTTTAGCCGTTATAGTTTCTTTGGTGGTATGGGTGATAGATTTAATGGCATTCCAAAGTTTTTTTGGACTACTATTGGCTTTCAGCAGCATGTCTCTTTCATATTGTCTTTTGACATTCCTGAGCAAATTATTACAGTGATTCCTGTATCTTTTGAATGTGATCTTTAAAATCTCATCATTGGGGTTCTTTTTCATTTTTTTGTGCATTCTGTCACGATTTCTCATGCATTTCAATAGTCCAGGAGTAATCCATGGCTTAAGTATTTGTAGACGGGAGGGAACTATGCGGTCACTAGAGCTCATGCTGATAGCTGATTTCAGGTAGTTTACGAAAAGAGTACAAGCTTCGTTTGCGTTATTATTTTGATATATTGCGGAGTAATCTGTAGCGGCAATGCGCTGCTCGAGAAGAATATGGTCAATTTTTTGGAAGGTTGTTTTGAAATTAGTTTTTAGCAGACTCTTGGACATGGATAGTATAACTGCTTTATGATCTGTTATAGTAGATTCCAGAACTAATACAGTGTTTTTGTGCTTAGTTTTTAGGATAACATGATCGATGCAAGTTTTATCATGCGTGACTCTGGTATGGGCTGGTAAGAGGCCATGACTAGCTGTAATATTTAAATATTCATTAGCATTCCTGTGTATGGAATTTTCTGTAATGTCTATGTTTATGTCACCTATTATTATAAAATTTTTATATGAAGAGTTATTTGTCAAGAATGAGTCAAGTGATTCAAGAAAACTATTAGCATCTTTAAAACAAGGAGGTCGGTAAATTCCCAGAATACACGTGTTTCGGTCAATGACTACTGCTACACAGTTTGCATCTTGGAGCTGTGGTTCAAAAACCTGTACCTGTGAGATGTTATTTCTTATATAGACAACAACACCATCGTTCTGATTAATTCTATTTGTACTGTGATACCTGTTATATCGTTCTAGTAATGGAATATTAGGGTTGCAAGAGAGCCAACACTCAGTCAGAACTATAATGTCATTGGAGAGTTTTGTTCTGGTTATCAGAGTCAGAAAACTAGGTAAATTTGCTGAAATGCTGCATATATTTTGCGTCATTATGTTAAAACTATCGCGTTTGTCATCCAGAAAATAAGAGCATTCCTCAGGCTCACATACATACGAGCAGGATATCTCCAAGTTATCTATGGCCTCTAAGGTATCACGTAATGGATCGAATTAGTTTAAATAAATTTATTGACGTTCGAGTACATTTGGCCATTACGAGAATTGGTGTGTGTTTTGTGTAATTTTGAGTGTTGATTGTTATGGGATTGAGTATGATATGTTGGTAGGTAGTTAAGAAGTGTGAGTGAGGGGGTGAGTGTAGATTTAAGCATTTAGGTGAGTGAATGGTGTATTTAGTATATTGTTTGTTTAGTATCTTATTACATAACTTGAACTTAAGAATATACATGTTGGGATATAAAAATATAATTATCAGACTACTATTAGTAAAAAAGAAAGATTCATATAAAAGTAAAAGTAAAAGTAAACCATAAAACAAGTTAAAGTACACGTAGAATACTAAAATTAGTCAAATGCTGTTTTTGATTTTATGCATGTCCGCTTCCGAGCTAATACGTATCTGCGTTTGTCCGATAGCTTTTCTGAGATATATAGTCCCTTTTGATGTCCAGCAAAAGGCATAACCATTCTCTTTAGCAAACTCCCGAGCCATGTAGAACAATTTTTGTGTCTTGGCGGTCAATGTTTCCGACACGTACACTGGTTTAGAAGGTCCCTTGATATTGAGGTGAGTAGTGTTTAGTTTTTCTCCCTTTGGCTTGTCGCTATTGAAGGATTTAACCGCTCTCAATATATTTTCCTTCAACAAAATGCTATTAAATTCCATTACAATTGGTTTAGTTTGCTCTTTGCTCGAATTTATTCTATAGACATCCCTGATTTGGTGGTCTAGCAGACATACTCCAACCGACTGTGCGAGAGATTTTACTAAAATACAGAGATCCTGCTTAGATTCTAGAGTTTTGGGATTTTCACAGATTTTCGGTAAATTACGGATTTCTAGACCCGTCGACTTAAACTTGCGTTCAAAGTTCTCAATTTTGTCCTCCAGAATTTGAATTCTTTGTCTATCATCTACTCTCTCTTCCTCAAGAAGCTTGACCTTTGCAATGACGTCGTCGTACTTATCCGACATAAATTGAAGACTCGCTTGCAGTTCCACGTTTTGTTGCTTAATTGCATGGAATTGTTCTTCTACCGACGTTGACAGTTTCGAAAACAGTTCTCGCATTTCGATTTTTAAATCTTTAATTTCATCATCCTGTTCGCGTCTCCTTTTTGTACGTATATTTGTATTACTTCGGCCACTCCGGTCCGAGGGCGTGTCCGAGTCGTCGCCTAAAGGGTACAGTTTCTGTGTGAAGCTGAGCGTCGCTGTCGTCGGCTCAGTAGTGGCGTTAGCAGATTGTCGCTGCGGTGAGTGACGGAGTGGCATGGTGACGTAATTATATATTTGTCGAAGTGAAGTAATGTACTAGGCGAGCAGTAGTTCGGAAGAAATAATACAAAGGAACCAATGTTGTATGCAGGGGTCAACGTTCTGGTCTCCGATCGACGATTTCATACAAAATTTACGGTAGCCACTCTAAGTTGACCTGTGAGTAGTTTAGTTGAAGTTGGAGTATATGAAAATTGTTTGTCCTTTGTTTTTACTAACATAGGTCAGTAGATGCTTATATGTTTTGTCCTTTTCACTGTTGCTCACACTAAAATAATAATGCAGTCTTACTTGGTAGCGCGTGGGGTCGCTGCTTTCGTTGTATGTGGCAGTTCACTATTGTATTGTGTTCGATGTTTGACTTTGCAACTTATAGGTTCCTAGTAGAATTATGATTTTACTTTTGGTATTTATTGAATTTAATTTGTTTAATTTTGAAAAAAAAAATCAAATAATATGAGGTTTCACTAAACACGTCTGTACTGCACAGAGCTCCGGGTGGAAGGGGTCAGTAGGGGACAGTAAAACTCCCACCGTCAACACCGGCAGAGCTCCATCCACATCGGTGCTTTACAATCGGGTGGCTAACGGTCAAACGAGGCGTACGGTGTCTACCGAGGGTCCCTTCCACATTGAGTTGAAGGTGTACAACGCGGTTGACGTCCAAGAAGGTGGCGACGACCTTTGGAAAAAATATCTGCTGTGGTTGAAGCTTCGGACTGACGAGGAATCTCCTCACTGGGCTCATCTACAAAAATTTGTTAGGCAAGCCAGCGAGTTGTTCGCAGATTCTGAAGCCACTTTCTTTTCTAATAAAATTAATTTTAAATAAGTCCGTACCTACTAAACTTAATATAATTGTCTATTTGTATGTAATACATAAAAATATTAAATAAATTTGATTAATTCATTGACCATCATAAATTTCAATTAAAAATTCCATCCTAATCTGTCTGTGTGTTTCACCAATTAATATGCCCTTCTGTGATAGCTGTGGTGTTGAGGTAAATGGTAAGAAATGGATAGGACATTTAAGGAGTAAAATACACCGAAAGTCAGATAACGTAATTACTTTAGATCATGGCGTGGAGAAAGTGAACTCTGCTTTTAAAAATCGATTAGCAACATATAGATTACATACTCTTGACACGAACGAACAGACATCTTTACCTGTTTTCTTCAGACACCTTCACAGTAGGGTCAAATCTTTAATTGATCAATCTCTTGCAGCTCACACTTCCCTTAAGGTTAACTTTCATATATACTCAAAGTTTGTACTACTTAAACATGACATACCAGAAGTTAAATCATTTGAAACCAAAAATATTATTATATGTATGAACTATGATTTTACAAAGCTCTTTACAGATGTTGCTAATCAATTACTGAAAAAGATAGACGAATTTGAAGAGCGGGATTCTGGTTGGACTTTCCTTAATAACTGTTACATGGAGGTAAATATAAATAGGTATCAACCGCTCCGTGGTTCAAGATTTATTGATTTACCTCCGATCATTAAAAATAAAAAGGCATGTGTAAATATTCGTAACAATGATGTATATTGTTTCCTGTGGTCGGTCACGGCAGCTCTTTACCCAGCAAATAGGAACATTCAGAGAGTTTCTTCATATCCAAATTTTTTCAATCTGTTTAACATAGAAGGAATGTCATTTCCAGTAACTTTTACCGATATACAAATGTTTGAAAAAAATAATCCAAGATTACGAATAAATGTATATGGCTTAGAAAATAATAGACAGATCATAGGACCTTTATACAAATCTGGGTTTAATAACGATAACAAAAAAACGGTTAATTTACTATTATTAGAAAAGAGCAGATATTCACATTACTGTCTGATCAAAGATTTATCGCGTTTGGTGAGAAAACAAATAACTAACCATAACGGGAAATTATTTTTTTGTGATGAGTGTTTGCTATTTTTTAGATCAAGTATGGAAATTGATTCTCATGTATGTGCCGGTGTAATGACTCAGCTACCGCAAAAAGGTTCAGTGATTGAGTTTAAAAACTACGAAAGGAAACAAAATGTGCCATATGTAATTTACGCAGATTTTGAAGCCATGTTGGTTCCAGTGCAAGGGTGCAACCAGGATCCCTCTGTTGCGAGTACCTCAGTATGTCAGGTACATATACCTATAGCATTCGCTTATTATATAGTTTGTTCGTTTGATGAAAGTAGAAATCGTTTTGTATCTTATCGTGGGGAAGATTGTGTAGATAAATTTGTTGAGAATATTTACAGGGATGTTCAATTGATTAACAACAATCTGTCGAATAGTGTACCAATTATATTTAACAACGAAGATTCTGTTAAATTCAATGAAAGCACTCGTTGTCATATTTGTCAAAACTTACTAATCACAGACCGAGTAAGAGATCACTGTCATATGACAGGTCAATATCGAGGAGCCGCACATAACTACTGTAATTTGATGTATAAACTTCCAAAATTTATACCAATTTTCTTTCATAATCTTTCAGGTTACGATTGCCATTTTTTTATTAAAAAATTAGGAGAAGCTCGCGGTTCACTTAAAATCATAGCTAAAAATAAAGAGTCATATATTTCTTTTACAAAATTTATACAAGTTTCTAGAGATGAATATGTACAACTTCGGTTTGTGGACTCCTTTAAATTTTTATCTACTAGTTTAGACAAATTAGTAAAAAGTTTGAAACCAGAACAGTTTATACACTTAAAAAACAATTTATCTTGTCCAAAACAATTTAAATTACTTACGCGAAAAGGTGTATATCCTTATGATTATATGATCAACATAAATCGTTATAAGGAGACAGTTCTGCCTGAAAAATGTTATTTTTATAATTCCCTAAATAATCAACATATTTCATTAGCAGATTACCAGCATGCTAAATTGGTATGGTCTGAATTTAAAATAAAAAATCTAGGTGATTATACTGATCTTTACCTCAAAACTGACGTACTTTTGTTGACTGACGATTTTGAAAACTTTAGAAATACTTCTAAGCGATTTTACCAATTAGATCCAGCTTTTTATGTAACAGCTCCTAGCTTATCATGGGACGCGATGCTTCTCAAAACGGGAATTAAGTTAGAACTTATTGATGATTTAGCAATAATAAGGTTAATACAAGAGGGTATAAGAGGAGGTCTTTGTATGAGTTCCCATCGTTATGTAAAAAGTAATAATAAATATATGGAAGATTATGACCCTCAACAAGATGATATATTTATTGTATACTTAGATTGCAATAATTTATATGGGTATGCTATGTGCCAACCTTTACCTTTATCAAACTTCAGGTTTCTTGATAAAAATGAGATAGAAAATCTAAACATCGAGAATATAAAAGATGATGCAGATTATGGGTTCATATTAGAGGTAGATTTACTTTATCCTAAATATTTACACCGTTTGCATAATGACTTACCATTTTGTCCTGAGAAATGTGTGCCTCCTGGAGGTAAAATTTCTAAACTTGTCACAACTTTATATGATAAATATAAATACGTAATACATTACGTACATTTGAAAAATTGTATTAAGCATGGATTAATATTAAACAAAGTGCATCGCGTTATAACTTTTAGGCAGAAAGCTTTTTTAAAACAATATATAGACCTCAATACCGAGCTTAGACAAAAAGCAGTGACCGAATTTGAACAAGACTTTTTTAAATTGCTTAATAACAGTATATTCGGTAAAACGCTAGAAAATAATGAAAATCGTGTAAAAGTTCATTTAGTAAATCAGTGGAGTGATAGCGATAATAAAACAAAAAAGAGATTAAGTGCAGATACCTTGGTTGCCAGACCTAACTTCCATAGTGCTTCTATATTTTCTGAGAATTTGGTTGCGATTCAAATGAAACCCGAAAAAATTGTTATGGATAAACCCCTATATATAGGTTTCTCTGTATTAGAACTATCAAAAAAACATATGTACGATTTTCACTATTCTATTATGCGCCCACATTATAGAGAACTTATCAAGTTATGCTATACGGATACAGACAGTTTTATTTATAAAATTGAAACTAACGACTTTTACAATGATATGAAAAACTTGGTTTAAGTTGGTCTGAAAGAGAGTGTCGGTGTTAAAGTAAGGAAGGGCATGCTACGATGGTTCGGGCATGTGGAACGAATGGGAGATGAAAGAATGACAAAACAGATATACAACGCGAAAGTGGATGGACGTAGGAGTCGGGGAAGGCCACGACACACCTACCACGACCAAATTAATCATGTGTTAGTGGAGGGTGGTGTCAAGAGCCGTAGGAACCGACGTGCATGCATGAAAAGAAAAATGAAAGTTGAAGAGGCGAGTGAGGTGTGTATGGACCGTGCCGTGTGGCGCTCGGTTCTTTCTGCCTACCCCGCAAGGGATTTGGCGTGAAGATAGTATAGTATAGTATAGTATATGAAAAACTACTTTATTAGTTATTTTGATACTAGTAATTATAGTAAAAGTAATCCGTTTAGTTTACCGATTTTGAATAAAAAGGTGCCAGGTCTATTTAAAGACGAAATGGGAGGTAAAATAATCAGGGAATTCATTGGTCTACGTCCCAAATTATATTGTATTCAATCTGAGCAATGTACTTTAAAAAAAGCTAAAGGTGTTAAGAAATGCGTAGTGAGAGACTTAGTAAAAGCAGATTATAAAAAAACGTTAACCAATAATGAAATAACTCGTAAACAAAATTTATTATTTAAATCCTTGAAACACGAGTTAGTAACCCGTAGTGTCAACAAAGTTGTATTATCATCCAATGATGATAAGCGGTATATATTAAAGGACAACATTCACACTGTTTCCTGGGGTAATTGCTCAATTTTAGGTTGAATTTTAGGACGTTTAATTGAAATTTATGATGGGTTTTAGTTTTTCATAAGTATGACATTGAGATGTTTAAAAATGTATTTAAGTACTTTAAGTTTTTATCTCATAAGAATGTACCTACCTACCTATGTCTTTTACTCTTATTTATAAATAAATGCCTACATAATGTTGTAATCATATTTTCGTTTTATTTTACTTCATTCTCAACTAGTGACATACATTATAGAATACTTTTGCGACACACATAAGTAAAGGGTAAACTGTACCCGAATCAGGCTTGTTAAAATTTTCATGTCTCAACCTGTTCTTGAAACGAAGGGGCATCAACATCCGCACAACCATCTATATAATAATTATTGCAGTAGTGAAGTAACACGTCATAGAATTATTTCTTTTGCTTTGCTATGCACAATACGTGTTTTTACATGATAGGACTTTCATGTTTCAACTTGTACGTCGTAAGTATTATGTTGTTTAAAGAAATATGTATTAGAAATAGTATCATATTTCAGAAACTGTGGGTATATAATCCCGTTGTTAATTTTATAAGTTCATTGTTTCATTCTGAATTTATCACTAACGACGAGGACATACATTATACGAGCAACTTTAAATTTATATATTAGTTTACAAATCGACATACAACATGGTAAGATATTTTATTTGATAAACTTATATAATATTGTGTTTATAGAAAAGGTAACACGTCACGTAACGTAGATAACATACTAACGTTTTTTTTTATTTTCAGAACACAAATAAGAATATATTCACGATAGAAACCACAGAAGACACTGAAGAAAGAAACGGTTTGCCAAATGGATTGTATTCACCAGAATCGCTTCCAAATGCGCAAGATCCATATGCATTTGACGAAGAAACTGAACGATTATGGATCGCAGCTCAAAGTACACACCGTGAAACGCCTAAAAAAAACACCGAGAGAAAGAAATCCACGCGCAAGTCAGAATCAAAAATAGTGAGTAAAATATTAAAGAAACATAGACAACCTTCATACATCATAAACTGTGAATCAACAAAAGGACGGCGTTTGATCAAAATTGAGATTACGGACCTGGGCGGATCAAGTGAGAGGCAGGCAGAGATGAGTAAACACCCACGTTTCACCGAATATTTGAGCCCTACGTAATAGATGGTGAGCCCATTGCCGCATTTCGGGCTGTCTTTTAGACTCGAGCCACACAAAAATGGTTGAGTCTAGGCTGTATACAGCTTGATGATTATCATTATACCATTTTTTATACAAATTTCAATTGCTGGTGTAGTGGGGGCCTACCAACACCTTCGGGCCCAAGTCAACCTCACGTGCAAGCTCGTGCACCTGCTGAACAACGGACGAGGCTCTGACGGCGGCGGTCCATTTCAACACGGCGATGGGCTCACCACCTGTTACGTGGGACCGAATTGTACACGGTGAAATGTGGGCCGGTATAGGCCTCTGCCTACCCCTTCGGGGATAAAGGCGTGAGTATATGTATATATGTATATGTATTCAATTGCTGATGTCATATTTATATTTTATTAAAATTTTATTGTGTGTACTGTGAAAATAATGTGTTAAATAATTATAGATAGGTATTTAAAATGTGGGTTAAAAATAAAAACCATTTACTTTAAAAAAATGTTTTATTTATTAAAACTGTGTATAGGAAGACAAATTACCTTTCTTGCTCTATTAAATAGTTCTTTATACATAAAACATTTTTAAGTGCACATTGTTTAGTATGATTAATACAATTAAAACTTGTCTCATTATTTGAATATTTGTTATGCAACAGTGATAAATTTGGGCACTTGTCTTCACCAAGATCTGTACAAATACAATTCATACAAAGATCTTGAATCCACTTAACTTTTTCTAAGCCCTTTACAAAAATTTCTTTATTTTCTAGATAAGGAACAATTATGCGTCGAAATTCTCTATAGTCGATATAACCTTCATTCCAGTAAATCCCTCTGTTTCTCTCCAACCACGTAACTTGTTTTTTTTCATTCGTAGTTAAGTATTTAAATAAGTATGGGGGCTTTATTAAGAATGTTTGGGTATAAACACAGGTGGCCAGAGCAAATTCTTTGACTATAAAGTTATTACAAGTGTCTTTAAAACCCTGAACATCTACTATAATAGTATTTTTGTTCATGATATCTTTCTCACGGTGCTACTTAACGGCTTATACTCGATTATACAATCGTTCAATATAAGACAATATGCGGAAGTTTGATCTGGTATATCAATATCACTTTCAATTTCCACTCTAACATCCACAACAGGACCTGATTTAAGATTATCTGGTTGTCTAGAACAATCTACGACAAATAACGGAGCAATATTTTTAAATTGTTTCTCACTTAATAACGGTTCACCGCGAAGACCTCCGTAATATGAGTGTTGGAATCTGGTGTATTGTTCATATATTAAAGCAATTCTGCTATTCGAGAAACTTGAATTTAAATTTTCGTAAGGAAAGTAGGTTGAATTTAGGTATACTCTAACATCACGAACGTCACAGTGATCAAACCGAGACATATCCAATTTTGAATTATTTTTTCTATTTGTTTGCAGACCAATAATAACAAATCTTGGTTTCTCTATTTGCGATGATGTTTTTATGGACCAAGTATGTTTAGTAGTTTTTGGTAGAGCCGGATATTCATATAAATCCCAATTCCTGAATATCATCTGGAGTGGTCGATCTTTTTCTAGCAGTTTTAACATATTTATTTTTTCTCTATCGGATACTTTGACATGTGGTACGCGCCATATTATTTTATTTATAATAATGTCTTCTACCGTTTCACCATCGTTAAGTTTTAGGGCGTTCAGATTAGTATTACTTCGCAACAATATTAATTCATGTTTGCTGTTTATCACTACTTTCTTGAAATCTTCTGCAAAACCAAGAATGTTACAGAGGGGTATAGAAGCAGAAAAGCTACCCCCATTTGTGCTATTTATGCCATCGATATTCCAACCCCAAGCATTAGATACTTTAGCCTCATTTTCGTTCATTGATATTAATGATTTCATTGTGGTAGTTATACCAGCGTTTTTTATTTTATCTATTTCCACTCCATTTATCTCATACCTTATATCTTGAAACAAGTAAAGTAAACTATTGTTTGTGAAATGAACGCTACTGACTCTCTCTTTCGAATTTCCACCCTTGTTTACAACAACAGTTCCTTCCAAAAACAAAGTGCTTGCTGATGGTAATATATACAAGTCTTGTTGATTAATAGGTATCCTGATTTCATCGCTTCTATTGAAACTTGTTACGTAAGGCTTGTAAGAGTGAAATTCAATTCCTTCCACAGAGTTGTTGTATACAGGAGCGGATAAAACATCTAGTATATTCATTTTAACAAACCAATCGCTTTAAGAAATGCTTTATTATTGTTATTCAATTTTATGACCTTTTTGGAGCGAGCTCTTATTGGTTTGATAGTTTTAGTAGGACTGTTATTTTTAGTTGGACGAACCACATATTTATTATAATCTATCATTGTTTTCTTCTGATATGTAGATACAACTGCACTTCTTCACCTCGCAAATTTATTAAGTTATTATTTATATCTAACAGCCTTATCTGTATGCAGCTTATATTGGTTTGGTTTATTGGAAAGTAGATTGCGTTTTTCGGAATTTCTATAATCCTGTATCCAGGTGGAACATTAAGTGCAAATTCGTGCAAGATGTGACTGGATTGACCGTTTATATAAGAACCGCTAACTATGTCACATTCAATCCTTATGACAGTCGTAGGTAAAATGTTAACTGGAAACTCTGATACATGATATTTATTTGCTTCTAAGATCTGTTTTTTAAATCCCAATAAACTTCCAAATGTACCTACCTTCTTTAGTAAAATCTATAGTTGATGTACAAAATAAAATAGTTTTTAAGGTGTTGTTATTACAATGGAGTTTTATGGATGCATCTTTTATCTCAGTTTTTAAATAGTCACCAATATCTTGTAATTCATAAGTTCCTTCAGGTATCTCAATAACATTTTTAGAACCATAGTATAATTTATTGTTTGTATTATCAAAATTTGGAATAGAATTATACGTAGAGAAATGTAATAATGCACATTCATACTCCCCAACTAATGGCAACGTGTTTGGATAATAGGTAGATAATACCGATGAGTTTCCAGTTATCGATAAGGTGAGTGACATCTTGCAAATGATGGAAATGAAAGAGTGATATAAGATTTATAGTATTTTTATTTAAAGTATTATAATTATAATAAAGATTTATAGTATTTAATCCAAAAAGTTTGCAAATAACTTAAACACATATGTCCACAAACTATTGTGTTTAATTGTTGATATCTATCATAGTTATAATGAACATCACAGTTCTTAAAATATAGCATTAATTCTCTTGGCGGTTTTAAATCACCATAGCTATCAAAATATTCACAATAATTGTTTATTTTAACATAAGCTACCCAATGCGTTCCATCATTTCTCGAATTATCTAGGTTAACTATAGCACATTCAATTCGTTTTGGGGTTTTTGGTAACTGATCCCTCATATAAACTCCTCGAAAGTGGGGAATACAATAGTCAAACTTCTGAATATCGATATTAGTTAAAGCGCGATTAGGAAGCTGATCAATTAGTTTTTTGAAGGATTTATAAACAATCCCTGACCTTGCTTATGTGGTTTAATGTATAAACCTTTGCCTATTGCTATAGCCTCCATAGTTTTATTATGACGTTCAGTTTCTTGCAATTTTTTCTGACCGTGTTTATAATCATTCACTGTTTTTGCAATACCAGCTGCACCACCGGCTAATGCTCCTAAAGCAGACAAACCAGCAAAAATTGGGATTAAAGGTAGAATGCCTCCAGTTTTTGGTATAGGTATCATTCGAGGTACTCGAACTTTTGGAAGGCATGGAACTAATTTTCGAGCAACCATATAAGCCATATTTATTAATGACTTATCATCTTTAGGTGAGAGTTTTTTGATTTTTCTTTTTATTTTTTTAACAAAGTTATTAAAGGTCTTAACACCAGCACCAGACTTCAATTTAGCTTTCATAACTTTTTTTACTATCCACGAACTAATCTTTTCCCCTGTTCGAGCATCTTTTGCTTTAAGTCTTTGTTTAGCCATATCTATAAGACGTAAGTCAGCTTTTTGACGGTTAGGTAGGTCCGTGTAGTTTGCGTATGCGATATCGTGATGCATACAAGCTTCGTCTAACTTGTTTACACCTTTATCACCACGTAGTAATCGTTTTGAAAGCTTTGTTCCTGGTCCACAATAGTTATAACCGGGTATGTGTAGTTCGAATGGTAAATGATTAATGATACTGTTTATTAGTCCACCACCTTGCATCGTCCAAAGACTAATGAATATACTTTAAAATTATGTATCACTTATATAATTAACTTATTCCACTATTGCAGTCTTATCAATCCAACTGTTCTCTTTGTTATTTAAACCCAACCATTTTACAAACAGTTTGTTTCCTTTCTTTTTTAATACCTTTTCTATCAAATAGACACCAGGGCAGGACGACTTTTGAAGCTCTTGTTCGTAAAAAGTTCCCAATATGAGTTGTTTTTGATTATCTTCAATGTGATATGTTATTGGTACAGTGTTATTTATCTTTTTTATAGAAAATAATTCTGTTGACCAGTTAGGAGTGTATCCTTTCTCAAATATATGTTTGTACTTACTAATTCGAACTTTATCACCAATTATAAACTTTGGACGACATTTTCGGGTTACCTTTATCACGGAGTTCATAATATTATTTTTAATGTCCGTTTCATTAAACTTATTGACATTAACAGGTGCCAATTTAATAGTACGATGTTTTGTGTTGTTATATGTCTTCACAACACCGTTCAAGCCACCATCTATCCACTTATAGTGACCGTTCAAGCTAAAGTATTTGTACAATTTATTTTTAATTGTTTTAATAACTCGTTCTACAATTGAAGCCTTTTTGGTTGAAAATGTAGAATAGTGATTAATATTATAGTTCTGTAAAAGCTTTTGAAATGTAGAATTATAGAACTCAGTACCCATATCAGTTTGCAGATGAGTTGGTTTCCTGTGATTAGTAAAAAGTAATTTTTCAAATGCATGAGAGACATCATGTTTGGATTTAGTTTTTAACGGTTCCACCCAAACGTACTTTGAGAAGCAGTCAATAACAATTAAAATATAATTATATCCTTTATTAAAGGTTTTTAGATTTTGCATATCAACTAAATCTGCTTGCCACAAATCATCAACACCTTTTAAAATTACAGATCTTCGAGGAAAATTTTTTCGTGCTGCTTTATGTATTTCATTAACGATTTGTTGTTTCGTCATTTTAACAAACTTTAAGGCCTATATTTTTCGATCTTTTAATATAGATTGAATTGCGTCTTGAATTAGTCTATCAACTGCTTTTCTTGTATAAAATGTATTTTCCAAATGAATCATTATCTCAGACATTATTGTTTTTAAAGCTTTCTCAATGTGGTTTTGAACACTATTTGGAATAGAACTTTGTAATTTTTGTAAGTCATTCATTAGTACACCTTTCAATTCATCTACATAAGCTTTATTTACTGCATCATCTGCGTCTTGAGGAGGTTTGACGCCTTTTAACCTTGATGTCTTCAAGTCATAATCTCCATTATCAGATTTTATTAATGCGTTATCATTAAAATCAAGTATTTCCGATATACGCATTCGCTTATGAATATAATGACCAAATTTGTCTACATTCATATTATAGGTGTATTATGTTGAACGGTATATAGTAAAATGACACACATATAATATTAGTAGATTTATTTATTTAATGATTTTGCTTTCACGCAGTTCTTCAATGATAGATATTATTTCATTGTCTAGTCCTGTGTTACCAGCATCTCGAGAAGCAATTAATAACTTTAATCTATCAACCAATTCATTGGGATCATTCCAATATACAAAATCGGTATTTTTTTTCCACATTTTTGTTAAGGGTAATCCTTTTCCTACTTTCTGTCTACAGCTGGGACTTCTACTTTCTTGATCGAAAAGTGGTTTAATAACTTGCAAATATTTTTGTCCTTTATTACTTTTAATTGGTTTTTTTGAATCGAAATCACGACGATGTGCATTCGTTACAAGTAACATTGCCTTATAATTTTGTTTGTCATGGTCATTAACCAAGCTCAGATCAATGTCTTTTTTTAACAGTAACTCTCGCAACCCAGGTGTACTTTCGTACTTGTGTCCGGCTACAGTAATAACTTTATCCCCAATTGTTATGTTAGCAGAACCTAACATTAACTTTCCACGTTCTTTTCTTATACCAAATGGTACATCTAATAGTACTTGTGAAGATAACGACCAAGATGATGCATCTGGATTAGTACCGACTAATGACTGAAATGAAGAGTCCGATGAGGGTTCCGATTCGTTACTAGCAATACTGCTATCATCTGTTTCTTTCATATCTTGGTCTTGTGGTTCTTGGGGTTCTATTTTTTCCTCCTTTTTTGTTAGAGCTAAGTGGTTATTAGTGTTGGCTATTAAATTGAGAGATTCTGTAACAGGCTTAAAAACTGTATCAAGCACTTGTCTGTTATTTTCTTCAAAATCCTTCATGGTACGTATTTTTTTCCTTACAGCTTGTGTTGCATCTACAATTTGTTTTTTCAATGATTTTTCCATTATGTGAAATAGATGGTAATCCAATAAGAGCCGATTAAAGAATAACAAGAAACTGAAAGCTGTCTATTTAAATATTCAAATTTTATCTAATTCTACAAAAGTGTCAAACTTTTTTCTATAGCACCCGTTGTTTTTAGGACAGTCTTTATTAATCACAACATAGTCATAAGGCTCTTTCCATATTTGAGAACACATGTTACGAAATTCCAACCACGTCATGTCAGTGTTAACATGTTCATCATAAACATGTTTCAAATTAATTTCATCTTGCTTAAAAAGTACAATTAAGTTAGCGTTATCTCTTATTAGTTGTTTAGGTATTTTGCTTTAAGTTTGATTTAAATAAAAACTGTCAATCAATTTATGTCTTCCCATGGCAAAATAATCACGCATATTACTTTGATTTTCACATGCTACATCGTCAAAAATAATCACTGAATTAGGTTTTGCATCTGAAACTTTCATAACGTCATCATTTGCCTGATATTTCTGAAAACTGACTCCTGGTACTCCTCGTAAAACCTTTTCTAAAAAAATGTACTTTGGTTGATATAGAGTTTTAGAATATACATAAACATTATGAAATGTCAATCCATTTTCGTGCAAAAGGAGACCAATTAACAAATTGGTTTTTCCACAATTTGATGGTCCGCAAATGATGCAACGTACTGTATTCGGCAATAATTCTCCATGGCGTAACTCGATTTTTGGTAAATCATTACAGATTATACTAATCTGTAACGATTGTGCTTGTTTAATGAATTTCATGTTTGATGCAATGCTGACGGGCTGGTTATGAACAGATGTAATTATGACATTATGTATTTATAACCGTAAATAGGTATACCAAAACTGCTTACAGACAACACAATAGGTAAACGTAAGATTGTACTGTTTATGAAATAACTCCATCGCTAACTAACAGAGCATCTTTCTTCACAATTACGACGCAGGGGATCGCAGAGAGCCGATTGAACGGTAGTGTATTGAACAGCATTAAAATGTCGAACGTTGGCTTAGGTAAATGATTTTACAAAGAGTTATTATATTGCACCACCACCTGTAATAACGAAGTGAGTTAGAACTCTCAATCGTGCATGTGCGATTGAGAGTTATAGATCAGTAATATTGAGAGTTCAATGAGCGGAGTGAGTTAGAACTCTCAATATTACTCTACTAATTAGGTTCTATGATCTCCTATTACGGCCCTATTTATAGAACATTAAATTACAAGTTATAAGAGGGCTAACATATTTCGCGCCACATATTGCTCAGAAACCATACTTTTTATTGCATTTAAAGTCATTAAATATTTATCGTACAAACATGGTATTCACTAACATACTTAGTAAATTAAGCTCTCTAAACGTTTCTTAAAACATATTTTACCTAACAACGGATTACATATAGTAATTATCAACGAAAGTGAAACAGGTTTTTCAAATTATACGATTTGCATAGTTTTCGATGCTTAAATTTATGTCAAATTACTGATAAATTTAATAAACAAGGGATACGAAGCAATTGCAAAGGGCGTTGGCTATCTGTTTGTAGAATAACCTTAAATCAGGTAGGTTCCTTTTTTTAGAGAAAAATGACTGTAAAGTTTGCTCAAATACTGAGAAATTTCACCAAAATAAAGTTGTCTTTTCACCATGTTCTGTAGTTTAAATCATTATGATAATTATGTAATATTATGTCAGAACTTCTCCTTTGACAATAAAAATATTTCTTTTTATGTAACTAAATACAGATTTTTTTTTACAAAGTATTTTGTGAACCCCTATAAATCGACGGCAGCAAAGAGCAAACGGACATCTGCAAAATTACTAGTTTTCAGGAGAGCGTTTTTAACGCAAAAACGTTATAACTTTTACAATTACAAAGCTAGCTCCTTGAAATTTGGAATACTTAATTAAAATAGCATTTCAAAGAAAGTAATGGCGGTCAGTCAACTGTAATATTTATATTTTAAAAAATACGGCAGATGTCTTTTTATACTTCGTACAACATAAATTACTAAATGAGTCAACTGCCATATGTTTGCTTCTACTTCGGACTTTCTAAATCATTATCCCTATTATTTTCATTAAAAAAATCAATAATTGTTTTCCTTTTTATAATCTATATCCAACTACGACAACAAATAAAGGACACGTATGATTGATAGCAAAATAATGTAGTTGTCTTAATTTACTGCGTATCATAAAGGTCCTGTTACTGATTTTGCAGTTATCTTTATAATTATGATGAGCTTTTTCAGTACAATAAAAGAGTCCAGTGCAAGCTTCCGAAGTTTGGTGCCAAAATTTAGGGAAGCATGAGCCGCACTCGCGCGGCTGATGCTCCTGTACGATGCTGGTTTACAATGGGGTCCACATATTGTTAAACTAGCAAATAGATTAAGTTCAGCAGCATTTGCTGTACAAAAGATAAGGCACTTGACGGATGTAGATACGGCTAGAATAGTCTATTTCAGTTACTTTCATAGCATAATGTCTTACGGTATTCTACTGTGGGGCAATGCTGCAGATATAGATAAAATTTTTATTTTACAAAAGCGGGCCATTAGAGCTATATATAGATTAAGTCCAAGGGTCTCTCTGCGCGAGAAATTAAAAGAGGTTAAAATTCTTACAGTAGCATCACAATACATTTTGAGAATCTTATGTACGTACAAAGAAATTTACATAGTTTCGCTAAGTTAAGTGATAGACACAATGTCAACACTAGAAATAAAAGTAACCTTGCTGTTTATCATAGCAGATTGCACAAAATCAGCAATTCTTTCATGGGTAACTGTATACGCTTTTACAACAGGCTACCAGACGAAATTAAAAGTATGTCCCTTAATAAATTTAAAAAGGTTGTAAAAAGTAAATTGTACTGCAGGTGCTACTATACAATTGGTGATTATTTGTTGGATGGAGAAGCCTGGAAATGACCTGCTCTACTGGATTCTCAAAAAAATGTCAAATGCATAGTTTTTAGATTCATTTTGTAAATAAAGCTCTAAAAAGAATAACCCGCTGAGTTTCTTGCCAGTTCTTCTCAGGTGGGTCGCGTTGTGAACTGGTGGTAGATTTTGATTTATATTCTGGACGTTTTACAAGAGCATCTGTAAATGCCTGTGTGAAATAAATTTCTTTTTCTTTTCTTTCTCTTCTTCTTGTAGCTGGGGATCCAGCGAAGCATAGCCCTATACGGTGTCCACGTATGGGCGGAGACCCTGACGACCAGCAATGTGGCTAGTTTGCCCCGCAGAAAGAGCGAGATCGTGCGGTATCCTCTTATCACCCTGACGGTGATAAGAGGATACCGCACGATCTCCGATGAGGCGGCATGTCTCCTAGCCGAGACCCCTCCATGCGACCCGGAAGCGAGAGCCCTTGCGTCACTGTTCAGATGGCGCAAGGAGGCGCTGGAGTGGGGCCAAAGGCCTGCGTCTCGAGAAATCGAAGCCCAGCGGTCCCTGCTCCACCAGGAAACCGTGGAGACATGGAAGGTGCGACTTGAGCAACCAAAGGGAGGATTCGCCACATACGCGGCCGTCAGACCGGTCATGGACGGGTGGCTGGAGAGAAGACACGGTGCTCTCTCCTACCGGTTGTTACAGACTTACCAGGCACGGTAGCTTCGGTAGGTATCTGTGGCGAAGACACCGGGAAACCACGGCCGAGTGTCAGCACTGCGAGGACCGCAGCGATGACACAGCGCTCCACACGCTGGTGGAGTGCACGGCGTGAGCGCAACAGCGCCAGGCCCTCGTAGTGGGTCTGGACGTGGACACTCTCTCGCTCGAGACCATGGTGCGAGCTATGATCTCCAGCGGGAGTAAGTGGGACTACGCCGCCTCTTTCTGCGAGCAGGTCATGCTCGTGAAAGAGGCGGTGGAGCAGGAACGGGAGAGAACTCTCCCACCCGAGTTCCGCAGTCGGCGGCTTGGACGGCGCTGACGTGTCTTCGCCGAGGACTATCGGCCTCCATGACCGAGGGTCTGAGGACGGTGAGAGGGCTGCTCACCGTCCTTACAGAAGCAGGCCCATGACGGCAGCGTGACGTGAGGATCTCACGCACACTCCCCTTAGAAGCGGGATCACACCCGAAACCCCCTAAATACGCGGAATAGCACCCGAACCACCCCCTGGGCGAGGTCGCAGTGGCGGCCGTAGGTCTGTAGGGAGTCCTGGGACATCCTTTCGAGGGCTTACCCGAGGCTCCCAACCATAGGTTGCTGGGCGTTACGTGAGGTTTTTTAGTCGGCAGGAGTCCGGCATAACATCCTTGAGGATTTTTCCTCACGTTAAAAAAAAAAAAAAAGATCCCTCATGGGATTGTTCCATGATTCTATTTTCCATCAAATTTGTGAGATCTTCGCTGTTGTAAACATCACTTTGTTTTCTATTTTGTGCCAAATTTAACAATAATTTATTTCTTCTGCTATACATGTTATTATAATTACAGTGTATTATGAAATGTAGTTGAATAAATCACTCATTTTAGAATAATAATATTTAGTACGCAAGCTTAAATATGTCAACCACCCGTGACGAAACGGTGAAGTAACTGATACCTTTGTTTATATGAAGCTAGACGCGCCAAATTGCCCGACGCACACACGGACAAGTGTATATGCCCGTGTGTACTTCGTTGCATTCTAAAAAAAGGGTGTAGGTGTCTTTTTATACGCTGCAAAATACCACTAAATATTTGATTTAAAAAAAATATGTCCAAATGGAAGACAAAATTCTTAATTTAATTATGTAAAAAAAACGATTTTCGCAAAAACGCAGATGTCCGTTTGCTCTTTGCTGCCGTCGAAATGCAGATACGCGAACAAATACGATTTAGTACCCATTAGTACCGCCGAGAGGCTCTCAGAGAGTGGTCATGTCGCTCAATGTTCCATTTTTGAATACGAAAGAATGAACAAAAATAGTGTAACTCTAGCGTGATCAAACAATCTTAGTACTTTGTGACGTATAATATAATATATACACTCATTTGCAAAAAAAACGGGCGGTTTTTATTTTCATTCATCTTTAAAAAGATACAATACCAAAAAGGTTTCAATCGTTTGTACACGTTACTGGCCGGTTTTAAAAATGCCGTGGTATTTAAAAAAGTACGTTCTAAATTCAAATTTTCATTTGATGCTCATTTTTACAGAAAACCCCTTTTTATCCTACATTTTTGGCGCGAAGTTCCAGAAGTTAACATCGACTTTCACAACTTTTATTCAATTTATATCGATTAATTTCATATCCTTGACTGTTAAAGCTTTATTTATTGCTGTTTGGCTGTATCAAAAATGGTAGATAAAGTGGTAAAAGCTACCAAAATTATCGCGCTGCTTGAAGAGGGTTGCAGCCAATGTTTTATAAATGTTAGTCGCTCGACGGTCCAAAGGACCTGGCAGCGATATCAGGAGACTGGTTCCGTCGAGAGAAGGCCTGGTTCTGGAAGAAAACCATGTACCCAACCACGGGATGATCGTTTTCTTGTGAGTCGCGCATTGAGAAATCGCAAATCTTCGTATGTGGATCTTAAGAATAACCTCCAAGAAGTAAGAAATGTGCATATTAGTCTATGGACGGTCAGGAGGAGGCTTCTCGCTGCCAATATACGCAGTCACCGCCCGGCCCGCGGCCCCAAATTACTCCGTGAGCACAGAGTTCACAGGCTTAGGTTCGCTAGAAATTGTGAATCATGGACTCAAGAAAATTGGAATAGGGTTTTGTTCTCTGATGAAGCCAGGATATCTCTGTTCGGTGAAGATCGACGTCGGCGAGTGCTAAGAAGACAAGGAGAGCGCTTTGCAGATGCATGTTTCGAAGAAATCACACCTTATGGTGGGGGCTCTGTTATGTTTTGGGCAGGAATAAATTCAAAGGAACGTACAGAGTTAGTCTTCATTGAAAACGGCTCACTGACTGGGCATCGATACATAACGGAAGTTCTAATTCCTCATGCACAACCCGCATTGGCCGCTCTAGGTCAAGACTCAATTTTTAAGGACGACAATGCTCGCGCCCACCGATCCCGCGATGTTAATGCGTATGTGCAAGAGGTCGGCATTCGTCGTTTGGATTGGCCAGCTCGAAGTCCCGACCTCAATCCCATAGAACATATCTGGGACGTTCTAAAACGGCGTGTGAGATCAGTACACCCGGCTCCGCAGACCATCAGAGAGCTGAAGAATGTGATTACTGCGGAGTGGGAACGTATTCCCCAAGCAAGTATCCGGGATATACTCGCTAGCATGCCCAGACGAATTCAAGCTGTGATTTTAGCTAGAGGGGGTCACACTCGATACTAAACATTTATCTCCTTTTACTTTATTAAAGAAAAACAAACACAAAAACTTTTTTATTTTTACTTCATGAGCATATGCACTACTAGCGAACATACACTACTAGCGAGGTTTAGCATTATTTCCCATAAATTGTAACAAAATTTTATGAAATACTGATGAAAACGATTATTATCTTATTAATTTACCAAATTTTGAGGATAAAACTACCTACAATTATCAAACAAAGCAATATTAACATTTGAAATGGTTCATTGCTTAGGTGCCCGTTTTTTTTGCAAATGAGTGTATAAATATTTATGGTCGATATACAACGTGAACTTTTGTATAGTGCAAAGCTCAGACACCCCGACTAGAGTTTCGCTTCAAAATACTGTATATAAAAAAAAAATGAAACTAACGAAAACTGACCAAGTTATAAGCTTTTACAGTTGCCCTATTTTCTTCACGAACAGCGTAGGTGTAGGTATTATACACAAGGCAGGTAGTCACTATTCGTGTGGTATTGATAACATATTAACACACTATTTTCATTAGTGGTAATTATGGAACACCTGTAAGGAACCAGACCAGGATTGGGACGGCTATAAAGCCGCTAAAGCAAAATACAAGTAGCGACTAAGATACAAAAGTACCAAGTCTTGGAGAAACCTCTGATAGAGTCAGACTAATACTAGCCAAACAAGGGACAGAACTGTCCGTATCTATAAAGAAACCTGACGGCGCGGCGGCCTGACCCACACATGAAAAGAATTATTTATACTGTTGATTGATGGCACTTGGTAGAACCTTTCGGCATTTTCAAAGGCAAATTAACACTATACAGGGTGAATTTTTGAAAAGGGCTTGGATGGCCAAGTCGGAAACTATAAGGAATAGCTAAAAATGCTCAAAGGAGTCACGAGCCCGATTTTGATAAAACTTAAAACCTCATCATTAGATTTTTGAAAAACCAATAATCCTAGCTGGGAATCGAACCCATTGATTTTGAAAAAAAAAAACACACCCTTTATTCTTACACCAGACAATAGTGTCGCTGATCAGGATCAAATTCTTCGAAGTAATGATATACGGCAAATTTAAGGAAAGTTTGGAATTTTAATAGAATTCATATTTCATGTACCTAAATTTTGTATCATTATTTGTTTCGTTCGAAATCCCAGAATAGACCTTAACCATTCCATGTTTTAAATCATGCTCAGAATGATTCTTTGGAGAATATTCTAAACGGAATCAATAATATTGAAGGCAGTATTATTGATTCCGTTTAGAATATTCTATTGAAGCGCTCGTGGCCCCGCGGACTCAGTGTTCTGTAAACGATCACTGCAGTAAGCAACATTTACTATGGCCGGATATGGATGGGTGACCACCACGTGGACCACTTTGTGACATTTATTTACGAGCGTTTCCGTGCTTCGGAAGGCACGATAAGCCATTGGTCCCGGTTGTCAGTAAAAATGACAGTCGTTAAGCCAAGTTGAAGGCCTTACGGGCGGCTTGAAAAATTTCAACTGTGGGTCGTCACAACCTGCGCCAGGGTCGGCAGCGCGTGTGTAGCGCCTCTGGTGTTGCAAACGTCTATAGGCTACGGTTACCAACCTTCCGGTGGGCCGTAAGCTTGTCTGCCACCTAAGTAGTATAAAAAAATAAAAAAAAAAGTATGATCCTTGAGGTCTCGAATCCAGCTATGTATTCAAAACATTTTCCGGCTCGAAGGACCACTTTGTTTGATCCTCGATAGCTCGTTGATGGTGTTAAGTAAAATGGACTCTAAGATATTTATATAAAAACGTATAATAGCGGAAAAAATCTATAACAAACAAGTAGGTACTATCGTTATAAGCTTTACAATGACCGTTCGCTTTAAGGATTCGACCAGGAGTAAAAAAGTATCGCGTCGCCGCGCGTCGCGGCGGGCGGAGTCATAGCAGGCGCGCACCGCACACCGCGCGTCTTGCTTTCCTCTCAATGTCCATGCGTAGACAAATGGTCTTCATTTTGAACAATTAATCAGTTAACGTAAGAAAAATAAATTGTATTTTGTTAAAGATGAGCACTTTCCTTTAGTTTGCCGTATGTCATTACTTCCCAGAATAAGATCCTTAATAGCAACACTAACGTATGGTGTAATAATATAGGGTGTGTTATTTTTTTCAAAATCAATGGGTTCGATTCCTAGCTAGGATTATTGGTTTTTCAAAAATCTAATGATGAGGTTTTAAGTTTCATCAAAATCGGGCTCGTGACTCCTTTGAGCATTTTTCGCTATTCCTTATAGTTTCGGACTTGGCCATCCAATCCCTTTTGAAAAATTCACCCTGTATAGTGACGACCAAATCACTTAATTACTCGAAAACAATAAATTAATAACATATAAATTACCACTACATCATTCTACTAACGTTAACTGGCTATTTCTACTTTTTACGTTTCTCATCGTCACCTTCATGGTAAATTTTAAATACTGATTATTTCAACTATTTTTGTGAACAAACACAAAGCGTTCTGTAAGATAAGTAACATATATAACTCAACAAGTAAAATTATGAGTCAGATTTGGAAGAATAACGTTTTGAATTATTAGATCCCACGTAGGTGACGCGACAATCCACGAAGGTGACGCAGTAGCATTACAGACATTATTAATCATTATTTAAATACTAATTATAAGTAAATATGTTCATTCGGCAGTTATATGGTAACAGCTAGTTAACTAAAAACAATTACCAGGTCCTATACACATCCTTTTGACGTAAAAGTTATTCTGGAACCATAAAACACAGTACATCTCTTTGGCACAAAGTAGCAATTTATCAGTTATCTAGATCCCATAGCATAAGCTTATATTGTCTTAATATGGGCTAGCTAGATGATATTGTGTGAGATTGTCCGTACCTGGCTACTTATAATGGAAGCACTCTGCGGCCGGACGATCGGCTCGCCGAACTCGAGGTAGAACTGGGTCGCATAAACTAGCACATACTGGGGTTGTGCGGAGGCCGAAGAAAAAGGAAGGACACGCTAACCCTTGCGTCGGGTGACCTATTCTGCTTTCGGGAAGGTGATGGAAGACATTCTTCCGAGGGCGGTGTCGGCTTTATGGTGAAAAAGGATCTCGTTAGCAGCATTGTGGAGATCAGGAGTGTTTCGTCTCGGGTAGCATACGTAATACTGAGACTCACCAACAGGTACTCCCTGAAGGTGATTCAGGTGTACCTATGCCCCGACTTCGAGAAGCACTGACGAGGCAGTTGAGACTGTGTACGAGGACGTGGTAAAAGCATTACAATGTACTGCCAAGACTCACTATAATGTTGTGATGTGGGACTTCAATGCCATAATGGGAGTACGAGAACGCCGTGAAACGAAAATCGGACCCTTTGGTGTGGGGCGTAGAAATGACCGGGGGCGTATGCTTTTCAACTTTCTTGAGGCTCAGGGGCTCTTCTTGATGAACTCATTCTTTAAGAAGAAGCCCCATATAAGGTGGACTTGGCGAAGCCTCGACAAGGTTACAGGGAACGAGATAGACTTCATCATGTCGGACAAGAGGTGTATATTTAAAGATGTCTCAGTGATCAACAGGTTTAATACCGGAAGTGATCACCAACTCGTCCGAGCATCTATGAATTTAGACTTCCGCGCCGAAAGTGCCCGGATGATGAAGCCTACTCTCCGACCTACTGCGCTCCAAATAGCTTTGTGTGCCAAGAAGTTTCAAGTGAAGTTTCAAAATCGTTTCGATCTGCTGGAAACCACTGGCATCGATCACGATAAGGCCGATACTGTAGTCAGGACGCTACAACAAGTCTCCCGAAGGTTTCTGTCTGGAAAAAGCAAAAATAGGTGTTCCAAGCTTTCGCCCGAGACTCTCAAGCTCATGAGAATCAGACGGCAAACGCCATCTATGCATACGTCTTCATCAGACCAGAGAGATTTAAACATCAAAATCCGAAAGCTTATACGATGCGACCTCAGACGTTATAACACCAACTTCGTCGAGGCAGCGATCGAACAAAATTGGGGTACTAAAGTCTTTGCGCAACAGCTTGGAAGACCCCGTCTGACCAAATTGAAAACAGCGGGTTGCAAAACCGTGACCTCGAGGTTCAAGATTCTGGAAGAAGTTAAGAGCTTCTATAGAGACCTATATGAATCACGGAAAAAAAGCCGATGGGACCTAGCGACTGTGACCATAGAGCCCCACTAACGCGCCACTATACCGAAGAGGAAGACATTCCGGATATTGACCAGGACGAGGTCAGGGCGGCTCGCAAACAACTAAAAACCAATAAATTCCCTGGAGAGGACGGAGTTACGACTGAGCTTCTTAAAGTTGGCGGGACTCCAGTTCTGAAAGAGCTGACGAGTCTCTTTAATTCCGTCCTCCAACAGGTACAAACACCTAAAGCGTGGAGCAAAGTGCGGTGGCTCTGTTGTTAAAAAAAGGTGACAAGACCTTGCTGAAGAATTACAGACCCGTCTCACTCCTTAGCCATATTTACAAGTTGTTCTCTAGAGTAGTCACAAGCCGCTTCGCCGGAAAACTCGGCGAGTTTTACTCGACGAGTACTACCTAAATGTATATAAGTTGATATAAGTATAAGGTATCAAGTGCCTTAATTAAGCTGTAAGTGCCATGACTCTTTCCCGGGATCTGTCCTTGAGACTTGGATGCGAAGGCCGTTGTGTCTTCGTTTAAATAGCGCACAAAGGTGCTCGAAGGGTCACAGGTCTACGCCTCGAGAGCCAAAACATTGGCATGACGTGAAAGTTCTTAGCATGCTGCACGCCTCAAGAAGCGGAATTGCATCTGAACTAACCCAAAAGACGCAAGATAACACCCAAACCCGTAGGCGAGGCCACGATGATAGCCTAAGCCTGTCAGGTCAGCCTGATACATCTTTCTAAGGAGTTACTCGGAGCGGCGCCTAGCACTAGACGGGTAAGTACGGTATGAGTTTTAGACGGTATGAACTGTGGTTTGGATCTGGCATAACGTCCGGTGGGATTTCTACTCCTATAAAAGGGCATCACACGGAATGTTATAGGTATTGCTCTGTCATTTGCCATGATTGTAGAAACCTAGTTATTTGTTCTGCTATCATTCCGCTACATACTACAATACGAATCTAAACGAGTACTTACCACTCTTACTGAAACTAGTCAAAGATCACTTTCGTGGCATAAACTCACCTTCGTGTGTAAAACGCCACGAAGGATGTGACACGAAGGTAACGAAAATATATCTTTTTTTCAAATTCCGACAAAGTTTAGCCGTTACGGTTTAAAACAAATAGTACATAAATATCTCAATTTAGTTGCGGTTTCGATGAATTGACTCTGACTTCAATAGTTATTATACAATGTACAAAAAGTCACCCACGAAAAGTACTTGAATTAAGTGTCAAATGTAGAAATTTGCCGGTATTTCTTTTTCTCATGGAGCCAGGAGATGCACGTCGTACCCCTGCGATGCTATTCAACCAATAACGTTCAGTGAAGTTGAGTTTTGTTATTGGGACGGTCGTTTTGATCAACAGTCAACCGTTTACTACGCAAATCTAAAGTACCTACATTCGTGTGACCGACGTATATAGTGTTTTAAGTTCTAAATAATAGTTACAAGTTTTTTTTTGTAATACTGTGTGTGTAGTGTATGTTATTACGGTGAATTTAGTGTATGTAACTTCAAAATCTATGGAAATTTGGTGAAGCAGTAACCTAATGTTCAACTGAATCGGGAAGTGTGACACGAGTAGAATGCGAAAAATGACCCCGATTTTGACCTTTCGTGTTGATTTTTGGTATGAATATTTACTTCTATTGCAACAAATTTCATGTATTTTATAGCTTAATAACTGTTTTATCCACCGTTTTAAAACATTTCTTTCTAACTCATACGGTTTAGAAAATATAAGCGTGTGACCATCAAATTTAAGCAACGAGTAGAAATAGCCAACTATCATGAAAAGAAGCCGAGAGTATTTTGATACAAACGCACTTCCCAGAATGCCAATTACTGCAGACACTCATGTGGCTGGTGGAAAACGTATCCACAGAAGAAGTCCAGTGGGAGCTCGCAAGACCTGTTCTTATCTATTCTGTCAACTTACAAAAAACTGAATGGGTAATTAACAGCTTCAAGTCCTTCAAATCTCCAGGACAGGATGAAGTCTTCCCTGCAGTGATAAAATGGGGGAGGACACAAGTTGATATTGTCAGTTACATAGTATCTATACGCCAGACAATGAATGGGACTGTGACCCAGACTGTGGAGAGAGGTCTAAGTGATCTTTATACCAAAACCCGGTAAAGGGATTATGTTTGTGATTCAGACCTCTGGTTATACAGACCGATAAGCCTTTCGTCTTTCCTGCTAAAAACTCTGGAAAGATTGTGTGACAGAGACAATCGAGGGAAGGCCCTTCAAAATAAGTCACTGCATTCCAACCAACGCGCATAATGCCCCCGGCAAGTCTACAGACTCAGCACTACATGCAGTGGTACACAAAATAGAAGAGGTCATCCAGAATCAATCAATCAATGTGCCTTGGCACTTTCATAAACATAGAGGGAGCTTTCGACAGAAGAAGCATAACCACGGCACTGGCAAAACACCGAGTATACACGGTAGTCAGTAAATGGATAGATAACATGCCAAACAAACTCATTTTAAAGCTACAGACAAGCAGAAACCAGTGCGCAGCCATGGCCAAAGGTTGTCCACAAGGGGGCGTGGTCTCACCACTGCTAATGAACCTTGTTGTAGACGACCTAATAATCAATCAATTTAACCTAGAACAGTGCCTATATAAATGGATGTGGAACAAGCCATAGCAGATGGTAAAATTAAATTATGGAGAAAAACGGATCTGTTTACAAAGCATGACTGGTATTTTAAAATCCAAGGCCAACTTCAAATCAAGTGAGAAGCTGCGTTTAATTTATCTTCTAGTGATCTTGTTTATATAATAAATATTTTTAATGAATTGTATTAAAATTACTTCCAGTCAAGCCAACATTTATCGATTTGCGGTGTAGACTGAACCCTAAGTTGCCCATAAGCACAGTAAATATTTCGAAAGACGACGAGTTCTGGACTACGAGAATGGAACCTAAATTGTTTAATTTTTACGACTAATGTCTGTTGCCCAAAATGATTGAGCCAAGAAAAAGCCGATAAAATAAAATAAAATAAAATTTATTCCCTTTGAAAATTTAAAAAAAAAAATATTTTGTCAACATTTTTGTGACTCTACTGGGGGTTTGGAAATGCTACAAACTGAGAAGAACACCCCAAGAAACTCAGTTCGGTAACCTCCCAAAATTCATCTTAGTAGGTATCTTATAATCGATCAATGCCGATACGGAATGGCTTTTTCTTGGCGGTGTGCATTGTTATGCACATACCTCTTAATAAATATTTGGTCGTTGTAAATGAAAAACACCTACTATCAATTAAGATTAGATTTAGATCCCATAGCTCAAGCTTACAGCTTAGTTTGGGTTAGATGATGTTGTGTGAGAATATCCAACAATATTTATTGATTATTTATTAAAAATATTTTAATGTTCCTGCCAGCACTGAATCTGCAGTAGGCAGCAAAACATCGGACCATGCCAAGCGCCTGCGCATTGCTTCGTTAATATTATTGTTTTTAACTATGTGTATTGTCAAATTTAAATATTTATTGTGTAAAATAGAATATTGTCCATTACTTTCTACAATTTTCGTATATTTAGATACTTTAAAAATAAACTTATGGACAGTTTTGATGTATGTGTGTATTATATAATGTACTATCTTCACGCCAAATCCCTTGCGGGGTAGGCAGAAAGAACCGAGCGCCACACGGCGCTATTATACATATATTGTTTTTAACTATGTGTATTGTCAAATTTAAATATTTATTGTGTAAAATAGAATATTGTCCATTACTTTCTACAATTTTCGTATATTTAGATACTTTAAAAATAAACTTATGGACAGTTTTCATGTATGTGTGTATTATATAATATACTATCTTCACGCCAAATCCCTTGCGGGGTAGGCAGAAAGAACCGAGCGCCACACGGCACGCTCCATACACACCTCACTTGCTTCTTCAACTTTTATTTTTCTTTTCATGCATGCACGTCGGTTCCTTCGGTTCGGTATGTCTAATTGCAATATTGATATTAGTTAGGTAAATAAATGTCAACTTTATTAATTTTATGATGTCAGTGTCTATCACTACTTAATATCAATCAATTTGCAATAAAATAATCAATAATTATTAACTAATATTACTAACATAAACTACAGTAAAAATATAATTTTAACCAACATACACTTGCAAAATACAGTGTAACTACATATAAAAAGGTCTTAAAGTGTCGAGAACATCAAAGAAGGCGAAATTTGCACACTTCACAAGAAGAAATTGTATCAACAACATTTTGAGGTTAGACGCTGAACTATTTTAAGAAGTTTATAAGATCCATATACTTGGCTAATAAACAACTCATCGCATTTGACGGCACATTTCATTTCGAGGAAAGCTGTTTAATATTTTCATTAATAGAAAACTTTTACATTACAAACTTAGTTTGACAATTTTAGCGAAGTCATTGTTATTATTGAACTGACAATCAACTCAGTGTTGCCAGTGTCAAGAAAAGTATTCTACCGTTCTACGATGACGTTTCGTTTAACGCAGGAACAGGATGGATACGCAATTCCAACTTTTGTTTGATAAAATGAAACAAGAGATGCAACAACAATCGGCTGAAATGACTGAATCTATTTCAAATAACATAATGGCTAGATTGGATGAAAAACTAATTCCACTTATAGAAGAAAACAAAAGCTTAAAATTGAAAATAGAAACTCAAGAGAAGGAGATAGAATATTTGAAAAGAGAAAAAAGAAACAACAATTTAATTATATTTGGCTTGGATGAAAAAGAGAAATCAACATCAGAACTAATCAGCAATTTAAAGAGAACCTTCAAAAGTGACATTAATATTGATATCGAAGATAATGGAATAAATAATATAAATACCGACTAGGGAAAAAAATTGGAGAAGGAAACAAGCCGAGGCCAGTCCTCTTTTCATTCGTAAGCGGATGGAAAAAGAACGAAATAATGAAAAAAAAGAAGAATTTGAAGGAGATTTATGTCACTGAAGATTATCCAAAGGAAGTACTGGCCAAAAGAAAGGCTTTATAGGCGGAGTTGATAGAAGAAAAAAAGAAAGGGAATGTAGCATTTCTGAAATATGACAGGATTGTAGTGAAAGAACAACAAACAATAAACGAGAAAAGAAAACGGGAAACTTCTTCGTCACCGCATTCTTCGGACTTACAATCTAAGAAACAACAAGCCACCATACCGTTTAAGACTAATAGAACCAACGCATTTGATGTGATGAGAAACAGATCTAATTCTCTTACTGTCCCTCCAAACAAGCAACAATAGCAACTAATTCTTGGCAATCGGAAAATAAAACATAACGATGAAACAAAAATATATACAACAGACAAATTACATCCTCCCCCAAGCCGACTGGTCATCGTGGGGGAAAAAGACCGACACCCTCTAAAGATAAATAAACAAAAGAGAAACAAAAACTGCAACATACATTTAGCGACGCTAAATACACGATCATTGGGAACCCCAGAGAAACTTATTGAACTAGAAGAAGCAATCAAAGAAATTAAGTAGGATATTATAGGAATAAGCGAAGTGAGAAGACTGGGAGAAGGAATAGAGGACCACGGGAAATAATATACTACATTATAAAGGGGAAACACCAGGACAATACGGTGTTGGCTTTTTGATAAAACGGAAATATGCTGACCAGATCGAAGAAATAAAAGGCATATCCGAAAGAATAGCTATCCTTAACATCAAAGTTCCTGGACAAAATAGTAGAGACGAATTATGGTCAATTATACAGGCATACTCACCAACTGAGGTAGTTAAAAAGGAAGATATACAAAAAGTAGACGAATTCTATCGAAAATTACAAAGTACTATTGACACTGCTCACAGAAATTTAATAATAATGGGTGATTTCAATGGCCAAATCGGAGAATGTCAGAGCGGTGAAGAGCACACTGTAGGAAGGCACGGACATGGCAAAAGAAGCAAAAATGGAGAAAGATTGGTTAACTTCTGTTTAGAAAACAACCTAAGTATACTGAACAGTTTCTATAAAAAGAAGAAGAATAAGAAATGGACATGGCTTTCCCCAAATGGACTAGTAAGAAACGAAATCGATTATGTCATAACCAATAAACCAAAGGAATTTCAAGATCTGTCAGTTTTTCACAGTCTAAATTTCAACACAGACCATAAAATGCTTCGCGCTACATTAAAAGGGATGCATACAAAGAAAAGCCGAAAGCTACAAACTGAATCGGTACCCTATGTAAACATTAAAAATAATGCAGAGATAACGAACAACATCAAACAAATTTTACAGAGAAAAGAGGAAAAGACATACGGCAAAACCATTCAGGAAGCATACTGCGATTTTGTTAACACACTGAAAACCGAAGCCCGAAAAGTGCATAGAAATATTAATACAACATTGACCTTTGACACAATCCAATTACTTAAGGCAAGAAGTTGCTCCTACAAGGTGTGAAAAGCAAAGAAACACGTAAAGAAATTGCAGAAATGAGTAAAAATATCAGCAAAAACATCAGAAAAGACAGGAAGAAAAAAAGATTCATCACTTTGCAACATCATATTAGGAAAACGGGCGGAGTTAAGAAAGCGTTTAAAGAATTGGAGTCGAAGAAGAATTGGATGCCAAATATGAGAGATAAACAAGGTAGATGTATTACGAAGAGATCGGATATGTTAACAATTGCTACGGATTATTATAAGGAGCTGTATAAAAGTAAGACCTATAAACTTGGTGTGATGATTGAAGACGTACCAGATATGGACCCTATACCACCTATCCTAAATGCAGAAACAGAGAGAGCTATTACTACGCAGAAGGTAGGAAAAACACCCGGCCGCGACCAAATCACTAATGAACTTCTCAAAACATACATGACAGCAATTTTTCCTGGATTAACTAATTTATTTAACGAAATAATAAAAACAGAAATTATCCCAGAAGATTGGACGAAATCAATGATAGTTTTGTTACACAAAAAAGGAGACAAAGGAGACATCAACAAATATAGACCCATAAGTTTAATGTCGAACATATATAAGATCTTTTCCAAAATACTACTCCTTAGCCTAACGAACACACTTGATGAAAACCAACCGAAGGAGCAAGCAGGATTTAGAAGCAACTTCTCAACCATTGACCACATACACGTTCTTCGACAGATACTTCAGAAATACAGAGAGTACAACAAAATATACTACCTAGCCTTCGTAGAATTCAACAAGGCGTTTGACTCTTTAGAACATCACTATGTATGGGAATCATTAGAGCAGCAAGGAGTCCATAAAAAGTATATTCGCCTACTTCAAATCATCTATGGAAGAAGTACAGCCCAAATCAAACTGGAAAAGGCAGGCGATTATTTCGCAATTGAAAGAGGCGTCCGTCAAGGTGATCCTATCTCACCAAAGTTATTTTCAGCGGTGTTGGAGACGATTTTTGGGGTTTTAAGGGTTGGGATAATAATATAGGACTTAATGTGAACGGAGACAAATTAAGTCATTTGAGATTCGCCGATGATCTGATCCTCTTTTCCGAATGTCCGAAGATCTTAGAAAAAATGCTAGGGCAATATCAGATGAAAGTGCAAATGCAGGTCTCACAATGAATGCAGCAAAGACAAAACTGATGAGCAATTCTTTACAAATAGATATAAAAATTAATAGCCAAAAAATTGAATATGTAAGTGAATATATCTATTTAGGACAATTAGTATCACCAACAGAGAACATGCAGAAAGAAATTGAAAGAAGAATAGCAAATACTTTGAAGAGATTCTGGTCGTTGAGTGAAATAATGAAAAACAAAGAAATGCCTATGTCGGAGAAGCGTAAAGTTTTTAATACCTGCTTACTGCCATGTCTAACGTATGGATGCCAAACATGGGCCTTGAGCGAACAGCAACAGAATAAATTGAACATATGTCAGAATGGAATAGAAAGAAGCGTATTGGGCGTAAGGAGAAGGGATAAAATCCAACTTAAAAGGATAAAAGGAAAGACTAAGTTTCGGAAAGTTCAGTTGGTATGTAAGACGTTGAAATGGCGCTGGACCGGTCAATGTTGAGGGAGAAAAAAGAGAAGTGGACCAGAATAGTAACTGAATGGTACCCTTTTTTTTTTTTTAACGTGAGGGAAAATCCTCGTAGGATGCTATGCCGGACTCTTACCGACTAAAAAACCTCACGTAACGCCCAACAGCCTATGGTTTGAGAGCCCCGGGTAAGCCCTCAGGAAGGATGTCCCGTGACTCCCAACAGACCTACGGCCGCCACTGCGGCCTCGCCCAGAACACTGAATGGTACCCTAGAACAACTAAAAGAAGTAAAGGCCGACAGGTAACACGATGGGAGGACGATTTAAAGAAAATAGCTGGTCCCGAATGGATACGTACAGCAAAGGACAGAACGAAGTGGAAATCTTTAGAGGAGGCCTTTGTCGAAGGATAAGCTGTTAGGAGGGGAGATAAGTGGAATGCCAAGAATATGTTTTAATTTAAATTAGTATAGTTTATCTCTATAATTTTTTTAGTTTTGTCAAATAGTTTAAGTTTAAATCTAACAGCAATAAAGGCTTATTTATTTATTTATTTTACTAACATAAAAAATAAATTAAAAGATTGAACGCTTAGACTAAGAATATGACACCGGTAATACATCAAGGAAAACAAAAGTATCAAACTTGTTGGTAGCAACAATTGGCACTATACGGCTATATGCGCGCCGCGCCGCGCTGATTTCTTACGATCGTAAAGAAATTTGAAAACCGAATTTACGCTCTTAAGGGTTCCGTTAATAAATAAAAATTATTGTATCTTTTTGTGGATTCTTATTTTATTTTTGTGAATAATGCATGTTTTTTTTTATATAACGAAAGCGATAAAAACTTTAGGTTTAAAGAATTTTAAATTCAAACAAATTTTACAATCACCCAATGAGAACATTATTAAATTACCTGTTAATTCAATTTAATTTTATCACCTATCCTTTCAGAATCATAGTGGAATCCTTTTGTAAGAATAAAACACAAAAATAATAATTAATGGGAACAATCCAGTAGAATTTCAGTGAGTTTTACGCATAGAAGCCTTGCTGATTTCACCAATGGATCTATATCTAAAACTACATCTAGGTTGTAGGTTCTAGGTTCTAGGTTTACACGGGCTGGTTTCCGCAACTCGACGTCAATTTTGCGCCTATTTTGCGTGAGGGAGTTGTGGTATGGCTACTGCCATCCCAGTTCCTCCAGGAAGTCTAGCAGACTCTTCACGTTGCCGACGACTTCCTGGAGCGACCTCGGTGTACCGAAGTGTTTAGCCCTGTATCTGGCCAGTTCCGGGCATTCCATAAGAATGTGACTGGCAGTTTCGTCCGTCTCCATACAAGCTCTGCAAAGGGGACTGTCTGTGACACCTAAATTAAAGAGATGTTTGTTTAGTGGACTGTGACCCGTAACTATACCTGTTATCATACTTATCTTGGTCCTGTTTAGTTGCAGAATTTTGCGAGAGAATCTGGTGTTGATTGTCGGCAGTGCCTCTCTCGCTTGTCTGCATGTATCTAAACCGCTCCAGCGATCCTGGTGATGGCTCCTTGTTTGTTGTTTTAGCAGGTTACGTACCCATCCCGATGGTAAAGGCAGAATAGGTTCAGGGCCCATTGCTGTCAGCGAAGAGCCACTTCTTGCCAGCTCGTCCGCTGCGTCGTTACATCGTGAGCCACTGTGTCCTTTTATCCATTGTAGGGTAACATTATTCTTTGTGCATATATCCATGAGACCCGTGTGGCATTCCATGATAAGGCCCGATGTTATTGTGTGACTCTGTAGCGACTGTAGGACCGATCTGCTATCAGTCAGTATCCGGATACACTGATTTTGTACGGTCCTGGCCTTGATGGCCTCAGTCGCCTTGATTATTGAGGGAGTTAGATTGGCAATGAGAAATAGAGATAGGGCCTTTCGCAAATTTCAGAGAGCCAGAGGGGAGGAAACGTGGTCTTTCTTCAAGACGGCTAGAAATAGGTGTAACCAAGTGATACGCAACGCAAAACGCCGTCATATCCTTGATAACATTTCTGCTTCCTCTTCTGCTAATATCTGGAAGTTCTTAGGCACTCTAGGTATTGGCAAACAGCGTTGCTCTGAGTTTCGTGCAACAATTGGTTTGGATGACATCAATAAGCATTTCACCACTATTACTCATCTGAATCACCAGACCAAGTGTTGTACTCTGGAGCACATTGCTAATTTGCCTCGTCCTGATATCGACTCATTCACCTTTTCTCCGGTTACTCCGCGTGAGATCAAGAGGATAATTCTGTCCGTAAAGTCTAACGCTGTGGGATATGACAATATTAGTCGCCGTATGGTAATGATTTTGGATCATTTGCTGATAGCGATTACTCACATCATTAATGCCTCCTTGGCTTTAGGACAATTTCCATCTCAGTGGCGCAAAGCTTACGTTATTCCTCTCCCAAAAATTACTAATCCTTCCTTGCCTAATCATTTTCGTCCAATTATTTTACCTTTCATATCAAAAGTGCTCGAGTCTTGCGTGCATAGACAGTTATCCCTTTTTATTACCCAAAATAAATTATTAAGTCCTCTGCAGTCAGGGTTTAGACCTGGTCATAGCACTATATCAGCACTCCTCAAAGTCACTGGAGACATTAGAGCCGGCATGGATGAAACTAAACTTACTGTTTTAGCATTAATAGATTTCTCCAATGCTTTTAATACTGTCAGTCACGACATTCTTCTGGCTATCCTATCTCACTTCGGGATCTCACCGGTCGCGCTGGAATATTTCTCTAGTTATCTTCAGGGGCGTCAGCAGGCCGTTCGTGTCGATGAGATGTTATCGAGTTGGCGCGATATGGGTGTTGGTGTCCCTCAGGGCGGTATTTTATCTCCATTACTCTTCTCTATATTTATTAATCTTGTTACACAAAATCTCATATGTGCGTATCACTTGTATGCCGACGATCTGCAGCTGTACGCTCAGGCGCGGGTGGAGGATTTGGCTGATGCAGTGGATAGGGTAAATGCTGATTTGATTAGTATTCACAAGTGGTCTAGTGGATTTGGTTTATCCGTGAATCCTAATAAGTGTCAAGCGATTATAGTGGGTAGCCAACGCTTGATGGGACGGGTGGATAAGGCGATCCTTCCCCCTTTGACTTTTAATGGAACCATGATACCTTTCTGTTCCACTGTTAAGAATCTGGGTTTAATAGTGGATTCGACATTAAGTTGGAGGGACCAAGTGATTCATGTTGGGCAGAGAATAACCGGCTCTTTAAAGGCCTTGTACCGACTTAGAAACCTTCTCCCTAAGGATACGAAAAAAATGCTTGTGGAGACCCTACTGTTTCCTATTTTTGATTACGGTGATGTTTGCTACCTAGATCTGAATGCAGAACATCTGAATAAGTATGACCGTCTCTTAAATAACTGCATTCGGTTTGTATTTAGCCTCCGTAAGTTTGACCATGTGTCTGAATATCGAACTCAACTGAGATGGTTACCCATTCGCCAGCGACGTGATCTGCGTGCACTTACTACACTCTTTTCCATTCTTTCATCCCCCTATTCACCTTCCTATCTCGCTTCTCAATTTGAGTACCTATGCAGTAACCACAACAGAAACCTTCGATCTCAAAATAACTTGCTCTTACGCTGTCCTTCTCATAGCTCCGATTTCGTTCACTCTTCTTTTATTGTTCAGTCTATAATACTCTGGAATGCACTGCCACTCCAAGTCAGAAGGGTCACTAGTCGTTTGACGTTTAAGAACAGGGTTCGCAGAATATAGCAGGACGATTTGGCAGAAACATAGCATTTTACTTATAATTAATTTAATATGTTTTTAAACGTCGATCTTTCCACATATTGTAGACTAGCTGACCCTCGCAACTTCGTTTACGTCACATAAAGTGTACGAAAGGAGAGGTACTTCTTCATCAGACTCATCAAGCAGCGTGTGAAACGGCCCTGTTTGCTTAATCATAAAAGAGCTTAAAGATTAAGTCTATTCTAAAACAATTCAGTCCCCGCCTTCGGCGCGGACTGAATTATTTTACAATAGCCTTAATCATTAAGCTCTTTTATGATTAAGCCAACACGCCAGTTTAGATTTACCCTTACATTCAAAGAAACCCTTGAATTCTAGGTTAAGCGAAAGTTGAGATGCCTCTAATTTCTGAACTACGAAACTCTCAATAATGAAACTTGTGTGGAACAATGTTAAAAACATTCCCTTTCTGACACTAAAAAAATATTTCAAATCGGACCACGCGGTGAGAACTTACAGCTGAAAAACCATTTTATCTTTCATCCCCTCTCCCGCAGGAACCGCGCAAAATATCGGGATCAAAAGTATCCAAGAACCTTCCTCGGACTATAAGCTCGGAATGTACCAAGTATCATTCAAATCAGTTCAGTAGTTTCGGCGTGATACTTATTCGGGATACAGACAGACAGACAGACAGACAGACATGAAAATTTTAAATTACATATTCGGCTTCAGAATCGATTATAGAACGCCCTACAATTGAAATTTTCAAAATATCTTCCATGTACAGACTCTCGACCCTCAACAGTTTTATTATAAGTATAGATATTAGGTATATTTATTATTATATTAGGTATATTCTATACTATTATTTAGTGTATGTATTATTATTTAGTTATGTAAGTATCTTAATTCTATATGTATTTGTTTATATCATTATATATATGTATATTCAGTGTTATTTTATGCAATTTCTCTTGTACAGGATAATGCACCTACTTTGTTTATCATGGTTTATCTCTGCATCACCTATGGTTGACTGGTAGAGAATGCCAATGGCATTAAGTCCGCCTGTGTACTTTGTGCATGAAGCTTAAATAAATAAATAAATAAATAAATTATACCCATGCACTCCGCCTGGTATAACGTGCCGTGGGTGCCTAGATGTGTTGCGATATTAATGTTCAGGTCCTCCGAGAAGGTTCCCGCTCCGGTACCCAGCCTCGTCTTGGATCAATCCGTAAATATCCTCAACTCCCTGATATTGAGTCCCTCTTGGGGGCACTCTTGTAGTTGTATTTTGTACTTTTTGTCGAACACAAACTGCTTTGGTATTGTGTCCGTGTGTATTCCGAATCCACCAGCTTCTTGTATATCTCTGTATGTGCTACCTTGCTTGGTTTCCACAGTACTAGACTTTTGAGTCTAATGGCTGTAGCCGCAGCTTCTTGTTTTATGAAGATGTGCAGCGGTGGGAGACCCAGCAAAGCCTCCATGGCGGCGGTGGGCGTTGTTTTCATTCCGCCGGTAGTTGCCATGCAGGCTGATCTTTGGAAACTTCCAGGTTCTTCTCGATTGTGGTTAGGCTTGTGCGCGTCCACCATACCACAGCCCCGTAGGCAACGATGGGTCTTATTATCGATTCGTATAGCCAGAGGGTGATCTTGGGGCTCAACCCCCACTTGCTTCCTATCATTCTGCGGCACTGCCAGAATGTGATTGTAGCTTTGTTGATTTTGTTTTCGAGATGATTACTCCAGTTTAGTTTGCTGTCAAGAAGTACCCCAAGATACTTGACTTGACCTCTTTGGAGAATTGTAATTCGGTGCCTTAAAGACGTGGCAACCGATAGTTTCCCAGAATCCTTTTGTTTGTGAACAATACCAGCTCCGTCTTGCTGGGATTGACCGATAGCTCGTTGGCAGTGCACCAACGTTCCACACCGTGTTAGTGAAGTTTCCCCTTGTCAGTATTGTTACGTCATCTGCATACCCCACAGTGTAGTGGTGATTTGCATTTAGTTTGGTTATTAGGTCATTTATACAACAAGATTCCATAGCAGCGGTGAGACGACGCCCCCTTGTGGACATCTAAAACTACAGTTTAGTTCCATAAATTATTTGAAAATTTTTAAGACGTGATAAGGCGGTGTAAATAGATGCTTTTGTCTGGCCCTTGGTTATTAGACCGTATTCGGAGGATGTTGCTATTAAGTGTTGTTCATGCTCCGAGGCTCAAGTGACCTTACGGCAACAACGCAATCACACATATGGGGTTAAGAGGTCAGAAAGCGAAGACCGCACTGCTCGAAGCATAGCTCTGACTCAGACGGCAGGAACTAGGCTACGAACAGTGCGGGCCCGGCTTTTTATTATAATCAGCGATGATTAATCTACACTAATTACTAATTACTAATATTACTAATAATAGTATTATAAAGAAGTAAAGTTTGTGTGTTTGTATATTAGTTAAATTGTAAGGGGTAATCTCGGGATCTACTGAACCGATTTTAATAATTACACCAATAGAAAGCTACGTTATTGTGGAGTGTCATAGGCTATATAGCATCACACTACAACGAATAGGAGTGGAGCAGTAATAGTAAATGTTTCAAAAACGGGGGAAAAGTTATTCCTTTTGAGAGCTTCGTTGCCTGAGCTGCGTAAATATTTATAGTTATGTAAAAAATATGTACTCCAAAACTGTTTCTCTTAAAAAAGTTCTAAAAAAATTGCGCGATAGCATGTGTTTATCTTTGGGTTGGTGCACAATAACCACTTTATTGGCATTCAATTTTTTTCTACAATAATGCCACGGGATACCTCTTTCATAAACGAAATTGTTCTTAAAAATAATGCGACGGGAATACACGCGACGAGAAACCTTTCTCTCTCTCTCTCTCTCCCTCAGGTAGTATTGAATATTAACGACTAGACGCTACGGGAGTAAACGCAACGCGACGGGAGTAAATGCGACGGGAAAAGGTAATTCTCTCTCTTATCTGGCGCAAACGAAGTTGCGCGGGTCAGCTAGTATATTATAAAGCCTCCTCTACTCTTAGCGGCCAACTAATGCGAACCTAGGGATGCAAATTTAGGTAAAGTTGCGAGTAACAGACAAATCGCTAAGACGAACAATGACAGAAGAATTCCCGCCATCCTTTACTAAGGAAATCGCTAAAATAAACCAGATTAGAAGAAATCCCACCGTCCTTGAGTAAAGCGTCCACAAAAAAAATAGCCAATGTCTCATTTTCAAGTTAGCTGCTACCTATTTATTAGCTGACTAATAAATAGTTAGCACCTATGATTTTCAATCATAATAAAATGTACGTAATTATGTTTTCTTAATTTAAATTCGGTATGATTGTAACAAATCATTTGTATCTACCTAATTAAGTTGTCGATTAGCAATTTCAATTTCAGTAAAATTATATTTTATAGAATGCACTAAGGGCAACTAAGGGTAATAAACACCTAATGGATTAGGAACATAGATACATACTTATACAGAACATGTAACATTCGGAGCGGTCAGTATGGGCAGTCTGTACATATAAGATAAACATACATAGTGTTCTTAGCTTTAATAACACCGATCAATCTAAAACAAATTATACGCCACAATGAACTAATCGGCGCATGCCGATGCAAAGAAAAACTTATTACGTAATAATTAATATAAAAGAAAAGGTGCGTATGACAAAACGATGAATGCTATTAAGTATGATAAAGATGATTCAATTTTGTTAAAACGTGAGACAGGTCGAAAATTAGACCCTCTTTTTGAAGGCCCCTATATTGTTGTAGAAGATTTGGGTTGTAATGTTAAGATAAGTAAAAACACTAAAATAGATATAGTACATAAGAATAGAACCAGAGTTTAATCTATAATTCTATTACGATAGAACTAAGCTCTTTTACCAATAAGTATATTCACTGCACTTAAAGTTTATGTGTAATCTATACTATTATTATAAAGAGGAAAGATTTGTTTTTTCGTTTGTTTGTTTGTAACGAATAGGCTCCGGAACTACAGGACCGATTTGAAAAATTCTTTCACTGTTAGGAAGCTACACTCTTTGCGGTGAATATAGGCTAAATTTTATTCCCGTATTCCCACGGGAACGGGAACTACGCGGGCGAAACCGCGTGCCATCCGCTAGTATCTAATAATTAAAGTGTAACAGTTATTAACTTGTAATATCTCGTTTATCTAACGGCAGCAGCGTGACATGAGGGATTCACGCCCCCTCACCCCCCCGGTCGGAATGACACCCGAAAACCCCACAAAGACGCGGGATTGCACCCGAACCACCTCCTAGGCGAAGCCGCAGTGATAGTCGTAGGTCTGTTGGGAGTCCTGGGACATCCTTTGGGCTTACCCGGGGCTCCCAACCGTAGGCTGTTGGGCGTTGCGTAAAGTTTTTTAGTCAGTGCGAGTCCTGAAAAACATCCATAAAGGATTTTCCCTTACGTTAAAAAAAATCCTACCTCTTTTTTTTAAACTTTATTAAGCTTGCCAAATTGATGTCGCCAGCCTGATGGAAAGGAACGGCGCATCTAGGGATTGGGGACTACTCTCACAGACTGTACAACTTCTAAAATGCTGGCGGCCCCATTATGTTACTCTTCATGCTCCGCTGGAATCATGGATCATCGCATGGTCTGAATTTATTTTTTCTAGTGTTGAAAAAAGAGTACTTTGAAGATTGTTCAGGTCTGGATGTGGACATTCTTTCGCTGAAGACCATGGTATGAGCCATGATCTTCAGCGGGAGTAAGTGGGACTCCGCTGCCTACTTCTGTGAGCAGGTCATGCTCGTGAAGAAAACAGCGGTGAGTGAGCGGGAGAGGACTCTCTAACCCGTGTGCCGCAGTCTGCGGCGGAGGCGCTGCAACGTGTCTGCGCCCAAGACTATCGGCCTCCATGACCAGGGGCCTGTGAACAGTGAGGGGGCTGCTCACCGTTCTTACAGAACCAGGCCCTAGACGACAGCGTGTCCTGAAGCATTTACACACGCCCCTCTAAGAAGCAGAATAACACCCAAATAACCGCCAAAGACGCGGGATAGCACCCGAACCCCCCCTAAGTGAGGCCGCTGTGGTAGCTGTAGGTCTGTTGGGAGTCTTGGGGTATACTCCGAAGGACTACCCAGGGCTCCCAACCGTAGGCTAGCAAATGTGGACTTCATTGCAACTGTGGGAGCCACCGTATTTTTCTTTTTTTTCTTTTACCCTTAGGGTTTTTTGGGATCATATACTAGTGATTTAGGCTTTTTCAAAACATATAGTTTGAAGCACTTAGTTTGTGGAATGATCTTCCTGCCTCGGTTTTCCCAAACGTCAACAGTATGGGGTTCTTCAATAGGGGTCTTAGAAGGTTTTTACAGGGTTGGCAGCGCGAGTGTGGCGCCTCTGGTGTTGCAAACGTTCATAAGCTGCGGTGACCGCCGGTTCTTCTGGTGGGCCGTATGCTTGTCTGCAACCTTAGTGGTATAAATAAAAACGTATAGTTTTCTAACCGTCAAAAGGTAATTGTCCTCATAAATGGTTGCTGTTGGAAACCTATACGATTTGAAAAACATGACCTTCAGTACCGAGTGTTCTCTGTGCTTTTTCTAGGTCCAAGAACGTGGTTTTGGTAGCGCCTCCCCAGACTGGCAAACAATAATGATAAGACTAATTGTGTGAAAGAGAAGTAAATTTGTTGTAGTAGACACGTACTACAACAAATTAACATCTCTTCGATGTAACATGGCGTAATTCTTTAAAAATCCATGTTAGTTTCCTTGTCCTTTTCATTAACAGCTCTGTGTGTGTGTCCCAAGACAGACGCTGATCAACAATAACTCCAAGGTACTTGGTGGGTTTAACACGTTCAATCTCCATACATTTACAGCCCGATGTTGAATTATAGTGGCCTTTATGAATTGCTATCTTGTATTGATTTAAAGGTTGAAGGTGTTTGCATACTTAGAAGAACAAATAAAGTTAGTCTTATATGTATTAGGCAGAGAACCAGACTAGTCGACATAGCTCGCAGAATAAGCTTATTAAAGTGGCAAAGGACTGGCTACATCTGTAGAAGAACCGACGGCCGATGGAGCAAACGAGTTCTGGAGTGGAAACTGCGACTTGGTAACCGTAGGGTGGGACGTCCGCCCGCCAGATGGCCCGACGATCTGATAAATAAAGGTCGCAGGCTGGGACTGGATGCGAAAGGCGCAGGACCGCGTACGGTGGCGTAAATTGGGAGAGGCTTACGTCCAGCAGTGAATCGATATAGGCTGATTTGATTTGATTGAGATGTGTTAAGAGTTAGTGGGTTTAGATCCAACCAATTAGCTATTTGTTAAAGAACAGTATAAAGCTAATTGTGACTAAAAACCTCCAATCTAATAATTGGTGAAGCAATCGAACATAGATTGTTTGATTGTAAATTATACAGTTATCAACTCTTTTTACACGTCAATGATGAAATAGTAATTTGTTTGGGAGACCGGAACAAATAAGTATTTAATGAAAACGAAAACTTTATAAATGATCCTTTTACAAAATCAGTCGGTTTTAGTTCCCCAGAGAGAAGACGACCTCAGTGGAAATCGAGCTCTGTGTTTTCATTTCCCGGACTAGTTATGAAATCATGGAATTTGATTGCGGTAAGTCTAATTTTTATAGAAAAAAAAAAGTTGTTTTTATAAATCAAGCCGTAGGTAACTAAAACTATTAAACGGAATTTTTCGACGCGCTCGAAGCGCTCGTGGCCCCGCGGACTCAGTGTTCTGTAAACGATCACTGCAGTAAGCAACTTTCACTACGGCCGGTCCATGGATGGGTGACCATCCATGTGATCACTTTGTGACATTTATTTGAGCGTTTCCGTGCTTCGGAAGGCACGTTAAGCCGTTGGTCCCGGTTGCCAGTAAAATGGCAGTCGTTAAGCTAAGTTGAAGGCTTTATTTCAACAGCAGGCAGTCACAACCTGCGCCTGTCCATTTAAACACGGCAATATGGCCACCACCTATTACGTGGGACAAATTATACAAAAAGGTGAAATGTGGGCATTTTATATGCCTCTGCCTACCCCTTCGGGGATAAAGACGTGACCATATGTAAAGACGTAATTTTTTGAACTTAAAATATACCTTATTAAAACACAATCACTTTTACTTTTCCACTATTATAATTTTAAATTTTACAGTGCTTGACCGGTGTCATTATGTCAGAAGTGAGTGTATAAACAACTAGTTTTGCCTTTGTAAATGCTTTACGTTAAGCGAAAGCCGGTCAGGCACTGTAAAATTTAAAATTAAAATAGTGGAAAAGTACAAGTGATTGTGTTTTCATAAGGCTTATGTTTAACTTACCACCAGATATAGTAACATATAACCCAAAAGTAGTAAATTATCACCAAAATTAAAGCATTTTAATGTAAAATTATAACCTAAGGTTTTTTTTAAAAAAAAAACCATAGAGGCTAAGGCGGTAGCTTCGCTCCCGCCTCTTCTAACCTAACCTATCCGAGTCGAGGTGTTAACCATGATAAGAGAATGGTTAACACCCCAACAAGCAAAATAGTCTCAGAACACATATGTTATAGGAATAAGCAATTACTCTTATATGCGTCTCAGAAAATGCTATTTGGTTTTTGATCACGATTATTCTGATAATTAGTCCTTTAAGGGCTTATAATACTATGTATACAGATCACTATAAGCCGCACCCTCTTGTAAAAGCTTTTAGTAAGAGCAATCAGACTTGAGAATAGGGGTTCTTATAACCAGCACTTGTAAGCGCTTTTAAGATTGCTTATTAGGCTACTATAGACCCGAATCTCCTATTAAAGCTGCCCATAAGTGTAAATACACTTGATTCCATTTTCACTTGTTACTTAGTTTTAAAAGCGCTAATAAGTACAATATTTGAATCCGTTACAAATAAAGTAGTTTTATAAAACCATTTGTAAGTCGTAATTGAATCTAGTTATTAAACGCCCGCATTAGCGAGCTTTGTATGATACTACTTTTACTAATAACATACTTATAAGTGTAATGATTTTATACGAGCTAAGTTCAATACTGTTATTGTCAAAGAAACACTTGTTGATTCGTTGGTAAAGTCATTATAAGATTATTTACCCTTGCAATAGGTGGTTTGGGCCAAAATAGTTCTTTTGATTCGCAGTACGACCTTGTGAAGTTCAAGTCACAAAATCTGGCAAGGGTTCCGTATATTAGACTATGACTCAAATACAGAAGAAGTAACACCAAACCACTTAGGTGGTGATTATGCTCATGAATAAATATGACAACCTTGTACTGTTAGTATTAGAGCAAAAGCGCATTAACTCAAAAAAATATTAATTACTTACACAAATCGTCAATAAATACATACCTGCTTATATTCATGAACACAAATACCACCTACAGGTGTTATTTCAATATCGTCTGCTTACTAGTAAAATATGTTAACTGCACATTTCCTTGAACTGAGATTATAAGCTTTGAAAGTTTCATCGATTTAAAACTATCATGATTATTCTCTTTATTTAATTAATGACCTTATAAATTACATTTTTAAATATAGATATATAAAAAGAAAATACATTTAAAAATATAAAATATAGTATCCCACCGGTATCGGGTACAGGGACCAAGCTACCGGTGGTCAGGGCTCCAGAGACAGGAACCTCCGCACAATGCGTGCCGTGTCCAGTAGCACTGCCTTCTGCATCACGCCCTTGATCCAGCTGCCCAACGCGAGCCTCTATATGAATAAAGATTTTTCATTTCATTTCATTTCATTTGAAGGTGTTGGTCGAGGCTCTTAGCTATAAGACCATTAACGGAAATGACTATACGAACAATGATTGCTGCATCAACTTCCCACATGTCGACAATCTCGCGAGCTAAGTCAATATATTTTATTTTTTTATCACTCTCAGCTTTCACAAGATTCTCGTCATGTGGGATTGTGATGTCAATAATCATTGCTCGCCGCTCAGATCGATCTATGACCACAATATCAGGTTTGTTGGCAACAACAGTCCTGTCTGTGAAAATAGATCGATTCCAGTACAATGTGATATGACCATTTTCGAGAACTGGCTCAGCTACATACCTGTAATATGGAACCTCGATATCCACCAGGCGATACTTCAGAGCAAGTTGCTGATGGATGATCCTGGCTACTAGGTTGTGTCTGTGCAAGTACTCGCCGTTAGCAAGACGAGAACAACAGAGATAATATGCCTGAGGGATTCACCAGGATGATGACACGCTCGACATACATCAATCGTACCATCCCTCAGTATATATTTCCGGTAGTTGTTCGTCATGATAACTTCATCTGCAATTGCACAGACAAAGCCCTCGGTCTCTCCAAAGAGATCACCGAACCGTAGCCAGGCCACAGAGGTTATAAGGTCTACATGAGATCCATGCAAAGCCTTATAGAACCTACCGTGGAGCTCCTTGCTCTTCCATATCTCCTGACGGTCATCGATACCCATTATTATAGGTTTGTGCCAGTTCTCTTTAGCCAAGGCAAGTGGGGTGAGTCCAGTATCCACTTTGACAACATCCCGATGCACATCCGCATTCATGTGTAGAAAGTATTCTCTAAGGTTGTACACCTCGCGGTTATGTAGGGTTTTAGCATTCAGGAAGCCTCGACCTCCACATTTCCGCGGGATGTACATCCTCATCACCGATGAACGCGGATGATGCATTCGGTATGATGTCAATAGTGTACGAACTCTTCTGTCCAAGGCATCTAGTTCGGTTTGAGTCCACTTGAGTATGCCAAAGGAGTACATCAAGAGTGGCATGACCCAGCCGTTATAAGCACGCACCTTGTTCCCGCCTGATAAAAGACTATTTAGGACTTTTCTCAGACGCGAAAGGAAACGCTCTCGTAACGACTGTTTCATGTCAGCTTCATTGATGCCCAACGCTTGTGACATACCCAAGTACCTATAGGTGTCAGATACGGGAAGCGACTTCAGGTGAATGGAATCAGAAAGCTGAATACCTTCCGATTCCACCATCCGTCCTCGCTTAACATGCATAACTGCACACTTATCCACACCGAATTCCATTTTGATTGAATTACTAAAGTTTTCAGTTATCTTTAGTAAGTCAATCAAATGAGAATTAGTTGTGGCAAATAGCTTTAAGTCATCCATGAAAAGCAAGTGAGATATGACCTGACCTCCTCCTCGTAGTCTGTAACCTAGCCCTGAACTCTCTAGTAATGTACTAAGAGGGTTCAGTGCTAAGCAAAACCAAAGAGGACACAAACTGTCACCTTGAAAGATGCCCCGCTCGATCCTAATCGGCTCGCCGCCACCGCAGAACCCTCGACATCCTGGATAGGTAAGAAGAGTCCTCCATTGCCCCATACATGACTTTAAAAAGGTGCATAGAGTTGTATCAACTTTGTACAACTCCAGCACCCTTAAGAGCCACGTATGAGGTACAGAATCAAACGCCTTACGGTTACGACGAACTTGTTGGCTAATGGTCATATCAATGAGGATGGAAGTGCACTTACCTTGAACTCTTGTTGGTAGGTAGGCGCTGCTCCCAGCTTTGCGTTCGGGGTCTTGATTCACGACCGCGAAATATGCACACAGGAGTTATAACCGTAACTCTCGAGACTGTGGCTGATGATAAGCGATGTAGCGCGATATGATGGGTAATCACAACGGCCGATAGCGGAGCGGAGCGTTAAGAGACGGGTGCGTGCGTATCTTCCAATAGCTATGGCGGAATGTGAATGTAGGAAGCGGGCGGGATAGTGTTGCCATAGACAATACACAAAAGTAAGATGCGTTTAGTGCGTGAGTGTTGACATATAATAATTATAATAAATACCATTAAATACATAAACTAAAAAATATGTATGCGTCGGTACTGGCGCATCCAACTTCGGGGGGCTTAGAGGATTCTTCCTCTACATTGAGTAAACAAAATTTAAAAATATAAAAGGAATGAAAACTTATGAACTAAAAATAATTCAAAAGCGTAGGAGTTATTGCGTGGGTAACGGGCAAAGCCGAGTTACAGGACGAATGTATTCACCAGAAGAAGTCTTAATTCTGACTACTCTAATTACACCATCCTTCCCGGGAAACACCTCTGATAAACCGCGAGTGGCCACGATAAAGGATGCGTATTGTCATCCTTAACAACAACTACTGTTCCTATCGTCACAGGTTTGGACGGCATATTCCACTTATGTCTAAGTTGGAGAGAGGTAAGATATTCTTTGCTCCAACGTGTCCAGTAACTTTGAACAATTCTATTTAATAATTGATAGCGGGTGAGTCTGTTATCTGGTAATAGGGGTTCAATGTGTTCAGCGGGTAAATATTTAAGCGGAGTAACATTAAGAAAATGATTAGGCGTTAGGGGGGTTGGATCCGATGGATCCGAAGAAAGTATGCAAATCGGACGGCTATTCAAAATGCCTTCAATTTGCACCAATATTGTACTGAATTCTTCATAGGTGAGTATTTGACTCCCGATAGCTTTAAATAAATGAGACTTAACACATTTGACATTAATTTCAGGCAACGAATTAAAATTGGGCCCGAAAGGTGGGCTGTGCTGAAACTGAATCTTATGTTGAGTTAGATATTTATTCAGATCATTTTTATAATTAGTGGACTGTATAAGCGTGTAAATTTCGTTCAATTTTCGTTTCGCACCTATGAAATTAGTGCCTCCATCGCTGTACAACACTGAAACAGGACCCCTGCGTGAGATAAAGCGTTTAAAGGCAGCGAGAAATAAATCTGTACTAAGATCACTTACTAACTCTAAATGGAGCGCCTTTGTTGTGAGACAGACGAACAAGCAAATATACGCTTTATGACTTTTTACTCCACGACGCCTTATGTGAGTTACGTAAAAGGGTCCCGCGTAATCAACTGCGGTATGCACAAACGACTTTACTTGTGAAACTCTAATGGATGGAAGATCACCCATAGGTGGAGTTGTAGAACGAGGCCTAGCTTTAAAACATAAATTACATTTATGTACTCGTTGGCGAATCAAATTTCGTGCAGAAAGAATCCAATACCTTTGGCGAGTCAATGCTAACACTAGTCCAGGACCGGTGTGTAAATTGTCGGTGTGATAGTGGTCTACTAAGAGCGACACTATACGTCCTTTAGGTGATAGCAGTATTGGATATTTTGTATTGTAATTTAGTTGAGAATGAGTAAGTCGACCACCTACTCTAATTAACCCTTGTTCGTCAAGAAAAGGGTTGAGTTTTAAAATAGCCTGATTTGGACAAATTTTAGTAGCCTTAAGTGCTTGTAATTCTACCTGAAAATACTTAGACTGATCGAAGCGAACCGCATAATATTCTGCGTATTCTAAATCGTATACAGAAAGTATACCGCGGGATTTGAGAATCTTAGTGAAACGTAATACATAAACCAGTGAACGAATAAATTTTACCCAACTCGAGCAACGCTCAGCAAGTTCGTCTATCATGTGAACGTGATCGGAGACAGGCATGGTATGTGCATGGAGAGAAGCTATTTTAATTTCCGGTAATTCTGTCTTCTCGTTATGATTGATTTTATATTCCTTCACAGGCCATGCATTTATAGGTGCGGACAGCCATTTCGGCCCGTGAAACCAAAGATAGTTATTTATTAACCCTTTAGGTGTCACAGGGCGCGAGACTATATCGGCGGGATTTTCAACCCCACGAACGTGATACCAATGGGAAGCAGGCAGATATTCATTTACCTGAGCGATGCGATTAGCTACAAAAGTTTGAAACTTATGAGCGGGAGAGTGAATCCAGGTAAGGGTTACCGTAGAATCAGAGAATGCGAATATATTGTTTATTTGACACCGCTTATTAAAAACAGTGCGCACAGAATTAATTAATTTTGCGAGTAAGACCGCCGCGCAGAGTTCTAAACGCGCTAGCGTTTTATTAGAATCTGACACTTTGGATTTAGCGGTCAGTAGATTCACATTAAGAGCGTTTCCGTTCTCAGCCGTTTCTATTCGTACATAGATAACAGCACCATAACATTGCTGGCTGGCATCCGAGAAGCCTATTAGAGTAATTCGACGAGCGGATGTTAAACCTATATGTCTCGGTATTTTTATTTCAGATAAACGAGACAACTCCCTATGAAAGTGTTTCCATTTAGACAGAATGCAACCCGGGACCGTCTCGTCCCAGTCCAGTTGTAATTTCCAACATTCTTGTATAAGCAACTTCATGTATGCGACCACTGGACTGATGATTCCAAGCGGATCGAACAAGCGCGCGGTTACGGAAAGGATCGAGCGTTTAGTGCATGTTAAAGGCATGTCGATCACTATTTTAAAGTTAAAGGTGTCATCGTTAGGTTGCCATTGCATACCCACGATCTTAGTGTCAACATGAGGATCCTCATCAAACTTGACAGCGAGACAGCTCTTATGAATTGACGGGATACGTGACAATAGGGTATTGTCATTAGAGATCCACTTAGTTAAGTTAAAACCTCCAGATTTAAACATAGCGACCATTTCCCTATAGGTGTCTTCAGCTAAATCTACATTCTCTATGGAACTAACGTAGTCGTCAACATACATGTGATTGTCAGCTTCGTACGCCGCCAGAGGATATAAAGCGCGACAGTCTGACGCGAGCTGGTTTACGACTCGCATTGCCAGGAAGGGTGAGCTGGAGACGCCAAAACAAACGCGGTTGAAATGATAGCTTTCAATAGGAGAATTGGAATCGAACCTAAATAATATTCTTTGATATGTATGATGATCTTGAGTAAGTTTCACTTGAAAATACATTTTTTCTATGTCCGCGGTTACAGCAACCGGGTACATACGCAAATTGAGAAGCAAATGAAAGATATTGTTCTGTAATATTGGTCCCGTATAAAGCAAATCGTTAAGCGATTTACCTGACGTGGTTTTACACCCAGCGTCTAAGACCACACGCGTTTTAGAGGTTTCTTTGTCAGGGCGATAAACGGCCCGATGCGGCATATAATAAACTTGAGAGTCTAGAAAGCTATTTGACACTTTAGTGAGATAACCTTGATCAATATATGTTTGAATAATGGCATTATAATCGTTGCGTAAGTTAGAAGCGTCTAACTTTTTTTCTAAATTTAAAAACCTGCGTTTGGCGATTGTGTACGAATGCCCTAGCTCACTGGGAGGGTATTTAAAGGGAAGACTAACCGTATATCTACCGGTATCGTCGCGTGAGTACGTAGACGAGAACAGCTTTTCACATGCTGCGTCGTCCGTGCTAATGTGCTTCTTATCTGGCACCTGTTCTATCTCCCAAAAGCGTTGCGTTAATTGTTCGAGAGACACATCTTGAGTGTGACATAAGAAGGCCTTGTCGGACACGGAGGAATGAGACATGCGATCGCGGGGATGCTTGTTTGCCACTAGCGAATAAGGTAAAGCATGCGCCTTTCCCATTGCGACGTATCCGAGCGTGGTTTCTATCGCGATTACTGATGAGGTTGGGGATGTAATTTTTTGCGACCCTAAAATCATGGGGAAGAGTTCATTACCTAACAAACAATCTATACCACCCGGAGTATAGTATCGTTCGTCAGCCATAGGTAAATTTTGTAAATGGGTTAATTCCGCTGTATCAATTTCCACGTTAGGCAAAAAATCTGTAATAGTGTCTATAACCCGTGCACTAACCGAATAAGAACAGCGGGCATCAAATCGCGAATATATTTTGAAATGCGTAATTCCATAAGATTGGCTTTCAAGTTGACCTATGCCTTTAATGACAGAAGGAGCGTTAAGTATGGTTAAGTGCAAACGCTCACAACAAGACTTCGTAATAAAGTTACTCATAGACCCTGAGTCCAAAAACAAACGTATACGATCCGATTTATAATTTGCATATACACAAGCAGTCGGCAACAAAACCGTGGTCGCGCTGCTTGAATTACGCGGCGGAGGGATCACAGCCGATAACGACGCGATATTGCCACTATGTGACCGCGCCTCCCGCGAGTGCGAGCGGGACGGATCATCTGCCGATGACGCATGAGTCGACATGGAATGCTCGGACGGCGCAGTAGACGCGTTTGCCTGCCTCGATGCGTTGCCGGTAGCATGATTTCTTGTTGAATTTGATGCGTTCAAATTATTTTTATAACACAGTAAACTATGATGAGACCGATTGCAAATCGAACACCTATTAACAGATCTGCAAGCACTCACGTGATGAAAACCTAAACAATTAACACAAAAGGAATGTTTACGAACTATTTCATTTCGCGTTTCAACAGTCTCTTGAATAAAATGTTGACATTTGAACAAAGGGTGAGCGGAATTATTGTTACATACGATACAATTTTTTATGTTAGAAGTATCGACTGATTTCAAATTAGTAGGGCGGGTTTGCGTAAAAAATGACTTAGGTTTATTTAAATGAGAGGCGGTTGAACTCCGCTGAGCGCGATAATCACCTTTTTGGGAATGTGATGGTGAGCGGAGCGTTTGGAGTTTGCTTTGTTCTGTCAAAAATGTTTTGACGTCACTATATGTAGGTACACTCAAATGTCTATGAGATTGTTCAAACAATTCAAGCATAGGTTTATCCAACTTGCTTAATGCTAAATGAGTTATTATGAAATCTGATAAATTTGTGATAGGTAGACGCTGCAGAGCTGCTTCAGCTGAACAAAAGTTCTCCAAGATCTGATCAGCCGATTGCCCTGGCTTCTGGTGTAACATTTGTTCTAAATAGCACGACGCCTGAACCCTGGTATCGTGGTATTTAGCCAGAAGGGCTTGCCAAATAACATCGTAATTTTGTGCGGTAGCAGCTATGCCTGAACAAACAGTAAGTGCCTTACCCGAAAGGCAACCTATCAAATATTGAACCTTTTCGGCGTTGGTGAGACGAGTATTCGTATGTATCACACTACAGAAATTTTCATAAAATATAGGCCACTTACCATAAGTACCATCGAAACCTGTGAGTTTAAGTGGGGGTAATTTGATATTAAAATTATCACTTTTCTTTTTATCGTCGAGTTCTTGTCTCAGAGTAGTTTCCGTTTGCTTTATGAAACAGTATAATTCATCAAATGTATTAAAAACACTATAACTCGGCTGTACCTGTGGATTATCTTTTAATTGTTCAATTAACAATTTATCGATAGTTTCGATGTAATCCGATCGGGTTTTATCGATAGATTGAACCCGAGCGAGAAACATCATGCGTACTGTTTCATCGGTAACCTTGAGACTTAAGTTGTACACTTCTTGAACTATGTGAAACAAACTTTGTTTTTTGTATTCTAAAAAATTTATCATGACCTGACTTTCGTCTGAACTTTTACTATGGGATTTGTCTTTAGAAGCCATGATAATATAATTGATACGAGATACGAGTATGTATATAAGTGGGTAGGTAATAGAAATATTCAGCGAAAAAGTATAAAATTCGAACAACGATCAGCTGTTAGCTTAAATCAGCTGTTTGCGGTAAAGTATTCAGAGAACAAACCCAATATGGAGTCTGCGTAACAATCAGCTGTTAATCGTTTGAATACCGTTATGTATCGGCTGCGTTGCCCAGTACCGTCACAATAAAATAAATATATGTGGGTATAAAATTAACGTATAAATATGAGTTTTATCTACGATTACAATTCGAAAGATAATATGAAATTGTAATGAAATTGGGGAAAACTACGTTAAATTTATGACGGTTGAGAAAATTGTTAATTTTGGATTGTCCGTTTTACTTTATGCCAAAACTCCTAATTACCAAAAAATATCAAAATGATTGCCTAGAATCGGACAACCGGACTAACATGGCCAGGATGGTCCAAGTCCTGGGTAGCGATAATTTCGGGGGGCGCTACCTGCCAGCGGGTTGATTATATATAGGTAAATATGATTATGATAAATAGCGTAAATGCGTTATAGAATATGAGTACTTATGAGTAATATAAAATATGCGGTGTGAAAAGATAATTAACTTTTCTAATGCGTGCGGGTGGCGTTAAATATAATATTTGCGTTGAGTATTTATGAGTAATATACTAAATATATATATGCGTATGCGTGAATTTAATAGGAAAAGAGGTAATTAATATTATTAGTAGAAAGAATGCGTTAGATGGAATATCCGGACGGAGGACCACACTTGGAAGTGCACTTACCTTGAACTCTTGTTGGTAGGTAGGCGCTGCTCCCAGCTTTGCGTTCGGGGTCTTGATTCACGACCGCGAAATATGCACACAGGAGTTATAACCGTAACTCTCGAGACTGTGGCTGATGATAAGCGATGTAGCGCGATATGATGGGTAATCACAACGGCCGATAGCGGAGCGGAGCGTTAAGAGACGGGTGCGTGCGTATCTTCCAATAGCTATGGCGGAATGTGAATGTAGGAAGCGGGCGGGATAGTGTTGCCATAGACAATACACAAAAGTAAGATGCGTTTAGTGCGTGAGTGTTGACATATAATAATTATAATAAATACCATTAAATACATAAACTAAAAAATATGTATGCGTCGGTACTGGCGCATCCAGAGGAGAAGCTCCTTAGTACCTCGAACCCTACTTCTACATCCATTTTGAGAGCAACTCATAATATTATTCATATTAATATGTTTATTTATCTTATTTCTCAAAATGGATGTTAGAAGTTTATAAATCGATAGCAGACACGTGATAGGTCTGTAATTGTTGGGGTTCGAGGTACTTCCTGATTTATGGAGCAGATGAGTCACACCAGTTGTCATAAAAATTGGTAACGATCCAGATTCAAGAGCAGATTGGAAATGAGATGCCAGTCGAGCATGTGAACTGCGTAGCCATTTAAGCCAAAAATTGTGCAGTCCGTCCGGACCTGGAGATTTCCAATTAGATAACGGACGGACTGCACTAGCTACATCAGAGCTATCTATAATTACTTCTTCCATGCTTTGAATTTTGTCACATGCGCGCTTGACATCACACATCCAATCCCCCTCGGTGTGACTGACAGGTACCGACCAGATACTCTGCCAAAATGTATTTGTATCTTCAGCATCCGGTAGATGTCCGTCACTCACACCTTTATCAGATCGTTCCCAATTTCTATAGACCCATCTCTGGTCGCTTTCGAATCTGCGATTAATGGTATATCGGTCTACGCGTTTTTTGTATCTACGTATTCGATGTGCCCATGCATTATTATTATTTTAATTCTTTAATGCCAAATGATAAATAAAATATTCAACTGTGTCTCATTTAAATTACAGCAACACATTCTTCAGAAAATCAGGCAATAAATCAGTTATTATTGTCCTAGGTCATGCACTTAACTGGTTTTACCTGTAAATGAAAAAAATCAGATATAATAGATACCTTTATTTGCCATAAATGCTTAGTAATTTGGGTAAAACTCTGCATTTATCTCATTTTACTTGTAGGAATTTAAATACACTATGTAAATATGATCGTAAATAAATGAATTTAACTTATTTTAGCTTAAAGTCCATGGGAACGTAAATACTACATCTTTCTACATCGAAAAAATCATACAGTGATATATTGTCATTTACTTGTGCTGTTTAGTTTTAATTCGATGTTAAGGTGATTTACCTCTGTTTGTCTGAATGATTATTAGGTACTATTTCATTGTTGTTTATCATATTGTTAACTAAGGTATCTTTGTATTAAACGGTCCTAGCAGTTATTTTGTTTTGCCAGTAGATAGAGCATCGAAAATTACATGTATATGCATACATAAGTCATTTTTGATAAAAAATGCATTTATTATGTTTTACCAGTAAGCAGACGATATGAGGCCCAGCGGACTCAGTGTTCTGTAAACGATCACTGCAGTAAGCAACTTTCACTATGGCCGGTCCATGGATGGGTGACCATCCATGTGATCACTTTGTGACATTTATTTGAGCGTTTCCGTGCTTCGGAAGGCACGTTAAGCCGTTGGTCCCGGTTGCCAGTAAAATGGCAGTCGTTAAGCTAAGTTGAAGGCTTTATTTCAACAGCAGGCAGTCACAAAATGCGCCTGTCCATTTAAACACGGCAATACGGCTCACCACCTATTACGTGGGATAAATTATACAAAGGTGAAATGTGGGCATATAATATGCCTCTGCCTACCCTTTCGGGGATAAAGGCGTGAATATATGTATGTATGTATGTAGGTTTTATATTTAGCGTTTTTCTTATTTCACCACGGATCCCCAAAAGATAAAAACATGGCGAGTGAATGCAGCGACTATGAGACATTATAGAACCGAGTTTGTCTATAGAGGTTTAGTAGAACACTTCCAAATGCTAAACTAAAAATGGCAACCGAAAATGACTAATGGGGAACATTTTGTTATTTTAAAATAATGAATACGAATGTATAATTACTTATTTTAAGAGGGGCTTTAAAATTTTCACCAGAAACTTGGTATGTTGCACGAGAAATACGAGTTCCCAGTACGTTTTTGATTTCGGCAGTTCGGGTAAAAAGGATAAAATAATTTGAAAACGCACCCGACTTCTAAAGCTTAAAAAACCCCCGACATGAAAAATACCTCCAAAAAGTTATAATAGCGTTTATGCGTCGGATGACCTCTAACTGTTAAAGCACTGATAATTTTTCAGAGTCCTCGTATTTCATTTTAGATTTTCTAGATAGTTTATTATTTAATATTAAATACTATGGGAATATGTTATCGGAACGATCTCAGATCGAAGTGGGTCGAGTCAAAGAGGGCTGCTCTTTACTGGATTGCGTATGCAAAAATGCCTTTATATATTTAGTTGCTCGTGTTGGAGTGCTAGTGATATCTTTTAGTACACTTGATGCATCATTGTTACGGGACTTTCCCAGTTCTCCTTTCACGGGATGTATTATAATCTCCTTTTCTAAATTAGAGCGCAATTCTTAAGACTTTCGCCTTATTCTCTCTCTCTTGCGTCTCTGAACGACTTGGATGGTTGGGTCGACCTGGTCTTTTTTGTGAAGTTCCAACAACAGGTATTTCAAAAGTGCCGTTTTAATTAAGTTCGATCAACCAAATCAGCCTATAACAGTCCACTGCTCGACGTTGGCCTCTCCCAAATTGAGCCACAACACAAAATTAAGTTGTATTTTATAAATTTGACTTTCTTATATATTATATTGGGTGTAACAAAATTACCTATCCAAATTTCACGTCACGTGACGTGGCATCAGTCAAGAAACATTAAAAAAATAAAGAAAAAAAAATCACATGAATACTTTAACCGTAAAGCCGTTTTAAAGGTCCTATTTTATCCTATTTTCACCATTTCTATCGCTACTGAGCGGCAGTAGAAAGCGACAACGACAGCCAGACGGGTACTCTGTGTTTTTTTTGCCACGGCGACCATGTTACCTCGAATTGCCGCGGTAAAAAATGAATTTATATGTGCGACAAAAAAAAAAAAAAAAAAATTACCCCCCTTTTTATTAAATATTTGTATTTGATTTCCGAGGCCAAGTCATGTATGTATACACACTACGTGTACATAATACTAAAAACTTTATTAAAATACTTACTAATAATATTTTGGACATTAATAAGGCAAGTTATGTGATAATTTTTCAGAGTCCTCGTATTTCATTCTAGATTTTCTAGATAGTTTATTATTTAATATTAAAAACTATGTGAACTAGATTGCTTTCATATTATGAATTAGTTTAAGTATATTAAGTTTGTTTTTGTGTATTGTTATTTTATGGGCCTTGTTGCTTGAATTAAATGATTATTATTATTATGTCTCTCTTTCACACGGGTATCTTCTTTTTTTTTCTTACGAAGACACCCGGACTTTTGGTAGGCTTACACGGGGATACAGGTCCAACATGCAGAGGCCCTTTGAGACTTTTAATCTAAAGAAAAATGGGACCCCCACTGCAAACAATCCACATCCGCCTTATGTAGAAGATGGATAATGGACCATCTGCAATGGGAGCTAACTATTGTAAAATATGCTAACTACGTAATGGGCTATTGTGATGGGTGTTAGATGGTCTGGTTAACTTAGGCTATGGATGAAGACGGCGTCTGCCATTTCAATATACCTATTATTATTATATTATTATTTCCTTTATTAACATTTAATACACATATTTGATACATTTTTAAATAAATTTATACAAAATAAAAATCTATTTAAAAATATATAAAACAGCAACCCACCGGCATCGGATACAGGGACCAAGATACCGGTGGTTAGGATTCCAGAGACAGAAACCTCCTCACAATACGTGCCGTATCGAGGAGTACTGCTTTCTGCATCTGGCCCTTGACCCAGCTACCTAACGAGAGCCTCTTAAGATGTTGGTCGAGGCTCTTGGCTATAAGTCCGTTTACTGAGACAACTATCGGGACAATGATTGCCGAGTCCACCTCCCACATGTCGACAATCTCGCGAGCTAAGTCCAAATATTTAATTTCCTTATCTTTTTCAGCTTTCACGAGATTGCCATCATGAGGGATTGTGATATCGACAATCATTACCTTGCGCTCGGACCTGTCTATCACCACAATATCAGGTTTGTTTGCAACAACAGTCCTGTCTGTGATGATAGACCGGTCGCAGTACAATGTGATAGGACCATCTTCAAGAACTGGCTCAGCAACATACTTATAGTACGGAAACTCTGCGTCCACCAGATGGTATTTCAGAGCAAGCTGTTGGTGAATAATCCTGGCTACTTGATTGTGCCTGTGCAAGTACTCGCTGTTAGCAAGACGAGGACAACCGGAAACTATATGTCTGAGGGACTCACCTGGTTGGTGACACGCTCGACAAATATCGATCGTGCCGTCCCTCATAATATACCTCCTATAGTTGTTCGTCTTGACAACTTCATCTGCAATTGCACAGACAAAACCTTCGGTTTCTCCGAAGAGATCGCCGAAACGTAACCAGGCCACGGAAGCTGAAAAGTCCACATCAGACCCATGTAAGGCCTGATAGAACCTACCGTGAAGCTCTTTACTCTGCCATACCCTCTGACGGTCACCGAGGCTAAGCACTGTATGCCTGCGCCAGTTCTCTTTAGCCAAACCAAGTGGGGTGAGACCAGCGTCCACCGCAACTACATCACGATGCATATCCACATTCATATCAAGAAAATACTGTCTAAGGCTGTACACCTCGCGGTTATGAAGGGTTTTAGCATTTAAAAAGCCTCGTCCTCCACATCTTCGTGGGATGTACAGCCTCATCAGAGATGAACGTGGATGATGCATACGGAATGCCGTTAACAATGTACGTACTCTCCGGTCCAAAGCTTCCAATTCGGTTTGAGTCCACTTGAGTATACCAAAGGAGTACATCAGAAGTGGCATGACCCATCCATTATAAGCGCGCACCTTGCTGCCACCTGACAAAAGACTATTTAGTACTTTTTTCAGGCGACCAAAGAAACGCTCTCGTAATGAATGTTTCACGTCAGCTTCATTGATGCACAAAGCCTGCGATATACCCAAGTACTTATAGGTATCAGTTACGAGGAGTGACGTCAGATGAATTGAATCAGAGAGCTGAATGCCATCTGATTCCACTATCCTCCCTCGCTTGATATGCATGACTGCACATTTGTCCACACCAAACTCCATTTTGATAGAATTACTAAAGTTTTCAGTAACCTTTAGTAAATCTATCAATTGTGAGTTCGTTGTGGCAAACAGCTTCAAATCATCCATATAAAGTAGGTGAGATATTACCTGACCTCCTCTTCGCAACTTATAACCTAGCCCTGAACCCTCAAGTAGAGTACTTAAAGGGTTCAGTGCTAGACAAAACCAAAGAGGACTCAAACCGTCACCTTGGAATATTCCCCGCTCGATTTTTACAGGTTCACCATCATCGCATGCCCTTCGATATCCTGGATAGCTAAGAAAAGTACTCCATTGACTCATGCATGACTTTAAAAAGGTGCATAGAGTTGCATCGACTTTATACAACTCCAACACCCTCAAAAACCATGAATGAGGAACGGAATCGAACGCTTTCTTATAATCTATCCAACATACGGAAAGATCTTTACGGTTGCGGCGAACCTGTTGGCTGATGGCCATATCAATGAGGAGGAGTTCTTTAGTACCTCGACCGCCACTTCTACATCCATTATGAGAGGCACTTATTACCGTATTAAAGCTAATATGCTTGGCAATTTTGTCTCTCAAAATGGATGTGAGAAGCTTATAGACTGATGGTAAGCAAGTGATCGGCCTATAATTGCCGAGGTTCGAGGTACTTCCTGTCTTATGAAGCAGGTGAGTAACTCCTGTTGTCATAAAAATTGGCAGCGAGCCAGAGTCAATAGCTGCCTGGAACTGAGATTTATTTATTTTATTTATTTATTTATTTATTTTTGGGAGACCAACAGCTTATAATAGCACACAATAGCCTTATATAATAAATATCAGAGAGCCAATTACAGGTCTCCACGTATAAACCACATGATATAATATAGTGTCTGAGAACATTGAAACTTACAGACAAAATAGTAGGTATTGTTAATCAATATCTAAAACTAAAACTAAAAATGACAACAAGCCCCCAAGCTAATTTCTATACAAACTTTTGGAAAAGTATACATTGACAATTTAAAGTAGATACTATTCAGAATATAAAGCTAACAAAGCGCAATCACGGCCAGTAGGCCGAAAAAAATTCATTACTGAGTAGTCGTCTCACCGTCTACGTCTTTGAATCAAAAACATCAAATTGTAGCTTTCTATACTGCTTATTCAACGAACTGCTCGCCCGCCACAGAAATGCATTCTGTCTATACTTAGTAGATACTAAGGGTAATTGAATAGGCACATAGTGTCTTGTTACTTTACCTGGAATATTAAAATTAATTTTGGATAACATCTCAGAGCAATCAATCGACCTATTCCATATACCCATCACGTACGTGATATCGGCTATCTCACGACGTAGTTCTAGTGGCAGAATATGAAATCTAGCACAAAGTTTAAGGTAGTCGGATGAACTATATCTAGTTTTAGTCCGATAACATAGATACTTAATGAACTTTTTCTGAATATTCTCTATACGTAAAATATATATATCATATCTGGGATTCCATACCTGACTGGCGTATTCCAGTATACTACGTACAAATGTACAATATAATATTTTAAAAGTTTTAGCTTCCTTAAAATTAGTTGAAGTGCGCATGACGAATCCCAGCGCTTGAGAGGCTTTTTTCATGATATTTTCGATGTGATCATCAAATATGAGTTTCGAATCATGAATCACGCCTAGGTCACGCATACTACTACACCTAAGAAGGTGGTGCCCTTTCAGATAATATTCCGATGTGAGTATATTAAACTTCCTAGTAAATATAAGTAACTACAAAGCATTTGGCAGGATTCAAATCAAGTTTATTCTTAGCACAGTAGTCGTCCAACCGCACTAAGTCACTCTGAAGTGCGACGATATCAGCTGGAGATGATACAGAGGTGAAAATTTTCATGTCATCGGCGAATCATAACAATTGTGAATGGTGGAAGCATGTATCGATGTCATTTACATAGACTACGAACAATAAAGGCCCTAACAGGGATCCCTGGGGAACCCCGCTGGGTACAAATACCCACCCAGAAATATAGTTTTCAATTACAACTGCTTGTGAACGATTTTTTATATATGAAGAGAACCACCTGAGTAAGTCGCCTCTTATACCAATGTGTTCTAGCTTAGAAATCAGTGTAATATGATCTATTCTGTCAAAACATTTCGTATAATCCGTGTAAATGACATCCACTTGCTTAGATTTACTCATGGCATCCGATATATAATCATTCAAGAGTACAAGATTAGACGTTGTCGAGCGACCCCCTAGAAATCCATGCTGTAAATTACTTAAAGTATTTTTTAACGCTGCGTATAATTAATTGTAAATTATTTTTTCAAATACTTTAGCTAGAATGCACAACTTAGACACCGGCCTGTAATTAGTAACATCTGTTTTAGTACCCTTCTTATGGATTGGGGTAATAAAAGCCGCCTTCCAAACGGATGGCACAGTACAATCGAAAATAGTGATTTATTGAATAATAACGCCACTGGTACCGAGATGGTACTGGCACACTTAACCAACAAGTTATGAGGAATTCCACCCGGTCAGGCTGATTTATTTATATCAAGGGATTTTAAGAATTTAATTAATTCTATTGAATCGATGTGAATATTTGAGATATCTGAAACTGAGTCGCTATATCTATCAGTTGGGTTACCAACCGACTGCGGCGATGGTTGCAAAAACGTTGAGTAAAAATAATCCGAGAATACACTACATATGGCCTCACCATTTATTTGCTATTATGTCACCATACTTAAGAGGACGTATGACGCCAAATAGACTATTATCTTGATCTAGATCTCAGGACTCCTGAGGTTTAATGAACTAACATTACAACACAAGCAACTTCAGTTCATGAACTAAAGATCTACTAGCCTGAAAACCCGATTACTAAAAAAAACCTCGATACTTTTAATTTTTGAAAACACCTCGTTTTAGTTAAACTTTAGGCTGGATCTCTATAATTATCTATTATTTGGATATTATTTTTACTGTATAAGAAAGACAATACTAAAAACTTCATTTACACTAGTCGGTTTTTTTAATATTTATAAAAGTTTTCTTTTTATCTGTAATTATCTGTTTTTTAGCTTTCACATCATTTTGCTAAACGCGCTCCAAACCTTCTCTCTCTTTCTTTCCTCGCGAAATCTGTATGCGCTATCCTTTACCGATTACGTTTAGTCTGGCTGCGCGCCTTGTAGGAAGCGGACCTATGCCCGATTGCGTCACACAATGATCAATTACGACATCGATAGATCGATTAAAAAGCTTTTGAATTCCTGATGATGGGGGGGGGGGGGGGGGGCTGTAGGTGCATAAAATCTTAATTTGTGTAAATAATAAATGTCACAAAAGTTATACATTTAAAGACCAAAAAATGACTAAAAAGGAACATAAAAACGTTTTTCGCTCGTAGAATGAAACAAATAAAAAGCTAAGAACCGTATTGATTGTTTACTATCCGATATAAATTTTCTTCATCTTACTTAGTTTCTTCACGATGGCTTGTAGAAACTGTGGTGTTACTTTTGAACCTAAGTCGGTATGATTTGGCATATTATCTCCTCGATATTGTTGCCACCGAGAATCATCCGAGTTCTCAATGGCGTTACGGAATGCCTGTACCAGGACCTCGTTCGTTGGTCAGCACCTGCACTACTTCAAGTAACGTGCGTCGGCTTGGGCCTAGAAGATCTTCATGGGGCCCAGACCTTTTCTGCATATTAGCATCTGCCCAGCTGCCTTCAAGCCCAACCATATTTCAAACCCGACGCAGCTTTTATTGGCTGCCAGGAGCAGCAGCTATGAATTGAATTTTCATCCCCATTGGCAAAGTTGAGAGCGACTGCTGTCTTCCCTCCCCAAGTCCGATAGGTTGCCTAATTGAACTGGACGCTTTCTAGGAACAATAATAATAAACCGGCCAAGTGAGACTTGAACTCCCCCATAAAGGGTTCCGTAGCAGCAAGTAACATAATATAAAAGTTCGTGTGGTTCGTTGTAACTTTCATTGATGTTCGCAGTGGTAGTGATTTTTCTCGGCGAAAATTGCGGTATATGACGTTTATAAAAAAAAGAACTACCATCTTGATTTCGTTCAAACCAATTTTCTTTGATTGATATTTTATGACAATGTACATTACCTATATATATTTTTTAGATTTATCATTCTCTTAGTTTAGAAGTTAGAGGAGGGGGGGGGGGGGACACATTTTTCCACTTTGGAAGTGTCTCTTGCGCAAACTATTCACTTTAGAAAAAAAAAATGTTATAAACCTCAATAGCATTTTTGGGGACCTATCTATTGATACCTCACACGTATGTATGGGTTTGATGAAAAAAAAAATTTCGAGTTTCAGTTCTGAATATGGGGACCCCAAAATTAACTGCTTTTTTTCTCGTTTTATACAAAACTCTTGATGCGGTTCACAGAATACATCTACTTACCAAGTTTCAACAGCATAGGCCTTATAGTTTCGGAGAAAAGTGGCTGTGACACACGGACGGACAGACAGACATGACGAATCTATAAGGGTTCCGTTTTTGTCATTTGGCTACGGAACCCTAAAAATGTCATACAAAACCCAGAAACAGCCACTACTAGGAGTGCGAGCCAGTCGGTGCCGGAAGTAATTGCACGGAACATAAAACAATGGAGTCGGCTAATTCAAGTACAAATTTAAAGACAGTGTAAGTATTTTAAAAAATCTTTAAAATATAACACTGTCTTTAGGCTTTCGATTTAATAGTAGAAAATTGCCGGTGATATTTTCAAAACAAATTTATTGTTTAAAAATACTTGTTGATTCACATAAAAGAATAATCATTTTATTGAAGGTACTAATGAAAGAAAAATGAGTTTTTACTGAGTGATGATGCTGTTGGGCGCAACAGCGCCAGGTCCTCGTGGTGGGTCTGGACGTGGGCACTCTCTCTCTCGAGACCATGGTGCGAGCCATGCTCTCCAGCGGGAGTAAGTGGGACTGCGCCGCCTCTCTCTGCGAGCAGGTTATGCTCTTGAAAGAGGCGGTGGGGCGGGTACGGGAGAAAACTTTCCCACCCGAATTCCGCAGTTGGTGCCTAGGCATCGGCGATATGTCTTCGCCGAAGACTATCGGCCTCCATGACCGTGGGCCTGAGGACGGCGAGAGGGCTACTCCCTGTCCTTACAGAAGCAGGCCCATGACGGCAGCGTGACGTGAGAAGTTCACGCACGCCCTTAGAAGCGGGATCACACCCGAAACCCCCAAAGACGCGGTATAATAGCACCCGAACCGCCCCCTGGGCGAGGCCGCAATTGTGGCCGTAGGTCTGTTAGAAGTCCTGGAACATCCTTCCGAGGGCTTACCCGGAGCTCCCAACCATAGGCTGTTGGGCGTTACGTGAGGTTTTTTAGTCGGTAGGAGTCCGGCATAGCACTCATGATGGATTTTATCTCACGTTAAAAAAAATAGTATTATTAGTATCTTTTTCTGCATTCAGTCTTTTCAAGAAGTGGAGGCACTGGCGAGTGCGTGTCCCTCTCGGAGACTTTGAAAGGATAAAGAGTGAAAAACTGGAAGATGAAAGCGTAAGGAGTATGTATGTAGGCTTAGTCAGTGAAAGGCTTGCAAACTCGAGCCTTTCCGACTTAGATGTGGATGAATGCTGGAATATTATGAAAGAAAGTATAGTGGATAGTGCAAAAGAAGCATGTGGGAGTGCAAAGAGACATAAACATTCGAAAGGTGATGCCTGGTGGGATGCAGACGTTCAATCCTGCGTAGCAAGAAAGAAGAAAGCGTGTTTGGATTACGTCTCATCTCATCATCTTGCCAGGATTTGGGATTGATGGTGCGCTGCTTCGTGCCGTGTAGTCTACATATGTGGGATGTACGGCATGTGTGCGGATTGGCGGCAGCCTGTCTCCCTGGTCTGACGTCAACATTGGCGTCAGAGAGGGTTGCGTGCTGTCAGCCCTGCTGTTTGTCCTGTACCTGGACGATTGTCTTAAGAGAGTAAGATCGATGAATGTTGGATTGCGAATGGGTGACTTACTTGTGAATGTGAACTGTTTGCTGTATGCAGATGATGCCGTGCTCATAGCCGAATCGCCATCAGAACTACAGTCTCTAGTCACAGCGAGGAAAGATGATAGTCTAATGAGAGGCTTACATTTGAACGCGACTAAAACGAAAGTGATGGTATTCCAAAGAGAAGAGGACAGAACGAATGCCAGGATAACTGTAAATGATGTAGTGCTGGAACAGGTGGATAAGTTTGTATATCTTGAATGTGCATTAAGCAGGGATGGACGGTACACCACTGATGTAGAAAGGAGGGTAACTGCTGAAATAGAGTGAATGGAGCGTTAGGCAAACTTTTGGGTACCAAAACCCTAAGTCAAAAGGCCTAGCTCGCAGTACACAGTGCGGTGCTGATACCTACTCTAATGTATGGAAACGAGAGTTAGGTGTGGCAGGAAACGCATGAAAGTAGAATAAACGCGGTCGAGATGCGTGCGCTACGCAAAATCTGCGGAGTAACGCTCGCAGATCGCGTTTGGAATGAAGATGTAAGAAAGAGAGTTGGTCTGGAAGAGAGTGTCGGTGTTAAAGTAAGGAAGGACATGCTACGATGGTTCGGGCATGTGGAGCGAATGGGAGATGAAAGAATGACAAAACAGATATACAACGCGAAAGTGGATCGACGTAGGAGTCGGAGAAGGCCACGACACACCTACCACGACCAAATTAATCGTGTGTTAGTTGAAGGTGGTGTCAAGAGCCTGCATGCATGAAAAGAAAAATGAAAGTTGAAGAAGCAAGTGAGGTGTGTATGGACCGTGCCGTGTGGGGCTCGGTTCTTTCTGCCTACCCTGCAAGGGATATAGCGTGAAGGTAGATAGATAGATAGTATCTTTTTCATCATTGTTCTTTTACAGTAAAAAAGGATTATTCGTTCTTCATAATTCGCTTGGAAGCGGTGGTGCATTCGGTAGTATAACCGATGGCCTTCTGAGGCCCTGATTTTATTCTGGGGTCGGGCCGAATATTTGTGTGATCCACAAAATGATGTTTTGGAGTTTGGGTGCTCGATAGTTCGTTTGTTGGGAAAGGTTTATTACATTACACTTCAACGAATAGGAGCAACTATGAATAAAGTTTCGAAAACGGGAAAATTTATTCCTTTTGAGAGTATACGTTGCGTGCGCTAAGTAAATATAATTAAAGTTACATAAAAATTGTGAATTGCGAAATTGTTCATTTTAAAGTTCTATGAAAATTCTCCTCCTATTTTTATAAGTAGTATAATACGGTCAATTTTTAAAAAAATAAAACCAAAAACCGAGTAAAACTATTCACACAAATATCTACTCCATTCCATTCATTGTTCGCCAGTGCGTTGTGATCCGCCACTACTTGCGTAACGCAAGATATCATAATTTGTCACCGACTGACGCGGCGCCGCGTGAATGTGGCGCGCGATCTGTAGCAAAGGGGCGCGGGGGTAGCGGCAGTGAATCATGCGATTTGGTTAGGGTCAGGCAAGCTCTTAACAGACCCAGGGATGGTAGACGATTTGCGACGTCGTTTCACATAACCCCAAAAATATTTAGGGTTATTAATTATTGACGATTCCACTAACGCAATGTATTCCTTGTAACAATCAGCCTCTAGTCTTTTTACTCTATCCCTTAATAACCTGAAAGTTTCAAAGTCAGAACGATTGCCATATTTTCTATACTTAGTAAAAAATTTATGTTTTTCTTTTATACATTTAATCAACGCCGATGTGTACCATACCGGGAATTTATTATTGTGGTTAGCTTTAGATGAGGGTACATGCCAAAAAAGCATGTGAACATGGCAGTCATGGCAGAACATGGCAACAAGGTGTTGTCCGGTCATCTGATAATGTACAAGCAGTTGCCAAATCGGATAATTGTCCAATAAAATTACCAAAATTATCCATACCCGTTTTCTCTGGTCATTATTCCGATTGGGTCAGTTTCAGAGATTTATTTAAGTCGCTCATTCATAGCAACAAATCTTTGGACGATGTACAACGTCTTCATTATTTAAAAGGTTATTTTAAGGACGAACCCGAACAATTGTTGCGCCATGTTCCTATAACTCACGATAATTACAAAAAATGTTGGGAACTTTTGGAAAAGCGGTACGATAACAAGCGTTTTCTAGCTAGTTGCATATTAAAAAGGTTTTTAAGTCAAAAGTCAATAACATCTGAGTCAGCTCATGCAATTAAAGAATTATTAGACACAACAACTGAATGTTTAAGTGCTTTGGAGAATATTGGAATTAATGTCAAATCTTGGGACATAATTGTTTTACACATTATTTGTTTAAAATTAGATTCAGAAAGTAGAAAGCTATGGGAAGTTAAAATTAGTGAAGTACGTGATGAACTACCTACTTTGGATTAATTTAAAGAGTTTCTTGAAAATAGATTTAGGTCATTAGAATTTCTTGATGGTAAATCTAATAAATCAAATCGTACTTCAAATCCAAGGTCTTTACATGTATCAACTTCAGTGCAATGTGATTTTTGTTCGGAATCTCACAAACTGTTTAATTGTAAAAAGTTTTCAAAGGAAAATGTAGAATCGCGTCGTAATTTTGTCCAATCAAACAGTCTTTGTTTTAATTGTTTAGGGCGCAAGCATTCTGCGTATAATTGTTTTCAAACCACTCGTTGTAGAGTCTGTAAGAAACGTCACCATTCTTTACTTCATCCTACAAATGCGCTCTTCCCGGTCGACAGTGAGGGGTCGAACAATCAATCGACTGAGGGAACTCAAGGCGAATCTGAAAATGTTGTGGCATGCTTTGCCAAAAATCAAAGTCAAGTGCTATTGGCTACAGCCTTAGTCAAAGCACTATCAAACTCTGGTACTAACATCACCCTTAGATCATTGTTGGATCAGGGGTCGCAGGCTTCTTTCATAACAGAAGCGGCGGTTCAGCTTCTTGGGTTGAAAAAATTCTCAAGCAAGAGCCAAATATCAGGGCTGAGTAGCGATCAGGCAGGGTCATTAGCATCCAAGTCTGTTGTGTTTATAAAAATTCAATCGCTGCACGACCCCAACTTCGTTGTTGATGTTAAGGCTCATGTTTTAAAGAAGCTTACCACCTTCCTGCCGGAAAGAAAAGTATCTGTACCAATGTCTATAGAACTATCCACATTAGATCTAGCTGATCCTTCTTTCACTGTACTCAGTAAAATTGATTTATTACTGGGTGCAGAAGTTTACGGGCAGATCTTGCAAGAAGGTCTGATAAGAGGATCATCTGATTTCATTGTAGCCCAAAAAACTAGATTGGGTTGGATCATATCTGGGCAAATTCAACTTACTCGAAACGAGCATTGTTACACGGTCGTTTGCCTGCACACTCATTGCAATGATAATGAATTGCTTCGAAAATTCTGGGAACGCATTCTGATCGTCCACCTGCAAAAAATAGAAAATTTATTAGTGCCGAAGAGTTTAATGAAGCTCTTAATACTTGCATCCGACAGTGCCAGTTAACATATTTTCAGAATGAATTGGATGATATAGCTAAAACTGGAAAAGTAAACAAAAAAAGTAAACTTATCTCATTCAATCCATTCGTCGACAGAGCCCGCATTTTGCGTGTTGATGGTCGTTTAAACAGATCTCAGATGAGTGAGGACGCTAGGCACCCCATTCTCATTCCACGAAAATCACCCCTCACTGATCTGTTGATTGCTGAAGCTCATGAAAAAACACTTCATGGTGGGCCTCAGCTCATGATTTCTTACTTGCGAACGAAGTATTGGATCATAGATGTTAAAAATTTGACTAAGTTTTACGTTCGCAAGTGTGTTATCTGCGTTCGTCATGCATCACGTGTGAAAAATCAACTGATGGGTCAACTTACCCCTGCGAGAGTCACTGCTAGTCGGCCATTTCTTCGGAGTGGAGTGGACTTCGCAGGTCCTATCAGCACTCGTACTACCAAGGGTAGAGGTCATCACTCTAGTAAAGGGTACATTTGCCTCTTCGTTTGCATGGCCACCAGAGCCATCCATTTGGAGGCTGTGAGCGACCTCACCACTCAGGGTTTCATGGCCGCTTTCAAGCGTTTTGTTGCTAGACGTGGGCATTGTTCTGATATATGGAGTGACAATGGAACAAATTTTACTGGTGCTGCTAGGGAGCTTAAGTCACTATTTTCTTCTGAAATGTCTGGAATTGCTACGGATATAGCTTCTTCACTTGCCAATAATGGGACTACTTGGCATTTTATCCCGCCACGAACTCCAAATTTTGCTGGACTCTGGGAGGCAGGAGTCAGATCAACCAAGCACCACCTAAAACGCGTGATTGGAAATGCCACACTAACATACGAGGAGATGGCTACGGTTTTGACACAAGTGGAGGCTTGCCTGAATTCACGACCATTGTCTCAAAGCAGTAACAATCCTGGTGATCCAAACCCTCTGACACCGGGACATTTTTTAATTGGTGTGCCTTTAGTTGCGGCCCCTATTCTCAATTATGAAGATAGCAATATCACGAATTTAAAGCGTTGGCAATTAACACAAAGGATGCTGCAACAGTTCTGGCGACGCTGGTCCCAAGATTACCTTACTCAATTTTTTCACCGCCGCAAATGGCAAGAAATTATTCCCGAATCAAAGATTGGTGACGTGGTTTTAGTGCGTGAGGACGACTTGCCGCCAGCAAAATGGCTTTATGGGATTATCATAGACAAACATCTAGGTTTGGACAAAATTACACGCGTTGTAAGTTTAAGATGCAAGGGAAATGTGATAAAGAGACCGGTGTCAAAAATTTGTATACTACCTGTGGCAGATTGAACATTTATGTGTCATTTATATGATACTTTATCTTGTAATTCGTTTTTATTTATGTTATTTGTAAGTTGCAACATTAAGCGTTACAGTCCGCTACTTTTGATATTTTGTTTTGTTGAAATCACCTTGCCTTAGCAAGTGTTTTTAGAGTTAAGATCTATTCGAAGTGATGGTACCCAATACCTACATGTTGTTTTGTAATAATGAACGTAGCCGTCCATGGCGGGCGGTATGTATAAGTTTGTGTACAGTCGCGCTATCCGCATTGATAACATTCCTTTATGTGAGTTTTCTTAGTCTTCGATAGATGGCGCCACTGGCAAAATTAAAACTCACTATGCTTTAGTTACGTGTAATATGTTAAGGAAATAATTTTTTATTGTATTGTTAACCAAAAGCATTCGTAGATTATAATTAATTCATTTGCCTTGAGTTGTTTTATTTGCGAGTACATTGTGGGATCTATACAACTACGTTAACTCTGAGTATTTTTTTTCTATCATAATATGGGAAAGCTGAGAAATACAGATTGTTGTTTTATCATTTATTTTTAGTTTTGCATTACAAATACATTAAATACATACTGCATTACGTGTAATTACATATAGAGAATATATGGGATGCCACAGTCACTGGTGGCGGACACTCAGGTTAAAAAAAAAATTGTAGTCGCCCGCGAAATACGTAGGCTGTAGCCGAAGGATCCAAAAAAATACAAAATTTGTTGAAGTAAATTTAATTAAAATAATTACATCAAAAATTATATTTATTATAATTAGAGTTCGACGACAGTGGACCAATGTTGTGATCAAAATGAACGATTCATACGATGCCGGGCGTCCGGTGTCCTCATGTTACACGTTGCGAGCGGCGGCGGCTGGCACGTTGTGCTGACTCGACGCCTCGTGTCGTGGCTGATGCAATGTTCTTTGAAATTGCGCATTGCACACTGCATGAAGTTAATGCTGACGTGCATTCTCAGTGCATAGTAGCTATGTAACACCTTCCCCCATAGATCAGCAACTAATTCGAAATCTGTAGATGGGAGGATGTCGAAATATTGCTGTGGTCGATCAGTATCTTACTGGGATTAATTTTTCTTAGTTTTTGAATTTCGGCATAGATTCCTGAAGATGCCACATTGTCCAATTCTATGGCTTCCTTTTTGCCAAGCTGTTTTGTCCTCTGACGTCGGCGATACATAAGTATCATCGTGAGAGCAGCTGCGCCGAATAAAGTGAGATAAACTGGAATAGTAGTGTGGTAGAGGGTCAGATCACTGGCTTTATCAAAATGGACTGGAGTTTGTAGCGAGATCTTGCTATTGATGGAGTGTATAATTCCGATGTCGATAGAATTCAGCACAATCGGATCTCCAATGGACGTCTTGATTTCCTCAAGCGTGGGGACATGCATTATTTCTAAAGCAAACCCTTTGATGTGATTATAAGAGTTAGCTATAGTAAACTCTAGAGTGTGCATGTGACAGTTATATGGGATGATAACTAAGTAGCTGCCTTCGAGAGTCTTGTATGTCTCCTGTCCGCACGATATCTTTACTCTGGTTTGATGTGGGAAGCTTACAGTGTAATGCTTTTTGTCAAATTGTTCTACGGCCTGCTTCTTTAAAACAACTGGAACCGGTTGGCAAGAAGAGTGAAGTTATTGGGTGGTAATTAAGTGTTGAATACAGTCCGTTTCATCTTGGTTGGAGTATTTGGTTCTTGTATCACAGATATATATATCTAGAACGATTCTAAAGCACTCACCGAGTTATAATCTTGTATTCTCTGGTGTATCAATGGCCGGAAACTCCTCTGGATATTCCAGGATACTCGTAGAGGTGTCCGAAGGCCACCCGGGTGACTCGCGATTTTTAACGATTTTCTCTTGCGCTTGCAAACCTGCCCACGAGTATCCCACCGACTGCGCTAAGTACGGAGGCTGTAGCCAAAGGATCGAAAAAAATACAAAATTTATTGAACTATATTTAATTAAAATAATTACATCAAAAATTATAATTAATAAAATTAGAGTACGACGACAGTGGACCGATGTTGTGACCAAAGTGAACGCTTCATACGATGCCGGGCGTCCGGTGTCCTCATGTTACACGTTGCGAGCGGCGGCGGCAAGGACGTTGTGCTGACTCGACGCCTCGTGTCGTGGCTGATGCAATGTTCTTTGAAATTGCGCATTGCACACTGCATGAAGTTAATGCTGACGTGCATTCTCAGTGCATAGTAGCTATGTAGAACGCGCACCCCACTGCGGTTGCTCATGGTCGACACTTATGTATACGACACAACCCTTGCAGTCCTTCATCATCCGTCGTTGTGATCTGTGCGTTGTAACATTTATATTGTATGTGTAGTATTGTCAGGTTTTTGGCTTGACAATCATCATTGAGCGTGTCAAAGCGCCTTATACAATTCATTGTTTTTTTTTGGCTTTGGCAACATCTCTCGGGTAAGGAGTCGATAGTCGCTGGTTTTTTGCGTTGTCAGACAGGAACTACAATATAAAACGGGTTTTGAAGGAATTTTCTAGTGGAGTGCATAGTCAGGGTATAAATAGCCCTGCCATGAGGTCACAGGCTCTCTTCTAACATCTAGCCAATACGATTCACATCTTAGTTATCGTTGAGCTCTGATGATTTAGCGCACCTCATGTGTTGCGAGGTTATAGTTTGACTCAGGCACTGTATAAACCTGAGGACTTGTTGAGGAATATAGCCTAGGTTCTACTTTCCTCAGAAAGAATAAGTTTCTGTTTCAACCTACACCCGGGATACCGGTAAGTGTCATTTCTTGTTTGCAAAGCGGTTCGAATTTCGTCGGTCGCGATGTCAGTTATTTCATTTGTCGTTTACTTGTCATAACAGGGTTTTTTACTACGGGGCTAGAGTGGCTAGTCGTAGATACCAGTGCCACGTCTACAAGTTCGTGGACGGCACGAGGTACGATGACGTGGTATCGCGGACTGCACTAGCATCACATTTAGAGGAACCTGCCGTCATCACCTGGCAGTAATTACCTACGTCCGGAGTCGTTCTCAGCTCGCACTGCAGGCCAGTACCCCATTATTTTGTCACCTTGCTATGTAACTGCCTAAGTACTTAGTAACAAGTAGCTGTAGACCGCCTCTGTAACACTAGTGCAGTAATTAGTACTACTCCTCTGTATATCTGTGATATTTATGTCTCTAAGTGTATAACTTCCCCCTATGTCTCTGTAGTGTACTGTGTACTTAATAAATATATGTGTCTACACCCTACCTGGCTGTTTTCGTCAGAGCCCTGGCCTACCCTTGCACACACACTGGAAACTCTGAAGAAAGGCGCCCTGGGAAAGAGTCCTCTGCAAGCTCCCTCTGAGTAAGTTGGTGAGTAACTTACTAGCTAATAAAGTGGTTACAGCGTTACTAGTATTTTTAAACCTATTCACTTCGCCTTTTTTTTTTGGACTAACGAGTGAGTTTTTTGATTGGAACTGTTGAAATAGAACGAACAAATCGTTGTGTATCATGCAGCCGATCGCGAAAACATAGACTTTCTCAAAGGTTCTTCGACTTTCTCGTCCTTTACCTGGTTTGATTTCTCTAAGGGGACATGCCCTGTGGTATGCTACCCGAAGAGTTTCGTCCAGCTTGTTTGATACCCTTTCTAAATCTACGTTGCTTTGAATGGAGGTTTCGTGTGCTGGGCTCCATATTTCCTTTATCTCGTCTTCAAATACCGCCCAATTTGTCTTCCTCGCATTCCTAATCATTAGTCTTTCGATTCTGCCTTCTAGACTGAAGGTGATTCTTCTGTGGTCCGACATGGAGTCACTTTCGTCCACCCTGCAGTCTGTGATGTGTTGGATTATCTTGTCATTGACGACTGTGATATCCAACACCTCGTTCCTCGTGCGAGTGATAAAGGTGGGTGTGTTGCCCACGTTTACTATCCCTAGATCAGAGGAGCTTAGAAATTCTAAAAGTAGTTCTCCCTTCTTGCTGCAGTCTGTGCTGCCCCAGGCAGATGCAACAATGGGGATGTTCCCTTGTGAATGTGACCTTGGTACTTTTCAACGACTTCTTGTAGTTCTGGCGTTGGCGGCTCGAAGTCTCTCTCACTCGGTAGATATCCTGAGACGAGGAGCACCCTTTCTTTTTCCCTGCGCGTCTCCAGTTTTATTTCGACGCTGGCTAGGTCACTGTAACAATCCGCCTTTATTAGTCCTATGGTTCTCGTCCTACTGCTTGCATAGATGCATGCTCTAGGAGTTGACTCACCATCCTCATGGTAGTAGATGTCTCCTCCCAGAGATCCGAGCCCAGTTATACGACCTTTCGATACGTATGGCTCTTGCAGTAGGGTGATATCTATTGCCTCACCCACCACATAGCGGCTGTACTCAGTCATAGCCTCGCGACAGTGGTGTAGGTTTAGTTGTATTATTTTTATTTTATTTTGTTTTGTGTTTATGTGTGTGTTCATGTGTGTTTTGTGCTTGAAACTGAGTGTGTTAATGTTGGTGTGTATGTAAGTGAGTGTTGGTGTGTATATGTTTGTGTGTGAATGTGTCCCCTACTTGCTGTCGGGTCCTGCGGCCCGCTCCCCACACCAGCTCGGTTGCAGCCGTGCTACACTCGGCGGGGGAGTGATGTCATGAAATCGTTTTGGGCCCTGATAAACACCATGGGATCCATGATGTGGTCCTCCGCGCTTCTAGGGAGCCAGATTGTGATCCTATGCTTCTGGATTCTCTTGGCCTTCAGGGGAACCCCATCTTGGTCGCCAAAGTCGCAACCAAGCAGCCACTCCATGGTTTCCTCATTCCCCGGTGTGACTAGGTAAAAGCCTTCAGCCACCAGGCCTGAGGCCACAAAATTTAGGCTCAGCCCACGCGTTCTGGCGTTTATGGCCCTCCCTATGTGGCTCGTAAGCTTCCGCCTGACGTCAGCAGCCATCACACCATCCATCGGCGCCCCATCGTCCCGATGAACGATGACAGAGAAGTCGCTTGGACCTGCTAGAGATCTTCGCGGCACCTCGGCCCCCTCATCGGGCTGATGCTTTGGGCGCTTCGGTGAAAGCTGCGCTGTCTGCTCACCCGGGTCGGTGCCTTGCCTCCTGACCTTTTTGGCCTTGGGGACTGCCTGCCGTTCCGCCGCTTCAGCCGTGTTGGCTGTGGCAGCGCCCTGGCCTGCTTGTCCCTGTGCCTTCTTCTTCCATTTTTTGAGGCGCTTCCACCTTGAATTCGGGATCCAGCCCTCCTCATTTAACCTAATCCTGGACATGTCGTCCCCGAGAGACTCAGATATAGTCCTTCCGGCACGCACATGTGGTGTTACTATTTGTTGTCGGTTATCGCGCCAATTGCTCCTCCACAAATACTGCGGAGCTGCCTGTGCCACTCAATAGCTCAGGGAGGGATTCTCCGGCTCCGCCGGTACCATCTTGTGGTACATTAAACTTTTTATTCGCGCTCATAATTGTTTTACCGGGGCTGCCGGTGTTTGTTTGGGGGGGCGGGGGAGGAGTGGAGGGGTAAGGATGTTGGAAGGGATTTGTACCCGCCAGTCACGCCGCCCTGCCGACTCTCACAACTTAGTGATTGCCGACAAGCCAGCGCCCCAGGCCCAGGTGTGGTGTGGGTGAGAAAGGACTATAAGGATGGGATATTTTTCCCTGACGCGCGCATCAGCCCGACCACTTCCGCTCTCACGCTTCCGACAGTCGGGGACCTGCCAGTCCGTCAGGTAGATGGTTTGGGCGGGGAGGGACGGGAAGGAGTGGATGTTATGGATCATGGGATCGGGGGTTAGGGGATCAACGTCGTCTACCTGGATTCGTAGACGCCGCCCTTCCCTTGTCCGGGGCCCATCAAGAGCGTCCCCGCACCCTGCAATAGGTACGGGGCGGTCTATCCGCAACCTGACCACCCGCTCGGTAGCATGGGAAGAATGCTAGTCCCTGGGAGGCGCTGCCCTACTCTCCCACTTGTATGGTCGAGCATGACACCCCCTCGCCAGAGACCGTCCGAGGTATTCAATATAGATAAGAAACTATAACATGTACGTTGAAATATTTTAACTATGTTAAAGTTTAAGTTAAGCAGTCGGCATTGACACCTGTGGCTCCACCCGCGAGTGATTCTGTTCACATTCCCGCTTCCCATTGGAGCTTATTTTCGTGATAAATAGTCAAATTTCCGTCGGTCTCTTTTAAGCCATCAAAACGTTAAAAAATATCAAAAATCTAGATATTCAAAAGAGACTTTCTCATTTATATATTATTGATTATGACTCTTTAATTATTTAATTATTTGCAGGTAATTCAAGTCACCATTTACTGTATTGTTGTTGGAGCAACAACAGACCAGGAAGATAAACGTCTCAGAATTACCTACATTGATGAACCTCAAAATGACAATGGAAGACGTTTGAGTAATTTACTATATAGATTACACAAAGAAAGTAGAAATAGTGAAAAAAATAGGGGAAATAGAACTGGTGATTTATTGATTGAAAATAGTCATTGTAATTGCAATTATAAAACATCAACTCCATCTAACATTTTTCCCAAGCAAATATCAACCTCTCTTGAATATTCGAACGTACCCAAGGAGCATAATCTACTCGTATATAATGATCATGAGTTAGTTGAGGAAAATGTCCAACCAAAGTCTCAATCTCAATATTTGTCTTTACCAAAAATTCAAAAAACTGTTCGGCCAAATTATAACAACCAAATAGTTTATACGATACCTGATGCTTACCAGCACTACCCTAGCGCACCCAACATGCAAAGTTCTTATGATGCTATATCTGAATCATCTCAAGAAGATATTATATCAGTTGAGAAAGCAATCTATTCAAAGAATCCGCATTTCACAACACCTTTAATTGAAGAAAATATTCAATCAATTGATGAAACTAAAATAGTTTATACACCATTTAATCCTCCTCAGGACTACTCCAGCGCATCCAACAAACAATATTCTTATGATACTATTCCTGAATCACTGCAAGATAGTGCATTAATTGATGTACCTAATGCGCACAAGTTTTACTTAAATCATCCGATAAATGAATATGCAAGTACACCCAAGTTGCTCAATGAATATCCAACCTTGCCTGATACAGAAAATCAAATTGACTTTAATTCCTTATTGGTTAAAGATTTTCAAGACGACTTAAATGCACCAAATGGAGTGAACCCATACTCGGATCAACTAGAAAATCAGTATACCAGCTCAGCTACGCCTCAAGATCTCCCATTGGAAATTGTTGAGCCTCTCCAAGACTATCCTCTTGAGCCTCTACATAACAAAAAAAAATACAAAAATCAAAAGATCCAGTATGATAGTGTAGCTTCGTCTCCAGGTCTTCCATTTGAAATCATCGATTCATTACAAGAATATCGTGCAAGGCCTATAAAGCATCAGCCCGAAAACCAAATTGACTTTAATTCCTTATTGGTTAAAGATTTTCAAGACGACTTAAGTGCGCCAAATGGAGTAAACTCATACTCGGATCAACTAGAAAATCAGTACACGAGCTCAGCTACGCCTCAAGATCTTCCATTGGAAATTGTTGAGCCTCTCCAAGACTATCCTATTGAGTCTCTACATAACAAAAAAAAATCCAAAAATCAAAAAATTCAGAATGATAGTGTAGCTTCGTCTCCAGGTATTCCATTTGAAATCATCGATTCATTACAAGAATATCGTGTAAGGCCTATAAAGCATCAGCCCGAAAACCGGTATGACAGCGCAGCCACGTCTCAAGAGCTTTCATTTGGCACTCTTGGATATTTAGAAAAAGATAATATATATAGACAATTTGCTAAGTCTACCAAAGTTCCTTTTAACATATCTTTTGAAGAAATTCAGTATACAAAAAGAAATCCAGATTATCCCAGTAAAACTAGTGAAATTTACCGAGCACCCGTAATTAAAATTCCTCAATCATTAATTGATGATGTTTTGGCAATTAATCTACAACCATCTAATAAAGCCGTTGGTGAAACTGTTAGCCGAGAGTTGATGAAAATCTTGTATACGCAATCATCAAATCTAATAATGACCGTAAATTACTTACAAATGATATTAGAAAATTATTTAACGGAAGCTATTATGGAAGTCTTAAGCAATTGTTCATTTTATTCGAAAGAAATACCAAAATATGCTAAATCACATTTGGGCGTATTTAATAATGATAATAATATAGCCTTAAACAAATTCGTTATATTGACATATCAAAAATATTATTATGACCAGATTAAACAAGTCTTAAAGGAATGTAAAAGAATTTTCCAAACTGAACCTGAATTAATTAAATATGATAGTGAATATTTAGGAGAAGGCTTAAGATTCAAGCATAAAAGTAGAGGTAGATTTGGTGGTCGAGACCTTCTTAGCGTAGTTGGTAATATTATAGCAGGTATCGGAGCAGGAGGTAGCATTGGAGCAGGTAGTAGCAATGGGGGACAAGGTAGCATGGGAGCAGTTAGTAGCTTTGGGGGAGGAGGTAGCATGGGAGTAAGTGGTAACATTGCGGGAGGAGTTAACATGGGAATTGGTGGTAATATTGCAGGAGGAGGTAGCATGGGAATAGGTGGTAATATAGCAGGAGGAGGTAGCATGGGAGCAAGTAGTAAATTTGGAGGAGGAGGTAGCATGGGTATAGGTGGTAATATTGCGGGAGGAGATGGCATGGGAGTAAGTGGTAATATTGTGGGAGGAGGTAGCACGGGAGCAAGTAGTAGTATTGTGGGAGGAAGTAGCATGGGAGTAAGTGATAATATTGCGGGAGGAGGTAGCATGGGAGCAGCTAGTAGCTTTGGAGGAGGAAGTAGCATGGGAGCAAGTAGTAGCTTTGGGGGAGGAGGTAGCATGGGAGTAAGTAGTAATATTGCAGGAGGAAGTAGCATGAAAGCAAGTAGTAGCTTTGGAGGAGGAAGTAGCATGGGAGTAAGTGGTAATATTGCTGGAGGAGGTAGCATGCAAGCAAGTAGTAGCTTTGGGGGAGGTGGTAGCATGGGAGTAAGTAGTAATATCGCTGGAGGAGGTAGCATGGGAGCAAGTAGTAGCTTTGGGGGAGGAGGTAGCATGGGAGTAAGTAGTAATATTGCGGGAGGAGGTAGCATGGGAGCAAGTAGTAGCTTTGGGGGAGGAGCTGGCATGGGAGTAAGTAGTAATATTGCCGAAGGAGGTAGCATGGGAGCAGCTAGTGGCTTTGGGGGAGGAGGTAGCACGGGAGCAAGTAGTAGCTATGGGGGAGGAAGTAGTATGGGAGCAAGTAGTAGCTTTGGGGGAAGAGGTAGCATGGGAGTAAGTAGTAATATTGCTGGAGGAGGTAGCATGGGAGCAAGTAGTAGCTTTGGGGGAGGAGCTGGCATGGGAGTAAGTAGTAATATTGCCGGAGGAGGTAGCATGGGAGCAGCTAGTAGCTTTGGGGGAGGAGGTAGCATGGGAGCAAGTAGTAGCTTTGGGGGAGGAAGTAGTATGGGAGCAAGTAGTAGCTTTGGGGGAAGAGGTAGTATGGGAGCAAGTAGTAGCTTTGGGGGAAGAGGTAGCATGGGAGTAAGTAGTAATATTGCTGGAGGAGGTAGCATGGGAGTAAGTAGTAGCTTTGGGGGAGGAGGTAGCATGGGAGTAAGTAGTAATATTGCTGGAGGAGGTAGCATGGGAGCAAGTAGTAGCTTTGGGGGAGGAGCTGGCATGGGAGTAAGTAGTAATATTGCCGGAGGAGGTAGCATGGGAGCAGCTAGTAGCTTTGGGGGAGGAGGAAGCATGGGAGCAAGTAGTAGCTTTGGGGGAGGAAGTAGTATGGGATCAAGTAGTAGCTTTGGGGGAAGAGGTAGCATGGGAGTAAGTAGTAATATTGCTGGAGGAGGTAGCATGGGAGCAAGTAGTAGCTTTGGGGGAGGAGGTAGTATGGGAGTAAGTAGTAATATTGCTGGAGGAGGTAGCATGGGAGCAAGTAGTAGCTTTGGGGGAGGAGCTGGCATGGGAGTAAGTAGTAATATTGCCGAAGGAGGTAGCATGGGAGCAGCTAGTAGCTTTGGGGGAGGAGGTAGCATGGGAGCAAGTAGTAGCTTTGGGGGAGGAAGTAGTATGGGAGCAAGTAGTAGCTTTGGGGGAGGAGGTAGCATGGGAGTAAGTAGTAATATAGCTGGAGGAGGTAGCATGGGAGCAAGTAGTAGCTTTGCGGGAGGAGCTGGCATGGGAGTAAGTAGTAATATTGCCGAAGGAGGTAGCATGGGAGCAGCTAGTAGCTTTGGGGGAGGAGGTAGCATGGGAGCAAGTAGTAGCTTTGGGGGAGGAAGTAGTATGGGAGCAAGTAGTAGCTTTGGGGGAAGAGGTAGCATGGGAGTAAGTAGTAATATTGCTGGAAGAGGTAGCATGGGAGCAAGTAGTAGCTTTGGGGGAGGAGGTAGCATGGGAGTAAGTAGTAATATTGCTGGAGGAGGTAGCATGGGAGCAAGTAGTAGCTTTGGGGGAGGAGCTGGCATGGGAGTAAGTAGTAATATTGCCGGAGGAGGTAGCATGGGAGCAGCTAGTAGCTTTGGGGGAGGAGGAAGCATGGGAGCAGGAAGTAGCTTTGGGGGAGGAAGTAGTATAGGAGCAAGTAGTAGCTTTGGGGGAGGAAGTAGTATGGGAGCAAGTAGTAGTTTTGGGGGAGGAGGTAGCATGGGAGTAAGTAGTAATATTGCTGGAGGAGGTAGCATGGGAGCAAGTAGTAGCTTTGGGGGAGGAGCTGGCATGGGAGTAAGTAGTAATATTGCCGGAGGAGGTAGCATGGGAGCAGCTAGTAGCTTTGGGGGAGGAGGAAGCATGGGAGCAAGTAGCAGCTTTGGGGGAGGAAGTAGTATGGGAGCAAGTAGTAGCTTTGGGGGAGGAAGTAGTATGGGAGCAAGTAGTAGCTTTGGGGGAGGAGGTAGCATGGGAGTAAGTAGTAATATTGCTGGAGGAGGTAGCATGGGAGCAAGTAGTAGCTTTGGGGGAGGAGCTGGCATGGGAGTAAGTAGTAATATTGCCGGAGGAGGTAGCATGGGAGGAGCTAGTAGCTTTGGGGGAGGAGGAAGCATGGGAGCAAGTAGTAGCTTTGGGGGAGGAAGTAGTATGGGAGCAAGTAGTAGCTTTGGGGGAAGAGGTAGTATGGGAGCAAGTAGTAGCTTTGGGGGAAGAGGTAGCATGGGAGTAAGTGGTAATATTGTGGGAGGAGATAGCATTGGAGCAGCTAGTAGCTTTGGGGGAGGAGGTAGCATGGGAGCAAGTAGTAGCTTTGGGGCAGGAGGTAGCATGGGAATTGGTGGTAATATTGCGGGAGGAGGTAGCATGGGAGCAGCTAGTAGCTTTGGGGGAGGAGGTAGCATAGGAGCAAGTAGTAGTTTTGGGGGAAGAGGTAGCATGGGAGTAAGTGGTAATATTGCGGGAGGAGGTAGCATGGGAATAGGTGGTAGCTCTGGGGGAGCAGGTAGCATGGAAGCAAGTAGTAGCCTTGGGGCAGGAGGTGGCATGGGAGCAAGTAGTAGCTTTGGGGGAGGAGGTAGCATGGGAGTAAGTAGTAATATTGCTGGCAGTGTTACCGGAAGAGGTCTTATTAACATACGTGGTGGTATCGGACAAGGCGGTAGTACTGGAGGAAGAGGTCTCTTTAGAACGAGTGGTGGAAATGGACTAGGCAGTGGTTTTGATAAAGTAAGACACGCTCTAATTTCACGGGATCGTGGAGGAATCGCTAAAGGCAAAAGTGGTGGTCATGGAGCAGGAGGTAACGTTGTAGAAGGTGCTGATATTGAGGGAGTAAATAGTATTGACGCAGTTGGCAATATTGGAGTTGGAGGTAGTATTGGCGCAGGAGGTGGTATTGGGGCAGGAGGTAGTACTGGAGCAGGAGGTAGTATTGGAGCAGGAGGAGGTTTGGGAGCAGGAGGTGGTATTGGAGGGGGAGGTGGTATTGGAGCTGGAGGTGGTTTTGGAGCAGGAGGTAGTATTGGCGCAGGAGGTGGAATCGGAGTAGGAGGTGGTATTGGAGCAGGAGGTAGTATTGGAGCAGGAGGTGGTTTTGGAGCAGGAGGTGGTATTGGAGGGGGAGGTGGTATTGGAACTGGAGGTGGTTTTGGAGCAGGAGGTGGTTTTGGAGCAGGAGGTGGTATTGGAGGGGGAGGTGGTATTGGAACTGGAGGTGGTTTTGGAGCTGGAGGTGGTTTTGGAGCAGGAGGTAGTATTGGCGCAGGAGGTGGAATTGGAGTAGGAGGTGGTATTGGAGCAGGAGCTAGTATTGGAGCAGGAGGTGGTTTTGGAGCAGGAGGTGGTATTGGAGCAGGAGGTGGTATTGGAGCAGGAGGTGGTTTTGGAGCAGGAGGTGGTACTGGAGTAGGCGGTGGTATTGGGGCAGGAGGTGGTATTGGAACTGGAGGTGGTTTTGGAGCAGGAGGTAGTATTGGCGCAGGAGGTGGAATTGGAGTAGGAAGTGGTATTGGGGTAGGAGGTAGTACTGGAGCAGGAGGTAGTATTGGAGCAGGAGGTGGTTTTGGAGCAGGAGGTGGTATTGGAGCTGGAGGTGGTTTTGGAGCTGGAGGTAGTATCTGCGCAGGAGGTGGTTTTGGAGCAGAAGGTGGTATTGGAGGGGGAGGTAGTATTGGCGCAGGAGGTGGTATTGGAGCAGGGCGTGGTATTGGAGCAGGGGGTGGTATTGGAGCAGGAGGTGGTTTTGGAGCAGGAGGCGGTTTTGTAGCAGGAGGTGGTATTGGAACAGGCGGTGGTATTGGAGCAGGAGGTAGTATTGGCGCAGGAGGTGGTATTGGAGCAGGGGGTGGTATTGGAGCAGGAGGTGGTTTTGGAGCAGGAGGCGGTTTTGTAGCAGGAGGTGGTATTGGAGCAGGAGGTGGCTTTGGAGCAGGAGGTGGTATTGGAACAGGCGGTGGAATTGGAGCAGGAGGTGGTTTTGTAGCAGGAGGTGGTATTGGAGCAGGAGGTGGTATTGGAACAGGCGGTGGTATTGGAGCAGGAGGTGGTTTTGGAGCAGGGGGTGGTATTGGAGCAGGAGGTGGTTTTGGAGCAGGAGGCGGTTTTGTAGCAGGAGGTGGTATTGGAGCAGGAGGTGGTATTGGAGCAGGAGGTGGTTTTGGAGCAGGAGGTGGTACTGGAGTAGGCGGTGGTATTGGGGCAGGAGGTGGTTTTGGAGGACATGGTGTTGGAGTAGGAGGTGGTTTTGGAACAGGAGGTGGTTTTGGAGCAGGAGGTGGTATTGGAGCAGGCGGTGGTATTGAAGCAGGAGGTGGTATTGGAACAGGCGGTGGTATTGGAGCAGGAGGTGCTTTTGGAGGTGGTGGTATTGGAACAGGCGGTGGTATTGGAGTAGGAGGTGGTTTTGGAGCAGGGGGTGGTATTGGAACAGGGGGTGGTTTTGGAGCAGGAGGTGGTTTTGGAGCAGGAGGTGGTATTGGATTAGGAGGTGGTATCGGAGCAGGAGATAGTATTGGAGCAGGAGGTGGTACTGGAGTAGGCGGTGGTATTGGAGCAGGAGGTGGTTTTGGAGGAGGTGGTGTTGGAGCAGGAGGTGGTATTGGAGCAGGAAGTGCTTTTGGAGGAGGTGGTATTGGAACAGGCGGTGGTATTGGAGTAGGAGGTGGTTTTGGAGCAGGGGGTGGTATTGGAACAGGAGGTGGTTTTGGAGCAGGAGGTGGTTTTGGAGCAGGAGGTGGTATTGGATTAGGAGGTGGTATCGGAGCAGGAGATAGTATTGGAGCAGGAGGTGGTACTGGAGTAGGCGGTGGTATTGGAGCAGGAGGTGGTTTTGGAGGAGGTAGTGTTGGCGGAGGAGGTAGTATTGGGGGAGGAGGTAGCATGGGATTAGGTGGTAATATTGCAGGAGGAGGTAGCATGGGAATAGGTGGTACCCTTGGGGGTGGAGGCAGTATTGCTGGAGGAGGTCTCTCTGGAATAGGTAGTGGTTTTGGAGGAGGAGGTGGTGTTGGAGCAGGTATTGGAGCAGGTTTAGGAGCTAGTTTTGGAGCAGGTTTTGGAGGAGGTATTGGAGGGGGAGGCAGTGTATCCAGAGGAGGTCTTTTTGGAATAGGTGGAGGTATCGGAGCAGGAGGTGGTACTGGAGGAAAAGGTTTGTCTAGAACGAGTGGTAGAAATGTACTCAGCAGTGGTTTTGTTGCAGTACGACGTGCTGGAAATGAAATCGGTGGGCATGATAGTATAATTGAAAGGAGTCGTGGAGGTGCAAGTATAAGTGCGGGTCGTAATTCCGCTGATTTCGGTTCAGGCACAAGAGTTATTACAATTGTAACAGACCGTAGTGGGTTAGGTAGAGGCGCACGCAGTTATACAGTTGCAAGGAGTCGTGGAGGTATCGGTGCAGGCATTAATGGTAATAGAGTTGCAGGGCGTCGAGCGGGTACAGGTAGCAAATTAGCTAGCTTATGGAGTCGTACCCGGTAGTGTACGAGTAGTAAATTGATGTTATTATTAACATAGAATCACGGGGAAATTAGAAAGCAAACGATCCAAAACACAAACTTTATTACAAAAATTAGAAGCTTTAACAAAAATATGATAATATTTCATTTTAAATTATAAATAGTATAAAATTTTCAATTTGCCTCATTGTTTTAAAAATTATTATCATTAAAACTTTGGAAGATGTTATACAATGTACTCGTAGTTAAAAATAATATCATAATAGGTACTCGGTTAACACAGCGAGAAAACTGAGCTTTCAGCGAAAGATTAGTAATATTATATAAGTTATAATTATGCATTTATACTGATTAAGTAACATTAAAAATATTAGAATCGATTACAATGTTTTTATTTACCCCACTGTAATGTAATAAATAGTGAGAGCGGTGTAGGGTCACTCGACACTCGGAAAGTGCTGATGGCATTCCGACGGTGGTGTAGAAGAAGTGTGCAGTCGCATTATCTCTTGCGTGTTAGCACGTCTGTATCGGCTTTCCTATTTGTCGGGGATAGTGCCGGAGGCTTGAAAGGAGGCGAACGTCCAGCCGGATCCGGCCAACTATTGCCCCATAGCCGTAACCACCGTCATCTGCAAGGTTTTCGAGCTAATAATTAACAAGCATAGCCGTAACCACCGTCATATGCAAGGTGTACGAAATAACAATTAACAAGCAGCTCATGCGTTATCTGGAGGATCACTCGCTAATTAATGATCGTCATTATGGCTTTAGGCCGAAATCATAAGATGGCGCAAGTAGGCGCTGGAAGGGGCCGAAGGCCTGCGTCTCGAGAAATCCAGGCCCAGCGGTCCCTGCTCCACCAGGAAACCGTGGAGACATGGAAGGTACGACTTGAGCAACCAAAGGGGGATTCGCCACAATCGCGTCCGTCAGACCGGTCATGGACGAGTGGCTGGAGAGGGGACACGGTGCTCTCTCCTACCAGTTGACACAGATACTTGCCGGGCACGGTAGCTTTGGAAGGTATCTGTGGCGAAAACACCGGGAAACCACGGCCGAGTGTCAGCACTGAGAGGACCGCAGCGATGACACGGCGCTCCACACACTGGTGGAGTGCAAGGTGTGGGCGCAACAGCGCCAGGTCCTCATGGTGGGTCTGGACGTGGACTCTCTCTCGCTCGAGACCATGGTGCGAGCCATGCTCTCCAGCGGGAGTAAGTGGGACTGCACCGCCTCTTTCTGCGAGCAGGTCATGCTCGTGAAAGAGATGGCGGGGCGGGAACGGGAGAGAACTCTCCCACCCGAGTTCCGCAGTCGGCGGCTTGGGCGCCGCAGACGTGTCTTCGCCGAGGACTATCGGCCCCTATGACCGGGGGCCTGAGGACGGTGAGAGGGCGGCTTACCGTCCTTACAGAAGCAGACTCATGACGGCAGCGTGACGTGAGGAACTCACGCATGCCCCCCACCCCCCTTAGAAGCGGGATCACACCTGAAAACCCCAAAGACGCGGGATAGCACTGAAACCACCCCCTGGGACATCCTTCCGAAGGCTTACCAGGGGCTCCCAACCATAGGCTGTTAGACGTAACGTGAGGTTTATAGTCGGTAGGAGTCCGGCATAACATCCTTGAGGATTATTCTTCACGTAAAACAAAAAAAAAGGCCAAAATGATCTACGGGCTCCTAGCTTACATTACACACACCTTGGGTGAGGCACGGCGAGTCTTTGGCTATTAGCCTAGACATGGCTACAGCCTTTGATAGAGTATGGCATACGTAGCTTCTTTCCAAGCTGACGGCATTACAGTTTACCGCCTCAGTTGTGCCACGTGATTGGCCAGCTGCGTGCATGGACGACGTATTCTAGTCTTTTGTGATGGTCAGGTTTTCTGTTTTTTGCGGGTACCACAGGGAACAGTAATGTCCCCAACTTTCTTTCTTCTGCATATCAATGACATGTTCCATTAAAGAGGCGATGCGAGGTGGTGAATCTCAATCGCGACCGGAATAGCATTTCCCAATGGGGCTTAAATAACTTGGTCCATTTAAATGCCATAAAAATGCAGACGTAGCGTTTACAGCGTAGAAATCCATTTTTTTACCCCTACCCACTCTTCAAAACGTTACGTTTATACTAAAAGACATGACATCAATATTATAACAACTCCAGAGAGAGTGCCTATACCGCAGTGCCTGAAGATGAAAGTCTATAACCAATGCGTCCTGCCAGTTATGAAATACGAAGCCGAGACGCGGACATTTACGGTGCAGCTAGTCCAAGCCCTAAAAGTTGCGCAGCGAGCAATGGAATGAGCCATGCTTAGAGTATCTCTGAGGGATGAGCTCCAAAATGAGGTTATTCGACAGAAAACCAGAGTGGTCGACATAGCTCGCAGAATAAGCACATTAAAGTGGCAATGGGCTGGCCACATCTGTAGAAGAACCGACGGCCGATGGAGCGAACGAGTTCTAGAGTGGAGACCGCGACTCGGTAAAAGTAGTGTAGGACGTCCACCCGCCAGATGGACCGACGACCTGGTAAAGGTCGCAGGCTGGGACTGGATGTGAAAGGCGCAGGACTGCGTACGGTGGCGTAAATTGGGAGAGGCCTACGTACAGCAGTGGATCAATATAGGCTGATTTGACATAGAGAGTTGTATTGGGCTGGTTGTGGTGAGGTGGTTCTTTACACCACACCAGAGGTATTTACATACATACTTATGGTCACGCCTTTTTATCCCCGGAGGGGTGGGCAGAGGTATATTATTATATGCCTACATTTACCCTCTTAGAATTCGTCCCACGTAATAGGTGGTGAGCCACATTGTCGTGTTGAGATGGACAGGTGCAGGTTGTGACTGCCTGCTGTTGAAAAATTTTCAAGCCGCCTAAAGAGGCCTTTAACGTGGCTTAACGACTGGCATTTTACTGACAACCATGCATGCATGGTTCCAAAGCATGGAAACGCTCAAATGAATGTCACAAAGTGGTCACATGAATGGTCACCCATCCAAGGACTGGCCATAGTGAAAGTTGCTTACTGCAGTGATGGTTTACAGAACACTAATCCGCGGGCCCACAAGCGCTTCCACCTGAGGTGTTTGCTGTAAAAAAATCACCCCTGCGTCGAATACTGTTCTCACCTTTTGGATGACTCCGCGAGGTACTTACCTACTTAACGCGCTTGACGCTATAAAGAGACGTGCTATCCGATTTATTGGTTGTTCTGATGTGACGGGAGGCCTCCTCCTTGACTGCCTTCTACCGAATTTATCACAGCAAGTGTTCTGAAGAGCTCTTCAACCGCCCTGTCCTTACTGATCCTGAACAACGTATGCCATGCAGAGATGCCACTCATACACTGTGAAGAGAATCTTCGCCAGAACTGAGCGTTTCAAAAGATTGTTCCTCTGCCGAACTATAAAAACCTGGATCGACCTGCCCACACAGTTACCCTCATCTTACAATTCCGGGTTCTTCGAGCGGATCATGGAGAGGCACATCACAGGGTCACCAACTTAATTACCACTGTCAGAAGTCTTACGGATTGTGAGGGTGGCCCCCAACCGCTGGATGCGCCATGGCTTTCAATCGGGCTGACGACGTCGATTTGTTAAGCTTAATATAAAAAAAACGGCACAAAGACTAAACTCTGAACGAATGCACGATTCGGTTGCACCAATACAAGCACGCAGGGCATGCGTGTGCGTGTCAACTGGCCACTGTCGTCGAGTATGTGGCGAGGCCGCCAGTGTTTGCCAATCTCACCGCGTACGCAACAGGCCGCCAGTCGACACACCCAGTATGCTGACTGCAGTGGTGCAACCGATTCATGCTTTTATTCAGAGCTTAGTTTCTGTTTTGTTTAATAACTAATGTGGCAATAGTCTTTCGAGACTGCAACACCGCTAAAGATTTCAAGTGAGAAATAATCTACTAGATTATAATAATATGCAATGCGGACTAAGTGTTCTGTAACCGATCGCTGCACTAAGCAATTTCCACTATGGCTGGTCCTTGGATGGGTGGCTACCATGCAACCACTTTGCTACATATAATATATGACATGAAAATGGAATGGAATGGCAGCATGGAAACATGCTTCGGCAGGCATGTGTTGGTCTCGGTCGACAGGTGGCTTGAATAAATTCAACAGTGGGTCTATCTATTTCAAAACGGCAATGCGGCTCACAACTTAATACGTGGGAAACAAAATCTATGGTGAATAAAATCTATATCTATCTATACTTATAATAAAACTGTTGAGGGTCAAGAGTCTGTACATGGAAGATATTTTGAAAAATTTAATCATAGGGCGTTCTATAATCGATACTGAAGCCAAAAATGTAATTTAAAATTTCCATGTCTGTCTGTCTTTCTGTCTGTCTGTCTGTCTTTCTGTCTGTATCCCGAATAAGTATCACGCCGAAACTACTGAACCGATTTGGATGAAACTTGGTACAATCTGAGCTTATAATCCGAGAAAGGTTCTAGGATACTTTTGATTCCGATATTTTGCGCGGTTCCTTCAGGAGAGGGGATGAAAGGCAAAATCAATTTTTAGTTATAATTTCTCACTACGTGGTCCGATTTCAAATATTTTTTTGTTGTCTGAAAGGGAGTACTTTCAGCGTTATTCCACACAATTTTCAATATTGAGGGTGATGTAGTTCAGAAATTAGGGGCATCTCAACTTTCGATAAACCCTGAATTTAAGGGTTCTTTTGAATGTGACGGTAAATCTAAACGGGCGTGTAGGCTTAATCATCAAAGAGCTTAATGATTCAGGCTAAAAAGGCTAGGCGTGGACTGAATTGTTTTAGAATAGGCTTAATCTTTAAGCTCTTTTATGATTAAGCAAACAGGGCCGTTTCACACGCTGCTTGATGAGACTCATGAAGAAATACCCCTCCATTCGTACACCTCATGTGACGTAAACGAAGTTGCGAGGGTCAGCTAGTTGTTAATAAGTGTATGTTATGCACCCCTAATTTATGAGGATCGCTGCGTCAGCGTTAGCCCAATAAACATTGCACACGGCACTTGGTGACACGAGGCGCAAGTTCAGCACACCTTGATGATTGCACAAGGTACATGGTACCACACGGTGCACCATCAACAGAACGTGCACCGCTACGACGTCATTCCGACATCCCCTCAGAAATTGCAATTATTTTAATTCATACTTAATTCATACTTCGAGGCAATATCATTGTTCTTTATCTATTTATTTATCTATCTATCTATCTATATATATAAAAATCAATTGCTGTTCGTTAGTCTCGGTAAAACTCGAGAACGGCCGAACAGATTTATCTCATCTTGGTCTTGAAATGTTCGTGGAGGTCTAGGGAAGGTTTAAAAGGTGAGAAAAAATCGAATAATTGCCGAGAAAACCCTAAAGACAGCCCTTTTCTTTTTCCCATACAAACGTTTTCTAAATACAACGTTGAGTCAATTTGAACTTTATTGCTATTCCATAAAGTTAATATTAAATTATTGATTATCTATACTTATAATAAAACTGTTGAGGGTCGTGAGTCTGTACATGGAAGATATTTTAATAATTTTAACTGTAGGGCATTCTATAATCGATACTGAAGCCGAAAATGTAATTTAAAATTTTCATGTCTGTCTGTCTGTCTATCTGTCTGTCTGTCTGTATCCCGAATAAGTATCATGTCTGTATCCCGAATAAGTATCACGCCGAAACTACTGAATCGATTTGAATGAAACTTGGTACAATTTGAGCTTATAGTCCGAGGAAGGTTCTAGGATACTTTTGATCCCGATATTTTGCGCGGTACCTTTGGGAGAGGGTATTAAAGACAAAATGGTTTTTAAGTTGTAACTTCTTAATGCGTAATCCGATTCCAAAAATTGTTCAAGTGTTATAAAGAGAGTACTTTAAGGATTTTTTTTCAGAAGCTTCAATGATGAGAGTTTTGTAGTTCAGGAATTAGAGGCATCTCAACTTTCTCAAAACCTAGAAATTAAAGGGTTCCTTTGAATGTAAGTGCAAATCTAGACTGGCGTGTTGGCTTAATCATAAAAGAGCTTAATGATTAAGGCTATTGTAAAATAATTCAGTCCGCGCCGAAGGCGTGGACTGAATTGTTTTAGAATGGACTTAATCTTTAATTTTTTTTATGATTAAGCAAACAGGGCAGTTTTATACGCTCCCATGAGTCTGATGAAAGAATTGCTGTCCTTTTATACACCTTATGTGGCGTAAACGAAGTTGCGCGGGTCAGTTAGTCTATACATATAATAAAACTGTTGAGGGTCGAGAGTCTGTACATGGAAGATATTTTGAAAATTTTAATTGGAGGGCGTTCTCTAAACGATACAAAAGCCGAAAATGTAATTTAAACTTTTCATGTCTGTCTGTCTGTCTGTCTGTCTATCTGTCTGTCTGTCTGTATCCCGAATAAGTATCACGTCGAAACTACTGAACCGATTTGAATGATACTTAGTACATTCCGAGCTTATAGTCCGAGGAAGGTTCTAGGATACTCTTAATCCCGAAGTTTTGCGCGGTTCCTGCGGGAGAGGGTATGAAAGATAAAATGGTTTTTCAATTGTAATTTCTCAACGCGTGATGCGATTTCAAATATTTTTTTAGTATTGGAAAGGGAGTACTTTAAGAATTTTTCGACCTAAGTTTCAAGATTGCGGGGTTTGTAGTTCAGAAATTAGAGGCATCTCAACTTTCGCCAAACCTGGAATTCAAGGGTTCCTTTGAATGAGAGGGTAAATCTAATCTAAGATTAAGGCTATTCTAAAACAATTCAGTTAATTATTTTACAACAACCTTAATAATTAAGCTCTTTTATGATTAAGCCAACACGCCCGTTTCACACGGTACTTGACGAGCCTGATGAAGAATTACCTCTCCTTTCGTGCAGATTATGTGACGTAAACGAAGTTGCGAGGGTCAGCTAGTAATTTAATATGAACTTTATCACTGTTATCTAAGAAATGTAGGTGTATTCCTAACTTCGAAGAGTCAATTTGCAATTTATTACCGCTGCACAAAGTTCAAATTCAATCATATCTGTCAAAATAGTTTTCGAGTTTTGTAATCATATGTGTCAAAATAGTCTTAGTAGACGTAGCGTATATAAAAAAATTAAATTTAAAATTTTAAAAACCCCCGACTCACAAAAAAAGAACAATAAAAAAACCTGTAAAAAGTAATAAATAACTATTAATTATGACCTATCTACCCTAAGTATTGAACCTTTATTATTATTGGTAGCTATATTATTTAGGTATTCATATTTTTAACCAACAGTTGGTCTCGTCGGGGGGTCTATACCTAAACAGAGACAGACGTACGATTAGGTTATGATTAGGTGAGCGGTCCCCGACGAGACAAATTGTTAGCATAAGTATAAATACTAATAGTGGTTCAACTCGGCCGTTTGGCGGAGCAACGATGCGGTGCGGTATGTCGGAGAGCGGGGTCGCCCCCCTAACCGCGATGCCTGAGGTGCGCCCGCTGGTAATGTATGGAGTTTGTGGTACGCCCGTTCCGGAGTGTCAAAATAAGAGACGAACATCGAAAATACAAAACTTAAATAGAATGTACCTTGGTATATAATAATAATATAATACGATGATGTTAAATAGTCTATAAATAAAGAATAACACGCGCCTCGCGGAAATAATCAATGATGTAGTGTTATTTCATAACTATTTTGAGAAATAAAAAATCAAGTCGACATCAAAATGTAGGTACGAAATCATTACGAAAGGTATTTTAAACAGTTGTTTAGACAAACACTGTAGCTGATTATGAACTGAGATTTATTTCGTTAGTCTTACTTAATCATATAAAATATCTATAAATATAAAAAAATTAATCCATATTTCCTTGGTGACGACATGACGCGTGAACAGCTAGACCGATTTTGCTTATTCATTTTTAGATGTGTTTGTTATTGTCAGGAGAAGGTTTTCATGGAAAAATAATAATAAAAATGCGTGAAAAAATAGAATATTTGCAATTTAACTGTAACTGGCTCGAACTGTTCAAGGAAATGGTTTCTATTGCAATTTTGGATCGGGTCTTGGGAGTTCCAAGACCCGATCCAAAAAGCGTCAAAATGGGAACCGGGAACGGAAAAACGAACTGGGAAATGAAAACCAGGAACTGGGAACTCGGTACCAGTAACCGGGAACTCAGAACTCGGGATACCGATTTCCATATTCATAGTTATGGCAGGACAACGTTTGTCTGCTCAGCTAGTAGGTATCTTATAATATGATATAGGTACGTAGTCGCGTGGGTACCATTAGGTACTTGAACTGTGTAAGGTTCAACATGATACATATGTATATTACTAACTAGCTGACCCGCACAACTTCGTTTGCGTTACAAGAGAGAGAACGAAAGCGGTGTGGTATGATGTTAAGTAATTATAATGTTCCCCGCCGCATATACTCCCATCGCGTCGCTTATATTCGTTAGACCTAACCCAGGCAAATTCGTTATTTATAAAACACCCCTCTTTCTCTTAAGTGACGACATAATAGAAAGAGAGAGTCGTTGTATTAATATATTAATATGATGTTTTCTGTCGCATTTAAGACCGTTGCGTCGCTAATATTTTAGTAACTAAAAGGTTATTGTAAGCGAACCTTAATAGACATACGCTGTTGAGGACTTTATTTTCGAACTTTATATAGGAACAATTTTGTACTTACCACACATTTTTTACGTAACGTTAATCAGTTACGCAGCGTACGTAACGGAAGCTCACAATAAAAATAAACCTAATAAAGATAGATAGATTATAGTGACATGAGTACCTACTATTTTATTTACTTACCTACAATTACACAAACTCTTAGTTAATCAACGAAAGTATTTTTGTGACAACCCTAGCATATTTTATGCCGAGATAGCGTTGTAGGTATTGTACGATTTAACAATGGAGATGATTCACTATTAGTTTTTACACGTATTATGTTAGTGAAAAAACCCCTCCTAATGAATACCTAAATAATATAGCTACCAATAATAATAAAGGTTCAATACTTAGGGTAGATAGGTCATAATACTTATAATAGTTATTTATTACTTTTTACAGGTTTTTTTATTGTTGTTTTTTTGAGAGTCGGGGGTTCTTTAAATTTTTAATTTCATGCTTTTTATAGGGATATTTAGGGGTTTTTAATTATTAACATACGTATACTCTATCAAAAATTATTCAGAGCTAATGCGAATTGCGCGGAGTGTGGTTACAGAATTAGAAATACATTCCACTCCTCATATCTTTCGAATGGCCAAACCGATTTTCATAAAACTTGCGGTATCGTGATGTATAAGTTATGACCTTTCATTTGATACCCAACACGGGTATATTTGAACACATTCAATTTTTCATCACCACTTTCACCCCTCATATCTTTGAAATGGCTTAACCGATTTTTATAAAACATAAGCTAAGAACACTCTCCCCTAACCCATCTTTCAAACAAAAGAAACAGAATCAAAATCGGTTCACCCGTTTGGGAGCTACGATGCCACATACAGACTTACAAACACATACACACACACACACACACACACACACACACACACACACACACACACACACATGTCCACACACACGTCAAACTTATAACACCCGTCCGGGTTTCCGTCGGGGTTTAAAAATGACATCATTCAAATGTCATCAATATTCTGAAAAAAGAAATGAAACATAGAGTTCACAAACTATTTTGCAAATACATATCTACTGAATAGAGGGTCGTTTTATGGATAACAGGATAGTCAAAACTCACCATGGAGCAATATGCTCCATCCGCGTGTAACCGTGTTGCTCTGTGACAACCACCATGAAACGTGATTTTGTGTACAGAAAATAGGAGTGGCTTTAGCGTGCCACATTTGCTATGACGCAAATTATTTTCAACGGATGGAATAATACTGAATACCACAAAGAACAAACGGCGCGGTATAGAATAGGGACTATCCTATTATCCTAGAGGATTTAGATCACGCCGATGACCTATACCTGCTGAGTCATACACAAACCGACATGCGAGCCAAACTGAATGGAGTCCCGCCTTCGCTGCCTCATCCTGCAGGGTGCAGCGAAGGCGAGACTGAAAATATACACTCAGAAGACGCAAGAGATGAGGTGCGGGAAGACGGGCTCTGTATCCCTGAGCATTAGCACCGAAGATGTGAAGCGAGTTCACAAAATCAAGTACCTCGGGAGTGTCATGTCGGAAACTGGGGGGCTCCGGAACATCAACGAGTAGAAGTATGGGGACTGAAGAGGACAACACTTCGAGAATTGCGAAGGTTAGAGCAACTTTTACACAGCTGTGCCCAGTATGGCCGAAAATCAACTCGGAGAGTGAAACTTAACCCTTAATTCGACGCTGTCCAGTATACTTCCCATTGAAGAAAAAAAAATGTGCTCTGAAAAATATACAGTGTAGTTTGAGTTTGTAACGCTGTAAAGCTCCCTGATGAATCTAAGAATATATGTGTAAAAATCGACAGCTCATATATTGTGACGCATCACAACCAGTAACGACGAGATGGAGGGTAGACAGGATTCGCCATGTGGACTCTTAATTAAGTTACCGATATTTTTATTATTTTACATCTTCTTGTTTTGAAATTTTATTAGAGATCAAAAAGAATAAACAGATAAACTACTCATAATGTTTTTAGTGTTTTACTGTATTTTTTTTTAGTATTTACAATGCCTAATAACTTGTTGTCCAGTATGCTTCCCATCATCGAAATATTGGAAAAGTAACCACTAAATAGAGTTGCCTGGTAGAGATCGCTTTTAGCGATAAGGCCGCCCATTGTACTGCTTTTTTAACAAATATTCCTATCTTAAGTTTTTTATCTGGCGTGCAATAAAGTGTAAATAAATAAATAAATAAATACCATGTACAGTATTCTTCCCATTGTCGATGTTGCAGAAAAGTAAATATAGAAATCTATTTCCAGTATTCATCTTCTTTCTTTTTAAATTTAAGGGGCACTCTTTTGAAATGTGTTAACTCTAACTACTTTTCGATTTTCAGGGCCTCAAGTCTAGAGGACATAGTTTTGTTGCATGTTGGTGCCGCCTCAAAAGGCAATTTTTGATGTAGATAGTACCTAGTTATGAACGCCATAATAAAGAGAAAGTAAATATTTTAAGAAAAAAAATACATACAGACGAATTGAGAACCTCCTCCTTTTTTTGAAGTCGGTTAAAAAGAGTTTTCTCCCTTAAATTGCGATTTTGTCAACAATAGAACCGAGGTGGCAAAAAGCATACGGCTCACGGTCGAAAGTAGTCATCATAACATTTGCAACATTAGAGCCGCAACCGCAATGCTCTCACTGCTGACCATGTAACAGACAAATAAAACCATGTTGCATATTCTATTGCGTAGTTCAACAAAACTAAGGTAGGTGATAGCTATACCTATGTAGGATCTTGGAGATAATTTACATACATTAACCAATACCGTACGCATGATTTTAAATGCGATAAAAAAAAACTAAGTTTCTCTGGTCGTGATCGGACCAGCTATCACCTGTAAGTAGAGGATCGTTGATAATCCTCACTAATCGCCTTTGTATAGCACGGGTGAAACTGGTATACCGGTGCTACGATACTGAACGTCTCGTCGGAAATCTCAAAAAGGAACCCAATGCTATTTGGAATGGAAAAAAGTGTACCCTGGAATTCTGGTGCTTTAGTTAACTTGTTGACATGTATATTTTATTGTTTCCATTTAGTTTTAAGTATCTAGCTTATTTTTCTAACCATGACTTCAAAATCTACTATATAAAGATAAGTCGGGTTTTCCTTCCTGACGCTATAACTCCAGAACGCAGGAACCGATTTCCACGGTTTTGCATTCGTTGGAAAGGTCTCGGGCTCCGTGAGGTTTATAGCAAAGAAAATTGAGGAAAATTTTCAACAGAAAAGCGGGAAAATCATTTTTCAAATACAGCGCCATCGCGGGCGAAGCTGCGGGCATCAGCTAGTGCTGTATAGTATAGTATAGTCTCAATACATATAAATTCGAGGAGATGGAGTGAAGCAACTCCAAGACAAGTATTAATTACTTATAGGAGCTGTTTACATTTGAGACAAAAAAAAAGTTAACGGAGATTTCTTAACGGTGAACAACGGTTAAATTGGACATAATTTAGTTCTCATCATTCCAAGACTTCGCGAGAGTAACCTTGATTGAAGGCACATGTTGTTCACGAGTTTCTTCCACTGCGAAGCAAGGTGTGACAGTGAGTCTATGACAACAGTGTTTCGGATTGCGGATGCGGATTGCTGCGGATTAACCTCTCTATCTGGATGATGTCGTGAGCTCCTCTCAAAACCTGGTCATCTCTACAGCATCGCTCACCCAGCGTCGTTTTCGTGCAGGATTTAATTGTTAGAAAAAAAAATTGCTTTCTTTTTCGTCTTCTGATCTGAAACTGCCGCCTACAACTAATATACTTCAAATCTATCTAAGCTGGGTCTTATTCCACTTCTGAAGTGTTAAATAGGTACACTTCAGGAATAAAATAAAACTTGAAATTACAATTTTACATTACATTTATTTGAGCAGCGTTACAGCCTATCTAAGCGTTCAGAATGAAGAGAGGGCTCCCGATATTTTATACTAGCTGATGCTTGGGCTTCACGCGCGTGAAATTTGGTACCCGTTCCCGCTTCCCATGGGAACATATTCTCGGGAGGAAATGTAAACTATGTGTTATTCCAGTCGATAATCTACCCCTGTTCTAAATTTCACCCCGATCCGCTCTACCGTTGGAGCGTGATTGAGTAACAAACATCCAAGCATGTAAACATCCAAACATCTTCACAAACTTTCACATTTATAATATTAGTAGGATAGGATTAGTACTTAGATCATCTAACCACAGGATGCGCCTTACTTAAGCATTGTTTTCTGCCAAGCCACATGACCATTTGGTGTTTTGGCTTTATAAAAAGCACTGTACATCAGTACATCATTTTATATGATTAAACTAGTACATTTCATTGTAGTTGACTGTACAATAAAAATTAACACACAACAGCCATAACGCGTTTGTCGATTAATACATTTTTAAATGTAATGAAATTTTATATGTCTTTGTGTTTCCCCCTTCACTTGTATGAAAACTGGCAGAATATATTTGTATGCGGTGGTTCGCAAAGGCTAGTCCCGTGATATATGGTCTAAGGATTAGTAGGATACCCGCCATTTTATATATTTTCCCCCAGAAGCTGCTAATTAGACAATTTTTTTTATGTCACTAGAGTGGCAGACAAGCATACGGCCCCACCAGATGTACCAGTGGTCACCGCAGCCTATGGACGTTTGCAACACCAGAGGCGCCACAATCGCGCTGCCGACTCTTTAAAAACCTTCTAAGTCCCCTTTTGAAGAACCCCATACTGTAGGCGTCTGGGAAAACCGAAACAGGGATATCCCCTCCTATAGGCTCTCTATAGGCCTCCTATAGGATAAGCTCCCAAAGAAGCGGGCTAGCATCCAAACCCCCTACATAAGGCCGCCGTGGTAGCCAAGATTTGTTGGGAATCCTGGGTGTCATCCTTACGAGGGCTTACCCGGGATTCCCAACCGTAGGCATTAGGTACGGAACGTGTGGTTTTTAGTCGGTAAGCGTCCGGCGTAGCATCCATGTAGAATTTTCCTCACGTTAAAAAAAGGTATTCACGCACTGTTCGTTTGAATATTTCACACTGTTTGATGACGACTCATTTTTGAAAATCGTGACGAACGTTCTGTCTGCGCGGGAGTCGCGGCGGTACTGCGCTCCACCCGCCACCGACGCCGACCTACGTTACTCGGCAACGGGTCCACGTTGACTGCGGTGCGTTCATGCGTATGATTGGTCGAATTTCCCCGGCGTGGCGGCTCAAGTTAGTGATTGGAATGTTAAACATTGAATAAAAATTATAGTAGAAAATAGTAGTAGGTAAGCGTATTCCGTAAAATTTAAAGGAATAACCACAAGTTCCCATTTTGACTTCGCCAAAGAAATAAATTTTGACATTATTGTAATTTTTTGTGTTGATTTTCAAATTGACAGTGCCGATCGGTTCTGTTATCAAAACTGTGCCTAAACCTTTCCGTTCCAGAACAACTATAAATTCAAACAGTATAGGCTAGAAAGTTTGATGCTTAAATTTAAAAAATGTATTTGGTTTTTACTTCGGTATCAAAATTGACGATCAGTACACTTTAATTTTGGTATGACTATACTTTTGTGGAAATTATTTCATTTTAAAAATAACTTTAGTGCCAATTCAGAAGTATATTTATGTCGAACCATTGTATATTGGCTAGAAAGTTTGAAGCTTAATTTAAAAAAAAGATCAATTTAATTCAATTTAATGTTTTTATTTGCGATAATAGGTACATACAAAAATACAAAGTTGTTACAGGTATGATCAAGTTCCTCCATCTTCCACCTGTTATGGTATGCAAATATTAAATACGTACATAGGTCAAGTTATTTTTATTAATTCAATACATAATTCATGCATTTAATATTAAAATTAGAGCAGTCAATTTTCGAGTTAATTACAGCAATATGTGGTCAAATCAATACATATAATAAAATCGTAACAGGTCGCTGTCTGTACATGGAAGATAAATAAGAAAAAATATTATAGGGGGGCTTTATGAACGCAATAGAACCCAAAACAATGATTTTTAGAATTTTTGTCTGTTTGTCTGTATGTCTGTATGTCTGTATATCTGTTTGTCTGTACGGTTGTGCACGCTAATCTCAGTAACCGCTCAACCGATTGCAATGCGGTTTTTTTTATTGTGTTGAGGTTTGCTCCAGGTAACATTTAGCGTTTGTTTTATGTAAATCGGTTTAGAAATAAAAGAGTTATAACACTTTTAAGAATCAGATATTTTGAAAATTTTAACTGTAGGGGCTTCTTTGAATGTGAGTGAACCTAAACTGGCGTGTTGGCTAAACAATTCAGTCCACGCCTTCGGCGCGGACTGAATTGTTTAAAAATAGACTTAATCATTAAGCTCTTTTATGATTAAGCAAACAGGGCAGTTTCAGACGCTGCTTGATGACTCTGATGAAGAAATACCTTTCCTTTCATACACCTTATGTGACGTAAACGAAGTTGCGGGCTCAGCTAGTAGGTAATAATTATAACAGATAATTCATGTACAACTAAACGAATTCATGTCACATTTTATTTTCAACATAATAATATGTACATGAATATTTACAAATTGAGAAATTAAAATTACTTAAATTCTACAGTTTTATATTCCAGAAAAAAAACAAAGAAAATTATTATTCATGTCATTAGTAAAGATATTACTTACATACCGATTTTATTGATAGTTTATGTCTCGGTAGTAAATGTATTAAGTTTTTAATTCGGTATCAAAATTGACGATCAGTACACTTTATTTTGGTGGAAATATTAAATTTCATTTTAAAAATAACTTTAGTGACCTCAAACGTCATTAGAGAAAGATAAATGTAAAATTATTGATTTTATCAGGTTTAATTTGATATAATACGAAGTAACAAAATTGAGCTAAAATTGCTACAAGTCCAGAAAATAAAAAAATTACCATTAGCGACTGATGTCTATTGGTACCATCAACTTATTTTATTGCTATAAAATAAGGGTTAAAATACTTCATCATTTTGAAAGTTTTCAGTTGGCAAATGGTTAAAAAAATGTAACAATCTATGCTTTACTAATTTTATAAAGCTGAAGAGTTTGTTTATGTGTTTGAACGCTAGGATCTCGGGAACTACTGGTTGGATCTCAAAAAATCTTTTACAGTTCGTAAATAACGTAACTATAAGACGAAAAAGATCACTCCTTTTTATTCGCGTTATGTAAGCGTTCTGTTATTTTGCCTATAAGTAATCTTTAACTAATATAACTACTGTTGAAACGCAAAAGAAAAATGTTTCTAAAATGGGAAAAAATTATTCCTTTTAAAAGTTTCCGTAGAAAACATACATACATATATTAACGCCTTTTATCCCCGAAGGGGTAGGCTGAGGCATATTATATGCCCACATTTCATAAATTTCGATGCCTTATGGACGGCTTGAAAAATTTCATCTGCAGGTCGTCACGAACTGCGCCTGTTCATGTCAATACGGCAATAGGCTCACCACCTATTACGTGGGACATGTCTCTGCCTACCCCTTCGGGGATAAATGTGTGGCTATAATGTGTGTAAAAAGTTATAAATAACTATAGGTATACAGGATGTATTTTTGAAACGGGGCAGTAAGTGCAAGTACCTTAATCGTTGTAGTTACATCAAAACGCTCCTCGGCTAGGAGACCTTCCCTAAGTTTTGAGATATTTTGAACTGCATTCACAGATTTTGCAAAAATCTTACAGTTAGCAAAAAAAATGCAAGAAGTCCTAAAGTTTTTTTTTGTGCCAATCGATTATATTTCAGGTGGCGATCAAAAGGCTCTGTGGAACCATTTTAGCTTTGAGTAGGTACTAGGAAAGACAGATATCGCAAAAAAAAATTCCCATACAATTCATACGGAAATACGACAAATCAAGTCGAAACACATAGGTCAGGTAAAATGTTGAACTTTGTAAGTAAAAAAACATCATTTGAATATAATATATGAAATTAGTTTATGAAATTTTATTGACCGAGTGAGCGTAGTGAACGAGAGTCTCAGTTTCGTCAGTATGGACGATTTTGCTTTTGGGGCATATGTCTGGTTGTCAGTTCCGGTCTAGAGGACGCATTTCTTAACCGATTTTCATACAATACAACTTTTGTAGAGCTTTTTTTGACAAGGGAAAAATGGGGGAGAAAAGGGGTGAAGATTGGTGTCGCGTTATTTATGAACAGATCTTGATGATTTTTGGCGAAAACAAAAAGAATATAATTTCTCACGAGTTGTTGTAAAAAAATACAAACCAGCCAAGTGCGAGTCGGACTCGCGCATAAAAAAAACGGTAAAGAATCACGTTTGTTGTATGGGAGCCCCCTTAAAAATTATTATTATTCTTATTTCAGTATTTGATGTTATAGCGGAAACAGATAATTATACATTATCTGTGAAAATTTCAGCTCTCTAGCTATTACGGTGCCTGAGATAGACTCGTGACGGACAGACAGACCTGCGGATAGCGAGGTCTAATGAATATTATGGGGTCCCGTTTTTTACCCTTGGTACGGAACCCTAAAAATAAAGGGAGGGAAGTGCGAGTCGGACTCGCAAGCGCTGGGTTCCGTACCCAAAAAAGGCAAACTTGACGCGTGTTAAGGAAGCCCTCTTTAAATACTAGTATTTCTGTGCCGCACATCTGTATAGGACCCGGTACGTACAGGACTTAGCTATCAGGCAGGTTACATGACCTTCCCGATAGTGTTCATTATTGACGCTGTGGTAACCGAACTGATTTAGTAGTCTGCCTGCTTTGCATTCCTTGGATAGTGAAAGTGTAGCCCGTCCGCCTCACAACGATTGCCACGAACTGCCTCTGTGGCGTAGTCGGTAGGGATACCGCCTCCGGCGCTGGAGGTCTGTCATGAAGCTGTACCTCAGGAAGCGTGACAGCAAGAGAACTTAAATTTACACAGAGGACGTATTTCTGTTAAATCTATATTCTGTGGATGGGGCTACACTTCTGTTAGGGAGAATTATCAGCTGTATGAAGAAAATATATAAGATCTGAAACACGCGGTTTATGACTTTTACATACACAAATTAACTTAATAGTTTATATAAATACTAGCTGACCAGCGCAACTTCGTTTACGTTATAACCAAAATACCGACTGCAGCGCCATCTGCAGGGCTGATTTGTGAATCTAAACCATCCAGGGCGTCACCCAAATGCATATAATAAATTTCATTCAAATCTGTCCAGCCGTTTAGTAGGAGTTTAGTGACATACACACGTACAGTAGAATTATATAATATAAAGATATATATATTTTATAAATATTTATTTATCTTTTAAAGTTCGCAATAACCTTATTAATTCTAAAATAATGAATATCAGCGACGCAACGGGAGTCACCGCGAACGGGAGATAACAACGAACCATAGATATCAAAATAACAATACCACACCTCTCTCTCCCCCCCTCTCTCTCTCTCTCTTTTTACTTATGATACGCAAACGAAGTTACGCGGGTCAGCTAGTTTAAACATAAGATTGAGAAATATTGTGTGATTTTCAATTAAAAATAAATGTTCCAATAATCATAATATATCAGTTGTTGTGCAATATAATGTCAAACTCTGTTAGACAAAACGTGACTAATTGGTTTTATATTGTAATTTAATGCAATAATGTTCTTGCCTATATAAAAATAATTTGTCTCGCCTTCTTTTGCCATAGCTAGTACTGCCTAGGTACGGTGCTATTATGTACGGTGTCATTATGAAAGTATGCAGTTTGGTAAGTTTAGAAACGGTTCTTTCTAACATACATAATATTGAGAAGGTATTCCGTTACGATATGCTAACTAAAATAGCCAAATTATTTACAGATGTGTTTTTTAATCATTTATCGAACTGAAGCCTGGCCAATGAAAAAATATAAAGTCTATGGCGAAAATGATTCAAAAAGTTTTGATGAAGAAAACACTTCTGCTAAGTTCACAAGATCAGGGAAGTGTTCGGAAAAAGATCCAAGTACTTGTCTTCATTCTGGACAGGGGTTGATTGGTACGTATGGATATAACCATGGACTTGGCCCTTTAAAATAAAAAGTGGAAAAACACTCAAAATTGAAATAATATTTCATTACATTTGAGGCGCTCGCGGAACTCCACAATTGTATACCATAATTATGTTCATATGGATTTCAGGATTGTCTTATATATGAGCAGTTTATTGTCCATAGACAGTTTTAAGTTGCGTCCCAGCAGCCAGTAGAGACCTATGTACTTTATGTTTATTTCCTCTCGTTTTGCTTCAATATGTTTTCGCCTGGTAAGTCTAGGGTCCAGGTGCATGCCCAGGTACCTTACTGTCTGCTGGTGAGACAACTGTATGCCATTTCATTTGACTGGGGAACAATATAAATAAATAAATAAATAAATATTGTTGGACATTCTCACACAACATCATCTAGCCCAAACTAAGCTATAAAGCTTGTGCTATGGGATCTAGACGACTGATATACATACTTATATATTTCTAAATACATACATATTATACATAGAAAACACCCAAACTCCGAAACAAACATTTGTGGATCACACAAATATTTGGACCGACCCAGGAATCGAACCCAGGACCTCCAGCGCCGCAGGCGGTATCACTACCGACCGCGCCACAGAGGCAGTCAACAATATTCTTTTTGGAGATTGAAAGTTATGTGTACACGTTAACGGTAATTCGCCATTTACCTTACCATTTGTCGATTTCATTTAGGCCATCTTGTAAGACCTGAGAGGCTTTATTAGGGCAATCATTCGAGGCGATCGAAGGCTATGTCTTCGGCAAAGGTTGCCACAGTTATTCCTGGAACTTGCGGTAAGTCATGTGTATACAGTGTATACAGAAATTTTCCTAGCACTGACCCTTGCGGGACTCCGGCCAATATTTCATAGAAGTTGGAAGTGCAGTCCTTCTCTCTTACTTGGAAGATTCTGTCAGACAAATAGGGTTCTATTGTTTCATAAAATGTGTGTGGTAATACTGACTTTAATTTGTATAAGAGATCTTTGTGCCAAACTCGGTCGAAAGCCTGTTGAATGTCTAGGAAGACTGACGAACAGTACTCTTTTTTTTCCATTGTCTTCCTAATTTTTCTACACACTCCATGTACTTGTTCAACAGTCGCATGTTCTTTCTCACAAACTGGTGCTCCGGGATGATTCTTTTGTCTTGTATGGCATTCATCACTCTGTGCAGAATTGACTTCTCAAGCAGCTTTGACATTATCAGCAGGAGACTAATTGGCCTGTATGATGTTACATCGTGAATTGGTTTGCCCGATTTATGGATCATTATGATGTTTCAAACTTTCTATGGGTCAGGGAAGTATCCAATTCTCAGTATTGAGTTGAATACCATTGTTAAATACACGGCTACTTTACGAGGCGATTCTTCGAGTACCTTTTTGTCAATTAGGTCATACCCGGTGCTTTATTGTTTTTCAGTGACTTTAAGTTTTTCGATACTTCCTTCGGTGTATTCAATTTTAGAGGTGCGTCGTCTGGTTGTTGGTCTTGGTTTAAACTTGAGTCAAGTCTTGAGTACATTTCGTCCGCATTCAGTATCGAATCATTTGGAGTAAAAACTTAGCAGAGGTGCTTTGCGAAGGCTTCCGTTTTATCACGAGCTGTTCTAATCCATTTGCCGTCATGTGTACGTAAAGGAGGTATCTGATGCCTAAATCTATCAAAGTTTTTGCAGGCTTTCCACAATGAGTTATTGGTAAATTTTGTTGCTGTTAAACTTTCCAGGTGAGTCTCCAAAGCAGCCTTGTTAGCATCCTTGATAAGGGCTTTCAGCTCTCGAATGGCCCTATTCAAAGCTCCCTTGTCATTTGGATGCCTGCTAATATGCCATAGTCTACGCAGCCTCCTCTTTTCGAGTATCTATTGAAGAATATGGTCGGAATATGTTCTGCTCTGAGGAGGGCAAACGTTGTCTTTCGGAGTATACATTCAACAACCTCTCTTGAATTATTGATGTTAATTTACAAACAGCATGATCGACTAAAAACTTGATCAGATGATCCAGTTTTTAGATTCATTTTCATGTCCAGTCTCTCGTGAACCAATCCCCGTAAGGAATTCCAATCCGTGCGCTTGTTGTAAATTTTCGTATTAATATTAATTTTAGTATATTCCATGTTTAAAACTGTAGGGCCAGTATTTAAAATCACCGGAACGTGGTTAGTGCTGGAGTCTAGGCCGGTTTCTATACGATGAGAAAGCCTCGATAGACCCTTTTTTTTTCGGAAGGATGTCCTAGGACTCCCAACAGACCTGCGGCCGCCGCTGCGTCCTCACCTAGGGGGTGGTTCGGGTGCTATCCCGTGTCTTTGGGGGGGTTTAGGGTGTTATCCCGCTTCTAAGAGGGAGGGCTTGCGTGAGTTCCTCACGTCACGCTGCCGTCATGGGCCTGCTTCTGTAAGGACGGTGAGCGACCCTCTCACCGTCCTCAGACCCCCGGTCATGGCGGCCGATAGTCCTCGGCGAAGACACGTCGGCGGCGACCAGGCCACCGACTGCGGAACTCTGGTGGGAGAGTTCTCTCCCGTACCCGCCAAGCCGCCTCCTTCACGAGCATGACCTGCTCGCAGAAAGAGGCGGCGCAGTCCCACTTACTCCCGCTGGAGATCAAGGTTCGCACCATGGTCTCGAGCGAGAGAGTGTCCACGTCCAGACCCACTACGAGGACCACGTGCTGTTGCGCATATGCTGTGCACTCCACCAGCGTGTGGAGCGCCGTGTCATCGCTGCGGTCCTCGCAGTGCTGACACTCGGCCGTGGTTTCCCGGTGTCTTCGCCACAGATACCTACCGAAGTTACCATGCCCGGTTAGTATCTGTGACAGCCGGTAGGAGAGAGCACCGTGTCTCCTCTCCAGCCACTCGTCCATGACCGGTGTGACGGCCGCAACTGTGGCGAATCCCCCCTTTGGTTGCTCAAGTCGCACCTTCCATGTCTCCACGGTTTCCTGGTGGAGCAGGGACCGCTGGGCCTCGATTTCTCGAGGTGCAGGTCTTTGGCCCCGCTCCAGGGCCTCCTTGCGCCATCTAAACAGTGACGCAAGGGCTCTCGCTTCAAGGTCCCATGGAGGGGTCTCGGCCAGGAGACATGTCGCCGCACCGGAGATCGTGCGGTATGTGCGTTAATGGCATCTTCCATTGCATTTTAGGCAAACATATGAAAATGTTTGGAGCGTTCAAGGAGAAGCGTTTTTATAAGCGTTTGTTTGAGTTGTAGCTACCCAAGCGACGTGTGGCGCTCGGACGCGGCAAATGAAGCGACAGGCGACGGCGACGCCGCGGAGGATGCGGCGGGTAAACCAGCCAGTTTCGCAATGAGGGAACGCGGCGGATGAAGCGGCGGGTGACGCCACAAAGGACGCGGCACGGAAGAGGGGTGGAAGAGGTGCGGGGTATATGCATTTCTACGAGTATATGTTTTAGTTTGTGCGTGAGTGCGTGACACGACGCGGCCCGCTTTACGCGCCGGTCACTATAAACGGTCAAATCGCTCGACGTGCCGCGGCAAGCCACGCCGCACGTGAAGTTCAACGCCCCGCCTCTCCTTAAACGAGCCCTAACACTGTTTGAGAAAAAACAATCATATCAATAAATACAGAGTGGCCCAAAATAACGATGCAAATGTTTTTACATTTGTTTTTTACTAAAAAAAATAATAAACAGAATTCGTCCCCTTAGTAACATAATAAAAATGTAACTCGATTTTTATCGATTTTGAGTTAAGTATGCCACCAGTCAGGAAATAGTGTGTTCCATGTTATCGCAAAGACTCGTATCTCTAGGACTCTTCATTTCCAAGACCGCCGTATCCGTAAAACACATATCGACGGTTAAAAGGCGAATTGATTCAAGCGCCACTCTGGGCGATATTGAGTTATATACATCATTGGAATAGTGGAATTTTTCCGCGTCGTTTGAGCCGGGTTTGAGGCTGATCTGAGCACTTTTTTGGCGCTTGACTCCATGATGAATTTGGGTATCTTTTCTACTTATTAGGTATCAAGTGTAGTAATTTTGGTTGTTTTTTGGCGCTTGAATCAAGTCGCCATTTTGAGAACTTTACAGGAGAGCATTTTAAAGTTTATTTTTTTAGAAAAAAAATCACTGTTCCTAAAGTATATAATAAAAATGTACAAATCACCCCAACTAAAAAGCGGTATATTTTTTGCTAATTTATGATAATATTAGAACAGATAAAAGGTGTTTTCAAAGCAAGTAAATTGTAACTTGAGCCATTTTGCATTATTTTTTGATCAGGACAGAAAGGGTTATGTGCACAATGACGATTTATGTATTCAAAACAAAAAAGTTTATTTGTTCCTTGTTTCTTTAACAGATCAAGGATAAATGATTTAAATCACTTACCCATTTGTCAACTGTTCATGGATACATGATTTAAATCACTTACCTATAAGTCAACTGTTCATGAATAAATGATTGAAATCACTTACCTATTTGTCAATTGTTCATGGATAAATGAGTTAAACCGTTCACCTAGCTGTAAATGTTCGAGGAGGAATAACTCAAATGACACCGACTTCGAAACCACGCGCGACACGTGTGTTGTGGGTCTAAGTACCTACCCGCGTTGGTTTGTGTTCTGTTACTTGAGATATAAATGCCATTTTTAATGCGAGGTGAAAGAAGTAAACTAATTTAAGTATGACATAAGTTTAATTATTAAACTAATTTATAGGAATCAAACGTGCACATATTTATTTTATGCATAGAGAAAATTGTTCTAAATGGCATAAATACTAAAAACTGGTCAAGGATAATCAGCACAAGTCATATATTTCCATTATACTTATTCAGGTAAGATTAATTCAAGCGACAGAGATAATATTCACATGTTCAAGGCAAAATGATTTAAGTTGCATACATTAATAAATCTGGTTAAAGCAAAATGAATTAACATCCAAGTTAAATTATTTAAGTTCAAGTAAAAACAATTCAAACGTCAAAACCATTTTAATTTATCCAGGGATTAATGGTTTAAACTACAGACAGTAAAAAAAAAAAAATTTTTTAAATGGGTTTATATACATGCTTTGAAAAAAAACAACCAAAATTACTACACTTGATACCTAATAAGTAGAAAAGATACCCAAATTCATCATGGAGTCAAGCGCCAAAAAAGTGCTCAGATCAGCCTCAAACCCGGCTCAAACGACGCGGAAAAATTCCACTATTCCAATGATGTATATAACTCAATATCGCCCAGAGTGGCGCTTGAATCAATTCGCCTTTTAACCGTCGATATGTGTTTTACGGATACGGCGGTCTTGGAAATGAAGAGTCCTAGAGATACGAGTCTTTGCGATAACATGGAACACACTATTTCCTGACTGGTGGCATACTTAACTCAAAATCGATAAAAATCGAGTTACATTTTTATTATGTTACTAAGGGGACGAATTCTGTTTATTATTTTTTTTAGTAAAAAACAAATGTAAAAACATTTGCATCGTTATTTTGGGCCACTCTGTATTTATTGATATGATTGTTTTTTCTCAAACAGTGTTAGGGCTCGTTTAAGGAGAGGCGGGGCGTTGAACTTCACGTGCGGCGTGGCTTGCCGCGGCACGTCGAGCGATTTGACCGTTTATAGTGACCGGCGCGTAAAGCGGGCCGCGTCGTGTCACGCACTCACGCACAAACTAAAACATATACTCGTAGAAATGCATATACCCCGCACCTCTTCCACCCCTCTTCCGTGCCGCGTCCTTTGTGGCGTCACCCGCCGCTTCATCCGCCGCGTTCCCTCATTGCGAAACTGGCTGGTTTACCCGCCGCATCCTCCGCGGCGTCGCCGTCGCCTGTCGCTTCATTTGCCGCGTCCGAGCGCCACACGTCGCTTGGGTAGCTACAACTCAAACAAACGCTTGTAAAAACGCTTCTCCTTGAACGCTCCAAACATTTTCATATGTTTGCCTAAAATGCAATGGAAGATGCCATTAACGCACATACCGCACGATCTCCGGTGCGGCGACATGTCTCCTGGCCGAGACCCCTCCATGGGACCTTGAAGCGAGAGCCCTTGCGTCACTGTTTAGATGGCGCAAGGAGGCCCTGGAGCGGGGCCAAAGACCTGCACCTCGAGAAATCGAGGCCCAGCGGTCCCTGCTCCACCAGGAAACCGTGGAGACATGGAAGGTGCGACTTGAGCAACCAAAGGGGGGATTCGCCACAGTTGCGGCCGTCACACCGGTCATGGACGAGTGGCTGGAGAGGAGACACGGTGCTCTCTCCTACCGGCTGTCACAGATACTAACCGGGCATGGTAACTTCGGTAGGTATCTGTGGCGAAGACACCGGGAAACCACGGCCGAGTGTCAGCACTGCGAGGACCGCAGCGATGACACGGCGCTCCACACGCTGGTGGAGTGCACAGCATATGCGCAACAGCACGTGGTCCTCGTAGTGGGTCTGGACGTGATTGTAATATACCGCTTTTTAGTTGGGGTGATTTGTACATTTTTATTATATACTTTAGGAACAGTGATTTTTTTTCTAAAAAAATAAACTTTAAAATGCTCTCCTGTAAAGTTCTCAAAATGGCGCTTGAATCAAGTCGCCTTTTAACCGTCGATATAACAGAAACAAACACACAAACTTATCTTTAGATAGACTTTTGTGTGTTAACTAGGCATACTTAAAACCAAAACGTATCTAATGATAGGTACGTTTCTTTGTTATGAAACGTATCTAATGATACGTTTCTGTGTTACAGTGCTTTCATTGTTTTACACTACAATAATTGAACACAAAATGATCATAGCATATATAAAGACACCCGTCCATATATTTAACCATTATCCAAGCGTATTTATATAACCCACTTGCCAATGCTGCGGTTTCGCTCGCGTGGATGACGTTTATTACGACTAAACAAACAGTGATTGAACGGAAACCCAACCTTGATTTTTAACTCCGTTTTGTTCATAACCGTTTTGTTCTTAACTCTGCTTCTACTTAAGCGATGAAACAAACGTAGACTTTTAAGTCTGATTAAGTAGATCTTTCTAAGAACTGCTAACATAAGGACAAACAGAAACGAGTTCCAAAAATATATTTCAGACACAAGTTGAGTACAACTTTGTCTGAAATCGATAAAACGTTTTCATGACAGAATGTAGGGGCGTCCTCAATAGATGATATGTCATTCAAATTCACATTCCAATTATTTATTTCGGACTCAGATCCATATGATCCATTGAAATGCAGCAAATTCTTAAGAAAACCACGGTGCCAGATCTGGCTAAGATCGCCAGTCGAGTGACAGTGACGAAAACAGCACTGCCAGTCACTGAGAAGGTAGTGTTTATCAAGTTACCCTAACAACTTTGTATTAATTACGAGTACCATAGCATTTGATAAAAGGAAGGTGATGGTTATAGGCTTTGGTAAGGCTGTACTATTCGGAAGGGTTGTACCTGCTTGAAAGAAAGAAAAAGTTTTTAATCCAAATCAAACAACAAAAACTTTAAAATATGCGTTTCATGCTACACACAGTGTAGAATAACGGCCACCTCTCGGCGTAATGCCGCTAGGGTGTAGTGCAGACAGACCGCGCTGATTATTTCTGAGGTGAACGGTATGCTTGGCGATACGATATGCATCTGCGGTCTTCCATAAAACCAGTGCCTATTTGTTTCATGGAATATAAAGAAATGTTAGTACATGACACAACAAACTTCTGACCATATTACTTGAATACCAATGCGGGTATACCGTCTGGCAACTTTACTTAAACCACTTGTACTCTTGCTTTTTTGCCCCTAAAGGATCCAATGGTAAGGAGTGTAAATTTCATGCCCGCCAAGACCTCCTAAAGTGAGGCAAAGCCACCCCGCGGGTTCGTGCAAAGAACTCACGCCAGTCTGCCGACTTACAGTAAATGTATTACTGTAAGTCGGCACACACATACACACACACACACACACACACACACACACACACACACACACACACACAACCGCGCATGCGCGTACACTACTCACGCATATCTTATAATGTTTAACTCGGCGCTGCTCGCTATGGGTGAAATTTACCCAGCCGTATAAATTTTTGTCTATATTTTTTGATTATCGAATCACAGCGCGCTGTGCTTGTAGGTAGCTTCAAGTTGTGCGTTTGACTTGCCGCTCGCGGGTAGACAGTCAATTCGGGTGATGCACTTTCGTATGGTGGACGTGTAAAGTGAGTATGGGTATTTTTCACCCGTAGCGATTAATAGTGATAAACATTTTTTGGATGTTTATACTTTTTTTTTGTAATTAAGCCTTATTATGGTGCACCGTGGAGGCCCCGATGGAGAAATCCAACAGTATATGAAACAAAGTGATAGTAGTTGCTCTGAAATTGAAGAGTTCAGCGAACACAATACGGACTGAGAACAAGAAGATGATTTTTTTCACGAACTCCCACCGGAAGCTGCAGGCGCTAATGTGCCACCAAGTTTACCGACACAATATATTATTACAGAATATTTAGAAGATGTTCCTGTATGTACCTTACGACGTGGTTATTATTTAGGCCGGAATGGCACAACCCAGTGGAAAATAAAGAAACCATCTCAGCGTGTTCGATTCGAACTCGTTCACGTAATATCGTGCTGGAACTACTCTCTACAGCTCGCATTGGTAATTGGTAATATTTTATGGATTGTTAAACAAAGGTGGCATTAACGCATATGTGATTATAAAAGCCAATGAACAAGAGATAAGCCTGAAATGCCAACCAAGACGACATCACAAAAAGACTTTGGCCCTATCTCTTATCGTCCCTTATGTCCTTATACGATCAAAAATACCCAATTTGCCGCTGTACATAAAGGAGAAAATGCAATTTATACTTCTTGATAGTAATAAGGATGTAGAGTCGACAAATAATGAACCCGTAAATGATACCTTGTCAATGATATCCAGAAAAAGGTATGCCACGTAAAGATGCCAAGTTTGTCCACACAAAAAGGACAGAAAAACAAATTTGTGCTGTCAAAGCTGTAAGAAAATGTCATGCAGAGAGCATTCATTGCATGTATCTCTGAATGCATACAGTAAATTCAATAATTATTATAAAAAAAACTATGGTTCCTAAAACTATTAGACTGAATTTTACTCTTTTTTTTTGTTGGAATTTTATTTTGTTGTTTCAAGAGGTGATTTTGAGAAGTAAGATATAAGAAATGTTAGTAATTTATGTTCATAAGCAAAAACTAAGACTACTCTTATTAAAAAAAACATATAAGATTAAAATATTTTAAGGATAAATGTATATTTTTTACGATTGTAGTTTAGTAGTCATAAAAAATGTTACTTTTTGCCATATCATGTAGCTTTTATCTGAAAGTTTAATAAATACAGTTACCAATGATGACTTACTTTTATTTAACAATTAACTAAACATCATTTAGGTATAAACACATTAAAAATATTTATAATACAAAACAAACACTAGGTACACTATTAAAGTTCAGGGTATTTTTCACCCGTAGCGAGCAACCGTGTTGCTTTCAGGAGCGCGATGAACGCCGAGTTAACTGACTACTTACGCATGTATGTACTTTTTAATTAAGTATTAAAACAATTGAGTCGTTAAATATCAAAAAGATGTTGATGTTATATTATTTCTTATTTATAATACGACATACTCAGTTAAAACGTTATTAAAGCAAAACAACTATGTTTAAATAGTTAATTAAGTCACAAAATAGGAATTAAGTTTGGACATATAGGAGTTTGATATTTACCAGCGAAACTTACCGTCGTTTGAAAAATATAACCTTGGAGTTGCCGGACTTTGAAATGTCAGCTATGGACTTGCGTCACAAAACTTATTGGAAATGGCGGCCATCTTAGACTCATGCTCCGTTCTGATTGGTCAATATGGACATGCGCGACTTTGATATGTCACAGTCATGGGACGTATAGAAGTTTGAAAAAAATCATAGAGTTTGACCCGTATTTTGTACGAGATATGACTGACTTACCTTAAGTTCGAAGAGATGAAATGAATAATTTTTAATTTTTGAATTTGGCGCCATTCATAGGTCAGTTTGGGATGTGGATGGACTTACGCGAGTTTGATATTTAACGACTCAATTTGTGATTGTGTTTTTTTTGTTTAACGTGAGGGAAAATCCTCATGGATGTTATGCCGGACTCCTACTGACTAAAAAACCTCACGTAACGCCCAAAAGCCTACGGTTGGGAGCCCCGGGTAAGCCCTCGGAAGGATGTCCCAGGACCACGATTTTGCGGGACATCATCATTGTATTAGTTATAATTATGTCTGTTGTTATGAAAGAGCGGGATCTCCTAACATAAGTGCTTATGCGCTTAAAAAGAGCTCCCAATCAAAAACACTGTTTTGTATTTTTTTATGATACCAATAAAGTTTATTATTATTTATTACTAGCTGTTGCCCGCGACTTCGAACGCGTGAAAATTGTTACAATGCCAATTTGATTGCTTTCTGTTTAGCCCCTAGGATATGAAGCGTGATAATATATAGCCTATTTTAACACCCTACCCCTAGGTAATATTTGTGCAAAATTTGAACAAAATCTATTGAGTACTTTTCGAGATCCTTCCGGACAAAGCAAAGCAAACAGACAAACAGACAAACAGATAAACAGACAAACAGACAAAAAAATTTCTAACTATATTTTCGGCTTCGGTATATTATGTTGAACACCCAGCGAGTATTTTTTTTTAAATATTTTCAATGTACAGTTTTGACTTTTCTATCATTTTATTATATGTATAGATTATTATGTCTCTCTTTAACATGGGTATCTTCTTTTTTTTCTTACACCCGGACTTTCGGTGGGCTTACACGGAGACATGCATGACTGGTCTAACATGCAGAAGCCCTTTGAGACTTTTAATCTAATAGGAAATGGGACCCCCACTGCAAACAATCGACATCTGCCTTATGTAGAAGAACGGTAATGAAGCATCTGCAATGGGAGCTTACTATTGTAAAATATGCTAACTGCGTAATGGGCTGTTGTGATGGGTGTTAAATGGTCTCGTTAACTTTAGCCATTAGCCATTTCAATATATTATTTTATTAAAACATTGGCAGACGGTGACTCGCCAACTCACTAGATGGGCGCCCTATACAATCGCCATGGGCATTAAGCCTGTGAGGCGACAGAGGGCAACACCAGTGTGAGTGACTAGGGGTGTCGAGCGGTACGGCACCGGTTTTGCCATCGCGGGTCAGACTCGGAGCGGATTTCCCAGTAGTTATGCCCTTGAAAATGACACTTCCACCCCCGAGCATTAAGCTTTGGCTTCCTCCCTCTGACCGGCCAATTAAGGCAAGCCAAAGTTGAGATATGCTGCGCTTCCGGGAGTACGGTCTCCCATTAGCCCATAACCCGTTACTGCATACGAAGCCGTTTCTGGCTTTTAATTTTCAATAATTTATATCTACCTTAAATTAAAATGAAAATTAAAAAATCTTGTTAAATATGTGTTAAAAACTTATTCGTGTAACGAAACGCAATTTTTGTGCCTATGGTAAGTGACAGCTGTAAACATAACCTCACTTTGTATTGCGTGAGCGCAAGTTGGTGTGAGAGTGATTTTTCGTGCAACTTTAGAACCGTGAAAATAATAGAAAAGGTAAGATAAATGACTAAAAAAAAAATATACGTTTCAAAGCATATATGTATTTTCCCTTACTAATAATAGTTCAACAAATATTTGTTTTCTTTTGCCTTATTTATTTCATTTTTCGCGGAAGCCATTTTTGGCTTCGTATGCATTCAGAGTAAAAATGCGTTAGTCAGAAATGGCTTCGTATGCACTCGATGATAGAATAGAATAGAATAGAATAGAATAAACTTTATTTGTACACCATATTAAAACTAGTTTTACAAAAAAAAATGTTTACAAAATGTTGTACAAAGGGCGGCCTTATCGCTGTACAGCAATATCTGACAGGCAACCTTGGGATGGACAGAAAAGATGTTAATTGTAAGTCAGATGGGTAGTTTTTGGTGCAGAAATATGAAGCAATAGATAGTTGCAATACATACACTAAACGCATAAATACTTACATAGGCACATGCCTACATACACAAAGTACATATCATACATACATGCATACATACATATATACATGCAAATATACATACATACATTCATTCATACATACATACATACATACATACATACCTACATAAATACATCTAAATACACATAGCCAGGATACTCTCATAAATATGACTCAATGCAACATTATTGACCTCCTAACAATATATAATATAACTTAGAAAAACCTCTGCAAAGTCAAATAATGTTCCTTCACCAAACGCTTAAAAATAACTAGAGATTGGGCCCGTCTAATAGTTACAGGTAGTGCGTTCCATAATCGTACAGCCTGTACGGTGAACGATTTATCAAAGAAATTAGTCGAATGAGCAGGAACAACCAGTACCAAAGATTCCGACGACCGCAAGGATCTTGAATGTGTGTCATTAAGGAACATAAATCGTTCTTTGAGATAAGTTGGGGAATGTGGATTGAACAGTATATTGTAAAGCATAGAAAGGATGTGAGCATTCCGTCGAAGGCGAATTGGAAGCCACTCAAGCATGTTGCGGTATTCGGTAACATGATCATATTTGCGTAATCCAAATATGAATCTTATGCAGAAATTTTGTAGGCGCTCAAGCTTATCAAGTTGTTCTTCAGTGATATCGAGATAGCAGACGTCGGCATAATCTAGCATGGGAAGGAGGAGCGATTGAGCAAGCGCAATTTTAGTGGCCTTTGGCAAGAAATTACGAAGTCGACGTAATGAACCTGCAGATGCGAACAGCTTTCGGCTAACTTCTTGCAGTTGGGGTCGCCAAGAAAGCGTGCTATCAATCAGAACGCCCAGATTTTTGACAGTTGTGCTAATAGGTAACACAACTCCGTTAAACATAATGTCAGACAGTTGTGCCTTATCTATTCGTGACACCATGTTGGAACTTCCGATCACAGCGACCTGGGTTTTGGAGGGGTTCACGCTAAGTCCATACTGCTTGCTCCACTTACAAATTCGCCTTAGATCCGAGTTGATAATTGAAATAGCCTCATTGAGTTCATGGACTGGAGCTTGCATATATATCTGCAAATCATCTGCATAAAGGTGGTAGGATGAAAGTAAAGATTTTGAGATGGAATTTATAAAAATAGAGAAAAGCAAAGGAGATAAAACGCCACCCTGCGGTACGCCCACAGTCGTATCACACCAAGAGGAAAATGATTCCTCAATGCGTACACGCTGCCGTCGTCCGAACAGGTAACTGTGAAACCAATCAATTACTGTTGGAGATATGTTAATTGAGCGCAATATGCCAAGCAGGACTTGGAAATCCACTGTATTAAAAGCATTGCTAAAATCGAGTAGGGATAGTACAGTGAGATTCCCGTTCTCCATGCCCAGCCTAATGTCATCAGTAATACTAATCAATGCACTAGTCGTGCTATATCCCGGACGAAAGCCTGATTGGAAAGGGTTAAGGAGGAGGTTTCTGGTGAGGAATGAGCTCAGTTGGCCGTGTACAAGACGTTCGAGGATTTTTGAAAGGAATGGTAAAATGGCTATGGGACGATACTCAGAAAAGAATTTGGGGTTCGGCTTTTTAGGAATGGGAGTAATTTGTGCCTCTTTCCACGTTGTCGGAAATACATTGCAAGATAAGGAGTGATTCAAGACATGGCACAGTATGTGAAGGATTTCGTCCAGAATAGGCACGATCATGTTACGACTCAAGCAGTCAGTGCCAACAGCGTTGGAACTCAGCGACATTATGCACCTCTTAACACCACAATCAGATAATTGTTCAAAACAGAACGGTTGGAAGGAAGGAGTTGGAATTGATGAAAGATATTGTAAAGTACTAGCTTTGCTCGATTGATCATAACTCGAAGACGAGCAGAAATGCTGATTTAGTGACTCGATGTTAAGCATTTTTGGGATTTCCTGTTGTTTAGGCTTTCCAACTCCAAGTGTTCTAAGAAATTTCCATACCTTCGCAGGGTCCCCGTTCTGGACCGATTTATGGATATGTTGGCGTTGTGCTTTCCTACACACCTTGCTGCAGAGGTTTCTTAAGGATATATATTTTTCACGGTTTTCAGGTGTAGGCCGACGCTTAAACTTACATTTGGCTGCAGCTTTTTTGGCAATAAGAGCTTTGATTTCATCTGTAAGCCAAGGCGACGGCAGGTGATGATGTTGACTACGCTTTTGTCTTCGTTTTCCAGAATGCTTCCTTCACGCTTTTATGGCACTAATAAATACACTAACGCGATTCCTGGTGATGGTTCTGTTAGTGATGACTCTGCTTCTGACTCAGATGATGAAAATATTCCGCTTTCTAACCTGCGTTCCTCCGAAAAATCGCTATTTATTCCTGAATCCGATGAATTCGAAACCTCTTCTGATGATGAAAGCTATGTTGTTATTCCCAAGAAACGCTCACAAAGTAAACGACAAAGAAACTCGGTCTACCTACCACTTCGGGAACTCCTGCTCATGGTACACCAACTACTAGCAGAACCGCCACTCCTACTAGTCGCAACGAATCTCCGGCACCAGCTCCTAAAAAAGCACGCAAAGCTCCAGCAAGGCTTCAGGACTTCCCTTTAAATTCAATACGTAGTGACAGAATTGACCACTTTCCTATACATGAAAGCAACAGACAATTGCGTCAGAATAATTGCGTGTTTCGATCTTACATCAAATGTGAAAAATGCCAAGTGTTTTTATGTATAAATGAAAAAAGTAATTGGTCCAAACATTTTCACAATTACTGATATTTTACTAATTGTAATGCATAGGAAGCCATAAATGGCATTGTGATACGAAGCTCTTATGCATAGGAAGCAATTTATGGATGCTAAAATTATTTCCTAAAGTAAAGTACCTAATTTTTTTTTTGTAAAATTTTCTTTATTTGCTCTAATAAAACGATATTAATGTGAAAATTTTTTTTTTTATTCATTCCTTCATAATTCACGCAGTACAGGGTTAAATGCTAACTGGTCGAGAAGCGCCACAAAACTCTGAGGAATCGGAACCGATGTGTAGCCACGCACAATCAGCTCGCCACAAGCTGCCCTGCGGATGTGTGCTTTGCTATAGGTAACCTTGTGAGACATTTTTTTGTTGATCTCAGAAAGTAGATGATTAAAAAAGCAGATCTACTATGCCCTTACAGGGTTGCGTTAATCCCATGATAAGATAACGACTGTCCACGGTTATTATTATTATTATTTTCCTAAGAGACTTGGATAGGTTAGGTAAGAAAAAAAATAACCACGAAGGCTATTAGCGGTCATTTTTTTATATCCATTCAACACCAACATCAATTTCGATGGTGTGACTCCGAAACTTAATAGTTTTGTCATTGGCTAACCAGTTGGCTGAAAAGAAATTATAATTGGAAAATTGATGTTATGAAATATTTGCCTTATTTTTCCAACAATTCCAAACATTTAACTAAATAAAAATTGTCAAAGTACTAGTTGGTAAATAAATTATTATTGTTTAAACGTTCACTACCCAAACATTACGTTTGCGTTACAATTATTTGTGAAGAGCTAAGTAATAATTTGGCAAATGAAATTATGCGTAAAATTTTTTAGGAAGTGATAATGTGGCAATTTCTTTTTGGTCAAACATACTAGACCCATGAGAGCATTTTATTTTCATAAAATTATTAATACGAAAATAAACAGATCGATGTTTTGTGAGCATTTCAAGCGTCTACTTGTTGCCGTTATAAATCTAAAAAATAAAATGGCAAAAACAAAACGTTTGTTGTATGGTTTCTACAACATGATCTAAGAAAATTTCAGCTCCTTAGCTATCACCGATTTTGGTATACAGCCTCGTGACAGACAGACAGACGGTCAGACAGACAGACAGACGGACGGCGAAGTCTCATAAATAGGGTCACTGGCAAGTGATTTTTACCTTTTGAGTACGGAACCCTAAAACAAACGCACACACTACCTCACAGGTGGCGTGGAAATGTGTGCATAACATGCATAATGTGACTCTTAGAATCGCGATATTTCAGAATAGGTAACTCTAAAAAAAAATCATACAGATTATTTTTGTGGAGAATTTTAGGATCTACAACTTTGCTTCGAGGAAACTATGCTTTGCTGTGCCGTAGAAGTAGGAGCAAGGGGAATTCCAGCTAAATCCCTGTATAATTTATTTAAAGACCTTGGACTGCCAAGAGCTTCAGTAAGCTCTTTACTAAAACGAGAGTCCGATGCGGCATTGATAGGATCTTACAAAATCTGGTTGGGCAGGGGAGGGAACATTGCTGACGGTGGAAGGTGAACGTTTATGCGCATAGTAAGGCGTCCACCCTAAACCTACTCAAATGGGTCGCAATTCCCAGACGCCGTCGGGGTGTTCCCCCCTGTGCCACGCTATGGACCGCACGGAGAATCCATGGAATGCTAAGAATATGGTCTCTTTGAAAGTCAATGTAATGGAGTGCCTCACACACGAATATTATGCGGACAGTTGTAATGGAAAAGTTTTATGCCCAAACTTTTTAAAAAGTCAATAAAGAGTTAATCATTGACGCAAAATAAGAAGCAGACACCAAAATCTGTAAAAGAAATGTTAAATTTTTGTTTATGTGCATTGAATAGAATCCGTTTCAACAAGGCAGTAGGCTCTCACTACCTATTACGTGGGACATAAAACTATAAGGTGAAATGTGGACGTCTACTATGCCTCTGCCTACCCCTTCGGGGATAAGGGCGTGACTGTATGTATGTATCTGAATAGACTCCAAAACTACTAAACCGATTTGAAAACTTTTTTCCTTGTTCGTAAGCTATATAATCCACGTATAAAAAAAGCTATTGTTATTAGTATAACCGTATTCTAACAAGTACTGGGACTGTACCTGAAAGAAACCTCGTGACATCGGCTAGTGTTAAATAAATTTATTTTTTTTATTTTCAGAACAGCAACCAAAATGGCAGATTTCAGAAAAACACGTTCAGAAAGTTGTACCCAGCTCAAAATATAATATTTTTACAGAACATGACTTAATTCCAGGGCCAGACATACAAAAATCGGTAAAAATAGGTAAGGGAACTGTGAAGATATTTAATAGTACCATTAATAGTAATAATGAGCTTGTCAAGGATAAAAAACCAAAAACAGCAGCTAACGGGGCAAAATTCAAACCAGTTACTAGGTAACCAATTTGTTATTGGATCAACTTCCGTTGATCCATATATATTTTGTACCTGTCAATACAAAAATACATGATGAAAACCGGCCAAGCACGAGTTGGACTATCCCATGAAGGGTTCGCTGGGGCAGTTAAAATTTACTTACTAGTTCTCGTTCAAGCCAAGTTTCTTTGGAAGTTTTTATGGCAATGTAAATTCGCGAAATTTATGACGTATTAAAAAAACTACTTACTAAATCTAGTCCAAATCAATTATCGGTGGAAGTTTGTATGGCAATATACATCATAATTTTTTTTAGATTTATCATTCTCTTATTTCAGAAGTTAGAGGGGGGGAGGGGGGGGCGCACATTTGTCCACTTTGAAAATGTCTGTAGCGCAAACTATTCAGTTTAGAAAAATTTATGTTATAAACCTCAATAGCATTTTTAAAGACGTATCTAAAGATACATATATATGTACATGTATCGGTTTGATGAAAAAAAATATTGACCTCCAAAATTTATTGCTTTATTTCTATTCTTGTGTAAAATTCTTAAAGTGGTTTACAGAATATAGAAAAATATTAATACATCGCAATGGTAAATTTTCTGACTGCCTCTGTGGCGCAGTTGGTAGTGATACCGCCTGCGGCGCTGGAGGTCGTGGGTTCGATTCCCACCGGAGACAAATATTTGTGTGACCCATAAGTGTTTGTCTCAAGAGTCTGGATGTTTTTATGTATAATATGCATGTATTTAAAAGTATATAAGTATTAATATCCGTGGTCTGATACCCATAACACAAGCAGGTTATTCCTAGCTTACTTTGGGATCAGATAGCGTTGTGTGTGATGTCCGTGAATATTTATTTATTTTATTTATTTTTTTATTTAATTATTTCTCAGAAAAAGAAAAAGAACTTCAATGATATTTTTCTATTTTAATCATTCATGCAAAATTTTTTGAGCTATTTATTAATATTTACTTTTAAATAATTCGAAAAACGTAAGATTTTATGGTACTTTGCCAAATAAAATAAAAAAATCGACAATTTTATATGTGTAAATATTAATAAATAGCTCAAAATTGTACATGAATAATTAAAATAGAAAAATATGATTGGACTTCTTTTGCATTTTCTGAGAATATTTACCATTGTGATGTACACTCGAGAGCAATGAATCCGGGTCACTTAAAGAATCCTAAAAATCTCGGAAACTAAAAATGCTAGGTTAATGCAATAAATTGTATTTAATAGACAATGTAATACTCCTTAAATGAAGGTATTAAAACTTCTTAGTTATTGTAAAGTTATATCATAAAAAAATCAAATTTGAAAAAGGGCCACTTTCGAAGATGGAACTACGAAATTACAGCATTTGGTGTTGCTTTTGTTTGTAATCTGTCATTTATGTGGGTACATAAACCATGTTGATAGTGCTCTATATTCATTAATCAAGCTGAAATTATGTCGCTTACGCCTGAAGAATGCACCAGAATACTTACAATGCTGGAAACCGGCCGGAGTCAGCGCGATACAGCCAGGACTGTCGGTGTGTCGCTGTCAACAGTACAAAGAGTTCTCCGACGTTACGAAGAAACTGGTTCTAACCTACGCAGACCAGGAACGGGCAGAACCAGGTGTACCACAGCACGAGAAGACCGATACTTGGTGAACACCATGCTTCGAAATCGCTTTCTCACAGGAACTGAACTCACCAATCAGTTTCGACGCCTCGGAGGAAGTAACCCAAGTGCATGGACAGTAAGACGTCGGCTTGCTGAATCTAACTTAAAACCCCTTAGACCTGCAAACGGCCCTAAACTGGAGCGTGGGCATCGTATTTCGAGACTAAGGTATGCCCAGAGCCACGTAAATTGGAGTATTGAAGATTGGTCAAAAGTTATGTTCTCCGACGAATCAAAATTTATGCTCTACAAGCACGATGGAAGACACAGAGTGTATCGAAGACCAGGGGAAAGATTCAAGCAAGCATGCATCGAAGAAAAAGTAGCCTACGGTGGTGGGTCTGTACTTGTGTGGGCCGGAATTTCTTCTGAAAGTCGCACAGAGCTGGTGATCATAGAAAACGGCTCTTTAACTAGCGTAAGATATGTGGAAGAAATCCTCAATGATCACGTTTGGTCCATTTATGGTCAATTTAGGTGAGGATGCTATATTTATGCATGACAATGCCCGACCTCATACAGGTAGGATTGTGAATGACTACCTTCAAGAGATGAACATTACTCGTATGGAGTGGCCAGCGCGCAGCCCGGATATCAACCCGATCGAGCATGCTTGGGACGAGCTAGGCAGATGCGTAAAACAACGAAACCCTCCCCCAATCACGCTTCGTGAGCTCAAAATTGCTCTCACAGAGGAATGGGAGAATATTCCCCAAAATCGTATAAGGAACTTGGTGTACAGCATGCCAAACCGCGTAAACGCAGTAATGGAAGCACGAGGAGGCAATACGAAGTATTAAAATTCAAGAAAATCGTAATAAAGTTCAAAAATTTCATGTTTCCTATTTTTGTTTTAAGGAGAGATCGGCAGTTTTTTCTTTATGTAATTTTGTGTTAATAAAATGTATGGTGACTCATATTTTTTTTACTTTCATTTAAGGAGTATTACATTGTCTATTAAATACAATTTATTGCATTAACCTATCATTTTTAGTTTCCGAGATTTTTAAAATTCTTTAAGTGACCCGGATTCATTGCTCTCGAGTGTATATATATATTTACATAATCAGAAAGAAGAGATTTTAAGTAACAAAAAGCCCACCAATTTTTACAAAATATTGTTAAGCGGAGTAGTGCTAATTACTAACAATCTGGAGGGTACAGGTAATTTTTCCTATCCCACATCCAAAATTCCTTTCCTGTGGAGTTCGGTTCGTCATTCCTCCCATACAATTAGTTGGGGTTATCCTTAACGGTTGTAAGTTAGGATTGACGAATCGAGGGTGTGAGGCGGGTTCCTCTTCCCCCCTCCCCTCCTTTTATTATCATTTCCGTAAAAGGAGAAAAAATAAACATTTTGGATCAAAAAATTACAGTGCATTAGGAACATAAAAAGAAAGGTTTCTGCCAAATTTTATGACAAAATCAAAAACTCAAAATCTGGGTTTTTTGAGTTTTTGACATACTTTTTGAGGATATATGTCACAAAAGTGTAAATCCAAAAGTTGTAGTTTTTTTTATTTCCTACAACTTTGCCATTAAACATTTTTCCATAGTACTTGTAGTTTTGTCGGAAATCGAGAAAACCCCTTTTCCCCCTTAAAACCCCCATTTTTTTCACTTCCCGACCTCAGATCGCCCGTAAATTATTTTTTAATACAGTTGCTCAAAAAGTGGCGTATTACAGGGACGGGCGTATAGCCACGGGCACCCAACTCATACAGATTATCTTTAATAAACAGAAAATATCAAAAGATGGCACTAGTAGTTTCATATTCCGGAATTCAAATTTCAAAATATCTTATTTATTTATATAATGCATGGCAAATTATTTTAAAAATTAAATCATGATATTGGCTGCTATAGTAGCACATCAAACTCGTTGATTATAGAATATACGTAGATTGTGTAAAAATTATCTCTCGATAGCGTTTGATTAAGATAAAAGATGGCGCTCATATGTTAATCATGTCAATGATTAACATGAGCGCCATCTTTTATCGATGTAAAGAAATTATTATTTCATTAGTTTTTACGAACGGCCAGTTTACGTTATCGAAACAAACAAGCGGCAACGGTGGCGGTGATGAACTTAAATATAAAGCGTTATTTGGCCGATTCTCTCAGTGGCACTTTAGCTCAGCGGGTATGCAAGCTGCTTAGGGCGTATATTTGAGTTAATTTTGGTTCGAATCCCACTGACTGCATTTCTTTTTGTATTTTTCTTAATTTTTTTACTTTTTCACTTAATCTAACATAGATTATTAAATAGTCCTACTTATTTCTCGAATTTTATAATCCTTTTTTTTCCTTTCAGAATTGTTTCACGTTATTGTTATAAAAAATTAAAGCTGTAATCAATGTGATAATTGTAAGAGAAATATGTTCCAGCGAGATTTTGTACCAGCTTTCATTAGGGTTCCAAAGGGTAAAAACGTCGGGTCCCTATTGATGAGACTTCCCCATCTGTCTGTCTGTCTGTCCGCCATGACGCTGTATCTCAGGAACCGTTATAGCCAGAGAGCTGAAATTTTCACAGATGATGTAGGTATTTAGGGTTGCCAACAGTACTTTATAATAAAGTATTGTACTTTATTTCGGGTATTTGTGCTGTATACTTTATGAGAACAATAAAGTACGCGAAAATACTTTATTTCGCATGATTTGATTTTTCTGGGATTTTGAAAAGTTTCCTCTGAATATTTTTTCGTATAACGGAATGGGCCAAGATCCCCGGCCGTGGAGTCAGACTTAAGTAATTATAGGAAATAGGTATGAATCTTTTCTCCTGATCTAAGTAAGTACATAAGTTTAGAGTTTACCTGTATGGACTTACAATCTATACTAACATTATAAAGAGGAAAGATTTGATTGTTTGTTTGTTTGCATCGAATAGGCTCCGGAACTACTGGGCCGATTTAAAAAATCTTTCACTGTTGGGAAGCTACACTCTTTGCAGTGAACATAGGCTATATTTCATCCTCGTATTCCCACGGGAACGGGAACTACGCGGGTGAAACCGCGTGACGTCCGCTAGTTTATACTAATATTATAAAGAGGAAAGATTTGATTGTTCGTTTGCATCGAATAGGCTCCGAAACTTTTGGACCGATTTGAAAAATTCTTTCACTGTTGGGAAGTTACACACTTTGCGGTGAACATAGGCTATATTTTATCCCCGTATTCCCACGGAAACGAGAATTACGAGGATGAAACCGCGTGATGTCCGCTAGTTATCTATAAAGAGAAAAGATTAGATTGTTAGTTTGCATTAGGCTCCGGAACTACTGAACCGATATCAAAAATTCTTTCACTGTTAGGAATACAGATATCAGAATTCCCACGGTTCCCGAATTCCCACAGGAACGGGACAGCGTGACTTCCGCTCGTTATTTATTAAGAGGAAAGATTTGATTGTTTGTTTGTTCGCATCGAATATGCTCCGAAACTACAGAACCGATTTCAAAAACTCTTTCACTGTTGGGAAGCTAATCTCTTTGCGGTGTACCTAGTCTATATTTTATTCCCGAATTCCCACGGGAACGGGAATTACGCGGGAGAAACCACGTAACGTCCTATAGTTTTAAAAATAATAAAAAGCACTTGTGTACTGCCAAGGTTCTAAAAAGTACAATTTTAAAATTGTAAATAAAATGTACTCTTCTTTGTAATTCTGTACTTTTTTTACCCCATTGAAGTCAGATAAGTATACTTTATTTCTTCTAAAAATCTTCTAAAAAAAGTTGGCAGCCCTAGATGTATTCCTGTTGCCGCTATAACAACAAATACTAAAATCAGAAAAAAAGGGAAAGATTAAGGGGAATCTCATTCAAAAATCGTGACTTTTTGCCGTTTTTTGGTACGGATCCCTGTGTGCAAGTCCGACTCGCACTTGGCCGGTTTTTTTTATATAAATCCGCCTGCCACCCGCTGTAAAAATAAGTATCTACCAAGATAAAATATTTATTTTTTAGTACGTATTTATTTTTATTGTAAAATTAAAAAAGAGAAGTCCTGTCATTTTCACTTCATAATAAAAATAGTAAAAAAAATAAACAAAACGAACCATGCTACCCGTTGGATTTGAACTGGGTCAACTCGTAACAGGCGCCACCCGCCTATCCGCTGAGCTAACCGTGCGACTGATGCATGGAGTGAAATACTTAGTCATATCAGAACAGTTGAAACGAATTCAACTGTTCTCATATCATTATATGATATGAGAACAGTTGATGATTGATTTAAATTTTAAATCAATCAATTGCAAAAATTAAATACTCAATACAAAGATAACATGCTTATTTAAAGCAATTAGTATGTCAACTTTTTTATAATATTTTTCTTATATAATAAAAAATGACAAAGTCCCGTGTGAGTAAGTAGTCTTTTTTCACTTCATAAAAATATTGAGTAGTATAAAATGTGGGTACGTTCAAAAAGTAAAACTTAAAAAGATAACAAAAAGAATCGGGTGAAAAGTGGGAATCGAACTGGGGCTTGCATGCACCGGGTACCGCCCGCTTACCAGTCTGTGCTAATTAAGTGACTACGTCACGATTAAAATAACTAAATACTTTATCAAAACAGTTGAAACGAAATCAAATTTGACCTTGAAATCTAGTTGAACATTTTGCTAAAAATATCGTCGCCATCTAGTTACATTTGAAGATTCCCACACTGACAGGTAGGCGGCCAGGTCTGTGGAGCGAGTTACGAGTGTAACCGATTTTTGTTCCTGTTCGTGCATCTGTATAGAATATATTATATAATCTGTGGTATAGCGTTCGGGATGTGGGCTGTTACACACTCGTGCTTTTTCTTTACCATTCCCGCACTCGTGCGTTTTCTTTCCCAATCGTCAAAAAATGTCTGTGATTCATGGAAATATTTCTAAAAAAGATACTAAATTGTTTCAATATCAGATTTAAGGTAATTTTAATTAAAATTTAAGAATAAATTAATATAAGTATCGGCCAAATTAAATTTATAAATATAAAAAAAGTTGGCTGTATGAAGTGCACTGCCATAGTCTCTGCTTAGGAAGGAATTCTTTTACGGTTGGCGCCATTTTGGATTTTCAGGTTTATTGTGTTTTTTTTATTTTATAAAATTGCTTAATTTTTTCGCAACTGTATTAAAAATAGTTGTTCAATCCAACGTGTGGGACTGTTATTTAAAGTCGTTCCGACTGTCTACCCTCGCCTTCGGCTCGGGCCAACACCTGTCGTAACTCGTTGTAATAACAGAAATCCCACACTTGTATCGAAAACTACTATTTCCTGTTATTTTTGTCACATTCTCTTTTCTGCAATAGGTTTCATTCTACTACAAATCTTTTAAATTTTAAAAGCTATCTGCACTGGTCTATATAGTGAACAATCAAACATAACTATATGAATATTATAAGCAGGGAATAATTCTATTTTGATTTTACCCAGTACAATAATAGAGTACACTAATACAAGAAGTAACACCAAATTATAACTTTGAAAATCAATTAAATGGAGTGCCTCACAAACCAAAATTTTGCGGACAATGAGGTTATAATGGGCAGAGTTTTATGCCCGAACTATCTAAACAGTCAATAAGAAATAAATAATACATAAATAAATATTTGTGGACATTCACACACAACATCATCTAGCCCAAATTAAGCTAATATAAGCTTGTACTATGGGATCTAGACGACTGAAATACATACTTATATATTTCTAAATATATTCATATTATTATACATAGAAAACACCCAAACTCCGAAACAAACATTAATTGTGGATCACAGAAAAATTTGGACCACCAAGGAATCGAACCCAGGACCTCCAGCGCCGCAGGCGGTATCACTACCGAGTACGCCATAGAGGCAGTCATTGAAAATGAATCATTAACGCGAAAGAAGAAGAAGACATAAAATCTATAAAAGAAATGTTTTAATTTTTGTTTAGTTGCATTGAATAGATTCCAAAACTACTAAGCCGATTTGATAACTTCTTTCTCTATTGGTAAGTTTTAATATACCATCTCCGTATGACACAGAGCAACGCGCGTCTTAGTTCGTTGCGCATGAGAATTATTTATTATAGTAATCCAACGAGTACGGGAACTACGTGAAAGAAACCTCGTGACGTTGTCTCGGGCTAGTGTTAATTGTTATTTTTTATTTTCAGAACAACATATCAAGCAAGTTGTACCCAGCACAAAATATAATATTTTTACAGAACATGTTATTCCTGGTGCAGACTTACCAATATCGATAAAAGCAGGTAAGAGAACCGTTGAGATATCTATACATCCATACATACATATAGTCACGCCTTTATCCCCGAAGGGGTAGGCAGTATAGTTTACGCCCACATTTCGCCTTATGGTTTTATGTCCCACGTAAAAGGTGGTGAGCCCATTGTCGTGTTGAAATGGACAGGCGCAGGTCGCCGTGACCCACAGTTGTAATTTTTCAAGCCGCGAATGAGGCCTTCAACTTGGCTTAATGATTGTCATTTTACTGACAACCAGGTTTCATTTCGAGTTTTCCTTCTCTACGCCCGCCCCAATACATCCCGAGGGTGTCGTAAGATGCGACTAAGAAAACGCTTTTGCAAAAAGATCCATTGCGTGTTCCGTATAAAATCAAGTTAATGTTATATAACTCTCTAGCTGAGTCTTATATTTAATAAATAAAATAAATAAACAAATATTTGTGGACATTCACACACAACATCTAGCCCAAATCAAGCTAATAATAAGCTTGTGCTATTTTCAATATCAATCATCATCATCAATCAATCAATATCAATACATATAATAAAATCGTAACTGTCAGTTTGTCTGTACGTTTGTGCACGCTAATCTCAGCAACCGCTGAACCGATTGCAATGCGGTTTTTTTTTATTGCGTTGCAGTTTGCTCTATTTAATATTTAGTGTTTATTTCATATCAATCGTTTCATAAATAAAAAAGTTACATCAATCTAAAGAATCAAATATAAAATGCAATAAATATGGATTGAGTAGCTACGGTCGCACTTATAACACATACCTACAAAGTATTATTTGTGTAAGTCTTCACGAATACTTCTTCGTAACATTGTCTCCACAAAAATTAAGCAACTATTTCGAAATAATGGCTTATTCATCTATTGCCAAATCTTGCCAGTCCAAAATCAAGATAAATATGTTAGGTACTTAAAGAAAACTTTTTTATCAAATATTTCGAACCAAAATAAAACTATCTGTATATTACTCCGGCGGTAGCTCAAAACCACTTTAATTTAATACAGGAAGGAACAGTAAATTTCGATTTTGAAATTCAATTTGATGGAGTTCCTCCCACACCAAAATTTTGCAGACAGAGCGGTTACAAAAAAGCAGAGTTTTATGCCCATACTACCTTAAAATCAATAAAGAGTAGGTAGATCATAACGCGCAAGAAGAAGAAGAAGCCATCAAAATTTGTAAAAGAAATGTTTTATTTTTTGTTTAATTGCATTGAATAGACTCCAAAACTATTGAACCGATTTGAAAAAATCTTTCTCTGTTGAAAAGCTATACCATCCCTGTATAACAAAAGCTATTGTTTTTATTTATCACCGTATTCCAACGAGTACGGGAACTACGTAGAAGAAACTTCGTCATTTGACTAGTGTTAAATAAATTTAGTTTTTCTTTTTCAGAACAGCAACCAAAATGGCAGTTTTCAGAAAAACACGTCCAGCAAGTTGTACCCAGCACAAAATATAACAGTTTTACAGAACATGACTTTATTGCTGGGGCAGACATACCGATATCGATAAACACAGGTAAGACAACTGTTTAGATATTTAATAGTACCATTAACCCCTCGCACGTTTTACGAACTATTAAATAATTTAGAGTGCTATGGACTTTGCGGTGGCGTGGCGCGTTGATATGGCTGAAGCCATACCTAGAATGTAGGAACCATGGGTTCAAATTAGTACGATTAATGGGATCAAGGAATTGGAAATATTCAATTCTAATCATAAAACTAGTACTTCTGTGAAGAGTAGACTTAGCGAGCTACCGGAAACCAAACCAAAAAAAATTGTGAGGCATCTATTATAATGTCGCATATCTTTATAGAGCCCAGCGATTGCGAGTCCGACTCGCACTTCCCTCCCTTTATTTTTATGGTTTATGGACTTTCGTCGCTACGCTCACTCAGTCAATTAATTAATCTGGAATCCCACAAGGTAGTGCACTAGGCCCTCTCCTATTTTTAACCGACTTCAAAAAAGGAGGAGTTTCTCAATTCATCTGTATGTTTTTTTCTATGTATGTTCACCGATATTTCCGTCAATTATAGACAGATTTCATTTTTTTTCTTTTGTTGAATAGAGAGATTGACATATTTTTATTGTATTGATTAACTTATATTGACATTTCAAAACAAATGGATAATAAATATTCATTGACATTTTAGCTCATTAATAATATTTATTGACATTTTACTTTTTTAAAAATAATTGTTGACATTTGCTAATTAATAAAAAACTATTGACCTCTCTCTAAATAAATACCTAATATCTAATATTATTGAAATCAAATTAATGAGTTAAAAGATTATCAAGGAATATTTTTAACATATCAGCTAAATTTGAGGTACTTACCAATTTAAATTTGAAATAATTAATATCATGATTACCAGGTCCATCATTGATATTTAGTTCATAAATACCAATTGCTGATACATTAGCTCGGTTTAATCTATTTTAACTTTAATATATAATGTCTGTTAACCATTTTGCATGCCTTTGGTGGAAATATGGTGATACGTTAATTTTACTTTGAACACCTTACATGTAATACTTACCTGTATTTCGCAACAATATAATAGGTAGGTACTTACCTGTATTTCGCAACAATAAAGAATTGAAATTGAAATTGAAATTGAAATTGAGTTTACTTTTGAGGTGGTCCCATTTTCACCAAGTCAGGAACTGATGATGGGATCCAGGAGAAATCGAGGGCAACCACCGAAAATTGTAGGGACCACTAGTGCGTTTGTTAACTTTTTAATTAAGTGCTTTAATGTACTACAATTAAATGAAGGTCTGAAGTCGATCTGATGATGGAACCGAAAGACAGTCGAGGGAATTCTTAAACAATTTACAGCAGATACATTGTGTTTGGGCTTGATTGATTTGTATTGATTAGAACTTTACATTTTATGTATTAAAATTCACTTTAAAATATTACAATTTAGCTTATGGGCTAATAAGTAATTTTACTTTGACTTAAACTCCTAAAATTAAAATACTTATTCTAAGAAGATAATCTATTGACTCTTTTTAGAGTCTGTTAAGTTAATCACACATTGTTCTTGTGTTCTACATTAAACAACTAAGTAACTTATCGCTTTCACATAGCACTACACTAACTCAAAGGGTTTAGTTGTTTTGAGTCTTATTTTTAAGTCTGTCCAATCGAGGAGTTGGATTGCCTCAGGATTGTCATGAAAGTGAAGTCTCTTTTCGTGAGCTTCTGCGAAACGTTAAGTAATTTTGTCGACCGACTCCACTTGAAGGTCCCGATGGAGATCGTCATTTCGGATATACCTGTTTAGTGCAGCTGTACACCATATGTCCATACAGGCATCAGGACTTGCTTATCCAGCAAAAGTTTGTTTGGTATTGACAGGCTAGACTTTAGGCCAAGCAGCCAATTCATTTCGCTGTAACGTATATTTAGTTCTTGCCGTTTTTTCTTAATGTGCGTTTTCCAGTAACTTCACATCAAGCGTCATGCCAAGATATTTCTCTGTATTACCATATGGAACAACCTTATTGTTGATGAGTATTGGGTATTACTGGGGTGCTTTGTTTGTAAAAGTCGGTGCCAATATTTCTATGAGAGATTAATAATTACGTACCTACCTAGACCTATAGTTTTACTTGGCACTGATTTCAGTATTACATTCAATAATATCTAATAAATCTAAATACGAGTATACTTACCTATTACTTTATGCTACGTTAATTTTGTTTTTCATTTTTTAGTTTTTGTTTTAAGTCGTTTTTTTTTTAAATTTATAGTAAAAGCTTTTCGAATAGTTTAGAAATTACAGGTAACAAGGAGATCGGCCTATATGATGTCGGTTCATGAGGTGGTTCATTGGGAGTAATTGCTGGTGCGGTCACCGGACAACCTCTCTAATGATTTGGCAATTGAATCATCTTTGTAACTTTGGATAGTTCTTGTCAATATTTTTGTTAAGTGATTTAATATATTTTTATCGGTAGGTGATCTTGTGTGGTGCCATTTATTTCTCTGTCTCCTTATCTCGACAAATAGGTCAAGGATTTCTTTGGAATATGTGTTACCCTTGCTCCTTATCATAATTTCGAGTGTATTATGCTGACTGCTGGATGTCCGAAGTAAATTTGTTCACTTCGTAGTCCAGTTGGTCAGCATTTCGCAAGGGCACTTTGAGTTCGATTTTAGCTTCTAAATCAGATTGAAAACTTGCCCAGTCGGTTTTTATGTTGACCAAAGTGAGGTCGGTTTCTCTGTGAAGGACATTTTCGCCAAGGGTTAAGGTTATGGGAGAGTGATCCGAATTCATGTCAAACCCTTCTTCAATGGCCATATAAGTTGACGAAATACGAAATATATTAAAGGCATTCCTTTGTTTTAAGGTGAGGGAAAATCCTTCATGGATGCTATGCCGGACTCTTACCGAACCAAAACCTCACAGAGCGTGGGAACAGCCTACGGTTGGCAGCCAAGGATAAGGAAGGATGTCCCAGGACTCCCAACAGACCTACAGCTACCACTGCAACCCCGCCTAGGGGGTGGTTTGAGTGCTATCCTGCGCGGGTGTCATCACCCTTCTTAGAAAGGGCGTGCGTGAATCCTTTATTATACGCTGCCGTCTAGGACCTGCTTCTAAAAGGAGAGAGCACCGTGTCTCCTCTCCAGCTACTCGTCTATGGCGATAAGGCATTCATTGTCCAAAAAAAATGATTTCGAGCCATAATGCGAAGTTGCACCTTGGATATCCTGCAAACCTCTTTTTAGAAAACTCTATTTGTTGACATTACCTTGTTTGTATACAATTAAAGTGTGCTAAATTTGTTGTATTAAATAAGCATTTATTCAAAAAAGCAAAAGACATTTACCCACGAAATACACGAAATCCAGATAAGATCGTCTTATCGATCTTCGTAACATTTTATATATTATAAACGGGATTTCGCGCAGCACTATTTTAATATTAAATAAAGGTTTCGGTACCTTCTTTTTTCCCCGACGTTTCGATAGGGTTACACCTATCGTGGTCCCGAGGCGACTGCGTAACATTGTCTCCACAAAAATTAAGTAACAATTTCACAATAATGGCCTATTCATCTATTGCAAAATCTTGCCAGTCCAATAACAAGATAATTATGTTAGGTTCTTAAATAAAACTTTTTTTATCAAATATTTCGAACCAAAATAAAAAGTTCTGTATCCTACTCCGGCGGTAGCTCAAAACCACTTTAATTTAATACAGGAAGGAACAGTAAATTTTTATTTTGGAATTCAATTTGCTGGAGTGACTTACACACCAAAATTTTGCAGACAGTGCGGTTACAATGGCAGAGTTTTATGCCTATACTACCTTAAAATCAATAAAAAGTAAATCATAGACGAAAAAGAAGAAGAAGAAGCCATCAAAATTTGTAAAAGGAATGTTTTATTTTTTGTTTAATTGCATTGAATAGACTCCAAAACTATTGAACCGATTTGAAAAAATCTTTCTCTGTTGAAAAGCTATACCATCCCTGTATAACAAAGCTATTGTTTTTATTTATCACCGTATTCCAACGAGTACGGGAACTACGCAGAAGAAACTTCGTCATTTGATTAATGTTAAATTAATTTTGTTTTTCTTTTTCAGAACAGCAACCAAAATGGCAGTTTTCAGAAAAACACGTCCATCAAGTTGTACCCAGCACAAAATATAACAGTTTTACAGAACATGACATTATTGCTGGGGCAGACATACCGATATCGATAAACGCAGGTAAGACAACTGTTTAGATATTTAAAAGTACCATTAACCCCTCGCACGTTTTACGAACTATTAAATAATTTAGAGGGTTATATATTAAAATACCAGAAATCAAAATGCCTTTACTTAAAATGCATTAGACCAAAATACCCGAATTCGAAATACCTTAACATTCAAAATACCTTATTTCAGTACACCTTACCGTAAAATGTCTAAATTTAAAATACAAATAATTATTATATCAGAATTCAAAATACAAATTTTCCAATATCCTTAATTTAAAATACCGAAAATAGAATACAATGTGTCGCTGACACTCACAGGTTTTGTTATTTGGCTTTAACTTACCCCCCCCCCCCCATACTTGTGGTTTTTAGTCGGTAGGAGTCCGGCATAGTATCCATGTAGGATTTACCTCATGTTAAAACACTTTGATTCCGAGTTACAAAAGTACTACAGTGGGCTAACGAAACATCAAAAAAAAAAAATTAACCATTCACAGATTTATAGCATCCATGCAGCATTGCATATATTTATAGAGCCCAGCGATTGCAAGTCCGACTCGAACTTCCCTCCCTTTATTTTTATGGTTTATGGACTTTCGTTCGCTACGCTCACTCAGTCAATTAATTAATCTGGAATCCCACAAGGTAGTGCACTAGGCCCTCTCCTATTTTTAACCGACTTCAAAAAAGGAGGAGTTTCTCAATTCGTCTTTATGTTTTCTTTTTCTATGTATGTACACCGATATTTCCGTCAATTATAGACAGATTTCATTTTTTTTCTTTTGTTGAATAGAGTTTACTTTTGAGGTGGTCCCATTTTCACCGAGTCAGGATCTGATGATGGGATCCAGGAGAAATCGAGGGCAACCACCGAAAATTGTAGGGACCACTAGTGCGTTTGTTAACTTTTTAATTAAGTGCTTTAAAATGTACTACAATTTAATGTAGGTCTGAAGTCGATCTGATGATGGAACCAAAAGACAGTCGAGGGAATTCTTAAACAATTTACAGCAGATACATTGTGTTTGGGCTTGATTGATTTGTATTGATTAGAACTTTACACGTCGATAGATATATTTTTCAGTCCACCCGTCACTTAATTGATATATATCCTCCTATGATATTATCTGAATAGGCATTTCTGGGTGCTAGCTATTAGATTACCGTGTAGTTACATAGAAATTAGGATTCTATTAATTAATAATTTTATTGACATCTAATAATTCATAATCTTAGTGACATGTATAAATTTATAAATAATTTGATTGGCATTTTTTATTTATAAGACTGATGATAAAAGAAGTGTATGGCTGGTTTTAGCGGTAGATTAAAATTGTATAATTTGACATTGACTTATGTACCGCCTAGATAATGATTGTTTTCTTATTTTACCCTCCTTGGATTTTTGTTATGAAATAATTTGTTTAAGTTAAGATCAAATTTCTACACAATGTATATTGTTTTGAAATAAACTAAATTGATTTTTTTTAAAATAATATATGTATTAAAATTCACTTTTAAATATTACAATTTAGCTTATGGGCTAATAAGTAATTTTACTTTGACTTAAACTCCTAAAATTAAAATACTTATTCTAAGAAGATAATCCATTGACTTTTCTTAGACTCTGTTAAGTTTATGACACATTGTTCTTGTGTTCTACACTAAACAACTAAGTAACTTATCGTTTTCACATAGCACTACACTAACTCAAAGAGTTTAGTTGTTTTGAGTCTTCTTTTTAAGTCTGTCCAATCGAGGAGTTGGATTACCTCAGGATTGTCATGATAGTGAAGTCTCTTTTTGTGAGCTTCTGCGAAACGTTAAATAATTTTGTCGACCGACTCCACTTGAAGGGCCCGATGGAGATCGTCATTTCGGATATACCTGTTTAGTGCAGCTGTGCACCATATGTCCATACAGGCATCAGGACTTGCTTATCCAGCAAAAGTTTGTTTGGTATTGACAGGCTTGACTTTTGTCCAAGCAGCCAATTCATTTCGCTGTAACGTATATCTAGTTCTTGCCGTTTTTTCTTAATGTGCGTTTTCCAGTAACTTCACATCAAGCGTCATGCCAAGATATTTCGCTGTATTACCATATGGAACAACCTTATTGTTGATGAGTATTGGGTAGTACTGGGGTGCTTTGTTTGTAAAATCTATGTGAGTTGATTTCTATTCATTTAAGTTGATGCGCCATTTTTTAGTCCATTCAAAAAATTTTGTCACAGCTATTTGTGCATTATTCACGGCTTCCTTATGGGTACTTGCGGTAGACATTATGGCAGTGTCATCGGCGAAGGTTGCAATATTGCTGTTTTCTGTTACTGGAATGTCGCATGTGAATAATAGGTACAGGACCGGCCCTATCACACTTCCCTGCGGGATTCCAGCTTTTATTTCCTTGAGTTCAGAATAACCATTTTCATGCCTTACCCTAAACTTTCTCGCGGATATTTAAGATTCTAAGATTGCTACAAACTGTGCAGGCAACATGGAGCTTAATTTATGTATCAGTCCTTTATGCCAGACTCTGTCAAATGCCTGCGCAACATCTAGGAACACAGTGGAGCAAACTTTATTCTCTTCCAATCCATTTTCAATTATTTTTGTAATCCTGTGTACTTGATCTATTGTTGAGTGTTTCTCCCTGTTTTAGTAACTGAAAAAATATTTGTCTAAGGGTATTTTTCTCCCCAATACAAATTAATCAAGCCCAAACACAAGGTAACTGCTGTAAAATCGTTAAGGAATTCCCTCGATTCGAGGGATCTCCTGGATCCCAGCATCAGATTCTGACTTCCTAAAAAAAGAATCAACAAAATCGGATAACTCTTTCAATTGATTTGCCGGTAACAAACATAAAGAAAAAAAAATACAGACGAATTGAGAACCTTCTCCTTTTTTGGAAGTCGGTTAAAAATAAAATTAACGTAGCACAAAGTAATAGGTAAGCATATTTAAATTTATCAGATATTATTGAATGTAATACTGAAGTCGGTGCCAATATTTCTATGAGAGATTAATAATAGGTACCTACTTAGACCTATAGTTTTACTTGGCACTAATTTCAGTATTACATTCAATAATATCTGATAAGTCTAAATTATACTTACCTATTACTTTATGCTATGTAAATTTTATTTTTAATTTTTTTAGTTTTTGTTTGAAGTTGGTTTTTTTTTAATTTTTAGTAAAAGCTTTTCGAATAGTTTAGAAATAACAGGTAACACGGAGATCGTCCTATATGATGTCGGTTCATGAGGTGGTTTCCCTGTCTTTGCTATCATGATGACTTCAGCTACTTTCCAAACATCAGGAATATATTTAAATCTGATAGATGCATTAAACCGATACGTTAATTTCACCAGAGCTTTCTGTGGCAGATGTTGTAGTACTTGGCCTGTAATAAGGTCGTAACCTAGCGCTTTTTTGATGTTCATATTTTTTTCTTATTTTGAATGCTACTTCTTTTGGTGTCACCAATTTTATTTCAGTCGAATCTTGTTGGTGTTCTTGGTAATGCAACTCTTCTGAGGGCCCTTCATTTGGTCAAAATATTGTTTCTAAATGTCACGCAAACCTTTTTGCCTTTTGCTCATTACTCACTGCCCATTTACCATGTATTTCCCTAATGGGCCCAATGGAGCTCTGTATTTCTTCATCGCCTTCCAGAGGGAGTAATTGCTGGTGCGGTCACCGGACAACCTCTCTAATTATTTGGCAATTGAATCATCTTTGTAACTTTGGATAGTTCTTGTCAATATTTTTGTTAAGTGATTTAATATATTTTTATCGGTAGGTGATCTTGTGTGGTGCCATTTATTTCTCTGTCTCCTTTTCTCGACAATTAAGTCAATCATTTCTTTGGGCTATGTGTTACCCTTGTTCCTTATCATAATTTCGAGTGTATTATGCTGACTGCTGGATGTCCAAAGTAAATTTGTTCACTTCGTAGTCCAGTTGGTCAGCATTTCGCAAGGCCACTTTGAGTTCGATTTTAGCTTCTAAATCAGATTGAAAACTTGCCCAGTAGGTTTTTATGTTGACCAAGGTGGGGTACGGTTTCTCTGGGAAGGACATTTTTGCCAAGGGTTAAGGTTATGGGAGAGTGATCCGAATTCATGTCAAACCCTTCTTCAATGGTCATATAAGATGACGAAACACGAAATTTAAAGGCATTCATTTGTTTTAACGGGAGGGAAAATCCTTCATGGATGCTATGCCGGACTATTACCGAACCAAAACCTCACAGAGCGCGGGTACAGCCTACGGTTGGCAGCCAAGGATAAGGAAGGATGTCCCAGGACTCCCAACAGACCTACAGCTACCACTGCAACCTCGCCTAGGGGGTGGTTTGAGTGCTATCCTGCGCGGGTGTCATCTCACTTCTTAGGAAGGGTGAGCGTGAATCCTTCATTATACGCTGCCATCTAGGACCTGCTTCTCTAAGAAGAGAGCACCGTGTCTCCTCTCCAGCCAGTCATATGACGATAAGGCATTCATTGTCCAAAAAAAATGAGTTCGAGCCATAATGCGGAGTTGCACCTTGGATATCCTGCAAACCTCTTTTTAGAAAACTCTATTTGTTGACATTACCTTGTTTGTATACAATTAAAGTGTGCTAAATTTGTTGTATTAAATGAGCATTTATTCAAAAAAGCAAAAGACATTTACCCACAAAATACACGAAATCCAGATAGGATCATCTTATCGATCTTCGTAACATTGTATCCACAAAAATTAAGCAACAATTTCACAATAATGGCCTATTCATCTATTGCAAAATCTTACCAGTCCAAAATAAAGATAATTATGTTAGGTACTTAAAGAAAACTTTTTTTATCAAATATTTTGAACCAAAATAAAACGATCTGTATATTACTCTGGCGGTAGCTCAAACCACTTTAATTTAATACAGGAAGGAACAGTAAATTTTCATTTTGAAATTCAATTTGATGGAGTGCCTTACACACCAAAATTTTGCAGACAGTGCGGTTATAATGGCAGAGTTTTATGCCCATATTACCATAAAATCAATAAAAAGTAAATCTTAGACGCGAAAGAAGAAGAAGAAGCCATCAAAATTTGTAAAAGAAATGTTTTATTCTTTGTTTAATTGCATTGAATAGACTCCAAAACTATTGAACCGATTTGAAAATATCTTTCTCTGTTGAAAAGCTATCCCTGTATAACAAAAGCTATTGTTTTTGTTTATCACCGTATTCCAACGAGTACGAGAACTACGCAGAAGAAACTTCGTCATTTGACTAGTGTTAAATAAATTTAGTTTTTCTTTTTCAGAACAGCAACCAAAATGGCAGTTTTCAGAAAAACACGTCCAGCAAGTTGTACCCAGCACAAAATATAACAGTTTTACAGAACATGACTTTATTGCTGGGGCAGACATACCGATATCGATAAACGCAGGTAAGACAACTGTTTAGATATTTAATAGTACCATTAATCCTTCGCACGTTTTACGAACTATTAAATAATTTAGAGTGCTATGGACTTCGTGGTGGCGTGACGCGTTGACATGGCTGAAGCCATATGTAGAAACCATGAGTTCAAATTAGTACGATTAATGGAAACAAGGAATTGGAAATATTCAATTCTAATCATAAAACTAGTACTTTTGTGAAGAGTAGACCTCGCGAGCTACCAGAAACCAAACCAAAAAATTCTGTGGGGCACCTATTATATGTGTCGCATATCTGTATAGAGCCCAGCGCTTGCGAGTCCGACTTGCACTTCCCTTCCTTTACTTTTAGGGAATTTCGTTCGCTACGCTCACTCAGTCAATTAATTAATCTGGAATCCCACAAGGTAGTGCACTAGGCCCTCTTCTATTTTTATCCGACTTCAAAAAAGGAGGAGTTTCTCAATTCGTCTGTATGCTTTTTTTTGCTATGTATGTTCACCGATTTTTCCGTCAATTATAGACAGATTTCATTTTTTAATCTTTTGTTGAATAGGGTTTACTTCTGAGGTGGTCCCATTTTCACCAAGTCAGGATCTGATGATGGGATCCAGGAGAAATTGAGGGCAACCACCGAAAATTGTAGGGACCACTAGTGCGTTTGTTAACTTTTTAATTAAGTGCTTTAATGTACTACAATTTAATGAAGGTCTGAAGTCGATCTGATGATGGAACCGAAAGACAGTCGAGGGAATTCTTAAAAAATTAACAGCAGATACCTTGTGTTTGGGCTTGATTGATTTGTTTTGATTAGAACTTTACACCTAGATAAATATATTTTTCTGTCCACCCTTCACTTAAAATAAAGAAAAAAAATATATTAAAAAGTATAACCGACTTCAAACAAATCCTGAAAAATAAAATTTACTTAGTACAAAGTAATTGTATTTTGATTTATCAGATTTTATTCAATATAATATTGAAGTTGGTGCCATTAATAATACCTACCTAAACCTATGGGTTTACTTGGCGCCGACTTCAATATGATATTAAAAAAAATCTAAAAAAAATTTTCAGGATTTGTTTGAAGTTGGTTTTATTTTTTGTTTAAATTTTTTTTACTATTCATAAAATGACCTTCCAGATAGCACAAATCATTCATGTATATTATTTACGGATGACATTTCATTAACCATAGAATCAATTGACATTTTTTTTATTTCAGGCTTTGAACGGATGATTCACGTGACTTAGTGACGTTATAAAGACAAAGTCTCGCCATAAGCCCCTTTGGACTCTATTTTATAGAGAGGGGCTAAAATGGACCTTATATAAGCGCGCTAATAGGCCTAAGAATATTATTATTAAGTTACTTTCTTTCTGCACAAAGATAGCCTACTTAGAGTATTTCGTAAAGCGTCATCTCTGAATACAAACCAAATAGGTCACACTACATACGCCCTAAATGCTGGAGTCTCACAAAGCTCGGTATTGTCGCTGACTCTGTTTTCGTCGCTAATCAATGATAATGCTGTCTATTGCCCACATTCATTATTATGTAGTGAAAGTAGGGATGACATTTTTACACGTTCCGACCTATTATTCAGGTGTGCAGTGGAACAACTTGTGTCTGACATTGAAAATACTCTTACAAGAGAGTTCGACTAAAGTGGACGAAATCTTGTCCGATTTGACCCTTCCAAGAAACAAGTTTATGTATTCACCGCTAAATAAAACCTTATTTACTGTGGCGCCGCAATTCTTGGGCACATGTTTCTCTATCTCCAACAGTACAGGGTTAACATCTCCAGTGACGTTCAGTTCTGTAGTCATTTGGAAGAGCAAGGACAAGCTGGCAGCCAAGAAGCTCGGAGTGTTCAACAGAGCGCGGCGGTACTTTATTGCGGCGCAAACACTGCTTCTGTATAAAGTCGCAAGTGCGGCCGCACAGGGAGTACTACTGTCACATCTGGGCTGGGGCACCGGAATATCAACTTCGTCTATTGTTTTTACGATGTTTAAAATTGTTTAATACAATGTCTACGGCTACATTCTACCATCACACCGCTCGCCACAAATAGGGCGCTCATCTTTACCCTTGCATCCGGAGCGATTAGGCACGGTAAGGTCTGATAGGGGCTTTCTTCCGCAAACGCTTAGGTCGCAGAATGATCTTCCGAGGTCCCAACCTCGGGTTTCGCAAGCGCCTACAGAATGGGGTTCTTCAAAGGGGGTCTTAGAAGGTTGCAGGGTCGGCAGCGCGAGTGAAGTGCCTCTTGTATAGCAAACGTTCATAGGTTAAAGTGATCTCAGTCCATCTGGTGGGCTGTAACCTTGTCTGCCACTTTAGTGGTATAAAACCGAAGAAGAAAGTCTTGGCTTTTATAAGATATCAACAGGGTCACAAGAATTGCCCCATTTTAGTAGCAGAGAGCAGGCCTTATTGCTCGTAGAGCTAACGGCCGATTGAAAGGTGCTAGCGTGGCGTAAGGTAGACAGATGACCTAATAAAAGATCAAACCTTGTGACGATCTTTAGGGGGCGTCTGGACCCAGCAGTTGGTGTCAAATCAACTAATGTGATGATGAAATGATTATTTTAAAAAACTTTCTTTTCTAATTTTCAACTGTGTTGGGGCACCTCCAAACATTATTACAGGTGGATGAAAGTTTAGGTGGTTGTTTTATTTATTGAAAAGCAACTTTTTATCGCTATGCCGTTATCGTATTACCGTACTACCAAAGACACACATGCATCAGTGACAACTTATACGAACATTGTTTTGTAATTTACTCTTTGAATTTAATTGTTTCAAGAAAAATTCCTTCTACAAACGCCACCTATCTGTGACTGTTGGAACCACAAACACTGATATCTACTGGAACTGCTAGTGTCATAACACCTTGCGCATATCTTTACCTGCAGGTTCTGGACTTTTATTGGAAAGCGCTGGCTGTCACTGCTGATCCTGGCACATTGTAGTTGACTAGAAATAGAGCGACGCAACAGGACTAAGTAAACGTGGACTGCAGTGCTAGCCAGTCTACTGAATGATAAAATACGGCCAAGGGCGAGTCGGACTCGCACACGATGAGTTCCATACCAAAAGAGGGAAGTACCTACGGAAGCTAATGCGACGGGAAACATATTGCTCAAAATATCAATACCATACCTCTCTATTTCTCTCTCTCATGTGACGCAAATGAAGTAGCGCCATTCAGCTAGTTAGTACCTAGTATAAAATACATAAAACAGGGGCCTTATTTAGGTTTAGTTTAAATAGTAATAATTTACATAAATTCATTTATTCTAATTATAATTCTTTTAACATGTTTCTCTCAATTGTATGTGTGTCTGTACCCAGCGGTTGACCATTGCCTGCGTGGTAACGAATTCATTAAATAATTAGATCTACATATATTAGTTCTATCGAGATATGTATAACACGCAATTTGTTCCGTTTTAGTTTTTACACAAAATTACTTCTTCTATAACAGTTACTCAGCGATGTTCTTTTAAATTACGCAATTAAAAAAAAACAAAATCTAGACAGGCGATTAGTTCTACATTAAATCTAACTACTTATGTACTTTTTACTTATAAAATTCTTTACATTAAGTTAAAAAAGACAATTGAAAAAAGTAAACCTAGCGATGTGAATGTGAAAAATTATTTCTATAACAGGTAATATTCAATACTACCCTCAAATTATTTCTTACGACATTATTTTATTTATAAGCACACTTATTTAACTCACATGACAGTAGAAGCTACCTTCGTTTCGAAAGAAGATTATGATTTTCCAAAGAGAATACAATACTACGTAAGAATGATTTTCAAAACGATATATCTATATTAGATACAAATATAAAATGAAAAATATTAATAATTCCTAATTTGAATTGTAATGGGGACAAAACTGTCGCATTATAAGCGCACGAAATTGATTAACCACATCGCTAGGTTTACTTTTTACAATTGTCTTTTTTAACGTAATGTAAAGAATTTTATAAGTAAAAAGTACATAAGTAGTTAGAGTTAATGTAGATCTAATCGCCTGTCTAGATTTTGTTTTTTTAAAGTGCGTAATTTAAAAGTACATCGCTGAGTAACTGTTATAGAAGAAGTAATTTTGTGTAAAAACTAAAACGGAACAAATTGCGTGTTATACATATCTCGATAGAACTAATATAGATCTAATTATTTAATGAATTCGTTACCACGCAGGCATTGGTCAACCGCTGGGTACAGACACACCAATTGTATCGTGGTTGGATAATTGGAAAAATGAATGTTTTTGAACTGAATCTGATAATTCTATATAAAGTGTCCCAAAACTAACTGTTAAAACTTCGTCACTAGACATGGCATCAACCAAAAAACATTACAATAATATGCACCAATCAAACCTGAACCCATAACTGAAAACTGCATAAAATCCGACAAGTAGTCTTGTAGAAAAATAACAAATTATATTTGCACAAAAAAGTAAACAAACAAACATCCTCTCACCACAAACTAAAAACGCATATTATACCGTCTCCGTTTCGTCGTGGGTAAATGAAAACCGCATCAAAATTTATTTTCATCACAAATGATGTTTACTGCAGCACCCCCTAGTGAGTTGTCTCCGTAACATCTGTCTGAGAACATGTACCACTCAATCCCAGACCCATAACTGTTAACTGCTTTAAAATCCGGTTAGTAGATAGTTTAGGAGAAAAGTAGCAACATTGATTTCTCATTACATATAATGCTTGCTGCAGCGCCCCCTGGTGAGTTATCACTGTAACAACTATCTAAAAACATGCACCAATCAAACCCAAACCGATAACTATATCAAAATCGGATTAGTATTTTTTGAGAAAGGTGGCAACATTTATTTTCACAGATAATGTTCGCTGCAGCGCCCCCTGGTGAGTTATCACCATGACACTTATCTAAGAACATGCACCAATCAAACCTGAACCCATAACTGAAAACTGTTTAAAAATCCAACTAGTAGTTTTGGAGAAAAATGTCAATATGTATTTGCACAAACAAACAAACATCCTCACCACCCAAACGCATATACCGTCTCCGTTCCGTCGTGGGTAAAAACACTAAACAATTACAGCACGACATTTTTTTACGTGAGGGAAAATCCCTTATGGATGCTATGCTGGACTCCTACCGACTATAAAACCTCACGTAACGCCCACCAGCCTCCGGTTCGGAGCCCCGGATAAGCCCTCGAAAGGATGTGCTAGGACTCCCAATAGACCTACGGCTACCACTGCGGCCTTGCCTAGGGGGTTGTTCGGGTGCTATCCGGCGTTTTTGGGGGGTTTTCGGGTGTCGCTTCTTATGGGGGGCGTGCGTGAATCCCTCACGTAACGCTGACGTCATGGGCCTGCTTCTGTAAGGACGGTGGGCGGCCCACTCACCGTCCTCAGGCCCCCGGTCATGGAGGCCGATAGTCTTCGGCGAAGACATGTCGGCGGCTTAGCCGCCGACTGTGGAACTCGAGTGGGAGAATCCTCTCGCGCTCCCACCCCGCCGCCGCCTTTTTTAAGAGCTTTTTTATTTATATTCAACTCGCCAAATTGACCTCGCATCCAGCCAGATGGAAAGCCGTGGCGCATTTAGCGATTGGGGGCCACTTCTGACAGTGGTCCTCATGTTGACGGCCCTGTGCCTCTTCCCGCTCCTCTTAAAGAACCCGGGATTGTAAGATGAGGGAAACACGTGTGCGGGCAGGTCGTTCCAAGTTTTTATAGTTCGACAGAGGAACGATCTTTTGAAACGCTCAGTTCTGGCGAAAATTCTCTCCACTGTGTACGTGTGGCTTCTCTGCCCGGCGCGCGTTGTTCGGGATCGGAAAGGAGATAGTGGGATCAGGTTGAAGATCTCTTCAGAACATTCGCCGTGATACATTCGGTAGAAGGCAGCCAAGGACGCTATGGTTCTTCGCTGCGCTAACGGTTCAAGGCCTCTCGTCACCTCAGGACAACCAATTATTCGGATAGCACGTCTCTGCATAGCATCAAACGCGTCTAGTAAGTACTTCGCGGAGTCATCCCAAAGGTGAGAACAGTACTCGACGCAGGGACGAATCTGCGTCTTGCAGAGTAAACATCTCTGATGTGGTGTGAAGTACCGTCTCACCTTATTTAGGACTCCCGAGTTTGATCATGATCTGCTCACTGCTGCTCGAGCATGATCTGCTCGCAGAAAGATACGGCGCTGTCCCACTTACTCCCGCTGGAGTGCCCGGTAAGTATCTGTGACAACCGGTAGGAGATAGCACCGTGCCGTGACTCGTCCATGACCGGTTTCACGGCCGCGATTGTGGTGAATCCCCCCTTTGATTGCTCAAGTCGCACCTTCCAATTCTCCACGGTTTCCTGGTGGAGCTGGGACCGCTGGGCCTCGATTTATCGACACAGGCCTTTTGCCTCGCTACAGCGCCATGGAGTCTACGCCCATACGGGGTCGGAGTCTACGCCCATACGGGGCCATACTTGGCACGATCCCTAGATATAGTCTCCTGGGTAGGGAGCGTCGGGTTCCCTGATGTTGACATCAGCCGTGTGAGGGCGCCCTCATTTTTGGGACCAAACTTCGGAAGTGATGTCCGAAGTTCCACCGGCCATCGAGTCATCGAGCCATCGAGTACGAGCCCCAGATACTTCATCGAAGACTCGATGCCAATGCTGACTGACGCCACCTACCTGTGATCTGAGGTCCGTGGAAACACAGAGCCTTGGATTTGTAAAGGGCGACCTCGAGACCCAGCCGCCGGCGCCGTATCCGATTCACGACTTGAGCAACCCCTGTCGTGGCCTTTAGCGCTACGTCTCGGTGCGATGCTCCCCGCGCCGTGACGAGGGAATCGTCGACGTAAGCGATGAGCAGTCCTAATACCGATCCCTGTGGAACAACCGCACGATGCATCTCGCCGACCTGGCCCTAGCCAACTCGAGTTATGGATTATTACACGACATATTCTAAGGTACTTAACTACGTTTTCCACGAGGATATACTTCCTCGATGTGCTTTATTTTCTCCCAATTGAACTTGTTTGGGATCTTCTTTAACCGATTTTAGAAAAGGAGGAGGTTTCTCTATTCAACCCACACATAAAAAATAATAACAAACATAATTTTCTCTTTAATATTTGTTCGCGCATAACTCTGTTTTACATGGCTCAGTGTTGTCCCCCATTCTGTTTCTGTTGCATATCAATGACATGTTGTCTATTGATTGAAGGCATTCATAGTCATGTGGACAACAGTACGGGCGACACTTAAGTACAAAATTTGTTACTGGATCAACTACTGTTGATCTAGTTATATATTTTGTACCTATCAATACAAACAAGAAAGCCTTGAGATCGTTCTCACCAGACTCCCCCTCTCTGAGGATTACTCCACTTTGTTCACCTGGGTGATATCACCTAGGTGAACAAAGTGGAATTGATTAGACTACTTTGTTCACCCCGGAAATAAATCATTTCAAATTCATTGTTATAACCATATCACGACGGACAGGTTGTAACTTATAGGTATCGACTCGGCGCAAAGACGCATTAAAACATCAGATCTATTCATTTCTTTTCTGTTTAAAAAAAACACAAAGGCTAAGGCGGGAGCTCCGCTCCGCTTCGCTCCCACCTTAGCCTTCTAACCTAACCTATGTCCCCCCTACCGAGTCGGATTCAAATCAATTCCACTTTGTTCACCTAGGTGATATCACTCAGTTGATTTATTTCCGAGGTGATCAAAGTTGCCTAATCAATTCCACTTTGTTCACCTAAGTGATATCACCCAGGTGAACAAAGTGGAATAAGCCCCTCTCTAAGACGTTTTTTGTGAAAGTGAAAGTTCAATCCGATTGACGTTGTCATTTTTGTTTTATTTCAAACTTTGAACAGATGATTCACGTGACCTACTCACACGTGACCACAGCTACAGACAAAGACTCGCCATAAACCCCTCTGCACTCTATTTTATAGAGAGGGGTAAAATGGATGATGAAGAATAGAAATCTTTTTTTGTTTGTTTAAATGCATTGAATATACTCCAATACTATTAAACTGATTTGAAAATTATTTCTATGTTAGAAAGCTATACCATCCCCGTAATAAGAAAAGTAAGAAGTATTATATATTATCGTATTCCAACGTGTACGGGAACTACGTGGAAGATATATCTTGACATCGGCTAGAGTTAATTTTTTAATTTTTTATTTTCAGTACAAAAACCACAATGGGAGTTTTCACAACAACAAATCAAGCAAGTCGTACCCAGCACAAACCATAATATTTTTAAAGAACATGGCATTATTAATGGGGCAGACATACCAATATCGATCTATGCAAGTAAGAAAACTGTTAAGTTTTTTAATAGCACCATTAATAGCAATATGGGCTTGTAAAACTTTAAAAACCAAAAAACTGCAGCTAATGGGGCAAAATCCGCTCTAGTTAATAGCTACAAAATTTCAAAATTTCTTATTATTGCTTGTGCTACGATTGTGTTACGATTTTATTATTATGTATTGATATTGATTGTCTTGTGCTTCAAGGATCTTCTTTATAATCAATTTTTGTATTGACTTGCTGTATGTATGATGGAATCACTGTATCAACTTTTGTACATAGATTCAATAATACATTTCATACCTGTCAATACAAAAATTGATGATAAAGAAGATCCTTGAAGCACAAGACAATCAATATCAATACATAATAATAAAATCGTAACAGAACAGGTAGCTGTCTGTACATGGAAGATAAATAAGAAAAAGAAATAGTAGGGTGGCTTTATGAACGCAATAGAACCCCAAACAATGATTTTTAGAATTTTTGTCTGTTTGTCTGTATGGCTGTATATCTGTTTGTCTGTACGTTTGTGCACGCTAATCTCAGTAACCGCATAACCGATTGCAATGCGGTTCTTTTTATTGTGTTGAGGTTAGCTCCACTTAACATTTAGTGTTTATTTCATGTCAATCGGTTAATAAATAAAAAAGTTATGACACTTTAAATAATTTATTACATAGAAGATATTTAGAAAATTTTAACTGTAGTGATTTCTTTGAATGTGAGGCTAGAATTAAAAAACTTAGAATTTTTCATAAATACAGGTAGGCAGAGGCATATAACAGACAGATTCTTAAAAGGTGAAATGTGGGCATATGCCCACATTTGGTTGTGAGCCGTATTGCCGTGTTGAGATGGACAGGCGCAGGTTGTGACTACCTGCTGTTTGTTGAAATAGTTGTTTGAATTTATCAAGCCGCCTAAAAAGGCCTTTAATTTGGCTTAACGACTGCCATTTTACTGGCAACCGGGACCAACGGCTTAACGTGCCTTCTGAAGCATGGAAACGATCAAATAAATGTCACAAAGTGGTCACATAAATGGTCACCCATCCAAGGACTGGCCATAATGAAAAAATGCATACTACAGTAATTGAGAAGATGTGCCCTAAATAAGATTATTGATGAAAGCAGTGATCGCTTTGTAAGTAGGCTTGGTGATAGATCGTATGGCTCAGTCTAAATAAATAAAATAAAAAATAAATAAATAATAAATATTCTCGGACACTTCACACACCGCTATCTGATCCCAAAGTAAGCTAGGAATAACCTGCTTGTATTATGGGTATCAAACCACGGATATTAATACTTATATACTTTTAAATACATACATATTATACATAGAAACACCCAGACTCTTGAGACAAACATTTATGGGTCACACAAATATTTGTCTCCGGTGGGAATCGAACCCAAATAATAATATAAAATTTATTTATTCAAGCAACTACGACTCATGATGTTAGTAACAAATGAAACTTAAAACTATGTCAGTAAACTTCATATTAGAACAATATTGATTTGTGTTTCTACAATTTATATTACCTATATAATTTCAATTCAATTAAAACTAAACCTTAATCTGTTTGATTGTTATCTTATTGATTATGTGTTGATTGTGTGTGTGTAATCTTGTTGATTATGTGAACGGTAATGACCATGTCAGTTTAAAATCATAAACTTAAACATTATAAAATAAAATAAATATAGTTTTAATTTGCCCATAATTATGCATGAGAATACGGGAATACCATTGTCATGAAAGGTTAATAATCAATGTTCCTTTGTTCGCGGTATGACTTTGATACTGGCGGCATGCCTTTGACTGACACGATAATCTATTCATCCTTTTCGCACGATAAATATTTGTCATTGTAATTTCAACTTTGACTGCCTCTGTGGCGTAGTCGGTAGTAATGCCGCCTGCGGCGCTGCAGGTCCTGTGTTCGATTCCTGGGTCGGTCCAAATATTTGTGTGATCCACAAATGTTTGTTTCAGAGTTTGGGTGTTTTCTATGTATAATATGTATGTATTTTGAAATATATAAGTTAAGTATGTTTATCAGTCGTCTAGATCCCATAGCACAAGCTTAGATTAGCTTAATTTGGGCTAGAGGATGTTGTGTGTGAATGTCCACAAATATCTATTTATTTAATTTATTTAACTTAATTCGTCAATGCATGTAAGTAGTTGGTTTTGAAATAGTTGTATCTTTTTTGAAAATTGTATAAAAATAAACAACTAAAGATATAATACAATGTATTTTGTTCCACGGTAAAGCAATATTGACAAGACAAAAAATGGATAGATAAAGAACGCACTAGCGCCACTATAGACAAAACAAAAACATGTTCCTATTTTAAATTCATGTTTACTTTTTCAACAAAAATAAAACATTGATGAGAACGGCAACGTCTCATCTCAGGCGACACGAGTCAAAGGTCAATGGCTCTTTTGTTCAAAACATAGAATGTCATATTATGATAAAATTAGGGTGTTTAAAATACGGAAACAAACAAAAGCTAAATATTTTAGGTTTGGGGGGGGGGGGGGGGGGTATATTTGTAATTGATACCTAATCCTACGAGCCTTTCATTTTAAGGAACATCGCATTAGAATTTACTTTTAGGAACATCGTTTATTCTAAGTAAAACCCCAATTTATTCAGTCACCTCTACAAAATTAAATTTTATTGATCAAAAAAATAAAAGTCTAACCTAACCTAACCTATTCCGTTATAGGATTGTATAATTTAGAGTGCAAATTAGTATTTTTGATAAACAATTTTATTCGTACTTCTGTTTTACAAATCATATAATCAATGTACGAACCACATTTTTGGCGTGAATTCGATTAAAAAGATCATCTCGTTCTGAGTAACATATAAGTTTATAAGTAGGACATGTTTAGTTAATGAATTGTTTTTTTGCACAGCATTTAATTTTCTGGATTGCATTCAGTAAATTAGTGGAGTTACCTAGTGTGCAGAAAAATAAAACAGATGTGCATTTAAAAATCAAAGCCACTTTTCGTTGTAATTTTATAACTCAAGAACGCGCTCACCTATCCAAACCAAATGTTTAGGCTTCGTTCGAACTACTTGTTGTAGATGGTTTATGTGAAGTTTACACAAAATCGGTCGTGTGGTTCTTCATTTATCACGCAAACGAAGTTGCGTGGGTCAGCTAGTATATTATAATAAAATTTTGATTTTGAATGTCAATTAAATGGAGTGCCTCACACACCAAAATTTTGCAGACAGTGCGGTCACGATTGCCGAACTATCAAAATAGCCAATAAACAGTGAATGATTGTCGCAAAAGAAGAAGACACCAAAATCTGCAAAAGAAATGTTTTATTGTTTGTTTAGATGCATTGAATAGACTCCAACTACTGAACCGATTTAAAAATTCTTTCGCTGTTGGAAAGCTATAACATCCCCGTAATATTAAAAGCTATTAGTATTATTTATTATCGTATTCCAACGAGTACGGGAACTACGTGGAAGAAACTTCGAGACATCGGCCAATGTTAAATACACTCGAGAGCAATGAATCCGGGTCACTTAAAGAATGTTAAAAATCTCGGAAACTAAAAATGATAGGTTAATGCAATAAATTGTATTTAATAGACAATGTAATACTCCTTAAATGAAAGTAAAAAAAATATGAGTCACCATACATTTTATTAACACAAAATTACATAAAGAAAAAACTGCCGATCTCTTCTTAAAACAAAAATAGGAAACATGAAATTTTTGAACTTTATTACGATTTTCTTGAATTTTAATACTTCGTATTGCCTCCTCGTGCTTCCATTACTGCGTTTACGCGGTTTGGCATGCTGTACACCAAGTTCCTTATACGATTTTGGGGAATATTCTCCCATTCCTCTGTGAGAGCAATTTTGAGCTCACGAAGCGTGATTGGGGGAGGGTTTCGTTGTTTTACGCATCTGCCTAGCTCGTCCCAAGCATGCTCGATCGGGTTGATATCCGGGCTGCGCGCTGGCCACTCCATACGAGTAATGTTCATCTCTTGAAGGTAGTCATTCACAATCCTACCTGTATGAGGTCGGGCATTGTCATGCATAAATATAGCATCCTCACCTAAATTGATCATAAATGGACCAACGTGATCATTGAGGATTTCTTCCACATATCTTACGCTAGTTAAAGAGCCGTTTTCTATGATCACCAGCTCTGTGCGACTTTCAGAAGAAATTCCGGCCCACACAAGTACAGACCCACCACCGTAGGCTACTTTTTCTTCGATGCATGCTTGCTTGAATCTTTCCCCTGGTCTTCGATACACTCTGTGTCTTCCATCGTGCTTGTAGAGCATAAATTTTGATTCGTCGGAGAACATAACTTTTGACCAATCTTCAATACTCCAATTTACGTGGCTCTGGGCATACCTTAGTCTCGAAATACGATGCCCACGCTCCAGTTTAGGGCCGTTTGCAGGTCTAAGGGGTTTTAAGTTAGATTCAGCAAGCCGACGTCTTACTGTCCATGCACTTGGGTTACTTCCTCCGAGGCGTCGAAACTGATTGGTGAGTTCAGTTCCTGTGAGAAAGCGATTTCGAAGCATGGTGTTCACCAAGTATCGGTATTCTCGTGCTGTGGTACACCTGGTTCTGCCCGTTCCTGGTCTGCGTAGGTTAGAACCAGTTTCTTCGTAACGTCGGAGAACTCTTTGTACTGTTGACAGCGACACACCGACAGTCCTGGCTGTATCGCGCTGACTCCGGCCGGTTTCCAGCATTGTAAGTATTCTGGTGCATTCTTCAGGCGTAAGCGACATAATTTCAGCTTGATTAATGAATATAGAGCACTATCAACATGGTTTATGTACCCACATAAATGACAGATTACAAACAAAAGCAACACCAAATGCTGTAATTTCGTAGTTCCATCTTCGAAAGTGGCCCTTTTTCAAATTTGATTTTTTTATGATATAACTTTACAATAACTAAGAAGTTTTAATACCTTCATTTAAGGAGTATTACATTGTCTATTAAATACAATTTATTGCATTAACCTAGCATTTTTAGTTTCCGAGATTTTTAGGATTCTTTAAGTGACCCGGATTCATTGCTCTCGAGTGTAGATTTATTTTATTTATATTGTTGATTGCGTTGAAGCGCTCGTGGCCCCGCGGACTCAGTGTTCTGTAAACGATCACTGCAGTAAGCAACTTTCACTATGGCCGGTCCATGGATGGGTGACCATCCATGTGATCACTTTGTGACATTTATTAGAGCGTTTCCGTGCTTCGGAAGGCACGTTAAGCCGTTGGTCCCGGTTGCCAGTAAAATGGCAGTCGTTAAGCTAAGTTGAAGGCTTTATTTCAACAGCAGGCAGTCACAACCTGCGCCTGTCCATTTAAACACGGCAATACGGCTCACCACCTATTACGTGGGACAAATTATACAAAGGTGAAATGTGGGCATATAATATGCCTCTGCCTACCCCTTCGGGGATAAAGGCGTGACCATATGTATGTATGTATGTATTGTTGATTGATGGCACTTGGTGGAACTTGATGCACATATTGAAAACGACACTCGTACTGTTCTATAATATTTATTATTATAAACCTGGCCGGTTTCGCTTTACAGCATTTTAAAGGTTTAAATGGAAGTACAAGGTAGTGCTAAAGTAATTTTATTTTATTTTCAGCACAGCAACCAAAATGGGAGCATTCAGAACAACGTATCAAGCACGTTGCACCCAGCACAAACTATAACATTATTACAGAACATGGCTTTATTCCTGGAGCAGATATACCAATATCGATAAACACAGGTATAAAAAGTGTTAAGTTTTTAATAGCACCATTAATAGCAATAAGGGCTTTTAAAATATTAAAACTCTAAAACGGCAGCTACCGGGGCAAAATCCGATCAAATTAATAGTTAAGTACAAATTTTTTTATTGGATCGACTTTTGTTGATTCAGTAATACATTTCGTACCTGTCAATACAAACATTGATGATAAAGAAGATCCTTGAAGCACAAGTCAGTTTAAATAATAATATAATATCCAGCTTAAAGTAAATATTAGAAGATACCTTGTAATACATACTTTAACCCTTTAAGGGGCAGAAGCTCCTGGCGGGGGGATTAAAAAAGTAACACTTGTATGTGAATAAATGTATTTTTTTATTAATTTTAATTTTTTTTTAATTTGAGACAAAAAAAACATGGTGTCGATATATTCGACAATGCCCTTCAGGATCTATGAAACTCAGCAAAGCAAGGTACAATGCATAAAGGAACTTGGCATTTTGTGCACTGTATTTTCGATATCTTGCTCAGGTTTTTGCTGCTGCATGCTTTGCACCTTCTATATTTAGGGAGTTCCATTGGCATGTGAGATCCTACATCATGTAATCTCAGTTCATCAGGTATTCCATACACAGCCTTCTGCCTACTTGTTGCTAATTTTTGTTTTTTAGCGATGAAGTTGGGTGATTGTGCTACAGTCCTCTTCCTGGAGCTGAAGTTGTCAATTAAATTACGTGCGAGCACTATGCGGAACTGCAAGGAAGTCATAGGGTTGTGCACTCTATCATTTTGGGTATACAGAATATAGGCATTTGTAATGGCAGCATCAACCAAAAAGTAGAATATTCGCATCCACCATCTTTTATTGCGTCTTGAGATGGATTATGTACCTCTCTTCTGGTCAAACCTGTCCACTCCTCCCATCCTTTTGGTATACTCCAGGATTCCTATAGGACACGAGACATCAGACTTTGAACCATCCTTCTGCGTTCTTTTACATGTCTTTCGCTGACGGGGATGATAAGCAATACTCAATACATATACCAATTTAGTATCCTTCCATACAAAAAATGCGACATTTTTGTTGACTCGCCGTTTGTACTTGCCTTTCGCTAATACTAGAGGAGGTGGTTTAGGTCCGGCTTTCTTCTTTTTTTGATTTTTTATAAGTTTTGGCAACTGTGTACGGTCTGAGCGCACAGTCGCAGTCGCGTAAATATTGTTTTCAACTAAATACTGCAACAGCTCAAATGACGCAAAAAAATTGTCAAAGGCGATATGTGTATTCTCAACCTGTTTATTGATCAGAGTTTTGGAAAGCTCTCGTACCACACTAGCGCCTAAACCAACCTCCGTAGTGGCGTCATCCTTTTTTCCAGTATATACCTCAAATTGATATAAATATCCTGTAAGGCTGTCACAGCGCGACCATACCTTGAAGCCACGCTTTATAGGTTTTTTGGGCATATATTGTTTGAGAGTGCTTCGCCCTTTGAATTTTATCATACACTCGTCTATGCTTTGTGATGATGAACATACTGCACTACTTTGAAAAGAACTATTCAAACTGTTGATCAAAGGTCGCACTTTGTATAATTTATCAAATCCTTCCTCTCCTCTCTTAGGCATTTGGCTGTTGTCGTTTAGGTGTATATTAGACAATATTTTTTTGAATCTCTTGACTGTCATAACGTTAGCAATCTCTGCAACACGGAACAAAGGATCGGAAGACCAATAGAGATCTATATTTGGAAGTTTATGAATGCCCATCAATATCAAAATACCAATAAAAGCTTTTAGTTCCTGTAATGTTACAATATCCCAATCTTTTTGTCGGTTTTGTACTGCGTATAAATTTGTTTGATCAACTACATATGTTCAATCGAACTTTATTATTGAAAAAAGCATTGAAGTATGCACCAGGAGAACTTCGATTGGGATAAAACTGTGATGGTCTCAGTAAAATGTCATCGAATTTCTCAACTGGTGGAATGTGTGGAAACTGCACTTTTTTCCACTCTTCATCGCCATCATCTTCTGAACTATCTTCACCCGTGCTATTGTCATCCGATTGCGTAACCACAGGTTCAACAGGCCTTGTGATTGTAGGAGTAGGTTCAGTACTACCTGTGGTGGTGTCCATATTAGAAAATGACGGAAGATTTGAAACTGATGATGTTGACTGTGAATTCTGTTTAGATCCATCTAAATTTTCGTGAAGCTCTGTGGTGGTAAGCGAGAAAATTGCTTCATTTTCGTCTTCCTCACTCTCATTGCCGTCTTCAGAATGTTCGCCGTCCGACAAAGCAAATAAATCTGCGAGAACATCTTCCAATTTCTCTGTCGGGATCACCTAAAAAAGCAATAAAGCAAATAAGCTTTTTAAAATGCAATAATGTGAACCAATAATGCAAAAATAAAATAAATACAATACAAAAGTCTATGAATTACAATGAAGGTCAGCCCATAATGGCGCCAACCCTAGGCGGGCAGTGTCGAAAATATCGACATCATAATTTTTCATTGAATCAATTATGTAAAATGTAATAATATCTAAAATAACAATTTAGATGCAATATTTGTAATATTTACAACAAATCATAAAAGAAAACTTACCTTTTTACTCATTTTTCGCGAAAATTTTCTTATATAATATTTTTACACCAGAAATTACAGATTATTGACATCAAATGGTGATCAGCTGTCACTGTCAGCCATACTTTTTTTTTTTAATTCTGCGTTTTGTAATGGCTTTGAGCTGTCTGAATCTAGTACTAGTTATCGCAGTATGGAATACCGAGCGGTTTAAAAATAAATCGATAAAATGTGTGGTGTCGAATATATCGACAGAGCCCCATAAAGATGTCAAGTCATGGGCTGGTTCTTGGAATAATAATATCGGAGTAGTAGTAATAGAGTAGCGAACAATTAAACAAAACCATGGGAATCTTATAACCAGGGCATAAAAATAAAGGATAAATCTTTTTCGATTTTTCCCAGTAGGTAAGTACGTGTAGATTAAAACACTAAATACAGGAACACCAAATTTTTGGCCTTGACACCAGACGTGTTATTTTGAGCAATTGTACCAGTTCGAGAGTTTCGCTATAACGCAAACACGTCTTTTCCCGATTTTCACATTCTAAGACCCCTTTTGAAGAACCCCATACTGTAGGCGTTTGAGAAAAATGAGGCAGGGAGATCATTCCGCCCTGAGACATCCTTCCGAGGGCTTACCCGGGACTCCCGGCCGTAGACAGTTGTAGGGCATCGTGTGGTTTTAGTCGGTAGGAGTCCGGCATAGCATCCATGTCGGATTTCCACACGTAAAAAAAAGGGAGCTCATTCCAAAACCTAAGCGTGCACGGAAGAAAACCCCTATCGGATCTAATTGTGCTGGAACTCTCCGGACGTAGAGTGTGAGGATGAACTCCCTTGAAGCTTGAGACAGACTGTGAGATTTTCAATTTAAAATTACCTAATGTACCTAACAAAAATGAAAATGTTGTTTTGCAATGTAATATACATTACAAATAGATGTAATATTATTCCAGAAACTTGGAATGTCCTATACATTGAAACTGGCAAATCTAAAATACGTTGTAATAATTTTCATTTCAAATATTATTTGAGCATTTATAATATATATATATACATATATATATATATATTAAAGAAGACTTAAAAGTTGCGACTGAATTTGAAAAATATTTTTCTAACATTGGAAACTGGAATTGTCCGGACTATTTAGTAGATGTTTTATGTGAAATTTGCACAAAATCGGTCGAGCGGTTCTTCATTTATCTCGCAAAAGAAGTTGCGCAGGTCAGCTAGTATATAATTAAATTTAGATTATGAATGTCAATTTAATGGAGTACCTCACACACCAAAATCTTGCAGACAGCGCGACATCACGATTGCCAAACTATCAAAATAGCCAATAAAGAGTGAATGATTGACGCAAGAGAAGAAGACACCAAAATCTGTAAAAGAATTGTTTTATTGTTTTTTTTTTATACCACTAAGGTGGCAGACAAGCATACGGCCCACCAGAAGGACTGGTGGTCACCGCAGCCTATAAACGTTTGCAATACCAGAGGCGCCACACTCGCGCTGCCGACCCTGTAAAAACCTTCTTAGACCCCTTTTGAAGAACCCCATACTGTAGGCGTTTGGGAAAACCGAGGCAGGAAGATCATTCCACAACCTAAGCGTTCGCGGAAGAAAACCCCTATCGGATCTAACCGTGCTCGAACGCTCCGGACGTAGGGTGTGAGGATGAACTCCCTGTCTATGGCGAGCGGTGCGATGATAGAACGTAGCCGTCGGCATCATGTCAAACAATTCCTCAGAGCACATACCATTGTACAGGCGGTAGAACACGCATAAGGGGGCAAAGTCTCTCCTGTCGTGAAGAGGTTCAACACCACCTGTCAGTATAGGATCGTTGACAACTCTCACAGCTCGCCATTCCACTAGTCCATTTGACTCGGTGCAGAGACCGAGTCAAAGGACGAAGCTGATATTCAGGTGCCCCCGCCCAGAGGTGACAGCAGTACTCCATGTGTGGCCGCACTTGCGACTTATAGAGAAGCAGTGTTTGCGCCGCAGTAAAGTGCCGCCGCGTCCTGTTGAGCACACCGAGCTTCTTGGACGCCAGCTCGGCCTTGTCCTCCAAATGACTGCGGAACTGAACGTCACTGGAGATGTCAACACCAAGGATCCCTATACTTTTAGAGATGGAAAGAGATGTGCCCTAGAATTGTGGCGCTACAGTAATTGGGGTTTTCTTAGCGGTAAAGAAACACGCCTGTGTCTTCGAAGGGTTGAACTGGACAAGGTTTTGTCTACCCCAATCTTACACTGTAGTAAGAGTAGCCTCGATTTCAGACACAAGCTGTTCACGACTTTCTTCCATTGTGTCCCGAGAGATACCGGGGCGGCCGGTGTAACAAGTGTCCCCCGTACTGTCGTCTGCATAACAATGAATGCCGTCAATAGACAACATGTCATTGATATGCAGCAGAAACAGAGAAGGGGACAACACTGATCCTTGCGGTTCTCCAGCGTTAATGGCCATGCAGTCAGAACAGATGCCGTCGACAACAGCTCTGATGCTTCTACCGGCCAAAAAGCTGGACACCCATCCACATAATCTCTCGGTCAGTCCGTAGGAGGGCAATTTTTTAAGGAGACCACGGTGCCAGACCCTGTCAAAGGTTTTAGAAATGTCGAGGCTCACTGCTAGAGCCTTGCCCTTACTCTCGATAGCCGTCGCCCATCGGTGTGTGAGGCACACGAGAAAATCGCCCGTCGAGCGGCCATGACGGAAACCGTACTGCCGGTCACTGAGCAGGTCGTTTTCCTCAAGGTACCTCAGGAGCTGTGTATTAATTACACGCTCCATCACCTTAGACAATAGGGAGGTGACGGCTATAGGTCTGTAATTGGCCGGGTCGGTCCTGTCACCCTTCTTGGGCACAGGATGCACATTCGCGATCTTCCACGACGCCGGGACTTGTCGCATGGAATATGAAAACGTGAAAAGACGTGTAAGTACCGGACACAACTCTGGACCACACTGCTTAAATACCACCGCGGGTATACCGTCCGGCCCACTCGACTTATGAACGTCCAGAGAACGAAGCTCCCGTCGGACGACCCGCTGCGTAAATTTAACTTTCGGCATGGAAGTTCCACACCACGGAACGTCCGGTGGCCACGTCGATCACGGTCGAGTTAGAGGCAAATAGAAAACCCAGAAGGTCGGCCTTCTCCCTGGCACTCTGGGCCAGACTACCGTCGGGTTTAAGCAAAGGTGGTAAACCTGACTGACAGAAGTTTCCCTCGGCAGCTTTGGCAAGCGACCAGAATTCACGACTCCCTGAAGGGTACCCTGCTAGCCACTCACCAATTCTGCCGACGAAGTCTAATTTAGCCCTGACAATTGCTCTTTTGTTGGCCCTCGAGGCGGCATTTTATTTGCGTTTCACCTCAGAGATGTTAGGATCTGAATTTGCACGAGCCGTGGTCCAGGCTCTGTAGGCAGATTCTTTCAGCATCAGAGCTTCTCTGCAGAGCCGATTGAACCACACTCGCTTTTTTGCTCCCTCAGGGATCCAGCGGTTGGGAATGAAGCACTCCATGCCCTCCAAGATCCCCTCAGCGACTGCTGCAGCGCAGGAATCCAGATCGTCTGAGGCAAAAGAAAGCCGCCTCCACGGGTACGACGCGAAGAACTCCCGCAGTCCATCCCAGTCTGCTGACTTATAGTGCCACACATGTCGCCACTCCTTGGGCCGAGGTGGTTCAAGCCTTGCGAGAGGCACATGCGCTCGAATGATACAGTGGTCCGCGGAACCGAGCGGAGCATCCACTGAGACGGTGTATCCATCCGGACGCGTTGTCAGCAGGAGGTCCAGCAATGCACTATGCTCGTTCACCTTGTCTGGTATCCTCGTATGGGATTTAACGAGTTGGAAGAACCCATAGGTCAGGGCAAATTCGTGTGCAGCTTTCCCCGCAAAGTTGGTCATCCGGGAGCCCAACCAGTCAACATGATGACCGTTGAAATCCCCTCAAAATCACTATCTCTGCAGAGGGATACTGCTCAATCACCTTGTCAGTCGATTGTTGCAGGTGGTCAAAAAGGCGAACTGTTATTGAAGCGCTCGTGGCCCCGCGGACTCAGTGTTCTATAAACGATCACTGCAGTAAGCAACATTTCCTATGGCCGGATATGGATGGGTGACCACCACATGGACCACTTTGTGACATTTATTTACGAGCGTTTCCGTGCTTCGGAAGGCACGATAAGCCGTTGGTCCCGGTTGTCAAGAAGTAGAAGAAACTACGAGACATCGGCCAATGTTAAATAGATTTATTTTATTATATTGTTGATTGATGGCACTTGGTGGAACTTGATGCACATATTAAAAACGACACTTGTACTGTTGTATAATAATTATAATTATAAACCTGACCGGTTTCGCTTTACAGCATTTTTAAAGGTTTAAATGGAAGTGCAAGGTGGTGCTACAGTAATTTTATTTTATTTTCAGCACAGCAACCAAAATGGGAGCATACAGAACAACGTATCACGCACGTTGCACCCAGCACTAACTATAACGTTATAACAGAACATGGCTTTATTCCTGGGGCAGACATACCAATATCGATAAACACAGGTAAGAAAGGTGTAAAGATTTTTTAAAAGCACCATTAATAGCAATAAGGGCTTTTAAAACATTAAAACCCTAAAACGGCAGCTACCGGGGCAAAATCCGATCCAGTTAATAGTTACAAAATTTGTTATTGGATCAACTTTTATTGATTCAGTAATACATTTCGTACCTGTCAATACAAAAATTGTTGATAAAGAAGATCCTTGAAGCACAAGTCAGTTCAAATAATAATATAATATTAACATACATACATCTGGTCACGCCTTTATCCCCGAAGGGGTAGGCAGAGGTATATTATATGCCCACATTTCACCTTTTGTATAATTTGTCCCACGTAATAGGCGGTGAGCTATATTGCCATGTTTAAATAGACATGCGCAGGTTGTGTAAGTAAGTAAAACTTTATTGTACACCAATAAAACCAGTTAAGAAAGAAACAAAATCACAATTATGTACAAATGGCGGCCATATCACTAAAAAGCAATCTCTTACTGGCAACCTTTGATTGGACAAAATTAACATTTAATTTTGAGAAATTGGTAGGTTCTCAGTTATCGGTGTCAAATATTGTACAGTGCTAAAATACAAAACATAGAATAAGGGGAACGTTTTACAGTCTCCGGATTAATATAGGTACGTATACCTAACATAAAATACATATATATAAATTTATACACTAATACATACATATTGCAAATAAATACGTTAAATAAATATATACAATCCTACATAATAAATATTTACTATATTATGTACACATATTTTTATAAAATGAATATAACATAAGCGTTATATTCATTTTATACCTACAACAGAAAGAGAGAAAAGAAAAGAAAATAGTTTCATTAAGTAATAATAAAATAATCACAATAGATACAGTCCACTAAGAGCCCAAATAATGTACTCTTACCATACCTTTGAATACTGGCAGTGATTAGGGATGCCTGATACACACAGGCAGAGCATACCATAGTCGTACAGCTTGCACAGAAAAGGATTTATCATAGAACCCAGTAGAATGTTCTGGCACAGCTAACACCAGGGACTCCGAAGACCTCAGGGATCTAGAATGTGTGTCAGCAAGGAACAAAAATCGTTCTTATATAAAGGGGTACAGGGATTATACTAGATACTGAAAAGAAGCGGAAGAATATAAGTATTCCGGCGAAGGCGAATTGGAAGCCAATTGAGCTTACTGCGAAATTCAGACACATGATCATATTTGCGTAAACCAAATATGAATCGAATACATACATTTTGAAGGCGCTCAAGTTTATTAAGTTGCTCCTCAGTGACATCGAGATAGCTAACATCCACATAGTCAAGAATAGGAAGAAGAAGCGATAGTGCAAGTGCAATTTTGGTGGCAATGGGCAGAAAATTTTGAAATCTCCGTAAAGAACCCACTGATGCAAACATTTTACGACTAACCTCACGCAATTGAGGAGCCCAGGATAATGTACTATCAATCAACACTCCAAGATTTTTTACACTGGTACTTATAGGTAGTATGATATCATTGAATATGATGTTAGGAAGTTGCGTCCAGTCTACTCGTATTTGAGAAACCATCCGTTGACTGCCAACAACAGTGACCTGTGTTTTGGATGGATTCACATTAAGTCCATATTGCTTACTCCATGTGCAGATGTGTGCTAAGTCACTATCTATATATACATATAATAAATCTGTAGAGGGTCGAGAGTCTGTATCCGATTTGAATGATACTTGGTACGTTCCGAGCTTATAGTCCGAGGAAGGTTCTAGGATACTTTTAATCCCGAAGTTTTGCGCGGTTCCTGCGGGAGAGGGGATGAAAGATGAAATGGTTTTTCAGTTGCAATTTCTCAACGCGTGATGCGATTTCAAATATTATTTTAGTATTGGGAAGGGAGTACTTTAAGGATTTTCCGACCCAAGTTTCAAGATTGAGGGGTTTGTAGTTCAGAAATTAGAGGCATCTCAACTTTCGCCAAACCTAGAATTTAAGGGTTCCTTTGAATGAGAGGGTAAATCTAAACGGGCGTGTTGGCTTAATCCTATTTTTCCCCCAAATTTTTCCCCCTCGGGGTTAAGGAGTCATGCGTTACTTCTCATGAAGCTAACGTTACACCCTGAGGGTACAGTAGTGGCTTCTTCAATCAGATCCCTAAGATTCAATATCTTAGGGATTGACGAAAAAGCCCACATTAGGAGGAAGAGCAAAACGGTACTCCGTTCGGTGAGCAGCCCGCCTGGGGCAGCACCTGCAGAAGACCGCGGAAATAGTAACCTGACTCCAGTTGGGTTATGTTCTCCGTCGGTTAGCAGGGATCCAGAGCTCATTGGGGTGACTCTGTGCCGGTGACGGTGAGACCAGAGGCTTAATCTGTCTCCATTGGCAGATAGAGGCGCGGAATATTTGTACGGCGGTCAGGGAGACCCGGTGAAACGGTTGACCGCTGACCGCCCGCAGGCTGTACGGAACCCGAACCTGGGGATTACATAATCTCCGCCCCAGGAGGCTGAACCAGCAGCCTGTGTAAAGTCTCTGGTGCGGTGGTCGTGCCGGAGGAGGATACCGGAGTGGACGCGGCCTCTGCATCGGGGGGGGGGGGGGGGGACCGGGGGCCCTTCCGTACGCCGTGCCAATCTACCGCACTACCTCTGTCTGCCTTTAGTTAGTAAGAGTCTCGCTTAGTCTCTTGCGCCACCGGCACACAGGCACCTCTTCACTTTTTTAACCCCCCTTTTTTTAAAAAAACCATGGCTAAAGGAAAAAAGACAAGAAAAGTATACACAGCGGCTTCGTCGTCCACACTTTACATGGACCTTTGCAACATCAGAGGTATGCACAAGAACCTCAACGTAGTCCACCACCATCTCGAAACTGCGAAGCCGACCCTTTTTTTTCCTGATGAAGACGCAGATTTCATGCCCGGGCGATACATCCTACTTCATGTACCCTGGCTATAAGCTTGCCCCGCAAGGGATTTGGCGTGAAGATAGATAGATAGGCTATAAGCTTGAGTACAACTTCAATTCGAAAGCCGGGGTATGTATGTACGTCCGTGATGATGTCTGCTGTCGCCGTCTTACAAGCCTTGAAGACAGGGACCTGTCTACGTTATGGGCGCGCGTGGATCACGGGGGCCACACTCGGATCTACGCGTGTATATACAGGTCTCACATCGGTAACACGGACACAGTTCGCCTTTTAGACCACGTGCAACAATCGACTGACAAGGTGATTGAGCAGTATCCTTCTGCGGAGATTGTGATTCTGGGGGACTTCAACGGTCATCATGTTGACTGGTTGGGCTCCCGGATGACCAACTTTTGCGGGGAAAGCTGCACACGAATTTGGCCTGACCTATGGGTTCTCCCAACTGGTTAAATCCCATACGAGGATACCAGACAAGGAGAACGAGCATAGTGCATTGCTGGACCTCCTGCTGACAACGCGTCCGGATGGATACAAGGTCTCAGTGGATGCTCCGCTCGGATCGTCGGACCACTGTATCATTCGGGCGCATGTGCCTCTCGCAAGGCTGAACCACCTCGGCCCAAGGAGTGGCGACATGTGTGGCACTATAAGTCAGCAGACTGGGATGGACTGCGGGAGTTCTTCGCGTCGTACCCGTGGAGGCGGCTTTCTTTTGCCTCAGACGATCTGGATTCCTGCGCTGCAGCAGTCGCTGAGGGGATCTTGGAGGGCATGGAGTGCTATATTCCCAACCGCTGGATCCCTGTAGGAGCAAAAAAGCGACCGTGGTTCAATGGGCTCTGCAGAGAAGCTTTGATGCTGAAAAAATCTGCCTACAGAGCCTGGACCACGGCTCGTGCAAATTCAGATCCTAACATCTCTGAGGTAAAACGCAAATTAAATGCCGCCTCGAGGGCCAGCAAAAGAGCAATTGTCAGGGCTAAATTCGATTTCGTCGGCAGAATTGGTGAGCGGCTGGCAGGGTACCCTTCAGGGAGTCGTGAATTCTGGTCGCTTGCCAAAGCTGCCGAGGGAAACTTCTGTCAGTCAGGTTTACCACCTTTGCTTAAACCCGACGGTAGTCTGGCCCAGAGTGCCAGGGAGAAGGCCGACCTTTTGGGTTTTTTCTTTGCCTCTAACTCGACCATGAGCGACGGGGGTGCTGTGCCGCCGGGCGTTCCGTGGTGTGGAACTTCCATGCCGGAAGTTATATTTACGCAGCGGGACGTCCGACGGGAGCTTCGTTCTCTGGACGTTCATAAGTCGAGTGGGCCGGACGGTATACCCGCGGTAGTACTTAAGCAGTATGGTCCAGAGTTGTGTCCGGTACTTACACGTCTTTTCACGCTTTCATATTCCATGCCACAAGTTCCGGCGTCGTGGAAGATCGCGTATGTGCATCCTGTGCCCAAGAAGGGTGATAGGACCGACCCGGCCAATTACAGGCCTCTAGCCGTCACCTCCCTATTGTCTAAGGTGATGGAGCGTGTAATTAATACACAGCTCCTGAGGTACCTTGAGTGTGTAATTAATACAAACCATAGTCGAAATTTAAATTAATCATCAATGACATCTAGACATAAACATGCCAGTATAGTACCTATAAAAACTATCAAAGAGTCCTTAACATACCGGCCCCCTAAGGATGACAGTCCTTAAATCACCCAAAAAAATACCAACAACTATACAATCTTAAACCTTAGTAAAGAAACCTAAAACCTACAAAATGTGCATTTGTGTTCATACCCTGAAATCCAAACAAAATTGATATACACGAACCCTAGCATGAAAAAACAAATATAATCCAGTTTTAACTCAAAAAATCCTTATCACTAACTGGTAAAACACAAATCTTAGATACAGGTCTCCATAAACATGAATTTTTACATTGAATTGTTACAACGCTTGAATGCTTTTTGATTATCCTACCCATTAACCAAGACAACATCACCCACTACTGGTTCCGGTATTAATTTATTGCACTTAAGCCTTTGCAACAAATCAGACAAGTATTCACCGTCGTCATCAAAAATGTTATACTAAACATTGGCAAAGTCGCCGTCTCTTCAAAAATCTAATTTTCAATTTTGGTAAGGGGAATGATAATCTCTTGGTTATAAGCCAATCCATTTTGTTTTCTAAAAGGTAGCCTAATAAGATAACGCCCAGTTTCATCGCGTGTCGTCGCATATATTTCTTGACAGCGTTGTTCTTCTTCTGAAATGACTTTCTCTCCTATCAATGGCTCGCTATCTCGTTCCTTATCTGCCTTTGACATAGCATCCGCTTGAACATGCATACTGATGACATTAACCGAATGATTGTGATTTGTTATTTGTTCCTGACAGAATCCATCCGAAGATAGTTTCCTGAGCTAGCAGTGATCCAGATGGACATTTATGGAAGCCCTCGCGTAATATCTTACCATAAACGTCAGATCCCAGTAACATATCAACCTGATGTGGTGAATAATAGTCTGGATCAGCTAACTTGATATCATTTAGCCCTGACCAAGGTCCTAACACTATCTTCCTAGGCGGTAACAACCCTGTTAATCTATCCAATACATAGGCTGTGACATCGCGCAGTCTGGATTGTGCAATGAATGAAGACATACGTTTGTCTTTGCTTTTGAAACCACTTTGATTTCACTGCCCAATCCTGAAAAAGAACCCGTGACTGGCGAACCCTTCAAACCTAGCAACTGAAAAGCTGCTTGTGTGATGAATGAAATGTGTGAACCCTGATCTATTAATACCCGTAGGGGTATAACTCCTTTTCTCGAATGGACATGAATAATTGCAGTTGGTAATAAAGCAATTTGTTCAGATCCTTTAAAGATGTGTGAACAACCCGTGGTGACCTCTTCTAATACCTGGTGTGGTGTTGCTTGCAGTGGCGTCCTAGTTCCATCAGTATCCTTGGAATGTAATAGTGAGTGATGTCGCCTATTACAGATCTGACAAGAAGTTGTAAGACGACAATATTTTACACTGTGGTTATTGGCTAAACAATTGTAACACAAATTGTTTTCTTTGACATAAGTGCGTTTGGTGTTAGTATCCAATTGAATAAAATCTTTACAAGAACTTATTTTATGATTACCTTTACAATATACACAAGATACTTCAGAGACATAAAAATTGTTACCGAAACGAGGTTTGCAATTCAGCTTATCCTTATTTCCCGATACCGGTTGTGTCTAATGGTCAATTTCCCTGATAGACCTTCCGATACGGAGGGAAAAATTCTAATGAATGAAACCTATTCTTTTTTTTTTTTTTTTTTTTATATTCAGCTCGCCAAATTGACGTCGCCACCAGCCTGATGGTAAGAAAGCAGTGGCGCATCTAGCGATTGGGGGCCACTTCTTACAGTGGTCCTCAAGTTGGCGGCCTTTGATGTGCCTCTTCACGCTCCTCTTGAAGAACCCGGGATTGTAAGATGAGGGAAAGACGTGTGCGGGCAGGTCGTTCCATGTTTTTATAGTTCGACAGAGGAACGATCTTTTGAAACGCTCGGTTCTGGCGAAGATTCTCTCCACTGTGTATGAGTGGCATCTCTGCCCGGCACGCGTTGTTCGGGATCGGAAAGGAGATGGTGGGATCAGGTTGAAGAGCTCTTCAGAACATTCGCCGTGATACATTCGATAGAAGGCAGCCAAGGACGCTATGGTTCTTCGCTGCGACAAAGGTTCGAGGCCTCCCGTCACCTCAGGACAACCAATTATTCGGATAGCACGTCTCTGCATAGCGTCAAGCGCGTCTAACAAGTACCTCGCGGAGTCATCCCAAAGGTGAGAACAGTACTCCACGCAGGGACGAATCTGCGTCTTGTACAGTAAACATCTCTGATGTGGCGTGAAATACCGTCTCACCTTATTCAGGATTCCCAGTTTCCGCGAGGCCAGACCAATACAGCTCTCTATGTAGTTTTTGTGATTGAGCTCACGCCGGACGTCTATACCGAGGATCTCCAGGTTGTCCTTTAGTGGAATTGTAATGCTCTGAAGAGAGGGCAGGGGTAGGAATGGGGACTTCTTAGCTGTAAACGCACACGCCTGTGTTTTCCTGGCATTGAACTCGACCAGGTTGTCTGAACCGCATTGGGCAATGCGGCCCAGGTCCAGATCGAGATCCGCCACGAGTTGTCGTCTCTTCTCATCCACGTCGCCTCGCCCTGCCGCTGGACGGCCAGAATAGCTCCCATGAAGAGTACTGTCATCCGCATAACAATGAATGCACCCAAGGGACAGCATGTCATTGATATGCAGAAGAAAGAGAGTTGGGGACAATACTGATCCCTGTGGTACTCCGGAATTTACCTGAAAAAAACAGGAAGCCTGACCATCACAGAGGACCCGAATCCGTCGCCCGTTCAGGAAGCTGGCCAACCAGCGGCACAACTGATGCGATAAACCATATGACGGCAGCTTGGAAAGAAGCGATGCATGCCATACCCTATCAAAGGCTTTTGCGATGTCTAGGCCAATAGCCAGAGATTCGCCGTGCCTCTCCATAGCCTCACCCCAGGTGTGCGTTATGTACGCTAGGAGGTCACCCGTTGATCGTTTCGGCCTAAAGTCATATTGGCGATCGTTAATTAACGAGTGATCCTCCAGATAGCGCATGAGCTGTTTGTTGATGATTAGCTCGAACACCTTGCAGATGACGGTGGTTACGGCTATGGGGCGATAGTTGGCTGGATCCGACCGATCACCTTTCTTGGGGATCGGTTGGACATTCGCCTCCTTCCAAGCCTCCGGCACTTCTCCCGACGAATACGAAAGGCGATACAGGCGTGTTAGCGTTGGATACAATTCAGCTGCACAATTCCTCAGCACCACGGCCGGAATGCCATCAGGACCACTGGCTTTGTGGTAGCCGCTGTGGTACCTGATTTTCTTTTTTGCACTGCCATGATTGCTGGGAAAGGGAGACGTGAAGACGGAGTGACATTTGCTGCAGCAGTGAGTGACAAGGCGTAGGGGCTAGCTTCATCTATGACTGTGTGGTGAGACGGAAGCCGACCCGCCGGACGGAAGGGCCCCCGTACCCCCCCGAGTGTGGTCGCCGGGTCCCAGTCCGGTCACCATCCGGCACGACGAACCACATCGGGATTATGCGCGGCCTGAAGGGGCAGCCTCCCAGGGTGGTTAGTCCCACTTGGGCCCCTATACTATGCCGCGGGCGGCCAGCGGTAAAACCGTTTCTACGGGTCTCCCTGGCCGGCGGGTCGACCCCCGTCAGCCACACTAGAATCCGCTTAGCGCCTACTGGTCCCCCCCTGCTGCATCAAACATCGCCCCGGGCCCGGCTGTGCAGCTGCTGAACCCCGAACGCAACCCAACCGGGGCTGGGTTACTTGGGGGGCTTTTCACAGCTGCACGGTGATACCCCCCCGGACCAACACTTTGTACCACCTGGCACCCACATGGGAGCCTAGGCCACCATGTGGGTACCTAAATTCGCGGAGCCTCGTTCGTTGGTTAACAGGTGCACCACGTGTAGGTGAGGTCGCTTGGGCCCCCGAAAATTTGGTGGTGGTGGGGCCCCTTACACCCATTCATTCTCCAAAAAGTTTTGAAATTGCTTAAAACTCGGTAATGCGTTACTAGTAAAAGTTGTTTCACTGACTTTACACTCCCACTGCTTCCTCGTTTCTGTATCTAATTTCCGTGAAATAATAAAAATTACAATTGACTCCCATGATTCCGTCTGTATCCCTAAAACCTGCAAACCCTTTAAAGTTTCCACCGTAACATCCAACATCTGCTTGATGCTGGTTGCAGATTCTTCGACGATATCACGTTGAGCGAAAAACCTTTTGAAAATGTTGTTAGCTAAGTACTGTTTGTTGTTGTATCTTGCTTCCAATAATTCCCAACACTGCTGATAGTTATCGTTGGTAATGGGAATGTGTCGCAGCAACTGCTCTGCTTCTCCTGTCAAGTGAGCTTTCAAATAATTTAATTTTTGTACACCATCTATGCTGTTGTTGTTGTGTATGAGAGACATAAATAAATCTTTGAATGTTGTCCATTCTGTACAGCAACCCGAAAAAGTTGGTATTGTAATTTATAGGTAGCTTGCTTTAGCACCAACATCAACAAGTTTCAAATTAGCTGAACTTTCCTGTGGAATGAGTTCCATGAATTCCGACAACAAATCTAAATAGAACTCTTCCACTTCAGTATAAAAATCATCTAATATGTATACAGAGGTCTTTGCTGCTGGGCACTTAAGAATCTCCGAATTGTTCGTACAAAATTCTTTCCACTTGGCCTTAATAATTTCTATTCTGTTTTCCAAATATGGTCTAGTAATTCGCGACTTAGGACTTTTCTTATGGTTAATTTTTGTTTTCTGAAACTGTTGATATAAGTTCTCTTGCACTGTTATTAATTCCATTATTGTGCTTCAAACTTTTTGACACTAAAAGATTCAAAGTCCATTAAATTTTGATGTGAATTTTTCTAAGTCTTTTGCACTTGTCTGTCTAATGGAAATCGGGCATAGGTTTACCGTAGTTTCAGTTTTTTGAAAACTATTCCAAGTCCTATGCGACCACTTCAATTTTCCAAGTCAATGGTTACTTGAATTATTCTAAGTCCCTACTCTGCTATTAAAGACTTTAAAGTACTCACAGTTTGTCCAGTTCACTTATAACACAACACTGCTTACGACACTTGTCCGATGATGGTGATGGTGATGTTTCCGCTGCTGCCACGCCAGTCTTGCCCGTGATGCAAGTCGGTTCGTCCACTTGGGTCACCTTGCCCAAGCTGCTCTCTGAAGTACACGACGAGCCGCGCTGGCCTTACTTAAGGCCTGGTCCAGCTGGGGATAGACAGCAGTCACTTCTAGCCAATCTCCACATCCGGCTCGAAGGATTAAAAATGTTCCCACTGTATGGAACTATAGATTCACCACTGCACTATTACTTTCACTTTCACTATTTACAATAAAACACCTTGTATATTCCGAGAGTAACACACTTTAATTGATAAAACCCATTGCTTATATGTACCTACTTGCAGACAAACGATAGCTTGAATTTAAACCGGCGACCGCCATCTAGTTACATTATATACGACTTTAACATAAATAAACAAACCCCTTGACACCAAACCATAGTCGAAATTTAAATTAATCATCAATGACATCTAGACATAAACATGCCAGTATAGCCACTTGAACGTCCACGTAACTATAGCTACGCAAAAAAAAGTGGCGCGAAACGTCCACGTAGCTACGGCTACTTAGACGACTCATTCAGAACGAATACATTTTGACGTGGTATTTTTGTGTTATCTGTGCAAAGTGAATGGTGAACAGACTGGCAATGAACGGCTTTAGGTTATACAAGTGCCTTTGTTGTCATCGTAGAGTCAAAATTTAAAAAAAAAAAAAATTGTTTGTCTTCTGTGGTTTGTGAGGCGATTGTTATTGTGGTGACGACGGATTGAACAGTAAATAAAAATGTAAGTAATGTTTATTACTATTTAGTGTTATATATCGATGTAATCGTCGTGATTCATACTTTCTAATGATCTATCTCAAAGTCTGATATGACTACAAATCGACAAAAAATTAATACGAATATTTTGTTTTCATGATTTTTTTTTTCATGATTATTTGACTTATTATCTAATTTTTTTTACAATAACTACTGGGTTTGACTTGATTTATGTTACTATAAGTTTAAAGTAAATTTAGTTTAGTATATTTTTCGTTTACCACTTATTTTTATAGCTGTAGTAGTTTAGAAGATATAAGCAGATAGGTTGGCACGGTGCACCATTTAGCGGGACGAAAGGCGGTCGCGCGCAATGGGACGCTATAGCGTAGTCAAGTCTCGCGGTTGGGACGTTCAAGTGGTTATTACCTATAAAAACTATCAAAGTGTCCTCAACATGCAGTCCTAATATTGCTTATAATTGGATCTAAGCACTTTTCTTTCGGTTCATCGGTTCTTCATTTATCACGCAAACGAAGTTGCGCAGGTCAGCTGCTGCTAGTAGATATATAAAAACTAACTAACTAACTAACTATCTTCACGCCAAATCCCTTGCGGGGTAGGCAGAAAGAACCGAGCGCCACACGGCACGGTCCATACACACCTCACTTGCTTCTTCAACTTTCATTTTTCTTTTCATGCATTCACGTCGGTTCCTACGGCTCTTGACATCACCTTCAACTAACACACGATTAATTTGGTCGTGGTAGGTGTGTCGTGGCCTTCCCCGACTCCTACGTCCATCCACTTTCGCGTTGTATATCTGTTTTGTCATTCTTTCATCTCCCATTCGTTCCACATGCCCGAACCATCGTAGCATGCCCTTCCTTACTTTAACACCGACACTCTCTTTCAGACCAACTCTCTTTCTTACATCTTCATTCCGAACGCGATCTGCGAGCGTTACTCCGCAGATTTTGCGTAGCGCGCGCATCTCGACCGCGTTTATTCTACTTTCATGCGTTTCCTGCCATACCCAACTCTCGCTTCCATACGTTAGCGTAGGTATCAGCACCGCATTGTGTACTGCGAGCTGGGCCTTTTGACTTAAGCCCTTGGTACCTAAAAGTTTGCCTAACGCTCCATTCACACTATTGCCCGCAGTTACCCTCTTTTCTACATCACCGGTGTACCGTCCATCCCTGCTAAATGCACATCCAAGATATACAAACTCATCCACCTGTTCCAGCACTACATCATTTACAGTTATCCTGGCATTCGTTCTGTCCTCTTCTCTTTCGAATACCATCACTTTCGTTTTAGTCGCGTTTAAATGTAAGCCTCTCATTAGACAATCATCTTTCATCGTTGTGATTAGTGACTGTAGTTCTGATGGCGATTCGGCTATGAGCACGGCATCATCTGCATACAGCAAACAGTTCACAAGTAAGTCACCCATTCGCAATCCAACATTCATCGATCTTACTCTCTTAAGACAATCGTCCAGGTACAGGACAAACAGCAGAGCCGACAGCACGCAGCCCTGTCTGCCGCCAATGTTGACGTCAAACCAGGGAGACAGGCTGCCGCCCACCCGCACACATGCCGTACATCCCACATATGTAGACTGCACAGCACGAAGCAGCTCACCATCAATCCCGTATCTTGGCAATATATCCCAGAGATCCTTCCGTACAACTCTGTCAAATGCTTTCTCCATGTCCACAAAACCGCAGAAAACCTTCCGGCCTACAGCCAGCTGCTTCTCTACGATGTTGCGGAGAGAGAAAACTTGGTCCATACATCCTCTTCCATTTCGGAAACCACCCTGCGCCTCCCACAGTAATCCGTCAGATTCCACCCTCATTCTCCTTTCAATAATTTTGCCATACACTTTAGCTGCTATACTGATCAAACTGATGGCCCTATAGTTGGCGCACTCCATACGAGAGCCCTTGCCTTTATACAAGGGCACGATGATAGCACGCCTCCAGTCCATTGGGACCCTTCCAGTCTTCCAGCATAGATTGCTCAATGACCAGAAGGCGTCTCGGACGCAAGGACCACCTAATTTGATCATTTCAGCAGATATCCTATCAATTCCCGCAGACTTTCCATTTTTCAAGCTTCGTATCGACCATTCAATCTCTTCCAAAGTAATATCTCCGCTTGATGCTTGCACCGCAAGATCAGTCATCGACTTCCTCGCAGTGCCCGCATCCGGGAGATATTCATACATTTCTCCAAAGTACTCATTCCACCGCTCTAACACTTCTAATGGGTCCGCAAGAATGTCCCCAGCTTTATTCTTTATCTTATCCATTCTGGAAACTGACGAACAGCTCCGAGACTTCTTGACCTCCCTCCAAAAGAGTTTGGTATTTGTCTCGAAGTTCCTCGTCAGCTTCTCTTCCGCAATCAAATTTATTCTTTCACGCTTCTCTTTCACTAAAGCTTTGGCTTCATTCTTGCAGAGGCGGTAAATTTCTTTCTTCGTGTCTTTCATACTGTCATTCAGTTGCAAAGATGAGACATAATCCAACCACGCTTTCTTCTTTCTTGCTACGCAGGATTGTACCTCTGCGTCCCACCAGGCATCACCTTTCGAATGTTCATGTCTCTTTGCACTCCCACATGCTTCTTTTGCACTATCCACTATACTTTCTTTCATAATATTCCAGCATTCATCCACATCTAAGTCGGAAAGGCTCGCGTTTGCAAGCCTTTCACTGACTAAGCCAACATACATACTCCTTACGCTTTCATCTTCCAGTTTTTCACTCTTAATCCTTTCATAGTCTCCGAAGGGGACACGCACTCGCCAGTGCCTCCACTTCTTGAAAAGACCAACAAACCGGCTTACCACCAGGTAGTGGTCAGTTTCAAGAGTGGGGCCTCTGTAGGCTCTTGTATCCCTTATAGCCTCTCGGAGACGACTGTCTATCAAAATCAAATCAATTACACTTTTTTCTTCCTTCCGTCTCCAAGTATACGTGTGGATATCTTTGTGACGGAATAAACTGTTCGCCACAAGGAGGTCTCGTTCCAAGCATACGTCTAAGATTGACTTACCAGCATCATTCGCTCTCTTATTTCCATGCGGACCAAGGACAGCATCGAAGCCATCTCGCTTGGTCCCCACCTATCCATTCAAATCACCACACATGATCAACTTTTCATTCCCCTCAGCCAAATCGAGGACGTCCCTAACGGAATCCCAGAACTCCGCGAGCACTTGGGGATTAGCCGAGCTGACGGGAGCATAGGCTGCGACCAAAAAAACTCTCGTGATCCCCAGTTTTATACGTACCCACAGGAGTCTTGGGCCTGCCAATCCATAATCTTTCACTCCAGAAGCCAAACGGAAGGAGAGCAAGACACCCACTCCCTTACTGGCATGATCCTCTTGGTCCACTCCGGACCACAAAGCAATTATGCCGCCAGGAAGATCGTCGATGCCGCTCCCCTTCCGCTTCGTCTCTGTGACACACAATACATCCAGGCATCGCTCTTTCATTACATCTATCAATTCATTCATCTTACCTTCCATACCACCACGCACATTCCACGTGCCTATCCGGCACTCGGCTCCTCGCATCCCGCCAGAGTTGGCGCTGCGTGAAGGGTGACGGCCCCCTTCGCCGCGTGCGCATGCAGTCATACCGACGGGGGCACACCGGTACGCGTTGTTAGATATATTATAACAAAATAAGCATTATGATGTGTAAGCAGCGTAAAGATTGACATCTATATTGTCTATGTGTGTACCTTTATATGAAATAAAGTTAGTCTATTACGAAAACTCTACGTATTTCAATAGGTTATGGGCAAATATCCAAATAATTTTCGGTTTTTACTGTGTAATCGTGTGTGATAGTATAAAACAGTCGAAAATTGTTGTTTTTTCGTGGAAATATGGCTGTGAACTATATTCAAAGCATTCCGAAGCTGAAGGGCCGCGAAAATTATGATGAGTGGTGTTTCACTGTCGAAAATCTCTTGGTGCTGGACAACCTGGTGAACTATATCAAGTCAGAATCAGATGCCAAATTCGAGAGAAAATCATCAGATGACGCAAAAGCCAAGGCGAAGATTGTTTTAACCATTGACCCTGGATTGTACGTACATATTCGGGAGAGTAAGTCATCTTTGGAGCTATGGAACAAGTTAAGAACCATGTTCGATGACTCGGGTTTTTCCCGTAAAATAACCCTACTGAGACATTTGATCTCGTTACGACAGGAGAATTGCGATTCCATGACTTCTTACGTCACGCAATTAGTCGAAACGGCGCAGAGGTTAAAAGGTACAGGATTTACAATCACAGAAGAGTGGGTAGGTTCATTACTATTGGCAGGTTTACCCGAAAAATTCTCGCCCATGATTATGGCCATAGAGCACTCGGGAATGCAGATTACCACAGATGCAATCAAGTCCAAGTTGATTGATATGGAGGTTTCAAAGATTGACGTGGATTCCAGCGGCGGCGCTGCATTCGCTACAAACACCAAAAAGCAGAAGTTTAAAAATGGCGCGACGTCAAACTCGAAAGTGACAGTTGACAAAGTCATTACTTGCTACAAGTGTAAACAAACCGGTCATTACAGAAACCAGTGTCCATTATTGCTTAAAAATAAGCAATCAAATGCTTTTAGCGTGGTATTTTTGAATGGTGAATACAGTACAAACGAGTGGTACATTGATAGTGGTGCAAGTGCACACATGACGGCCAACAAAGAATGGATAAAACAACCAAACTTTACGCCATGTTTATCAGAAATAACTGTTGCGAACAGTATGAAAGTGCCGGTTTTGTGTTCCGGAGATGTACTGATATCAACTAACTGTAATTATGATATCACAGTGAAAAATGTGTTGTGCGTGCCAAACTTAACAACGAATTTGCTGTCTGTCAGTGAACTTATCAAAAATGGAAACAAAGTTGTTTTTGATGAAAACCAATGCTACATTCGAAATGGTAAGAATGTGTTGGTGGCCACAGCAATGTCAACAAATGGAGTGTACAAGTTAAACATTAAAGTAACAGATTGTATGCTGGCAGCAACTGCTGTAGCAAGTGCAGAACTTTGGCACAGACAATTAGCACACATAAACAGCAATGATATGAATAAGATGAAGAATGGGATTGTGGATGGATTGTCTTACCCGGATACTAGTGATATGTCAATGAATAAATGTGTGACTTGCTGTGAAGGTAAGCAAATGAGATTACCCTTTCATAATATTGGTCAAAGAAGTACAGAAACACTGCAGATAATACATGCCGATGTATGTGGCCCCATGGAACCAAAATCTATAGGTGGTGCACAGTATTTTTTCTTATTTATTGATGATCACAGTCGTATGACATTCATATACTTCCACAAACACAAAAACGAAGTTTTCAAGATATTTAAGAAGTTCAAAGCAATGGTTGAAAATCAGCAGAACCGTAAAATCAAAATATTACGCACGGATAATGGTGGGGAGTTCTGTAGTGGAGAAATGGAAAACTTTTTAATGAAAGAAGGAATTATACACCAGAAGACCACCGCATACACGCCGAAGCAGAATGGAGTTAGTGAACGGGCTAACCGAACCATCATAGAGAAAGCTTGGTGCTTGATTTTTGATGCAAACTTAGATAAGAAGTTCTGGGCTGAGGCAGCCAGTACAGCAGTATACTTGAAAAATAGGTCTCTAACTTTAAGTTTAAAAAATAAGACACCCTATGAGGTATGGTATGGCAAGAAGCCTAATTTAAGCCATGTTCGTTTATTTGGCAGCCCCATAATGGTGCATATACCAAAAGAAAGACGATTAAAATGGGACAAGAAGGCAAAGATTCACCTTCTAGTGGGATATTCAGAGGAAGTTAAAGGATATCGTGTGTATGATCCCACAAACAATAGTATTACCATAAGAAGAGATATTATAGTATTAGAAGATAAAATCATACCAACTAACATCAATCAAAAATGCACAGCTGAATGGATACAGGATGATGCTGAAATTGAAGAGCATGAATCTCCTGCTTCAAATAACTATGGCAGAGATTCAGTGGGGGAGTCTTCAATGAATGAATCTCTCCATGATTTGGACTCAAGCACATCAGTATATACTTATCCACCTAGTGAAAATGATGATGATACAACTACCACAATCACAGAGATCTCAAGCAGTGAGTTACAACAAATTTCAGAATTACCAGAACAAGAGAAGAGGACGCGAAGACCTCCAGAACGTTTTGGGTATGGTAATATCTGTATTTCCAATGCTAGTCCAGAATTCGAACAAATAGATTTCTCAGAAGCGCTGAATGGACCAGAGGCTGATCAGTGGAGACAGGCCATGCGGGAGGAGCTTAAGTCGTTCGAGGACAATGATGCCTGGGAAATTGTTGATACACCAAGCAATGGGTCTATTGTGCAAAACAAGTGGGTGTTAAATAAAAAACTAGATGTGAAGTGCGGTATCGTGCTCGACTCGTAGCTAAGGGTTTTACCCAGCGACGTGGCATAGACTATGAGAACACTTTTTCTCCCGTTGTTAAACACTCTACTTTGAGATTATTGTTTGCACTAAGTGTACAGTGGGATATGGACATTACACACCTAGATCTGACAACTGCTTTTTTAAATGGACATTTGAAAGAAAATATTTACATGTCAATTCCAGAAGGATTTGTAAATAAGCAAATTGGTAAGGTCTTGAAACTAAAAAGAGCTATCTATGGACTCAAACAGTCTTCTTTAGTCTGGTATGAGAAAGTGAAAGATTGTTTGCTTAACTATGGTTTTAAAATAAGTAACTTTGAACCATGCTTATTTATATTTTTTCATGAGAATGTGAAAACTATTGTAACTGTCTATGTAGATGACTTTTTAATATTTTCGAATTGTGTTGCTGAAACTAATAAAATAAAAAATGTTCTAGGTTCTGAATTTAAATTGAAAGATTTAGGTCCTGTTAGACGTTACTTAGGTATGCGAATTAATGTAAATAAAGAATGTAAGACTATAACTATAGATCAACAGGATTATATAGAGCAATTATTGTTAAATTTTAATATGTTTAATTGTAAAGTTATAGATACCCCTATTGAGACTAAGTTGAATTTAGAAAAGGCTGAAAGTTGTGATGTAAACATTCCATATCAAAAATTAATTGGAAGCCTTATGTATTTGGCAGTTTTGACTAGACCCGATTTGTCATATTCTCTTAGTCACCTAAGTCAATTCAACACATGTTATAACGAAACTCATTTTAGTTATGCAAAAAGAATATTGCGATATTTAGCAAAGACGAAACATTATTGTTTAACATATCGTATTGTAACGTGCAATTCCGTTACATGGGCACTATGTGAATAAATAAATACATAATTTCGAATTTCGTAGTTTTGTTTATTTTTGTCGTGCATAGACACGCTAAATTTGGACTCATTTTCATTCACTGCTCTAGGCTGTATAGTGCAAGACCTAAACAGTGCGTCTCAGGCCAAATTTTAAAAAGTTTAGTTGTCAAGAAGTCAGCTGTCAAGCGAAAAGGATTCATTCGCCGAGCTATCGTAATGGAGTGATGTCTCCTAATTTTTAATTTGTTTTTATTTCGGCCATCCACGCGCCAAATTTACTGGATGTTGTAAGGGGATGTTCAGCCCTACATCCTGATCACTTTATTGTATAAATTTTGGTAAGTTTTGGTAGTTTTTCGATTGACTTATGGACACATAGCGTCGTGTTCCAAACCTTCATGGATTTTGTGTTTTTTGCAGGTCTTGGAGATTATTTTGGAATATTAATTTATCTGCTTATCCGCCCAGGAGTTTCTATTGTATAATGAGGTACGTAATTTTGTTATTTTGATTGAGGTTCATCATGATTGTAACATGTGCTCCCATACTGATGCGTGTTTTGATGTTCCTTTCAGCTTATTTAGCGCCGTATCCTTGGGGGACAGTGTGTGTCCAGGAATGTGAATCCCATTGTTGGTTTCTTCTCACCGCTGTGGTCGTGGGACCCACGTGCGGAAGGAAAATCGCGTGAGGTAATCTACCGGAACGCAGCAGGTACCTCTGTACACATAACTTAATATATTATAAAGTAGATTACCACTCTGTTTACCTAACGACTAGCAGGATGTCGTGATAGTTGTCTCTTAGAAATTTCAATTGATAGAAACCCAGATATAGAATCATTGTTAAATTTATTGCGGCTAGAACCTAAGCCTAATTCTAAGCCCTTGTTAGTAAGACTGTACTAAGATCCTTCGCTAGGAATAAAGTTTGGAACTTTCACTTAGAGTTTCCATCCTGAGTTCCAGCCCCAGGCTTGTGATTAGAAGTTCCGGGGCATTGCCGCTGACTATCTGGCATTTATGGTTGATGGACCTATAACCATCTGGCGCCCGAGTAAGCATCATTCATGTTCTCTATACATTTATCACCATATACCCCTTTATATTTTTTTATATTACAATTGTCGCCTTTATTTTTTACATTACAATTGGCGCCCGAACAGGGACTTGAGTTGGATCTGAGTACATTCTAACAGCTAATCATGACATCCTGCAACCCCTTAGTTTGTTTGTTAATAGTTTGTTTGATAGGTACAGTAATTTATTAGTTATAGTAGTGACAAACTACTAATTATTGTATTCTTTGTTATATAGAATCTCAACAATATTTTATAACTATCAAGTCTTGCAGTGTTATATCTCAGTCTAGATTGTTATTATATATGTGTATTAAGAAATTCTATGTGAATTAGGGACATATTTGTATCCCATATGTATTGTTAGAAGTTATTTCTTGTGACATAACCTATTTCAACTTTTACATACAAGGTTAATGTTATTCTGTGACCTTGAGATATTTTGATGTTTAATGAGAGATTTCATTACTTACATTCTTGTTATTGGAAGTTAATAAGACAGTTTGTCTGTATGTTTATGAAACATTTAATGATAACATTAGTTATTTTATAGTTATAATTGTGAAAAACATGTAATATTGAGAGACAACTTAAAGACATTTTTCTAGTAATGATAGTATTGATAAAATAACTTTTGAATTTGCATTATTCGGTTTGCACTTGCTATAGTACATACATTATTGAAATATCATAGCTTTTTGAAACTTTTACATGAAAATATTTTGCTTTTGGACATTCATCATTTGAGCGTCAAGCTTGGTTGCACTTCAACGTTCCCGCTATTGACTTGTCAATACTTTTGAATTTTTTGCTTTTGAATGTTTATCGGTGTGATGATATCTTGCTATTGATCATCCTCATCTGAGCGTGTGGTCCGGTTGCATTTGTGCATTTGACTATCCTTATACTTGAAGGTTCGATACTTTTTGAGACTTTTAGCTTTTGTGTGCATATAACTTACCTTTTAGCTTTACATCTTCATCTTGGCGTTAATCCCAGTTGCTTTTGCAACATATTTCTTCTGGTTTTTGAATTTGTTTGGTAATTGTTAGCCATGGACAAGAGTGTACAGTTTCCACCTTTGCTTGATGATAAGGAGGAGCGAGTTGCTGATGATACTTTGATTACTATTGATGAGACAGGAGGTGATACTTCTGGATCTTTTCTTAAAAATATGAATGCTACTCATAGCTCTGCTGCGGGTTTGCCTTCTTTGGGTTCTTTGAATATAACGCTAAATGAAAATATTAGAAAACATTTACCTTCGGTTACTAAATTACCTGATTTGAAGCGTAGTAGGATTAATTATGATGGTAAGTCATGTGTTAGAGAATTTATAATTCAGATAGAGGAATATTTTCTATTTAAAAATTTTAATGAACATTTGTTAGTTGCTTCTTTCATTGATCTTTTGTCGGGTATAGCGATCAAGTGGTTCCGTAGTGTTCGCACCCAGATATCTTCTTGGCAGGATTTGAAGGCTGCTTTGTTGAAACGCTTTGATAAAAATGAATATGACTTTCTTTTGGAAAATGAGCTTCGCACTAGGAAACAAAAACATTTTGAGTCTCTTCCAGATTTTATTACTGAGATTATGGACATGAACAATAGGTTGTCAGTTCCTATTTCAGATCATACTTTAATAACAGTTATTAAGCTTAACATGTTAAGTATATATAACCCATTTCTTTTCGGTAAACAGATATCTTCTGTTAGCGAATTTCTTTATCTTAGTCGGGATCTTGAGGATTGTGTTGAACGTAGGTCTACGTCTCATAGAGATGTTAAACCAGTTAAGAGTTTTATTAAGGTGAATGCTGTTAGTCATGATAATGATAAAGCTTTAGTTTGTTTAAAATGTAAGACTCCGGGTCATACTTTCAAAAATTGCATGAAAATCCCTGGAATTATTTGCTTCAAGTGTCACAAATTGGGTGTTACTTCCAAGACTTGCGGTGCTTGCAACTCAGAAAAGAATAATAGTTAAAAAAACTGATTAGGTCTCATCGAGCACAGGTTTGTGAGAAAACTGTTGGTGACTCGATGTTAAAGAAATTTAGTTTTGCTCCTGATGCTGCAACTATTAAAAGTGAACGCAGTCATTGGTTAAATTACTTAAGAGTTTATTTTCAAAATATAAATTCAGCTCCTGTTTTGTTTGTTAAGAATAGGGATACTAGACCTTATTTAGAATTTCTCATACATGACCAAACTTTTTCTGGATTATTAGACAGTGGTTCAACTGTTAGTATTTTGGGTTCTGATAGTCACTTAGATTTTTTGCACTTGGGTTTTCAAATGAAACCAATTGTTGGTTCAGCTAGTACAGCTGATGGAACGCCACATAGGGTCGTTGGATCTATGGTGTTGCCAATTACTTGTGATGATGTAACTAAATATTTTGAATTTTTGATAATACCTTCATTTAAGTCTTCTATAATTTTGGGTTTCGACTTTTGGTTAACTTTTAACGTTGCTGGGGACTTATGGAAAAATATAGTTTATAGACACCAAGAGAAGGTGTGGTGCACTAGTGTAGCTTCTGTTTCTGAACTTTCTCCTTCAGAGAAGTCTGAACTTGATAGGGTTATAACTCTTTTTGAAAATATTTCTTATGAAAATAAAGGCTTAGGTCTTACTACTTTAGTTCAACATAAAATTAATGTTATTGGTGAACCTTTTAAGCAACGATATTGGCCCCTTAGTCCAGCTAAGCAAAAGGAACTTTATGATGAAGTAGATGTTTTATTGAAGGAAAATATAATAGAACCTTCTAAATCTCCTTGGTGTTCTCCGGTATTGGCCGTTGATAAAAGAGACGGTGGTACTAGATTGTGTTTGGATTCTAGACGTTTAAATTCAATTACTATTAAAGATTCTTATCCTTTACCTTACCCTTCTAGAATTTTGGATAATCTTAGAGATGCTAAGTATATAACTGCTATAGATCTTTCCAAAGCTTTTTTACAAATACCCTTAGAAAAATCTTCTAAAGAGAAGACAGCTTTTGTTGTGCCTGGTAGAGGTTTATTTCATTTTATTCGTATGCCATACGGTTTAACTAACGCGCCCGCAGAGCTACAACGCCTCGTTGATAGATTATTTGGCCCCGAATTTGATAATGTTGCATTTTGTTACTTAGACGATTTAATTTTGGTAAATTCTGACTTTGATAGTCATATAAAATACTTGCATAAAATCTATGTCATCCTTAAAGATGCTGGTTTGACAGTTAATTTAAAGAAATGTAACTTTTGTAAGGATAGATTACGTTATCTTGGTTATATAGTTGATAGAGATGGTCTTCATACGGATCCAGCTAAATTAGAGTCCATTAAAAACTTTCCTCGCCCTGAAACAGTTAAACAACTTAGAAGTTTCCTTGGTTTATGTTCTTATTACCGTAGATTTATTGTTAAATTCGCTGATACTGCTTCACCCTTAACTAAATTGACTGGTGGAAGTAAGAATTCTAAAAAACCTCTTGTTTGGAATGACGAGGCAGATTTAGCTTTTGATAGATTAAAACAAGTATTAATTTCTGCTCCTGTTTTGCATTGTCCTAATTTTGAAAAACCATTTTTCCTCCATTGTGATGCTAGTTCTGTTGGAATTGGTAGTGTGCTAAGTCAGGAAGATGAAAATTCTCATCAACACCCTGTAGCTTATTATTCTAGATCTCTTAGTAAATGTGAAAGAAATTATAGTACTACGGAAAGAGAATTGTTATCCATTTTAGATTCAATTGAACACTTCAGACCTTATATTGAAGGTATGAAATTTACAGTTATCACTGATCATGCTAGCTTGACTTGGTTGCTTAAGCTCAGTAATCCTACTGGACGATTGGCACGATGGGCCGCTAGAATTTCTCAATTTACCTTTGATGTTAAATATAAAAAGGGTGCTCTTCATTTAGTACCTGATTGTTTGTCTCGAATTGAAGTTAGTTGTGTTAATGCTACTTCTAGTAATGGTATCATATCTCCAGATGAAGATATTGAAGATCCTTGGTATAAGCGTATTTTTATTGGTTGTCAAAAGTTTCCTACTAAATATAAAAATTACAAAGTAGAGAATCTTACCTTGTATAGATTTTGTAAAGATAAATTTGATCCTTACAATCGTTTGAATTGGAAAATAGTTATTCCAAAAGAACATATTGTTGATACGATTAGATCTAACCATGATGATCTTAATTCTGCTCATTTGGGTATTCATAAGACTATAAAGAAATTAAAACAACATTATTTTTGGAAAGGGATGTTTAATGATGTAATGAAATACATTAACACTTGTGATGTCTGCAAGGCATATAAATCTTCAACTAATCCACCTCATGGAATTATGGTTAATCCTAAAAAGGTTGATAAACCTATGCTCATGCTTTCTATTGATATAGTGGGTCCTCTTCCCAAGGCTCATTCTGGTCATCGATATATACTTTCTGTTGTAGATGTTTTCACTAAATATTGTTGGTTATTTCCTATGATAAATGCTACTACTAATGTAATTTGTAAACTTCTGGAGAAGGAGATTTTCCTCAAATTTGGAACTCCTAAAATATTTGTATGTGATAATGGTACTCAGTTTACTGCTAGGCAGTTTATTTCCTTTTTAAATGGTTTTAATATAAATAAAGTTTTTTATAACTCTTTGTACACTCCTCAGAATAATCCGGTAGAGAGATATAATAAAACTGTAGAAACTTGCATAGCATGTTTTGTTAGAGATGATCATAGAACTTGGTCAAAGTTTTTACCTCATGTTCAACTGGCTTTGAACAATAGTGTGAATCTTGCGACAGATTTCACACCCAATTTCTTAATGTTCGGTAGAGAACTTATTTTTGATGCATTCCTGCATCGTATTAGTGCTTCAATTGATAATTTAGATCAAGTTGAAGTAGGTGATAGAAGTTTCTTTGCAACTTCACTTCATACACTTAGTGAAATATTTGTAAGGGTACAAAATAGTTTGTTAAAATCTTATAAACGAAATGCAAAATATTACAATATAGGCCGGCGAATCATTTCTTTTGATGTGGACGATATCGTGTGGAGAAGAAGTTTTGTGCAGTCCAATGCTCCTGCATATTTTTCTGCTAAGCTTGCACCTAAGTTTGTTAAATGTAAAGTCGTTTCTAAAGTTTCACCTAATGTTTACCTTTTGGAGGACCTGAATAAAGGTACCACAGGTCGCTACCACGTTAAGGATATAATTAAGTATTAAATTCTTTTGTTTTGATATTAGACTTCTGTCTTTGTTTTGGTATGGTGGAGGGAAATTTTGCCTTTGTTAGTGTGAAGCATGAAAGGAAATGGCAATTTGAAAGAGATGTATGATAGACTCCCTGTCAACCATTATTCTAATCAAGATATGAATCTTTCTAAAAAAGAACTTAGGATATACCTACTTGATTAAAGATGATCAATTTACCTTTTGGAATTATTGAAATTTGCCTTTTGAATAATTGAAACATAACTTCTTCACATGAATAACTTTCACCCACATCGAAAGATCTTATCTTATTGTTTGTTTGTTGAAACCTTAATTGGTTATTGGAACCTTATCATTCTCTACTGATACTATGGAATGATAATATTCTAACTTTGTAGATAATTATCCTTTTTTGGGATATTAATCTTGTCTTGATTTGGTATACTTTTATTGTGTTCTTATGTTAGCCTAATGTTATCTTAGGTATGACTTTTAAACGTGCGATAGTAGGTTAGTGGAAGTAGCTGAGCTTCAGCGCTTCTGATCCCGAGACTAGGTCGTAGGGCTAACCTTCGCGAATTATTGTGTTAGGAGTTAGGACTACTTGCTCGGTAGAGTATTAGTTCTTTGTATTGATTTCTGTCTCCCAGAAGTACAGAATCTCATTTTTAGTTGTACACTTGTGTTCCCTAGATGGCGGCACAACTGTCATAACGATTGTAGATATGTATTTGCGTTCCCGTATGGCGGCACAAATATCGTATCATTATATTAATATGCTTTGTGTTCGGAAAGTCGGTAGGGTGGTGCCGGTCACAATAGTCATATTGTAGGGTTTGTGTTCGGAAGTTCGGTGGAGTAGGGCCGATCACATTCTTCTATTTCTTTTTGACATCAAGTTTTGTTGGAATGTTTTTAAATGTCACAGTACTATAGAGTTACTGTTTGACAGTTGGTGGTTACGACATATACTGTACTGTACTGTGTGTACTCTACTTTGATATTGTAAATATTCTGGAATGTAAGGAAAGAAGTCGGTGGCGACGGAGCTCAACCGCATCTTCAGTATATATAAAGGTAAGTTGGTAGATAAGAGTCAGTGGCCAGGTGGCTTAACTGATCTCCAAGGTTCGATAGATTATTGGTTGGATATCTTATAGTTGGTATAATTTAATATTCTAGTTGCTTTAATAAGCGGGGTTTTTTTGTTTTTTTTTGCATTCACCGTTGGTGTAGGGAGATAGATAGGTGTTTTTGTGAAAAGAGTCCGTAGCCAGTAAGGCTTAACTGGATCTCTAAATTTGATATGACGGGTTGTCATTGATATAGTTGAACTTGATAATTGAGTTAGTTTTTATTTAGCATTTTCTTAATTCTTTCAGACCTTTGGTTCGGGTCTGAAGGTTAATAAATATTTTTTGTATGAAGAGTCCGTAGCTAAATAGCTTATGTGATCTCTGGTGATGGGAATTAGGTTAGTTTGTGTTTATATTTGATATTCACAATTTGTATTTGGTATTAAGTATTCTTTTGTCTTGTCGACTCTAGATACTAGTGTTAGCAGAGTGTTGGTTGTGTTATAGAGTCGGTGGCCAAGAGGCTTAACCGCACTTTAGTATATATATTGGAGCTGGTGGAGTTAGTCGTAACTCGTGGTTTGTGAATTGGAATGTCTACTTTAAATTCATGTTAGAGTTCGCTCTACATTTTGTTTTTTCTAAATCTTATTGGAAAGATTTACTTCTTTTAAGATTTTATTTCTATTTCATTTTTGGATTAATTTCTGTCTTAGAATTATATTTTTTCTTTAGACATGATTGTTCTAAAAAGAAAGTTCCTTTCTTTTGTTCTGGTTAGGGTGTGATGTAACGTGCAATTCCGTTACATGGGCACTATGTGAATAAATAAATACATAATTTCGAATTTCGTAGTTTTGTTTATTTTTGTCGTGCATAGACACGCTAAATTTGGACTCATTTTCATTCACTGCTCTAGGCTGTATAGTGCAAGACCTAAACAGTGCGTCTCAGGCCAAATTTTAAAAAGTTTAGTTGTCAAGAAGTCAGCTGTCAAGCGAAAAGGATTCATTCGCCGAGCTATCGTAATGGAGTGATGTCTCCTAATTTTTAATTTGTTTTTATTTCGGCCATCCACGCGCCAAATTTACTGGATGTTGTAAGGGGATGTTCAGCCCTACATCCTGATCACTTTATTGTATAAATTTTGGTAAGTTTTGGTAGTTTTTCGATTGACTTATGGACACATAGCGTCGTGTTCCAAACCTTCATGGATTTTGTGTTTTTTGCAGGTCTTGGAGATTATTTTGGAATATTAATTTATCTGCTTATCCGCCCAGGAGTTTCTATTGTATAATGCGGTACGTAATTTTGTTATTTTGATTGAGGTTCATCATGATTGTAACATGTGCTCCCATACTGATGCGTGTTTTGATGTTCCTTTCAGCTTATTTAGCGCCGTATCCTTGGGGGACAGTGTGTGTCCAGGAATGTGAATCCCATTGTTGGTTTCTTCTCACCGCTGTGGTCGTGGGACCCACGTGCGGAAGGAAAATCGCGTGAGGTAATCTACCGGAACGCAGCAGGTACCTCTGTACACATAACTTAATATATTATAAAGTAGATTACCACTCTGTTTACCTAACGACTAGCAGGATGTCGTGATAGTTGTCTCTTAGAAATTTCAATTGATAGAAACCCAGATATAGAATCATTGTTAAATTTATTGCGGCTAGAACCTAAGCCTAATTCTAAGCCCTTGTTAGTAAGACTGTACTAAGATCCTTCGCTAGGAATAAAGTTTGGAACTTTCACTTAGAGTTTCCATCCTGAGTTCCAGCCCCAGGCTTGTGATTAGAAGTTCCGGGGCATTGCCGCTGACTATCTGGCATTTATGGTTGATGGACCTATAACCATCTGGCGCCCGAGTAAGCATCATTCATGTTCTCTATACATTTATCACCATATACCCCTTTATATTTTTTTATATTACAATTGTCGCCTTTATTTTTTACATTACAGTATGGATAATATAGGGCTGATCGGTTTTGTTGATTCAGACTGGGCTAGCGATAGTCTAGATCGTAAGTCCTATACTGGATTCTGTTTTGTAATGAGTGGGTCTGTGATTTCCTGGCAAAGTAAAAAGCAAAAAGCTGTCTCCTTATCTAGCACTGAGGCAGAATATGTAGCTCTTTCAGAGGCATCTAGAGAAGCCATTTATTTGAGAAATCTTATGTTTGAGCTTACTGATAAGAAAGTTATAATCAATTTAAAGTGTGATAATCAAAGTGCTTTAAAATTGGCAGCAGGTCATCAGGCTCATGCTAGATCCAAACATATTGATGTACGCTTTCATTATGTTAGAGATGCAGTTAAAAATAAATTAATTAATATTGAGTATATTTCAACTCATGAAATGCCAGCAGACTTGTTAACCAAAGGTCTTTTGTCGACTAAGCATTACAAGTTTATGCATATGCTGGGAATTAAAACTAAATAAATAAAATACTGTATCTTGTTAAGAAATTCATATTATTTTGTTAAGTGGGGATGTTAGATATATTATAACAAAATAAGTATTATGATGTGTAAGCAGCGTAAAGATTGACATCTATATTGTCTATGTGTGTACCTTTATATGAAATAAAGTTAGTCTATTACGAAAACTCAACGTGTTTCAATACGCGTCGCCTCGGGGGGACGCCCTAGCCCTGTCGGGACTCATTTCTCGGTAGTGATTGGTTTCGCGTTTTCGCTTTCGCCGCTACTTACGGGGAGGGCCCGAGCACAGGTAACGCTCTTCGTGAAGGCACACTACATCCTCCCCAATCTCCAATAGATATATAATAAAATTTAAATTTTGAAGGTCAATTTAATGGATAACTCACACACCAAAATTTTGCATACAGCGCGGTCACGAATGCCAAACTATCAAAATAGCCAGTAAAGGGTGAATGATTGACGCAAAAGAAGAAGCCACCAAAATCTGTAAAAGAAATGTTTTATTGTTTGTTTAGATGCATTGAATAGACTCCAACTACTGAACCTATTTGAAAATTCTTTCCCTGTTGGAAAGCTAAAATATCCTCGTGATAACAAAAACTATTGGTATTATTTATAACCGTATTCCAAAGAGTACGGGAACTACGTGGATGAAACTTTGAGACATCGGCCAATGTTAAATAGATTAAATTTATTGATATTGTTGATTGATGGCACTTGGTGGAATTAATGCACATATTGAAAACGACTCTTGTACTGTTCTATAATATTTATTATTATAAAAATTTCAGGTTTCCCTTTACAGCATTTTTAAAGGTTTAAATGGAAGTACAAGGTAGTGTTAAAGTTATTTTATTTTATTTTCAGCACAGCAACAAAAATGGGAGCATACAGAACAACGTATCAAGCACGTTGCACCCAGCACAAACTATAACATTATTACAGAACATGGCTTTATTCCTGGGGCAGACCTACCAATATCGATAAACACAGGTAAGAAAAGTGTTAAGAATAGCACCACTAATAGCAATAAGGGCTTTTAAAACATTAAAACCCTAAAACGGCAGCTACCGGGGCAAAATTCGACCCAGTTAATAGTTACAAAATTTGTTATTGGATTAACTTTGTTGATTCAGTTGGATGCGCCAGTACCGACGCATACATATTTTTTAGTTTATGTATTTATGGTAATATATAAAAGTATAATATATAATACATAAAAGTACCATTACTTTTATGTATTATTTATGCCAACACCAACCCCCCGCTTCATATCCAATATGTCCGCCGCAACTGTGGGAAACATACGCACGTACATCACCGCGAAAAAACTCCTACCGCGACGCTCGCGAACCGCCTACCGCCCGCTAACCGCGCAGTGATTTTTTCCATCCAAATTTGCTGCACCGCTTTCCATCAGCCACAGTCTCGAGAGCTGTGTAAACATCTCGTGGTTGTGCATCAAGACGCAATGGCAAAGCTGGGAGCAGCACTTACCCGAAGAGAACCCAAGTAAGTGCGCTCCCAAGTGTGGTATATACATATAATATTAATTACCTCTTTTCCAATCAAATTAGCGCATACGCATATAATATTTAGTTTATTACTTATTAGTACTCAACGCAAATATTATTTCACGCAACCCGCACCGCATGCATTATAAATTAATTTTTATCTCTTCACATCGCATTTATACATTCTTATTATATAAGTATATACATATTTATATAACTTTATAACTCATTTTCTCTATTTGTTATATGTTTAATCATCTATTTAAACTATATAATCGCATATGAAACTCATTTTCATACGCTATTTTTATACCCACATATTTCAATTGTGTTGATACTGCGCACCGCTAGTAGCAGCTGATAACGGTATTCGAGCGTCTAACAGCTGATTGTTAGTTGGAGTCCATGTTCGTTTTTACGCTGAATACTTTCACCGCAAACAGCTGATTCAAGATAACAGCTGATCGTAGTTCGAATTCTATACTTTTTGCAGATTTTTTTTTAATACTTAGCTCGCCAAATTGACGTCGCCACCAGGCAGACTGATGAAAAGCCGTGGCGCATCTAGCGATTGGGGGCCACCTCTTACAGTGGTCCTCAAGTTGGCGGCCTTGTGATGTGCCTCTTCACGCTCCGCTTGAAGAACCCGGGATTGTAAGAGGACATGCGCTGGCAGGTCGTTCCAGGTTTTGATGGTTCGACAGAGAAACGATCTTTTGAATCGTTCATTTCTAGCGAAGATTCTCTGCACTGTGTGAGAGTGGCACCTCTGTCCAGCACGCGTTGTTCGGGATCGGAAAGGAGAGGGCGGGATTAGGTTGAAGAGCTCTTCACAACACTCACCGTGAGAGATACGGTAGAATGCAGCCAAAGACGCAATAGTTCTTCGCTGCGCCAACGGCTCCAGACCATCCGTAACCTCCTGGCAGTTGATAATGCGAATAGCTCGCCGTTGCATAGAGTCCAGCGCGTTAAGCAAGTACCTCGCGGAGTCGTCCCAAAGGTGAGAGCAGTATTCCACTTAAGGACGTATCTGCGTCTTGTATAGCAGACACCTCTTGTTCGGCGTAGAGAACCACTTCACCTTGTTTAGGACTCCTAGTTTTCTTGAGGCTAGCCCAATACATCGCTCAATATAATATTTGTAATTAAGATCGGGCCGGACGTCTATGCCAAGGATGTCCAGATTGTCCCCAAGTGATATCGTTGTATTCTGAAGAGAGGGTAAGGGTAGAAACTGGGATTTTTTTGTTGTTAACGCACATGCCTGTGTTTTACGGGCATTGAACTCTACCAGGTTTGAGGATCCCCATTGGGAAATGCGGTCCAGGACCCCGTCAAGATCAGCCACAAGTTGCCGTCTCTTCTCCTCAACGTCGGCTCTCCCTGCCGCTGGACGGGCCGAGTAACTTCCGTGAAAAGTACTATCGTCTGCATAGCAATGAATCTTCCCGAGGGAAAGCATGTCATTGATATTGTTAGGGTCATCGCAGAAGGAAGATAAATCAAACGGATCACAATATTTCAACAAAATTTATTTAATATTTACTATTTACTATTTACTCCTCAACCGAGATTACAAACAAAGTTTTACTGACCTTAGTGATCTAATCGCGTCCGCCCTCTGACTGGCGTTTCACTCTGAAGCCTGACACATACCCCGTTCGCTGCACAATACTTTGACGTTTGACGTGTCAACGTCATATGTCAACTTGTCACTGTCAAACTTCAAACTAATGGCAGTATCTTATGAAAATAATAAATATGCCAACAATTCTGTAACAGTCGGCCATCCTATGGGAACGAGTCTCTTCGTTCTAATTAACTATAATTTATATTTCCATTATACATTGTTTAACTATAAAATTGAATGTATCACTCGCATCACTTTTCTAATTACCTAAATTAAGATTTTTACTGTACGTATATCTATACATATAATAAAATGATAGAAAAGTCAAAACTGTACATTGGAAATATTTAAAAAAAAAACTTGCTGGGTGTTCAACATAAGATACCGAAGCCGAAAATATAGTTAGAAAATTTTTTGTCTGTTTGTCTGTTTATCTGTTTGTCTGTTTGTCTGTTTGCTTTGCTTTGTCCGGAAGGATCTCGAAAAGTACTCAATAGATTTGATTCAAATTTAGCACAAATATTACCTAGGGGTAGGGTATTAAAATAGGCTATATATTATCACGCTTCATATCCTAGGGGCTAAGCAGAGAGCAATCAAATTGGCATTGTACCAATTTTCACGCGTACGAAGTTGCGGGCAACAGCTAGTAATTACATACACTTAAACTACTACAGAACCTTTTACTATGGTATAGCTGCGTGGCTTAAAGATTACTTCCTTCACCAGTAAGTCACACAACTGCGATGTCTCTTACCAATCGTGGGCGGCGAGGTCGTTACGCCAATCTTGCCCGGCTCGAGAACACCCCTTACTACTATGATATAGCCGGCCGCAAAGGTTACTTCTTTCACCAGAACGACACACAACTGCGATGTCTCTTACCAATCGTGGGCGGCGAGGTCGTTTACGCCAATCTTGCCCGGCTAGAGAACACCCGTCACTACTATGGTATAGCTGCATGCCGCAAAGGTTACTTCTTTCACCAGAACGACACACAACTGCGATGTCTCTTACCAATCGTGGGCGGCGAGGTCGTTTACGCCAATCTAGCCCGGCTCGAGAACACCCGTCACTACTATGGTATAGCTGCATGCCGCAAAGGTTACTTCTTTCACCAGAACGACACACAACTGCGATGTCTCTTACCAATCGTGGGCGGCGAGGTCGTTTACGCCAATCTTGCCCGGCTCGAGAACACCCGTCACTACTATGGTATAGCTGCATGCCGCAAAGGTTACTTCTTTCACCAGAACGACACACAACTGCGATGTCTCTTACCAATCGTGGGCGGCGAGGTCGTTTACGCCAATCTTGCCCGGCTCGAGAGCACCCTCACTATAACTATATTTCAATCACTCTAAAATTATGCGTTCACTCCGTTTTACAATCATTAATGTTTGTCGTCCTAAATCTGTAATAATTCAATCTCATATCATCAAATTACAATTACTCATTGACACTGTTTACAGTTGAAGAGCAAGTAGCAGTGTCTTCGCCAAAATTAGATGATAAGTACATTACTCAGGCTCAATTCAATTTTATGATTTAAATCCCTCATCAATCACTTATACACACGCATACGTATGTACTCGATAATTTACAATCATTTTTCACATCCTGCCTACATACATCACTATACTTAAATCACTAAAATTATGCATTCACTCCGTTTTACAATCATTAATGTTTGTCGTCCTAAATCTGTAACTATTCAATCTCATATCATTAAATTACAATTACTCATTGACACTGTTTACAGTTGAAGAGCAAGTAGCAGTGTCTTCGCCGAAATTAGATGATAATTAGGTATATTACTCAGGCTCAATTCAATTGTATGATTTAAATTCCATTATCAATCACTAATATACACACGCATATGTATGTACTCGATAATTTACAATCATTTTTCACATCCTGCCTACATACATCACTATACTTAAATCACTAAAATTAATGCATTCACTACGTTTTTCAATCATAAATGTTTGCCGTTCTAAATCTGTAATCAATCTCTTATCATTAAAATACAAGTACTCATTAACACCATTTTCAGTTGAGGAGTAAGTAGTGGTGTCTTTGTTAAAATTAGATGATACATTATTTAGACTTAATTAAATTTCTTGCAAGGTTTTTTTTCGCAACCCGTAATAATACCGTCACTAGGTACATTATAGGTATATTTCGCTATTAACTCGTTCACGTGTATTTTTATGCCGTATTCGACGCTTTAACTCTCTTATTTTAAATTGACATATTATTATAATGATCGCAATATCCTGGTATTTTTTTTTTGAGCATCTTCAGGCTCCTCTTTTTCTTGAAATTACGCGCCGATTTAAATAAATTACTTTAATTAGTCTTTTGCAAACAGAATGCCCAAAACTATGGATGATCATAAATTCCCTGATGGAGTTAAACTTTTCAACGCAAAAAGAAAGTCTATTATACTAAATTTACTAATGAAAGGTATCAATTATTTACCATTACATTTGACCCAATGTTAAAGTATCAGCTGGATGATTTTTTTTATGGGTATTTATGTATTCAATGATTTAAACTCTAGTCTTAATGACTTCAAATAGTATTTATTTCTTATTGTAATTGTTGAGATTTTTTTTTAAAAGAATCTTATTTAATATAACACTAATCTCTGTAGTCTCTAATAAATTAATTATCTAACGACATTATGTACTTACTTCTGAAAATGTGACGGTTTATACACAAAATCTTGCATGCTATTTCAATGGCTGAATAGGCAAGGATTATCTTATTCATATGATGTAACACCATTGTGTACCCTATTTATCGCAGATAGAGAATCTGTATTTGAATTAAAATAAAATGAAATCAAATTTATTCCATTTGAAGTTTTTTTTTTTTTTTTTTTTTATTATTTAGTGTTTAAATTTTTGTGACTCTACCGGGGGTTCGGAAATACTACAGACTGAGAAGAACACCCCAAGAAACTCAGTCCGGTCCCTATGAAAATTCATCTTAAAAAGTAATACAGGTTTATTTTATGTAGAATATAGTAATGACCTGCGCTAATATTTATGGCCACAAAATGTTTATGACCTGTGCTTAATGTTTCCGATGAGTCATGCAAGCATACTTAGTAGGTATCTATTCTTTTCGTCATTTTTTTTTTATTCCGTGGTCAGAAGGAAGAAGGAAACAACCTGGTCTACTAACAAAAACTCCCTCCACTTAACCTGACATTTCTTGACGTTGTTCCAAGTGAATGGTGACTTCTCTACAAGAACCTCATAAGTCTCATTCATGACCACACCCGCCTTTTCACAGGGAAGGTTCAGTACTTAGAGGGTAAATAATCTAACAAGGCTTTGACAGTGTGTTCAGAGATTCCTTTCACTGCCAATAATTACGCTACCATTTGGAAGGCACTTCTAGAAAATTATTAGGATGCTAGGGTTCAAGTTTCGTACTACATCACTAAATATTAATGACACCAATGCAACCATATGACAGCTTTGCGGACGACACAGAATCTCTTAGATCTTTGTTGGATATTGATTAACTTCGCATACATTTATCGTTTGAGCTATTAACCGCCTACTGTCGCGAATGCAGTTTGAAAATTGTTGAGACGGAGGCGATTCTGTTTTCAAGGCAAAGTCGCTCCCTAGGTGAAATCTCAAATTTGACTGAAGTGGGATCAAATGGAGTCGTTCTGTTTGATGCTTGGGCACTATGCTAGATCATAAGCTCAATTGGAGTGATAACACAATAAGATTAAAATTTGAGGGCACTACAGCATTGAACGCTTTAACTCCCATTCTCAATTGAGGATTCCTGCCTATTAGTGAAACTAAATTAACTTTATATTGCACCATATGACCTGGTTTTACTTACGTTTGCCCAGCCCAGTATGGAGCAGTACTAGTCATCAACCTTAGTAGTCTTCTAGTTGTCCAAAACAAGTTACTTAAGTGTGCACTCAACACTCCCTATCTAACAAATTTAATAGAACTACATAATAAAACAAATTTACCAAAAGTTTTATTTCAACAGTAAACCAAGTAGAGCCTGTAGGAAAAGACTTCTGTTTATCCACAACCACAACCAACACAAGTTACCTCACCACTTGTTTCTTGAGTGCGATAAATAGACTCGCATAGTGGCCCGCTCAGGACCGTACCCTTAGCCTGTCGGAGCCTTGCGCGCGTTGAGCAGTCATACGGACTAGGAATTTAGATACATATGATCGGTGGCGCCGCCTTTGCTGTGGCTATTGATAAATGTGTTTGACTGCTAATAAACCAATCTTTTGTTTTTGTTGCATTTTCAATAGAAAACTTTTTACTATGTTGATACCTGTATATTTAAAGGGGTATTTTATGCACATCTGTATAACCTTTCTGTAGGCTGGGTAACTCCACTGATCAACCAACTGCATATCAGAAAATTGAATGCTATGTGAAAACCATAATGCATAATAGTGTGTTCGCCATGGCTCCTAAAATATATAACAGGCTGCCGGGCGATATTAAGGAATCAAATATGTTAATTTTTAAACAAAGATTGAAAGATTTACTGACAAAAAAATGTTACTACAATGTGAAAGACTACCTAACAGATTTATTATAATGTATTTTAATGTGGACTTTTTTGTGATTTTAATAATACTCAAAATATTGGTGACCTTAACTACCTAACATCAAGGACTTATTTGATTCATTTGACATTCTGATACATATTTTATTCCCTTTTAATTCTGAAATTATAAATTTCCTGACATGATAATACTTATTGAAATATAAATTATTAAGAGTATTAATAAAATATCAATCTGGCCAATAATTGCTTGTTAATGATTGCATGCACAAAAATCTGCTGTTTTGTATGTATTTTTTTTTTTTCTATTTGCTGTAATTTTTGCAAAATAATATTGTAATGCTTTATAACATTTGCACGCTCCATTGAAGTTATAGGACAGCGCACAACCTTTTAAAACTTATAACACCTGTACTGTACCTGTTCTATGCAAATAAATTATTTGATTTGATTTGAACCAATTGATTAACTAAACATGTCTGATTCAAAACTTAAGCAGTACACAAAACGAGACAACAAAATAGAAATTGTTTATTAACATGTAATGCTAACTATACCTTGGTAAACTTAATCATTAACGATGCTCCTTGCAGGACACACCTTCGTTCCATCCTTCAACTCCCACGCCATAAATCCGATTTCTATTCTTACTCTTTTTCAGTTAATGCGGTTAGATTGTGAAATTCCCTGCCACCTGATATCAGAGACGTTAATACAGTTGCGAATTTTAAGAAGAAAGTCCTCGAATACTATCTCTCTACCACTTAACAGATAATGCCTTTTTTATTTATAAAAATGTAATCTCACGTATGTAAGTATTTTTATTTGTTATAAATATGTATATACACACATATATATACATATATACAAGCTGTTGATTTGGTCGTGCACAAGCCTCCTTCAGTGCGTAGTGTACTATAGGTATTATCGATTGCAAGCAACACAAACATACGTAGATAACAAAACCCCAAAAAACCTGTTTTTAGTGAAATATGATTTACGAAGAAAAAATCTTCACCCGTGTATTTAACGTTTACGTCGTCGAGCCAACGCTAAAGCGCAAGTCACACTGCCAGCGGGCGGGTGAGCGAGCTAGGCACACTGCGAGCTGCCGAATAACCTACGTGGCTGATGCGAGCGAAGCTACTCGTTTTCGTCGTTAGGCGCGCCCGCTTCGCTAGCTTAACTACCGTCCTCCCCGTTTCGGGTACTCAGACTAGTCGTCGCTTGTCATTCGAATAGCAGTGTCCACGTGTCTAGTCTCATCCGCAGGTTCGCCCTTCCGTATGTAGTTTTTGGTGTAAACCCCATAGTTTAGCTCGGCAATGTCGCGTAGTTTGCATAACTTCAATATCTTACTTCACCCGCCCGCCTAGCTCGCTCGCCCACCCGCTGGCGGTGTGGCCTGGGCTTAAAGCTAGACAATAGTAGGTACCTAGATAATGCGGCTACGTATCGCATCTCATGGCTCCTCTACACTGCCCGCGAAGTTGAACGAAGTTAAATGAATACGATAGTGTAAAGAGGCACTTCGGCTTACCTCGTCAAAAACTATACCTCCCCTCAGGCGACTTTATTTGCTGTCGATTTTTGCACCTCAGTCAATGGGCCCAAAGATGCGGGAAGTGCGTTCACGAAGTACTGCCGTCATAAGGATAAACAACGCACTTGCTTGGAAGTAACTTTCGAGTAAATCGCGTTTAAAGTTTTTTTAGTTTTTTTTATTGTCTCTCGGAAACTAACAGGAATATTCTAAGTTTTATTGTTTTGTTCGATTCCTTGAAATGTGAACTTTGCATGTGCGATACTATATTTATACAATTAGTTTATTTCATTATTTAAAATAAAGAAAAAATGTTTAAGGCTAGTAAATATTCCCTGCAATAATACTAAATCACTAAGCATTATCAACGCATGTGCTGCAGATGCGTCATTTATCTCTAGTAAATGCATTTTGTGATGTTTATGTCTAGTAAAGATATGGGATTACTTCGACGTATGTTCCAATTTTATAACTTATACGTAGCAAATGACTAGTAACTGACATTATGACTAGTAAATTCTTTTAGAGAAGCTCGCATGCGTTTAATTTTACGTACTTAATTAAACAAATATCAAATATTATCCTACGAAATCTTTATTAGCTTTGACTGCATTCTACGAAATCTATTAAGACGAGTGTTTTAAAGAACTCCTTAACTTAATCCTTCTGTTTCCTTTACGACCCAGAAAAACGCATGTCGGACGGAGGTGCTACTATCATTATATTAAAGAAATCCAGCCAGAACTAAGCGACTAGTAATATCTATAGTCAATTTTTGCTGTCTTATATATCATAAAGGATTTCAATTCGCGTTACATCTGTGGTTATCCTTTACTACTGTGAATTAAAATCTACAAAGTGAGACTATATACCTAATGATAATCTATAATAAATTGTTTAATGACACAAACTATTAGGTACATTGAACCCTGCCTTCGCGAATTTCAAATTAGTGTCAACTGTATCTTCCAGGCCGTATGGTACGTTTCTCTCCCTCCTTTCTGCTATTATAGAACTAAGCTATTCAAAATATAGTTTTTCTGTCGTAGTACAACATTAGGAGCTCAGTGTATTCGTCTCTTTTTAACCCCGGGAGCTTTGAATAGCAGCACCAAAGAGGCTCATTACCGAGTCGCCTACGTAAGGGCACCTGTCAGTATTATTATATTAAAAATATATTATAATTTTAATTAAAATACTATGTGACATTAACAAATTTATAATTATTTATTGATTTATAATTCACTAGCTGACCCTCGCAACTTCGTTTACGTCACACATGGTGTATGAAAGGAGGTGTATTTCTTCATCAGGCTCATCAAGCAGCGTATAAAACTGCCTTGTTTGCTTAATCATAAAATAGCTTAAAGATTACGTGGATCACCACCTATTACGTGGGACATAAAACTATAAGTTGAAATGTGAAATTGTTTTATTATTAGGCATTAATGTAGAATAAAAACTTGTTCTTTCTTTCTTTCATTATCATTTCATAAAATATTAAAATACATCATTAATTAATCAAATGTCCGAAGTAGTTTGCTATAATTCAATACTTTGTTAACGATCACTGTGATAATTACTTTTTTCTATGATCTCTTGCTAAAATTTCCAGTTACAAGTCAAATTTTAACCAAAATATTTTTATTTTTTAGTTGTTAAGAGCAACAATCTTTGAAATAGACCTTCTTTGCCTTTACTTTTCTAGTCATAATAATCGTAAATACACACTTGCGTTACTTCGCTTAAGACGGGCTAATTAAAATTCATATTAAATACGAGTCATTAACAACGCATGTTTGCTTACGATGCTTATGATTAGTAAAAAGTTGGAAATGCATTAATTGCGCTGTTTATGCTTAACAATAAAATGAAAACTAATCAAGATATCAAAAAATGAGTAATTGATTCTTGTAGATCTCGTTTCGGTGATTCCGAATATACTAATAACTCAATTTCGTCAAAAATGTCGATTGCGTTGTTTATCCTAAGGACGGCAGAGTACCTCTCTACACTACTTGGCCGACATCGTGTGTGCCGGTGCTTTGCCGGCGCGTGATTTAAGCTATAATTAGTGCTTTGGTGTATGTGATCCAATTATCAGCGTCAAACAGTGGTCAGGAGCAAATTATGTTGTTCCTGGAAACTCTGCCACACAAATTTCTTTGTTCATTACAAACGGCGGCAATGTGCGTGCGCAGGCTACTGACACCACTGAGTGTGTAGTGACGCACTTTTTTCGAACTTAGACAAAGTTTCTAGAGTACTTCGCCTATGAACTTTGCGGGCAGTGTAGAGGAGCCATTAGTTATTAGGTTTCATGAGTTTTTAGTTCCAGCTGACAAGTTCGGTGACCTTTATGTACTTTTTTGATTTGATATTAATGATTTGATGATGAGTTTATGTTGATTTAAAAGATTCCTTCCTACTTCAAGGGCTTAGGACCGGCAGAAACACGCTATTTATCATGCAATTGCAAACAAAAACATTAAGTACTGTTAGTAAACATTAGGTATGAGAAAAGTATTCTGAAATGAAGCATTTCTGGCGTAGTTAAAAATTTTAAATCAACTTATTTACAGAATTAATTGAGAATCAAAGCTTAAATACCTATTTACAAAATCATGTAACACGCAATAATTGTTCAAAATGCTCACCCCCAGTGTCTATGCACAGATTGGCGCGGCGCACTAAGTTGCGTTTTAAGCTGCGAAGCACTAGCACATTTGTTTTTATTTGTTCAAATGCCAAAACAATTCTTTCACGTAATTGTGTAACACTCACAATGTCTTCATTGTAAACAAGTCTTTTAATATCTCCCCACAAATAAAAGTCTAAGGGCGTTAGGTCGGGTGAACGCGGCGGCCAGGCTACCGGTCCACCACGGCCTATCCACTGCGTACCAAACACTTCACTTAAATATTCGCGCACTTGACGTCCATAGTGAGGTGGCGCACCGTCCTGTTGGAAGTACAAGTCCCTATGAAATGCGAGTGGAATGTCATCGAGCATCTCATTAACCACATGTCGGAGTAGCACCAAGTATGTAGCACTGTTCAAACGACCGTCAATAAAATATGGGCCAAGTAGATGATCACCGATGATACCAGCCCACACATTCAGACTAAACCGGACCTGGAACGAGTCTCGCCTAGTAACATGTGGGTTGTGTTGTCGGTGAGCCCACCAATGTTCATTGTGGACGTTATAAACGCCCACGCGCGTAAACAATGATTCGTCGGACCACAAAATGTTCACGTCCTGATGTTCAAGGAGCCAGTGACAAAAAACTGTCCGAGCGTTATTGTCCTGCGGATGCAACTCTTGAACACGTCGGAAATGGAACGGATGCATTAGTTCGCGATTCAGCAGCTTCCACACTGTGGTATGATGAACACCGAAACGGCGACCGGCTTCATGCGTACTGGCTCGAGGTTCTTCCTCAAAATAATTGAGAATCTGCTCTTGCCGATCAGCTGATAGGCCTTGTGTACCACGACCTTGTGCATGTCGAGGAACCTCGAACTGTCGGTGATCCCTTAAGCGCTGTGTGGCGGCAAGCATCATGCGACGAGATGGTATTGGACGGTCTGGAAACATTTCCCTGAACATGCGAATTGCATCAACAACGTTATTATTAGAAATAGCGTAAAGGCGCACCATTTCCACCAACTCAACGTTACTGTAACGCTGTGACATCGTTACCGGTGTTGTTACGGACGTTACGTAGATTTCGGCGCGTGCGGTTATACTCACGCTGAACGCGGGCGAGCGACTAATTAATTCAAAATTTCAAATTCACCGATCAAAGGCGCCGCCTGAGCCGCTCGCTCCTGCGCGGGGGTTGGAGGGGTAACTTACACGCGCCGCGCCGCCACCGCAGGCCTCCTTTGCCTATGCCTACACATTTGTATGTGCCTACTAAACTGTAGGCAAAGAAGAAACGGTTTTGAATGAACGGTGAAAATGTACCTATGTAGGTAATAGTATTATTAGAATATTTAGAACCGATTCATACGAGTTGCTTTTTAAATTTATTTTATTTAATAATTATTAAGAACTTAATTTTTCTGCCCCATTTTTTCACTTGATATTGGTTTAGTATAAGCAGTAGAGTTCCCGTAGCAAATAGAAAAGAATTTAAGCAGAAAAAAAAAAGTGTAAAAAAAGTGTCTCGTTTTATCCCGAAATATCAACGAGTGTAGGCAGTACAGTCATGTGTGCAAGTAATGCACAAATGCAGATCAACATCCTGTATATATACATATATATATATACATATATGTATATACACATATTAATATTTTTGTATTTGTATAGTATGTATAATAGGCTTGTGTCCTAAATTTCAAAAAGCATTTAATTTTGTAGCTTTATATTTATATGATCACAAAAATGTAATATTTTGATTTAAAACAATCATTTACATAGTTAATTTTGTGATTTAAAAAATTAATTTCAATTTGTATCGAAAACGCTCATGGCTCCTCGTGTGACGTCACTTGATGCCAAACAAACCAAAAAGAAAATGTGTATTTTTTATGAGTCCTTTCAATGATTTGTTTTTAAAAGTTTTAGTACAAAAATAAACGTTTAGGGGTTTTAATCAATATTTAGGGGAATCTGGGGAATTTGAAGTTGGGTTTTAGCGGAACATTCCGTAGGATTTGGCATCACTTTGGCATATGGTCTGAGTAACCAAAGCCAGTATACATTAATTGAAAAAAAATTGCCACTGGCATCACTGTTTGACAGGTGTTTGACAATGTTATGTTAGCGTTCGTCTGCTTTCCATATTAATTTAAAATGAATCCGTCGTATTACAAGTGTTGTGTAGTGCCTGAATGAAATGAAATCTATTGTATTTTATGAAAATGTATGAGAATCTAAATAATAATACACAAGATGACACGACTTGTGACACAAGATGTCAAGACTCGAGACTGCCAGAGTGCGTCAAACGTAAAAAAGCAAACTGTGACGTCACACTATCTGGTAGAGATGTTTGATGTCACGTGACTGATTGCTTATTCTTTCCAATCTTATTTTCTAAAAATAATAGTAATCCTTAATTTGTGTACCAATTTATATTACTTTTTGTTATTTATATATTGGACATAGTCGTTAGAAACACACATCAATTAGATTTATTCTTAGTGGACACAAGCCTATTAGTTGATTCTACCTAGTTATCTCACACACTTCTACCTCTCTGAATTATTCAACATCATGTTCTCCTCTCGCTGGCCTGCTGGAAGAGATTTCTTATAGAAATAAGCAGTGCCATTGTACTCTTTTTTTCCTAACTATGTATCTCTGTAATATATTATGTGTGTACATAAATTGTTAAATAAATAAAATAAATAAATCATTTTCAACGCAGTACCTACCTCATTATAATTATAATTTTACCGTCTAAATTAAATACATCAATTAATTCTTAAAAAAAACGTCAAATCATTGTGTACTGTAACCTTATTTAATATGTTATCCTCTAGAATCAAATTATCACTAGAGATTTCACATTTTATGTATGCAATAAAGACTTTGAACGTTCAATAAAATCAGTAGATTTCTTCCCAGAACAGTTCTGTAATACAGGATTTGTCTTACCAAGATTAAAAATTGACAATTGCCAATACACAACATAGGAACGAAATCACTCGCCTTGATCTCACATCGCTCATAATCAATCCACGCACAGCAATGTACCGCGGTATCGTTTTCGTCCTCGCATACATCTCTCACAATACTCTCGCCCGCGCAACTATCAAACACTCGCTCGCAACAATCACACACGACGCACGCTCAAAATAAAAACATTCGCTTCTCACAATAAAACTTAATTTTGCTTAACGCAACTACCTAACTCCTTCGCTTGAAACGCTTACGCAACGCTTTTGATAACTCGAAAGTGTCCCTATTAACAAACATTACGAAGTCTGTGACACCTTTTTATTTCAACTCTTATTCGAAATGACATCGATCGCCACTCTGATCACACTGATTCACCTCGGGTCCCACCGCTAACGCCAGTTCCTTACTTTAGAGAAAAAGTTAGAAGCTAACCCCGACCTACGCTTTAATTATAATAATATAATTCAAAATCATATCGATCAAGGATCACATATTTCGAAAATGGCTCCTAAAGAAGGTCGACGATGAGTCTTCCTCAAAGCGCCCACGATACACCCGTCTGTTGCCATGACATACCTACCTCAAGGAGGCGTATCATATTGATAATGGTTATGGAACCACAAGTCGGAAATCGCTTAACGACACACTTTACAGGTTCAAATTAACGAATCAATGTTCTTTATCTCTTAAATCGATCGATTAAACTCACGCATGTACTCAGTCACCGTGATCGCTGTTATAGAAAAGGTGTATTTTCAATTACAGAAAGCTCGTTCCCGCTCATCACTCTTTTCAACGCATACCTACTACAAATAAGATCGTAGTCTTGAAGGAGTGTAAACCTGGCGACGGGTGCCACTCCAACTTCGTCGCAAATGTACCCGGTGTTCAGGAGAGTTCTTTGCAGAACCTTGGTCGCTCATTCTCTGAAAGCTCGAAAATTAACAAAGTATTAGATTTTATCCCGTATGCGTCACTATAATCTGATAACTGTTCTATCACAAGTTAAGAAAAACCGTATTATGAAATCGAGAAGAAAAAAATAGGGTAGACTAAAAGTATAAATCCATTTGCATCTTGACTAATTCGAGCAAAAATTATAATTTATTTTTATATTCCTGACTTGTTAAATATGTAAATATTAAAATTATGCATATTTTTCTTATAACTCAACATCACAAAAGTTTTATTTATTAGATTCTACTGAGGTCAAGTAGGTGAATCCGAATAAAATCCTATTCCATCCATCAAACCGCGATAAAAATCTTCACAAGAAATGTGTTTTACTATGTCAATGAGGCTACTTTATCTATAGAACACTGTATTTTTAAATAAAAATAGTTTCTTTCACTTCATTTATCAATGATGGCCACCGTGCTCGTGGGGTGGATTATAACGAAATATTGTTTTATTTCGAGATTATCCCACTTCTGAGATGTTAGGGTCATCGCAGAAGGAAGATAAATCAAACGGATCACAATATTTCAACAAAATTTATTTAATATTTACTATTTACTCCTCAACCGAGATTACTAACAAAGTTTTACTGACCTTAGTGATCTAATCGCGTCCGCCCTCTGACTGGCGTTTCACTCTGAAGCCTGACACATACCCCGTTCGCTGCACAATACTTTGACGTTTGACGTGTCAACGTCAAATGTCAACTTGTCACTGTCAAACTTCAAACTAATGGCAGTATCTTATGAAAATAATAAATATGCCAACAATTCTGTAACAAAATGCAGAAGAAAGAGGGTTGGGGACAACACAGATCCCTGTGGTACCCTGCATTAGCCTGCATAAAACAGGAAGCCTGGCCGTCACAGAGGACCCATATTTAGTGCAGGATTTTATTCATACTCGTATCTCGTATCAAAACTATCTTCACTCCTTTTAAGAGGCTGTCGCAGTGCCTACGTACACCTAAGGACAGTTTTTTACTAGACAAGCCGGGAGTGTACAAGATTGACTGTAGTTGTGGCAGTTCGTATTTAGGCCAAACAAAGCGAACTCTTACGTGCCGAATCAAAGAACATATTAGGGCAGTCAAAAACAACGAACCACACAAGTCTGCAGTCGCTGAACACCTGTTGGAGTCCGGCACAGACCACTGGATTGAGTTACATAACCCTAAGATGCTCTCAACTGAACGTCACTACATACCGAGAATGGTTAGAGAAGCTATTGAAATTAAAAAGTTCAAGAATTTCAATCGTGAGGATGGGTTTCAGTTGCCGAGCGTCTGGCATCCAGTGGTCCGTTTGTGTATAAATAACCAAAAACAGTTCCAAACAAAACCACGAGTAGATACTGTGAGCATTGTGTGTCGTGAACGTAATCGAGTTAGTGAAATCGAAAGTGAGACCAGTGGTAGTGGTGTTACGCGTAATAAACGACTGCGAAGGAGGGTAGATCGATATATGTGCTGAGACTTTCGCTTTCAACCGCCAGTACTTCAGTTCCTCCGTGATCATGGTGCTTGTAACAGCGCCGAAATATCGGAAACTCACAACAATACATGGTAAATATCCCGCAAACTTTAATACTAATGTCAGTGACCATGAAAGTTTAAATACCTATATCGTGCACCGGTACGGGCCGGATTGTGTAAAATTAATAAAACAACTAGAACGAGTGCGGAAAAAGAGTGAATGTTTAAGTGAGTCGCTATCCTTTTTGGTGAAGTGTCGGGACGCGGACATTATACCCGTATGTGTGCAAATAAAACCGCGCAATGACATACATGGTTCTGCTAACATCTTACGTAACGCGAGTGTAAAATTGTTACGTAAACTAATTAGTAACACTAGGTACAAAATAGACAAAATTCAGTGTGAGCTTTACAGGATCCATATGGAGTGCGTTATGGTTTTGTCAGAGAGTGATTTCGATAAGTGTGACCGAATTACGTACCTACAGGCACAACGTTCGAGGGAAATCAGTGCTTTGAAACAGAAACGTAAGTTTGAATCCCTCTTACATAAACAGAAGCCAAAGGTCCCCTACCATGATAGCTCAAGGACGGTTATAAACCTTTCGGACAAAGTATTGACTGAGTCCGCACTTAGCACACTGGAGAAAGGGTTGAACTTTGCCCCTACACCCAAACGTATTCCTTATGAAAAAGTGATAGGCACGATTGAGGAAGTTGTTCGACGGAATAAGATACCAGCTGATGATGCTGAGGTACTAAGACAAGAGGTTGCACTTACTCTGCGTCGGGCCAAGCTTCCCCAATCGAATATGACTGCTGATGAACGCCGTGCGCTCCGTGACTTACGAGACGATGAGAGGGTACTTGTCTTAAAAGCCGACAAAGGAAATGCGACGGTAGTTATTAATGTCACCGAATACGATGCGAAGATTCGTCACTTGTTAAGTGACGAAAACACTTATAAAAAGGTAAATTACAACCCAACTGCTAGGACGAACCGGGCCACTGTTAAATTAATAAAGGAGTACAAACATGCAATTGGTGAAGAGACAACGACACATCTGCTGCGACCGAGAAACCTTCAACCCCCCAAACTATATGGTCTACCAAAAGTTCATAAGCCAAACACACCTTTACGGCCCATAGTGAGTCAAATTGACTCACCAACATATGAACTGGCCAAACATGTGGCTAGCATCTTACAACCTTTAGTAGGGAGAACAACATCATATGTGAAGGACTCGAGGCATTTCGTACAAATTTTGCGACAAACCACCCTAAACGAACAGGAAGTGATGGTCAGTTTCGATGTTGAGTCACTATTCACAAATGTTCCCATTACTGACTGTATGGACGTCATAAAACGCAAAATTACAGAGAACGGTATTGCGATGGAATATGCTGACCTTGTACAGCATTGTTTGGACACAAATTATTTCGTTTATAGAAATGAGTACTACCTACAGATAGATGGAGTAGCAATGGGCAGTCCAGTAGCTCCAGTTGTAGCAAACATTTGGATGGAGCATTTTGAAGCCTTAGCCACAGCTAATACCCCAAGCATTAAAATCTGGAAACGGTATGTAGATGACATTTTTTGTGTACTGGAGGGTAGCGAAAATGTTGTACAACAGTTACTAACGCAGTTTAACAACATTCATCGCAATATAAGCTTCACGTACGAAATGGAAAAAGAAAGATCCCTTGCCTTCCTTGACGTGCAAATCAGTGTTCGACCGGACGGTTCGTTGAGTCACTCCGTGTACAGAAAACCTACTCACACTGACCGATACCTAAATGCCGACTCGCATCATCACCCACGCCAGTTGAACTCGGTAGTGACGTCGCTTACAGACCGCGCATATAGTTTATGTGACGAGGAGCATTTGGAAGCGGAGCTAAATCATTTAAGCGGCGTTCTACATAAAAATGGGTACAGTGGACGGATCCGACCACCGAGACGCTCGAATAAGCCTGTGGACTATAAAGTGGAAAGACATCCAGCCTTTTTACCTTACATCAAAGGAGTGACAGATAAGGTCGCAAACATCCTAAAAAAGGTTTCAGTAAAAACTATCTTCACTCCTTTTAAGAGGCTGTCGCAGTGCCTACGTACACCTAAGGACAGTTTTCCACAAGACAAGCCGGGAGTGTACAAGATTGACTGTAGTTGTGGCAGTTCGTATATAGGCCAAACAAAGCGAACTGTTACGTGCCGAATCAAAGAACATATTAGGGCAGTCAAAAACAACGAACCACACAAGTCTGCAGTCGCTGAACACCTGTTGGAGTCCGGCACAGACCACTGGATTGAGTTACATAACCCTAAGATGCTCTCAACTGAACGTCACTACATACCGAGAATGGTTAGAGAAGCTATTGAAATTAAAAAGTTCAAGAATTTCAATCGTGAGGATGGGTTTCAGTTGCCGAGCGTCTGGCATCCAGTGGTCCGTTTGTGTATAAATAAGTTCCAAACAAAACCACGAGTAGATACTGTGAGCATTGTGTGTCGTGAACGTAATCGAGTTAGTGAAATCGAAAGTGAGACCAGTGGTAGTGGTGTTACGCGTAATAAACGACTGCGAAGGAGGGTAGATCGATATATGTGCTGAGACTTTCGCTTTCAACCGCCAGTACTTCAGTTCCTCCGTGATCATGGTGCTTGTAACAGCGCCGAAATATCGGAAACTCACAACAATACATGGTAAATATCCCGCAAACTTTAATACTAATGTCAGTGACCATGAAAGTTTAAATACCTATATGGTACGTATAATGTTTCTCGCTCGGGTTCAATATATCGATAAAACCCGATCGGATTACATCGAAACTATCGAAAATTGTTAATTGAACAATTAAAAGAAAATCCGCAGGTACAGCCGAGTTATAGTGTTTTAATACATTTGATGAATTATACTGTTTCATAAAGCAGACGGAAACCACTCTGAGGCAAGAACTCGAGGATAAAAAGAAAAATGATAATGTTAATATCAAATTACCCCCACTTAAACTCACAGGTTTTGATGGTACTTGTAGTAAGTGGCCAATGTTTCATGAAAATTTCTGTAGAGTAATACATACGAATACTCGTCTCACCAATGCCAAAAAGGTTCAATACTTGATAGGTTGCCTTTCGGGTAAGGCACAACTTACTGTTTGTTCAGGCATATCTGCCACCGCACAAAATTACGATGTCATTTGGCAAGCCCTTCTGGCTAAATACCACGATACCAGGGTTCAGGCGTAGTGCTATTTAGAAAAAATAAATGTTACACCAGAAGCCGGGGCAATCAACTGATCATATTTTGGAGATTTTTTGTTGAGCTGAAGCGGCTCTGTAGCATTTACCTATCACAAATTTATCAGATTTCATAATAACTCATTTAGCATTAAGCAAGTTTGATAAAACTATGCTTGAATTGTTTGAACAATCTCATAGACATTTGAGTCTGCCTACATATAGTGACGTCAAAACATTTTTGACAGAACAAAGCAAACTCCAAACGCTCCGCTCACCATCACATTCACAAAAAGGTGATTATCGCGCTCAGCGGATCTCAACCGCCTCTCTTTTAAATAAACCAAAGTCATTTTTTACGCTAACCCGCTCTACTAATTTGAAATCAGTCGATACTTTTAGTTCTAACATAAAAACTTGTATCATATGTAACAGTGGTCACGCTCACCCTTTGTTCAAATGCCAACATTTTATTCAAAAGAATGTTGAAACACGAAATGAAATAGTTCGTAAACATTCCTTTTGTGTTAATTGTTTAGGTTTTCATCACCCGAGAGCTTGCAAATCTGATAATAAGTGTTCGATTTGCAATCGTTTGCATCATAGTTTATTATTGTTAGGGTCATCGCAGAAGGAAGATAAAATCAAACGGATCACAATATTTCAACAAAATGTATTTAATATTTACTATTTACTCCTCAACCGAGATTACAAACAAAGTTTTACTGACCTTAGTGATCTAATCGCGTCCGCCCTCTGACTGGCGTTTCACTCGGAAACCTGACACATACTCCGTTCGCTGCACAATACTTTGACGTTTGACGTGTCAACGTCAAATGTCAACTTGTCACTGTCAAACTTCAAACTAATGGCAGTATCTTATGAAAATAATAAATATGCCAACAATTCTGTAACAGTCGGCCATCCTATGGGAACGAGTCTCTTCGTTCTAATTAACTATAATTTATATTTCCATTATACATTGTTTAACTATAAAATTGAATGTATCACTCGCATCACTTTTATAATTACCTAAATTAAGATTTTTACTGTACGTATATAATTACATACACTTAAACTACTACAGAACCTTTTACTATGGTATAGCTGCGTGGCTTAAAGGTTACTTCCTTCACCAGTAAGTCACACAACTGCGATGTCTCTTACCAATCGTGGGCGGCGAGGTCGTTACGCCAATCTTGCCCGGCTCGAGAACACCCCTTACTACTATGGTATAGCCGGCCGCAAAGGTTACTTCTTTCACCAGAACGACACACAACTGCGATGTCTCTTACCAATCGTGGGCGGCGAAGTCGTTTACGCCAATCTTGCCCGGCTCGAGAACACCCGTCACTACTATGGTATAGCTGCATGCCGCAAAGGTTACTTCTTTCACCAGAACGACACACAACTGCGATGTCTCTTACCAATCGTGGGCGGCGAGGTCGTTTACGCCAATCTTGCCCGGCTCGAGAACACCCGTCACTACTATGGTATAGCTGCATGCCGCAAAGGTTACTTCTTTCACCAGAACGACACACAACTGCGATGTCTCTTACCAATCGTGGGCGGCGAGGTCGTTTACGCCAATCTTGCCCGGCTCGAGAACACCCGTCACTACTATGGTATAGCTGCATGCCGCAAAGGTTACTTCTTTCACCAGAACGACACACAACTGCGATGTCTCTTACCAATCGTAGGCGGCGAGGTCGTTTACGCCAATCTTGCCCGGCTCGAGAGCACCCTCACTATAACTTTTTTTTTCTTTTTTTTTTTTTTAACGTGAGGGAAAATCCTCGTAGGATGCTATGCCGGACTCTTACCGACTAAAAAACCTCACGTAACGCCCAACAGCCTATGGTTGAGAGCCCCGGGTAAGCCCTCAGGAAGGATGTCCAGTGACTCCCAACAGACCTACGGCCGCCAATGCGGCCTCGCCCAGGACTACACACCCTCACTATAACTATATTTCAATCACTCTAAAATTATGCGTTCACTCCGTTTTACAATCATTAATGTTTGTCGTCCTAAATCTGTAATAATTCAATCTCATATCATCAAATTACAATTACTCATTGACACTGTTTACAGTTGAAGAGCAAGTAGCAGTGTCTTCGCCAAAATTAGATGATAAGTACATTACTCAGGCTCAATTCAATTTTATGATTTAAATCCCTCATCAATCACTTATACACACGCATACGTATGTACTCGATAATTTACAATCATTTTTCACATCCTGCCTACATACATCACTATACTTAAATCACTAAAATTATGCATTCACTCCGTTTTACAATCATTAATGTTTGTCGTCCTAAATCTGTAACTATTCAATCTCATATCATTAAATTACAATTACTCATTGACACTGTTTACAGTTGAAGAGCAAGTAGCAGTGTCTTCGCCGAAATTAGATGATAATTAGGTATATTACTCAGGCTCAATTCAATTGTATGATTTAAATTCCATTATCAATCACTAATATACACACGCATATGTATGTACTCGATAATTTACAATCATTTTTCACATCCTGCCTACATACATCACTATACTTAAATCACTAAAATTAATGCATTCACTACGTTTTTCAATCATAAATGTTTGCCGTTCTAAATCTGTAATCAATCTCTTATCATTAAATTACAATTACTCATTGACACTGTTTACAGTTGAAGAGCAAGTAGCAGTGTCTTCGCCGAAATTAGATGATAATTAGGTATATTACTCAGGCTCAATTCAATTGTATGATTTAAATTCCATTATCAATCACTAATATACACACGCATATGTATGTACTCGATAATTTACAATCATTTTTCACATCCTGCCTACATACATCACTATACTTAAATCACTAAAATTAATGCATTCACTACGTTTTTCAATCATAAATGTTTGCCGTTCTAAATCTGTAATCAATCTCTTATCATTAAAATACAAGTACTCATTAACACCATTTTCAGTTGAGGACTAAGTAGTGGTGTCTTTGTTAAAATTAGATGATACATTATTTAGACTTAATTAAATTTCTTGCAAGGTTTTTTTTCGCAACCCGTAATAATACCGTCACTAGGTACATTATAGGTATATTTCGCTATTAACTCGTTCACGTGTATTTTTATGCCGTATTCGACGCTTTAACTCTCTTATTTTAAATTGACATATTATAACGATCGCAATATCCTGGTATTTTTTTTTTGAGCATCTTCAGGCTCCTCTTTTCTTGAAATTACGCACCGATTTAAATAAATTACTTTAATTAGTCTTTTGCAAACAGAATGCCCAAAACCATGGATGATCGTAAATTCCCTGATGGAGTTAAACTTTTCAACGCAAAAAGAAAGTCTATTATACTAAATTTACTAATGAAAGGTATCAATTATTTACCATTACATTTGACCCAATATTAAAGTATCAGCTGGATGATTTTTTTTTATGGGTATTTATGTATTCAATGATTTAAACTCTAGTCTTAATGACTTCAAATAGTATTTATTTCTTATTGTAATTGTTGAGATTTTTTTTTCTTAAAGAATCTTATTTAATATAACACTAATCTCTGTAGTCTCTAATAAATTAATTATCTAACGACATTATGTACTTACTTCTGAAAATGTGACGGTTTATACACAAAATCTTGCATGCTATTTCAATGGCTGAATAGGCAAGGATTATCTTATTCATATGATGTAACACCATTGTGTACCCTATTTATCGCAGATAGAGAATCTGTATTTGAATTAAAATAAAATGAAATCAAATTTATTCCCTTTGAAGTTTTTTTTTTATTTTTTTTTTATTTTTTTTATTAATTAGTGTTTAAATTTTTGTGACTCTACCGGGGGTTCGGAAATACTACAGACTGAGAAGAACACCCCAAGAAACTCAGTCCGGTCCCTATGAAAATTCATCTTAAAAAGTAATACAGGTTTATTTTATGTAGAATATAGTAATGACCTGCGCTAATATTTATGGCCACAAAATGTTTATGACCTGTGCTTAATATTTCCGATGAGTCATGCAAGCATACTTAGTAGGTATCTATTCTTTTCGTCATTTTTTTTTATTCCGTGGTCAGAAGGAAGAAGGAAACAGCCTGGTCTACTAACAAAAACTCCCTCCACTTAACCTGACATTTCTTGACGTTGTTCCAAGTGAATGGTGACTTCTCTACAAGAACCTCATAAGTCTCATTCATAACCACACCCGCCTCTTCACAGGGAAGGTTCAGTACTTAGAGGGTAAATAATTTAACAAGGCTTTGACAGTGTGTTCAGAGATTCCTTTCACTGCCAATAATTACGCTACCATTTGGAAGGCACTTCTAGAAAATTATTAGGATGCTAGGGTTCAAGTTTCGTACTACATCACTAAATATTAATGACACCAATGCAACCATATGACAGCTTTGCGGACGACACAGAATCTCTTAGATCTTTGTTGGATATTGATTAACTTCGCATACATTTATCGTTTGAGCTATTAACCGCCTACTGTCGCGAATGCAGTTTGAAAATTGTTGAGACGGAGGCGATTCTGTTTTCAAGGCAAAGTCGCTCCCTAGGTGAAATCTCAAATTTGACTGAAGTGGGATCAAATGGAGTCGTTCTGTTTGATGCTTGGGCACTATGCTAGATCATAAGCTTAATTGGAGTGATAACACAATAAGATTAAAATTTGAGGGCACTACAGCATTGAACGCTTTAACTCCCATTCTCAATTGAGGATTCCTGCCTATTAGTGAAACTAAATTGACTTTATATTGCACCATATGACCTGGTTTTACTTACGTTTGTCCAGCCCAGTATGGAGCAGTACTAGTCATCAACCTTAGTAGTCTTCTAGTTGTCCAAAACAAGTTACTTAAGTGTGCACTCAACACTCCCTATCTAACAAATTTAATAGAACTACATATTAAAACAAATTTACCAAAAGTTTTATTTCAACAGTAAACCAAGTAGAGCCTGTAGGAAAAGACTTCTGTTTATCCACAACCACAACCCACACAAGTTACCTCACCACTTGTTTCTTGAGTGCGATAAATAGACTCGCATAGTGGCCCGCTCAGGACCGTACCCTACGCCTGTCGGAGCCTTGCGCGCGTTGAGCAGTTATACGGACTAGGAATATAGATACATATGATCGGTGGCGCCGCCTTTGCTGTGGCTATTGATAAATTAATGTGTTTGACTGCTAATAAACCAATCTTTTTTTTTTGTTGCATTTTCAATAGAAAACTTTTTACTATGTTAATACCTGTATATTTAAAGGGGTATTTTATGCACATCTGTATAACCTTTCTGTAGGCTGGGTAACTCCACTGATCAACCAACTACATATCAGAAAATTGAATGCTATGTGAAAACCATACTGTGTTCGCCATGGCTCCTAAAATATATAACAGACTGCCGGGCGATATTAAGGAATCAAATATGTTAATTTTTAAACAAAGATTGAAAGATTTACTGACAAAAAAATGTTACTACAATGTGAAAGACTACCTAACAGACTTATTATAATGTATTTTAATGTGGACTTTTTTGTGATTTTAATAATACTCAAAATATTGTTGACCTTAACTACCTGACATCAAGGACTTATTTGATTCATTTGACATTCTGATACATATTTTATTCCCTTTTAATTCTGACATTATTTTCCTGACATGATAATACTTATTGAAATATAAATTATTAAGAGTATTAATAAAATATCAATCTGGCCAATAATTGCTTGTTAATGATTGCATGCACAAAAATCTGCTGTTTTGTATGTATTAATTTTTTTTTCTATTTGCTGTAATTTTTGCAAAATAATATTGTAATGCTTTATAACATTTGCACGCTCCATTGAAGTTATAGGACAGCGCACAACCTTTTAAAACTTATAGCACCTGTACTGTACATGTTCTATGCAAATAAATTATTTGATTTGATTTGATTTAAACCAATTGATTAACTAAACATGTCTGATTCAAAACTTAAGTAGTACACAAAACAAGACAACAAAATAGAAATTGTATATTAACATGTAATGTTAACTATACCTTGCTAAACTTAATCATTGACGATGCTCCTTGCAGGACACACCTTCGTTCCATCCTTCAACTCCCACGCCATAAATCCGATTTCTATTCTTACTCTTTTTCAGTTCATGCGGTTAGATTGTGAAATTCCCTGCCACCTGATATCAGAGACGTTAACACAGTTGCGAATTTTAAGAAGAAAGTCCTCGAATACTATCTCTCTACCACTTAACAGATAATGCCTTTTTTATTCATAAAAATGTAATCTCACGTATGTAAGTATTTTTATTTGTTATAAATATGTATATACACACACATATATATATATATATATATATATATATATATATATATATATATATATATATATATATATATATATATATATATATATATATATATATATATATACATATATATATACATATACTTACACATATTAATATTTTTGTATTTGTATAGTATGTATAATTAGTTGATTCTACCTAGTTATCTCACACACTTCTACCTCTCTGAATTATTCAACATCATGTTCTCCTCTCGCTGGCCTGCTGGAAGAGATTTCTTATAGAAATAAGCAGTGCCATTGTACTCTTTTTTTCCTAACTATGTATCTCTGTAATATATTATGTATGTACATAAATTGTTAAATAAATAAAATAAATAAATCATTTTCAACGCAGTACCTACCTCATTATAATTATAATTTTAACGACCTAAATTAAATACATCAATTAATTCTTAAAAAAAACGTCAAATCATTGTGTACTGTAACCTTATTTAATATGTTATCCTCTAGAATCAAATTATCACTAGAGATTTCACATTTTATGTATGCAATAAAGACTTTGAACGTTCAATAAAATCAGTAGATTTCTTCCCAGAACAGTTCTGTAATACTGGATTTGTCTTACCAAGATTAAAAATTGACAATTGCCAATACACAACATAGGAACGAAATCGGGTACACTACATTAATACGAAAAACTTAATTCCGAAAGTCACAATCACGAATAATTTCATAAGTCCGAATGATTTGAAATCCCGAAAGTCAAAAATCCGATGTTTCATAAATCCTTTTTATTAAAAGTCATAATTTTAAAATTCCGATGGTTTACAATTCCGACTGTCAGAATGCCGAATTTCAAGAAACCGAACCGTTGAATTCCGAATCATTGAAAATCCGCCATATTATAAATACGAACTCCGATTATCAAAAATCCGAAATATCATAAATACAAGGGGGTGAATGTTGTTTCCACCCGTTCCTGTTTTAACCCGAAAACTTATCATTAAAGACGATTATTTATGTTCCCGATTCCACCCGGTTTTTTAATAAAGTATAGTCAAGTCTAACTACCGAAAATATTATCTCCAAGTGAGTGGAAGGCAAACGACAAAAGAAAAAAAAAATAACCACGAAGGCTAAGGCGGGAGCTCCGCTCCGCTTCGCTCCCGCCTTAGCCTTCCAACCTAACCTATCCGAGTCGGGGTACTCTGAGTCGGGGTGTTAACCATTCACTTATTATGATTACCTCGACTCGGAAAGGTTAGGTTAGAAGGCTAAGGCGAAAGCGAAACGGAGCGGAGCTCCGGCCTTAGCCATCGTGGTTATTTTTTTTTGTTTTGTCCTTTGCCTTCCACTCACTTGGAAATAATATCTTCGGTAGTTAGACTTGACCGAACTTTATTAAAAAAAACTTTAACAGTGAATTTTCGGATATTTGAAATTCTGAATAATGTTTTTCGGAAAAATAACAGTCCGGTCTTTTGATTATTTGTACTAATGAAATTAGGAAAAATAAAAATTCGTACTAATGACTTTCGGATAAATGAATATCGTCCTTTTGAATATTCGGAGCTTTGTTTCTTAGGAATTATAATCTTCGGAATTTTGAACATCGGGATATTGAAATTCAGAAAAACATATTTCGGAATTTTTGGGTGTTCCCCAACGAAATCACTCGCCTTGATCTCACATCGCTCATAATCAATCCACGCACAGCAATGTACCGCGGTATCATTTTCGTCCTCGCATACATCTCTCACAATACTCTCGCCCGCGCAACTATCAAACACTCACTCGCAACAATCACACAAGACGCACGCTCAAAATAAAAACATTCGCTTCTCACAACAAAACTTAATTTTGGTTAACGCAACTAACTCCTTCGCTTGAAACGCTTACGCAACGCTTTTGATAACTCGAAAGTGTCCCTATTAACAAACATTACGAAGTCTGTGACACCTTTTTATTTCAACTCTTACTCGAAATGACATCGATCGCCACTCTGATCACACTGATTCACCTCGGGTCCCACCGCTAACGCCAGTTCCTTACTTTAGAGAAAAAGTTAGAAGCTAACCCCGGCCTACGCTTTAATTATAATAATATAATTCAAAATCATATCGATCAAGGATCACATATTTCGAAAATGACTCCTAAAGAAGGTCGACGATGAGTCTTCCTCAAAGCGCCCACGATACACCCGTCTGTTGCCATGACATACCTACCTCAAGGAGGCGTATCATATTGATAATGGTTATGGAACCACAAGTCGGAAATCGCTTAACGACACACTTTACAGGTTCAAATTAACGAATCAATGTTCTTTATCTCTTAAATCGATCGATTAAACTCACGCATGTACTCAGTCACCGTGATCGCTGTTATAGAAAAGGTGTATTTTCAATTACAGAAAGCTCGTTCCCGCTCATCACTTTTTTCAACGCATACTTACTACAAATAAGATCGTAGTCTTGAAGGAGTGTAAACTTGGCGACGGGTGCCACTCCAACTTCGTCGCAAATTTACCCGGTGTTCAGGAGAGTTCGTTGCAGAACCTTGGTCGCTCATTCTCTGAAAGCTCGAAAATTAACAAAGTATTAGATTTTATCCCGTATGCGTCACTATAATCTGATAACTGTTCTATCACAAGTTAAGAAAAACCGTATTATGAAATCGAGAAGAAAAAAAATAGGGTAGACTAAAAGTATAAATCCATTTGCATCTTGACTAATTCGAGCAAAAATTATAATTTATTTTTATATTCCTAACTTGTTAAATATGTAAATATTAAAATTATGCATATTTTTCTTATAACTCAACATCACAAAAGTTTTATTTATTAGATTCTACTGAGGTCAAGTAGGTGAATCCGAATAAAATCCTATTCCATCCATCAAACCGCGATAAAAAAACTTCACAAGAAATGTGTTTTACTATGTCAATGAGGCTACTTTATCTATAGAACACTGTATTTTTAAATAAAAATAGTTTCTTTCACTTCATTTATCAATGATGGCCACCGTGCTCGTGGGGTGGATTGTAACGAAATATTGTTTTACTTCGAGATTATCCCACTTCTGAGATGTTAGGGTCATCGCAAAAGGAAGATAAAATCAAACGGATCACAATATTTCAACAAAATTTATTTAATATTTACTATTTACTATTTACTCCTCAACCGAGATTACAAACAAAGTTTTACTGACCTTAGTGATCTAATCGCGTCCGCCCTCTGACTGGCGTTTCACTCGGAAACCTGACACATACTCCGTTCGCTGCAGAATACTTTGACGTTTGACGTGTCAACGTCAAATGTCAACTTGTCACTGTCAAACTTCAAACTAATGGCAGTATCTTATGAAAATAATAAATATGCCAACAATTCTGTAACATTATGTTATCTATACAATTATAATAAAATGATAGGAAAGCCAAAACTGCACATTGGAAATATTAAAAAAAAATACTCGCTAGGTGTTTTAAGTAAGATACCGAACCCAAAAATATAGTCAGAAAATTTTTTGTCCATTTTAAAACCATGAAGTATCTTCTTGTTTAACTACCCTCCGCAATTGTTACAACGAAGGATAAGGCCGCCGACACACTTCACTCACTACGTCAGTTTTAATTAGCACAGTTTTACGTTCAAGTTTATTAATCACTGCATTCCACATCCCGGAGAGCTTATATCCATCATCCCTATTAAATGTTTTGTGTTTTTTATTTCAATGGCTTCGCGCACCATACGTGGATAATAATGGCGATCAGTGGAGAGGACTTTGGTTGGTGGAGTTCGATCCAGTGATTACTGCCCGTATGGAGGTGTTCTGCTATTGCCGCTATGTTAAACTGACAGCTTTTCACAGTTGCAATTTCCGCAATGGTCCGCTTGGTTTGGCCCAATATGTAGGAACTACCGCAGCTGCAATGCACTTTACAGACACCTGGTGTTTGCACGTGCTCGAAACGTCGGTGAGGAAATGTAGTTACTTAAATGTATTTCGCTCTTAACTCGGGACTTCATGTCCCGAGTTCTATAAGTATGAGTGTAAAAAACCACGATAGTTTAAAAATAACATGAGCGAAACCAAATCAAGCATTCTGCCATTTTCTCTCACACTTTTTTATGTTATCAAAAGTAATTAACACCGAAAAAGTTGCACTTGAAAAAAAAATTTTGGCCTACGACGTTTAGTTTTTAAAACATAGTCCGCGTGCATCGAAAAACTATATACCTAGGTAGGTATTTAAACTTTCATGGTCACTTACACTATTATTAGAGTTAACGGGATATTTACCATTTACTATTGAGTATTGGGTGTAGTGGGGCCCTACCAACACCATCGGGCCCAAGTCAACCTCACGTGCAAGCTCGTGCACCTGCTGAACAACGGACGAGGCTCTGACGGCGGCGGTCCATTTCAATACGGCGATGGGCTCACCACCTGTCACGTGGGACCGAATTGCACACGGTGAAATGTGGGCCGGTATAGGCCTCTGCCTACCCCTTCGGGGATAAAGGCGTGAGTATATGTATGTATGTATTGAGTATTTCCGATATTTCGGCGCTGCTGCAAGCGCCATGATCACGGAGAAACTAAAGTATAGGCGGTTTAAAGCGAAAGTTTCAACACATAGGTATATCGGTCTACCCTCCTCCGCAGTCGTTTATTACGCGTTACACCACTACCACTGGTCTCACTTTCGTTTTCACTAACTCGACGTTCACGACACACAACGCTAACCGTGTCTACTCGCAGTTTTGTATGGAACTATTTTTGGTTATTTATTAGTGTCCGACCGAAACTGGTTTTCCAGCCGAAACCGAAACCGAAACCGAACTTTCGGCCCCAGGGTCAGTTTCGGCCGAAACCGAAACCGAAACCGAAACTCACGTGATTATATTGTAAAAAAAAAACAGCCAAGTGCGAGTCGGATTCCCGCACAGAGGGTTCCGTTACAAAAATTGGGCACACAAATTACGTTTGTAGGTATTTCTTGCTATAGCGGCAACAGAACAAGGTAAGGTGTTGGTGGCAGTGTCTCTTGACATCGCCAACGATTTCAACACCTTGCCCTGCAGCTGCGTTTGGGGAGGCGCTTATTTACCAAAGAATGCCTCCATACCTCCGTCGAATTGTCGGGGCCTATGTTTCCGAGAGGGCCATAACTTACCCGAGCTTGCAACCATAGCGAGCGGTCTTAAGACCGTTTCTGTGGAACGTGTTACGTGCGTAACGTGTTACGACGACACCCTCATTACAGCGCGAGGAGCAACGCACCGAGACGCAGCCATAAAGGCCACCTGCGGGATCTAGCTTACCTATAGCGGGCGTCAGCATCGGCATCGAGCTAGCGATGACGTATCTGGGGCTCGTACTCGATAGCCGGTGGAACTTCGGATACCACTTCCGAAGTTTGGTCCCATAGGAGGGGGGCATCAGCCGCACTCTCGCGATTGTTGTCCAATATCAGGAGACTCAACGCTCCCTGCAGGAGACTGTACCTTGGGAACGTTCGGAGCATGGCCCTATACGGGGCTCCCGCATGGGCGGAGATCCTGATGGCCAGCAATGCGGCTAGATTGCTTAGCCCGCAGAAGGCGATGGCTGTCAGGGTGATAAGGGCATACCGCACGATCTCAGTTGAGGCGGCATGTCTTCTAGCCGGGACCCCTCTATGGGACCTGGCAGCGAAGGCCCTTGCGTCATTATTTAAATGGCGCAAGGAGGCGCTGGAGTGGGGCCATAGGCTTTTCCCTGTCCCAGCAGGTCATGCTCGTGAAAGAGACGGCGGGGAGGAAACGGGAGAAAACCATTCCACAGTCTGAGGACGGTGACTGGGCTGGTTACCGTCCTTACAGAAGCAGGCCTCAGACGATTAGCCGAAACCCCCGCATGGGACTTGAAAGCGAGAGCCCTTGCGTTACTGTTCAGATGGCGCAAGGAGGCGCTGGAGAGGGGCCAAAGGCTTGCGTCTCGAGACATCGAGGCCCAGCGGTTCCTGCTCCACCAAGAAACCGTGGAGGCATGGAAGGTGCGACTTAAGCAACCAAAGGGGGGATTCGCCGCAATCGCGGCCGTCAGACCGGTCATGGACGAGTGGCTGGAGAGAAGTCACGGTGCTCTCTCCTACCGGTTGTCACAGATACTTACCGGGCACGGTAGCTTCGGTAAGTATCTGTGGCGAAGACACCGGGAAACCACGGCTGAGTGTCAGCACTGCGAGGACCGCAGCGATGACACAGCGCTCCATACACTAGTGGAGTGCACGGCGTGGGCCCAACAGCGCCAGGTCCTCGTAGTGGGTCTGGACGTTGACACTCTCTGGCTCGAGACAATGGTGCGAGCCATGATTTCCAGCGCGAGTAAGTGGGACTGTGCCGCCTCTTTCTGCGAGCGGGTCATGCTCGTGATGGAGGCGGCTGGGCGGGTATGGGAGAAAACTCTCCCACCCGAGTTCCGCAGTCGGCGCCTTGGGGGCCACCGACGTGTCTTCTATCGGCCTTCATGACCGGGGGTCTGAGGACGGTGAGAGGGTTGCTCAACGTCCTTACAGAAGCACCATGACGGCAACGCAGCGTGCCGTGAGAAACTCACGCACTCCTCCCCCCTTAGAAGCGGGATCACACCCGAATCCCCCAAAGACGCGGGATAGCACCCGAAACACCCCCTGGGCGAGGCCGCAGTAGCGGCTGTAGGTCTGTTTGGAGTCCAGGGACATCCTTCCGAGGGCTTACCCGGGGCTCCCAACCATAGACTGTTGGGCGTAACGTGAGGTTTTTTAGTCGGTAGGAGTCCGGCATAACATCCATGAGGATTTTCCCTCACGTAAACAAAAAACTACCGACTAAAACTACACGGTGCTCTGCTACTAGCTCTTGGCTGGTTTTGATTACATTCTAGAAGTATATTACCAAAACTGGACAACAGTGAGCCAGACTAGCGCACCTAGGGTTCCGTACGAGACAAGCGGCAAAAATCACGTATGTTGTATGGGAAGCCCCCTTTAATATTATTAATTTGTCTATTTTAATTATTTGTTGCCATAGCGGTAACAGAAATAAATCATCTGTACAAATTTTACCTGTCAAGGTGCATGAGATACAGCCTGCTGACAGACAGACAGACTACTAATGAAGTCAACGGAATCGACAACAAAGGTGTAATGTCCTCGATCACCTTTTTAGGATTTTGTATAAATATGATTAATATAACTATTGATTGGAAGTCGTTGGTAAATCTTCGGTTAGTAACACATATTAACTGGTTGGGCTGACCCCAACCACGTCACAAGCAGAGCCAGGCACCCAAAATTCACGAACACGTGAGTTTCGGCCTGGCCGAAAGTTTCGGCCCATTTTGGCCGAAACCGAAACTGCGGCCGAAACTCGATTTCTTGGCCGAAACTGGCCGAAACCGAAACCGAAACCGAAACTTCGGTCGGTCACTATTATTTATACACAAACGGACCACTGGAAGCCCGACGCTCGCCAGACGCTCGGCAACTGAAACCCATCCTCCCGATTGAAATTCTTAAACTTTTTAATTTCAATCGCTTCTCTAACCATTCTCAGTATATAGTGCCGTTCAGTTGAGAGCATCTTAGGGTTATGTAACACAAACCATTTCAGCGACTGCAGAAATATCGGAAATACTCAATAGTACATGGTAAGTATCCCGTTGACTCTAATAATAGAGTCGAAAAACTATCTTCAAAAATAACATGCAAAGCCTAACTTACCTTTAGCTTGAGGCTGCATTGCGGATGGCGGTTGCGGTTCCTAACCTCAAAATGTCAAATTCAAACCTCTAAATGTCAAATACCAATGAAACTGAGTCTATGGTTTCATTGGTTTCAACATTTTGAGGTTCGAAACGGCAACCAACAACCGCAGTGCGGCCTTAACCTTAGGTACTCCGCATGCAAGAAGGCCGTAATTGATCTTCTCTTTTTAAAAAGTACATATATATTATTAGTAACTAGCTGAACCTCGCAACTTCGTTTACGCCATATAAGGTCTATGTAAGGAGAGGTATTTCTTTATCAGACTCCTAGGAGCATGTGAAACTACCCTATTTGCTTGATCATAAGTTAGGTTAAAGATTATGTCTATTCTTAAACAATTCAGCACACACCGGCGGCGTGTAGTGTTGGTTAGGTGTGTCAAGTGTGTGTTAGGTTACCTAATATTAATGTACATTTTAAAAAGTAGATACATATTAGGTACGTGGACTGATTTATTTTACAATACCCTTACCCTAGAAAGATAACCTTATTTTATAGTACATAAAAGATAACCATACGCTTCAGAGGCGCACGTTATATTAATGCTACTTTTTCATTTAAAACTTACCAATTGTATTTATTTATCTGATTAACTTTAATATGTGGTTAATGAACTAATATTAAAAGACAGTTTTAGTTTTTTTTTATATATATTAGAAAAGAAACATAAATGAAATACCCTCTATGAAAAAAACGAAAACTCAACAGTTTTTTGTATAAAGGCACATGTTATCACATAATAGGAACTTTTTTTATTAAAAACTAATTAAATTATGTTTTAAATGCTAATCGACTATTAAATAATCAGTCTGGACTATAATTATTTGCTTTAAAATTTGGTTTACAAGCAATCAACGCAAAAGAAACAAAAGATAACCTTGCGCCACCGGAGCGCATCACCTAGTAGTAATTGAAAACTATGGCACTTACTGCATAGAAACAGCCGTCCTGCGACGCTCTGCACCTGCGACTGAGCTGACAAACAAGGACAGCTAATTATGCGCGCTCATTAGAAAGAGACAGCGCTTTCATTCAATCAAAGGCGCCTCTGAGGCGTAGGTTATCTTTCTAGGGTTAATCATTAAGCTGTTTATGACTAAGCAAACACGCCAGTTTAGAATGACACTTACATTTAAAGGAGCCCTTGAATTTTAGATTTAGCGAAAGTTAAGATGTCTCTTATTTCTAAACTTACTACAAACGAAACAATCGAAAAAAGTGGCCCTTTCTAACACTAAAAAAATATTTGAAATCAGACCAGGCGTTAAAAAAGATAGAAGGACAGATAAACACACACACAAAAGTTTTTGAAAAAATAATGAACCCCCCATGAAAACATCCTCTCCGTTCCTTTATTATCACTCTAATGTTTTATTGTTTGTTAAAATGCATTGAATAGACTGCAAAACTACTAAACTGATTTTGAAAATTCTTTCTCTGTTGAAAAGCTATACCATCCCATGTAATAACAAAAGTTATCGATCGTATTATTTATTATCGTATTCGAACGAGAACTGGAACTACGTGGAAGAAACCTGGACACATCAGAAAATGTTAAATTAATTTAATTTTTATTTTTAGAACAGCGACCACAATGGGAATTTACAGAAGAACGTATCAAGCAAGTTGTACCCAGCACAAACTATAATATTATTACAGAACATGGCTTTATTCCTGGGGCAAATAAACCAATATCGATAAATGCAGGTAAAAAAACTGGTAAGATATTTAATTGTGCAATTAAGGGGCGGTTATAGCGCACAAGTAGGCATTTGGCGCTCACCTCGCCCCAAAAAAAAAAAAAAAGGACTTATTTTTATAACTTTTTAAGAGGAACAATTTTGTAATACACAATTTTTACGTAACTTTAACTATTTATGCAGCGTCCGCAATGGGAGCTCTCAAAAGAAAGAAATAATCCCCGTTCTCGAAACATTATTCATGGCTGCTCCGCTCCTATTCGTCTTAGCGTGATGTTATATCGCCATTAGCCAGCCTCAATAAATGGACTATTAAACTGTAAAATATTTTTTGAAATGCAACCAGTAGTTTCTGAGATCCTAGCACAAACAAACTCTTCAGTTTCATTATATCGTGAGCGAACCTTAAGAAATAGACAAATTAGGTTATTGTGAGCGAACCTTAAAAGATAGACATATGCTGTTGCGGATTTTTTTGTAGAACTTTTTAAGAGAAACAATTTTGTAATACTCAATTTTTACCTAACTGTAACCATTTACGCAGCGTACGCCTCGGAAGCTCTCAGACGGTAAAAAATATTCCCCGTTTTCAAAACATTCTTGATTGCTGCTCCGCTCCTATTCGTCTTAGCGTGATGTTATATAGCCTATAGCCATCCTCGATAAACGGACTATCAAACTGTAAAAGAATTTTTGAAATCCAACCAGTAGTTTCCGAGATCCTAGCGTTCAAACAAACAAACAAACAAACTCTTCAGCTTTATAATATTAGTATGGATTCGTACTCAGCATACGAAAAAACCCCTTGAACGATACCCATCATGAAATTTTGTGATTACGGCGCGGCGGCCATATTGGATTGCAAAATTATCACGTACTTCGTACTCAGCATACCAAAAAACCCCTTAAACGATACCCATCATGAAATTTTGTGTTTACGGCGTGGCCGCCATGTTGGATTGCAAAATAATCATGTAATTCGTAGATATTTTAATGCATTAGGTAGCTGGTTACCATGTCGTGAAAACACTTAAAAATAAAAGATTACCACATTTACCATGAGTCGCGTATGGGAATTTTAGTGAAATCCCTTCATCACTCAGGAATTAAGCTGATAGTCTTCAAAATGTATAGCTAAATACCATTATGGATACATTGACTTACGATCAAAAAACCGTATCAAAATCGTACCACCACTTGGGCCGTGACGAATTCACAGGGCAGAGTTGTTAATAATGAGAGTTCGTTAATTGAATTAATGAGTAACTAGTTACAATGTAGTTAGATTAACGTGTAATTCCATTACTCAGTAATTTAGTTACTGCTAGTACTCATTGTAATTAATTACTCAAGTAATCTGTGACAGAGTAATTGAATTAAGCATTACAAAATAATTGTAATTTGTAACGGTTAATCTAATTACATTTTGCTCATCACTGATATTTTTATACTGTGGCGCGAATTCGACGTAATTTGGCATAATAATTACGAAATAATTGCGAAAAAACTGACTCAGGTCCTGCCTCCACAAGCGCTAGCGCGATACTGATCGGCCGTCAGCGGCGCAATTCTATTGCGTTTGGTAGATATTCGTACAAGATAACTATGTAATTACTTGTGTATAGAAAAACGATTGGAAAATGTGTATAAAAACTCAATAGCTTTAATTGAGTACAAAAAAAAATATAAAATGTTAATAGTTTAGCCACAGTATTGAAAAAACTTTTCTGAGAGAGTCAACTTTGGGATTTTTTTCTATCTAGTGAAATTTATTGGATCGTGTAACGGAACTGTTTAGCTTATATCCTTAACTATTATATATATATTTATCAGAATTAAAAACCTTTACTTTTTGACTAGGATTGTTTCAAAGAAAATCAAAATCTGACCCACGCGGCCTTAAAATAAAAAACTTGTAAAACACTGAAAAAAAAAACAGCAGCTACTGGCGCAAAATCCGATCCATTTAATAGGTACAACATTTATTATTTTAAAATAAAAAACTTGTAAAACACTGAAAAAAAAAAAACAGCAGCTACTGGCGCAAAATCCGATCCATTTAATAGGTACAAAATTTATTATTGGACTAGCTGACCCGCGCAACTTCGTTTGCGTAAGAGAGAGAGAGAAATAGAAAGGTCCCCCGCCGCTTCTATTCTTATCGCGTGGTTTTCTGTCGCGTATATTCCCGTTGTATTATTTTGGCACAAATTGGATTTTCATTAAAATGGTTATTGTAAACGAACCTAATTCGAAGCACTATCAGTAGGGTTACGGGATATTTTACTTTCCTGTGACTCTACTGGATGCCAAGGGAAATATGGGTGCAGCAGCGCCACTGGTGTTGCAAACGTTCACTATGCGAATTAGTCCACTACAGTAACCAACCATCAGGTGGACCGTAAGCTTGTCTGCCATCTTAGTAGTATAAAAAACTGGCTAAGTGCAAAGCGAACTCGCGCACAGAGGAAATAAATAAAGAATAAAGCATAAATAGGAATAAAGTCCCTTAATGAGTTCCATTCCGAACAGCGGTTGGCCGGTTTAGTTGGTCGGAGTGGAAAGACAGAGGGTTTCGTACCAAAAAAACAGCAAAGCATCACGTTTGTTGGATGGGAGCCCTCTTAATCCCCGCCCCCCTTTTCTGACGTTAGTATTTGTTGTCATAGTGGCTACAGAAATATATCATCTGAAAATTTCCCCTTTATCCTCGTCGTGCCACCACCTTGTCAGCTCTCTAGCTATCACGATTCCTGAGATACAGCCTCATGACGGACAGACAGACAGACGGACAGCGAAGTCTCATAAATAGGGTCCCGTTTAAGGGCACGAACCCTATAAATCGTTTCTTTGTGCGCAACTATGCCATAAATCTAATTTAAAGGTTCTAGATTTTTTTTTTTTATTCTCAAGTAGGTACATACAATAGTTTACAAACATGTTACTTGCCAAACTGCTGATCAGTTTGTTGGCAATAAGCGCATTCCAATTTAAAATATTGATTATACCTACCAACTACTATAATATTATCATGCATTAACCTATTCTACATTGCACACCTAGCTTAATAAATGGCTTACAACTACATAGTTGTGAGCCATTCATAAGAATACATAGATATATATTTTTATATATACTCATACAATATCTATACTTACAGAATATACACACAATACACATATATCTTAAATTTCATATTTCATTTAGGTTTACATACATAAATACATCGGTTCATCTGCCATTCTCTCACAAGTTATATATACATAATAAAGTTTACAAATCATTTAAAGCTTTTTTTAATCTGGATTTTAGTTGACCATTACTGAGCTTCTTTTCTGTCCTTAAGTCTTTTAGTTTATTAAAAATCTTTGGCACCAGGTATTTAGTGACTCTTTCTCCATAGTAATTGTTGGCTTTTGGTTGGGCTAACCTGTTTTTTCTATGATGTCTCAAAGCGTATCTCCTAGCTGTCTCTTTAAATTCTATACTGAACTACTGTTCAAGAGCTATCTGATACTTAACCTTATTGTGCACTGAAAGTATTTTGCAAACAGCAAATAATTTTTCATATTCACCCTTACATGCACGTTTAGTTTTCTGATCTACTAAATACTTAAGCAAGCGTATCTGTAATAGTTTAATTTTATTTAGGTAAGTATCAAACGTGCGTCCATAAATACTGATTCCATAACCAATCAAAGAGTCTGCAAGTGCATAGTATACAATGAACAATGTATGCCTGCTCAATATTCCATTTAATTGATAAAATTTGCCTAATATGCTTCTGAGCTTACTACATACATCTTCAACATGCAGTTTCCAGCTGAAGTTACTGTCCACTATTAATCCTAGGTATCTATAACTGTCAACAAATTCTAATTTAGAACACTTACAAATTATTCCTCATATTGTGCAAACATTCATATGTGTGTCCAATTATGCTTATATTATGTTTTACAAAATCTTTATATGACCTACAATGCGGCGAGTAAATATGCATACATTTTGTCTTAGATAAATTAATAATTATCCCATTATCATGAGCCCATTTTGTGATATTTTCAAAGTCTGACTGAACATTTTTTTGTATTTCAAATATATCTTTAGATGCATATATCAAGCACATGTCATCAGCATATATGCACTACATGTTTCAAGTACATTGGTGACACTATTTACATGCATAATATAGCCAGCAGGAGCATAAACAGATCCCGTCGGCACCCCAAGGGTAACATTTGCCTCAATCCCCGTCTCCCCAGCTACAGCTGTACGGATAGTTCTCTTAGTTAGATATGTTCTAAACCAGTCGTTTGTTGGACCTCGTATACCACATTCTGACATTGCCTGGAGCAGTATGTCATGATCCAAAGTGTCAAAAGCTTTTTTATAGTCAATGAAAACTGCCAATACTTGTTTGCCACTGTTAAGACTAACGTTAATATCATCCGCAAACCGTGTGAGTGCCGATACAGTACTACGTCCCTTCCTAAATCCGTGTTGAGAGTCGGATAATATATTGTTATGCTCAAGAAATTCACTTATTTGATTCACAATCACCTTTTCAACAATTTAATCTATTACTGACAATATAGCTATTGGCCTATAGTTTGTATATTGTAAATGAGATCCAGATTTATAAATAGGCCGTATGATAGACTTTTTCAAATCTTCAGGATATAACTTTCTTGTCAAACACATATTTACAAAGTTTGCTAAAACAGGACACAATTTGAGACTTCATACCTTTTATATCCACCATTCTAATTTTATCCAAGCCTGGAGATTTTCTATAGGACAAATCATTAATAATTTTTTCAATATCACAAGTGTTTACTTTTCTGTACCTAAAACTAAGTTTACTTTCTACAATGTAAGATTCTCTATTTAAAAATTTCTTGTTACATACATGTTTTATATTTTGTATCTCACTTGTAAATGTTTTGGTAAAATTACTACATATACTTTGCAAATCGTTCAACTTACCCAATATTCATGATTGTTTCGTCTACATTCAATTTACTTTGCCCCGTCCATGAGTTCACATGTGACCATACCTTCCTGTAGTCCCCTTCACAATCTTTTATTTGTTGTCGTCTATACGTGTTTTTGGCACCATTTATAAGTTTATTAACTTCTCGATCAGGTATCTAAGTCAGTTTTTATTTTTATATCAATCAAATCAGCATGTACGCTCCTGGACGTAGTAGGCCTCTCCTAATTTACGTCCTGCGCTTTCAGCATCCAGCCTGCGACCTCTTCTAGGTCTTCGGTCCATCTAGCGGGTGGACCAAGTCGCGATGCCCGCTTTGGAACTCGTTTGCTCCATCTGCCGTCGTCTTTCGTCTTCTGTGGCCAGCCCGCGGCACTTTACAGTACTGTTTTTAGGGTTCCGTAGCCAATGGCAAAAACGGAACCCTTATAGATTCGTCATGTCTGTCTGTCTGTCTGTCCGTCCGTGTGTCACAGCCACTTTTCTCCGAAACTATACCTAAGGCCTATGCTGCTGAAACTTGGTAAGTTATATGTAAAACCAGAACAAAAGAACATAATTTTTATGTAAAACCAGAAAAAAAAGCAGTTAACTTTGGGGGTCCCCATACTCAGAATTGAAACTCAATTTTTTTTTTCATCATACCCAGATGTGTATCGATAGATAGGTCTTCAAAAATGCTATTGAGGTTCCTAACATAATTTTTTCTAAAGTGAATAGTTTGCGCAAGAGACACTTCCAAAGTGGAAAAATGTGTGTCCTCTAACTTCTAAACTACATTACTATATAACTTCATTTCTTTTTCAATTTCGGAATTGTCTTCATATTTTGTATGTCAAAAATACATTTGTGAGAATAAAAACCTGTACATGGCTGGCTAGGAATCATGAAAAAACAATTCTAGGTATAATAATACCTACATACACTTATACTATGTGGAAGGGCAAAAATCAATAAAATATGCAGTTTTAATAAAATTATTATTAGATTTTTTTGACATTTATCAAAAATAGCCACCATCTTTTTTAAATCGAGTTGAGCTGTCAAACATGATAATGTGTCAAAAAATTAAAAAAGTCCCGACTACGGAGTACTAATATGACCTATGAGGCAAATCCCCCCTAAAATATTTTTCAACCCCATTTTAACCATGTTAAAAGATAAATTTCAATAAAATACAAAACACGTCTCCCATTAATTCAGTTAAAGATGTTTCATGCCAAATTTGAAGAAGATCGGACCAAGGAATCACGTAGTCCCATACAAACTTTGCAACCCTTGTTCACCCCCTTAGGAGCTGAATTTTCAAAAATCCCTTCTTATTGCTCGCCTACGTCACATAAGGAGCATTTGTGCAAATTTTCATGGTTCTAGACCCAGTGGTTTAGGCTGTGCGTTGATCGTCAGTCAGTCAGTTCTTGTTTTTATATACTGGTTGAATTTATAGTCGTTTTGGAACGGAAAGGTTTAGGCCCAGTTTCGATAACAGAACCGATCGGCACTGTCAATTTGAAAATCAACAATAAAAAATTACGAAAATGTCAAAATCTACATCGTTTGCCAAAATCAAAACGAGAACACCTGGTTATTCCTTTAAACTTCACGAAATACGTTTACTACGATTTTCTACTACAATTTTTCATTCAATGTCTAACGTTCCAATCAGTAAGAAGAGTCACCGCGCCGGGAAAATTCGACCAATCACAACGCATGAACGCATCGGTCCACGTGGACTCGTTGCCAAGTAACGGTAGGTACTCGACTAGTTACGTCTTGTAGGTAGGTAAATACCTTCGGCCGACCGCGCCGCCGACCGGCGACCGCGGCGCGCAGTTCGACTATAACTCGCGCGCAGTATTGTCGTCGCGATCGACTTTTATTTGTGGTCGGAAATAAAACGATTAGTTTACACTCGAGAGTACGAATCTCGTGATGAATTACGCAGTGCGATAGTGGGCGCCTTTGAAATAGTAAAAAGTGACAGAGACACATTGAATAAACTAAAAGACAATAGCCTAAAACGTGCCCGTTTGTGTTTCGAACGTTCTGGACTCCATTTTGAGCAGTTGCTAAGGTACAGGGAAGTGTAAATAAACTGTGAATAGGTAGGTCTAGGTATTTAAGTTGATTATTTTGTAAATAGCTCCAATTTTTTAAATTCGCCGGAAATACTCCCTATTTGTTCGTGTTTATTTTCATTATTATTACATAAACCTTATTAATTCACCGTAAAATAGAACAATATTAAAGTATTTCCGACGGTCCTCAGCCCGTGTAAAGTATGAAGGAGAAATTGGAGTCCTTTATTATTATCTAAGTACCTATTATTATCGAAACGATGCATTCGGTCAATGAACTGATCACATGGAGACACGCACCGCGGCGTAGGTACCTATGGGTTTCGGAGTTCCATTCATTGAAAAGTTCAATGAATAATCGAAGCGCTACTAATGTTTCAACTCGAACGAGTGATAAAGATTACATAGAAGTCATTTTTTTATTATAACCTGCACAGCTGTTTTGACACTCCGACATGGTTCCATTATTGATTCCGAGTAACCCCCTCTCGGGTCCAGAACGACTATAAATTCAACCAGTATATAGATTAACTTTTGTTGATCCAGTAATACATTTCGTACCGGTCAATAAAAAAAATCTTACTAATATTATTAATGCGAAAGTCTGTGAGTGTGAATGTGTGGATGTTTGTTACTCTTTCACGCTCAAACGGCTGAACGCAGCAGGCTGAAATTCGGTATAGATATACATTATCGTCTGGAATAACACAAAGGCTACTTTTAATTCCGGGAATGAGTTCCCACGAGAAGCGGGAACGGGAACAAATTTTACACGGGGTAAGCTGCGGGCATCAGCTAGTTGATGATAAAGAAGATCCTTGAAACTGTTTTTCGACCAAACGTTCATTCGATCAGTAGTAAAAATACCAAATGTTTGTTCGATAAAACCTCTTTTTGTCAATTATTCATTCGATCAGTAGTAGAATGGCCTAATGTTTTTTCGATCACACGTCAAATGATCAAATGAACTTCAGTCAACAGTGGTAAACCCACAAACACTACAATTCCAGCTACGTCGTGTCATCCCTGGCAGCGCAAACTAGCGGCGTTCCACAGTATGGTTCAATTGGTTCATCGGTCATTGAATGTTCCGTTAAGCAGAGATTCAATTCAAAACCAATTAAATACTATTTGTCACATTGCACAGTCTAACAGTTATAGCGCCAAAAGGGTATATTCACTTGTAATTAAAAAACAAATTAACATCGTCAAATTACTTTTGTGCCCATCAGCCAAGACTGGTTGAAGGTTAAAAGTTGGCTAGTATACCGTACATTACACATATGACCGTACTTTGGAAGTATTAGTATTCAGTATTTTTATTTGCCATTCTACAGTACACACATGATGACAGATGTCAATTTATGATATAATTTGTTCAGTGTGAACTCCGTTACGGCGCAGCAATCTATTATATAAAAATAAGTCGGGTTTTCCTTCCTGACGCTATAACTCCAGAACGCACGAACCGATTTCCACGGTTTTGCATTCGTTGGAAAGGTCTCGGGCTCCGTAAGGTTTATAGCAAAGAAAATTCAATCATTTTTCACATACAGCGCTATCGCGGGCGAAGCTGCGGGCATCAGCTAGTTTAATATAAAAGTCATTCATCGGCGGAAGTATTTAGAGATTTTTTTTTAGTCGTCCCTTATATCCCAAAACTCTTTAGTACAAAACTACGGTAGGTATTTATAAATTGAAGTACGATCATTGTAACAATATATACACTCATGGACAAAATTAGGGGAACGCAAAGAAATGTTCAGGTAGTAATAAAATAAACGATTTATTTATGTTTAATACAGTTTTATTTGAGTATTCTTAATTAATTTAACTTTCTAAAATACTAAAATGTACAATTTACTGTTAAAAATAGACAAATATTGAAGTTATCGCTTATTAACGAGAATGTTAAGGAAACAATGAAATTTAATCTTATCATGAAATTTATGGAATGTCTGGTTTCTTCTCTAGTAAAAGTTAACATGACCACTCGTAGGTACATTCAGTATTGCTCACGGGACATCCTTCCTGAGGGCTTACCCGGGGCTCTCAACCATAGGCTGTTGGGCGTTACGTGAGGTTTTTTAGTCGGTAAGAGTCCGGCATAGCATCCTACGAGGATTTTCCCTCACGTTAAAAAAAAAAAAAAAAAAAAACAAAAGGTACATTCAGTATTTGGCGTTACCTCCTCTTGCTGTTAAAACTGCCTCCAATCGTCTGGGCATACTTTTTATTAATTCGTCTATGAAATTTTGTGGCATTTGGTCCCATTCTTCTACCAACGCCGTTTTAACCACTCACGTGCCTACGTTTTGAAAAAAACACGTCCAAAGTGCTTAAGAATCAAAGTTATCGGATGTTGACGCACAATGGAGCACAAGATCGTAATAAATCTTAATTTATGACCAATCCAAGTGTTTATTTGTTAAACTATTGACTGATTTGTACAGCTAAAGGGTTAAAGAAATTTTTTATGTTAACTCCGAGAATTTTGCTCAGTATAGTGAAAAGTTGCCGTAAGTTGATTATTGCAGGGATTCTTTTTTTTATTTGTCTTCGCAGTTTATCCCAGACATGTTCAATCGGGTTCAGGTCTGGCGAGCGGGCTGGCCATTCCAAAACATCGATTTCGAACCCTTGAAGGTATCTTGAAACTACAGCGGCAGTGTGTGGCCGAGCATTATCATGCATCAGTAGAAAATTATTACCTATGTATGGGACAAATGGTATCACAATTTCTTTTAAAATGTTAGTTACGTAGCGTGCTGCAGTCAGAGATCCATTTTCGAAGACGTGGAGCTCCGTACGTCCTCCTAAGGAAATGCCGCCCCATACCATCACTGACCCTCCACCGTAACGTTCTCTTCCGACAATGTTACACTGTGCATATCTGTCTCCTGGTCGTCTCCACACTTTCACCCTTCCATCATCTGGCTTAAGGCAAAATCTGGACTCATCAGTGAATAATACTCTTCCCCAGTCATTCTCATTCCAGTGACGACGGTGAATGCGAGCAAAGTTACTCCGAGCTACACGATGACCTGTGGTAAGAAGACCTCTTCTTACCACAGGTCATCGTGTAGCTCGGAGGACAAACAATAGGGGCATTTATACCTGCCAAAGGACCTCCTATCTCTTTTTTTTTTTTTTTTTTTTTTTTTTCACTAAGGTGGCAGACAAGCACACGGCCCACCAGAAGGACCGGTGGTCACCGCAGCCTATGAACGTTTTGCAACACCAGAGGCGCCACACTCGCGCTGCCGACCCTGTAAAAACCTTCTTAGACCCCTTTTGAAGAACCCCATACTGTAGGCGTTTGGGAAAACCGAGGCAGGATGATCATTCCACAATCTAAGCGTGCGCGGAAGAAAACCCCTACCGGATCTAACCGTGCTCAAACGCTCCGGACGTAGGGTGTGAGGATGAAATCCCTGTCTATGGCGAGCGGTGCGATGATAGAAGGTAGCCGTGGGCATCATGTCAAACAATTCCTCAGAGCACATACCATTGTACAGGCGGTAGAACACGCATAAGGAGGCATAGTCTCTCCTGTCGCGAAGAGGTTCCACACCACCTGTCAGTATAGGATCGTTGACAACTCTCACAGCTCGCCTCTGCTCCGAGTCAAATGGGTGAAGCTGATATTCAGGTGCCCCCGCCCAGAGGTGACAGCAGTACTCCATGTGTGGCCGCACTTGCGACTTATAGAGAAGCAGTGTTTGCGCCGCAGTAAAGTACCGCCGCGCCCTGTTGAGCACACCGAGCTTCTTGGACGCCAGCCTGGCCTTGTCCTCCAAATGACTGCGGAACCGAACGTCACTGGAGATGTCAACACCAAGGATCCCTATACTTTTAGAGATGGAAAGAGATGTGCCCTGGAATCGTGGCGCTACAGTAATTGGGGCTTTCTTAGCGGTGAAGAAACACGCCTGTGTCTTGGAGGGATTGAACTGGACAAGGTTTTGTCTACCCCAATCGGACACTCTAGTAAGAGTAGCCTCGATTTCAGACACAAGCTGTTCACGACTTTCTTCCACTGCGTCCCGAGAGATACCGGGGCGGCCTGTGTAACAAGTGTCCCCTGTACTGTCGTCTGCATAACAATGAATGCCGTCAATAGACAACATGTCATTGATATGCAGCAGAAACAGGGTAGGGGACAACACTGAGCCTTGCGGTACTCCAGCGTTTATGGCCATGCAGTCAGAACAGCTGCCGTCGACAACAGCCCTGATGCTTCTATCGGCCAAATAGCTGGACACCCATCCGCATAATCTCTCGGTCAGTCCGTAGGAGGGCAATTTTTTTAGGAAGACCACGGTGCCAGACCCGGTCAAAGGCTTTAGAAATGTCGAGGCTCACTGCTAGAGCCTCGCCCTTACTCTCGATAGCCGTCGCCCATCGGTGTGTGAGGTACACGAGAAGATCGCCCGTCGAGCGACCGTGACGAAAACCGTACTGCCGGTCACTGAGCAGGTCGTTTTCCTCAAGGTACCTCAGGAGCTGTGTATTAATTACACGCTCCATCACCTTAGACAATAGTGAGGTGATGGCTATAGGCCTGTAATCGGCCGGGTCGGTCCTATCACCCTTCTTGGGCACAGGATGCACATACGCGATCTTCCACGACGCCGGGTCTTAGTAACACTCTGACGAAAAAGATTTACTAAAGTTTTCAAATACGAAAATAAACTCTTAAATTGTTCTCTTACGAAGTTACGACACACATTTATTACATTACTACTTAGAGAAAAAAAAACAAATGATATTCTGAAACAAAAGACGATAAAATGTCTTTTTAATACAGTTGCTCAAAAAGTGGCGTATTACAGGGACGTTTAGCGTTCGGGATGTGGGCTATTACACACTCGTGCTTTTTCTTTACCATTCCCGCACTCGTGCGTTTTCTTTCCCAATTGTCAAAATAATGTCTGTGATTTATGCAAATATTTCTAAAAAAAGATACTAACTTGTTTCAAAATCAGATTAAAAGAAATTTTAATTAAAATTTAAGCATAAATTAATATAAGTATCGGTCGAATTAAATTTATAAATATAAAAAAAGTTGGCTGTATGAAGTGCACTGCCATAGTCTCTGCTTAGGAAGGTATATATTCTTTTACGGTTGGTGCCATTTTGGATATTCAGGTTTATTGTGTTTTTATTATTTTATAAAATTGCTTAATTTTTTCGCAACTGTATTAAAAATAGTTGTTCAATACAACGTGTGGGACTGTTATTTAAACTCGTTCCGACTGTCTACCCTCGCCTTCGGCTCGGGTCAACACCTGTCGTAACTCGTTGTAATAACAGCAATCCCACACTTGTATCGAAAACTACTATTCTTTAAATAATACAAATGCTGTTATAGGTGGCCAGTGTGTAAGTATAAAAAAATTAACGTAGTCGACCTTTTTTTTGCGTTCCTCTAAATTTGTCCCTGAGAGGCCAAACGGGTGACACAGATACTTACCGGGCACGGTAGCTTCGGTAGGTATCTGTGGCAAAGTCACCGGGAAACCACGGCCGAGTGTCAGCACTACGAGGTCCGCAGCGATGATACCACGCTCCACACGCTAGTGGAGTGCACGGCGTAGGCGCAACAGCGCCAGGTCCTCTTGGTGGGTCTGGACGTTGACACTCTCTCGCTCGAAACCATGTTGCGAGCCATGATCTCCGGCAAGAGTAAGTGGGACTGCGCCGCCTCTTACTGCGAGCAGGTCATGCTCGTGAAAGAGACGGCAGGGTGGGAACGGGAGAGAACTCTCCCACCCAAGTTCTGCAGTCGGCGGCCTGGGCGCCGCCGACTATCTGCCTCCATGACCGGGGGACTGAGTTCGGTGAGAGGGTCCCTCACCGTCCTTACAGAAGTACAAGGCCCATGACGGTAGCGTGACGTGAGGAATTCACGCACGCCCCCCCTTAGAAGCGGGATCACACCCGAAACCCCCCAAAGACGCAGGATAGCACTCGTACCAACCCCTACACAAGGCCGCAGTGGCGGTCGTGGGTCTGTTGGGAGTCCTAGGACATCCTTCCGAGGGCTTACCCGGGGCTCCCAACCGAGTGAGGTTTTTTAGTCGGCAGGAGTCCGGCATAGCATCCATAACGATTTTCTCTAACTTTAAAAAAAAAGAAGGCCAAACGGGTCGCTCGTTCTAAATTAGATACCTATAAAGAACACCTAGCCGCGTTTCAAAATAAAATTGTAACACCGAAAAATCACACTTTTCCAAACATTTAGTAAACAACAGGCATAATTTAAATAATAATAATAATACTTTTGAAATTTTACGTAATTGCCGAAAAGGTCTTAGGTTGTGCGTTTTATAACAAATAGAAATTTTCAAAACGCCTGGGCTATGCCTTGTTGAATCAACAAACATATTTCCATACCTCCGGGTTACTAAATTTATTTCAAAACTGGCAACACAGCTTACACATTTCATAGCTGACAGGCGGATAGTTAGGTTGTGGGGTGATGGCATAAAAATGCGAAACACAGCGCGCTGAGGTCATTTGCTGCCATGCAGTCCAGAAGATGCCTCGTGTGTAGCCGAAACACGTGTTGACTGATGAGTCACGTTGTTAAGCGGAGTAGTGCTAATTATTACTAACAATCTGGAGGGTATAGGTAATTTTCCTATCCAACATACGAAATTCCTTTTCTGAGGAGTTCAGTTCGTCATTCCTCCCATACAATTAGTTGTGGTTTTCCTTAACGGTTGTAAGTTAGGATTGACGAATCGAGGGTGTGAGGCGGGTTGCTCTTCACCCCCTCCTCTTTTTTATTATCATTTTTTTTTTTTTTTTTTTTGAGAACGTAAGTTTACTTTATTCTTTATATATTCCTAATAAATATTATATACAACTTATATTTACTATACACTTTTTACATAAGAAAAGAAAACTATGAATACGTAAAATTTCAAACAAAAAAAATTAAAAGAAGAAACCGATCTAGGCATCGAAAAATTCTTCCACATCGCTGTCGACCACAACCGTGCCCAAAACGCTGACGGCATTGCCACGTTGAATGGCAATAATGAGCCGCTGGCCCAAGTACACGCCGGCCTTCTGGTCACGGGAACTGTCGACCAAAAGCTTGCATATAGTTCTGTATACAAGCTTTGCACTAGGACCCCACGGTCCAAGAGTTTCAACCCCAAACGGCTCAAATAAATAAGACCCAGCAAGATTTATGTATTTGCGTCGTTTGAAGGCCTCAGCAGATGCGGCAGCAGCTCCCGCGCAGCTAGCGGTGCCAGGAACATGAGAAGGCGCAAGGGAGTCCACGCATGTGGCATCCCACACAAGCGGTCTTCCCATCTTCCATGGCACCAATGACATCCCGTCGGGCCTCTTACCGTCGTCTCGAGCGAAGCCCTTGGGTTCAAGCACTGCTGGCACGCCGGCGACGGAAAGAGCGCGACGGATGATGTCATTTATACTAGCATGTCGCGGAAAGCGTCCTGCACTTTTATAGCAGGATAGACCGTGGTGACCCAGGTGGTCGACAGTCACTCCGCAGTGACAACGATGTGGAACGATGCAAAAAGTGCCGAGGCGTAAGCAAACAGCGATGCGGAAAGTGCCATTATCCAGCAAAGTTCCAATATGAGCTGAGGGCAGCGCATGAAGCCAGAGACCCGATTCCCACTCTCCCACAGCCAGTAGGCGCGCTCGCTCTGCTGCAGTGGACGAAGTCTCAATAAGGTTTTGCTGTACTAACTTGCAAAGCGGCACATCCCACAGTCTCTGGGAAGAGTAGTTAACGGGAAACTCTGTGCTTGGGCAGGTCATTTTCCAGGCATTCAGGGCATCGGATAAATACGGTACTTCAAAGTTAACTAGTGACGAAGGTAAAATTTTCCTAGTTAACTTATCTGTACCATACACCGATGACAAGAATGCCGGTAAACTAATACTGGTAATTTTGCGGACGCCGAGACCACCTAGTCGGAGAGGTAATGTCGCTTGTGTCCAAGCTCGCTCGTCCAAATTCACGTAAGTGTATCCCGGATAATTTCATCAACATTGTCTAAAAGTTTGTGGTGTTTCCAAAGCGGACAAGATCTAAGATAGTATGTTAATTTTGGGGCAAAAGAACAATAGCGAAGTATAGTGAATGCGGAATGTAAATTTATTTGGAATAACCGCTGTTTGATATCCCGAAAATTTTGAATTTTTTCATCTAAAAATGATGAAAACGAATCCTCAAAAATTGGTGACTCTAAGAGATGAAGTGTACTTTTGTTCATAATTTTGAAATCAGGGATCAAATCGTTAAACTTTTTCAATAGTCTGCCGGTCTGCTTTGTCCGTGATAAACAATTCACATTTTGAAAAATGTAATTCTAAACCAATTTTGGCAAATTCTTGTATTAAAAAATGCAGGTCTTCCAAAACTGTTTCAATATCACCTCCAAGAGTACCATCGTCGAGATACTAATTAGACGCCTAATAATTGGATGGATGGCTAAGCTAAAAATAACCGGCCCAAGCGGGTCACCCTGCTGGCAGCCAACAGCGGATTCCAGAACGTTGTCATTATAAAGTAATTTTGAAGGTTGTCTATAACATTGCCAAATAAAATTAAATATTTGAGGAACTTCTTTTTTAACTTCTGCCAGAAGGATGTCCCTGTTAACAGAGTTAAAAGCGTTCTTAATGTCAACCTTAAGGATGACCTCTCCATCCCCGTAATTTAGAAATGTACGTAAGGCATGTATGGCAGCTTCACAGCCTCCTCTTGAACCGAAGCCTAATTGAAAGGGCTGAAATGTGTTTGTTAAATCGTCGCTAATATGCCTGCAACAGATTTTAGCTACCATACGCCTATACGTGCAGCCTACGGCGATGGGACGAATGCCGCCATCCTTCTTACGCAAGGCACACAAATTAGCCCCGTATAAGACGTCGATGACGGCTTCGTTCACATCACCGGAGAGCATTTTATTGGTCAGAGCTGATAATTCCCGCAGCAGTGACTCACCTGATTCACCGGCGGTGGCACATGTGAGATCTTTAAGATGCTGATGAGATAGGCCATCAAGCCCACCGGCCGAACCACAGCGGAAAGAGTTCACTGCTGCGGACACTTTCTGAGCTGTAACTGAAAGGTTGTCAAATGAAACATGATGGTCAGGAAAGGAGAGGTCATTAGCAGCGGCGGGATGCTTGTTTTGCAAAGCTTAAAGAGTCTCCGGACAAAAAGGTGCCACCACGTCGCTGCTAAATAATAACCTAGCTGCACCTCTTATATCTCCATCACTTATCTTGGATTCTACACGTTGGTGAAGTTCTTTATTGTGAAATGGTTTTATTATTTGAAATTCAGGGTGAGCAACCGGGTTATTACAGTTTTCCTTTATCTGTTTTGTTAGCGATTGTTTTGTACTGGCGTTCTTATTAACGTGTAGAATCCGGTACGGAAAGGTAAGCAATTGCTCCCAGGCGGTCACAGAATTTTCATGGGAGGCGAGGCGAACACAATGTGCTAACTTGAGGGCCACTGAAGGTCCTCGCGCTCCTGGGTATCCGCTTCAAAATGGGCACAGAGTTTTTTTTAATTTTGAAAGCTTTTGCCAGAGCGGAACGTCTAAAATAGTTGTGTTAGCAGTGAAAAGCAAGGAGCTGGGGTTTGAAGGCACATTTTAATTTTTATGGACTTTACCAAAATGCACTTTCAAACCCCGGGCACCTTTAAAATGACGCGCCTGGGGACATAGAGGACATTTTGCTTAGCTATCCTCAGGTTGACTATTGCTCCTATCCACATCGCTGTTACTACGCTGAATTGTAGATAAATAATCAAAAGAATTACTTACAATTTACAATTAATTTTAAGAGTATGTACACTGAAACCAAAAATACACTAAAACGTAAACTTACAAAATAATAATACAATTTGCACAAAATAAATGTTTTTTAAACGTCAGTGGCTTCGTTCAATCTTCTTGTAGAGCAATCTATACTAATATTATAAAGAGGTAAAGTTTGTGTGTTTGTATATTTGTTAAATTGTAAGGGGTAATCTCGGGATCTACTGAACCGATTTTAAAAATTCTTTCACCAATAGAAAGCTACGTTAATGTGGAGTGTCATAGGCTATATATCATCACGCTACAACGAATAGGAGCGGAGCAGTAATAGTAAATGTTTAAAAAACGGGGGAAAAGTTATTCCTTTTGAGAGCTTCGTTGCGTGTGCTGCGTGAGTAATATTGTTTAACCGACTTCAAACAAGGAGGAGGTTACTCAATTCAACCGTTTTTTTTTTATTTTTTTTTTATGTTTGTTCGCGCAGAACTCCGTCGTTTATGGACCGATTTAGAAATTTTTTTTCGTTCGAAAATAGATACTCCCAAGGTGGTCCCATTTTAAGGAAGCTAGGATCTGATTATGGTATCCTGGAGAAATCGAAAGGAACTTTTAAAAATTGTAGGGGCATCTAGGGCGTTTGTAAATTTTTTTATTAAGGGTTTTAAAGTAGTACAACTTAATGAATGTCTGGAGTCGATCTGATGATGGAGACGAAAGACAGTAGAGAGAATTCCCTAACGATATACAGCAGTTACTTTGTGTTTGGGTTTGATTAATTTGTATTGTCGAGAACTTTACACCTAGATAGATAGATTTTCAGGCCACACGACACTAAAAATAGTGAAAAAAAAAAATTTAACAATAAAGAAACCGACTTCAAACAAAACTAAAAACTGAAAAATAAAATTTACTTAGCACAAAGTTAGTATATTCTGATTTATCAGATATCATCTATACTAATATTATAAAGAGGTAAAGTTTGTGTGTTTGTATATTTGTTAAATTGTAAGGGGTAATCTCGGGATCTACTGAACCAATTTTAAAAATTCTTTCACCAATGGAAAGCTACGTTATTGTGCAGTGTCATAGGCTAAATAGCATTACGCTACAACGAATAGGAGCAGAGCAGTAATAGTAAATGTTTCAAAAACATTGGAAAAGTTATTCCTTTTGAGAGCTTCGTTGCGTGTGCTGCGTAAATATTTATAGTTATGTAAAAAATATGTACCTACTACAAAATTGTTTCTCTTAAAAAAGTTCTTAAAAAAATTGCGCGATAGCATGTGTCTATCTTTGGGTTGGTGCACAATAACCATTTTAATGGCAATCAATTTTTTTTTACAATAATGCCACGGGATACCTCTTTTGTAAACGAAATTGTTCTTAAAAATAATGCGACGGCAATACACGCGACGACAAACCTTTCTCTCTCTCTTTCGAATTTTCGAAATCTGTGTAACTTATATTATTCACCATCTTACCATCAATAGAACAACCGACGCTTGTGCTACGCAACTCCTCAACCAACCCATCAATATAAAAATTAAACAAGGCGGGGAAAGTGAACCCACCCTGTCATACGTTACAGATTGGCAGTCTGCCCATCTTACATAATTAATCTGATGATCATACCAATACCTAAATATACTTATCAATTCAGAAGGTAAATCTGATTCTTCAGACAACTTTTGCCATAGAATATCATACGGAACCCGGTCAAAAGCTGCTGACAGGTCCAAAAAACAGTCATAAACAGCTGTCTTCCTATCCGTATAATACTGCACAGTCTGCATGAGACACAAAATAGCAGTTTCTGTTGATAAACCGGGCCTGAAACCAAATTGTGCATCATGTATTCGAATGTGTTTCTTTAACCATCTCTCAAGCAGTCCATCCAGCACCTTCCCTATAACTGTAGCTAACGAAATCGGCCTATAGTTATTTTTGTCAGACGAATCGCCTGTCTTATATTTAATAATAGGCACTACCACTGTCTTGATAAGCCCACTCGGCAGGTATAAGTGTTCTAAACACAAATTAAACAGCAAAGTTAGAACTCTGGGCAGGTGTACACCAGCCGACCTTAAGTGCTCGACACTCAGACTGTCATGTCCCGGTGATCTACCACCCTTCATTCCCTTTATTACATCCACAATGTCCCTGGTTGAAAACTGAATAAAAGTTTCACCCTTACACGGAGTCCCTATGTCTTGCACATGGTTAGGCAATTGTGTACCTTCCGGTGAAGACTTAAAACTGTCTACAAACATATTTGCAATATCCCGCTTATTGGTCAAGCCATCAACACTCACAGGCAAGCACTGCTTAGCATTCAAAGAGTTAGTTTTTTTCCAAAAAGAACTAAACTTTTTCTCCTCATGGAGAGTAGCAATTTTGTTCATTTTAATCTAGTTTTCATGATCTTGGCACCATTTTAATTTATTTTTAAACACTCGTCTAGACATTTTCATGTCACTATAAATAACTCCCGACACTGGTTTCCCCTCCCTGATCCATCTTTAAAAACTGAGCCTTGCACTCACATGCCTATATTTCCTACAACCATAACCTTTATATGAAGTGACAGCAGACTTCTGTAGAATGGACACAATAGAACTCTACATATTATTTATAATTTGTTTATGATGAGCATTGTCACATATACTATCACAACATTGTGAGCATTGGGTAGGAAAATCAATATCACGCAGGGATGCATGACACGATTCAGAATACAACTTTACCTGATCACAATTTCTAGAGCCCCAAATAATCTTTTTGCGTATTTTATTAGTACAATTTTGTTTAGGTACTAACATATTTAAATTACAAATAATTTCAACTGGAAAGTGATCCGACCATGACACCTCCGTATGGACATTTACCTTTAAAACGGAGCCCCTGGTCGCTCCTGATACTACGCAGTGATCTAACAAACTGACACTTCCATGTGAGTCACTCAGATACGTATAGGTTTTCTGAATTAATTCCCAATAAGTCAATATCCACACAAAAATAATTGAGATCTGAACAAAATTGTAAAAGTTCGTTACAGAATATAACTCACCTGGATGTGCGTTGAAATCTCCCAAAATAATTTCATTTTCGACCCCATGGCACTCCACTATTGCATTTACCCGTGCCAGACAATCTGTAAATTTACTTAAGTTATTAATGTCATTCACAGGCATATACACGGAAAAAATAAGGATCTCGCGATTTTCAGTTTTCACTTTGATTCCAGCTAATCTTACATTGTCACAGTCTAACACCGATACGCTAATAAACGCACTAGAACGCCATAAAAGTGCCACTCCTCCATATGGCCTCCCTTGCAACAACTCCGTAGGTTCCACTGCCGAGACTCCAGTTGAACCAAAACCATGACAAATACTGCTAAGATACGGCAGATCGTGTTGCAATAACCAAGTCTCCTGGAGTGCCACCACGTCTGTCGATTTACATAACTCCGCCACATAGTTCACAGATCGTTTAAATGATTTACAGTTAAAAGTTACCAATTTGCACTCCTGTAATGTATTTTTACCTTGATGTTGATACATTTTTATGCGATAAAAAATCCGTGCCTGTGTCTTTGTTTCTTTTTCTAAAAACAAAGTACCGTCTAAAGAAAATACCTTCCGGCCACAGTTTACTGTTTTCAAATAATACTATTTTATTTTTTGGTATTAACATCTTGTAAGAATCATATTCTTCCGAATGTTTCATACCTATATGTATTTTTTCTGGTACGACTGTAATTTGAGTTTTTTGTTGCACATATGTCACTATATCCTCTGCACTAACGTCTTTCGACACATTATATAACAAAAAAGGTACTTTTATGTCTGCCGCTTTGAATTTCATTGTAGAATCAATATTAGCAATACCCTTTTTTCCTCTAAACCGATATTGCTTCTTACGTGACTGGACCACAGTCCAATCTCTCTCAATACCATTGAATCCATCTTTATGTTGCCTTTCAAGTTGTAAGTTAACTGGTGTAGTGCACTAATTCCGAGATATACGCTGTTTTTGCTCTGTCAACGGCATTTTACAAGCGTGCGAGTAAGATGCCGAGTTAGTCTCAACACATACGCTAATAGGTGAGACAGCCTGATTAGGTCTGGGCGTAAGCAAGACTGGATGCAATCTTTTTTCATCATGCAATGACTCAATAATTATTTTATCGCTTAGGGAGTCCAATCTACACTGCTGTTCATTCTCCACAGTAACATTACATGTGTTGGAGGTAGACGAACAATTACTTTTCTTTGTAAGAACACTTGGATTTGAATCAATCATTAACGACATATTTACGTGTTTCTTAATTTCTTCAAGTTGTTCTTTTGTTGCATATTAATCTTTTATTCTTTCCACGTCCGGTCTTAATATCGTAATGTCTTTTAACAGCCTCGTTACGTCGACATGGTCGAATGTCACTGAAGGAAGTTTTTGCAAATCCTTTGCAACAAAAATAGGCACACTTTCTGGATCCACATTTTTGAACAATTGAATAATATCCTCTAGATCCCGAATCACTTTATTCTCTTTTCTACGAGATATCAGTTTTTTGTATGTTGTTACCGTTTTGAATAGCAACGTTTTCGCACTGTCTATATCATCATCACTAAAACCAGTTCTGCATACTCTGATCAGACTTTCTTCATCCATGACGTCTATTTTATTTTGTACAAATGCGGGCACCTCGCTGATCACAATATTACACGAGTTACACTTTAACAACGACATTTTATAATTTCACTACGCAACCGTCCGCACACCACGTGACCGTGCGCGATTACCACGTCAAATATGATGTTAAGTCGCAGCAATATAATTATAAAAGTCATCCATCGGCGGTGCTACTTAGAGAAAAAAAAATCAGCCTTTTGATCTCAAAACTCTTTAAAAAAATTTTATGGAAAAACCTCGACACATCAAAAAATGTTAAATGGATTTAATTTTTATTTTCAGAAAAGCGACCACAATGGGAATTTACAGAAGAACGTATCAAGCAAGTTGTACCCAGCACAAACTTTAATATTATTACAGAACATGGCTTTATTCCTGGGGGATTTAAACCAATAGCAGGTAAGAAAATTGTTAAGATATTTAATAGTAACATTAATAGCAAATTAAAAGGACTCGCAAAACATTAAAATTCAGAAACAGCAGCTACCGGGGCAAAATTTGATCCAGTCAATAGGTACAAAATTTGTTATTTGATTGACTTTTGTAGATCTAGTAATACATTTCGTACCTGTCAATACAAAAATTAATGATAAAGAAGATCCTTGAAGCACAAGTCAGTTCAAATATTAATATTAATAACAATCACCAGGAATGTTAAAAAAATATACACGGAGATTTACAAAGTAAATTGCTATCACTTTATTTAACAAACTTACTGCACCCTCCTGAACGTAATCATTCCACAAGTAGCTAATTAGTAAACAACTAAGAATATTCTTAGAATCACAGCGACACTGATATCACATGGATCACACTTATCACCATGGTGGACAGGTTTGACAGGTAAACAAAGGCAGTTTAATATATTTTTAAAAAATTTGTAGCGCCAAAAGCGTATATTCACTTATAAATAAAAAACAAATTAACATCATCGAATTACTTTTGTGCACATCAGCCAAGGACAGTACAAAGTTGACAGCTAGTCTACCGTACATTACACATAATATGACCGTACTTTGAAAGTATAATTATTCAGTATTATCATTTGCCTTGCCAGAGTACATACATGATGGAAGATGTCAATTTATGATATAATTTATTCAGTGTGAACCCTGTTAAGGCGCAGAAATATAATATAAAAGTCATCCATCGGCGAGGGTACTTACAAAAATTATTTTTATTAGCCTTTAGATCTTAAAACTCTTTAAAAAAATTATATAATTCCAACAATAAAATATCTGATAGCAAAAATACCGGATGTATACATAAAATGAAGTGCGACCATCGTAACAATATATTATATAGGTCAAACGGGTCGCTCGTTCGAAATAAAATATAAAGAACACCTAGCCGCGTTTCAAAATAAAATTGTAACTATGTTATGCTATGTTTGTTGCCACTATCTATGTTAGAGGCCACCATCTATGTTAGACGTGTGTATAAGGTTGTGCGTAAAAAAAAGCTATTTAAAAATATATAGTGTATTTAATTTCGATAATAAAGTGAAAAATCGTGAACAAAATGCCTTGAAGTATTCAATAAATAAATCGCAGAGTTGGAAAATACATTTATATCAAAACAAAAAGTAAGAAGAAGTAGGTATACAATGTAGGAACTTTTTTGAGGTCAGAGACCACTCTGACCTCAAAAAAGTTCCTACACTGTATACCTACTTCTTCTTACTTTTTGTTTTGATTGAACTTGTAAACTGTAGGACCATCTACAGTTTACAAGTTCATATTACTTACTTACATCAAACATATAGACATTTTGTGGATGCAGAGAGTTAAGTTGAAAACATTCCTGTGAAATAATATACCTTAAAATTAAAAATAAAGATTGATTTTGTGAACATTGAGGGCGATAGTAAATTTATATTTCGCTTGTTTGACAACGGCGCATAATATTTTCACTTAACAGCGACATCTGTTATCGAGTGGCTGGGCACGCATCTTTGACGTCACTGTGCAGTGCTGAATCGCGTCGGTTAGCAGCGCCATCTGTTGTGGAATAGCGATATAATACAAGCTTTTAATTATTTTGAGTATAAAAAACAGTGAAATATTCTATACAAGATGATTAAGTGCGGAGGCTGTGGCCGTTTTATGTCGCAAGCGGAAACTGGAAAGTCTGCGAAGTGTAGAAAATGTGTTAACCAATATCATAGGGCTTGTGTGGGCATACTTGCTAGGGATAGTGTCCCTTCGGACTGGTGTTGCCCTGAATGCAAACGACCGTCTGTTGCTAAGCAGAGAAACGATGAAACTCCCGTCCGTGGGACCCACCCTGATATCAGTAGGGTGAGCGACTCGGACTCTGCTCCTGTGTCCCCCGATCGGCTCATACTTTCTCGAACGAGCGATGGAGCGCAAGAGGGATTCGGAGGCCGAGAATTCAGTTTATTATTGAAAGAAATTAAGGCGCTCCGTACGGACGTGAACAAATTTCAAAGGCAAATGGAGCTTGAGATAAATGCCATAAAGGAGTCTGTGCAAATATGCAATTCGCGCATCGACGAAATTGAAGCAAAACTGCAGGCGCTGGAGGGCACCGCCGGAACGGGGTCTCTTGAGCTTACCGTTGATAATCTCAGACGTGAGCTTAATGATAGAGACCAGTAGCTCCTCGCCAACGACGTGGAAATATCCAACGTGCCGGAGCAGCCCGGGGAGAGCCCGGTCCACCTCCTTAAGTCACTCGGCGCCAAGCTGGGCGTCGCCCTGGACGAGCGCGACGTGGTCAGCGTGGAGCGGGTGGGGCGGCGAGCGCTCGACGCCACCAGCCCGCAGGAGCCCCGAGAGGCGCGCCCGCGCGTGCTCGTGGGGCACCTGGCGCGGCGCGAGGTTCGCGACGAGTTGCTGCGGAGCGCCCGCGTGCGCCGCACGGCCACCACGGAGGGCGTGGCGGGTGCCGCGCCGGTTCTACGTTAATGAGCGTCTCACGCGCACCAATAGGCAGTTGTTTCGCGCGGTGCGGGAGGCTGCCGGCGCGGCGGGCTGGAGGTTCGTGTGGACCAAGCGGGGACATGTCCTCACCTGCAGGAGTCCCGGCGATCCAACGCATCGCATTAGATCTGAGACGGATCTACACACTCTCTTTGAAGTGCGATCCAACTCACCGTGATTTTCTTTGCTACCTGTGTTTGGAACTCATTATTTTTTATTTGTACTTCTTTGGTATGATTTTAGGATATGGGGATGGGTACCGCAAAGACGGCGTCGCGCGCATTATTTCAGGGTTGCCACGTTTTTGCAATTTCCTAGAAATATAATAGGTTACGGAACTTACGAGTATATGCGTATAGGACATATTGTAATACACAATTTAATAACAAAATAAATAATATTCATAGATCTAGTTTGTGTGTCAAAATGTGCCCCGGTTGGAGGCTGTGTACATTTATAGTATTGTGTTTGCCACTAGGAGGCCCACACTATGTATATACAATATCTAGGCTTATATTATACAAATTTTTTAGGGTTTCGTAGCCAAATGGCAAAAACGGAACCCTTATAGATTCGTCATGTCTGTCTGTCTGTCCGTCTGTCTGTCCGTCCGTGTGTCACAGCCACTTTTCTCCAAAACAATAAGACCTATGCTATTGAAACTTGGTAACTAGATGTATTCTGTAAACCGCATTAAGATTCTTATACAAAACTAGAAAAAACGCAGTAAATTTTGGGGGTCCCCATACTCAGAACTGAAACTCAAATTTTTTTTTTCAAAAACCCATACGTGTGAGGTATCTATAGATAGGTCTTCAAAATGCTATTGAGGTTTCTAACATAATTTTTTTCTGATGTAAATAGTTTGCGCAAAAGACACTTCCAAAGTGGAAAAATGTGTCCCCCCCCCCCTCTAACTTCTAAACTAAGAGAATGATAAATTTAAAAAGAATATATGATGTACATTGCCATAAAAACTACCAACGAAAATTAGTTTGAACGAGATAGAGCTGGTAGTTTTTTTTAATACGTCGTAAACCGCAATTTTCGGTTAGAAAAATCACTACCACTGCGAAAGTTTTAAAACATCAATCAAAGTTACAACGAACGACAAGAACTTTTATACTATGTTACTTGCTGCTACGAAACCCTTCACGGGCGAGTCCAACTCGCACTTGGCCGGTGTTTTTATATATATTCAATATATTACAACTCAAATTCCTCTAAGAATAACACGGTGTATAAACACACTCTATTCATTCATTTTTTTGATAATATTCAGATTAACACTATGCAAAACACTTAAATATGAAACATATTGCTCCACAAAGAGAAACATTGATGGCAATCATAGCCTGCAGCTCAGTATTCATAATCCTCACTACAAATTTACTTATGCATTTGGTGGTTATTATAGGGGGACACCATTTCCATGCTAAGCGGGAAACATCTGAAATTCGGATTATTAAATACAGGCTCTCTTTCAACTAAGCATGAGGAGTTTAGAGTGGCCATGCTGAATCATGCTGTATGTGGATATTATGGCTATTAATGAGACGTGGCTCAAGGAGGACCAGGAGGGAAGGGCTCCAACGGTGCAGGGGTATAGGCTCAGACATGTACCCAGGCCGATGAATATAAAAAAGGGCCGTTGTGGTGGAGTGGCCTTTTACATTAAAACGGGTATAAGTGCCAGAACCAGGGAGCACCCTGTAAATCCTAATGTAGAACAAATGTGGATCTCAACTAGTGCTTTAGGAAAAGCTTTGCTAATCGGTACAGCCTATCGTCCACCTTGGCTCAATCTGGAGGTGTTTTTGGATGGTATTACCGATAGTCTGATTGCCCTCTCTCCTTACGACAATGTAATGCTGCTAGGAGATTTTAATGTAAATATGCTTGAGACGGAGGATACGGACGTGAAACGATTTGCTAACTTTCTCATATGTATGAACCTGATGCAGGTGGTGAGGTCACCCACACATTTCACTCCTGGTAAGGGATATAATCATGGAGTATTTTGAGAGGGACAGGGATAATTTGCCGTGGTCTTTAGTGAGTAGCGTGTGGGACGTAGATGCTATGGTGGCAATTTTGAACTACTATATAGTGTTCTTATTTGATCTGCATGCTCCTCAAAAGTCACAATTATTCAAGGACCGTCCAACTCCATGGATTACTGACAACATCCGCCTGATGTTCAGACTGCGGGATAAGGCAAGGAATAGATATCACAACACTAACTTGGTAGGGCACCGTAACTATTATTTACAGCTGAAACGTGTGGCCAGTGAGTCCTTGCAAAGAGAAAAATCAGCATATTTTCAAACAAATGTAAATAAACAAATGCACAATCCTAGACGCTTGTGGCGAAACTTAAAATCAGATATTCTTCCGGATCATAGGGTGACAGTGCTTCCGAATCACTTGAGGGACCCGGATGCTATTAACCAGGCTTTCCTAAACGTACCGGACTCTTGTGAGGTATCTATATCTCAACTTACATTTTTTGAGTTCAACAGGTGTACCCCATGTCAATTTAATCTACATCCAGTATCAACTGAAACAGTGCTCAAAATTGTAAATGATATCCAAACAAATACTCAGGGCGTGGATGAGATTAGCCAGGAGATGCTGTCTCTGAGCCTGCCGGCCACTCTACAAGCCATAACCGACATTGTAAATGCATCATTGGAGACTCAAACATTCCCAGATTTATGGCGACAGGCTGTGGTGCGTCCAATACTAAAAAAAAACAATCCATTACATTATAAAGACCTGAGACCCATAAGTATCCTTCCCTGTCTTTCGAAGGTCCTGGAGCTTGTGGTGTATAGACAGGTTATGGAGTATTTGGAGGAAAATCATCTGTTACCCGAGGTTCAATCTGGTTTCAGGAAGGGTCGTGTCCAATCTCTCTCAATACCATTGAATCCATCTTTATGTTGCCTTTCAAGTTGTAAGTTAACTGGTGTAGTGCACTAATTCCGAGATATACGCTGTTTTTGCTCTGTCAACGGCATTTTACAAGCGTGCGAGTAAGATGCCGAGTTAGTCTCAACACATACGCTAATAGGTGAGACAGCCTGATTAGGTCTGGGCGTAAGCAAGACTGGATGCAATCTTTTTTCATCATGCAATGACTCAATAATTATTTTATCGCTTAGGGAGTCCAATCTACACTGCTGTTCATTCTCCACAGTAACATTACATGTGTTGGAGGTAGACGAACAATTACTTTTCTTTGTAAGAACACTTGGATTTAAATCAATCATTAACGACATATTTACGTGTTTCTTAATTTCTTCAAGTTGTTCTTTTGTTGCATATTAATCTTTTATTCTTTCCACGTCCGGTCTTAATATCGTAATGTCTTTTAACAGCCTCGTTACGTCGACATGGTCGAATGTCACTGAAGGAAGTTTTTGCAAATCCTTTGCAACAAAAATAGGCACACTTTCTGGATCCACATTTTTGAACAATTGAATAATATCTTCTAGATCGCGAATCACTTTATTCTCTTTTCTACGAGATATCAGTTTTTTGTATGTTGTTACCGATTTGAATAGCAACGTTTTCGCACTGTCTATATCATCATCACTAAAACCAGTTCTGCATACTCTGATCAGACTTTCTTCATCCATGACGTCTATTTTATTTTGTACAAATGCGGGCACCTCGCTGATCACAATATTACACGAGTTACACTTTAACAACGACATTTTATAATTTCACTACGCAACCGTCCGCACACCACGTGACCGTGCGCGATTACCACGTCAAATATGATGTTAAGTCGCAGCAATATAATTATAAAAGTCATCCATCGGCGGTGCTACTTAGAGAAAAAAAAATCAGCCTTTTGATCTCAAAACTCTTTAAAAAAATTTTATGGAAAAACCTCGACACATCAAAAAATGTTAAATGGATTTAATTTTTATTTTCAGAAAAGCGACCACAATGGGAATTTACAGAAGAACGTATCAAGCAAGTTGTACCCAGCACAAACTTTAATATTATTACAGAACATGGCTTTATTCCTGGGGGATTTAAACCAATAGCAGGTAAGAAAATTGTTAAGATATTTAATAGTAACATTAATAGCAAATTAAAAGGACTCGCAAAACATTAAAATTCAGAAACAGCAGCTACCGGGGCAAAATTTGATCCAGTCGTAAGAACTGTAGGTGGTCCTACAGTTTACAAGTTCAATCAAAACAAAAAGTAAGAAGAAGTAGGTATACAATGTAGGAACTTTTTTGAGGTCAGAGACCACTCTGACCTCAAAAAAGTTCCTACACTGTATACCTACTTCTTCTTACTTTTTGTATGGATTGTAGGAACTTTTTTGAGGTCAGAGACCACTCTGACCTCAAAAAAGTTCCTACACTGTATACCTACTTCTTCTTACTTTTTGTTTTGATTGAACTTGTAAACTGTAGGACCACCTACAGTTTACAAGTTGATATTACTTACTTACATCAAACATATAGACATTTTGTGGATGCAGAGAGTTAAGTTGAAAACATTCCTGTTGACGCATTTTAATTTCTTTTTGTAAACCTAGATGGCACCAGCCATAAATTTAAAAGTCGGTGTAGAGAGTCTCCGTAACAATATGACAACTCGTGAATTATTCATAATAAATGCTTAGAACGGTTGGTACTGTTTCATTGTAAACCTTTTTTCCTTCCGCGAGGCCACATAAAATACACCTCCGCAACCGTGGTGCGTCGAGTGTGTACATGGTCCTTCGAAGCCGGATACCACGTTTTGTCTACTTGGCTTGTGGACGGTGGATCGCCGTTAAAAACACTTGCCTGGAAGCAGCGGCTACAGTCAGTGTACTGCGCCATCTTTGTGTGGGGCAAAGCCCCCGTGCTTCCGACAGGATTAACTGTCAGGTTCGTGGACAGTCAGTGTGTGTAACACTGAGAGGAGGAAACTTCAACTGAGTTGAGACCCAACGCAGTCAAGACAGGAGCTGTCAGATTTCTACGTAGCTGAGACCCAGCATCGACGTCATAGAAGTGACAGTGAGTGTGTCAAGATACAAACTGTGAGTACTTTATGGTTGTTTAAAAGTGAACTCTATTTGCAAGAAGACTAACTTGTAATATCGTAGTATTAATTTGGAAAGTTTAATGAAATTTATTCAAAATTGAACTTTATTATAAAGAAGTTCCTAACTTGTAATTTTCTGGTTGTAAAATTAGGGACTTAGAATAGTTTGCTAAAAAGTGTCACTACGGGGAACCTATGCCCGAATTCCCTCAAAGTTTAGTGCGACAAGGTTCCAAAACACTTGCAAAAATTTGGCAATTTTACGTTGAATTTCTAAGTGTAGAATAAAAACAGTTACAAAATAACTTGTACTACATATTGTAAATAGTTCTTACCTATACATTGTTACATTGGTAATGCTACAGATATCACATTACTGTAAATATTACATGTCTGTGTGATTATTTAGGTACATATAAAAACTTTCGGACAAAGGTACGTTTGTTTGTTTAGTATATCTTTAGGGATTTTATTGCAGACTTCCATTGTGATGGAGGCCATTAGTAAATTTTTATTTAGTTTAGAAGAACTACATGGTCGGTTCTCTAAACAGAGATCTAATTTCGAAAGAAGACCAAAGGATCGTATCACTAAACCATACATAGATGGGAAATTAGATATTTTAGAACAGTTGTGGGATGAATTTCGTTCTGGACATAGAGAATTGATGCGTTCAATTTCTTCTGCAAAGGATATCAGAGATTCGAATTATATGAAAGGTAATATGTTTGACTCAGGTGAGGAAACTTATTTAGAATATAAATGTGAGTTAAAGGCGGCGCTGGCCTCTTTTACAGTAACTACGCAGTCTGAGAATGGTCAAGCGTCACACAGTAATGTAAAGTTACCCAAGGTTAACATTCCAAAATTTTCTGGAAAGTATTCCGAGTGGAACACTTTTCGGGATTTATTTCAGTCTCTGGTTCACAATAATTCTAATTTGGATAAGGTTCAGAAGTTGCTGTATCTAAAAGGGTATCTGACAGGAGAAGCTGATCAGCTTCTGAGCAACATCCCAATAACCGATAATAACTATGAAAGATGTTGGTCATTATTAGAGCAGAGATACAATAACAAGTCACATATTTGTCAACAAGTTATAAGTAGATTATTAAATCAAAATAGTTTAAAATTCGAATCTGCAAAGGGGTTGAAGGATATAGTGGATACAACCAACGACTGTCTAGCTTCATTGTCCAACTTAGGCATCGATGTAAAGTGTTGGGATATATTGATTATTCATATCTTGACACCTAAATTGGATTCAGAATCTCGTCGACAGTGGGAGTTTAGTGTGACGAATAACAATTCACCTAATGATCTGCCTACATATAGTCAATTCATTGAATTTTTAACCAATAGATTCCGCGCGTTAGAGGTTCTTAATACCAAGACAACAGTGTCCGGACATAAAAATTATAATAATTTTAACGGTAAAGTTAAATCCTTGCATGTTGTCCATAGATCATGTGCATATTGTAAGGAAGAGCATAAACTAACTCAATGTAAAGAATTTCATAAGGCTTCTGTTGAGGAGCGACGCAAGTTTGTTTTAAATAACAAAATCTGTTTTAATTGTATGGGTAGCAATCATTCGGCCAACGAGTGTAGAACTAATTTAAAATGTAGAGTCTGCCAAAAACACCATCATTCACTTTTGCATCCCGCATCTTCCAATGCCGCAGGTATTCAGACTGACGTCACGTCCGCACTCGCCCAAGATGAATCATGCATCGAAGAATCGTCTAATACGACTTCACTGATGGCATCGTGCACGGCGGCAACCAAGACACGTCAACAAGTATTACTTGCTACTGCTCTTGTAAAAGCAAGGTCAAATAGTGGCGAATATCACGCTATCCGGGCGCTGCTGGATCAGGGATCACAAGCTTCTTTTGTGACAGAATCGACGGCACAATATTTAGGTCTAAAGAAATTTAAAACTACAGGTCGAATAACAGGTCTGGGTGGAGACAAGGGCATTGTTTCCAAGGCGATGGTAAACATCGATATACAATCCCGCCTGGATCCCAACATACGGATGACAGTAAAGGCTCACGTACTTAAGCGTATAACATCAATCCTTCCATCGAAGCGTATTGAAGCCATTGAATGGCAGGAGCTGAGTGAGCTGGAACTAGCTGATCCCGAATACTTCACACCTAATAGAATTGATCTTCTGTTGGGTGCTGAGGTATACAGTACAATCCTGAAAGAGGGATTAAAAAAGAGTGCTCAGTGTGCACCTATCATAGCACAGGCTACGAGTTTCGGATGGATTCTATCCGGTGTGGTAAATTCCGCATCCACGACTCCGCCGCCCATTAACGCCATGCACTGCTGCTTCATCAATAATGACATGCTGAAACGGTTTTGGGAGCTGGAATCTGACGTACAACTGCCAAAACATAGTATGTACACAGATGAAGAAAAGCGCTGCGAGCGGCATTTCGCTGAAAATACAAAGAGAGACGCGAACGGCAGGTACGTAGTACGGCTGCCGTTCAAAAACGGCTGTCCCGATGAGGTCGTCGGATCTTTACAAATAGCCGAAAAGCGGTTCAAGTCCTTAGAGTACAAACTTGAAAGAGATGAAACTTTAAAGAGAAGCTATCAGAATGTGATAGATGAATATTTAACTCTCAACCACATGGAAATGGTACCCGAATGTGAACTCGAGGATGGAGTATCCATTTATTTGCCCCACCATGCTGTCATTCGAAATGACAAAACAACCACGAAGGTCAGAGTTGTTTTTGACGCATCCTGCAAAGGAAGAAACAACTTGTCGCTAAATGATCAGTTACTGGTTGAACCTACCTTGCAGCCGGAACTTAGGCATCTCATCATGCAGTGGCGTTCCGCTCCTATTTGCATGTCAGGTGACATCGTTAAGATGTACCGGCAGGTAAAGACGGAAAAGGAGGACTCAAACTGTCAAAGATTACTTTGGAGAGAAAATAAATGTCTTGAACTGAAACATTATAGACTAATGCGAGTTACCTTTGGTACAGCAGCTGCTCCATATTTAGCAGTAAAAGCTCTTCAACAAGTGGCGGTTGATCACGGTGAAGAGTACCCCCATGCTTATGAAAGGGTTCTGAAACACTTTTACGTCGATGATCTACTGACAGGAGTTCAAACCTTGAAAGAAGGCAAGCTTGTGTTCAGAGAGATAACTGAACTATTACGTAAAGGTGGGTTCGAGATGCAAAAATGGAACAGCAATTGTGATGAACTAGTTAAAGCAATGAATGTGGACGGAAAGGTTCAGGAAGTAAACGAAAATCTTTTGATAAAGAAAGATGAATTAGTAAAAATAATGGGACTTACCTGGAACCGTAGTGACGTCACATTCCGATATACGTTGAATCTTCCGATACTGCAAAAACCTATAACCAAAAGAAAAATCATTTCTGACATTTCTCGTCTCTTCGATCCGCTCGGATGGGTGGGACCTGTAATCATACTTGCAAAAATTATGATACAAAGATTATGGTTAGCAGGTTTGGATTGGGACGAGGAAGTTCCAATGGAATTGGCGAACGAATGGTTAACTTACCGCGAAGAACAATCATGCTTAAGTGAAATTCGCATACCAAGATGGGTCGGTACAAAATCAAGTGACATGCATGTAGAACTGCAAGGGTTTTGCGACGCTTCCAAGGCTGCTTACGCGGCAGTAGTTTATCTACGTGTTGTTGACTCTGAAAATAAAATAAGAGTTACATTAATTTCTGCGAAAACTAAGGTAGCGCCAGTGAAACAAGTATCCATACCACGCTTAGAATTATGCGGTGCAGTACTTTTGTGCAAATTGTTACTTGAAATTGCCAAGGTTTTGAATATTGATAGTAAGAATGTTCATGCATGGACCGACTCGACAGTCGTGCTTGCTTGGTTGAACAAGCATCCAAGCAAATGTACTGTGTTTGTTGCGAATCGCGTGGCCGAGATTCTCACTCATTTAGAACCACAAAATTGGTCTCACGTGTCTTCCAAGCAGAACCCAGCAGATTGCGCATCCAGGGGCTTGAGACCTTCGGAGTTAGTAAACAACAGATTGTGGTTTCATGGTCCAGAGTTCCTTTCTTAGGAGGTTATCAAATATGAGAAACCAAAGCTAGCTGAGACTAACTTGGAAGTGGTCAAGGTTAGAGCACACTTTGTCACTGAGAAGGTTTCAAGTTGGGAGAAATTTTCATCACTGACAAAGACAATTAACGTCATAGCTTACTGCAGAAGATTTTTTAGCAATTGTAAAGCGTCAAGAGATAATAGACTTACGGGTCATCTTACGGCTAGGGAATTGATGGTGGCGTTAAATATTTACATTAAGCAATGTCAAGAAAAGCATTTTGATACAACTATTAAACTTATACAAAAAGGAAAGGACTTACCCAAGCGCTGCAATCTTCGGTCACTAAATCCATTTCTTGATGAAGACGGTATCTTAAGGGTCGGAGGCAGACTGAGCAACTCTCCGTTAAGCGCTCAAAGAAAACATCCTGTCTTAATTCCCAAACGGTCTCACTTGACAGATCTCATAGTTTCAGATGCTCATAAGCAAACGTTACACGGTGGTCCACAGCTAACGTTAGCATACATACGGACTAAATATTGTGTGCTGGGTGCAAAACAATTGGTGAAATCACAATACAGAAACAGTGTAATTTGTACAAAAAATGCTGCTGTTACAAAGAACCCTTTGATGGGACAACTGCCAGTCGAACGAGTTACTCCATCACGTGCATTCAAGCACAGCGGAGTCGATTACGCTGGGCCCATACAAATTCGAACATCTAAAAGCAGAGGCCATCAATCCTACAAAGGCTACATTTGTCTATTTATTTGTATGGCTACTCGTGCTCTGCATCTAGAAGCTGTGACAGACTTAACGTCCGAGGGATTTCTACAAGCATATTAACGATTTGTAGCTAGGCGTGGCCATTGTTCACAGCTCTGGAGCGATAACGGGACAAATTTTATTGGAGCAGCAACAGAACTGAAAAACTTTGCATATCTGAGCACAATTCGGTAGCTAAGGAAATTGCATTGTCATTGACAGCCTACAACTGTGAATGGCATTTTATACCACCCCATTCACCTAATTTCGGTGGATTGTGGGAGGCAGGTGTCAAATCAGTAAAATATCATCTCAAGCGGGTCATTGGAAACTCTACCTTGACTTACGAGGAGATGGCTACGGTTCTGGCTCAAATAGAGGCGTGTCTGAATTCGCGACCTCTCTCAACGATATCGGACGACCCAGACAATTTTACTGTGCTAACGCCGGGGCACTTCCTTATCGGAGAACCACCTGTGACAGCACCCGATCATGACTTTGAGTTATTGAACGTCAGTACTCTTCGAAGATGGCATAATACTCAACGCATGCTTCAATCGTTTTGGAGGCAATGGTCGCAAGAATATCTAACTAAATTCTTGCGACGATACAAATGGTCAGGCAATATTTCACAAGCTTGTATTGGAGATGTGTGTGTAGTGAAGGAGGATAATTTACCTCCATCTCGATGGCTCTATGGTCGCATCATTGCTACTGATCCCGGTGTTGACAACATTATTAGGGTCGTAACATTAAAAACGAAAAATGGAGCGATTAAAAGGCCCGTTTCCAAATTGTGTTTTTTGCCTGTGACAGTTGTTTGAATCTGTTACCTATGTCATGTTTATAAATAAGTGTTTTACTACTTCTTAAGTTCATAACTATATTTTTTTTGTTGATTGTAAGTGTAGTAGTCATAGTATAATTAGTATAGCCATATGTAAATTGTAAATATTGTCACAAATTATCACCTATGTTCATGGTGGGCGATGTATAAAAGGACTAAGCTCAGCTTATCCTTGGTGGGCGATATGTTGACGCATTTTAATTTCTTTTTGTAAACCTAGATGGCACCAGCCATAAATTTAAAAGTCGGTGTAGAGAGTCTCCGTAACAATATGACAACTCGTGAATTATTCATAATAAATGCTTAGAACGGTTGGTACTGTTTCATTGTAAACCTTTTTTCCTTCCGCGAGGCCACATAAAATACACCTCCGCAACCGTGGTGCGTCGAGTGTGTACATTCCTGTGAAATAATATACCTTAAAATTAAAAATAAAGATTGATTTTGTGAACATTGAGGGCGATAGTAAATTTATATTTCGCTTGTTTGAAAACGGCGCATAATATTTTCACTTAACAGCGACATCTGTTATCGAGTGGCTGGGCACGCATCTTTGACGTCACTGTGCAGTGCTGAATCGCGTCGGTTAGCAGCGCCATCTGTTGTGGAATAGCGATATAATACAAGCTTTTAATTATTTTGAGTATAAAAAACAGTGAAATATTCTATACAAGATGATTAAGTGCGGAGGCTGTGGCCGTTTTATATCGCAAGCGGAAACTGGAAAGTCTGCGAAGTGTAGAAAATGTGTTAACCAATATCATAGGGCTTGTGTGGGCATACTTGCTAGGGATAGTGTCCCTTCGGACTGGTGTTGCCCTGAATGCAAACGACCGTCTGTTGCTAAGCAGAGAAACGATGAAACTCCCGTCCGTGGGACCCACCCTGATATCAGTAGGGTGAGCGACTCGGACTCTGCTCCTGTGTCCCCCGATCGGCTCATACTTTCTCGAACGAGCGATGGAGCGCAAGAGGGATTCGGAGGCCGAGAATTCAGTTTATTATTGAAAGAAATTAAGGCGCTCCGTACGGACGTGAACAAATTTCAAAGGCAAACGGAGCTTGAGATAAATGCCATAAAGGAGTCTGTGCAAATATGCAATTCGCGCATCGACGGAATTGAAGCAAAACTGCAGGCGCTGGAGGGCACCGCCGGAACGGGGTCTCTTGAGCTTACCGTTGATAATCTCAGACGTGAGCTTAATGATAGAGACCAGTAGCTCCTCGCCAACGACGTGGAAATATCCAACGTGCCGGAGCAGCCCGGGGAGAACCCGGTCCACCTCCTTAAGTCACTCGGCGCCAAGCTGGGCGTCGCCCTGGACGAGCGCGACGTGGTCAGCGTGGAGCGGGTGGGGCGGCGAGCGCTCGACGCCACCAGCCCGCAGGAGCCCCGCGAGGCGCGCCCGCGCGTGCTCGTGGCGCGCCTGGCGCGGCGCGACGTTCGCGACGAGTTGCTGCGGAGCGCCCGCGTGCACCGCACGGCCACCACGGAGGGCGTGGCGGGTGCCGCGCCGGTTCTACGTTAATGAGCGTCTCACGCGCACCAATAGGCAGTTGTTTCGCGCGGTGCGGGAGGCTGCCGGCGCGGCGGGCTGGAGGTTCGTGTGGACCAAGCGGGGACATGTCCTCACCTGCAGGAGATCCGGCGATCCATCGCATCGCATCAGATCTGAGACGGATCTACACACTCTCTTTGAAGGGCGATCCAACTCACAGTGATTTTCTTTGCTACCTGTGTTTGGAACTCATTATTTTTTATTTGTACTTCTTTGGTATGATTTTAGGATATGGGGATGGGTACCGCAAAGACGGCGTCGCGCGCATTATTTCAGGGTTGCCACGTTTTTGCAATTTCCTCGAAATATATAGGTTACGGAACTTACGAGTATATGCGTATAGGACATATTGTAATACACAATTTAACCTTCGGTCAGTCGCGCGATTTCACTTAACGAGGCTTGTCGCGTGGGGTTCTTGAGAACCCCAATGAAAAATAGCATGTAAAATAGGAAATTATAAGCATTTCATATAATTTGTAACATTTATTTTCTATGAGTGGCAGTGTCTGGTCTCTGGCTGGTCAATACTAATTGACCGTGTCAGTGCGCCATGATCGATTCATTGTTTTTTTGCTGTGGTAACAGCTGTCTCAAGGAAACGGACGTTAGTCTATGGGTTTTTTGTGATGGACGGAGGAATTGTGCGTAGCAAACTGGTTTAAAGTCTTCCAGAGTATTCGATAGTGAGGGTATAAATAGCCCTGCTATGAAGTTCACGGTCTCTTCTAACATCATAAGTTTTCCGATTCACATCTTAGTTAACGTTGAGCTCTGATGATTTAGCGCACCTCATGTGTTGCGAGGTTATAGTTTGACGCAGGCACTGTACAAACCTGAGGACTTGTTGAGGAATATAGCCTAGGTTCTACTTTCCTCAGAAAGAATAAGTTTCTGTTTCAACCTACACCCGGGATACCGGTAAGTGTCATTTCTTGTTTGCAAAGCGGTTCGAATTTCGTCGGTCGCGATGTCAGTTATTTCATTTGTCGTTTACTTGTCATAACAGGGTTTTTTAACTACGGGGAAAAGCGGCCCGTCCACGGTTGGCAGAGCCACATCCAAAGACACGTGGACTGCACGAGCGAGGGGCTTTGAGAGGAATCAGCCGCCTCCACGTGGCATGCTCGTGCTGTGCTGCTCTCAGATTAACTCAAGGCCAGTAATTGTCATGTCACCCTATTACAAGTGTAGTTAGCTGCTTACCCGTTCTACCTGCTCACGCGGCAGTGGTCTATTGAGTGGAATTAGTACCTAAGCCCTGACTATATTTCTGTGTACCTGTGATATTTGTGTCTATCAGTGAATAAGCTCTCTGTGTGTCTCTGTGTATCTCTGTGTACTTAGTAAATATATGTGTGTACACCCTATTGTCAGTTTTCGTTAGAGCCCTAGCCTACCCTTGCACACAGACTGGAAACTTAGAAATAAGGCGCCCTGGGATAGAGTTCTCTGCATAGCTACCTCGCGCTAGTTGGTGAGTAACACTGATCATCTTTGTGTTACAAATTTGGCGCCCAATGTGGGGCAAATCTCTGGGTCTACTCTGCGGTAGTCTCAGTCTGGTGTGTGTGCATAGGTGGTTATCTCTGGCGAAACCATCCTGTAATATCGTCCGAGACGCTCCAGGACGTTAATTGGTGGTGCTAGCAGCTAAGCACAAAACCTTCCCTTTCGTCTTCTTCCAGCTCCCTACATCTTTGGCTGGAAAAGACACAAAATTCTAAATTTAAAAATTTAAAATTAGCTGTGATTTTGGAAAGATTTTTTGATTTTATTTGGCATACTCACTTCTTTTTTCTTATTGTGTTTTTTCTTTTGTGTTTCTTTTTTTCTTTTTTTATGGTGCACACATGTATTTATTATAATATTAGTGTAGATTAATATATAATATATATTATTCTATAGCTTCACCTTGTAAGGTAAACTTAGTGAATCTCTGTGTTTTAACTTAGTGAATTTCACTCTGTGTAATTATAAACTTTGTTGAAGGTGTGTAGATACCTTGAAATTTAATTATTAACCTGAACTGTGTTATCAGAAAATTTAGAAACTTTTCTCTCTTAGTATACCCTTAATCTTTGTTAAATTCTAAAAGTCAATTTGAAACATAATTACCTAACTTAGTACACTTTGTTGTAACTCAATTTACATTTTTACTTTGTAATTGATCCCTATCTGTGCCATTTTATCTTTATAATTGTTGTAAGTAAATTTTTACATAATGGCACAGATGAAAAAATATATTAATTATTTAAGAAAGGATGAACTCGCTAACGAGCTGTCCCACATGGGAATTTCAGTGGAACCGGAAACGACAGTGTCTGGCCTTCGGGGTGAGCTGAGAGCGGCACACCGACTCGTCCGTCGGGGTAGCATCAAAGCGAGTGCTCCGGTACCCGCTGATGCATCGGCTGAGCTCTCGATCTGCCTACCAAAGGTGTCCGAGCTGGAGGAGGCTATTCAGTCAGGTGACATCTTCATTAATAAGGGTAGTCGTCTTAGGGTGTCTATCAGAGCCAACTACTTATTGAGTAGGTTGGCTCGTTGTGGTCTGGATTGCCCCGACCTGGTGGATATTCGTGGTAGGCTAGTGAAGATCATCGCTAGGGCTGAACCCAGTAGTGATTCTGAATCCGAAGGTTCGGATGATGATGGTGATGATCCTTCGGGTCGTGACCAGGTGGAATATACTTCACCAGTAGTGAGAGAGGACCGCTCGGTGCGAGCTAGTTCAAGTAGGAATAGTTCTACATGTAACATAGTGTATAAAGAACGTCCCCTTAACTTATGTTCATTTAACTTAAAATATGATGGTTCTACTTGTGTACGTGTGTTTTTAGAGAGATTAGAGGAACTTAGATGTGCTCGGGAGGTTACTAAGCCTAGACTCCTTATGGCTTTCTCCGACCTGTTGGATGGACCGGCTTTGTCTTGGTTCCGTACAAACAAAGCTAACTTCATCTCATATGAGGATCTTATTAGTGAGCTTAGAGATACCTTCGATATTCCTGATTATGATTACCGCCTCAGGAACGAGATAAGACAGCGTACACAGGCCCGCTCTGAGTCCTTGGTTAACTATATATATGTACAATGCAAGCCATGTTCTCAAGGTTGTCATGTAAGATGCCCAGTGAGGAACAGCTGGACATTCTCATGCACAACATTAGACCTGACTACATGAAGGAACTGGCCTTGCATGATGTCAACTCTGTAGATGACTTGAGACGTTTGGGTAGGCGCTTGGAGCTTGCGCGTACTAGGGCAGACGCTTTCCATGAGCCTGCTCTTGACAAGTTTGAGATTACATCTGACTTACACCAGCTTAAGAACAAAGGTGTACAAAAGCCCGCTAAGCAGGTGTCTGCAGTGGAGACGCCGGTTACCCCCCACGATCGCAAATGCTTTCGTTGCGGCGGGGGCGGTCACACTGCATACAGCTGCACACAGTCAAGGGAGCTGGTGTGTTTCCGGTGTGGTCTCAAAGGAGTCAAGACCCCAGACTTCTCACACTGTACTAGCAAGTCAAAAAACGCGTAGGCCAGGGCCTTATTAGGAACTCTGTGCATTACTCTGTATCTGAGTCTATTTCTGATAAGGTCCTGTTTCCTAAACGGGATAGTGACATTAGACCGTATCTAGTTGTTAAGGTTTTAAATTTAAATGTCTTAGGCCTTCTAGATTCCGGTGCCTCCTGCTCTATACTAGGTAAGGGAGCGCACCGCATCTTCTTGGAACTGGGTTTTGATCTTGTGAGTATCAATCCTACTTTTCGTATTACAACTGCAGACAGCACTCACCTGCAATGTCTGGGTTGTATCTCTTTGCCAATTGAGTACAATTCGGTTATCCGAGTTGACAAGTTCCATGTTGTCCCAGGTATAACCACCTCCATGATATTTGGAGTGGATTTCTGGCAACAATTTAAGTTAAGTGATAAGTTAATTTTACAAAATATTAGTCTTGATAGCTTTAGTGATAATAATCCTATAGAGTCTGTGTCCCTTAACGGTGGCCTCGAGGATTACAACAACTTGACTGCTAAACAAAGGTGTGTAATCAACGGGGTCATTGAGAAATTTGACTCATTGAACACGGATAAGGTGGGCTTAGGTCGGACCTCACTTGTACATCATGTCATTGACACTGGTGACAGCAAGCCGATAAAGCAGCGTTATTATCCGCTCTCTCCCCTTAAACAGAAGGCCCTGGAAGCCGAGTTGGACCGAATGCTGGAGATGGGAGTAGTGTCCCCGTCTCAGTCCGCGTGGAACTCTCCAGTGGTCATGGTGGAGAAGGCAAACGGTGACCTCAGATTGTGCTTGGACTCTCGCAAGCTGAACTCTGTGTCAAAGAGTGACGCCTACCCCTTACCCTATATCAATCAAATCTTGGACCACCTTAATAACGCTAAGTATTTAACTTCTGTAGATTTGAGTGCGGCTTACTGGCAGATTCCATTTGACTCACCCCAGTCTGCTGAGAAGACTGCTTTTACGGTTCCCCGGAGAGGATTATTCCAATACAATTCGATGTGCTTCGGTCTTGTCGGGGCTAGTGCCACGATGCAACGCCTGATGGACCGTCTGTTTGGCCCCGAGTTCGACAATAAGGTATTTGCGTTTCAGGACGACATAGTCTGTGTGTCCAGCACCTTTGAGGAGCATGTAGAGCTCTTACATAGAGTCTATCAGCAACTCAAGGATGCTGGCCTAACTATTAACATGAAAAAATCCCACTTTTGTCGGAGTGAACTCAAATACCTGGGGTATTATGTGGACAAACATGGCCTACGGACAGACCCGGGTAAAGTTGAGGTTATCCTCAACTATCCCACCCCTTCTAACCCTAAGGAGGTTAAGAGATTTCTGGGAATGGCCGGCTGGTATCGTCGCTTTGTTAACAACTTCTCGAAGATTAGTAAACCTCTGTGCAAACTCACTTCTACGAACCTTAAGTTCGAATGGACCCCTGAGGATGAACAGTCCTTTAACCTGCTAAAGTCAGCCTTGGTTTCTGCCCCTATATTAAAAATGCCTAACTTTGAGATGCCCTTCCGCATTCTTAGTGACGCGTCAGCTTACTCAGTTGCTGCTGTACTGACACAAACTCACGATGGTGTTGAGCACCCTATCGCCTACTGTAGCCGTTCTCTCAACAAGAACGAGGTGAACTACAGCACAACTGAGCGAGAACTTCTGGCCGTGATTTTCGCTTTGGAACAATTTCGACAGTACGTCGAAGGCCAAAAATGTACGGTCGTCACGGATCATTCATCTCTTCTGTGGTTCCATAAGCTAAAAAATCCCACGGGTCGTCTAGCACGTTGGAGCATGAGGCTCAGTCAATTCGATTTTGACATAGAGCATCGAAAAGGTAAAGACCACGTTGTACCTGATGCTCTGTCTCGTATCAAGATTGAGTCCCTCGATGCAGTACCCACCAAAGACCCGTGGTATGACCATACCATGAATAGTGTTCGGAAGAACCCGAGGAAGTCACCAAACTTTGACATTCGTGACAACCTTTTATATAGGTTAACTAAAAATAAATATTCTCTGACTTCAGACTCTGACTGGAAGCTGGTGGTACCTCAGGAGGATCGCTTGCCCCTGCTCTCTAAGTACCACGATGACACACTAAGTGCCCATGGTGGTGTTTGGAAGACACATAAAAGCTTGGCCCTAAATTATTACTGGCCCAAGATGTACGAGGACGTCAAAGAATATGTCGGGAATTGCGAAATCTGTAAGCAGTACAAACCCGTAAACACGTCTCGTCCCGGCCTAATGGGTAGCCCGAAGCGGGTTTCGAAGCCATTCGAAGCTATCTCTGTCGATCTGCTAGGTCCCTTTCCCACTTCGAGCAATAGAAACGTACACCTGATCGTGGTCTCCGACTACTTTAGCAAATATGTCATGTTGTGCCCTGTTCGGGTTGCCACAGGCGCTGTAGTCGCGAGATTTATAGAGAAGAGTGTGTTTCTCGTGCACGGGGTCTGCAAGACTATTTACATGGATAATGGCCCTCAGTTTGTGAGTAAGCCATTTAAGGATCTGTTGGCTAAATACAATGTACCTAATATATATTATAACCCTAGGTATCATGCCCAAACTAATCAGGCGGAACGAGCTATTCGCAATGTGGTTCAAGCGATCTCATGCTATGTGAAGTCACAACACAAGTCTTGGGATCAGTTCTTGGTTGAGATACAGTGTGCTTTAAACACTGCAGTTAACGAAGCAACTCGTTTCACCCCTTACTTCTTGGTACATGGTAGGGAGTTTATTGGAGATGGAGTGCTGTACAGGCAGACAGATATTGCGTGCCACCCTGCTTCGGTCTCTGTAGACGATCCATCAGCCTTCGGTGTCAAGCTGAGAGAAATACAACGCATATACGACCAGGTGAGGAAACATTTGAATGTTGCCCACCAGCGTAATGAAAAGTATTACAACCTCAGAAAAAGGCATGTAGAGCTGAAAGTGGGACAGATAGTTTACAAACGCACGTTCTACCTGTCAAACAAGGCCAAGAACTTTACTTCTAAGCTAGCCCCTAAGTTCCTTAAATGTGTGGTGACTGCTAAACGATCACCTTTAGTATATAGGCTGTCAGATCTGGACGGTAAGGATCTTGGGGAGTACCATATCAAGGACATCCTGAAGTATCAGGAGGAGCAGTCTCCAATACCTAACGTAACTACATAGCACTGTTTCTCTAGTTTATTAAACCAGTGCGATGTGATCATTATGTAAGACTATTTTAATCTTTTGTTTGTATTTCTATATGTGTACGTGACTTTAAATTGTCACGTTGTAGTTTCTTCTATGCACCGCACCGAGCGTTTTTCTCTCATTCGCTCTACAATATCCTGAGAGCTTGTGTAGTGTTAGGGTATCAGCAGCCAGTAAAGGGAGCATTCGTCTTCTATGAAGGGCATTAGACATTAGACTCTAGGTACTTAGCCTGTCCGGTACACGAGTCAGTGTCTAGGTAGGTGTATAGGAGGATCTTTCTTTGTTATTGTAATGGTAGCAGTCAGCTTGGGGTTGAAGTACCTAGCTGGTTGTCTTTGTTTATTAGTTAGTACGTTTCTGTTTTCTTTATTGTGTACTTCCAGCGTGTCATATCCGCAGGAAATACTATTAAAGGGGGGGTGGTTGTAACATTTATTTTCTATGAGTGGCAGTGTCTGGTCTCTGGCTGGTCAATACTAATTGACCGTGTCAGTGCGCCATGATCGATTCATTGTTTTTTTGCTGTGGTAACAGCTGTCTCAAGGAAACGGACGTTAGTCTATGGGTTTTTTGTGATGGACGGAGGAATTGTGCGTAGCAAACTGGTTTAAAGTCTTCCAGAGTATTCGATAGTGAGGGTATAAATAGCCCTGCTATGAAGTTCACGGTCTCTTCTAACATCATAAGTTTTCCGATTCACATCTTAGTTAACGTTGAGCTCTGATGATTTAGCGCACCTCATGTGTTGCGAGGTTATAGTTTGACGCAGGCACTGTACAAACCTGAGGACTTGTTGAGGAATATAGCCTAGGTTCTACTTTCCTCAGAAAGAATAAGTTTCTGTTTCAACCTACACCCGGGATACCGGTAAGTGTCATTTCCTGTTTGCAAAGCGGTTCGAATTTCGTCGGTCGCGATGTCAGTTATTTCATTTGTCGTTTACTTGTCATAACAGGGTTTTTTTAACTACGGGGAAAAGCGGCCCGTCCACGGTTGGCAGAGCCACATCCAAAGACACGTGGACTGCACGAGCGAGGGGCTTTGAGAGGAATCAGCCGCCTCCACGTGGCATGCTCGTGCTGTGCTGCTCTCAGATTAACTCAAGGCCAGTAATTGTCATGTCACCCTATTACAAGTGTAGTTAGCTGCTTACCCGTTCTACCTGCTCACGCGGCAGTGGTCTATTGAGTGGAATTAGTACCTAAGCCCTGACTATATTTCTGTGTACCTGTGATATTTGTGTCTATCAGTGAATAAGCTCTCTGTGTGTCTCTGTGTATCTCTGTGTACTTAGTAAATATATGTGTGTACACCCTATTGTCAGTTTTCGTTAGAGCCCTAGCCTACCCTTGCACACAGACTGGAAACTTAGAAATAAGGCGCCCTGGGATAGAGTTCTCTGCATAGCTACCTCGCGCTAGTTGGTGAGTAACACTGATCATCTTTGTGTTACAAATTTATCATTACATTATCACTTGTTTGTCAAACTACAATAAAACAATGATAAATTATTAAGCAATATGTATTTAATTACTTATTTAACTTATAATCTAAAAGTAAGAACCTATTTTTCTCACTCTGAGATCACTTTTTCAAAAAATAAATAAAATAAAGAAATCAACTCTGTAATTATTTACTTTATACTTTTTTGGCATCATATAGAAATAATCAACTTTGTAACATAAAATATTCAAGGAATAAACAAAAAGAATTCGTAACTTTACGATATTGTATGCTCGTCGCGTGGGGTCTTTGAGAGCCCTTGCGTTCAAAACAGGTCCGTATTACACGGAGCTTACGAGCGAATTGAAGTTAGCCACTGTCCGCGCCAACTACAATCTAACTTAGGAGGGTACATAAACTACTACACTGCTACAATAGATTTAAATAAGAAAATTTTGCATTTTTGTAATGTTCGGGCTTTCAAAGACCCCACGCGACGGCCCGAAGGTTAATAACAAAATAAATAATATTCATAGACCTAGTTTGTGTGTCAAAATGTGCCCCGGTTGGAGGCTGTGTACATTTATAGTATTGTGTTTGCCACTAGGAGGCCCACACTATGTATATACAATATCTAGGCTTATATTATACACATTTTTTAGGGTTTCGTAGCCAAATGGCAAAAACGGAACACTTATAGATTCGTCATGTCTGTCTGTCTGTCCGTCTGTCTGTCCGTCCGTGTGTCACAGCCACTTTTCTCCAAAACAATAAGACCTATGCTATTGAAACTTGGTAACTAGATGTATTCTGTAAACCGCATTAAGATTCTTATACAAAAAAAGAAAAAACGCAGTAAATTTTGGGGGTCCCCATACTCAGAACTGAAACTCAAATTTTTTTTTTTCAACAAACCCATACGTGTGAGGTATCTATAGATAGGTCTTCAAAAATGCTATTGAGGTTTCTAACATCATTTTTTTCTAAGGTAAATAGTTTGCGCAAAAGACACTTCCAAAGTGGAAAAATGTGTGTCCCCCCCCCCCCCCTCTAACTTCTAAACTAAGAGAATGATAAATCTAAAAAGAATATATGATGTACATTGCCATAAAAACTACCAACGAAAATTAGTTTGAACGAGATAGAGCTGGTAGTTTTTTTTAATACGTCGTAAACCGCAATTTTCGGTTAGAAAAATCACTACCACTGCGAAAGTTTTAAAACATCAATCAAAGTTACAACGAACGACAAGAACTTTTATACTATGTTACTTGCTGCTACGAAACCCTTCACGGGCGAGTCCAACTCGCACTTGGCCGGTGTTTTCATATATATTCAATATATTACAACTCAAATTCCTCTAAGAATAACACGGTGTATAAACACACTCTATTCATTCATTTTTTTGATAATATTCAGATTAACACTATGCAAAACACTTAAATATGAAACATATTGCTCCACAAAGAGAAACATTGATGGCAATCATAGCCTGCAGCTCAGTATTCATAATCTTCACTACAAATTTACTTATGCATTTGGTGGTTATTATAGGGGGACACCATTTCCATGCTAAGCGGGAAACATCTGAAATTCGGATTATTAAATACAGGCTCTCTTTCAACTAAGCATGAGGAGTTTAGAGTGGCCATGCTGAATCATGCTGTATGTGGATATTATGGCTATTAATGAGACGTGGCTCAAGGAGGACCAGGAGGGAAGGGCTCCAACGGTGCAGGGGTATAGGCTCAGACATGTACCCAGGCCGATGAATATAAAAAAGGGCCGTTGTGGTGGAGTGGCCTTTTACATTAAAACGGGTATAAGTGCCAGAACCAGGGAGCACCCTGTAAATCCTAATGTAGAACAAATGTGGATCTCAACTAGTGCTTTAGGAAAAGCTTTGCTAATCGGTACAGCCTATCGTCCACCTTGGCTCAATCTGGAGGTGTTTTTGGATGGTATTACCGATAGTCTGATTGCCCTCTCTCCTTACGACAATGTAATGCTGCTAGGAGATTTTAATGTAAATATGCTTGAGACGGAGGATACGGACGTGAAACGATTTGCTAACTTTCTCATATGTATGAACCTGATGCAGGTGGTGAGGTCACCCACACATTTCACTCCTGGTAAGGGATATAATCATGGAGTATTTTGAGAGGGACAGGGATAATTTGCCGTGGTCCTTAGTGAGTAGCGTGTGGGACGTAGATGCTATGGTGGCAATTTTGAACTACTATATAGTGTTCTTATTTGATCTGCATGCTCCTCAAAAGTCACAATTATTCAAGGACCGTCCAACTCCATGGATTACTGACAACATCCGCCTGATGTTCAGACTGCGGGATAAGGCAAGGAATAGATATCACAACACTAACTTGGTAGGGCACCGTAACTATTATTTACAGCTGAAACGTGTGGCCAGTGAGTCCTTGCAAAGAGAAAAATCAGCATATTTTCAAACAAATGTAAATAAACAAATGCACAATCCTAGACGCTTGTGGCGAAACTTAAAATCAGATATTCTTCCGGATCATAGGGAGACAGTGCTTCCGAATCACTTGAGGGACCCGGATGCTATTAACCAGGCTTTCCTAAATGTACCGGACTCTTGTGAGGTATCCATATCTCAACTTACATTTTTTGAGTTCAACAGGTGTACCCCATGTCAATTTAATCTACATCCAGTATCAACTGAAACAGTGCTCAAAATTGTAAATGATATCCAAACAAATACTCAGGGCGTGGATGAGATTAGCCAGGAGATGCTGTCTCTGAGCCTGCCGGCCACTCTACAAGCCATAACCGACATTGTAAATGCATCATTGGAGACTCAAACATTCCCAGATTTATGGCGACAGGCTGTGGTGCGTCCAATACTAAAAAAAAACAATCCATTACATTATAAAGACCTGAGACCCATAAGTATCCTTCCCTGTCTTTCGAAGGTCCTGGAGCTTGTGGTGTATAGACAGGTTATGGAGTACTTGGAGGAAAATCATCTGTTACCCGAGGTTCAATCTGGTTTCAGGAAGGGTCGTGGCACGGCTACTGCATTGTCGGATGTAATCGGAAATGTACTGGAGGCTAGGGATGTTAGGAGTGGTACTGTTTTGGTACTGCTTGATTTTTCTCGAGCTGTCCATGCAATAAATCTTACGCTGCTACTGTCAAAGCTGTCCTACTACGGGTTTACCAGACAAACAGTGCAGTGGTTTCACAGCTACCTCATGGGCAGGACGCAGAGTGCTGAAATACAGAATGATGATGGAACTAGGGTTCGATCACCTCCTAGCCCCGTACCCAGAGGTGTACCACAGGGCTCAATACTAGGCCCACTGCTGTTTATTCTATACAGTGCAGATGTAACGACTATTTTCAAAAACTGTAAATTTATGCGGATGATATTCAAGTCTACAAATCCTTCAAACCCTCTGAAACAGCATCGGCAGTTGATGAAATAAATGCTGATCTGAGGACAGTGGTAGGGTGGGCGGAGAATAACTCACTGGTGCTGAACCCCACTAAGTCGAAGTTCATAGTACTGAGATCGAAACAACAGATAAAAACTATACTAGAACTAGACCCAAAGGTTCTGCTAAAGGGGGAGATGATTGAGAGGGTTGATACTGTCACCAATCTTGGGCTCACAATTGACTCAGGGCTGTGTTTTGAGAGTCATATAAACAGAATCGTAAGCAGCTGTTTTTACAAATTAAAGGTGCTGTATAATGTAAGACAGTACCTGACTGTGCCTCTCCGTAAGCTACTGGTGGACAGTCTGATACTGTCCAAATTTAACTACTGCGACACAGTTTACGGTCCTTGTATTCTCAAACGGACGGAAAATCTAATTCAGAGGGTACAGAATGCCTGTGTCCGTTTCTTTGTCAATGTCCCTAGAAGGAGCCATATTACACCATATATCAATAATCTGGAATCTAGAGCTATTGAGGATGGAAGCCAGGAGAAAACTGCTTCTGGTCAGTCTAATGTTTGGAGTAGTTACAACTAAAAGACCTACTAATCTGTAAGACAGGCTCAATTGGAGGCACGAGAAGGAGCGATACAGCCGAAGAACAGGGGTGCCGCCTCTCTCAATTCCAAAGTACCGGACCGCTGCTTTCCGGGGCTGTTTTAGGCATGCAGCAACGCACTGTTGGAACGTCCTTTCTCCTCCTATGCGTAACCTAAAAACAAAAAAAAACATTCTCATACACTTAAGACGTAATTACTTAATGGAGCAACTTAAAATGAAAAAGTTATAGATAATAACAGTGCATATCATAGGTGTTTAAATAGTTTCTATATATTCCACAATATTTCGTTTGCATTGGGGTGATGAGTTTGTGAAAATCTGTCAAAATAAATTTTTACTAGTAACTTTTTAAATGTAAAATACTTACATGGTCTGGTTCAGCTGAACGGGTGGGGATTTATTGCGTGTTGATGGTTTAATCTTGTCACATAACACTCACTACGTTTTAATATATATTAGTTTAAGGATTAAATTTAGTATGTTTTTTTATTTGTTTGCTGTATGATATTTAATTATATAAACACATATCTAAGTATTTTTTATTGAATGGGTAATATAATTTCCCCACAACACTTTATGTATTTTTTGGATCCTCTTCATAGAACGACAGTGGGTAGTGGCGCCTTCGACACCCGGCACTCTCAGAAAATCAGCGCTGTCAATGCAAATTGACAGCATATGCTGAGGGAGGGACCAATTTTGCATAGAATGGGCACGGAAATGGATAGGGTTACCCGTCTTTGCGGTTACCTGTACTTCATTTGGTTTATTTATTAATATTTTCTATTTTTTTTCTTTTTTATGTTTATTTCAGTTTTGGTTTGGATTTATTTTGTTATTACTATGGGTATAATGTTCAATTAGTTTTGGGTGTTGTTTTATTTAATCAAAATATCCTACTATATATTATTGCACTTTTATTTTGTATATCTACTTAGTTTTAATAAATTCTGTATGTCCATTCTTTGAACAAAATTAAATGCTTTTTCTTTCTTTCTTCTTTCTATCTTTCTTTCTAACACCGAAAAATCACACTTTTCCAAATATTTAGTAGACATCGGGCATACTTTGAATAATAATAATTCTTTTTAAAATTTTACGTTATTGCCGAAAAGGTCTTAGGTTGTGCGTTTTAGAACAATTAGAAATTTTCAAAACACCTGGGCAATACCTTGCTGAATCAACAATCATATTTCCATCCGCGTTACTAAATTTATTTCAAAACAGGCAACACAGCCCACGTATTTCATAAATGACAGGCGGATAGTTGGGTTGTTGGGAGAGTGCATAAAAAGGCGAAACACAGTGCGCTGAGCTCATTTGCTGTCATGCAGTCCTGAAGATGCCTCGTTTGTAGGCGAAACACGTGTCGACTGATTAGTCACGTTGTTAAGCGGAGCAGTGATATAAAATTTTTATTTTCAGAAAAACGACCACAATGGGAATTTACAGAAGGACAATACAAGCAAGTTGTACCCAACACAAACTATAATGTTATTACAGAACATGGCTTTATTTCTGGGGCAAATAAACCAATAGCAGGTAAGAACACTGTTAAGATATTTAATAGTACCATTAATAGCAAAAAGACTCGCAAAACATTAAAATTCAGAAACAGCAGCTACCGGGGCATAATTTGGTCCAGTTAATAGGTACAAAAATAGTTATTGGATTAACTTTTGTTGATACATTAATACATTTCGTACCTGTCAATACAAAAAATTATGATAAAGGAGATCCTTGAAGCACAAGTCAGTTCAAATATTAATATTGTTAGCAATTACCAGGAATGTTAAAAAAAATATACACGGAGATTTACAAAGTAAATTGCTGTCACTTTATTTAAAAAACTAACTACACCCTCCTAACCGTAATCATTACACAAGTGGCTAATTAGTAAACAACTAAGAATATTATTAGAATCACAGCGACACATGGATCACACTTATCACCATGGTGGACAGGTTTGACAGACACAAAGGCAGTATAATTAATTTCTCAAAAATTTGTAGCACCAAAAGGGTATTTTCACTTATAAATAAATAACAAATTAACATCATCAAATTACTTTTGTGCACATCAGCCCTGGACAGTAAAAAGTTGACAGCAAGTCTACCGTACATTACACATGATATGACCGTACTTTGGAAGTATAAGTATTCAGAATTTTTATTTGCCTTTCCACAGTACATACATGATGGTAGATGTCAATTTATGATATAATTTATTCAGTGTGGACCCTGTTCAGGCGCAGAAATATAATATAAAAGTCATCCATCGGCGAGGGTACTTAGAAAAAATATTTTTATTAGCCTTTAGATCTCAAAACTCTTTAAAAAAATTATGTAAGTCCAAAAATAAAATATCTGATAGCGAAAAATCCGGTATTTATAAATTGAAGTGCGACCATTGTAACAATATATATAGGCCAAGCGGGTCGTTGTTCAAAATAAGATATAAAGAACACCTAGCCGCGTTTCGAAATAAAATTGTAACACCGAAAAATCACACTTTTCCAAATATTCAGTAGACATTGGGCACACTTTGAATAATAATAATTCTTTTCAAATTTTACATTATTGCCGAAAAGGTCTTGGGTTGTGCGTCTTAGAACAATTAGAAATTTTCAAACACCTGGGCCAATGCCTTGTAGAATGAACAAATATATTTATATACCTCCGCGTTACTAAATTTTATTTAAAACAGGCAACACAGCCCACATATTTCATAGTTGACAGGCGGATAGTTGGGTTGTTGGGAGAGTGCATAAAAAGGCGAAACACAGTGCGCTGAGCTCATTTGCTGCCATGCAGTTCTGAAGATGCCTCGTGTGTAGGCGAAACACGTGTCGACTGATTAGCCACGTTGTTAAGCGGAGCAGTGCTTATTGTTACTAACAATCTGTAGGGTACAGGTAATTTTCCTATCCAATATCCGAAATTCCTTTTCTGAGGAGTTCGGTTCGTTATTCCTCCCATACAATTAGTTGTGAAAATCCTTAACGGTTGTAAGTTAGGATTGACAAATCGAGGGTGTGAATCGGGTTGCTCTCCATCCCTTCCCCTTTTTAATTATCATTCTTATGTTTTATTATTTGTTTAAATGCATAAATAGACTTCGAAACTACTAAACCGATTTTAAAAAATCTTTCTCTGTTGAAAAGCTATAATAATATCATTCCCGTAATAACAAAAGCTATTAGTATTATTTATGTTCATATTCAAACGAGTACGGGAAGTACGTGATAGAAACCTCGACACATCAGAAAATGTTAAATTAATTAAATTTTTATTTTCAGAAAAACGACCACAATGGGAATTTACAGAACAACATATTAAGCAAGTTGTACCCAGCACAAACTATAATGTTATTACAGAACATGGCTTTATTTCTGGGGCAAATAAACCAATAGCAGGTAAGGACACTGTTAAGATATTTAATAGTACCATTCATAGCAAAAGGACTCGCAAACATTAAAATTCAGAAACAGCAACTACCGGGGCAAAATTTGATCCAGTTAATAGGTACAAAATTTGTTATTGGATATAATTTTGTTGATCTAGTATTACATTTCGTACCCGTCAATACAAAAATTGATGATAATGAAGATCCTTGAAGCGCAAGTCAGTTCAAATAATATATTTTTAGCAATTACCAGGAATGTTAAAAAAATATACACGGAGATTTACAAAGTAAATTTTTAGCACTTTTTTAAACAAATTTACTACACCCTCCTAAACGCAATCATTACACAAGTAGCTAATTAGTAAACAACTAAGAATATTCTTAGAATCACAGCGACACTGATAGCACATAGATCACACTGATCACCAGGGTGAACAGGTAGGAGAGGTACACAAAGGCAGTTTAATATACTTCTCAAAAATGTGAATAATATTCATTCTTGCATCAAATTAAAATTAAAAAAAGAACAAAGCCACTCACAGAATTTTCTAGGTCTAGCTATTTCCAAAAAGGACGCCGAGCACAGTTTCGAGATATTTTATAAACCAACTTATACAAACACTACAATTCCAGCTACGTCGTGTCATCCCTGGCAGCACAAACTAGCGACGTTCCACAGTATGATTCAATTGGTTCATCGGTCATTGAATGTGTCATTAAGCAGAGATTCATATCAAAACGAATTAAATACTGTTTGTCACATTGCCCAGTCTAACGGTTATTGCGCCAAAAGGGTATATATTCACTTATTAATAAAAAACAAATTAAAATCATCAAATTACTTTTGTGCACATCAGCCAAGGACAGTACAAAGTTGACAGCTACTCTACCATACATTACACATCAATATGACCGTTCTTTGGAAGTATAAGTATTCAGTATTTTCATTTGCCTTACCCTAGTACATACATGATGGTAGATGTCAATTTATGATATAATTTATTCAGTGTGGACCCTGTTAAGGCGCAGCAATATAATATAGAAAGAAAGAAAGAAAGAAAAAGAAATTTATTTTACCTAGGCATTTACAGATGCTCTTGTAAAACGTAAAGAATATAAATCAAAATCTATCACCAGTTCACAACGCGACCCACCTGAGAAGAACTGGCAAGAAACTCAGCGGGTTATTCTTTTCTATTTACAAAATGAATCTAAAAACTATGCATTTTAACAATTTTTTGAGAATCCAGTAGAGCAGGTCATTTCCAGGCTTCTACATCCAACAAATAATCACCAATTGTATAGTAGCCCTTGCAGTACAATTTACTTTTTACAACCTTTTTAAATTTATTAACCTTTAACTATGGACGTGAAATTTTTGTTACACAAATGTGGACGTGCGGTCTCACAGACCGCTTCCTTTAAAGGGCTGTATTCTTTTTAGGTACACAAGAATTGGACCAGTTCTTATTTTTAATAATTTTAGGAGTTACTAAGTGTAAATAAAAGTTATAATTTAAAACAGTGTGTTTTTATTTTGAACTAAAATCTAACCATGTAACAATTAAAGACTCTGGAAGGATCTTTCTGTACATCCCTAGTAAGAAACTGAATAAATGTCTTCATCATGATCATCTCAGCCGATTTGACGCCTGCTGCTGAGCATAGGCCTCCCCAAGGATCGCCACAACGTTCGGTCCTGTGCCGCTTGCATCCAGCAAGCTCCCGCGACCTCAATCATGTCATCTGTCCACCTTGAGGGTGGTTTCCCGAATAAATGTGTTCAGCCATTATTATACTGTGGAGTGCGTACTCGTCTAGAAGGTAGTTCTGCAGTCCACTTGTGGTAATTTTTACCATAGTAATACTTCTAGGACCGTAACTGCGAAATATGTATGTTTTGTAATCTGAACCTTCCGTGTCTGAATCACCGTCAACTCTGCTAGTACTACCACTTTTTGTGGGTCACTCGAGTGATGTCCTTTATCGTCATCTTCATAAAATAAACTATTATCTACATCCCCATTGCTGTCGCACTGATCTCACTCTAAAAGTAATCGCTAGAGCTCTTCTTTTCTAAAATAAGTTCATTTAATCGCAATATTTTACTCGTAGTCAGTGGAAGTGATGAATTCAAAGTTTGTTTGGATGTAGATGTACTAAGGTGATTGATATCTGACATTTTAAATTAAAAAATGTAGCACATAAAAAAATCACCATAAGCTCAAATTATCACACAATCGTGGACGTGCGGTCTCACGGACCGCTCTCAAAACTTAAAGCGTAATTACCAACGAAATATGCATCCAGGGACGCAACCTTCTCCCTCTACAGTCGTTTTGCCACTAAAACTGAAGCTACCGAGACGGACAGACGTGTGAGGTACTCGGAAAAAGAGGGGCACGTGATTCACAAACTGCTTGCGGCCTGTGAGACCGCACGTCCACAGTTAAAGGTTAAGGGACATACTTTTAATTTCGTCTGGTAGCCTGTTGTAAAAGCGTATACAGTTACCCATGAAAGAATTGCTGATTTTGTGCAATCTGCTATGATAAACAGCAAGGTTACTTTTATTTCTAGTGTTGACATTGTGTCTATCACTTAACTTAGCGAAACTATGTAAATTTCTTTGTACGTACATAAGATTCTCAAAAATGTATTGTGATGCTACTGTAAAAATTTTAACCTCTTTGAATTTTTCGCGCAGAGACCCTTGGACCTAATCTATATATAGCTCTTATGGCCCGCTTTTGTAAAATAAACATTTTATCTATATCTGCAGCATTGCCCCACAGTAGAATACCGTAAGACATTATGCTATGAAAGTAACTGAAATAGACTATTCTAGCCGTATCTACATCCGTCAAGTGCCTTATCTTTTGTACAGCAAATGCTGCTGAACTTAATCTATTTGCTAGTTTAACAATATGTGGACCCCATTGTAAACCAGCATCGACCGTTAACCCTAGGAACGTCGTTGATTCCACAAGTTCCAACACCCGACCATTAAGTTGAACATTGGTTTCTGACTGTGTTACATTAGGCAAGGTAAATTTTATGCATTTAGTTTTATTATCATTCAGTCTAAGATTGTTAGTGTTAAACCAATGAACCACTTTCATATATATAAAAGTCATCCATCGGCGAGGGTACTTAGAGAAAATATTTTTATTAGCCTTTATATCTCAAAACTCTCTAAAAACATTATGTAATTCCAAAAATAAAATATCTGAAAGCAAAAAAATTGGTATTTATAAATTGAAGTGCGACCATTGTAACAATATAGGTATATAGGCCAAACGGGTCGTTTGTTCAAAATTAGACATAAAGACCAAGACCAGATCCAACCTCCGAAATTACTTTCCTGAGGAGTTCGGTTCGTCATTCCTCCCATAGAATTAGTTGTGGTTATCCTTAAGGCCATACCCAGGGCTAATGACCTTGAGCATATGGGCGATATGACTCGCCAACATAGAGTAGCGCAACTTCAGAGACATCAGAGTAAAAGAACTACGGAAGAATAAGAAAATAGTAGCGGAAATGCGTTCCTCGCTTCACCAAATAAACAAGAAGCTGTGAGACGGTCTCACCCGACTGCCCCTCTCTAAAACGTTTATTGTGAGAGTTCAATCCGATTGACGTTGTCATTTTTGTTTTATTTCAAACTTTGAACAGATGATCCACGTGACCTAGTGACGTAGTTTAATGCAAAAAAGTCACAGACTACAGACAAAGTCCTGCCATAAGCCCCTCTGCACTCTATTTTATAGAGAGAGGCGAAAATAATTAAAAAACAAAGGAACGTTTGTATTTCAATTTTCCTTTGTTTTTAAGTGTAGTAAAAATACACTGCAAAAAATGTGATTGATTATTACGTAAAAATTAAATGTGACGAATTCACAAAGACCAATGTTCATATATTCATTGTTTTACTTAAATTATTACAAATCCAGACAAGAGGGGTCTTCCACTCGCTTAAAATTTTTGTTACTTTTGGAACAAAATTTCATTTCATTTTATTATAACAAACAAAAATAGTCGTAAACGCAGTTGCGAGGGTCAGCTAGTTATGTATAAATAAGAAGCGCTCGTGGTACCGCGGACTCAGTGTTCTGTAAACGATCACTGTAGTAAGCTCATTCACTATGGCCAGTCCTTGGATGGGTGACCATCCGTGTGACCACTTTGTGACAGTTATTTGTTCGTGTTACGCACGTTAAGCAACGGCTTAACGTGCCGACCGAAACTTACGGGCAACCAAGACCAACGGGTCTTGGTTGCCTGTAAAATGGCAGTCAGTAAGCCAAGTAGAAGGCCTTTTTGGCGGCTTGAAAAATTTCAACAGCAGGCAGTCACAACCTGCGCCTGTCTATCTCAACACGGCAATACAGCTCACCACCTATTACGTGGGACAAATTCTAAAAAGGTGAAATGTGGGGACATAATAATATGCCTCTGCCTACCCCTTTGGGGTTATCTTCGAAGGGGTATGCAGATACATACATAAATACATACATAAATATGTAAATTATGTATGTATGGTCACGCTTGTAAAGGCGTGACCATATTTATGTATGTATGTAACTAGCTGACCCTCACAACTTCGTTTACGACGCTTAAGGTGTATGAAAGGGGAGGTATTTCTTCATCAGACTCAGCAAGTGGTGAGTGAAACTGCCCTGTTTGCTTTATCATAAAAGAACGTACACGTCGAGGGCGTGGTCTGAATTGTTTTAGAATCTATTCTAAAATAATTTATTTCAGTCCACGCCTTCGGCGCGGACGAAATATTTAACTCTGGGCTTAATCATTAAGCTCTTATATGATACAGCCAACACGCCGGTTTAGATTTACACTCACATTCAAAGGAACTCTTGAATTCTAGGTTTTGAGAAGTTGAGATGTCTCTAACTCCTGAACTTCCTCGGATCAATTTTCATTCAAATCAGTAGTTTTAAATTTCATTTTGTCTTAAGTAGGTATCGATTAGAGAACGCGTTCTTTTTTTTTAAATAGCTTCCGTGTTCAGACTCTCGACCCTCAACAGTTTTATTATTATGTATAGATATAGACTAGCAAGAAACTCGGCGGGCTATTCTTTTTAGTGCTCTGCTTACTGTAATATAGACTTACTTGTCTAGCAAATAATTGAATACAATTTTTGGTACCGAGCAGGATTCGAACCTGCGTCTTCTGGTTTGCCGGACCAGACGGCCTCACCATTGGACCAACGAGACACTGCTCTCGACCGTCAATTCTTTCACTTTATTACATTAACCAAGTTGCCGGTAGTTGGTCTCTACGTCACCCCAAGACGTAATAAGCTGAAAAAATTGACGGTTAAAATAAATAAATATATTCACGGACATTTCGCACAACGCTATCTAATCCCAAAGTAAGCTAAGAATGCCTACCTGCTTGTGTAATGGGTATAAGACCACGGATAATAATACTTATATACTTTTTAAATACATACATATTATACATAGAAACACCCAGACTCTTGAGACAAACATTTATGGGTCACACAAATATTTGTCTCCGGTGGGAATCGAACCCACGACCTCCAGCGCCGCAGGCGGTATCACTTCCGACTGCGCCACAGAGGCAGTCAAGTTGAGAGCAGTGTCTCAAAAAAGCAATGTGTTAATAATAACTGTAATATAAGTATTTTCATCAGTTGTCTATATCCCTTAGCACAAAGTTATAATAGCTTAAGTTGTGTGGGAATGTCCACGAATATTTCTTCATTTATTTATTTTGAAATAATTAAGCACCGCTTACAATATTAGCATGACTACCTTTCGAAGTAATATAATAAAACAATACATAAAATAAGTTCAAATGCATTATATTCTCATGTAATGCAGTATGCATTGTGTAACTCGGGCTCTGGCTCTGTTACACGCATTACTCTGTACATGAATGAAAATATAACATTTTACGAGAATATTTTGCAGACCAGAGCGACACACGTCCGTCTAGCAGCACGACTCCCCCCGCACTAGATTTTCGGGCGAGCGCGGGGAAGCAAGCAATGTGATGTATTCTTTGAATACATTATTAGTTATAATTAGTTAAAACCATTTTAGAGGTCTATGTTTTCGGTTTACCACTGTTGACCGAAATTCATTTGATCATTTGACGTGTGACCGAAAAAACATTAGGCCATTCTACTACTGATCGAATGAACAATTGACCAAAAGAGTTTTTATCGAACAAACATTTGGTATTTTTACTACTGATCGAATGAACGTTTGGCCGAAAAACAGTTGGCTAAAGAATATTTTAACAGGGGCTGAATCAAAATGGCTAGGTTAGGTTAGGTTAGAACTGCGAACACAACGCACGAGCCGAGCGAGCGAAGCGAGCGTGCCGCGGCAGCGGCCGGCGAGTGCCAGTACCGAATTCTACTTATTTCGCTTTTGTTTGTTAAAATATTCTTTAGTCAACTGTTTTTCGGTCAAACGTTCATTCGATCAGTAGTAAAAGTACCAAATGTTTGTTCGATAAAAACGCTTTTGGTCAATTGTTCATTCGATCAGTAGAAGAATGGCCTAATGTTTTTTCGGTCACACGTCAAATGATCAAATGAATTTCGGTCAACAGTGGTAAACCCCTATGTTTTCTTTAGTCTCTGATATAAATTTTATTATCATTCATTAATAAATAGATATCATACAACGACTTCTTCTAAAAAAATATGGGCTATTTCAGTGATGTTTTTCTAGTTATTTATAATAAATACACAATTTCTGATGAAACCATCCTCTGGAACACATCTTGTAGATTTCAAATCTACTTTTGGCTGTCATTTTTCGTATACTAATACCGAGAAGAACGTCTTTATTTGCACCTCTTTTTCGCAAACTTTGTCAACCACTCCCCTTAACGGTTGTAAGTTAGGATTGACAAATCGTGGGTGTGAGGCGGGTTGCTCTCCATCCCTTTCCCTTTTTAATTATCATTCTAATGTTTTATTGATTGTTTAAATGCATTAAATAGACTTCGAAACTACTTAACCGATTTGAAAATTCTTTCTCTGTTGGAAAGCTATATCATCCCCGTAATAACAAAAGCTATTAATATTATTTATTATCGTATTCAAACGAGTACGGGAACTATGTGGAAGAAACCTCGACACATAAGAAAATGTTAAAGTAATTACATTTTTATTTTCAGATAAGCGACCACAATGGGAATTTACAGAAGAACATATCAAGCAAGTTGTACCCAGCACAAACTATAATGTTATTACAGAACATGGCTTTATTTCTGGGGCAAATAAACCAATAGCAGGTAAAAACACTGTTAAGATATTTAATAGTACCATTAATCCATACTAATATTATAAATTAATCATGTGTTAGTGGAGGGTGGTGTCAAGAGCCGTAGGAACCGACGTGCATGCATAAAAAGAAAAATGAATGTTGAAGAGGCGAGTGAGGTGTGTATGGACCGTGCCGTGTGGCGCTCGGTTCTTTCTGCCTACCCCGCAAGGGATTTGGCGTGAAGATAGTATAGTATAGTATAATATTATAAAACTGAAGAGTTTGTTTGTTTGAACGCTAGGATCTCAGGAACTACTGGTTGGATTTCGGAAATTCTTTTACAGTTTGATAGTCCATCTATTGAGGATGGCTATAGGCTATGTAACATCACGCTAAGGTGACAGGAGCCGAGCAGCAATCAAGAATGTTTCTAAAACAGGGAATATTTTTTATCGTCTGAGAGCTTCCGAAGCGTACGCTGCGTAAATGGTTGAAGTTACGTTAAAATTGTGTATCACAAAATTGTTTCTCTTAAAAAGCTCTAAAAAAAAGTCCGCGACAGCATATGTCTATCTTTTAAGGTTCGCTCACAATAATCCAATTTGTCTATCTCTTAAGGTCCGCTCACAATATTTTAAAACTGAAGAGTTTGTTTGTGCTAGGATTTCAGAAACTACTGGTTGCATTTCAAAAACTATTTTTACAGTTTAATTACTATTTTTACAGGTCAATTTATTGAGGACTAGCTGATGCCCGCAGCTTCGCCCGCGTAAAATTTGTTCCCGTTTCCGCTTCCCGTATTTTATCCCCTTGGGGGTAGAATTTATCAAAATCCTTTCTTAGCGAATGCCTACGTCATAACATCTATCTGCATGCCAAATTTCAGCCCGATCCGTCCAGTGGTTTGGGCTGTGCGTTGATAGATCACTATGTCAGTCAGTCACCTTTGAGTTATATATATTTAGATGGTTAATGACAACTATAGCATCACGCTAAGAAGAATAGGGGCGTAGCAGCCATGAATAATGTTTTGGAGAACGGGGAAAATTTCTTTCTTCTCGGAGCTTCTATTGCGTACACTGCGTAAATGGTTAAAGTTACGTAAAAATCGTTTCTCTTAAAAAGTTATAAAAAAAAGTCCTTGACAGCATCTGCCTATCTTTTACGATTCGCTTACAATAACCCTCTTAATAAGTTTTAAAATATGAGCGAGGCGACTACGGTAGTAATCGTGGTCTGCAGTGGTAGCCAGTCAAGTGAACGATAAAAGCCGGTCAAGTGCGAGTCGGATCCGTACCAAAAAAGGATGGGCGGAAAATAAATGCGACGGGAAACATCATTTTACTTTACATATTAATACCACGCCTCTCTCCTTCTCACTGTCATGTGAGGCAAACGAAGTAGTGCAGGTCAGCTCTTATGAACATAAGCGACGGAGTAAATGCGACGTGAAACATTATATGACTAAATATTTAAACCACACTTCTCTCTTTCTCACTCCCATGTGACGCAAACGAAGTTGCGCGGGTCAGGTAGTAAGTATATAAAACGGGTATTAACGCGATCATGCATACCTTAAAATTGAGGCTTGACGTTTCGGCTGGGCTGCCCTACTTAAGCTAAAATAGGGTTAACCCCAACAAGTCGATTTTGAGATATCATCAAAAAACATGCGAATTGATGTCTCTCAAAAACTATGGCAGTTTATGTAAGATTTCTTAGATATATCTGTAGCTTATATCGAAGGCTTGTAAATGATGTTATTTAAATCTAAAATAATTGTAATTTTTATTTATAAAAAGCTTATTTTTTCTTTTAGCTAGGCAGCTTAGTATTAAAGTTGGACAAGTTACGCTACTAAAACAGAGTTAACCATACCCTAACCTATTTTTAGCGCAGTAATTTCGTGTAGCTGTTATTATTTATAAATTGCTTTAAAGTTTTTTTAGCAATACTTGGCTTTAAACGCGCTAAGCTGCTTTACTGCTGTATAACGAACTATTCAGTATAAAAATGCGGTTTACAGTCATAAGTAAGATTCTGGCTAAGGAATTTTAACGTTTATTTATCTAAGCATTATGACTTTTTTGGAAATATAGAATGAATTTAATAGAATTTTACTTAGCTAAAAATAAGTTACCAAATTCTCAATCACTGTTAACTTTGTTATAGCTAAGCAAAGGTGAATGATTAACTGAGAAAAAAATGTGTATAAAAATAAATTTTCATAATATTAAACAAAATAACAATGTCTACTTAATCAAAAACTCGTCTTTAAATTATTGAAGCTGAAAAAAAAATCTGAAGCGCTCGTGGCCCCGCGGACTCAGTGTTCTGTAAACGATCACTGCAGTAAGCAACATTTACTATGGCCGGACATGGATGGGTGACCACCACGTGGACCACTTTGTGACATTTATTTACGAGCGTTTCCGTGCTTCGGAAGGCACGATAAGCCGTTGGTCCCGGTTGTCGGTAAAATGACAGTCGTTAAGCTAAGTTGAAGGCCTTACGGGCGGCTTGAAAAATTTCAACTGTGGGTCGTCACAACCTGCGCCCGGGTCGGCAGCGCGTGTATAGCGCCTCTGGTGTTGCAAACGTCTATAGGCTACGGTTACCAACCTTCCGGTGGGCCGTAAGCTTGTCTGCCACCTAAGTAGTATAAAAAAAAAAAAAATATTAAAGTAAAACTCATGACAATATTAAAATTATTTGCTGTCAAACAGGAATGAAAATGAGATCAAGTTTCATAAAGTCGAGGAACAAAAAATATTACGATATGAACAATATATTGATAAAGATTCTGGCTAAGATCAGGTCTTTTCCTTACAATGCCTAGCTGAAGAGGTTTTGGCAAAAAGTCTATTGCATCTTCGTAGACTTGGAAAAACCTACGACAAAGTAGTGAGGAATGAGATCAACACTGTCCATGAAGTGAACAACAACTTGATACGAACATTGACATCTCGCTATGAGGGTTCTGGTGCTTGTTTCAGAATCAATGGAGCTTGCACAAACTCTTTTCCGATCGGAAAAGGTAACGATACCTCGGTGACGCTACACAGGCTTGTCTTACACCGTGGTTGTTTGAACTGTCAAATTTCTCCTATACGCTGATATAAGGTAGTACTAGCATCATTGGGGAAGGAGTTGCAGTTGGTGGGTAGTATTACTTATTAATATGAATGTGAATGTAAACAAGAGGCAAGTAACGGTTTTTGAAAGAGAGAAATGTATGATAAATTGCGCGATATTTATGAAAAGAAAAGGCGTGGAACACGTTAAAGAGTTTTTATACATGGATTCAAAACTTGTGAGAGATGGAAAGTGTGACTATGATATTGAATAAACAGTTTTGACAGGAAATCAAGTGAATGATTCACACCTTTATGAGCTATTTACACCTTAAGAAGCACGAGAAAGGGTCAGAGGCTGTCAAAACGTGTCTAAAAAGTGAAGTATGACTTTACAAGAGAAGTGTTTGTTCCTAAGCTAATGAATTGTACTGTAAGTTGAGTGTGGCAGAAGATACATAAAAGTAAATTTTATGCAGTTAATGAGAAGCTGGCGAAGAATACCTGGAGTGATATCGATAGATACAGAAAGAAGTACTGTAATCTGGGAACATTAACAGAAGATGTTGTGACTAAGATAGAGAAGGTGATGCTTAATTGGTTCGGACATGTGGAGAGAATGGATGGAAAATCGACAGACTGCCGAAACAGATTTTATGAGGCGAGAGTGAATGAACAAACTAGTAGGGGTCGACTCCGGGGTAGTCATATTGATGACATCGATAATATTTGAGAAAAGGTCTGGGCAAGAGTACCCTTAACCGAGATCGTTTATAAAGATACTTATATAGGCAGAAGAAGCGAAAGTGATTTCCCATGATTGCAGCGTAGATCGTAGAAAGTAAAATGTCCCCGACGGGGTAGACAGGGACTACCCTATCTACCCCGTCGGGGGACACTATTGACGTTTTTTACGTATATTTTTATACGTAAGAATTAACGAACATTTTTATGCAGCAGCGAAGTGTTTCTGATTCCGAAGTGGGCTATTGTTGTGAAACTTTTTACCGTAGTTATTAAAGTTAAGAGCTGAAGCTGAACAAGCTGAACAAACAATGTCAAATTTTGTTAAAGTCGTGGGTAACTAAAACGCCAAATAAACTTATTTTTATAAAAACCCGGCTACAAAAAAGTTACTGAAATAACATCGGACAAGTGCGAGTCGAAGTGGGCTAGCCCAACGAGGGTTTAGTACGCACATCCGTCCGTCCGTCCATCTGTTCGTCCGTCCGTCTGAGTGTCAAGACCCTTTATCTCGTGAACGCGAAGAGAAGAGGTATTAACTTGAACTTAACACCATAATTCGACGCTGGAAAGGCTAATTGCATTAACGACCATTATATGAATTGTTCAGGAGAGGCATTTAAAGTTTCATATTTTGCAAAAAAATTCATAACTAATTAACCACTTGAGTAATCCCATTGAAAATCAGAATGGTTATTACAAATAACGTTTACTATTAAATGTATATAAATAAAAAAATGTATGTATCCTCCTTCCTAATATATTGGAGATAATACAATGCACAAAATAATTTTGTTAAGGTAAAAATGACTTAAGTTACTGTAACATCCTCATTGCGGTTCGCTAAAGACGTTTGAATGATCAAATAGCTGTATAAAATGAACTAGATAAATGTTTTATATTCTGTTCAGTATAGTTTCACATCAAAGTAAAATGTTTTATCGGGCTGAATCAAGTCAAACGATGACAGCCAGATTATCTTATCCGGCATTAAACGTTAAGTCACTCCTAGACTTTTAGTATTATCTCCCAATATGAATGACTTATGGAAGTGATCGGTAAAATAATCTTCAAATTACATTATATTTTTATACTGATTTTTCTTAAAAATCAAGAGCGTAACTTTATGGATTATCATAAAAATAAATCTTCACGATTCTGAAATGAATCCCTGTTAATAAAATGGAAAAGCTTTATTTTGTGCGTGTAACACCACACAATCGGTTTCCCCAGACTTCCCCTAAAGATGAGTATGAGTATTCCAGTAGTTTTACGGCGTCTGGTCAAATTCTCGTTTATTAACAGGATCGTACTATCTGACCCATCCAGATACTGGAAATTTTCTTGGTTTTTTCTTGTCGTACCCATAATCTTAGAACTGCTAATTGAAATTATTTTATACTCAGCCATAAGTTGAGACTGGTCTCCAGCAGGAGCATTTCGGTCGTGAGGGGTAATCCATCACTCTTAACCAGTACTGTCAAGTACTATTCAGGCTACAATGTCCTGTAATTATCTCGTTAACTAGCCTCATATTTCCTCTTGTTAGCTTTGACTATCTCATTCCCGTTGAAAATCTCAATCTAAGATTAAACTTCTCGTTGTCATTATGCTCCTGCTGATAACGCCCTTGGTGATTTTATGAGCGATGGGAAGTTCAGTCTTAGGTTCAACCACGCATTCATCTGGTCCCTCTGGGGCTAGATTATCTACTGTTTCGTCACCCGAACCTCCCGTTCCCTAGGTTCCAGGTACCCAATCTATGTACGTATACTTCGGTCTTTTCCTCCAACATGTCAAGTGACTTTCTATATTCCTTCACGATTGCTGATGTTATTATTTTCTTACTTAAATTTCAATGCCACTTCACTGTCGCTGTATATGGTTGCCTTTCCCGAGTTTGTTTGGTAGTAAATTATTTGCGCGCTCTCAGTGATTGCGGTGATTTCACACATTGACACCATTTCTTTTATTATTTGGACCACTTCCAGAGCGTGGTTGTTCAGTCTCACTGGTTCAGCACTGCTTTGCATTATCTTAATTTAGGTTCGTCTCTTTGCTTTACACATTGTGCCAGAGCCTTCTTCAGAGAGAACAAAGAGTTCCCCAAAGTCGAAATATACCTATGTGTATATTATTATGAACATCCTCTTAATTTTATTATTATTCATCTTATTACCAGACATCACATAAGTAGCGATAGGTATCCTCCCTTACTCACGTGTATCGTGCAAGTTACGGCTGCCATCTCTGACTCCATCAGCCGGTGTCTCAGCATCTTCTGTTTCACCCATTTTTATGTCTTTGTCACTTTTTTCGCAGTTTAGGGTAGTTTCTATTAATACCGGAGAATTGAAGATTCCTTGACGTCAAAGAAGTACCCTAACGCGAACTGCTTTGGTATTATGCCTAACAGCCTACGGTTGGGAGCCCCGGGTAAGCCCTCGAAAGGATACCCCAGGACTCCCAACAAATCTACGGCTACCACTGCGGCCTCATTTAGGGGGCGGGGGGTTTGAGTGCTATCCCGCATCTTTGGCGGCGTGCATGAATCCCTCACATCACGCTGTCGTCTAGGGCCTGCTTCTGTAAGGACGGTGAGCAAGCAAAGAGGCAGCGCAGTCCCACTTACTCCCGCTGGAGATCATGGCTCGTACCATCGTCTCCAGCAAGAGAGTGTCCACGTCCAGACCTGCCACGAGGACCTGGCGCTATTGCACCCACACCGTGCATTCCACCAATGTGTAAAGCGCTGTGTCCTCGCTGCGCTCCTTGCAGTGCTGGCACTCGGCCGTGGTTTTCCGGTGTATTCGCCACAGATACTTACCGAAGCTCCCGTGGCCGGTAAGTATCTGTGACAACCGGCAGGAGAGAGCACCAAGGCTCTTCTCCAGCAACTTGTCCATGACCGGTCTGACCGCCGCGATTGCGGCGAATCCCCCTTCGGTTGCTCAAGTCGCACCTTCCAGGTCTCCATGGTTTCCTGGTGGCAGGCCTGTGGCCCCGCTCCAGCGCCTCCTTGCGCCATTTGGTCCGGCTGTTTTGCAGGGCTAGAAAGACTGGATATTGCATCGTAGGTGTTCTACTTTAATGATTGCGGTTTTTTATATTAACCAGATCGTAAGACGCTACGCTATGTTTGCAGATGTTAACCTTAAAAACGTCTTATAGGTCTTGCTGCGTGTGGCTGCTTTTTAGCCCCACGAAGAACGTCCGCAATCTACTTTCATTTCTGTATTCGTCTTTGAATGTGTTTATTTCTTCTTATCTTTATATTGTTTGTTATTTTTCTTTGAACACATCTATGGTATTTATGAACAGATTCAGTGGTCCGTTTGTGATAAAGATGCACATACTGACCATATGCCAAAATATCAAATATTCTCAATAACACATGGAAAATATTCCGTTAGCTGCAATACTAATAAATATACTTTTATAATTTAATCAATTTTTGTAACGTGTGAAGTGAAGTGACGCAAATTTGGAATTCAATAAGTAGGTTTTCGCATTTGTGCAAATATCGGCTGCAGATATTCGCCTTCGCAAATGTCCAGAAATTAGCATTCTTTATAATCGTGGAAGATGACACCCGTTGTCACTAGTCAATTATGACTAGTGACAATGGGTGTAGTCTCCCAGTTTTATACCGTATAGGTGGCTGAAGTACCCACAGAACGTTTGGCTCTTAGCTAACAGCCGCGGTCTAACTGCAAACGACGACCTTGTCGTATAGTCTAACCGCCAGTGTTTTATATTTGTCTTTCTTTTTTGGTGGTTTTATCACACTAATAAAATGAATTTTGCATTAAGCAGAGTAGCTTATGTGCTCTAAACACATCAAAATAAATTCAGGTAAAATTGTGTTATCGACCAATTTATTAGTAAGGGCCATTGACTAAATTGGTTTAACGTCCTTATTTTTACAATTAGAAGAAAGGTAAAAGGCTTTATACGACAATAAACTAAAATTTATTGACCAGTAAATTGACTTATTTTGAAATTCTATAATAATTACCAACCACTAAAATGTTTTATGCCGTGAAAATTTCAAAAAATGGAATGGCTAAATGTTTTAAAATAATGATTTCTTAAATCATGTGCAGGCTAAATGACTTATCAGTATTTAGCTGCTGTCATGGGCGCTTTATGAATCAAAATCAAAAAATGAGTGGATTTAAAACACAAAAATATACTAAAATATCGAAAATCACCGGTGTCTGAACGACCACCAAAGTGCTCAGATTAAATCGTTACCTAGACCATTCGAAAGAGAAAAATCAGGCGATTCTAACGATATATATAACTCATATTCGACCAAATTGGCTGTTAATGCAGTTTGCCTTTCCAGCGTCGATATAATGGTGTCAATTTCAAGTCTATGAGTTCCTTGAAGCTGTAAAAACGTCAAACTTTGAAGTTAATTCGGAAAAGTCAAGGTTGTTTATGTCGCAAAGAAACGTATATTTCAACAGTATTATGAGAATCAAAATTTTTAATGTAGGTAGCTACTTCCCGTTGACCTAGAACTACAGAATTTCGTGACTAATGTCTTCTTATACTTAGTATATTTCGATTGCTAAACTCTGTGAGGCACAATGGCAAAATTCGATTTTCCTGAACTTCTTGTTAGTACAGGAATCAAGTCCAAATACACTAGTCGAGATGCCCGGTGATGAAATGTGAATACCAGATAACTTCATTCTAGTCTAGTAATGAGGTTTAACCCCAATTTGCTAATTTATATTATGTTTAAAATTATTTGCTTTAATTGACTTAAAAAGGGGTTAAAGCATCATAACTGTTTTTTAATAAAGTTTTTGATGATAACCCTTTTATAATTTAGCTTCGTTGTGAGATTAGTTGAAACTCTGCTAGTCTTTAGCCGAGTTATAGGATGTTAACTGGACATAAGACTAGCATTAATGAATAACTTTATTTTAGCCAAGAAAATTAAACATACAATATTTAGATTTCCTGAAGTTATGATACTTTACCCCTGTTGTAATCTAGTCTTGTGGGTTAGCTAATTTTTAACTAAGCAAACTATAAAAAATGTGTCACTTAACGGTTAGCTGACACTCTGTATCTCCGTAATAAATAATGATACAGGTATGTTTCTTAGAGGGAAATGTAGAGAATTTTGCGCTGTGTCACTTTGTATTATTAACTCAAAAATGACAAAATGTGGGTTAACCCTTTTTTAGCTTAAGTAGGGCAGTGGGTTGCACCAGCCGAGGTCACAAGCAGACTGAAGAGGCGGTGTCACTCCGATTGCGAGGTAGAATCATTCAAATCTACCCTCGTACTAGTATACACACTACGCTGACAGTGTCCCTATTCTGGAAGCCGTCCGTATTCCGATCACTACCCGACTGTGCAAACGAGCGAGATTGCGTGATGTTGATTACTGGATTCCACGTCGCAGAAAATTTGTAACCGTCCTCTCTATTGAAATTGGGATGTTTTTTAATTTCTATAGCTTCACGCACTGTTCTTGAATAAAATGGCGGTCAGTGGAGAGGACTTGCGGACGGTGAAATTCTATCCAGTGGTTAGTGCCTGATTGTAATAAATGCACTGCAATCACCCAAGGACAGTAAAAAGTTGATGCTAGTAGAATATACGGTAGACTCCGTATATTACACATATAACCGTTCTTTGGAAACTGGCGAAGGAGGCGGCCATCGTTGAGCGATGGACCCCCGTCGGCGAGAGCTCGGACGTGGATGTGCGATCCGAGCAACTATCTGGCGCTCTGACTCACATCTGCAATGCGGCGATGCGGAGGGCGGGGCCTGTCCGTCCGCGGCGATGGGTGTACTGGTGGAACTACCACCTGGCAGGGCTGCGTACTGAAAGTCACGCAGCCCAGCGCAGGTACACCCGTTACCGAAGTCGCAGAGACAGAAACCCTGTCTTCGAGGAAGAACTGCACGCCGCATACCGTGCCGCCCGAGCGACCCTTCGCTCAGCGATTAGGACGGCCAAGGAGGAGTCCTGGAAGGGATGGCTCGAGGCCCTGAATAATGATCAATGGGGGCGCCCGTATAAAGTCGTGACCGACAAGCTCCGGCCTTATGCTTCTGTGGCGCAGACGGTAGTGATACCGCTTGCGGCGCTGGGGGTTCGATTCCCACCGGAGACAAATATTTGTGTGACCCATAAATGTTTGTCTCAAGAGTCTGGGTGTTTCTATGTATAATAAGTATGTATTTAAAAAGTATCTAAGTATTAATATCCGTGGTCTGATAGCCATAACATAAGCAGGTTATTCCTAGCTTACTTTGAGATCGCGTATAGCGTTGTGTGAAATGTACGTGAATATTTGTTTATTATTTATTTATTTATATTTATGCGCCTCCGCTCACCAGGTCTCTCGAGCCTTCCTTCGTGAGGCAGGTTGTCAGCTCCCTGTTCCCTGAGCGAGAAGAGTAGGTCCCGCCAAGGATGGCAGCACCAAACCACACGCCGGCTGATACTGAGGCGATCCCGCCAGTGTCCGATGCCGAATTAGGGTCAGCGGTCCTCAAGCTCAAACTAAGGAACTGCGCCCCTGAGCCCGATGGCATCCCCGGGGATGTTGCTTTGGTCATGCCAGCGTTTGAGGAGGAGGCACTGTCTCTGATGTCGGAGTGTTTTGCAAAGAAAGTAACTACTCATTTAAAAAGGTTTTATTTATATATTTAAAGTTCAATAGTTTTCAAAATGGATCCAGATACGCATTTATGTGACTAACTTTTTCGTATGAAAATGAAATTATAAACGAGATACTTCGTGTTATATTCTAATACTTTGGTATTTTTTGTGATAATAGAATTCAATTAAACATAATAAAAGAGAATGCAAGTCGGGATAGATATGTATATTGCATACCCTGAAGCTATTCGAGGAAGAGTATGTACGGCGGCAGAAAAAATATTATCCCGAACGTATATAATTATGTTTTAGATTATAATTAAGCAGTTCTTCAAAACCTTGAAGACAGTGTCCCTGTCTAGCTTATCACGGGGCATCATTATAGGGGATCACGAGGGCCACACCCTAAACTACGGATGTATCTATAGAACCCACAGTGGTAACGCGGATACAGTTCACCTCTTTAACTGACAAAGTAATTTCGGGCAGTATCCTTCGGCAGACAGTGATTGTGGGAGATTTCAACAGGCTCTATGTTGACTGAGCGAGTTCCCTGCGCACTGAATTTTCAGGAAGGGCTGCTTATGAGTATCAAGCTCTCTTTTTAAGAATGTACCCTGATAGGGTTCTCCAAACGGTTAAATACCTCACTAGAGTCCTACCACCTCCTTGTCTGGTAAGACAAGGAGAACGAGTAGAGTTCATTGCTGATAGATACACCGTTACATGGGATAGACCACTTGGTAGATTGGAATACTTTCGGTCGGGTGTGAGCGCCTCTCGCAAGGCCTGAATCGCCCCGGCTCAGAAAATAGCGGTATTGCTACTGTAAGTCGGCAGACTGGCATGAGTTCTTTGCTCGTACTCGTGGGGTGGCTTTGCCTAACTTTAGAAGGTCTTGGCGGGCATAAAATTTACACTCCTTGCCGCTGGATTCTGTAGGTGCAAAAAGCCACAGGGCAGTGGTTTAAGTACAGTTCAGAAGTAAAGTTGCCAGACGGTCTACCTGAGGTGGTATTCAAGTAATATAGTCAGAAGTTTATTTTGTCAGGTATTAACATTGTCATGAAACGATATGTACTGGTTTCATGGAAGACCACAGATGCACATCGTATCGCCAAGCATACTGTTCGTCTCAGCAATACTCAGCGCTGTCTGCCTGCACTACACGCGAACGGCATTACGCTGAGTGGCGGCCGTTATTATACACTGTGTGTACTTTGCATGAAACGCATAATTTTAAAGGTTTTGTTGTTTAATTTGGATTAAAAACTTTTTCTTTCTTTCAAGAAGGTACAACCCTTCCAGCCTATAACCACCTCCATTTTATAAAATGCTATAGAGCTTGTAATTAATAGACAGTCTGTTGTTAGGGTAAATTGAAAAACATTACCTTCGCAGTGACCGGCAGTACTGTTTTCGTCACTGTCATTCAACTGGTGATCTTAGACAAGTCTGGCAACTTAAGAAGTTGCTCGCCTATTGACTGCCTCAGGAGTTATGGGTATTCAACTTGCTGCATTTCAATGACATATTATCTATTGAGGACGCCCCTATATTCCGTCATGAAAACGTATTATTGATTTCAGACAAAAGTAATATACAAATTGTGTCTAAAATATATTTTTGGAACTCGTTTCTGTTTGTCCTTATGTTAGCAGTTCTGAGAAAGATCTGATCAGACTTAAAAGTCTACGTTTGTTTCATCGCGATCGGTTAAGTAGAAGCGGAGTTAAGAACAAACGGAGTTGAGAACAAAACGGTTAAGAACAAAACGGAGTTAAAAATCAAGGTTGGGTTTCCGTTCAATCACTGTTCGTTTAGTCGTGATAAACGTAATCCCCGCGAGCGAAACTGCATCATTGGCTAGTGGGTTATTTAAATACGCTTGGATAATGGTTAAACACTATTGACGGGTGTCTTTTATATGCTATGATCATTTTGTGTTCAATCATTGTAGTGTTAAACAATGAAAACACTGTTACGGAGAAACGTATCTATAGATACGTTTTGTAACACACAAACGTATCTTTAGATACGTTTTGGTTTCAAGTATGCATAGTTAACACACAAAAGCCTATCTGAAGATAGGTTTGTGTGTTTGTTTCTGTTTTACGTGTTTTACAGATACGGTGGAGGCTATTTCGGAAATGAAGAGTCCTAGAGATACGAGTCTTTGTGACAACATGGAACACACTATTTCCTGACTGGTGGCATACTTAACTCAAAATCGATAAAAATCGAGTTACATTTTTATGTTACTAAGGGGACGAATTGTTGCCATGCGCTGAAAAACTGGCGAGGCTGCTCCCCAATTGTAGGGGGCCAGGGAAGTGCGTATCGCCGCCTCTATAATGGTGTAGTGCGCTCGAAGGCGCTCTACGGAGCGCCCATTTGGGTGGACGCCCTCTGCGCTAAGAACATACCCCTGCTGCGGCCGCAACGGGTGATTGCACAGAGGTCGGCGCGGGCGTACTGCACCGTCTCGTTTGAGGCGGCATCCCTCATTGACGGTAGCCCCCCCCTGAGATCTCGAGGCTGAAGTCCTAAAACAAGTATATGAGGAGAGCGCGCATTGGAGGTCACCCGCTCCCGGAGGACATCAACCGCTGGAGACAGTTGGCTCGCGATGATCTCTTCCGGGAATGGGCCCGCCTGTTGCAAGAGCCCTCCACGAGTGCAAGGCTCGTGGGGGCTGTCCTGCCCGTCCTTCGGGCTTGGGTGGAGAGGGCATTTGGTGCACCGATATATCATCTCACACAGCTCCTCACAGGACATGGCTGTTTCGCCAAGTACCTGTGGGAGGTGGTGGGCGTGGAGTCGAAACCTGTGTGCCATCACTGCCCAAGTCGTTCCATAGACACGGCAGAGCACACTCTCGCCGAGTGTGTGGCGTGGGACGGGCCGCGTGTCGCCCTCACATACCATATAGGAAATGATTTGTCGCTGCCGGCTGTGGTGCAAGCCATGGTCGGCAGCCAAGAGTGCTGGGTCGCGGTCACCTCGTTTGCTAATGAGGTGATGGTGGCCAAGAGAGAGGAGTTGCAGGTGCGGGAGCGTGCTGGTCACACGCTCCCGCCCCGCCGTCCGGCTCCAGGGGGGCGCAGGGCAGCCTTTCTGCGGGCCCCCGACTAGCGTTTCACCGGTTGACGGAGGTCGGGGGACCTCGTCCACCGATGATTATTTGGCGGAAGGCACCTCTCCGTGTTCCAGAGATGCCTTCAACGCCCACCTTCTCAACCACTTTCTACCCTCTCTGTTTGCAGAGAGGCGTTCGAGAGCGTTGCGATGCGGACTTGGGGTTTTTGTTGGCTCCTCCAGGAGTTCCCGGTGAGCTTTCTATCTTGCGTTCCCAAGGAGAGCCCCAGACGTGCGGGGCGCCCGCGGCTGGGCCGACGTGAATAATCTTTGGATATCCTTCGGCCCGGCTATAGGGTGAGGAGGAACACCGCGGGGTTGATTGGTAGGACGGTCCCTTTACGGGATCGGGAGCCCCACACACCGTCCCAGTTGCCTCCGCGGCTGCGATGATGGTGCCCAACAGCATTCCCCGCGTCACCAAAAAAAAAATTACCGTACTTTGGAAGTATCAGTAGGTTAATATTTTTATTTGCTATTCCACAGTACATACATGATGTTAGATGTCAATTTATGATATAATTTGTTCAGTGTGGACACTGTTAGGGCGCAGCAATAAAATATAAAGGTCATCCATTGGCGAGGGCACTTAGATAGACACCGGGCATACTTTGAATAATAATAATAATACTTTTGAAATTTTACATTATTGCCGAAAAGGTCTTAGGTTGTGCGTTTTAGAACAATTAGAAATTTTCAAAACACCTGGGCAATGCCATGCTGAATCAACAAACATATTTCCATCCGCGTTACAAAATTTATTTCAAGACAGGCAACACAGCGCACATATTTCATAGCTGACAGGCGGGTAGTTGGGTTGTGGGGAGAGTGCATAAAAAGGCGAAACACAATGCGCTGAGCTCATTTGCTGCCATGCTGTCCTGAAGATGCCTCGTGAGTAGGCGAAACACGTGTCGACTGATAAGTCACGTTGTTAAGCGGAGTAGTGCTAATTGTTAACAATCTGGAGGGTACAGGTAAATTTTCCTATCCAACATCTGAAATTCCTTTCCTAAGGAGTTCGGTTCGTCATTCCTCCCATACAATTAGTAGTGGTTATCCTTAACGGTTGTAAGTTAGGATTGATGAATCGAGGGTGTGAGGCGGGTTGCTCTCCACTCCCTCCCCTTTTTTGTTATCATTCTAATGTTTTGTTGTTGGTTTAAATTGGCATTGGCATTAAATAGACTTTGAGACTACTAAACCGATTTGAAAATTTTGTCTCTTTTGGAAAGCTATACCATCTCCGTAATAACAAAAGCTATTAGTATTATTTATTATCGTTTTCGAACGAGTACGGGAACTACGTGGAAGCAACCTCAACACATCAGAAAATGTTTAATTAATTTAATTTTTATTTTCAGAACAGCGACCACAATTGGAAATTACAGAAGAACATTTCAAGCAAGTTGTACCCAGCACAAACTATAATATTATTACAGAACATGAAGTTATTCCTGGGGCGAATAAATTAATAGCAGGTAAGATAACTGTTAAGATGTTTATTAGTACCTACCACTAATAGCAAAAGGACTTGTAAAACATTGATAATGAAAAACAGCAGCTACCGGGCCAAAATCAGATTTAGTTAATAGGTACAAAGTTGGGTGTAAAGTTTTTCGGAATATTTAGTGTTTTTAAGTCACTAACACAAAAAGTAAGTATCCATTATATCCTTTATAGTTATAATATTATTTTGATAAAATGGAAAGGCGTGGAGAAATCTGATGTTTTTGGGGTTAGTAGGGACAATTCAAGTGTACATTCAAACGGAAGAGGGGTTAAAAGGGATGAGATTGAGTAGAATAAGAACGAGTGCCAGCCCTCGTAAATTTTTCTATGGGCCCTAATGTCGTCCATATTTACCCCAATGTCGTCCCTATTTACCCTAATTAACGGGTGGATAGGAATCGCATAGTTTTTACCGTTTTTTTCAAAACCTAATAGCTAATTGGAAGATTTATATACCTATTATGACAAAGATACCACTGCGACTCATCCATTTCGATCCTCATACAGCAATAAAACCATAGAGAAATGCTCAAGAATTGCGGCTGAAGTTCGGATTTGTCCCTATCCACCCCGTTTTACTACCGTAAAACGGGGACAGGTACCCCTGTCAATACAAAAATTGATGATAAAGAAGGTCCATGAAGCACAAGTCAGTTCAAATAATAATATTTATTTATTTATTTATACAACATCCTTACAGTAAATTAACAAGGCAATATATTATTGTAAGCAACCAGTATATAGGTACGGCAATATAGATTTAGCCAGTGACGTGTCCAAGTCAATCGCGGCAATTGTCTATACTGTCCGGTCATCGCTTTCACCTTTAATTTTCACGACCGTGAATGACCTCTTGCAACTTGTTTATCTTATTTTATTACGAAACGCGGCTGGGTGTTTTTTATATCTAATTTTAAACATGCGACCCGTTTAGCCTATATATATTGTTACAATGGTCGCACTTCAATTTATAAATACCGTATGTTTTGCTATCAGATATTTTATTTTTGAAAAATAGTTTTGTACTAAAGAGATTCCATGCCAGCATTATTTACACAATAATAACAATCATGTCGTATGGCTCGAGGCCCTGAATAATGATCAATGGGGGCGCCCGTATAAAGTCGTGACCGACAAGCTCCGGCCTTATGGTTCTGTGGCGCAGACGGTAGTGATACCGCTTGCGGCGCTGGGGGTTCGATTCCCACCTGAGACAAATATTTGTGTGACCCATAAATGTTTGTCTCAAGAGTCTGGGTGTTCCTATGTATAATATGTATGTATTTAAAAGTATATACGTATTTATATCCGTAGTCTGATACCCATAACACAAGCAGGTTATTCCTAGCTTACTTTGGGATCAGATAGCGTTGTGTGAAACGTCCGTGAATATTTATATTTATATTAATCTATCCATTACAATATTCAATAACCATGCAATAGTCAATTGCTAGCAATCACCAGGAATGTTAGAGAAATAGACACGGAGATTTACAAAGTGGATTTCTATCACTTTACGAGTGTTTAACAAATTTACAACATCCTGTGTTGGCGATGAAAACGTTTTTGAAAACTTGGAACCTTCTTGATCAGCTGCATTATACGCGGCGCGAGAATCCTTTATTTTTAGGGTTTCGTAGCCAAATGGCAAAAACGGAACCCTTATAGATTCGTCATGTCTGTCTGTCTGTCTGTCCGTCCGTGTGTCACAGCCACTTTTCTCCGAAATTATAAGGTCTATGCTATTGAAACTTGGTAGCTAGATGTATTCTGTAAACCGCATTAAGATTCTTATATAAAACTAGAAAAAAGCAGTAAATTTTGGGCTCCCCATACTCAGAACTAAAACTCTTAACTTTTTTTTTCATCAAACCCATACGTGTGGGATATTTATAGATAGGTTTTTAAAAATGCTATGGAGGTTTCTAACATCATTTTTTTCTAAAGTAAAGAGTTTGCGCAAGAGACACTACCAAAGTGGAAAAATGTGTCCCCCCCCCCCCCTCTAACTTCTAAACTAAGAGAATGATAAATCTAAAAAAAATATATGATGTACATTGGCATAAAAATTACCAACGAAAATTAGTTTCAACGAGATAGAGCTGGTAGTTTTTTTAATACGTCATAAACCGCAATTTCCGGTTAGTGAAATCACTACCACTGCGAACGTGTTAAAACATCAGTTAAAGTTACAATGAACTATAAGAACTTTTATATTATGTTACTTGCTGCTACGAAACCCTTCATGTGCGAGTCCAACTCGCACTTGGCCGGTTTATTTTGTATTAACGACGTTATATTGTTTTTTTTTCTGTGTGTCACCTCAACTTAAGAAATGAACTGCTCTTGTTTACAAAATTCACCATTTTTTACTTATTGAAGGATTCCTGCCCCTTTCCCGTGGTCTTCGAGCTAACGTTTACGACACCGCCGCGAAGAATGGTGAGAACTCGCCAATAAACTAAAAAAGAGGATGAAACACAGGCCACCAGCACTCAAAGATTGCACCTACATCTGCGGAAACTAAAACCGGCGATGTACACGTAACGGAAAAATCCTGCTACGAGGTTATGAAGACGGAACAAATGGTTAAATGTATACCGACTTCACTTGTGTCCCAGGGAACTGTAAAGTCGAAGAATCGGTCATCGCTGTGTTCCCAACAAGCTCAAAGGAAAAGATTGGAGCTAGAAGCAGAAAAGGCAATGGCACAAATACAAATTAATTTAATAGAGAAGCAATTAGCGGCGGATATTGCCGATTTATACAAAGATCACAGTCCACCAACAGAAGCCAGCCAGACAGATCATGGCGCTGACGAAGTTATTGAGAATAGGCTTGAGAGTAACCAACAGGAGCTGCGGCATGCCTCTAAGCTGGGTAAAAGAAGTGAGCCGCAAGCGACGGGTCAGTCTGACACAGATGGTTCGGCACAACAGGCAGCTAAAGCATTTAAGGAGTCACTCACCTCTTTAGCAGCCCTGCAAAACTTTAACTTGCTTATTCGCCTCAGTACGCCAAAAAAGCTCCCAGTGTTCTATAGAGATCCGAAAGACTGGCTGTTATTTAAGAAAGCCGAAAAAGAGAACCTGGCAACTGAGTAATGTTTGTGTGGTGCCGCTCACGAATCCGTTGCAGCGCTTCTAATCAGTGCCACATCCTCTGAGATTGTGACCTCAACGTAGAATCGTCTCGACGAATGTCAACGCTAAAAGTGAAATTCAGAAACGCCGATGCCAGCTTTTTTCGTATAATGTTTGATGTGAAAAAGATTGATAACTTGCCATCGGAATACCATCAAAAATAGTGTTAATTTCAGTCAAAGTAAAGAAACATGTACCAGCAATAAAAGCCCTTGGTCACAGCAAGTACATGCAGGGAATGAAAGTAGTTAATATCATATTGTCGAAGCTACCTACTATTCGTTATAGGTACAAAGTTTTGTATTTTTTTTTGTAGTTAGTTGTGTTTTGTATAGTATATATATATATATATGTAACTATGAGGTCGATCCAGCCCTTTGTACCTGTCACATTTTGTTACATTTTGTACCTGTCAATACAAAAACTGATGATAAAGAAGATCCTTGAAGAACAAGTAAGTTCAAATAATAATATTGTTAGCAATCACCAGAAATGTTAAAAAGGAATACACGTAGGTTTACAAAGTAGATTTCTATCACTTTATTTAACAAATTTGCGACACCCGGAACGTAATCATTACACAAGTAGGTAATTAGTAATCAACTAAGAAAATTCTAACAGTCACAGCGACACTGATAGCACATTGATCACACTGATCACCAGGAACAAAGTCAGTTACATATATTTCTCAAAAAATTTTAATGATATTGACCCTTTATTTTTTAGGTGAGGGAAAATCCTCATGAATGTTATGCCGGACTCCTACCGACTAAAAAACCTCACGTAACACCCAAGAGCCTATGGTTGTGAGCCCCGGGTAGGCCCTCGGCAGGATGTCCCAGGACACCCATCAGACCTACGGCCGCCACTGCGGCCTCGCCCAGGGGGTGGTTCGGGTGCTATCCCGCGTCTTTGGGGGGTTTCGGGTGTGATTCCACTTTTATGGGAGCGCGTGAGTCGCGTCACGATGCCGTCATGGCATTTCTGTAAGGATGGTGAGCGACCCTCTCAGCGTCCTCAGACCCCAGGTCATGGAGGCCGATAGTTCTCGGCGAAGACACGTCGGCGGCGCCCAGGCCGCCGACTGCGAAACTCGGGTGGGAGAGTTCTCTCCCGTACCCGCCCCGCCGCCTCCTTCACGAGCTTGACCTGCTCGCAGAAAGAGGCGGCGCAGTCCCACTTACTCCCGCTGGAGATCATGGCCTGCACCATGATCTCAAGCGAGAGTGTTCACGTCCAGGCCCACTACGAGGACCTGGCGCTGTTGCGCCCATGGTATGCATTATATGGAATCAACTACCCGTAAAAATTAGGCGAGCGCAGACAATTTCGAAATTTAAAGATATGGTTAAGGAAAACTTTTTATTAAAGTAGATAAGCTATATGTATGTGTGTATATAAATTTATTTATATAATTATGTATGTTTATTTATAGATTTATATTTATATAAAGTATGTTTGTATAAAATAAATAATACATAGTTGTAAATATTATGTTGAATTTATATGTTAAGTATAGCAAGGAAATGACATAATTAAGATGTACGAAACTCAATAAAACACTGGAATTAGAAGTACGCCAAACAACTACCACTCATTCCCTGCAACCAACTTTTTCCATCCAAAGTGTAACGTAACGGGCGTCAAGGGTGTCGGTGTGGACTTCCCAAATCCCGTGTTACAATAGTTTGATTTGTAAAAGAAGATTACCTGGATAACAGCAGCCGGAGATACAGTGGACCTTTTAGGTTAAGGGCCGTGTTGTCTGGCTAGTAAACCCCTGTTGCAGTGAGTTCGTGAAAGAAAAACCAGTGTATATTATTATCACCACGTTTAATGGTCTACAATACAAAAACCACAGGCCTTGTGGTATATCAAACGCACTACTTAGCCTATATATATGGCAGGATGCACCAGTATTACTCCAGTTAGAATACTTATATCTACACACACTTTACTTACTTGCTATAAACTTATATCAAATCTATTGACCTGGCCGGCTCTTGCGCCGATGCGATGAAATTATTTCATTTGACACAATTAACTAAACATCACCTTGTGACGTGGCTAACAAAATATACTTTAATCTAGCGACCTAGAGATGGATCCATTCTGGTTAACATTATTATAATCTATGATTTAAAGGCTAAATAAATCTAGTTACATTCTCGGATCGTTATGCAGCCTCCTGAAGGTGAACTACGTTGTTAAACTGTCGGCGGACTATCGCGTAGGCACCGCTAACCAACGAGATGCAGTAATCAACCTCGCGTATGGATGTATAAGAAGAATCCTGGTGGCCCTCCTTGGTGCCAAGTAGTGAAAAAGAAATGCACGTGGCGTAAAAAAGAGAATAAAAAATGCCGGTGCGAGAACCGGTTACCGCTACAAAGCCGGGCTCGTCAGCGGCGCGCAGTCCCGTCTGTGGATCACGCGTCCCACGCTGATGGGTTCACGGGGAAGAATTCCTCCGTGTTGGGAGTCCGCCAAGGGACGGGCAGGTATTCCCAGCAATAATAGGTAGGTACTCCAAAGACCCGCTACAACAAAAGTTACGCGTCATTAGCAATCAGCACGCACTTCACAGACCGCGATTATTACAAGGTCTATCTAGCTTATAAATACCTTTTTGCGGGTCCTGTGATGGTACGAATTGCTCTTGAAGAGACACCTTACGGGTCTTCTCGCTCGAGAGAAAAAAATGCCGACTGCCTCCATCTTTGCTTTTCGTCTCTTCCCCTTCCCACCAAGCCAAACCCGCTTGGTCAGTTACATCTACGGTCCGTTTCATTTCACTCATCCCTCACGTTCCGTTCGTGACTTTTATTCCTCCACTTCTCATACGCCATACACGATTAGGGCTTTATCGCATTAACGCCATGTCATTAACTGAAGCTAAAACTATCCTGTACATTAACCATCCTATCCTCTTAAGCGAATATTTTATCCACTATTTGACATAATGTTCTACGTTACGCGGAACGTGAATTCTGGTGTGACCACTCCGAAATTGATCCGCTCGTAAACTATATATAAATTATCATTAGTTCCAAATCTGTTTACTAATTTAATATACCTATTATTTATTCTAATCTAGATTTATTGTACACTAAATAAAACTATTTTTTTTTATGTTCTTTTTTTTATTCCTAAACTATTTCGTTGACCAGGATCAGTCATTGTTACTGTCAAAATGACAATGTCAGATTCACGACGTCTAACCTATGTGTATGTGTAGTATTGTGACTGGATGTAAACACGGAATAAAACGACAGAAAGATATCGAGTTTAATATCTTTGTGTTAATGTGCTTAATGTATGAAATCCTCGTTATCACGAGACAAAAAGAGAGTATTATATTAGAACGTATGGATAATGTGTTGGTGAGTATTGCAGAGTGTTACAATACCCCCTTTCTCGGGAAAAGAGGTAAACCGACAGGTTTACCGAAAGAAACAGCCGGGGCTACCGGGAAAAAGTGGTTACTTAACCGACTCCAAAAAGGATTAAAAAAATACCGAGAAACAAAAGAATAAAACTTCAGAACGCTGCTAGCAATAGTTATTCTTCTGACTGCCCTTTAGAATGATCACAGCTGGATAGGTATTCCTTTCAAAACGCGTACTTCACTCTTCCATACCTCACACAGTATTTCATATTTATCTATGTACATTCATTCGTCATCCTTTCCATATTAATAATAATTATAATAATACATATAATAATATTTAAAGCTTATTTTCCACCTATCATTCAGTCATGCACTTATCCTTCCCTTTCTTATTTGCTCCTATCATTCCATAATTATTTACATGCTGTCATTCATCAGTCTTATATTCTGTAAGAGTTTTTCATACTTTGGCCAATCGTACTGTCGGTCAATCATTTGACTGTCAAGAAAAACAACTTTTTTGCTCATGCGTTGTTAAGTATCATATCATATAAACATTAACTGTAAGAATAAGAACACAATGTAAAAACACAAACGGCAAAACAATTATTAATTGCATACATTAGTTTCGATAAATGCTTGCCTAGCCCTACGATCAAAAAAAAATCTTGGGTTCGGAGTAAATACCACTAGACAAGCAACAATATCGGACAGGGTGTGTAAATAATTTAATCTACACGCAAGATGTCCTTTACATGAAATTTACCAACAGATCCTGACGATAACTCGCGTAGCTCATACACTACATCTGACAACCTCCTTTCAACCGTGCACTTCACAAATTTCGGCGCCAGCTTGGCGGAGAAATACTTCGCTGCGTTAGATTGTACGAAGTTCCTTCGCCAGACCACATCGCCTATTTTCGCTGTGAAGTGTCGTCGTCTTAGGTTATAATGTTGTGAATTTTTCTGGTACGCCTGAGTTAATGCATCTACTACCTTGTCAAAAATTTTTCCCAATTCCAACAACGATGATGCCGCTGCGCTTCTATCGCCTATGGTCAGATCATCAGCTGATGTTGGTAAATCCCTAAGAATTGAATGGAATTGACCGTCAGTGACTATTTCACGACCGGTGGCTAAGAAGTACGGTGTGTATCCCGTTGCTAGGTTCACCGTGCTATTCAGTGATAGCTGAATTTGCTGAAGGTATTTGGACCAATTACGTTGATCTTGTTCAACTAGTATGGATAAACAGACTTCAGCGGTTTTGTTATACCGTTCGACTGTATTCGCTTGCGGTGCGTAATGCGCCGTATAGAAAATTCGAGGGATAGAATATCCATCGCAAAATGATTTAAACGATTTGCTTTTAAATATGGTAGCGTTGTCACAAATAAGAATCGCGGGGGTTCCCCATTTCAAGATCAATTCCTTTTCCAAAAATGAAGTGACCGTTTGAGTGGTTGCAGTACGGAGGGGGTGAAGCCATACAAATTTTGAGAAAACGTCTACAACTGACAGAATGTATATATGACCCGAATATGCTTTAGGTAATGGGCCTATAATATCTATTGACAACGTGTGCATCGGAACGTCCACCTCCTTTTGATTTGTCATGAGTCCGTGAGGTGGTGAATTTGAGTGTTTATATGCTTTACACTTGTCACACCGTGTGACAAATTCCTTAACATTTTCAAACATATTTGGCCAATAATAATGTTCCCTAATTTTCAAATACGTTTTTTGAACTCCTGGGTGTACACTACAGAAGGAGTCATGGTTTTCCTTGATGCATTCATCGACCAGCTCTTTAGGAATTACTAACCTCCAATTGTTTTTTGAAGTACAAGAGCCACCTTTGCAAAATCTAAACAAATTGTTGCCTAGGATCTGAAAATTTTTGAAACGAGTAGGCATAGTTTTACAGCCGTTATACATCTTCTTATACCACTCATCAGAAGTTGAAGAAAGTTCTTGATTGAAAGTAATAGCATCGACCGAAATTCGGGATAGTGCATCTGGTACGACATTAAGCTTACCTGCCTTATGGCAAATGTCAAAATTAAAAGTGGATATCTGCATTGCCCATCTGGCCAACCTGCCTGAGGGGTTATTTAAAGACTTAAGCCACTTTAAACTCATATGGTCAGTGATGACCGTGAACTTAGTACCTTCTATGTAAGCACGAAAATGATTTATGGAATCCACTACCGCGAGCAGTTCACGCTCTGTTGTACTGTAATTTCTCTCAGGTTTTGCCAGTAAACGTGAAAAGAAAGCCACAGGACGCTCGATTCCATCTATGTCCTGCGTCAAAACACTACCAATGCCTACGGATGATGCGTCGCAATGAAGCACGAAAGGTTTCGAAAATTCTGGCGACGCCAAAACTGGAGCTGTTATTAAAGCATTTTTAAGGGTATTGAAAGAATCCTCAGCTGCTTCGGACCATTGGATGCCGTCACTGCCTTTCTTCTTACCTACCAACGCTGTCATAGGTGCTATGATGGTGGAAAAATCCTTAACAAACCTACGATAGTATGAACATAGACCTATAAATCCTCGTAGCTGCTTGGCAGTTTTAGGCTGTGGGAAATTCTGAATGCTGCTCAGCTTCTCTGGGTCAGTGCGCAAACCTTGTGTATTGATGATGTATCCCAAGTATCTAAGCTCTCCTTTGCAAAATTCGCACTTTTTTAAGTTGATAGTGAGACCAGCGTCACTAAGCGACCTCTTTACAGCAGCAAGTATCTCCATATGTTCAGAAAATGACTCTGTGGCAATCAGAAGATCGTCCAGATAACAAAAAACTTTTCCGTCAAATTTGTGCAGAAATAGCGAATCAACTAGCCTTTGCATTTCCGCTCCCGCATTGGATAATCCGAATGGCATTCTTTTAAAATGAAAAAGACCTCTATTAGGGACTACGAAAGCTGTTTTCTCACAAGAAGTACCTTTGCCGTCTATTCCATCCTGACTTGACAAACTGACCTGCCAAAAACTCGATGATAAATCAATTGAACTAAGATAATGTGCTCCTCGCAGATTGTCCAAAATCGAATTTATATAAGGAAGTGGGTACGAGTCTTTAACCGTGACATCATTGAGCTTACGCGCGTCGAGGCAGAATCTCCATGATCCATCTTTCTTTGGGATCATGACAACCGGGTTGGACCATGGTGACCTCGACGGTTCGATGACATCGAGCCTCAACATCTCGTCCACCTCCCTATTCAATGCTGTCAACTTAGCAGGCGATAAAGGGTAATATCTTTGTTTAATAGGCTCTCCCTGTGTAATAATTTTGTGTGTAACGATATGCGTTTTCCCTAAACCTTTTTTTTCTGATGAAATTGACTCAAAGTCATTCATTACTTTTTGTAGATGTTTGGCTTGTTGAGATGTTAGATCATCTCTGGGTATTAAAGCTTTCACCTCACACAACGCACTGCAAGCACTATAACTTGTGGAGTTGCCTCTCCTCACGACATCTCCAAACTTAAAAATGTCCACTAGACCAAATGCATCAGCGAAATCCATACCGCACAAGATTTCGTGATGTATGTCAGGGCAAACTAAAAAATTAAAGTGGGCAGTTATCCCATTACAAGTTATTGGCAAAGACATTATGCCAATGACTTTAATTTGAGATAAATCCGCTAAAAATACTGCTGGCACGACTGAAGCATCCCTAGCATGTAATGTCCATCCAAGTCTTTGAAAATATCGATGCTTATTCGCACCTAAAACTGATAAATGTGCCCCAGGATCGAGCAATGCTTCGAAATTACGGTCCTTTATTGTGAATTTAACAAACAACCGATTATCCCCTACGAATGACGATATTTCAGGCGAAGAGACTGTTTGTGTGTGTAACGACTTGCTCGGGGGCCCCATCAGTTTTTTTCATTAAGTGTCTGTGTAGTAGACTGCGAGCGCAAGCCTGTGTTACATTGGGTGCAGCTCCTACTCGTCACCCTCTTAGCTCCGCACTTGAAACATATTATGCCTGGTATTGACCTACACACCTTATAACTATGGCCGACTTTTTTACATTTAAGGCAAGTAATAGGTGAGCCGCGCCTGTCAGGTAATTTGCCGACGCTGACTGCATTGAGTTCGCGCTTGCCAACCGGTTTAGATTGACATAAAACACCAGAATAAGCCTCATAATTCTTGGACACGTTGACCAATTGGTCAAAGGTAGTAATATCATTGATGGCTAATAGTTGGGCGTATGTAGGTAGCAAATTGTGTTTTATAATTTCAAGTAGGTTGTCGCTTGTAATAGGATATGTTAGTCTATTGTTTAAATCCTGGATATCTAAAATAAAGAATGATACAGACTGACCTAGCTTCTGCTTTTTTTCACGAATTTGTCTCTCTATGTTGTAGTTGTAATCCTTTGATTGAAAGAATTTTCGAAATTCAACGCAAATATCAAACCAAGAGTTAATTTTATGTTGGATTGTTCTATGAAACTTGAGTGCGGTGTCAGATAACAGTTCTGAAAAACCTCTTACTAATGTTGTATCGTCAATCTGTCGTGCGATACGTGTTTCATTAACCCTAAGGAGGAAGTCGTCAATATCTGACTCTCCGTTATACTTGAGTTTAAGGGAAGCTAAATTCAATGATTTGTAGTACACATGCGCACTGGGGGGCGGTGCAACCACTTGTGTTATACCATTACCTTGGTTCATGTTGTCAAAAATTTCGCTAGTTTTAATGGGGAATGTCTTATGTGCGTGTGCTATCGGTTCTTGTGCCACGTATGTCTCTTGTGTGTCCCTGTTCGGGCGCCATGTAACGTAACGGGCGTCAAGGGTGTCGGTGTGGACTTCCCAAATCCCGTGTTACAATAGTTTGATTTGTAAAAGAAGATTACCTGGATAACAGCAGCCGGAGATACAGTGGACCTTTTAGGTTAAGGGCCGTGTTGTCTGGCTAGTAAACCCCTGTTGCAGTGAGTTCGTGAAAGAAAAACCAGTGTATATTATTATCACCACGTTTAATGGTCTACAATACAAAAACCACAGGCCTTGTGGTATATCAAACGCACTACTTAGCCTATATATATGGCAGGATGCACCAGTATTACTCCAGTTAGAATACTTATATCTACACACACTTTACTTACTTGCTATAAACTTATATCAAATCTATTGACCTGGCCGGCTCTTGCGCCGATGCGATGAAATTATTTCATTTGACACAATTAACTAAACATCACCTTGTGACGTGGCTAACAAAATATACTTTAATCTAGCGACCTAGAGATGGATCCATTCTGGTTAACATTATTATAATCTATGATTTAAAGGCTAAATAAATCTAGTTACATTCTCGGATCGTTATGCAGCCTCCTGAAGGTGAACTACGTTGTTAAACTGTCGGCGGACTATCGCGTAGGCACCGCTAACCAACGAGATGCAGTAATCAACCTCGCGTATGGATGTATAAGAAGAATCCTGGTGGCCCTCCTTGGTGCCAAGTAGTGAAAAAGAAATGCACGTGGCGTAAAAAAGAGAATAAAAAATGCCGGTGCGAGAACCGGTTACCGCTACAAAGCCGGGCTCGTCAGCGGCGCGCAGTCCCGTCTGTGGATCACGCGTCCCACGCTGATGGGTTCACGGGGAAGAATTCCTCCGTGTTGGGAGTCCGCCAAGGGACGGGCAGGTATTCCCAGCAATAATAGGTAGGTACTCCAAAGACCCGCTACAACAAAAGTTACGCGTCATTAGCAATCAGCACGCACTTCACAGACCGCGATTATTACAAGGTCTATCTAGCTTATAAATACCTTTTTGCGGGTCCTGTGATGGTACGAATTGCTCTTGAAGAGACACCTTACGGGTCTTCTCGCTCGAGAGAAAAAAATGCCGACTGCCTCCATCTTTGCTTTTCGTCTCTTCCCCTTCCCACCAAGCCAAACCCGCTTGGTCAGTTACATCTACGGTCCGTTTCATTTCACTCATCCCTCACGTTCCGTTCGTGACTTTTATTCCTCCACTTCTCATACGCCATACACGATTAGGGCTTTATCGCATTAACGCCATGTCATTAACTGAAGCTAAAACTATCCTGTACATTAACCATCCTATCCTCTTAAGCGAATATTTTATCCACTATTTGACATAATGTTCTACGTTACGCGGAACGTGAATTCTGGTGTGACCACTCCGAAATTGATCCGCTCGTAAACTATATATAAATTATCATTAGTTCCAAATCTGTTTACTAATTTAATATACCTATTATTTATTCTAATCTAGATTTATTGTACACTAAATAAAACTATTTTTTTTTATGTTCTTTTTTTTATTCCTAAACTATTTCGTTGACCAGGATCAGTCATTGTTACTGTCAAAATGACAATGTCAGATTCACGACGTCTAACCTATGTGTATGTGTAGTATTGTGACTGGATGTAAACACGGAATAAAACGACAGAAAGATATCGAGTTTAATATCTTTGTGTTAATGTGCTTAATGTATGAAATCCTCGTTATCACGAGACAAAAAGAGAGTATTATATTAGAACGTATGGATAATGTGTTGGTGAGTATTGCAGAGTGTTACAAAAGGTTGCCTGGTAGAGATCGCTTTTAACGATAAGGCCGTCCATTGTACTGCCTTTTTAACAAATGTTCTGTAGCGTTACACGCAAGTGAATTGCTATAAATATTTGGCAGGCGCTATAAGCATATTATTTATATGCTTATAGGTATAGTTAGGTAGTTAGTTGGGTGTATCCTAGTAGTGTCAAAGAAGGGGAAGTTGATGGAAAGGGTTTCTGGGGGGATTTAAGACGTTTATATATAAGCGTGCGCATTAGTAGAATGCGACGAATCAGGAATTAACTAAAATTATTTTATTTTTGCTACTTCATACAGTCGAAGAAATTTTATATGAAAGTAATTATTCCCTAAATTATTTCCACTGAAATACCAGTGAGTGGCTTACATAGTCCAAGTATTTAAACGAAAAATCTATTATAAAAAAATAAGTCGGGTTTTCCTTCCTGACGCTATAACTCCAGAACGCACGAAATGATTTCCACGGTTTTGCATTCGTTGGAAAGGTCTCGGGCTCCGTGAGGTTTATAGCATAGAAAATTCAGGAAAATTTTCAACAGAAAAGCTGGAAAATCATTTTTCACATACAGCGCCATCGCAGGCGAAGCTGCGGGCATCAGCTAGTAAATTTATATATTTGAAAACGGAAGCTCTGGTAAGCATCGACAACGACATGCGTAATTTTTTATTTAGTCAATTGAGTGTGGGTAATTCGTGTACAAAAAAATATTTTATGTAAATTTATTATATCCGTTATAGTAATGTAAATTTATTATATTAGGCAGGCGTTTGTGAAATTTATGAAGGGGGTAACGTTCTTCTGTTATATTAAGGGTTTTAAAATGTGGAGTAAAAATTAATAGCGAAAGGAAAGTTTAGGGATTATCTATAGGTTGAAGAGGGTGTTTATAAAATATATATTGTTCTTTACAGAATGAGCTTCCAAGTTTTGGGTTAAAAACCCCAGCTTATTCATGAATGGCATTGGCGATTATTGAAAATATAGGCATAGACTCATATTGTACATATCCTGGAAGAAGGAAGTTCCATTCCCAGAATCCGGATGAGTACCTAGTTTATAAGTTATATATAAGTTGTATTATGGTGAAATTACAATAAAAGTAATAATACTCTGTAGTACTTGCATTATTGACTCCAGGACAAATTATCTTACCTTACCTAAACTACTGAACCGCCTGGGAACTCCTGGGAACACTCTGGACTTTCCAAAAGCGTGTCAGTTCCTATCATAACTTTTTTTTATATCTGGCGTGCATTAAAGTGTAAATAAATAAATAAATAAAACGATTTGAAAATTCTTTCTCTGTTGGAAAGATATACCATTCCCGTAATAACAAAAGCTATTTGTATTATTTATTATCGTATTCGAACGAGTACGGGAACTACGTGGAAGAAACCTCGACACATCAGAAAATGTTAAATTATTTTAATTTTTATTTTCAGAACAGCGACCACAATTGGAAATTACAGAAGAACATATCAAGCAAGTTGTACCCAGCACAAACTATAATATTATTACAGAACATGAATTTATTCCTGGGGCGAATAAACCAATTGTAGGTAAGAAAACTGTTAAGATGTTTATTAGTACCATTAATGGCAAAAGGACTTGTAAAACATTGATAATGAAAAACAGCAGCTACCGAGCCAAAATTAGATTTAGTTAATAGGTACAAATTTTGTTATTGGATCAACTATTGTTGATCCAGTAATACCTTTCGTACCTGTCAATACAAAAATTGATGATAAAGCATGAGCATCCATGAAGCACAAGTTAGTTCAAATAATAACATTTATGTATTTATGTGTGTTATAACACAATTATAACATCCTTACAGTAAATTAACACCAAGGCGACATATTATTGTAAGTAACCAGTACATACGGCGATATAGATCTAAGCAACTTGTTTATCTTATTTTATTTCGAAATGCGGCTAGAAGTTTTTTATATCTAATTTCGAACGAGCCCGTTTAGCCTATTATATTGTTACAATCGTCGCACTTCATCATTATATATTACATAGTATAAAACAAAGTCGCTTTTTCTGTCCCTATGTCCCTTTGTATGCTTAAATCTTTAAAACTACGCAACGGATTTTGATGCGGTTTTTTTAATAGATAGAGTGATTCAAAAGGACGGTTTATATGTATAATAACATCCATTAAATAGTGGAGTAATACTGTATACCCGTGCGAAGCCGGAGCGGGCCGCTAGTTAATTTATAAATACCGAATTTTTTGCTATCAGATATTTTATTTTTGAAAAATAGTTTTGTACTAAAGAGATTCCATGCCAGCATTATTTATACAATAAAAACAATCTATCCATTACAATAGGCAATAATCATGCAATAGTCATTATTGCTAGCAATCACCAGGAATGTTAAAAAAATATACACAAAGATAATAAATAAATAAATAAATAAATATTCACGGACATCTCACACAACGCTGTCTGATCCCAAAGTAAGCTAGGAATAACCTGCTTGTGTTATGGGTATCAGACCACGGATATTAATACTTATATATTTTTAAATACATACATATTATACATAGAAACACCCAGACTCTTGAGACAAACATTTATGGGTCACACAAATATTTGTTTCCGGTGGGAATCGAACCCACGACCTCCAGCGCCGCAGGCGGTATCACTACCAACTGCGCCACAGAGGCAGTCGAAAGATATAAATATTTTTTAATGTTAGTGTTTATAAAATAATTTATTGTATAAAGTTTAAAGTTAGAATATACCTACTTATATGACGCCAACAACTACCAGTTAGTTTCTTCCATCATATTTATCCATCCAAAGGTTGCCTGGCAGAAATTGCTTTAAGCGATAAGGCCGCCCATTGTATTGCTATTCTGTTCAAATTACTATCCTGTAATACTATCTTGGCGTACAGTAAAGTGTATAATAAATAAATTAAATAAAGGAGAACATTCACTCTCCATACATTTCTGGGCTAATTTTTAAAGTGCCGGCCAACAAAAATAAACTTAATATTCTAATAGAGCATAACAAAACAAACATTTTTTATTACTACACAAAAGCCCTAAGTCAACTCTGAGAGATAATATTCAACATCAAAAGTTTGTTAAAAAAAAATCCTAATTATTGCAATATTCTGTCGTAATTGTGAGTCAGAATGTAAAAAAAGGTCTCAGTTACAGTGTACCCTCCAACTACAGGGCAGTATGTTGGCCTAGCCCAAGCCAGGGCCGGCTACATTGCGGCTAAGATGCGCGAGCTCGAACTCCAGGCGGGAAAGAGCTCGCGCGGGCCGCATTTGAAGCCAAAGAGGAGGAGCGTCGACGGCGCGGCGGGAGGAGAGGCGACTCTCTTTCCTCCGCGAATCCCCAACGCTGAACGAGTCGTCGACGTCGGCAGCTGCTCCGGTGCTCAAGTCCGAGCAGCTGTCGAATGCGGTGTAGGAGGTGGTGGAGGTGATCAAGACGATCGCCTTTAAATTCTCCCGCCTGAAGGGCCAGAGCGTCCAGGGCCTGCGGAATGCCGCCGGGTCCATAATGGAGCACATGAGGGAGATGGCCTCCTTCATGTGTAATGATGAGGTTCTCCACCTGAAGGGTGAACTCATGGCGGGCTGAAATGGAAGAACTGAGGCGCTAGTTAAGCACCGCTTCATCGAAGTCGCTGGGGTTGTCGCGCAAAGAGGTACTGTTTCTCATCGACGCGCGGAACGCCGGCATAGAGGATCAGCTGCTCCCGGCGCCTCGGCTGCATCCTCTCCTTGCGGCGCATAGCCGGTGCTCCAGCATCCGGCGATACGTCTGTCGGCCCTTCAACGGGCCCTTTTGTCGGCGCTTCTGCGCCCACGCGCTGTAAGCGCAAGGCTGCTGGTGCCTCTGTCGCCGCGCCTTTGTCTCCCGTCCCCTCCACGTCTGTGTCGGAGATGATGGAGCCGGTTGTGGCCGCTCCGTCAGCCTTATCTTTTTCTCCCTCAACTTATAAATATAAACAAATATTCACGGACGTTTCCCAAAAATGCCGCGTCCGTGTGGTTTTGTTGAAAACTTAAGGGAAGATGAAAAACAAGAGGAAGAAGAGGAGCGCTGCGGCGCGTGAGGTCGAGGAAACGCGTAGAGAGCGCCAGGCTGCCTCAACCTCAGTACCGGGCCCCACTTCTCAGCCCTAGCCCGAGGCGTGGAATAATGTCACAAAGCGGCCGAAGACGAAACCAACGCCCGCTAGTGCGCCCGCTGAGGCACCCTCGAGGCCAGTCCGAAAAAAGGGCAACCCGAATCTCCGCGCGCCGCGAACTGCAACAGTAGTTATCACGCTGAAGCGAGAAGCGGAGGCTAAAAACTTGCCGAGGTTGAGAGGTCAATCGACCTCAAAAGCCTCAGCATCGACGACCTACGTTTCCGCACGGCGGCCACCTGAGGACGTGTTTTGGAGGTGACTAGCGCAGAGAGAGGAACCAAGGTGGACGCATTGGCGGCTAAGCTTGGAGAATTCCTCGGTGACGACGTCCGTGTCACCAGGCCGGAGAAGTGCACGGAGTTGTGCCTCTCCGGTCTCGGCGACGCTGCCTGCAGCGAAAGAGGTCGTGGCGCGGGTGGTTGCGGAAGCTGGGGGTTGCGCCGCCACCAGTGTCACAACGGTGACACTGGTGGCGAGATTGCTCGCCAGGCAGGAAATTAAGGCACGGTGTGGGTCAAGTGCCCGGTCGTGGTGGCCAAGCTCAGCACTGATGGCCACCCGCTTACAATTAGCTAGACCCGCGTCCGTGTGGTTTTGTTGGCCGTGTTTCCGCTGCCTGGACGTCGAGCACGTGGGGCCAGGTGTGCTACGGGGTCGACCGCAGCACCCTGTGTTTCCGTTGCTGGCAGCCCGGCCACAGAGCGGCCGGCTGTAAAACAAATCCGCACTGCCCTGTTTATGCGGCGGCGGGAGAGGCTGCTGCGCACCGCCTGGGCCCCAAAGCCTGCCTGGTGGCATCTTAAAATCGGCGTAAAGACCGTAAAACTTAATTAGATTACCATAACTGCAGCAATAGTAGTTATTATATAATAGTTTAGACAAAACCAAGGCTGTTTTATGTCTACGCTAGTCACACGTTAAACTAAATATTTAACACTAAATAAAATCTCAAGGAATCGATTTAGAACTTTGGTGTAGTAATAAAAAATGCTTACAATGTTGTGTTCTATCAAAATCAAGCACTTTTTTTCGTGGCCGGCTAAATAAAAATTAGCCCAATCTGAACGATCACCTTTACAAAGTAGATTTCTGTCACTTTATTTAACAAATTTACTACACCCTGTGTTGGCGATGGAAACGGTTTTGAATACTTGGTACCTTCTAGATCAGCTGCATTATACGCGGCGCGAGACTCCTTTACTTTTTTGTATTGACGACGTTATTTTGTTTATTTTTCTGTGTGTCACCTCAACTTAAGAAATAAACTGCTCTTGTTTGCAAAATTCACCATTTTTCACTTATTGAAGGGTTCCTGCCTCTTTCAAGTGGTCTTCGAGCCGAATGTTTACCATACCACCACGTAGAATGGTGAGTACTCGCCTACGAACTAAAAAAGAGGATGAATCAGAGGCCACCAGCACTCAAAGATTGCCTTCAACGCTGCCTACATCTGCGGAAACTAAAACCGGCGATGTACACGTAACGGAAAAATCCTTCGACAAGGGTATGAAGTCGGAACAAATGGTTAAATTTATACCGACTTTACTTGTGTACCAGCGAACTGTAAAGTCGAAGAATAGGTAATCGTCGTGTTCCCTACAAGCTCAAAGGAAAAGATTGGAGCTAGAAGCAGAAAAGGCAATGGCACAAATACAAATAAATTTAATACAGAAGAAACATAACAACAGATATTGCCGACCTATACAACGATTACAGTCCAAGACAGATCATGGCGCTGACGAAGATATTGAGAATAGGCTTGAGAGTAACCAACAGGAGCTGCGGCATGCCTCTAAGCCGGGTAAAAAGAAGGAGTCCAAAGCGTCGGGTCAGTTCGACACAGATGGTTTGGAACAACAAGCAGCTAAAGTATATAAGGAGTCACTCACCTCTTTAGCAGCCCCGCAAAACTCTAACTTTCTTATTCGCCTCAGTACGCCAAAAGAACTTCCAGTGTTCTACGTAGATCCGAAAGACTGGCTGTTAATTAAGAAAGCATATGAGAAGTTCACAGAGATTTGTAAATTCACCGAAAAGGAGAACCTGGCGACTAAGAAATGTTTGTGTGGTGCCCCTCACGAATCCGTTGCAGCGCTTCTAATCAGTGCCACAGCCTCTGAGATTGTGATCTCAACGTCGAATCGTCTCGACGAATGTCAACGCTAGAAGTGAAATTCTGAAATGCTGATGTCAGCTTTTTTGTATAATGTTTGATGTGAAAAGGATTGACAACTTGACATCGGAATACCACCAAAAATAGTGTTAATTTCATTCAAAATAAAGAATCATGTGCCAGCAATAGAAGCCCTTAGTCACAGCGACTTCTTGCAGGGAATGAAAGCAGTTAATATCATATTGTCGAAGCTTCCTACTATTCGTAATAGGTTCAAAATTTTGTAATTGGATCAACTATTGTTGATCCAGTAATACATTTCGTACCTGTCAATACAAAAAAGGATGATAAAGAAGATCATTGAAGAACAAGTAAGTTCAAATAATAATATTGTTAGCAATCACCAGAAATGTAAAAAAAAATACACGTAGGTTTACAAAGTAGATTTCTATCACATAATTTAACAAATTTACGACTCTCTGAACGTAATCAGTACACAAGTAGCTAATTAGTAAGCAGCTAAGAAAATTTTTACAATCACAGCGACACTGATGGCACATGGATGACACTGATCGCCACGGAGCTCCGTGTCATCGCTGCGGTCCTCGCAGTGCTGACACTCGGCCGTGGTTCCCCGTAGTTTTTGCCGCAGATACCTACCGAAGCTACCGTGCCCGGTTGGTATCTGTGACAACCGGTAGGAGAGAGCACCGTGTCTCCTCTCCAGCCACTCGTCCATGGCTTGTCTGACGGCGGCTATTGTGGTGAATCCCTCCATTGGTTGCTCAAGTCGCACCTGCCATGTCCCCACGGTTTCCTGGTGGAGCAGAGACCGCTGGGCCTCGATTTCTCGAGACGCAGGTCTTTGGCCCCGCTCCAACGCATGATATCGCATCAAATGAAAATTAGATATAGAAAAAAATTACTTACAGAATTTACTAGATCTATCTATTTCCAAACAGGACGCCGAGCACAGTTTCGAGATATTTCGTAAACCAACTTATACAAACACTACAATTCCAGCTACGTCGTGTCATCCCTGGCAGCACAAACTAGTGGCGTTCCACAGTATGGTTCAATTGGTTCATCGGTCATTGAATGTTCCGCTAACGAATTAAATATTGGTGGTTAAAGTATGAAATTGCCGATTAGTACCGAAAATCTAAATTGTTTATTTTTAATTTTTAACAAACTTATTTATTCAAAATAGTTACCATTTTTATCTATACATTGCTGCCATCTAATAGGAAGGTCATTTATGTCTTTGCGGTAGAACTTTAAGGATCTAGACTGCACAAACTCTGTTAAAGTATTTTGTACTGCCTCCTGGGAAGAAAATTTCTTGTCACGTAGATAATTGTCCAAATCATGAAAAAAATGGTAGTCCGTTGGAGCAAGGTCTGGCGAATACGGAGGATGACGAATGGTTTCTAAGCGCAGTTCCTGTAGGGTTAAAATGGTTTCTCGTGCTGTATGAGGTCTCGCGTTGTCATGGAGCAATAATGGTGAAGATCGATTCATGAGTCGGGGCTGTTTTACTGCTAGTTTTACCAACATTGTACGGAGTTCGGCACAATAGACATCTGCCGTTATTGTTTGACCAGATCGGAGAAAATTATAGTGAATAACACCATGCTGAGACCACCAAACAGTTACCATTACCTTTTTATTGGTAAGTTTCGCTTTAGGACACTGTTGTGGCGTTTGACCTGGGGTCAGCCATTACATTTTTCTTTTACGTTTAACATAAAGAATCCACTTTTCATCACATGTCACAATTCGATCCAATATTCCTTCATTTCTGTACCGATTCAACAAGGCGACAACACGCGTTTCTTTCTGCAGATCGGTCAAATCGTGAGGCACCCATTTTTCGTATTTTTTATTTTATTGATTTGATGCAAATGAGTCAATATTGTGGGTAAGGTAACGTTAAACCATGCCGCTAATTCCTGGGTAGTTTGACTAGGATCGGCTTCCACCATCTCTCTTATTTCATTGTTATTCACCTGTGTGGGCGGTCTTCCTCGTGGCTCGTTCTTCAAGTCGAAGTTTCCTTCACGAAAGCGTTTAAACCAAAATCGCACGGTGCGTTCATTAGTAGACCCCTCTCCGAACGCAACATTGATATTGCGGGCTGTTTCTGCCGCGTTACTTCCGCGTCGGAACTCGTATTCAAAAATTACTCTAATTTTCGCAGTATCCATCTTTCTTGTCTAAGTTGAATATCAAAAACCATTGAAAGTCGATATTCAAATGTTTCACATTTTTTAAAAGAAGAACATCATAAAAACTATGTTAAAAAGTTTCCTTCGAAAACCTCAAACCACGAAGATTCCATGTCAATTCAAAGAACCTATTGCAATAAAACGGCAATTTCATACTGTAACCCCATTACTATTTGTCACATTGCACAGTCTAACGGTTATAGCGCCAAAAGGGTATATTCACTTATAACTAAAAACAAATTAACATAGTCAAATTACTTTTGTGCCCATCAGTCAAGGACAGTAAAAAGTTGACGGCTAGTCTACCGTACATTACACATATGACCGTACTTTGGAAATATTAGTATTCAGTATTTTTCTTTGCCATTCCACAATACATACATGATGGTAGATGTAAATTTACGATATAATTTGTTTAGAGTGGATCCTGTTAGGGTGCAGCAATATAATATTAAAGTCAACCATCGGCGAGGGTACTTAGACAAAATAAATTTATTTCGGCCTTTAAATCCCAAAACTCTTTAAAAAAAACATGTAATTCCAAAGATAAAATATCTGATAGTTAAAAATCCGATATTTTTTATTTGTCGACACCGGGCATACTTTAAATAATAATAATACTTTTGAAATTTTACAGTATTTTTATTTTTTATTTTTTTTTATTCAAGAAACATAGTCATGTACAAAAGATAAATACAATACATAGTTTTCAATTAGACCAAAACAGTTCCATAAATTATATATTAATCTTAAACACTATGTAACATGCGAAGAGTACCCATCCATTTCACAAAGTAAGTTATAGGGTTGCAATGAAAATTTATAGCACAAAAACTACATATTATACATTATTATCCTCAGGCTGAAAGAAAGAAATCACAGTCGTTATATTCTAAATAAATAAATAAATAAGAGATAACAAAATATACCTATGGCAAAATAATACTAGCACGAAGTCATGATTGAAATATTACTCCGCCAATGGCATTTCTATATGAATTTATTGAGGATGCGAATATGTCAACATCCTCGAGGAGTTCCACATAATATTGTCTACATGATCGTCTAATAAATGTATTTTAGGCGTAATTCGTTCTACAGATAGATATATGAAAAGTTCGTTTAGAACGTGAGGAGACTCGGGGCACATTAATAATAACTTTTTGGAGTAACGAAGCTGAGTCAATTTTGTTATTGATTATTTTATATAATAAAATTTCATCAAATGCGTCGCTGGTGCAAGGATTTAATATTAAATTGTCTTGACGAGGTTTCATAGTCCACAAACCCATGAACAGTACGATAAGATAATGATTTCAAAAATTTTAATACACTATTGCCGAAAAGGTCTTAGGTTGTGCGTTTTAGAACAATCAGAAATTGTCAAAACACCTGTGCAATGCTTTTTTGAATGCACAAACATAATATTTCCATACCTCCGCGTTACTAAATCTATTTCAAAACCGGCACCACAGCTTACACATTTCATAGCTGACAGGCGGAGAGTTGAGTTGCGGGGAGAGTGCATAAAAAGGCGAAACACAGCGCGCTGAGCTCATTTGCTCGCATGCAGTTCTGAAGATGCTTCGTGTGTAGGCGAAACACGTGTCGACTGATTAGTCACATTGTTAAGCGGAGTAGTGCTAATTGTTAACAATCTGTAGGGTACAGGTAAATTTTTCTATCCAACATCCGAAATTCCTTACCTGAGGAGTTTGGTTCGTCATTCCTCACTCTCTCAGTTGTGGTTTTCCTTAACGGTTGTAAGTTAGGATTGACGAATCGAGGGTGTGAGGCGGATTGCTCTCCAACCCCTCCCCTTTTTTAATATCATTCTATTGTTTTATTATTTGTTTAAATGCATTAAATAGACTTCAAAACTACAAAAATATGGTGATATTGGAGGGTAGTTGAAGCGTAAACAACACAAATAGATATCTCTGTTTTGATAATAAATTTTAATAAGTTTAAATACATTTTAAATAGTTTAAATGAAAATAACTGACTAAAAAGTGACCATACCTGCCAGTTTAGTGTTTACTTCATAGTTTCCACAAGCTATTTACACAAGTTTGGAGAATGGTTGAATCAGTGCAGAAGTCGTTGAGCAACCTGAAAAATTTCTTCAGCAATCGTACGGCGGACTTTGAGGCAGAGCTGCCGAAGACACAAGCCACTACCTCTGTTGGGGCTTGTCATCTGAATTCGCAGCCTTCAAAACATTCATCACTGACATTATGGGTAACTTGCAGCATCAAATAGACATGCTTTCAAAAACTTTGGATTCCATGGAGATGAGAGTACGCAGGAAGATGTTGCTGCTTCATGGTGTACCTGAGAAACACAATGAGGAAACGCCCTAACTCATAGTGCGAGTCGCACAGAAGCACCTTTCTGTGGCATTATCTGCATCTGATATTCGCCGTTGTCATCGCATGGGGCGTCCCTCCGGGGAACACAAGCCAAGGCTCCTTATAGTTAAATTCGTTGGTAATGCAATCCGTGATAAGTTGTGGTATGCCAAAACAAAATTCAAGAATACTGGTATCACAGCAACTGAATTTCTGACAAAGGAGCGCCACCAGACCTTCATGTCCGCTTGACAAAAGTTTGGTATTACGAACTGTTGGATCCGGGAGGGGTTTATTCATATAGTTGCACCGGATGGACAGCGGCATCGAATTACCAGTCATGGTGAGCTGCAAAGGATTTTGCCTCAGCATGATACGAAGCCAACCCCCAGCCCAGCAGCAAGAACTAAAAGGACCGCCGTCCGAGTGGCTAATTTTACTTGTTTATATTAGCACTAGCTGACCCGCGCAACTTCGTTTGCGTGATAAATCAAGAACCGCTCGACCGATTTTGTGCAAACTTCACATAAACCATCTACTAAATAGTCCGAACAAAACCTAAACATTTGGTTTGAATAGGTGAGCCCGTTCTCAAGTTATAAAATTACAACGAAAAGTGGCATTGATTTTTATATATATAGATTACTGATACATTCTTCCTAGCTGTAGTATTACTATCATTTTATCTGTCTTCCTCTGTCACTAAGTGATAAATATTTCACCTTGTGTAACGTGTAGCGTAGTCGAGTTGCCAATTGGCAAGTACTTGCAGCATGTAGGCACTTAATTTGCTTTATCTAATGTACATTATTAATGAATACAATCATAACTGCCTACTTAGTCAGAATATTCAAACTACATATTTAGTGCATTTCGATTCATTCTTCTAGTACATTAACACTACATAACTTGTTTACAATACAATTTTCAACTATTCATTCGAAGTATTCAAAGTATTCCAAGTATGTAGTATTGTTTACAAACTATTTTGCATTCTTGCTCAAGACTCACCTCAACCTCACACAAACATTTTTAACTTCACTTAGACATTATTGACACTGACAGACAACTGACATTGGCGGGTGGTAAAAGGAAAAGGTGTGCACACACATGGCGCTTCTACACTGTGTCAGTGCATGGTAAATTATTTCATTGTAGAAATATTTCATAGTAGATTAAGTTGTTCGGATTTGCTTTATAGACATTTGACTGTATGTTTAGATGATTTGTATTTGTATAAATATGTGAACTGCTTTTGCAACGTTTTATTTCGTAAGTAGATAATTTAAGTTCTTGTTTTTAGCAGCATCGTTATCATCACAGCTGGCAGGTGGCAAAAGGTTGGTTTTAGTGTTAGTTTATTATTTCATATATTTATTTAATATTATTTCTATTAACATATGAGTTAGTATTATATTTATATACTAGCTGACCCGCGCAACTTCGTTTGCGTAAAAGAGAGAGAAATAGAAAGGTCCCCCGTCGCTTCTATTCTTATCGCGTAGTTTCTGTCGCGAGTATTCCCGTTGGTATTACCTTTTTGCCTTTTGGACCATTAGGTTGAATTTTTAAAATGTTGAATTTCCATTTCAAGCTTCGCCTGCGTGATATTTTGTTCCTAGACTATAACATATCTCTATAGGCACCAAATTTCAGCCAGATCCGTTCAGCCGTTATAGCGTGAAAGAGTAACAAACATCCACACTCACAAACATTCGCATTTATAATAATACCTAGTTAGATAGATTTCTGATTAACAAATTCATAATGCATAATAATATGAGCTAAGTAAATTTATTTATTAAATACATTTCTTAATTCAATGGCTAAACGACTACTTGACGCAACTTCTCTTAGTTCCTTCTTCAGGTAGTCCCAGCCTACGACCTTTGGACAAACCGAACTACTGTAGGCTTTGTCCTCCTAATACAGATGGTCCAACCAAGACCTGGTAACGTAATAACAATGTAAATTTCATCAGCTGAGCGTTCATGTTCATTGTAATGGCTCTTTTCAGTCCTGTCGAATGTAGTCTACGTAGAGGCCATTCCCGTATTTTACAAAGACTTAGTGAGTCTGTTTTCTGACAGAATGCAGTCGGCACTATATCAATCAATCAATCAATCAATACATATAATAAAATCGTAACAGGTCGCTGTCTGTACATGGAAGATAAATAAGAAAAAATATTATAGGGGGGCTTTATGAACGCAATAGAACCCAAAACAATGATTTTTAGAATTTTTGTCTGTTTGTCTGTTTGTCTGTATGTCTGTATGTCTGTATATCTGTTTGTCTGTACGGTTGTGCACGCTAATCTCAGTAACCGCTCAACCGATTGCAATGCGGTTTTTTTTATTGTGTTGAGGTTTGCTCCAGTTAACATTTAGCGTTTGTTTTATGTAAATCGGTTTAGAAATAAAAGAGTTATAACACTTTTAAAAATCAGATATTTTGAAAATTTTAATTGTAGGGGTATCTTTGAATGTGAGTGAACCTAAACTGGCGTGTTGGCTTAATCATAAAAGAGCTTAATGATTAAGACTATTTTTAAACAATTCAGTCCGCGCCGAAGGCGTGGACTGAATTGTTTTAAAATAGACTTAATCATTAAGCTCTTTTATGATTAAGCAAACAGGGCAGTTTCAGACGCTGCTTGATGACTTTGGTGAAGAAATACCTTTCCTTTCATACACCTTATGTGACGTAAACGAAGTTGCGGGCTCAGCTAGTGTAGAATAAAGTTCATGCCTTCCATGATCAGTCGCTTAGGGCTACTGACAATCTTTGTTGTAAGGATTGAGCGTATATGGTAACATGCGGTGTTATTTTATTGACCAGTGGATACTAACCTGAAGCGTGGTCTTTCATTTTTTCTGGCTAGCCATCTTAGAATTTTCTTCTTCTTTTCACAAATGTATTTTTGTCACACACAATTTAAATAAATTAGCAATAATACTTCCATAAAGCATATTTGTTTAATATTATACCAAAATATAAGCTTTTTATTTAACTTTATGGCTATGTAGTAAAATCATCTGTTTGAAGTTTGAAATAAAACATAATTGAAAACTTCAATTGTATTGAACTTTCACAAATTATGTGTCAAAATAAAAAGTAATTTAGGTATAAAATAAGAGTATTTAAGGAGTATTGATATCAACTACGGAGAAAATCAGCTCCAAAATAATTTACATTCCCTTTTTAGCTCGTTATAGTATAAATTTCAATAAAATACGAAACACGTCTTCCATCAATTATGTTAATAATGCTATATACTAAATTTTAAGTAGATCGGACCATGGAATCACGTTGTCCCATACAAACTATACCCTCCTTGTTTATACCTTTGAAGGTGGAATTTGCAAAAATGTTAAAATTACTTTTTTCAAATTGTAACAAACAACGCTCATGCTTAGTTTCATCATCGTACCATTAACCGTTTAAGCAATAATTGATAATAAATATATATCTATAAATAAACATATATATATAAATAAATTTATATACACACAAACATATAGCTTATCTACTTTGATAGATAGTGTTCCTTAACCATATCTTTAAATTTCGAAATTGTCTGCGCTCGCCTAATTTTTACTGGTAGTCGATTCCATAGTCGAATAGCAGTGACTGTAAAAGATTTGTCATAAAATGTTGACGAGTGAGACGGCATCTTTCTGTTATAACCTCAGTTTCAAAGGCCAGTGTGGGCGGTGAGTCCGGACATGGTTTGGCATGAAGCAGCATGACTGTGAGGTGGTCCCTGTATGATGATTATTCACAGTATGGGTGTTTCCTTTTTGTTGTGCCGCCTGAAATACATAATAAAAGTCATGTCAAGTAGGAATAATACCGATAAATGTAATTTATGTGTAAGAGAAAGAACTAGAGAAGGGTGTACTCCAGTGGCGATTAAAGAATGGCCTGCAGTTCAAAATTTACAAAGTGTCTTCCAGGTATAGATTCTCGACCCTCTTGCAGTTTTATTATGGGTAGTGTGTAAATTGTCAGAGAATAATAATGTCTAGTGAAAATGTGAAAGTGAAATCTGTGTAAACATGGTAAAATTTATTGAAAATGAGAAAAATTTGAGACCGAGTAGGGTTCAATGGAAAGAAAACTAGGTACATGCTTACCGTCTGCAGTTGTTTTCTGTATATTGTTATGGGGGCAGCTCATTATTCATCTTCTGAGTGGCGCCGGGATGCCTATATAGTTTTGTTTTATTTTTTACTTTAAGTGTCACAAATGGCGACATACAGAGCTTAATGTTTAATTGCATGAAGATTTTGGCACATTGATGGTCAGCACGGACACAACACATTACACGAAATAGGAGTACAACACACTTGTCACTTATAATTTTACAGTAACTTACATGAGCTAATGTGTGTTGTTACTTGTTTGTTATGTCAAAGCTTTGGCAATTGGCATGGCGTCGCGTCTCGGAAGCGGACGTGAAAAAAAAAAGTTGCCAACCCAAATAATTTTAATAATGTTTGGCTAATAGCATATTTGTCTATCATTGTATTTTTTGTTTTATTTGTTTTTCTTTTGTCTCAATGTTAATATTTGTGTGTACATATATAATTTGCGTGACGGCTTTTTATAATATCACGTTATAAATATGGCATACTCTGTCTGTGTCAAATCACCGTGGCCGTCTCTGAAAATCAGCGTTGTATGCCTGGACCACAGGCATACAGCATTAAGCTTTGGTGGTCATGGGTAAGAGGCATTGTAGTTTACGCAATGAGCCCATCGACGCAAACATCTTACGACCCACTTCTTATATCTGTGGCTCCCATGATAATGTTGAGTCCAGATATATCCCCAAATTCTTCACCTTATCTCTAATGGGAATAGTTGTGCTATCAAAATTTACCGGGGGGATATCTGACCACACAATTTTTGATCGAGTTCTGTGCCTCAGATCGATATTTATGATTTCAACAGCTTCCTTCAATTTTGGAAGTGGTGCTTGACAGTATATTTGTAAATCATCTGCTTAAAGGTGGCAAGAAGAAGAAATATGAGTTGTGTTGGAATTTATAAAACCTGAGAAAAGCAAAGGAGAGAGAACGCCACATTTTCAATACATACACGTTGCCGGCGACCGCGCAGGTAACTTTGAAGCCAATCAATCACTGTTGGAGATATATTAAGAGAGCGGCAAACACATAGCAATACATCAAAATCAACAGTGTTGAACGCATTACTGAAATCTAATAATGCGAGTAATGTCAGCTTTCCAGCTTCCATTCCACATCGGATATCATCAGTAATTTTGATCAGGGCTGTACCAATACTATGACCGGGACGGAAGCCGGACTGAAAGGGATTGAGGATATTATTTTTGCTGAGGAATCTACTAATTTGTAAGTGTACAAGACTTTCGAGAACTTTAGATAGGAATGGGAGTATGGATATGGGGCGGTAATCAGTGAAAGTTAGTGATTTGGTCTTTTTAGGAATGGGAATTTTGCGACTGTGGTTATGGAGTAGTTTAAAATGTGGCATATAATGGGAAGGAGTTCATTGAGGATAAGAAGGACCATTTGACGACTGATACAGTCTTCACCAATTGCCTTCGATGAGATTGATATGATTGCCCTCCTAACATCACAAACAGTTAAGAGGTTAAAGACGAATGGGGGATAGTCGGGTTTTGAAAGAGATGAAAGAAAGTCAATTGTTTGTTCCTTAGTTGTCCTATCAAAGTTGGACGAGGCAGCAAAATGTTGATTTAATAAATAAAGATTTAAATCTTTAGGCATTATATCTTGTTGTTTTCTTCCAACCCCAAAAGACTTGAGAAATTTCCAGACTTTTCCCGAGTCGCTATTTTGTATATTATTGTGAATGTGTTGGCGTTGTGCATTTCTACACACCTTATTGCAGTGATTACGTATTGAAACATATCTGTTATAGTTGTTTTCGTTGGGTCTTATTTTATATCAAAATTTAGCAGCCGCCTTTTTACGCAGTTGATTTTTTATTTCTGCGGTAAGCCATGGGGCTGGTGGATGCTTCATTTTGACAGCTCGGATGGGTGCATGCTTATCATATAGTTCAGTGATGACTGTGCGGAACATATTCACCTGTTCATCAGTCGACCCCGAGGTGAAAAGTGGACTCCAATCGACATCATTGATATCCTCACGTAGACTTTCCAGATTCATACCACCAAAATTGCGCTGCATGAGAATTTTTCGCTTTGCTTTTGGGATACGAATTTTGTAGGACAGGAATAGTAAATCGTGTAAAAAGAATGCATTCTCTTTACACGATTTACTATTCCTGTGCTGCTAAATTTAGATATAAAATAAGACCCAACGAAAACAACTATAAATGTTTCAATACGTAATCACTGCAACAAGGTGTGTAGGAATGCACAACGCCAACACATTCACAATAATATACAGAATAGCGACTCGGGAAAAGTCTGGAAATTTCTCAAGTCTTTTGGGGTTGGAAGAAAACAACAAGATATAATGCCTAAGGATTGAAATCTTTATTTATTAAATCAACATTTTGCTGCCTCGTCCAACTTTGATAGGACAACTAAGGAACAAACAATTGACTTTCTTTCATCTCTTTCAAAACCCGACTATCCCCCATTCGTCTTTAACCTCTTAACTGTTTGTGATGTTAGGAGGGCAATCATATATCAATCTCATCGAAGGCAATTGGTGAAGACTGTATCAGTCGTCAAATGGTCCTTCCCATCTTCAATGAACTCCTTCCCATTATATGCCACATTTTAAACTACTCCATAACCACAGTCGCAAAATTCCCATTCCTAAAAAGACCAAATCACTAACTTTCACTGATTACCGCCCCATATCCATACTCCCATTCCTATCTAAAGTTCTCGAAAGTCTTGTACACTTACAAATTAGTAGATTCCTCAGCAAAAATAATATCCTCAATCCCTTTCAGTCCGGCTTCCGTCCCGGTCATAGTATTGGTACAGCCCTGATCAAAATTACTGATGATATCCGATGTGGAATGGAAGCTGGAAAGCTGACATTACTCGCATTATTAGATTTCAGTAATGCGTTCAGCACTGTTGATTTTGATGTATTGCTATGTGTTTGCCGCTCTCTTAATATATCTCCAACAGTGATTGATTGGCTTCAAAGTTACCTGCGCGGTCGCCGGCAACGTGTATGTATTGAAAATGTGGCGTTCTCTCTCCTTTGCTTTTCTCAGGTTTTATAAATTCCAACACAACTCATATTTCTTCTTCTTGCCACCTTTAAGCAGATGATTTACTATACTGTCAAGCACCACTTCCAAAATTGAAGGAAGCTGTTGAAATCATAAATAGAGATGTGAGGCACAGAACTTGATCAAAAATAATATTGTGTGGTCAGATATCCCCCCGGTAATTTTTGATAGCACAACTATTCCCATTAGAGATAAGGTGAAAAATTTGGGGATATATCTGGACTCAACATTATCATGGGAGCCACAGATATAAGAAGTGGGTCGTAAGATGTTTGCGTCGATGGGCTCATTGCGTAAACTACAATGCCTCTTACCCATGACCACCAAAATTGCACGTGCCAGCGCGTTACTGTTGCCTATATTAGACGTCAGCTATCCTGATCTTGCCGAAAACCAGCTATACCAACTTGAGCGTTACCAGAATCTCTGCATCAGGTTTATTTTTCGCCTACGCAAGTATGACCACGTTTCTCATTTCAGAACGCAGCTTAGATGGTTACCCATACGACGTCGCCGGGATGCTCATATTCTTTCACAGCTGTTTAACATATTATTTAACCCTTCAACTCCATCCTATCTTAACGAACGATTCAAGTTCCTTTGCGATACGCATGTGAAATGTCTGAGGTCGTCAAAAAACTTAAGGTTGAAAGATGCCGTCTCACTCGTCAACATTTTATGACAAATCTTTTACAGTCACTGCTATTCGACTATGGAATCGACTACCTGTAAAAATTAGGCGAGCGCTGACAATTTCGAAATTTAAAGATATGGTTAAGGAACACTATCTATCAAAGTAGATAAGCTATATGTTTGTGTGTATATAAATTTATTTATATATATATATATATAAATATGTTTATTTATAGATATATATTTATATAAAGTATGTTTGTATAAATAATACATAGATATATAATATGTAAATATTATGTCGAATTTATATGTTAAGTATAGCAACGAAATGACATAATTATGATGTACGAAACTCAATAAAACACTGGAATTAGAAGTACGCCAAAAAACTACCACTCATTAACTGCAACCAACTTTTTCCATCCAAAGGTTGCCTGGTAGAGATCGCTTTTAGCGATAAGGCCGCCCATTGTACTGCCTTTTTAACAAATGTTCCTATCTTAAGTTTTTTTATTTGGCGTGCAATAAAGTGTAAATAAATAAATAAAACGATTTGAAAATTCTTTCTCTGTTGGAAAGATATACCATTCCCGTAATAACAAATTTAAAAGCTATTTGTATATTTGTATTATTTATTATCGTATTCGAACGAGTACGGGAACTACGTGGAAGAAAACTCGACACATCAGAAAATGTTAAATTAATTTAATTTTTATTTTCAGAACAGCGACCACAATTGGAAATTACAGAAGAACATATCAAGCAAGTTGTACCCAGCACAAACTATAATATTATTACAGAACATGAATTTATTCCTGGGGCGAATAAACCAATAGTAGGTAAGAAAACTGTTAAGAGGTTTATTAGTACCATTAATAGCAAAAGGACTTGTAAAACATTGATAATCAAAAACAGCAGCTACTGGGGCAAAATCCGATTTAGTTAATAGGTACAAATTTTGTTATTGGATCAACTATTGTTGATCCAGTAATACCTTTCATACCTGTCAATACAAAAATTGATGATGAAGCATGAGCATCCATGAAGCACAAGTCAGTTCAAATAATAATATTTATTTATTTATTTATAACACACAATTACAACATCCTTACAGTAAATTAACACCAAGGCAACATATGATTGTAAGTAACCCGTATATGAATTCAGTATTTGTGATTTTTCTCCAGTTTTATCAAAAAAAGTCGTATATTCTTAGGAATAACATTTTTTATCCAAAAACTTTATCAAATATACAATGTATGTAATAAAAATGTTCATTCACTTACACTGTCATGATTTTAAGTATCCAAAGCACAAAATATTACCACACAGCTTATATTTTATTATATCTATATCACTTGCCACTTGACACTCCGAACCGTAATGGCGTTCGAAAAAAATGTCCTCGGAAATGTGAAAAAAAAATTGGCAGTAAACTATGTCCTACAGACCTCCAATGTTCTACATATCTATGCCTCACATTCATATGAATACTCTGTGCTCGTTAGAGCAGGATCGAACCACGTTTACCGAAGCTATAATCGACTAAATCGGAATCGAAACGAAAAAGCTTTAAGATCGAATGGACTTTGACGGTAAATTTTTGACAACCAGCCAAAGGATCGAATGGACATTACAGAATTGCTAGCAATCACCAGGAATGTTAAAAAAAATAAACACGAAGATATAAATATTTTTTAATGTTAGTGTTTATTTAATAATTTATTCTATAATGTTTAAAGTTAAAATATACCTACTTATATGACGCCAACAACTAACAGTTAGTTTCTTCCATCATATTTATCCATCCAAAGGTTGCCTGGCAGAAATTGCTTTAAGCGATAAGGCCGCCCGCTGTATTGCTATTCTGTTCAAATTACTATCCTATAATACTATCTTGGCGTACAATAAAGTGTAGGTATAATAAATATATAAAATAAATTTACAAATTTACTACACCCTTTGTTGGCGATGGAAACTTTTTGAATACTTGGTACCACAGAGCATCGCGCGCCTTTACAGAGGGAGAGGCCAAAGCTGGCAAACCCCCTCTGGCACTAAATTTGACATTTTGACGACTAAAAGTGCCCACTTACATAAAAACTGTTTTTTGAAGTTTCTTTCACTAGACTAAGTCTAGTTGACAGCGTGAGCGGTTGAATTGTCATTTTATAAAAATGATGAAATAATTAGATATTAATACAAAAAGAAATGTGATTAAAGAAATCTGAAGAAAAATGGCATTATCTTGTTTAAGTAAGTAATTTTATAACAAGTTATTATTATTTACACCTATTTAAACGTATAGATAATATTCAGATTTGTTTAGCAACTTTACCGGACGTCACATCAATACATGGATTGGTTGAGCGACTTGGGGTGATATGACACAAAATGTATCATGTGTGTGTAAAATTTATGAGTGTATTGTTTAAAGTGTATATATAGGCCTCGTATTGACAGTCGATTGCTATTGTAGTGCGAGTCTAAGAAAGTGTGGGTGAGGAAGATTTCCCCCCGTCACCCGCAAAATATGACAGACAAATTTGTACCGAGCAATCGTTCTATGTCGTCTCCCCTTAGACAGTTCGCGTTGCTCTATGACTTGGTACCTTCTTGATCAGCTGCATTATACGCGGCGCAAGACTCCTTTACTTTTTTGTATTGACGACGTTATTTTGTATTTTTTTCTGTGTGTCACCTCAACTTAAGAAATAAACTGCTCTTCCCTACAAGCTCAAAGGAAAAGATTGGAGCTAGAAGCAGAAAAGGCAATGGCACAAATACAAATTAATTTAATAGAGATGAAATTAGCGGCGGATATTGCCGACGTATACAACGATTACAGTCCAAGACAGATCATAGCGCTGACGAAGATATTGAGAATAGGCTTAAAAGTAACCAACAGGAGCTGCGGCATGCCTCTAAGCCGGGTAAAAAGAAGGAGTCTAAAGCGTCGGGTCAGTTCGACACAGATGGTTCGACACAACAAGCAGCTAAAGCATTTAAGGAGTCACTCACCTCTTTAGCAGCCCCACAAAACTCTAACTTGCTTATTCGCCTCAGTACGCCAAAAGAACTCCCAGTGTTCTACGGAGATCCGAAAGACTGGCTGTTATTTAAGAAAGCATATGAGAAGTTCACAGAGATTTGTAAATGCACCGAAAAGGAGAACCTGGCGACTAAGAAATGTTTGTGTGGTGCCCCTCACGAATCCGTTGCAGCGCTTCTAATCAATGCCACATCCTCTGAGATTGTGATCTCAACGTCGAATCGTCTCGACGAATGTCAACGCTAGAAGTGAAATTCTGAAACGCTGATGTCAGCTTTTTTTGTATAATGTTTGATGTGAAAAGGATTGACAACTTGACATCGGAATACCAACAAAAATAGTGTTAACTTCATTCAAAGTAAAGAATCATGTGCCAGCAATACAAACCCTTGGTCACAGCGAGTACTAGCAGGGAATGAAAGTAGTTAATATCATATTGTCGAAGCTTCCTACTATTCGTAATAGCTTCAAAGTTTTGTGATTGGATCAACTATTGTTGATCCAGTAATACATTTCGTACTTGTCAATACAAAAATGGATGATAAAGAAGATCATTGAAGAGCAAGTAAGTTCAAATAATAATATTGTTAGCAATCACCAGAAATGTAAAAAAAAATACACGTAGGTTTACCAAGTAGATTTCTATCACATTATTTAACAAATTTACGACTCCCTGAACGTAATCATTACACAAGTAGCTAATTAGTAAACAACTAAGAACATTTTTACAATCACAGCGACACTGATGGCACATGGATCATACTGATCGCCAAGGTGGACGGGTTTGACAGGACACAAAGGTAGTTACATATATTTCTCAAAAAAATTAATGATATTTACCCTAGAATCAAATTAAAATTAGAAACAGAATAAAACCACTCACAGAATTTTCTAGATCTAGCTATTTCCAAAAAGGACGCTTAGTGCAGTTTTGAGATATTTCGTAAACCAACTTATACAAATACTACAATTCCAGCTACGTCGTTTCATTCCTGGCAGCACAAACTAGCGGCGATCCACAGAATGATTCATCGGTCATTGAATGTTCCGTTAAGCAGAGATTCATATCAAAACGAATTAAATACTATTTGTCACATTGCACAGTCTAACGGTACGGAAACGTGTAATATTATTACACGTTTCATAGCTGACAGGCGGAGAGTTGAGTTGCGGGAAGAGTGCATAAAAAGGTTAAACACAGCGCGCTGAGCTCATTTGCTGGCATGCAGTCCTGAAGATGCTTCGTGTGTAGGCGAAACACGTGTCGACTGATTAGTTACACGTAATTGTTAACAATCTGTAGGGAACAGGTAAATTTTCCTATCCAACATCCGAAATTCCTTTCCTGAGGAGTTCGGTTCGTCATTCCTCCCATACTATATACATTGTGGTTTTCCTTAACTGTTGTAAGTTAGGATTGACGAATCGAGGGTGTGAGGCGGGTTGCTCTTCACCCCCTCCCATTTTTTAATATCATTCTATTCTTTTATTGTTTGTTTAATTGCATTAAATAGACTTCAACACTACTAAAACGATTTGAAAATATTTTCTCTGTTGGAAAGCTATACCATCCCCGTAATAACAAAAGCTATTTGTATTATTTATTATCGTATTCGAAAGAGTACGGGATCTACGTGGAAGAAACCTCGACACATCAGAAAATGTTAAATTAATTTAACTTTTATTTTCAGAACAGCTACCACAATTGGAAATTACAGAAGAACATATCAAGCAAGTTGTACCCAGCACAAACTATAATATTATTACAGAACATAAATTTATTCCTGGGGCGAATAATCCAATAGCAGGTAAGAAAACTGTTAAGATGTTTTTCATTTTTTTTAATTAGTACCATTAATAGCAAAAGGACTTGTAAAACATTGGAGATCACAAACAGCAGCTACCGGGGCAAATCCGATTTGGTTAATAAGTACAAATTTTGTTATTGGATCAACTATTGTTTATCCAGTAATACCTTTCGTACCTGTTAATACAAAAATTGATGATAAAGAAGATCTATGAGGCACAAGTCAGTTCAAATAATAATATTTATTTTTTTATAACACCCAATTACAACATCCTTACAGTAAACATAACACCAATCCAATATATTATTGTTTAAAAATTAATTTAACTTTTATTTTCAGAACAGCGACCACAATTGGAAATTATAGAAGAACATATCAAGCAAGTTGTACCCAGCACAAACTATAATATTATTACAGAACATGAATTTATTCCTGGGGCAAATAATCCAATAGCAGGTAAGAAAACTGATAAGATGTTTATTAGTACCTACCATTAATAGCAAAAGGACTTATAAAACATTGGAGATCACAAACAGCAGCTACCGGGGCAAATCCGATTTTGTTAATAGGTACAAATTTTGTTATTGGATCAACTATTGTTTTGATCCAGTAATACCTTTCGTACCTGTCAATACAAAAATTGATGATAAAGAAGATCCATGAAGCACAAGTCAGTTCAAATAATAATATTTATTTATTTATTTATAACACACAATTACAACATCCTTACAGTAAATTATCACCAAGGCGATATATTATTGTAAGTAACCAGTATATACGGCGATATATAGATCTAAGCAACTTGTTTATCTTATTTTACTTCGAAACGCGACTAGGTGTTTTTTATATCTAATTTCGAACGAGCGACCGGTTTAGCCTATCCATACTAATATTATAAAGCTGAAGAGTTTGTTTGTTTGTTTGAACGCTAGGATCTCAGGAACTACTGGATGGATTTCGTAAATTCTTTTACAGTTTGATAGTCCATCTATTGAGGATGGCTATAGGCTATATAACATCACGCTAAGGTGAATAGGAGCGGAGCAGCAATCAAGGATGTTTCGAAAACGGGGAAATTTTTTTACCGTCTGAGAGCTTCCGAAGCGTACGCAGCATAAATGGTTAAAGTTACGTAAAAATTGTGTAGGTACTACAAAATTGTTTCTCTTAAAAAGTTCTAAAAAAAAGTCCGCTTCAGCATAAAATATGTCTATCTTTTAAGGTTCTCTCACAATAACCTAATTTGTCTATCTCTTAAGGTCCGGTCATAATATTTTAAAACTGAAGAGTTTGTTTGTGCTAGGATCTCAGAAACAACTAGTTGCATTTCAAAAATAATTTTACAGTTTATTAGTCAATTTATAGAGGATGGTTAATGACACTATACAATCACGCTAAGACGAATAGTGGTGGAGCAGCCATGAATAATGTTTTGAGAACTGTGAAAATTTCTTTCTTTTCAGAGCTTCCATTGCGTAGTGCGTAAATGGTTAAAGTTACGTAAAAATAGTGTATTCTAAAATTGTTCCACTTAAAAAGTTCTTCAAAAAAGTCCTTTACAGCATATGCCTATCTTTTACGGTTCGCTTACAATAACCCTCTTCATAAGTTTTAAAATATGAGCGAGGTGACGACGGCATTATTCGTGGTCTTCAGTAGTAGCCAGTCAAATGAACAATAAAAACCGGGCAAGTGCGAGTCGGATCCGTACCAAAAAAGGACCGGCGGAAGTAAATGCGACGGGAAACATTATATCACTTTACATATCAATACCTCTTCTCTCTCCTTCTCACTCTCATGTGACGCAACCGACGTTGTGCGGGTCAGCTCTATTGAACATAAGCGACGAAGTAACGCGACGGGAAACATTATATCACTAAATATTTATACCACACCTCTCTTCCTCACTCCCATGTGACGCAAACGAAGTTGCGCGGGTCAGCTAGTATAATAATATATTGTAACAATGGTCGCACTTCAATTTATAAATACCGATTCAATTTTTTGCTATCAGATATTTTATTTTTGAAAAAATGTTTTGTACTAAAGAGATTCCATGCCAGCATTATTTATACAATAAAAACAATCTATCCATTACAATAGGCAATAACCATGCTATAGTCAATTGCTAGCAATCACCAGGAATGTTAAAAAAATATACACGGCGATTTACAAAGTGGATTTCTATCACTTTATTTAACAAATTTACTACACCCTGTGTTGGCGATGGAAACGTTTTTGAATACTTGGTACCTTCTCTATCAGCTGCATTATACGCGGCGCGAGAATCCTTTACTTTTTTGTATTGACGACGTTATTTTGTTTTTTTTTCCTGTGTGTGGTGAATACTCGCCAACAAACTAAAAAAGAGGATGAAACAGAGGCCACCAGCACTCAAAGATTGCCTTTAACTCTGCCTAGATCTGCGGAAACTAAAACCGGCGATGTACAAGAAACGGAAAAATCCTTCGACGAGGGTATGAAGTTGGAACAAATGGTTAAATTTATACCGACTTCACTTGTGTCCCAGCGAACTGTAAAGTCGAAGAATTGGTCATCGTCGTGTTCCCTACAAGCTCAAAGGAAAAGATTGGAGCTAGAAGCAGAACAGGCAATGGCACAAATACAAATTAATTTAATAGAGAAGCAATTAGCGGCGGATATTGCCAACTTATACAAAGATTACAGTCCAAGACAGATCATAGCGCTGACGAAGATATTGAGAATAGGCTTGAGAGTAACCAACAGGAGCTGCGGCATGCCTCTAAGCCGGGTCAAAAGAAGGGAGTCAAAAGCGTCGGGTCAATTCGACTTAGATGGTTCGGCACAACAAGCAGCTAAAGCATTTAAGGAGTCACTCACCTCTTTAGCAGCCCCGCAAAACTCTAACTTTCTTATTCGCCTCAGTACGCCAAAAGATCTCCCGGTGTTCTACGGAGATCCGAAAGGCTGGCTGTTATTAAGGAAAGCACATGAAAAGTTCACAGAGATTTGTAAATTCACCGAAAAGAAGAACCTGGCGACTAAGAAATGTTTGTGTGGTGCCCCTCACGAATACGTTGCAGCGCAAACTCAACGTCGAATCGTCTCGACGAATGTCAACGTTAGAAGTGAAATTCTGAAACGCTGATGTCAGCTTTTTTCGTATAATGTTTGATGTGAAAAGGATTGACAACTTGACATCGGAATACCACCAAAAATAGTGTTAATTTCAGTCAAAGTAAAGAATCATGTGTCAGCAATAGAAGCCCTTGGTCACAGCGAGTACTTGCAGGGAATGAAAGTAGTTAATATCATATTGTCGAAGCTTCCTACTATTCGTAATAGGTTCAAAGTTTCGTAATTGGATCAACTATTGTTGATCCAGTAATACATTTCGTACCTGTCAATACAAAAATTTATGATAAAGAAGATCCTTGAAGAACAAGTAAGTTCAAATAATAATATTGTTAGCAATCACCAGAAATGTAAAAAAAAAATACACGTAGCTTTACAAAGTAGATTTCTATCACTTTATTTAACAAATTTACGACACCCTGAACGTAACCATTACTAGTAATGTAGCTAATTAGTAAACAACTAAGAACATTCTTACAATCACAGCGACACTGATAGCACATGGATCACACTGATCGCCAAGGTGGACAGGTTGGACAGGACACAAAGGCTTGTAAAGGGTGTTTTTTTTCGAGGTATAGAACTTTGAAATGGAATAAAACGAAAGTGATTGTTTTTATTGATATGGAAATGACTTTATTCGAAAGGAAATCTTCTGGCATTATAATTTAAATATGATTTCTGGCATATAACCGCCAGGGCTGGCTAGGACGTAGTCTAATCTAGAGGTCCAATTTTCGATGACTTTCCCAACATTTGTGGCCGTATAGCGACAATATCGCGCCGAATGTTATCCTCCAAGTGGTCAATCGTTTCGGGCTTATCGGCGTAGACGAGCGACTTCACATATCTCCACAGAAAATAGTCAAGTGGCGTAAAATCGCACGACTCTGGAGGTCAATCCACGTGTCCAAAAAGTGAAACTATGCGGTAACCAAACGTTTCCTTCAATAAATCAATTGTGGCACGAGCTATGTGACATGTTGCGCCGTCTTGTTGAAACTACTACTCCTGCACATCATGGTTGTTCAATTGATGAACGAAAAAGTCAGTAATCTTCGCTCTATAGCAGTCACGATTGACTGTAACATTCTGGTCAGCATCGTTTCTAAAGAAGTACGGACCAATTATTCCACCAGCCTATAAAGCACACCACACAGTCAGTTTTACTGGATGTAACGGTGTCTCAACATACACTTGAGGATCATCATCACCCCAAATATGGCAATTTTGGTTATTGATGTATCCATTCAACCAAAAGTGAGCTGCACCGCTAAAGAAAATTCGCTTATGAAAATCACGATACGCATTTCGGACAGAACCATGATTTTCAAAATAAATTTGCACAATTTGGAAGCATTGTTCAGGCTTCAGTCTATTTATGTTAAAATGCCAAACCATACTAAACATAAATCACTTTACAGCTGACAAAAATACCGCCGGTTAAAACAGCTAGGCCAACTTAAAGTTCTATACCTCTAAAAAAAACACCCGTTACATATATTTCTCAAAAAAACTAATGATATTCACCCCAGAATTTAAAATTAGAAATAGACCAAAACCACTCACAGAATTTTCTAGATCTAGCTATTTCCAGAAAGGAGGCTGAGCACAGTTTCGAGATATTTCGTAAACCAACTTATACAAATACTACAATTCCAGCTACGTCGTTTCATTCCTGGCAGCACAAACTAGCGGCGTTCCACAGTATGATTCATCGGTCATTGAATGTTCCTATAAGCAGAGATTCATATCAAAACGAATTAAATACTAATTGCCACATTGCACAGTCTAACGGTTATAGCGCCAAAAGTGTGTATTCACTTATAAATAAAAAAACAAATTAACATCGTCAAATTACTTTTGTGCCCATCAGTCAAGGACAGTAAAAAGTTGACGGCTAGTCTACCGTACATTTACACATATGACCGTACTTTGGAAATATTAGTATTCAGTATTTGCCATTCCACAATACATACATGATGGTAGACGTAAATTTATAATATAATTTGTTTAGTGTGGATCCTGTTAGGGCGCAGTAATATAATATTAAAGTCATCCATCGGCGAGGGTGCTTAGAGAAAATAAATTTATTTCGGCCTTTAGATCCCAAAACTCTTAAAAAAATATATAATTCCAAAGGTAAAATTTCTGATAATCAAAAATCCGGTATTTTTTTTGCCAACCCCAGGCATACTTTAAATAATAATGATACTTTTGAAATTTTACATTATTGCCGAAAAGGTCTTAGGTTGTGCGTTTTAGAACAATTAGAAATCGTCAAAACACCTGTGCAATGCCTTGCTGAATGAACAAACATAATATTTTCATACCTCCGCGTTACTAAATTTATTTAAAAACCGGCAACACAGCTTACACATTTTATCGCTGGCAGGCGGATAGTTGGGTTGTGGGGAGAGTGCATAAAAACACGTAAGATCAGCTCATTTGCTGCCATACAGTCCTGAAGATGTCTCGTGCGTAGGCACGGCGGCCATATTGGATTGCAAAATTAGTACGTGATTCGTACTCAGCATACCATAAAACCCCATAAACGATACCCATAATGAAATTTTGTGATTATGGCGCGGCGGCCATATTGGATTGCAAAATTAGTACGTGATTCGTACTCAGCATACGAAAAAACCCCTTAAACGATACCCATCATGAAATTTTGTGATTACGGCGCAGCGGCCATATTGGATTGCAAAATTATCACGTACTTCGTACTCAGCATACCAAAAAACCCCTTAAACGATACCCATCATGAAATTTTGTAATAACGGCGCGGCGGCCATCTTGTATTGCAAAATTAGCACGTGATTCGTACTCAGCATACCAAAAAACTCCTTAAACGATACCCATCATGAAATTTTGTGATTACGGCGCGGCGGCCATATTGGATTGCAAAATTATCACGTGATTCTTACTCAGCATACGAAAAAAACCCCTTAAACGATACCCATCATGAAATTTTGTGATTACGGCGCAGCGGCCATTATGGATTGCAAAATTATCACGTACTTCGTACTCAGCATACCAAAAAACCCCTTTAACGATACCCATCATGAAATTTTGTGATTATGGCGTGACCCCCATGTTGGATTGCAGAATTATCATGTAATTCGTAGACATTTTAATGCATTAGGTAGCTGATTACCATGTCGTGAAAACACTTAAAAAGTAAAAGATCACCACATTTACCATAAGTCGAGTATGGGAATTTTAGTGAAATCCCTTCATCACTCAGAAATTAAGCTGATGGTCTTCAAAATGTATAGCAAAGTACCATCATGGATACATTGACTTACGATCAAAAAACCGCATCAAAATCCATCCACCCCTTGGGCCGTGACGAATTCACAGGACAGAGTTGTTAATTATGAGAGTTCGTTAATTGAATTAATGAGTAACTAGTTACAATGTAATTAGATTAACGTGTAATTCCATTACTCAGTAATTAGTTACTGCTAGTACTCATTGTAATTAATTACTCAATGAGTAATTAATTACTCATTGTAATTACTCAATGAGTAATTAATTACTCATTGTAATTAAATAACCGCATCAAAATCAGATGGATTTTGATGCGGTTTTTTGATCGTAAGTCAATGTATCCATGATGGTACTTTGCTATACATTTTGAAGACCATCAGCTTAATTTCTGAGTGATGAAGGGATTTCACTGTGATTGTAAGACTTTCTGTTACAGAGTAATTGAAATAAACATTACAAAGTAATTGTAATTTGTAACGGTTAATCTAGTTACATTTTGCCCATCACTGATATTTTTATACTGTGGCGCGATTTCAGCGTAAGTTGGCATAATAATTACGAAATAGTTGCGAAAAAAACTGACACAGGTCCTGCCTCCACAAGCGCTAGCGCGGGACTGATCGGCCGTCAGCGGCGCAATTCTATTGCGTTTGGTAGATATTCGTACATGATAACTATGTAAATACTTGTGCATAGAAAAACGATTGGAAAATGTGTATAAATACTCAATAGCTTTAATTGAGTTCAAAAAAAATATATAAAATGCTAATAGTTTAGCCACAGTATTGAAAAAACTTTTCGGAGAGAGTCAACTTTCGGATTTTTTTCTATCTAGTGATATTTATTCGATCGTGTAACGGAACTGGAATATGTTAAGCTTATATCCTTAACTAGAGTCTCTAGTTAAGGATATAAGCTTAACATATCGTCGTTGCGCCTGACAAGTTCCATATGTGATTTTTACAAGGTTTTGGGAAACTCAAAAAAACATGTTTTTTCAAAAAGTGTGTAAGTAATCGAAAATCTGTTAATGCAGTTTTATAAACATTGATTTTTACATATGTTAGATATACATTTGATATGCAATGTTGCATATAGTTGAAGATATAAGTTTTTTTTCTGTAAATCTGCACATACCTGTTTTGGCACTGTGCATGCAAATTATTCATGTGCCATTTTCATGCACATAAGGGATAATGTTAACACTGTTTTCTCAAAAACTAGTCTATTATGTGTCATTTTGGTATTAAAAATTCAGTGTACTACTTAGATTTTCACAATTATTGGTCAGTCTTTTTGTAATGTATAAGTATTAAATAAAACTTCTGTCCTTAATCGTAAAAGTTAAATTAAAAGTATGTTAAAGTACCTAAAAGTCACAATATAAACTCCTTTATAAGTTCTTAATCCACTAATACCAGTCCAATGCAGGGTGCAGTACAGAATAGGTAGAGCTTAAACTTTAGAATAATTACGTACGATTTTATGTCTGTGGAAACCGTGCTTATTTTTATGCATATTCTTGATTAGGTAATCAAATCAATCTATGGCAGTTTAATGCTGGTCGTAAGCCTCTCCCAAATCTCGCCAGAACATACCGATACCTCTGGGCTCAAAGGTCGTAAAGGACATTTGGGCGAAAATGACTTTTTGATACAGTTTTACTCAATTTTTAATTCCCTATCGATCTGTATATTCCGTTTTACGAAATTCGCAAAAAAAATGCCTTTACGACCCACATAATCTGAGACATTAAGCCAAGTTTACCGTGAAAATATGGAAGTAAATAACACTTACCTACTAGAGTGAAATTATTTTGGTAGTAAAGGAAAATATAAAGAAAATTTTGGGTGTAAAACACATAAAAAATTTAAATGGTCCTATACTCCCTATAAGTCTCCTCAATAATATGGATGTAAAGGACATCAGGACTTGTCCTGAAGTCCTTTACATCCTTACTGCTACTTGTAGCAGTGTGTTAAAGTGAGTAACTTTAAAAGTGAGCTAGATACAATCGACTTTGGAGACCCACAGGGTAGCGTGCTTGGCCCAACGCTTTTTGTAATGTATATGGATAATATAATACGCTATGCCGATGAAACTGTTGTTATATTTGATGGTGCAAGTTGGGCTGAAAAAATTACGAAAGCCGAGTTGGGCCTGGGGCAAGTGTCAACATGGTTGCGTTATAATTTAGTGACACTGAGTGCCAGTAAAACTAAATATGTATGTTTTCATAAAACAGCTAGATCGGCCCATTACACATCTCTTGGTATCAAATTACACTACTGCAAAGCAATGAAAGGTTGCAAATGTGAATTCATCCAAAAGACAGACAGCATTAAATACCTTGGCGTAATTATTGACGAAAACTTGTTAAAAAACACATCGTTTTGTCAAACGGAGTGCAAAAAACCGCAAATATAATGAAATTTCTTCGTTCTTCAGCGCCAACGGACGACCTGAAGTCCGTTTATTTTGCCCTGAGTCCTCCTGAGTCAGTCGGCCGTCCCGTGGAGTCAGTCAGTCAGGGAGGACTTCATCATTGAGATTACATTCCATACATTGATGTCGCCAGCATCCGCAAAGCCCGCCCCTTGTTCGGGCGTGAGTGCGCCGTAGCTGTTCAACAAAAACAGGCGGCTTACCGTGCCTGGATCAAGGCTCTGGATCAAGGAGTACCACAGGGATCGTTATTTTCCCCAACTTTCTTTCTTTTGCATATCAATGACATGCTGTCCCTTGGGTGCATTCATTGTTATTCGGATGATAGTACTCTGCATGGGAGCTATTCTGGCCGTCCAGCGGAGGGGCGAGGCGACGTGGAAGGAAAGAGACGACAACTCGTGGCGGATCTTCACCGGGACCTGGGTCGCATTGCCCAATGGGGTTCGGACAACCAGGTCGAGTTCAATGCCAGAAAAACACACAGTTTACAGCTAAGAAGTCCCCATTCCTATCCCTACCCTGTCTTCGGAACATTACGGTTCCACTAAAAGAAAGCTCAATCAAAACACCTACGTAAAGAGATGTATTGGGCTGGCCTCGTGGAAACTAGAATTCCTGAATAAGCTGAGACTATTTCACGTCACATCAGAGATGTTTGCTGTACAAGTCGAAGATTCGCCCCTGCGTCCAATGTGAGAACAGATCTCACATTTGGGATGTCTCCGCAAGACACCTACTAGCGTCAACGCTATGCAGCGACGTGCTATCCGAATAATTGGTTGTCCTGAGGTGACGGGAGGCCTCGAGCCGTTAGCGCAACGAAGAACCATAGCGTCCTTGGCTGCCTTCTACCGAATCTATTACGGTGAATGTTCTGAAGAGCTCGATTCTTTTTTTTTTTTTTTTTATATTCAGCTCGCCAAATTGACTATTTCACGTCACATCAGAGATGTTTGCTGTACAAGTCGAAGATTCGCCCCTGCGTCCAATTCTGTTCTCACATTTGGGATGTCTCCGCAAGACACCTACTAGCGTCAACGCTATGCAGCGACGTGCTATCCGAATAATTGGTTGTCCTGAGGTGACGGGAGGCCTCGAGCCGTTAGCGCAACGAAGAACCATAGCGTCCTTGGCTGCCTTCTACCGAATCTATTACGGTGAATGTTCTGAAGAGCTCGATTCTTTTTTTTTTTTTTTTTATATTCAGCTCGCCAAATTGACGTCGCCACGGTGGATAGCCGTGGCGCATCTTGCGATTGAGGGCCACTTCTTACAGCGGTCCTCAAGTTGGCGGCCCTGTGATGTGCCTCTTCACGCTCCTCTTAAAGAACCCGGGGTTGCAAGATGAGGGAAACACGTGTGCGGGCAGGTCGTTCCAAGTTTTTATAGTTCGACAGAGGAACGATCTTTTGAAACGCTCGGTTCTGGCGAAGATTCTCTCCACTGTGTATGAGTGGCATCTCTGCCCGGCACGCGTTGTTCGGGATCGGAGAACCATAGAGACCGAAGAACTCGTTTGCGACATCGGCCACCGTTTTTTTTGAAAATGTGTACCTACCATCAAAACGCATGCTCTGAGAGCAATGTCGACCACTCTGGTTCTCTGATGGATAACATTGTTTCAAATTAGGTTTCAAGTTAGGTAGATTCCTGAACAACCACCAGCCTTCATCCTTTAAGTTCGCTTAGCCCAGCATGAAGTTCTCATTTAACATGATCTTGATGTTATACAAGTCACATCGATTTTTACGGCGAAGTGGTTTCTGTGTGACACTATTCTAGAGAACAACTCGTAAAAATGGCTCATGCACAAGTGACACGGGGTCTTGTCACCTTTTGCGAAGATCAGAGTCACCGCACTTCCTCTCCCCGCTTTAACTGTCTGTTCCAGCCGGAGAATGGAATTAAATTCACTTTAAGGACCAGAGTCTCACCAAAATTAAGGAGTTGTTAATTAATTCCGTCCTCTCCGGGGATTTATTATTTTCGAGTTGGTCAAGAGTAGCGCTGACCTCGCTCTGGTCGATGTATGGTACGTTGGTGCATTAAAGGGGCCCTGAGGCTATCTTCGCTAAGTCACGCAGGCTATTTTATCCGTGATAATTAGAGATTCTGTAAAAGCACTAAATTTCCTCAAGATTATGATTGAAATGAACCGTGAGGTTACAATTTTGTTACCTGTGGCTGTTTGCTGCTGTTGAGCTGTTGGTTTCAGACCTCAGTGCCCCTGTTCTGCTCAATCGTAGCCTCAACGACACTGGTGTTATTACGTCTGAGGCCACGTCTTAGCAGTTTTGTAATTTTGACGTTAAGGTCAAACCGTTCTGACGAATACGCAGGCGTAGTTCACATTTCCCGTCTAATCTTCATAATTTCGAGAGTCTTGGGCGAGAGCTTTGAACACCTTTTTTGCCATTGCTGCTCAAACACTTGTTGTAGCGTTTTGACCACTCTGTCAGTTTTATAAAAGTCCCATTTGCGAAAATGTGGAGCGCATTAGGTCGGAGAGCAGACTTTATAACCTGAACTCTTTCAGCGCAAATATTTTAGTTTTGAGATGCTGGGACCAGTCAATGAACACAACCGGTATTAAACCGCCTGTCAATCACAAAGCCATCACTTTTTGTCCATTATGATATACTTTCTCATTAATTGTGACTATGTCGGGGCTTCACCAAATCTACTTTCTATGGAGCTTCATATTAAAGAAAGAATTCACCATGAAGTGACCCTGAGATTCAACAAGTATGTGCCCCAGTCATTCGTATCGTATCTTATCACGGTTTTGGCGCAAACTTATACCCTCCACTTTGGCGTTGAAATCCCCCATAATGACGTTGTAGTGAGCCTTGGCAGTGTCTTGCAATATCTTCGCTATGTCCACGTACAAGACCTCAATTGCCTCGTCCGTGCTCCTCCAGGTTGGGGCCAACACCTATATCACATTCAGGGAGTACCTGTCGGTGACTTCCAGTATTAGATATGCTACCCGAGCCGACACACTGCTGAATTCCACACCACTGTTAATGAGGTACCTTTTCACCATAAAATCGATACCACTGTCGGGGGTCTTTCCATCACTCTGCTAATACTAGATTATTTCACCTGGTGCGAGGGTAAGCGTATCCTCACCCTTTATTAGAACCTCGCAAAAGTCTAGTATGTGCCACTTTATACGACCCAGTTCTATCCCGAGTGTGGTGTGATGCTTGTCCAGCTGTGGAGTATAAAGAGCGTTATTGTATGGAACCAGGATCAGTCGTGTATAGTAGCCTGTCTTAGCCCGGAAATTCTTCGCACTTCCCTCTCGTCATTGTTTCGCCTTCTCTTCGTCATGATCTCATTCGTAAATCAGCAGGAGTACCACTCGCAAGTGAGACCGGCGCGCCCACGTAGCCCCGATGTTGTGGGGATGGACACCTAGTCCATCCCCACAGAAAATTATCAAATAAAACTCATAATAATAAAAGAAAAGCACATTACTTACTAATTTCGACACACATTTCTTTTTAATGCTAATTAAAATGATGGTTAACGTCACCTTAGACCATGTTTCTCGCGGTACTGTTACATGTTTATCATGTTCTCCGCGCGATATTGGCAATATCGCATATTCCGTATGTGCGTGTTTAGCACATCACGATTTTTTCCAATGCTCAAAACACATACGGAATTTGGCAAAATCGGTTCTAAGCTAAATATTACAAATCGGATTTTACTAGCACATGCAGATTAAGACGGAGATTATAAATATGCAAAAATAGAAAAATCAAAAAAATGCACATATGGAACTTGTCAGGCGCAACGACGATATTCCAGTTCCGTCTCTAGTCTAGAGACGGTCTCTAGTCTAGAGACCGTATTCTTAGCATTCCATGGATTCTCCGTGCGGGCGCCGGGTCCATAGCGTGGCACAGGGGGAACACCCCGACGGCGTCTGGGACTTGCGACCCATTCGGGTAGGTTTAGGGTGGCCACCTTACTATGCGCATAAACGATCACCTTCCACCGTCAACAATGTTCCCCCCCCTGCCCAACCAGATTTGGTAAGATCCTATCAATGCCGCTTTGGATACTCGTTTTAGTAAAGAGCTTACTGAAGCTCTTGGCAATCCAAGGTCCTTAAATAAATTATACAGGGATTTAGCTGGAATTACCCTTGCTCCTACTTCTACGGCATACCTAGAGTTTAACCACATAGCCATTTTTGGTTAACTCATTGGTCAAGTCAAAGTATTTATTTATTTTTATGGCGTGGTCCTTCGGTATGTTGGTCTCCCACGGCACCGTACGCCTGTGTATCCTCGAAAACAGGAATATGTCGGGTCTGGATGACGAGGCACATACATCCTCCGGGATTTTGTAGTGTTTTTCATACGTGTCTGAGAGTATAGTCCAATCGGCGGCAGCCATCAAAATTGAGTATGGCTTTTGAGGTCCTTTCTTTGAACAGCCTTCCTTTACAAACGCAATGTCATTTCTTTTGTTTGTGGTTAATCCCTTTTTCGCTCTCGCTACCGCCAAACTGACAGCCTCACGTATGATTTCCAATACCCTATCGTGTCGACGTGAGTAATGACCCCGGTCTAGTAACGTCCTACAACCTACCAGCAGGTGCATAGCAGTTCCAAACGCTTCTCCACATGCATATATATATTACATATATATATTTATATGAATTAAAAACCCTTTACTTTTTGACTAGGATTGTTTCAAAAAACTCAAAATCTGACCCACGCGGCCTTAACGGTTGTAAGTTAGCATTGACGAATCAAGGGTGTGAAGCGGGTTGCTCTCCATCCCTTGCCCTTTTTAATTATCATTCTAATGTTTTATTGATTGTTTAAGTGCATTAAGTAGACTTCGAAACTACTAAACCGATTTAAAAAATTCTTTCTCTGTTGGAAAGCTATATCATCTCCGTAATTACAAAAGCTATTAGTATTATTTATTATCGTATTCAAACGAGTACGGGAAGTACGTGGAAGAAACCTCGACACATCAGAAAATATTAAATTAATTAAATTTTTATTTTCAGAAAAACGACCACAATGGGAATTTACAGAAGAACATATCAAGCAAGTTGTACCCAGCACAAACTATAATGTTATTACAGAACATGGCTTTATTTCTGGGGCAAATAAACCAATAGCAGGTAAGAACACTGTAAAGATATTTAATAGTAGGGGAGACCGGGGCTGGTTGACTAAGGTAGAATAAAAAAGAAAGGTAGACTAACTATCAATAACTCGGCCAAAGCAATGGCTATAAGCCAACCGATGACACCCGAGAGTCCGTTACCTCTTCCCGCTCAGTCACCGGGAGCGCGGCGTCGCGCACGCACTGCGTTTGAGTGAAGGAAATAAAAGTTGAAAAATAACATACGTAAGTAATTATTTTTATCGTAATGTTTTTTGTAATAATGCCTATACTTTCATGGTTACTGATTATCAAAGAATTTATAATGGATGTTGGATTCATGTTCTTTCTTTTTTGTATGGTCCCATTTGATTTCTTAGCAGTTTTGTGGTTATATCATGTGATTGAAAATAAAAATGTGGTTCGGGGCTAGTAGGCTAATGTATAACGGGGCTGGATGACCAATAATCATACATAAAAGAAAGAACATGAATCAAACATCCATCATAAATTCTTTGACAACCAGTAACCATGAATATACTAGGCATTATTACAAAAACATGACGATGAAAATAATTACTTACATACGTTATTTTTCAACTTTAAATTCCTTCACTCAAACGATGTGCGCGCGCGACGTCGAGCTCTCGGTGGTTTATTTTATGTGTGTTTTATTTTCAATAAAAAATAATAATTGTTTATGTATGTTGCCCTTTATCCTATTTCCTCGTAGATTTTGCCTTTACAAGTCCATAGGTCAACTTACCCCAGGCGAATAGTCAACCTACCCCAAGCATGGGGCAGGTTGACCAGTTTTTCTTATTGTATAAGATCTAGCCTGTACCCTATATTATAATGAATTAAGTGCTTTTTGCTATATTTTTCCAAAGCTTAATAGTTAACCTATGAAATAAACATCTTTTTGAATTAATATTCTATGCAGAAATAAAAATATAAGCCTTTAAGCTGAAACCTAGTCAACCAGCCCCGGTCTCCCCTACCATTAATAGCTAAAGGACTCGCAAAACATTAAAATTCAGAAACAGCAGCTACCGGGGCAAACTTTAAGGTACAAAAATTGTTATTGGATTAACTTTTGTTGATACAGTAATACATTTCGTACCTGACAATACAAAAATCAATGATAAAGAAGATCCTTGAAGCACAAGGCAGTTCAAATATTGCACCTACAATTCCTCAGGATATAGTTAATATTATAAAATCACTGAACAATACCAATAGCTCAGGTTACGATGACATTACTACGAGTGTAGTTAAATCTGTAGCAAATTATATAGCCCCTGTACTATGTCATGTCATTAATCGGTGCATAGAGACAGGTGTATTTCTAGACAGATTGAAAATATCTGTAATAAAACCATTGCACAAAAAAGGGAATAAGACTTAAAAAAAAAAAAAAAAAAAAAAAAATTTTTTTTTTTGTTTGCACCTCTGTGTGTTCTCATATTGAAGTCGGCGCCAATTAAACCCATAGGTTTATGTAGGTATTATTCATGGCACCAACTTCAATACTATATCAAGAAAGTAAAATAAGACAAGACTATACTCTGTAAAATATAGATTGATCTCTGTGACAGTTATATTAACGTAAACAAATTTGACTTTTATTTCAATGTCATAAAGTTGTTATTTACAGTTTGCACCTCTGTGTGTTCTCATATTGAAGTCGGCGCCAATTAAACCCATAGGTTTATGTAGGTATTATTCATGGCACCAACTTCAATACTATATCAAGAAAGTAAAATAAGACAAGACTATACTCTGTAAAATATAGATTGATCTCTGTGACAGTTATATTAACGTAAACAAATTTGACTTTTATTTCAATGTCATAAAGTTGTTATTTACAGTTTGCACCTCTGTGTGTTCTCATATTGAAGTCGGCGCCAATTAAACCCATAGGTTTATGTAGGTATTATTCATGGCACCAACTTCAATACTATATCAAGAAAGAAAGAAAAATAAGACAAGACTATACTCTGTAAAATATAGATTGATCTCTGTGACAGTTATATCAAAAAAAACTAACTTAAATACTTAACTTCAATACTATATCAAGAAAGAAAGTAAAATAAGAAAAAAACTAACTTAAATACTTAACTTCAATACTATATCAAGAAAGAAAGTAAAATAAGACAAGACTATACTCTGTAAAATATAGATTGATCTCTGTGACAGTTATATTAACGAAAGTTATATTAAAAAAACTAAATGACTTATTACTTATTACTTTTTATGACTTCGGGTATCACACACCTCCTCTACAAATCTGGTAGTACTACGGACCCTAAAAATTATAGACCAATAACCTGTTTACCTACCGTCTATAAGCTTCTTACATCTATTTTGAGAGTTAAGTTATCAACACATATTGAAAATAATTCTATTATGTCCAACTCTCAAAATGGATGTAGAAGCGGGTCACGTGGTACTAAAGAACTCCTTATTCTTGACATGGCCATTAATCAGCAGGTTCGTCGTAACCGGAGAAACCTTGCGACATGCTGGATTGATTACAAGAAAGCCTATGATTCAGTGCCACATACATGGCTGCTGAGGGTGCTAGAGTTGTATAAAGTTGATGCAACTCTTAGCACCTTCTTGAGGGCATGTATGGGGCAGTGGACAACGGCTCTTGTTTATCCAGGATGTCGTCAGGTTCTTGGGAATGGCGAGCCTGTCAGGATCAAGAGGGGTATATTTCAGGGTGACAGTCTGAGCCCCTTATGGTTTTGCCTGGCACTGAATCCTCTCAGTACATTACTGGAGGGTTCAGGATTAGGCTATCAGTTTCGGAGAGGAGGTCAAGTTGTTTCCCACCTTCTTTACATGGATGACTTAAAATTATTTGCCTCCACCGATTCCCACTTGATCGAGTTACTGAAAGTCACAGAAGCTTTCAGTAATTCTATCAAAATGGAATTTGGTGTAGATAAATGCGCAGTCATACATGTAAAGAAGGGTCGAATTGTGGAATCTGAAAGAGTACAACTTTCAGATTTCACAAAACTTAAATCCCTTTCCGCAACTGAAACCTATAAATATCTAGGTATGTCGCAGGCATTAGGTATTACAGAGATAGGCATGAAACAAACGTTGATGGACCGTTTCTTTGGCCGCCTGAAAAAAGTGCTGAAAAGTCTTTTATCAGGCGGTAACAAGGTGCGGGCTATCAATGGTTGGGCCATGCCAATCTTAATCTATTCCTTCGGCATACTTAGATGGACTCAGACTGAATTAGACGCCCTGGATAGAAAAGTCCGTTCGCTATTGACCATAAACCGGATGCATCATCCACGTTCGTCTGTAATGAGGTTGTATATCCCACGAAAGTGTGGAGGTCGTGGCTTTTTAAATGCCAAGACCTTACACAATCGTGAGGTATACAACCTTAGGGAATATTTCCTTCATACTGACGTGGGTATGCATCGGGATGTGGTAGCAGTAGATAATGGACTGACCCCTCTTGCTCTTGCCAAAGAGAACTGGCACAAACCAGTAATATTGACGACTAATGATCGCAAGGAGATATGGCAGGGCAAAGAGCTGCATGGACGATTTTATCGGGCCTTACATGGACCCGATGTAGATTTTCTAGCTTCCGTATCCTGGCTACGTTTCGGAGATTTGTTCGGTGAAACTGAAGGTTTTGTTTGTGCTATTACAGACGAAGTTGTCATGACGAATAACTATCGAAAATATATTTTGAGAGACGGTACGGTTGACATATGTCGGGCATGTCACCTACCGGGTGAATCTCTCAGACATATTATTTCTGGTTGTCCTCGTCTTGCCAACGGCGAGTACTTGCATAGACACAACCAAGTGGCCAGGATTATCCATCAGCAACTTGCGCTAAAATATAAACTTGTAGATTCAGAAGTACCATATTACAGGTATGTGCCCGACCCAGTTCTAGAGAATGGTCGTGTCACGTTATACTGGGATCGGTCTATTATCACTGACAGGACTATTGTAGCCAAAAGCCTGATATAGTGGTAATAGATCGATCAGAGCGCCTCGCAGTAATCGTTGATATTACGGTTCCACATGACGAGAATCTCGTGAAAGCAGAAAAAGATAAACAGTTGAAATATTTGGACTTAGCTCACGAGGTTGTCGACATGTGGGATGTGGATTCAGCGATTATTGTTCCGATAGTCGTATCAGCACACGGTCTGATCGCCAAGAGCCTCGATCAACACCTTAAGAGGCTCGCGTTAGGCGGTTGGGTCAAGGGTTTGATGCAAAAGGCGGTTTTGTTGAGCACGGCACGAATTGTGAGGCGATTCCTGTCTCTGGAGCCCTGACCACCGGTAGCTTGGTCCCTGTACCCGATGCCGGTGGGATACTATTTTTTTATATTTTTAAATGTATTTTTTTATATGTATATTTAAAAATGTAAATTGATATGTAAATAATTAAATAAAGAGGAATAATAATAATAATAAAAGCCTTTATTAACAAATCAAATTATTAGTTACATTTTATCATTGTATTGACACCGGTAAGTATTAATGATTGTCTTGCTCTTCAGCATAGGCCTCCCCAAGGGCTTTCCAAAGTGCCCTATTTTGGGCTGGTCTCATCCAACACGGTCCTGCTATATACTTTATGTCATCTTCCCATCTACGAGCTGGTCTACCTTGCCGTCTTTTGTTATGTCTGGGACACCACTCTGTCACAGCTTTAGCCCATGTTTCTTTCTGACTCCTTACCATGTGACCTGCCCATTTCCATTTTAGTTTCTTGATGCCATATTTAACCTCAGTGACTTTTGTTTGTGATCGTATTGTTTGTAGTCGTATCTTATCTCTTAGCCTTACACCGAGCATACTACGTTCCATGCTGTGTTGACAGGTTTGTAGTTTTTTAACGTCTTCGTTTGTTGGGCTCCATGTCTGGCAACCGTAAGTCATACTTGGTAAAACACAAGAGTTAAATATTCTCGTCTTCGCTTTAATTGGTATTTCCGGGTTTTTCATGATCTCTTTCAAGGACCAGTACCTCTTCCATGCTATGTTTATTCGATTATTTATCTCTTTCTTTGTGAGGTCTTTTGGAGATATTATTTGCCCTAGGTATGTATACTCGTCCACGTATTCTATAGCACTGCTGTTCGGCGTAATGGGGATTTTTTCTCGGTTAGACATGACTTTTGTTTTTACTGTATTTATTGCCAGGCCGACTTTTTCGCTTTCGTAGATAAGGTTTTCAAGCATCCTTTGCAAGCTATTTGGTTGTTCGCTAATCAGTATAAGGTCGTCTGCGAATCTTAAGTGGTTGAGCAACACGCCGTTGATTTTTATTCCATATTCGCTCCAGTCTAGGTTTCTGAATACCTGTTCCAGAGTCGCTGAGAAAAGTTTCGGTGATATCGGGTCTCCTTGTCTGACACCGCGCTTAATATGAAAATATTTTCCCGCAGTCTCTGTTCGAATTCTTGCATTCATATTCTGATACATACCAGTAATTAGGCGAACATACTTTCCCTCGATCCCCTGTGACACCAGGGCCTCCCAAATTTTACAATGTTTTAAAGAATCGAATGCCTTGTTATAGTCTACAAAAGCCATGTAGTATGAGATGTCATATTCGTTACATTTTTGTATGACTTGTTTAATCGTATGTATATGGTCTATTGTAGAAAAGCCACTGCGAAACCCTGCTTGTTCCTTGGGTTGATTTTCGTCTAAAAGTTTTGTCATGCGTTCTAGTATTATTTTTGAAAATATTTTATAAATATTGGACATCAGGGAGATGGGTCTATAATTAGCAATGTCATCTGCTTTTCCCTTTTTGTGAAGTAAGATTATCGTCGACGTTGTCCATTGGTGCGGTATGTACTCGGTGGTCAAAATTTCGTTAAAAAGATCTGTAATTAAAGTTAGGATAGTTTCAGATGTTCCTATAAGAATTTCATTTGAGATACCATCTTCTCCCGATGCTTTTCCCCTTTTTTGTGACCTAATAGCTTTAACAACTTCTTCTTTCATTATGCATGGAATTTGTTCATCTTTGTTAACGATATTTGGTAACGCAAACAGTGAATTAGGTTCTTCATCGTTGTAGAGTTCGCGGTAGAAGTCAGTTGCCATTTCCAAAATATCATTTCTTCTTGTCTTAATTTTCTTATTCTTATGATTTGTCATACTGTTAATCCAGCTTGAGCTCTCATTCAGTTCTTTCCATGCTTTCTTAACTCCTCCAGATTGTTGTATATGAAAATTTATTGTATTGTTTCTTAGATTTTGCCTATGTTTCCTAATACTTAGTTTTATTTGTTTGCTTAGTTTGGTTATATCCTGTTTATTTAGTTTTCTATTTTGAAAGAAATTTGCCCTCTGTTTAATTAACTCTTTTGCTTCTGTTCCCAACCTGTCTTTGGGAGTTCTAGTTGTTTTAAGTTGATGTTCTGTTTCCTTGACTTCTTTTTCTATGGCATCGTATCTGTCTTGAACTCCACGAATTTCTTTTATTTTTGCTAAGTTTCTATCCAAGGTTTCTAAGATGTTGTTTCGTAGAGGTAGTTGTAATGGTTGTTTTAGATTTTTTACATGCTTTCTTGAATTTCTGGGCTCCGTAGTGTATAAATGTCCCCGAAGTAGTCTATGATCGCTATTAAAATTAAATTCATTTACAACCCCTACATTTGAAAATAGTCTTGGTTTATTGGTAATTATGTAGTCTATTTCATTTCTTACCACGCCATCTGGTGATTGCCATGTCCACTTCCTGTTAAATTTTCTGTTATAGTAAGTATTCACAACGCAGAAGTTATTTTCCATGGTATATTCCATCATCCTCTGCCCATTATCGTTTCTTTTTCCTGTTGTGTATAGTCCAAGTGTTTTGTTTTCATTTTTTCTTCTCTTTCCGATTTGCCCGTTGAAATCTCCCATTACAATAATGGTGTTGGATAAACCCTCTGTGGACTTCCGTAAATTTTCGTAAAAAGTATTTTTTATCTCTTCGCTAGCAAGCTCTGTAGGAGCATAAATTTGCATTATTGATGTAGGTTGCTTGTAGCCAGGAAGTTTGATCTTTAGGATGGCTATTCTGTCTGATATTCCTTTAAATTCTAGTATTCTATTTTTGAGGTATTTTTTGACTAGAAATCCCACACCGTAAAGTCCGGGTATTTCATTTTTGTAATAAAATATGTACTCTTCACGTTCTTCTATTTTTTCACCTGATCTGCGTATTTCGCTTAGCCCAATAATATCCCAACTGATCTTTTGTATTGCTTGCTCTAGTTCGATTAATGATTCATTTGTTTTTAATGTTCTTGTGTTTAATGTTGCTATGTACAGTTTATTTTTATGTTTCTTTTTACTCCTCCTATTCTTTTCGCTATGTTGCACACAGTTCTTCTGTACAGGTTCCTTGGCGGTTCTTATTTTGAGCTCTTGGGGGGTGTGGTCAACAACGGCCCCGCGGTGACCAGCCGTATTGGGGCTTTTCCTGTTTTTGTACTTTGTTTTATGTAATATATTGTTGTTCCTTACGTTACCGGTGTCAGATGTATCCTATGCCTTATGTTGATTGATATTTTTGTCGGACAAAGAGAAAGATCTAGCTCGCATATACGCAAATGCATCTGTCTTGTGCATTTTAGAAGGAGCAATAACATTTTTTTGGTGTGTAGGCGTATGTATATTTTGGGGCGAGGATGACAACTCTCTTTTCCTTTTTTCCACCTCAGATTTTTCCCTTATAATTAGTTTGTTGTTCCGAATGAATGCTGCGTTTCCTTTGCTTTTCTCTTGTCTTAGTTGCTCCTGCAGCTTTTTGCGCGTTTCCAATGTCTATCATTTATACTCTTGATTGTTGGCACTTGGTGGAATTTCTTGTAACACATTATGCACTTTTTGCTTATTCACTTGTACTTTATTCCACAATTTTTATTATTATTACATATAACCTGACCGGTTTCGCTTTTACAGCATTGTCAAAGGTACTTTAACTGTTCATACACTTACATTTCTAAACACAATGATCTTTTTTAAACTCAAGTGGGTATACAAATAAAGTGTTGACGTTCAAAAATTTTTTTTTTTTTTTTCCCAAAAAAAGGGGGAAATTTGAAATTAACCATGAACTGACCCAAATCAAATCAACATTATCAATTATTGTTAAAATCTAATTACAAAATTGATTATTCATGAATTAAATATCCCATTAAATTCTAGTCAAAATAAAGTCCAGTCACAAAATTAAAAACAAGTCACAAAACGGATTACAATGCCATTAAATGTCAATAAATTAAATCTCATTAAATGTCAAGTTTACTTTTATCTCAGATAAATAAAAAATACAAATATTAAAATTGAAATAAAATTGCATGTCATCAGATCATGTGGATGATATTACTTAAAATATTTTAATAACGGTGAATTATTATTAATGTCCAGTTGTTGATTTAATAAGGAGTCTCGGTTACCCGTTAATAATTTATTTATTTCTAGGGCTTCCAGAGCCGTTAATTTCCTACCCTTATCACAAATATGTAACGCCCTGAAATTTAATTTTGGGTCAAAGAAATGTTTTTCCAACAACAGATGTTCAGCAAAATTGGAGTCTGTCTTTTTTAGACGCCAACCGCTAGCATGTTCTGCCACCCTAGTTTGGAAAGACCTACCTGTTTGTCCTAGGTAGTATTTTGGGACCCTTATTGTTTATCACTTATATAAATGACATGTCAAGGGTTATTCAGCATCCTATGGTCTTGTTTGCTGACGACAGTACGGTAATTGTTAGTAAAAGCAACGGTTTGTCAATAGAGAAGGAAATAAATAATTGTTTAAAAGATCTAATTAGCTGGCTCACACTAAACAACTTAAGAATCAACCTAGACAAAACAAAGATAATAAATTTTGAACAGAGAACAAACAATATAAAACCCACTGTTATTTATGATAATAATAGAATCTCTGAAGTCAATTCAACTAAATTTCTGGGTATTGAATTGGACAGTGATATGTCTTGGAAAACCCACACCCAAAGCATATGTAATCGACTGAGTCAATTCTCCTATGCGCTCTATAACTTAGCGAAGATAGTAAATGAAGCTACACTGCTTACCGCATACCATGCGTATGTAACATCCACGTTACGCTATGGAATCATTTATTGGGGTAACTCAACCAATAAAGAAACTGTGTTTCGAGCACAAAAGAAATGCATTAGATCTATGTCCAACATCATGAGCACAGACAGCTGCAAACCCTACTTTTTGAAATATAGGATATTGACAATGCCCAGCCTATACAAGCTGTAGATTTAGTAGTGTGCAATACTTGCACACGTGACTCTACTGCCTACACTCGTTAATATTTTGTGATAAAAAAAAACGTTTTTATTTTTCATGTTAAATTTGATTTTATTTGCAAAGGACCTCTGCCTGTACCCACTGGAAAATAATACGTGAACATAAATTTAAGTAAGTACTCAATAACTAATAATAAATCTAAAAAACGAAAGATTGTAAATGATACTCGCATAATGCCTATTTATTATCCAGTGCTATGACCTCTAGCGTCCAGCTGATTGTTTGTAGGTATTAGGTATACTGGCTGCGTTCGAGCGTTCACCGCTCACCTTTTGCCGTTTTTTGGTACGGAACTCGCACTTGACCGGTATTTCTGTTTCATAGGTTCACGTATTATTAGTCAGTGGAGGTTAGGCAGAGTTCCCGTTGGAATTAAAAAACGAATTCAATATGAAAAAAGACTAAAAAATTTTTTTTTTTTTATCACACAGTATTAACGAGTGTAGGCTGTAGAATCACGTGTGCAAGTACTGCACACTACTAAATCTACAGCTTGTATATTTATGAAGTAGCGATGTTTGTAAAAACCAACATGCACCTATTTCAAACATTAAATAGCTCGCGTCATAAATATAAAATTCATCAAAAGCCGCACAAAAAGATACTACATAATAAAAGTTTGTTGGGAATGGCATCAAAAATATATAATAAACTACCAGTTAATATTCTGGAGATAAATGAATTAAATATATATAAAAAACGATTAATAGCTTTTTTGGTTAATAAAGTATATTATGACATAAATGAATATTTCACAGATAGATTATAAGTCCGATGTAGGTATGTTTCAATTACTAATAGCATAGTAACAATTGACATTGTTTTACGAATTTTTGACATTTTTATTGTTGACATTGACGCATTTAATTAATCTATTATTCTGATTGTAATTGTTATTTGTTATTATTATTGAAATTGTTTAATTCCATTTATCTTAATTTGAATTTTATATTGTGATTTAAATTTGTTATATTATAATTTATGTAAAAATTTATTGTACGCCAAATTAGGCAGAATATGATGATACCTATGTTTTTATTATAATACCACCTATTGTACCGTATTCCACAAATAAAGAACTTTGACTTTAAAAAAAAAAATATTAATATTGTTAGCAATTACCAGGAATGTAAAAAAAAATATACAAGGAGATTCACAAAGTAAATGGCTATCACTTTATTTAACAAACTTACTACACCCTCCTGAACGTAATCATTACACAAGTAGCTAATTAGTAAACAACTAAGAATATTCTTAGAATCACAGCGACACTGATAGCACATGGATCGCACTTATCACCATGGTGGACAGGTTGGACAGGTACACAAAGGCAGTTTAAGATATTTCTCAAAAATTTGTAGCACCAAAAGGGATATTCACTTATAAATAAAAAACAAATTAACATCATCAAATTACTTTTGTGCACATCAGCCCAGGACAGTAAAAAGTTGACAGCTAGTCTATCGTACATTACACCGTACTTTGGAAGTATAAGTATTCAGTATTTTAATTTGCCTTGTAACGTAAATACACGTTACTTTGTGTAAAATAAATAATTATCTATAAAAAAAACTTATAATCTATACTTATAATAAAACTGTAGAGGGTCGGGAGTCTGTACATGGAAGATATTTTGAAAATTTTAATTGTAAGGAATTCTCTAATCGATACTGAAGCCGAAAATGTAATTTAAACTTTTCATGTCTGTCTGTCTGTCTCTCTGTCTGTATCCCGAATAAGTATCACGCCGCAAAAACTGAACCGATTTGTATAATTCTTGGTACATTCCGAGCTTATAGTCCGAGGAAGGTTCTAGGATACTTTTGATCTCACAATTTTTCGCAGTTCCTGCGGGAGAGGGGATGAAAGATAAAATAGTTTTTTAGTTGTAATTTCTCAACGCGTGATGCGATTTCAAATGTTTTTTAGATTGACAGGTTTGTAGTTCAGAAATTAGAGGCGTCTCAACTTTCACCAAACCTAGAATTCAAGGGTTCCTTTGAATGAGAGGGTAAATCTAAACGGGCGTGATGGTTTAATCACAAAAGAGCTTAATTATTAAGGCTGTTGTAAAATAATTCGCCGAAGGCGTGGACTGAATTATTAATGCATACATACGTGTCACGCTTTCTTTTCCCTGAATGGGTAGGTAGAGGCATACTATATTATTCTATACTTTAAGTGATTGCAGAAAAACACGCTTAAAAATGCGTGTTAGTGTATTGTAAAGACATAAGGTGGCTTTCCTAAACCAACATACTGGGTCGCAAGTCCCAGATGCCGACAGCGTTTCCCTCTCTACCACGCTATGCGGTTGAATCCATGGAATGCTGAGGATGAGGTCTTATTTAGAAATGTGATTGAGTGAGCATTAGATTCATAACACGGTACATAGTACATACAATTACCTAAAAGAAATAGTACACACTATTTTCTATTCCCTAGAGGGCGCCACATTGAATCCAGCTAGAACTATAGATACCATGACAAAAACTGAAGTTCAACCATAGTGGAGCAGTTTATCCAAGGTTGAACACTTGAACATACCTACATAAATACAAAATATACATCGTAGTTTAGGAAGTATGTTATCCTTCCATTTTTATGTTGACATAGTCAGATAAAAAGCAGCAAATTAATGCTAAGGCTGTATCTACCAAAAATGTCATTTTACTTAGCTAAACAGACTTACAAGCTGCCTTTAGTCTAAAATGACAATTCACCTCTGCACTGCAATTAATGGGATTTTCATAGGATTTTTGACATTCAGATCAAGCCTTTATGTTCTGTAAGTTAGTTTAGTTGCAAATGACTATAACTGTTTTTTTATGATTAGAACCCAAGCTAATGAAAGGAACCTAGCTATAAATAAATAAATAATTATAGTTGGACATTTCACACACAACATCATCTACCCCAAACTAAGCTGTAAGCTTGTGCTATGAGAGCGAGACAACTGATTGACATAAATGGAATCAGTCTCACAATAACTAGGTATAGCAGCATCCATGCCTTTAAATTAATTCTCTCAGGCTCAGCAGTCATACTGTTGTTTAAAATTTCTTAGAGATACATATCCATTTTCTGTAAATTTTTAAAAACATGAGATGTCTTCTTTTGTTGTGTTGACAATACGAGCATAATTATGTATAAAATTTATTGGCTTGGGGGCACTGCCGTGCCCCCAAATATGAATTACCTCTTCTTTCGTGCACATTATGTGACGTAAACGAAGTAGCGAGGGTCAGCTAGTTTAAAAATAATAACAAACTTACCTAACAAAACCTACACTAAAATAATTTTAATAGCCTAAATATTACGTACAAACAGTATTTACAATTTATACTAATTAAATAAAAATATTAAAACTAAAAAACAATAAAATATCAAACCCAATGCAGTTATTTCATTGACTTATATTCCTGACTGTACCGGGCCAACGGATTCTATTGTGTTCGCGTTGCCTCCTTGCTAGAACCACAGTTTATATATGTCACCGGAAAATAACAAAATCCGCAAGTTATCAATCTACTAGGAAGTTTATAAACTTTCGTAAGATTCTAAACGGGAGATAAATTGTAATATTTTACGTCCACATTTTCGTAAATTTATGAATTTCCGACGTCACATGGTAAATTTATAAACTAACGTATATCTATTCGTAAGATTTAATATGGTTCGACCAATCACAGAAACTCTTTTAAATATCTTATCTATATATCTATCCTATCTTTGAAATACGTAAAATAACACACTGCTCTCTGATTGGTCAATGTTCATAGCTTGTGTGTGACCATAGACTTTGGTACAATCAGACTTGACAAACTATAAATTGGAAGTGAATGGTTAACACCCCGATTCAGAGTACCCCGACTCGGGTAGGTTAGGTTAGAAGGCGGGAGCGGAGCTCCCGCCTTAGCCTTCGTGGTTATTTTTTTTTGATTTTTCGTTAACCCACTGTAGTACTTTTGTAACTCTGCATCAAAGTGTTCACGTGAGTTGTTCAACCAATCAACATACACTTCGCCTTCGTCGGATTATCTAACGGCAAGATGTCGAAAATTGATAAATTTACGAAAATGTGGACGTAAAATATTACAATTTATCTCCCGTTTAGAATCCTACGAAAGTTTATAAACTTCCTAGAAAATTTATCAACTAACGAGTCTTGTTATTTTCCGGTGACATATATATTTAACCAGTATTGTAACTCCCTACAAACGGACGAAGCGCAAACTATACCGGCTCAACTTTAGATTGTCTGCCGTGGAGTTTGGGGTTCATATTTTTTTTACACAAAGCTAATATTATTAGAAGCCTCCACACGAAGTTTTAACTTGCGGAAATTAATGGTTAACGAAAAAAAATAATAAAAATCATTAAAATTCACCAATAATTTGTCACTTTTCACCACAGAATACATAAACTCTCAATGCTTTTGACATTCGGCTCGTCACTATACGTTTCGTTTTCCGTAAGGTTAAAGCACAACAATGTTTTACTTCATTTAATAATTAAATAAATAATTATATTCAGTAACAAAGTAAAATTTTATGCATATTTTATAATATTACGTATATTTTGCTGATATAAATGAATGCTATTAATTAAATGTATTCTGACAATAATTTACCGACTATTGCCGCTATGTAAAACTAAACGTAAAAATTCGTCGAAACGCTGTCACTGTTACTTTCTGACAGTTATTTTTTTTTTTTGTAATATATATTTTATGGCCTTTGGCTTCAGCCTTTTAGCCAAACTATTGTTGATTATCTTATTATGGTTAGGTTAGGTTGGAACTGTGACCATTGACGCGCGAAGGCGAGCGAGCGAAGCGAGCGTGCCGCGGCAGCGGCCGCCGAGCGCTTTATAATATTATTTTAACAATTTCGACCTTTATATCGATGTCAACACAAGACAATGCGAAAGTAAGGTTAGGATATTAAAAAAATCAACTCAAAAAGGGGGGGCTTCCGCAACTTTTCCTTCAGGGGGGGGGGGTTCTACAACCCCCCCTCCCCCCTTTCCACCCCCTCCCGCCCCTTAAATCGTGGGACGACAATCCGAAGTCCTACCACTATACCTACGAGTCTCGTTTTCGGCAGGCCTTTCAGCACGCAAGCAGGCGTCCGCAGTCGCGATTGTGCCGAGTAGACGAATGGACGGTGTGTCGTTTTTTAGATAGTAATCGCGCGTGTTTTATTTACTAAAAATATTTAATATGACAACTAGAGTCTATTGTGCTTGTTTTGGTTGCATGAATTCGTCAATGATGACCCAGAGATAAAGTTTTTTAGATTGCCTGGAAACTCCGAAAGGTAAGACTATAAATTGATTTTACTTAAGTACCTACTAATTGGTTCTATACTACTAGTTGACTAAAGTTAAACAAAGTGATTGACACGAGTGAACTAGGTAGTTACATGAAGTAGGTATGTTTGTGTTTAAAACTAGACTTGTGCTTGCTCAGTCAGTGAACGGTGCGATCCAATATACGTAGTACAATATCCAAAAAAAAACTAGTTCAGAACTCTAGTACGTGTAGGTAGTACATTTAGTTCCGTTGTCAGTTCGTAGTTATTTCATTGAGAGCAATGATTTAGGTATGTTTCAAGAGTATTTACTTCTTTGTGGATGACCGATGTCACAGTACACTTAGCACCGTATGACTTTGATTGACAGCATTTTTGTTACCTTTGATTTTTATTACACGCATAAAGACTCTTTCCCCTCGGGGTTTAGGGGACATGCGTTACTTCTCATGGAGCTAACGTTACACCCTGAGGGTACAGTAGTAGCTTCTTCAATGAGATCCCTAAGATTCAATATCTTAGGGATTAACGAAAAAGCCCACATTAGGGCATAACGGTACTCCGTTCGTTGAGCAGCCCGCCTGGAGCAGTGACTGCCGCCCTGCAGAAGACCGCGGTAATAGTAACCTGACTCCGGTTGGGTTATGTTCTCCGACGGTTAGCAGGGATCCAGAGCTCATTGGGGCGACTTTGTGCCGGTGACGGTGAGACCAGGGGCTTATCTGGCTCCAATGGCGGATAGAGGCGTGGAGTATTGGTACGGCGGTCAGGGAGACCCGGTGAAACGGTTGACCGCTGACCGCCCGCAGGCTGTACGGGACCCGAAACTGGGGATCACTTAATCTCCGCCCCAGGAGGCTGAACGAGCAGCCTGTGTAAAGTCCCTGGTGCTGTGGTCGTGCCGGAGGAGGATACCGGAGTGGACGCGGCCACTGCATTGGGGGGGGACCGGGGGCCCTTCCGTACGCCGTGCCAATCTTCCGCATTACCTTTGTCTACCTCTGGTGAGTTGGAGCCTCGCTTAGTCTCCTGCGCCAGCAGCACACAGGCGCCCCCTCAACCTTCTGAATTCCCCTTTATTAAAAAAAAAACATGGCTAAAAAAAAGAGAAATAGAAAGGTATCCACAGCGGCATCGGCGTCCACACTTCAAGTGGACTTTTGCAACATCAGAGGCATGCGCACGAACATCAACGCAGTCCATCACCATCTTGAAACTGCGAAGCCGACTCTTTTTTTCTTGACGGAGACGCAGATCTCATGCCCGAAAGACACATCTGACTTAATGTACCCTGGCTACAAGCTGGAGTACAACTTCAGGCAGAAAGCCGGGGTGTGTATGTACGTCCGGGATGATGTCTGCTGTCGCCGTCTTACAAGCCTCGAAGACAGGGACCTGTCTACGTTATGGGCGCGCGTGGATCATGGGGGCCACACCCGGATCTACGCGTGCGTGTACAGGTCTCACAGCGGTAATACGGACACAGTTCGCCTTTATGACCACCTGCAGCAATCGACTGACAGGGTGATTGAGCAGTGTCCCTCCGCTGAGATAGTGATTTTGGGAGATTTCAACGGTCATCATGTTGACTGGTTGGGCTCCCGGACCACCGACTTTGCGGGAAAAGCTGCTCACGAATTTGCCTTGACCTATGGGTTCTCCCAGCTGGTTAAATCCCATACAAGGATACCAGACAGGGAGAACGAGCATAGTGCATTGCTGGACCTCCTGCTGACATCGCGTCCGGACGGATACAACGTTTCAGTGGATGCTCCGCTAGGATCGTCGGACCACTGTGTCGTTCGGACGCATGTGCCTCTCGCAAGGCCTGAACCACCTCGGCCCAAGGAGTGGCGACATGTGTGGCACTACGAGTCAGCAGACTGGGATGGACTGCGAGAGTTCTATGCGTCGTACCCGTGGTGGCGGCTTTGTTTTGCCTCTGAGGATCTGGATTCTTGTGCTGTAGCAGTCGCTGAAGGGATCTTGGAGGGTATGGAATGCTACATTCCCAACCGCTGGATCCCTGTAGGTGCAAAAAAGCGACCGTGGTTCAATCGGCTCTGCAGAGAAGCTCTAATGCAGAAAGGCTCGGGCAAATTCAGATCCAAACATCTCTCAGGTGAAACGCATATTAAATGCCGCCTCGAGGTCCAGTAAAAGAGCAATTGTCAAGGCCAAGTTCGATTTCGTCGGCAGAATTGGCGAACGGCTAGCAGGCTATCCTTCAGGAAGTCGTGAATTTTGGTCGCTTGCCAAAGCTGCCGAGGGAAACTTCTGTCGGTCAGGATTACCACCCTTGCTTAAACCCGACGGTAGTTTGGCCCAGAGTGCCAAGGAGAAAGCCGACCTTTTGGGTAATCTCCTTGCCTCTAACTCGAGCATGAGCGACGGGGGTGCTTTACCGCCGGGCATTCCGAGTTGTGGCACTTCCATGCCGGAAGTTAAATTTACACAGCGGAATGTCCGGCGGGAGCTTCGATCCCTGGACGTTTATAAGTCGAGTGGGCCAGACGGCATTCCCGCGGTGGTACTAAAGCATTGTGGTCCAGAGTTGTGTCCGGTACTTACACGTCTTTTCACACTTTCCTATTCCATGCAACAAGTCCCGGCGTCGTGGAAGATCGCGTATGTGCATCCTGTACCCAAGAAGGGTGACAGGACCGACCCGGCCAATTACAGGCCTATTGCCGTCACCTCCCTTTTATCCAAGGTGATGGAGCGTGTAATTAATACACAGCTCCTGGGGTACCTTGAGGAATACGACCTGCTCAGCGACCGGCAGTACGGTTTCCGTCACGGTCGCTCGACGGGCGATCTTCTTGTGTACCTAACACACCGATGGGCGGCGGCTATCGAGAGTAAGGGTGAGGCTCTAGCAGTAAGCCTCGACATCTCTAAAGCCTTTGACCGGGTCTGGCACCGTGGTCTTCTTACGAAATTGCCCTCATATGGACTATCCGAGAGATTATGCGGATAGGTGTCCAGCTTCTTGGCCGGTAGAAGCATCAGGGCCGTCGTTGACGGCAGCTGTTCAGACTGCATGGCCATAAACGCTGGAGTACCGCAAGGCTCAGTGTTGTCCCCTACCTTGTTTCTGCTGCATATCAATGACATGTTGTCTATTGACGGCATTCATTGTTATGCGGACGACAGTACGGGGGACACTTGTTACACGGGCCGCCCCGGTATCTCTCGGGACACAGTGGAGGAAAATCGTGAACAGCTTGTGTCTGAAATCGAGGCTACTCTTGCTACAGTGTCCGATTGGGGTGGACAAAATCTTGTCCAGTTCAACCCTTCCAAGACACAAGCGTGTTTTTTCACCGCTAAGCAAACCCCAATTACTGTAGCGCCGCAATTTCAGGGCACATCTCTTTCCATCTCCAAAAGTATAGGGATCCTTGGCGTTGACATCTCCAGTGACGTTCAGTTCCGTAGTCATTTGGAGGACAAGGCTAAGCTGGCGTCCAAGAAGCTAGGTGTGCTCAGCAGGGCGCGGCGGTACTTCACTGCGGCGCAAACACTGCTTCTCTATAAGTCGCAAGTGCGGCCGCATATGGAGTACTGCTGTCACCTCTGGGCGGGAGCACCTGAATATCAGCTTCGTCCATTTGGCTCTGTGCAAAGACGAGCTGTAAGAATTGTCAACGATCCTGTACTTACAGCTGGTGTGGAACCTCTTCGCGACAGGAGAAACTTTGCCTCCTTATGCGTGTTCTACCGCCTGTACAATGGTATGTGCTCTGAGGAATTGTTTGATATGATGCCCACGGCTACGTTCTATCATCGCAACGCTCGCGACAGACAGGGAGTTCATCCTCACACTCTGCGTCCGGTGCGTTCCAGCACGGTTAGATCCGATAGGTGTTTTCTTCCGCGCACGCTTAGGTTGTGGAATGACCTCCCTGCCTCGGTTTTCCCAAACGCCTACAGTATGGGGTTCTTCAAAAGGGGTCTTAGAAGGTTTTTACAGGGTCGGCAGCGCGAGTGTGGCACCTCTGGTGTTGCAAACGTTCATAGGCTGCGGTGACCACCGGTCCTTCTGGTGGGCCGTATGCTTGTCTGCCACCTTAGTGGTATAAAAAAAAAAGACAAATATGAACTTCCAAAATTTAACACAACTTGACAATGTACGAAAAGTACTAGTGTACTAGAGACTGACTAGTACTTTCAAATCAAAAAATATTTTTTTAATTTTGTAAATCAAAAAGGCGATTGCCCACCTTTCAATGGACCGCCGTTTCATCTATACTAATATTATAAAGAGGAAAGATTTGTTTTTTTGTTTGTTTGTTTGTTTGTTTGTAACGAATAGGCTCCGGAACTACTGGACCGATTTAAAAAATTCTTTCACTGTTGGGAAGCTGCACTCTTTGCGGTGAACATAGGCTAAATTTTATTCCCGTATTCCCACGGGAACGGGAACTACGCGGGTGAAACCGCGTGACGTCCGCTAGTAACAAATAATTTAGTATGATAGTGAAAATCGGATATTAAATTGGATGGATATCGTACTTTCATAGGAAATAAAAAATATTATGTTATTTTGAAGGGTTTTCCCGCATTCTTCGTTTTGCTGTTCAAATTAGAGGTTAGTTTTGAAGCAAATGTCCATCAAGTCGTCAAATCAATTCGTCCAAAAAGTGCTAGTCGTTACATGGATAAACATGAATTTAATTCCAAAAAGATAGAAGTAATAGTTAAAACACACTTATAAATAACCCCGAAAACTTACCACACTTCAACTTATTCAGATAATGTAGTAAATAAACAAATTGGATCTCGATTGTTCCATAATTACTTACCATTTAAATATCAATCTTCATCATAATCACTTTTTAGGGAACCATCATTGTTTTACACAAACATTTCACACCAATTTACCTTTAGAATATAAAATAATTGCATGAAAAATACTTTGGTATTAAAAATTTAAACTGTCATATTTCCTTGTTGTTGTTGTTGCTATATTCGTCGAATGGACAGGCGAAGGTATTTAAACCATACTGCCAAGCGTTGTATTATTTAATATTCAGCTGAATATGTCATTTTTCTCGGTACTCGTCCTCTAAGAACAGTCAAAGCCAAGTACGGTCCTAAGTCAAAGTCAGTCTTCTCTTGTAAAGCGGTGGGAATTTACTAGAAGTGTCTCTGGAATTTGTCAAAAATTAAAGAGTCACGTTTTACTGCGTTATATCACTTTCCAACACTTGTGCACGTTGTCGAACTTTTAGGTCTAAAAATCCACCACTTTTTACTCATAAAACACTCATAATACTCTAATTTAGAAAAAAAAATACGACGGATAGTCCGCTTGTCTCCAATTTCGCATGCAAACTCCCATTTTTCATAGTCATTAAATTATTTTTTATCAATCTTGTTTTTCTTTGGTATAGTGTTGTAACGTCGAGGTAGAGATGTACCAAAGAAAGTGAACAATCGAGTGAATTAAAAGATTGTTAAAAAAATATTACATGATTGATCAATTTACTTAGATAGCCATACACTTTTTATTAAGGTAATACAAAAAGAAACGATCCCTGGGCGTTCTCCTTTAACGCAATGATTATAAAGACTAGGATTCCGTGATTCTATCACTGATGAAACATGTGATGAGCCAATTATTATTGTCTACGCCGCTTACTCGTTTTAAATTTTTATACCCGTCTCACTCAATCGTTAGTAGATAACGGGCGCTGCGCCGCCACGCCGCCGCCAGCCGTTGCGGGAATGTTATATTATTACTCACAAAGTATTTTTTTGGTTAAATAAAAAAGGTACATATTTACTCGAAATGAAAGCAGGTTGTCAGTAAAACGACAATCCTTAATACAAATTGAAGGCCTTGTGTGCGGATTGAAAAAAATCAACTGCATTAGGCTCTCACTATCTATTACGCGTACGTAAAACTATAAGGGAAAATGTGGGCGTATACTATGCCTCTGCCTACACCTTCAGGGATAAAGGCGTGACTATATGAATGTATGTATGTACATATTTACAATCGCAATACTAAATAGAAAGTCAAAGTAGGCACATATTTTTAAAATGCTGTAGGTGGGCAGCCCTATCGCATGCTTACGTACCGCGCGGCTGTAGGCATTTATTTCTAAAATCTGAGCCGTATGCTTGTCCACCACCTTTGCGGTATAAAAAACTCTACCCTTTATTCGTATTCCCACGGGAACGTCAACTGCGGCATAAACCGTGTGTCATAGGTAATGTTAGATAATTTTTTTCTTTTTTTCAGAAAAGCAACCACAATGGGAGATTACTGAAAATAATATCTACAAAGTTGTACCCAACACAGAAAATTCGCTGAATGCAGGTAAAAACAGTGGTGCTATAATTAGTGGTATATTTGATCTGAATAGTCAAGGTAGTAAATTCATAGTGCCAGAGTTCTCGGAAATCCTTCATGCTGATAAAGGTGATAAGGAACTACATCCTAATGATGGAGCAAGTGTTATAGATCACAGCCAAATTAGCTCGTATAGTAATAATATCTTACATGAAAATCCGAACGCTATTGGTATTAAACTAAACGAAAATTGTGACACTAAAGGAACGTTTGGCTTGGATTCAGGAACTAGCTTAGACACAGATGAAGATAGAATATCTCAGATAACAAATAGTCCTTGGCCTGGGCCATCTAAAGATTATTATTTACCTGAAAATTATAATTCATTTAAAGAGTCTGGATCAAACAATTGTCATATTTGTGCAAATGGAGGTGCAGACATATATGGCCATTTTGGATTACACAGGGGCTATGGATTTAGGAGACCAGGTTTATTGAGTCGTCTATTTGGAGGTACAGGCTTATTTGGAGGCCGCGGCTTATTCAGAGGTCGACATGGCTTATGTCAAAGAGGTCCAAATTGTCCCTGTAGTGGTTAAGACTTAATCCACAATAAATTCATCTTATTTACTTGGTGATATTAGTATGATAAAAGATCTTGGCAGTGGTAACTTATTTATAAAGATAATATAAGAAAGTTTGGTCAACTTAAAACGACAAACATCCTAATAATAAAGCAGAAATGAAATAAATAAAATTCATACTTTTTTTCTTCAAGTCTTCTTTTTTGTTTTTACCTTTGGATTAAAAAATTAAAAGAGCAATCACTAGAGGGCGTCAAAAATAAACTAAGAAGAAAAAATAACGCCCAAGGGCCAGAAGCATTTGCGTATGGAGGGTTCCGTACCAAAAAAACCGGCTAAGCGTGGGTTGGACTCACGCACGGAGGGTTCCATACCAAATAACGTCACAAATTCACTTTTGTTGTATGGGAGCCGTCCCCCTTAATTATTATAATTTTTCTGATTTTAGTATTTTTTAATAAAGCGGTGACAGTAATGCATAATGAATATTTCAGCACTCTAGCTATCACGGAGCCAGAGATACAGCCTCGTGAAGACAGCGAAGTCTCATGACCGTCCGAGTCCCGTTTTTACCCTTTGGGAACGTAACCCTGCAAACGGCAAATAATACACGTTTTTTGTGTGGATGTCGATACAATAAACGTTCCTAAATTTTTAATGTTATTTTAGTATTTATTGTCTGTTCCCAGACTGTATCTCAGGAACCGTGACAATTACGAGTCGGCAACTGCAGGCACAATTATTTGTTACTAGATGATGCTCGCGGCTTTGTCCACGTGAAATTCTGTACCCGTTTCCGCTTCCCGTCGGAACGTTTTCCCGGAATGAAAAGTAGCCTATGTGTTATTACAGACTATAAGCTATCTCTATCCAATTCAGCCCAATACGTTCAGCCTTTAGAGCGTGATTGAGTAACAAGCGTTTGGACGTCTGTTACTCAATCACGCTCTAACGGCTCTATCGGCTAATCTTAACATCCAAACATCTTCACAAGCTTTCACATATAATATTAGGGATTATTTTTATATTACTAAATCTTAATTTCTAAAGGCTGAGAATGAAGGTCTTCACAGATGACGTACCTTTTTTTATTGCCGCTATAACAAATACTAAATCACGAAACAATATTTTTGGTATGGAATACTCCGTGCTCGAGTTCTTGTAGGTACAGCTTGCGCTACACAACTTTGCATCTATGAAGTTCGTTCGTTACCGCCGCAATTATGCACTATTAGGTACCACAGCTTAAGTACTGCGCAGCTGAGGCGAGAGGGGCGCCCCTCAGCCTCAGCAGTAGTTTATTGCATAATCTTACTAATATTATTAATGCGAAAGTTTGTGAGTGTGGATGTTTGTTACTCTTTCACGCTCAGACCGTTAAACGGATCGGGCTGAAATTTGGAACAGAGATACATTATAGTGTGGAATAACACATAGGCTACTTTTTATCCCGGTAATAAGTTCCCAAGGGAACAAATATTACGCGGGTGAAGCTGCGGGCATCAGCTAGTACCTAATAATTCACAATTGCGGCGCGAACGGACAAATTTTATACTATATACTATGGCCGGTTCTTGGATCGGTGACCATCCATGTGACCACTTTGTGATATTTATACGACGTTTACGTTTTCGGGCCCGTTAAGCCTTTGGTCCCGTAGCGATTAGCGAACGATTCTATCGCGAATCGTTCGCTAATCGCTACGTTGCACTTTTTAATGGATATCAGCAAAGAACTAGATTGTACAACGTACTCAAACTCTTACACTTGTAAACCTGAACACTGCACTAATTACTTAAAAAATAATCAGTCAAAATTAAATTAAATCTAAATAAATAATTAAGTTACAAACAAAAATTTCGATGAACTCCGCATGTTGCTCATAAAAACCAAACTTAAGTACGACATCTTAGTGCGCCTTCACACTAGCGTAGGCGTTCGATGGACGTATGCGCGGCGTATACGTCGCGCACGCCCGGCGCTTGTTCCGCGTACTCATGTGTTCCAGTGGAGACGCCGCGCCAACGCGGCGTATACGTCGCGTATACGTCGCGTCGGCGCCGCGCATGCGTCCATCGTACGCCTACGCCGGAAAAACGCTAGTGTGAAGGCGCACATAGTCCTAACGGAATGTTGGCTCAGCAAAGTCGTAAATTATCCCATCCTAGATGGATATTCAGCACATTTCACAAAATCAACAATAAATCAAAACGATGGTGTAGTCATCTATACATACATACATACATAATTATGGTCACGCCTTTATCCCCGAAGGGTTTTTTTTTTCGAGTCTGGCAACCCGAGCGAACTGTCAAAAATTTCAGCTCTCTGAAAATATTTTTAAAATTAATTAGTTATTTAGTATTTAAACCAACTAAAACCAATATCATCGCATTAATAGTGTCCTAAAATAGTCAGATAATAATATAATAAAAGTGTTCTGTCCGTGTATTTTGGTGTAAAAAGTGACGAGTCAGGTACCCGGTTTTTTTCGAATTTTGAATGTTTTCTTTTCACGTAAATACATACTAAATCGACTGTTTCTTGTGAGTAGAATTATTATACTTGTATAAGCGTTTACTCGACGTTGACGACGGTCGGTGTATTTGCGTAAGTACATAAAAATATTAAGTGTAATTTATTGCCGGTACATAACCTTGTTACTTCTTGCCATTAAACTGTACAAAGAGCTCCATCATCAATATAATTCGCGTATAATTGCACTTACTCATTAATAATATGAATACCCGTAGTCGCAGAGCTCTCGGCCGCCAGCAGGAGGAAACCAAACTTCAGTTGGTGTTGCTGGAGCTTAAATCTAAAACGGAGCTCTGTGTACAGTTGGAGAAGGAAAGAGAAGAAAATGAAAACCTATTGATAAACGCTCTGAATGACACAAAAAAATTAAAATGCGAATTATCAAGACTTCATGTAAGTTACGATGACATTGTTGCGGAGCGGGACCACCTTCAGTCAATTGTAGATAGGTTCCAAGAGTGCAGTGACGAGTATGAGAAAACCTTGAGGAGGACTACCTTTCTGGAACGGGAGCTAAGGGATGCCCAGGGACAAATCTCACACCTGGAAGAAGCTGCTGAGAAGGTTACTGCTCAAAAAACTGATAATCTTTATAGTGAGTTAATGAGTGGTATCCCGCAGTTTATTCCTTCTGCAAATTCTCAAAACCTGGACTTGACTACTATAGATCTTACAGGTGACAGTCCATATCAACGGGACAAGTCGGTTTTGTTTTGCAGCAGAAATAAACTAAAAAAATATCTAAAAATTAAAAAGTTCATACAGAAATCAAAAAAGCAATTAAAATTCCATAAAATGTTAATCAAGAAGTGTAAAAATATAGGTTCTGGTTTAAGATTTAGAGAACAAGCTAAATTGTCAATGTTAGAGCTGGAACAAAGTCATTTAAAATATTGCACTGACACACAAAAATTAGAATCAAAAATACAAAGTTTGCAATTTGAGCTACAATATATGACTAAAAATATGAATGGTCTCTTAAGGACTTTACTAAATGTTCTGTAACCATAGATAAGGTACTCAAAACATCAAATGATAACACTGAGCGCCTTAATAGTTTCCAAAATGACCACTTATGCAATATTAACTGCCCTAAAGCAATTGAGCCGGTTGAGGCTCAGGGTGAACCGGTTACCGCTAACCCCTAAGCTCCCATTACTACGTGCCCGCCCAGTACATCAGTGGATATATTGTGTGACAGTGTAAATAATAGTAATAGTTGTACTAAATTAATTGTATTTAGTGATGATATTGGTACCTACCAATCTCAGTTCATTTTTAAAACAAAACTTAAATTCAAGTTATTACTCGGTTATTAATAATTGCTATCCGGGTGCTTCATTAAGTGATATTATGCAAAAGATATTAGAATATAAATTTGAAGCTAATAGTAAAATAATAATTTTATGTGCAAACAGGGGCAAAATTAGCAATGATGATTTGTCCCTATACATGAATTACATCTTAAACTTAAATGTCATACAAGTTGTAATGTTCACACTTCCATTTATAAAAGGTGTGCCAGACTCGGAAAATTCATTTAGATATAAGATGAATTTACGTTTAAACTTAATAAGTCAGTATAATAATAAATTCAATGTAATTGACTTTAATTCTGTATTTGACACAAATTTGTCACATAGCAAGTATAAAGTCTATAATAATCACAAGGGTAGGTATTGTCTACCCAAATATTATAAAAGACAAATAGCAAGTTTGCTATTCAATTATTTTTACTCTATAGCCAAAAACTTGGCTGACAAAACTGCTTTATTTGAGCAGAATAGATTTAGGACTTTGGAATCGGTTCCAAGTAATTTAAATTAACTTCTGGGACAACAGAGGATTTACCCTCTAGCCAAAATTGTAAATTGATAGAGTTGAATTTAATTGCAAATCATAACTATATCGGAAACTGTCCTCCGAACAAAACTAATTTAAAAAATGTAAATTATATCAGCCTGGTGCATTATAATATAGCAACATTAACGCAGGTCAAAGAGTTTGAATTGGAGCTGTTCATGAGCTCAGAAAATATTGAAATTGTTTGTCTTACAGAACATATGCGTAAGGAGTATGAGCTCATGTTCAGCTTCAGTAGTCACCGGGTTGGTAGTGCGTTCTGCAGGGTCAACACAACACGGGGGGGGTTCGTTGATTTTATTAAATAAGAAGTTAAAGTATAAGGAACGGAAAGATGTTGTGTCCCCCTCTGTAGAGTGTACAGTTGAAATATCGTGCGGAGAATTGGAGCAATTCATAGTAGTATGCGTATATAAACCTGGAGTCTCACCCTTTTGTGAGTTTGAGGAAGTAATGGATAAAGTGCTATTTAAACTTGGAAAATCTAATAAACACCTAATAGTGTGCGGTGATTTTAATGTTAATATACTTATAAATACACGTCAGACCAATGATATCTTAAATTTATTTAAATCACACAATCTCACTAACTTATTTTTAGAGCCTACTAGATATTGTGATACAACAGCTACTTGTCTGGACAATATATACAGTGATGTTGCCAGAAAGTAAGAGTATTATAAATAAGATAAAATCAGATCATACTGGGCAAATAGCATCTTTCAAGATCACATGAGAAAAAGTTAAAAGACGTAAAATATTATGTAGACCAGTAACTAGTGACCGCTTGGAACGTATGCGAGTTGGACTTTGCAATAAACTTCCATTTTTAGACACTGGCTTAGATTCAAATGTAATGTATAAGTTATTTTTTGAATTCTTTTACAATGAGTTCAACTCCATATTCAAGTCTAAGGAAGTCACAATCGGAGACAGGCCAGCCTTCAGTGAATGGGCCACTGAGGATATACATAAAAGTAGACAAAAACTGTATGAACTATACTCAGAAAAACAGCTTAATAGAACAGATAATAAAATTATCAATAGTGTAGACAAAGTTAAATCTACTTGGATAATAATTAACGCAGAAAGAGGCCAAGCAAAATCAAATGATAATAATTTTAAACTTAAAGTAAATGGTAACATCATTACAACAGATGCCGAAGTCGCTAACGAATTTGAACATTTTTTCTCTCGAATACCAGTAGATTTGACCAGAGCCCTAGGTTCTTCTACCCCAATAGCAGAATCCTTGTTAAAAGCAAATGTTCCTTGCTGTAATGAAATATTCAAATTCAGTAAAATTAGTATACACACTATCATAAAAACTTTTAAATCTTTAAATATTAAGAAAACGGCTGACATCTGGGGAATTTCTGTACATTTAGTTAATTCGTTAATTGAAATGGTTGCCCCTGAATTATCAATAATATTTAATAATTATGTTGATAGTGGTGTGTTTCCTGACTTAATGAAGTTTAGTAAAATAACTCCTCTGTTTAAATCGGGTAGCACCTCGGATCCGTCCAATTTTCGTCCTATTTCTGTACTACCCACGTTTAGTAAAATCTTTGAAAAGGTAATGCTTAATCAAATGCAAAATCATTTTAATACAAATAAACTATTCCACACTAAACAATTCGGTTTCACGCGCGGTCGGTCTACCACGGATGCTGGAATCAAATTATTAGAGTGTATATATGAGGCCTGGGAGGAGTCGTATGATGCTTATGGTGTATTCTGCGACTTATCTAAGGCCTTTGATTGCGTCCAGCATCAGACTTTAATTCAAAAACTTGATCATTATGGGATCCAGGGGACGGCCTTGGATTTAATTAGTTCTTACCTAAGAAATAGAGTACAGAGAGTAGTTATAAATGGTAAACAGTCACATGGGTCTGCTGTAACAATGGGGGTGCCTCAAGGTTCAATTCTGGGACCTTTTCTATTTTTAGTGTACATAAATGATCTCCCTCACCTTATAAGAGATGATCACGAGGTAATTTTGTTTGCTGATGACACATCTTTAATATTTAAAGTTGAACGTGGACAACGCAATCTTGACGAAGTAAACAATGCCCTCTCTAGGGTAGTCCACTGGTTTAACGCAAATAATTTATTGTTAAATGAAACTAAAACAAAATGTATTAGATTCACCTTGCCAAATGTTAGGCTCGTTAACACCAGTATTAGGATTAGGGATGATCAAGTAGAATTGGTCGATGAAACTGTCTTTCTGGGCATAAAGTTAGACTCCAACTTGCAGTGGGGGCCTCATATCGAGAAAGTCTCGGGCAGACTGAGCTCTGCAGCCTATGCCGTTAAAAAGATCCGACAACTGACAGACATTAGAACAGCGCGTCTTGTCTACTTTAGCTATTTCCACAGTGTCATGACCTATGGCATACTATTATGGGGTAACGCTGCCGACATCGAATGTATCTTTGTGTTGCAGAAAAGGGCTGTCCGGGCTATCTATGGTATGGGGTTTCGGGAGTCATTAAGAGAAAAGTTTAAGGATATCAACATCCTTACTGTGTATTCACAGTACATATATGAAAACTTATTATATACTCATAAAAATAATAGTAAATTTATTAAAAATAGTGATATCCATAACCTAAACTTAAGAAATAAGAATAAATTGGCTGTACCTAGATTTAGGCTTAATAAAATAAGCAATTCTTTTGCGGGCAATTGTATTCGAATGTACAATACAATACATTGCCGACAGCCGTAACAGGTTTGTCAGTTAATAAATTTAAAAAACTAATAAAACTTAAATTGTGCCAGAAAGCTTATTATAGCATTAAAGACTTTCTAGAAGACAAGGCTGCCTGGCAGTGACACGAATTGCTCCTTTCTACATTAAAAAAAAAAACTGTATTAGATACTAAGATGAATTAAGAGGGACCGGACTGAGTTTCTTGGGGTGTTCTTCTCAGTCTGTAGCATTTCCGAACCCCCGGTAGAGTCACAAAAATTTTGACAAACCTAAATAATTTTTTTAAAAATTTCAAAGGGAATAAATTTTATTTTATTTATTTTATTTTATTTTATTTTGGGGTAGGCAGAGGCATATTATATGCCCACATTTCACCTTTGTATAATTTGTCCCACGTAACAGGTGGTGAGCCGTATTGCCGTGTTTAAATGGACAGGCGCAGGTTGTGACTGCCTGCTGTTGAAATAAAGCCTTCAACTTAGCTTAACGACTGCCATTCTACTGGCAACCGGGACCAACGGCTTAACGTGCCTTCCGAAGCACGGAAACGCTCAAATAAATGTCACAAAGTGATCACATGGATGGTCACCCATCCATGGACCGGCCATAGTGAAAGTTGCTTACTGCAGTGATCGTTTACAGAACACTAAGTCCGCGGGGCCACGAGCGCTTCTTAATAGTCATCTATATCAACACAAATATAAAGTACACAATTAGCAAACCACCATTTAAAGATGGAACATGTTTAGTCAGTAAAATTGATGATATTACATACTATTATCGCAATTTATCGCTCGCCCTCACTGAAAACAATAAATAATTTTGAGAACTTTATCGATGGTCTAAACTGGTTATTTAGTAACAATAACTCCAGACATCTATTTTTGGTCGGTGACATAAATATTGACATAAGTAGGTACAAACAGTACCATTTCACAGAAGAATAACTCACATTTAATGCTACCCACGGTGTATACCCTACACACAATAGTCCTACAAGAGCTAGATTAAAATGTGTGGACCACATCCTAACGAATTCCATCCTTCCATCAACTACACTTCTATTAAAGTTATCCATTACTACCCGTTCGCTCTAACTTTGCCGCTGGCGTAGAGGCGTATACCCGAATTGCTAATTAGACGAAGTAAATTGACAGTAGCTAATGTCACTTCGTCATAGAAAATACGCAACATTGTATGAAGAAGTGACATTAGTTGCTGTCAATTTACTTAGTCTAATTAAAAATTTGACTTTAGTATGGAGCCGAGCGGCAAAGTTAGAGCGAACGAGCAGTACAGATCACCTGCCATTAGAACAACAAATATATAAAAAAACACAAACAAACATACACCAAGTCGACTATCGATCACAGTAAAGTAAAATCAGACCTTGAAAATTCAAACTTTTCCCATATTTTGATCTGCAGAGATGCGAACTTAGCAGCCGATAGCTTACTGAATATACTCATGGCCACAATTAATAGACATAAAAATGCAACCACAAAAAAAAAACAGGATTCTGAAGCCATGGATGACTGCAGGACTAATACAATGCACTAGAAATCGAGATAGGCTTCACATAAAATCCATAAAAATGCCAGAAAACATGACTCTAAAAACAACATACACCCGATATAGAAACTATTGCAATGCTCTACTCCGCAGACTAAAAACGGAACACGAAAGATCTCGAATAGAAAAGGCCGGAAATAATACAAAAGAACTATGGAAAGTCGTTAAAAATATCACAAACACTAAGAAAATAAATACCACCCCCTTAGAATTACTGCAAACACATTCAAACCCGTCAACCTCTCTAAACAATGTGTCGAAATATTTCAGTAAACTCAGACAGAACTTAGCCGACAAAATACCCTCTGCTAATAGTCAGCAATCACCATTTTGACTCCATCTCTACCGTACAATATACACAGCCTGCAAACTCAATATCTATCACAGAAGTATCCGAATCTGAAGTCAAAGCTATCATTCTACAACTTCGCCTCAATTGTGCTGTGGGGTGCGATGGTATCCCGTCCAAGATTACAAGGTTGGCTAGAGGGAGTTTGATTCCTCCAATAACCCATATGCAATCTAGAGCTGGCAACCCCAGCAAAGTAAACAGTTCAACAAAGGTGCTTTACAGTTTTATTTACAACTAGCTGTTGCCTGCGACTTCGTACGCTGCAAGTTCTTTAGATTGATATAATTTTTTTATTTATGAACCGATTGACATGAAACAAACATTAAATGTTAAGTGCAGCTAACTGCAACGCAATGAAGAAAACTACTGAATTGCAATCGGTTGAGCGGTTGCTGAGATTAGCGTGCACAAACGTACAGACAAACAGACAAAAAATCTTAAAATCATTGTTTTGGGTTCTATAGCGTCCGTAAAGCCCACCTATAATTTTTTTTCTTATATATCAATGTACAGACAGCGACCTGTTTTGCATTTTATTATTTGTGTTGATTGATAAGCAATACATAAATCGTAACAGGTCGGTGTCTGCATATTAAAGATGTATAAGAAAAAAAAGTATAGGAGGGCTTTATAAACGCAATAGAACCCAAAACTATGATTTTTATAATTTTTGTCTGTTTGTCTGTACGTTTGTGCACGCTAATCTCAGCTCAACTGATTGTCATGCGGTTTTCTTAAGTGTGTTGCAGTTTGTTTCACTTAGCATTTAGTGTTTGTTTTATGTCAATCGGTTTATAAACAAAAAAGTTATATCAATCAAAAGAATTACATATAAAATGCAGTAAAATGAAAAGATACCCCAGGACTCCAAACAGGCCCAAGGCTACCACTGCCGACTCATCTAGGGGGGAGGGGGGGTATTCGGGTGCTGCCCCGCGCCTTTTTGGGGTTTTTCGGATGTTATCCCGCTTCTCAGGGGGGGGGGGGGGTATGGAAGGCGATAGTCTTGGGCGAAGACACTGCGGAGCTCGGGTTGGAAAGTTCTCTCCCGCACCCTCCCCACCGCCTCCTTCACAAGCATGACCTGCTCGCAGAAAGAGGCAGCGCAGTCCCACTTACTCCCGCTGAAGATCATGGCTCGCACCATGGTCTCCAGCGAGAGAGATAGCGTAGGTACCTATAGATTTAATTTAGTAGCATGATGAAGGTTAGGTATGTTTATTATTGTTATACACGGGAATACGAATGGACTACATATTACCATGTGTTGAAGCAAAACAATAGAACCGGTTCGGTGCCGGCCGCACGCGCGGTCCGTCGCCGCCTCGTCCTCGTCGACACTTCAATTCAAGACTAAGCGATAGCTAAATGGACGCACGTTACGCGAGCTCCATATATTTTAACATATTTAGTTAGGACTAGTTTCCATAAGTATATCTACACAATGTACTGTACTACATCTACCATTAAAAGATGTTAAAGAAGAAAGCAGTTTATTAAATCAAGAAATTCCTCAACATCGTGTTTGGCGACCGTGGCGTGACGTCGCGTGGAAGGCGTGACGTGACAAAATAACCTGCATTCATGGAAGAATAATACCTGAATAATAAATCAATACAAAGCAAGAGGATCTAGGGCTGGACAGCCAAGTCAACGCATCGTCATCAGATGAGTGCCCTATCTTTCTTTCCTTAACTTACCATCTTTCCAATCCACTTTTAAATTAGTCTTTGCTTGAGCTACACAGTAAGCACGCTTTATGCATAAATGCGTTAGCTATCCATTCATTATACAAATACAAAATATTCATATTCAATTTACAATAGGTTTAGGTACCTTATGTGCTTAAACATAGGACCTACCTACTCGCAACTATAATAAAAGTGGATTGCATGTTTTTCTTAATCTTCCACAAATTACGTGTAGAATTTACGTATAGATATAGTTCTAGGACCTAAAGAGGATTATATTATATACCTACACAATTCATATTTTCTGCAAATTATACAAATACTTATTCATACATTTCATTAACAAGTGGCTTGCCTAGAAGCTTCTATAACCGACTCCAACAAAGGAGCAGGTGCTGTATGCATGTATGTTAGGTACTTCATAACTCCGTAATCCATAAATCCATTTTGATTATTCTTTATACCTAGGTACATTTGAGGTGTTATTTATTGTTTCAATATGCGTAGTCCCATTAAATATTACCTACTAGCTAAATACATAAATACATTATATGCTGTTAGATTTCTGTGAAAAAGAAATCACCTTTTAAATCATACATTGTGCAGTAGGTATCTATTTACGAACGTAATACCTACCTATTTCTTGAAGATCATTCTTTAGTAAAAAATATTTACCCATTTCAATTAGTGTCTAGATTAATATTAAAGGTTCAACGTCAACAGATATTTTGTGAGTTATTATAACATATAACTTATTAGACGGCCGACCATTCCAGAATCGTCGACTGCCGGCCGGCTGGCCGCTGAGCGCAAGCGCATTCCATAGAAACAATAGAATACCTATCACGTGGTCCATCGCCGAGTGCGTTAATCTACTTGCATCAGCTGTTTACGAGTGCGGCGAGTGAGAATCTGGATATTGGCACGGTAATATAACATTACCGTGAACTGGTTTGTCACATAAAACCTATTTTATTTCTAGAACTTTGTAGTTTTAAATTATAAGAATGTCTGAGGCAGAGTTGAAGGAATTCGTTAAGAAACGTAGTTCAGTTAAAGGCAGGATTACTCTTTTTAGGAACTATTTAAATGATTTCATTAACTTTAAAAGTGTTTCACAGAGGCAACTTAAGGAATTAACTTTAAGATTAACTAAATTTGAAAGCTTATTCGTTGAATTTGAGAACATTCAGAGTAAAATTGAAGTTTTATCAGATGATAGTGATATTCAACTTTCCGAGCGATCGGATATAGAAAGTCTTTTTTATTCAATTATAACTTTAGCCCAAGATACAATACAACAGAATCAGGAACTGTTTACTGATGCTGACGATAATTTTCCTTCATCTAAAGACAAAAACAGTTGCTGTCATGAAAACTTTAATGTTAAATTGCCTTTAATTCAGCTACCAAATTTTGATGGAAATTATAGCAAATGGCTTGAATTCCGTGATACATATAAAGCATTAATTCATGATAATTCCAAATTAAGTGACGTCAATAAGTTTCATTATTTGCGAATGTCATTGCAGGGTAGTGCTTCCGTTGTCATTAAAACGTTAGAAACTTCTAGTAGTAACTATCCTATTGCGTGGAAGCTATTATGTGATAGATATGACAATAAAAAACAATTAATTACAAATCATTTAAGGTCTTTATTCAACTTAGAATCATTTTCGAAGGAGTCTGCTAAATCATTACGTACCTTAGTAGATCATATTACGAAACATTTGCGGGCTCTTAACACATTAGGTGAACCCACTGAAAACTGGGATACTCTGATTGTATTTACCTTTTCAGCTAAACTTGATTTAACAACGTTACGTAAGTGGGAAGAGTATCGGAGTTCTCACAGTGATTCACCTAGCTTACACGACTTCAAAGAATTCTTGCGTAGAAGGGCTGATGTCCTGGAGTCCTTGCAACGTAGCAGCCACAGTGCTGAAAAACCTGAAACACAAAAGAGATTAGATAAACAACAAAAATCATTCGTAGCTTCCACTCAAATAAATGGGTATAGTTGCCTACTCTGTAAGGGCCAACACCGCATCTACACATGTAAACGCTTTCTGGACATATCTCCTGAAAAGCGTGTTTCTGTAATTGCAAAATTGAAGGCATGTATCAATTGTCTTCGTGGCGGTCACATAGTCAGTCAGTGTCGTTTAGGCCCATGTCCTAAATGTGGCCTCCAACACAATCAATTATTATGTACACAGAAGTCTCAGTCAGGTATCACTAATGATACTACTGATACTGATGAAACACAATCAAGTGATACTCACCATGCACATTCAGTTTCACTATCCTCCTGTGTAACAAGTCAGGTCTTGTTATCAACAGCAGTAGTCAAACTCATAGATAGGAAAACGAATCAGTGCCATGAGGTACGCGCTTTACTGGACTCGGGCAGCCAATCATCATTCATTACAAGTTCATTGCAAACCAAGTTAGGGCTACCGAGTACAAGAGTACCGCCAGTGGACGTCACAGGCATCAATAACATGTGTTCTAGCATAATGGAAACATGTACTATCACATTACAAATACATTCAAATAATACAAAACACATCAATTGTTTAGTTTTAGACCAAATATCTAAAGCTTTACCTACACAAGAAATAGATATTTCTACTTTAAGCATACCACACAACATACAATTAGCAGATCCCGCTTTTTATTATCCCTCTGAAATAGATTTATTATTAGGGGCAGACATCTTCTGGGATCTAATCCTCAATGGTCAAATTAAGCTGGGTCGAAACCAACCAGTTTTACAAAATTCATCTTTTGGTTGGTTAGTAGTCGGACCAACCACATGCAAATACAAAAACAATTCAATCAATTGTAATTTCAGTTTAGGAATTAAGAATCAATTTCATCAATTTCGGGAGCTAGAGGAGGTACCGTCTAAGGTACCCTGGACCCTAGAAGAAAGGGGATGTAAGTCCTATTTTACACACAATACACACAGGAACAGCAGATCTTATGTGAGTTTGCCTTTGAAAGGTAACCCCCAAAACTTGGGTAATTCGTTTTCAATAAACGATAAAAGATTTTTTAAATTGGAAAAACGCTTTCGCCTGCAACCTCACATCAAAAAACAACATACAATAGTTCACTTATCGTTGGTCGAGAAACCGGAAGGGGCAAATTATTTACCTCAACATCCAGTCTTAAGGGACAAAGTCAAGCAACCAAATGACGCGTGTTCTTCGATGTATCAGCGAAAACCACGTCAGTTCTATCATTAAAGGACATTTTAATGGTAGGACCCACAATTCTGAAACATTAAAATACATTTTAGAATCAGTTCAAAATACATTAAACATTGCTTAAGTGAAGTTAATAAAATAAAATCAAACTGTACTTACCTTTTTTTGAAAATCATAATGCATGTTATATACAAGATAGCGTGGACTTCCATCAGAAGTGGACGTACTACCTTAGGTGTAATTTGGAACCCTCTTCTGATAAAATAATGGTTAGTTTATCTATCAAATTACACACACATACAAGATACAATTTGTCTACCCCTTTCGGACCAGCGCAGAAACTAAAAAGAAATTTATAATTTTGAACTTGAATCTTAAATAATTTGGGACCTCAGATTACGAATCTGCAATAATTTTCCTAATTTTCCGCCGCCATCTTGGAAAATTCATATACCAACAATTGTATCAAACCGGTCCCACCATTTCCCACGTACAATTGTGACCTGTATTTTTCACTCCAAATCATCTTCAGTCTTGGAAATTTTATACATTCAATAACGGCATGTATTCCAAAAAACTTAACAAAGAACATATAGGTTTCATTTGAAAACCGGCATTGGCCATGTAATATTGGTTTGTGGTCAAAGCCATCTGTTCCTTGAGCTTGTCAGTAAAATAGCGCTCAAAGTATTCGTATGGAGTATCAACTGGGTCATGAACGGTATCTTCTGGAAGATGTCTGCCATTGAAGGGCTTCTTTTGCCATCCTGCTAGCATACTCACAGGTATATTATCGTCAACACTTCCTTCACCATCATCAGAAGAAGAGGAAGTGGAATATACAGAGTTTGCTTCAGTAATGTTGTTAAAATCGATTTCCTCATTGTCATCGCCCTCGTCCCCAGAGTCAATAAGCATACCTGCTAAATCGACGTCGTTTAAAACGCGAAACATGATGCAGAAACTGTGAAAAATGAATAGTCATCAGAAACTTAAAATGCGCATGAGGTAAAGTAGGGACCACGTTGATACATTTGTGTCGGTAAAGTTCGTTTAGTCATTACGCCAAAGCGTTTGCTTGCCAATCGCCACTGTTATCATAAAAACATCAGATACTTAACTAATATTATAATCAATAACTCGTATAATACTAGGCTAATAAAATAACACAATAGTAGGTACTTACTTTCGCCAACTCGGAGAGCGCAACCAGTAGCAAACCGTACAGGTTAAAACATGCTCACCGACTACGCGACAGAAAAAAATTGCGCGGGAGCTGAAAGTTCGCTTCCCGTACAATCGTACGCTAAAGGGCCCGTCCACTGCTAACGTAGAAATAATGAGCTATTCTCGATTTTGTAACCCGCACAATTGTATTGGCGGGGTCCGAAAGGGCTACAGTGGCTAACATTTGCCCTCTGGGTATCTTTTAGTGTGTGCAGTCACTATTTCATTTAAATTTTATTACAAGTCCATAGAACATTTTCCATGATGCTTACTTACATAGAATTGCAGATTTCAATAGGATAAGAAATTCATTTGCTGTAGTATTAGGATTCATTCATAATTCTAAGAAAACAAATCATTATATACAAAGTTCCTTGACTGTCACTGAATTGCAAACAGCTGAATTAAAGTTAGCATATTTTTCTCAGCAACGTTTATATAGTAAGGAAATTAATTCATGAAAACATAAAAACAATGTAAAAATTAAATCTGAAAATTTCAATTTAAACTTATTTCTAGATACCTAATCATGGTGTCTCGTATAAGAATAGACAATGCTGGTCCTTTTTATATCATTAATAGAAAGGGTCATGGAGCTAAGGTGCTTAAGGCTGCTTATGGCATATTTCTACTTATTTGTTTGTTTTGCCACTAAAACAGTTTATTTAGAACTAGTCACGGACTTAGGCACTGAATGCTTCATCTTAGCATTAGAAGATTCATCTCTAGGCTAGGTAAACCTCTCGAAGTTTTTTTTATAGTGGAAGAAACTTCGTAGGGGCTAGTAAAGAGTTAGGTAAGTTCTTGACGGGTTCGTTGACTCTGTGCCTGATAGCTTATCTAACGAACGTATCCAATTCAGATTCTCACCCGTTTACTCAGCATATTACGGTAGAATTCTACATAGCATATAAAGCGTATTGTTGGCAACACACATTTTAATGCAGAAGAGCTAGCAGCTGTGTTTGTTCAGGTCGAGGCTATTTTAAATTCCCGACCTCTCTATCCACTGTCATCCGATCCCTAAGACCTATCTCCTTTGTTTCCAGGGCACTTCATTATTGGAAGACTTTTAACAACGTTGCTAGCCCCAGATTTTCAAGACAATCAAATAGCACGGTGGAGCAAAGACGCCAACAATTCTGGTCACGGCGGAACCGTGAATACATGCATATGTGAACTCCAACAGCGCACCAAATGGTTAACCAAAACACCGGAACAATTTGTGTTAATCAAGGGAGACACACCTCGCCATTGAAGTGGCCTCTCGGCAGAGTAACGCGACTGCATCCCGTTACAGATGGCTGCTGTGAAGTAGTCACGATACAAACCACTAAAGGCATCGTTATAATACATACTATCACCCACCACTAGGAGGGGACGAAGAAACGCTTGAAGTCCCGGTAGGACTTCAAGGGCCGGGAGTTCATGTTGAAGCAAAACAATAGAACCGGTTCGGTGCCGGCCGCACGCGTGGTCCGTCGCCGCCTCGTCCTCGTCGACACTTCAATTCAAGACTAAGCGATAGCTAAATGGACGCACGTTACGCGAGCTCCATATATTTTAACATATTTAGTTAGGACTAGTTTCCATAAGTATATCTACACAATGTACTGTACTACATCTACCATTAAAAGATGTTAAAGAAGAAAGCAGTTTATTAAATCAAGAAATTCCTCAACACCATGCTATTACACATAGGGTTTTTTTGTGAGGGAAAATCCGTCATGGATACTATGCCGAACTCCTACCGACTAAAAAACCTCACGTAACGCCTAACAGCCTATGGTTGAGAGTCCCAGGACTCCCAACAGACCCACAGCCGCCAATGCAGCCTCGCCTAGGGGGTGGTTCGGGTGCTATCCCGCGTCTTTGGGGGGTCTCGGGTGTGATCCCGATTCTAAGGGAGGTCACGCTGCCGTCATGGGCCTGCTTCGGGTTATATCCTATTAAAGCTTACTAAGTCCGTACTTGCATCAAACGATTTTAGAAAACTATGTATCTATGTCATATTTTAGACAAATACATTTTAATTTTGTTACACTTCTTTTAGGAGTCAGTAATGATATCTTTTTATATAATTTTTTATAAAGAGAAATTTCCTCAGAACTGAGTCATTCAATAGATCCTTTCTGTGTGGAACTATAAAAACTTGGAATGACCTGCCCGCGTACAGTTTCCCTCATCTTCAAATCCTGGGTTCTTCCAGTGAAACGTGAGAAGGTACATCACGGGGAGGCCAACTTGAAGATCAGAACACGGATTATGAGACTGGCCAGCCAAAGCTCATCGTTCAGTTCAAACTGCCATTAAATTCAGTAAATCTGTGGGAATCATTGTCTCACTATTTCTTGGTGTGTCAAGGCGACCTTCTCTTCTGCTAGCTTTAGCACCAATGAAACGCAACCTCGACATCATCGGTATTGATAGATGTGCGTGGTGTGTAATAATTTCGTTATGCCAGGTTTGTTTATCTCAGAAAGCACAGCCATTAAATTTAGTAAATCTATGGGAATCATTGTCTCACTATTTCCTGGTGTGTCAAGGCGACCCTCTCTTCTGATAGCTTTAACACCAATGAAACGCAACCTCAACATCATCGGTATCGATAGATGTGCGTGGTGTGTAATAAGTTCGTTATGCGAGGGTTGTTTGGCTCAGAAAGCACAAAATCATTCTACTTTTTGCGAGATGGGAAGACCAAAGAAGTGTACTAGACCATTCCAAGTGCTCAGCATAGACTTAGTCGGTTTGTTAACGACTACACGCCTTTAAAATTCTTATATCTTGGTAGTATAGTGTTGTTATAGTAAATACTGTTTATTGTTCCGAATTAAGCGTAAATAAAACGTGTCATGGAAATCCTGGATAAGTAAAAAACGCTGCCGATTTTTCATTCCAAACAAAGTAAAAAGACTCTTCGCCAGAACCTAGCAATGCAAAAATCGTTTCTCTTTCGAACCATAGAACCTTTCTCTTACAATCCTAGAATTTTAAGCAGAGTATGACGAGACACATCATTGCTCCTCTAACACAAGGTGTTGTGAACTGTGATAGTGCCTCACTTTTTTTTTTAATAAAGTCATGGAAAATTATTTTTTCACAGAAACGTCCTTTTGTGGTGGGGTGTCACCTAACAGTGATAATAGATAGGTACGTGCTCTAGAATTGCTCTCTAATTGTATTTAATGAGTCAATGGCTAACGCAACGCGGCTAGGAAAGCAGCTAAAGTAGTGGACAGAATCCTACAGCATATGTGCTGGAACGGACACTTGATTGGTAATTGGAACAAATGCTTCAAACAGTGAGTGGTGCGCATCAAGGCCTAAGGTGAATACTTCTTTGAAACAATCTGCATTATAATGGTCAGAAGTTTAGCATAGAGGCATAAAAGCACACAGGTAGAGCCTAGGCCAGAGCTTTTAGTAATGAATATATCCAGCTTCGAGGAACTCATTCGTTGTAGGTACGGGGACATCATAGTAGGGAAGTCCAGATCGCTAAATTTTCAGTGAGGAGGAGAGCTGGTGCTAATTTTCAAAAATGTTAAAATAATTAATCATTCACATGAAAATACTCGAGCGCCTCAGACACTCACGGTGTTTACCCGCTTTGTATTTCTAACAACCGAGAGATACTATTCTGACGAGTATTTAAGGGAGGATGGCTGTAGAAAAGGGTAGAAAAAAAAACAAAAAGTTATTCGAGAGTGTCACATATTCGAAGGGAATATTTAGAAAACTCAAAAAAGTGTCCTATTAAAATATCTGACGATTTGGATGTGATCAAAAGTCATGGTAGATTTTTGAAAATGTAAAAAAAGTGACCTTGAAATACTAGAGCGCATCAGATTTTGACACAAACGGTTTAACTTGATGTTCTAGTCGTCCCAAATGAAAATCTGGCAAATATATGAAGGAATATTCTTATTCTGAAAATTAGAAAGAAAAAAAATTTTTTCCAATTTCTGAGTGGAATAAATTATTACGCATATATATGTAGGTGTAATTTTATTATTATTTATTAATACAAAAATAGATTGCAAATATTTTATTTTATTTATCTAAATAAATTATTATATTTAAAAAAAAAGCAAAGAAGATGGCCGTGTCAAATAAATTTTATAATATTTGATTTTAAAATATAATACCAAATATATTATGCACTGCTAACTATCACACGCTAGAGCACGCTAGCCGAACGACACCGCCATCGGAGAAGTGCCTCTCATGCCTTGGACCAAGTATCAGGTCGCTAGACGCAAGGGTTAGGGTGTCCTTCACCTTTCTTCGAACCTCGCATGTTGATATTGAAATATTGCATAGCAGTTTTTGAATCTTTTGAATCTTTAAAAGAAGGTTTTGAGCGCCGGGGCCGGCAGGCGCCGCGCGCCGAGGCGCGGCGCTGTGTATCCACGGCAACGTCGACGACGTCAATGTTGAGTGTCAGTGAAGTGTAAATACTGTGTTTTTTTGTGATTTTTTGTAAATATTATTGACTAGCTGTTACCCGCGACTTCGTCCGCGTGGAAATTTGTTATAAGCAAAGTTTGAACCGTATTCTATTTGAGCCTCTAGCTAGGATAAGTCGTAACCAAAATGTGGGAACAAATTTAGGACATCCTCCAACTTACCCGGGGAGTTATGCGCGAGATGGATTTTTTTAACGTGAGGAAAATCCCACATGAATGTACTATGACTCCCACTGACTAAAAACCACACGTATCCTACCTAACAGCCTACGATTGGGAGCCCCGGGTAAGCCCTCTAAAGGATACCCTAGGACTGCGCTAGATGGATAGGAAGAGACCTCATGGTTTTAGTGCGTCCAAGGCCGGTATGACGTACGTGTTTATAATTAGCCCCTTTAATAATTATAAGAGTAAGTAGTATGGTGAAGCGCGAATACGAAACGTTTGTTAGATTAGGGCCACAGACTGAAAACTTTACGCATAATCGGAAGAGTTGAGACGATAACACTAACGCTAACGGTAGCCAGTAAATGGCAGTCGTTAAACCAAGTTGAAGACCTTATAGATTGCATAATTTTCAAAAGTAGGCAGTACTAACGCCTGTCCATTTCAACACGGCAATGCGGCTCACCACCTATTACGTTACGTGGTACAAATTAAAAAAAGGTAAACATATAATATGCCTCGATACCCCTTTGGGGATAAAGGCGTGACCGTATGCATGTACTTATTATGTTTAAGGTGATTTAATTTATGTACCCATGTCACTGTAGCCAAAACTCAACATTTTTCAGTAAAGTTGTTTTAAGAATGTTCATTATAAACAACGTTTGAGTGGCGTGTTGGCTTAATCATAAAAGAGCTTAATGGTTAAGGCTATTGTAAAATAATTCAATTTCTATTAAATGAATTGCTTTGGAATAGACTTAATCTTTAAGCTCTTTTTTGATTAAGCAAACAGGGCAGTTTCACACGCTGCTTGATGAGTCTGATGAAGAAATACCTCTCCTTTCATAGATCTTATGTGACGTAAACGAAGTTGCGAGGGTTAGCTAGTCTATACATATAGTAAAACTGTTGAGGGTCGAGAGTCTACTGAAGCCGAAAATGAAATTACATTTTTCATGTGTGTCTGTCTGTCTGTATTCCGAATAAGTATCACGCCGAAGTTACTGAATGGATTTGAATGAAACTTAGTACAATCAGAGCTTATAATCCGAGGAAGGTTCTAGGATACTTTTGATCTCGATATTTTGCGCGGTTCCTTTGGGAGAAGGGATGAAAGACAAAACGGTTTTTTAGTTGTTACTTCTCAATGCGTTTTCGGATTCCAATTTTTTTTTAGTGTTATAAAGGGAATACTGTAATGAATGTTTCACACAAGTTTCCATGTTAAAGGTTTTCTAGTTCAGGAATTAGAGACATCCTAACTTTCGCAAAACCTAGAATTCAAGAATCCCTTTGAATATGAGGGTAAATCTAAACTGGCCTGTTGGCTTAATGATAAAAGAGCTTAATGATTAAGGCTATTGTAAATTGTAAAGATCCTACCTCTAGATTGCTATTCAAATAAAAGATTAATTAAAATTATTCAGTAATTTCTGTATTTTGCAAAAATATACAAACAGATTTTCATTGTTCTCTGCCGAGCTCTTAAAAAATTTGGCGTAATAATAATTGTTGTCTGAGTGTAAAACCTATCTCCTACTAATATTCCTGCTACGTTTTAGTTAAATCAATCCAACGGTTTAAACATTTCATTGCTCTCTGCTTAGCCCCTAGGATATGTGGCGTGACAATATATAGCCTATTTTAAGACCACACCCCTAAGTAATATTTGTGCAAAATTTGAACCAAATATGTTCAGTACTTTTCGAGATCCTTCCGGACAAAGCAAAGCAAACAGACAAACAGACAAAAAAAAATCTAATTATATTTTCAGCTTCGGTATCTTATGTAGAACACCCAGCGAGTATTTATTTGTTAATATTTCCAATGTACAGTTTTGGCTTTTCTATCATTTTATTATATGTATAGATATAGATTTTTGAAATATATAAGTATGTATATCATAGCAAACACAGGATTTAATTTTTCTCTATCGGGCCTCCAAGATATTTAGCGTGATAATGTAGCCGGTGCGTAAAACCGATCTCTTACTAATATTCCTGTAACGTTTTAGTTTAATCAATCCACATACTTACATATGGCACTACCCTCTGCCTAGTTCCTAGGATATGTAGCGTGATAATATATAGCCTATTTAAAGATGCTACCTCTAGATTGCTCTTCAAGTAAAAGATTAATTAAAATTATTCAGTCGTTTCTGTATTTTGCAAAAATATACAAAAAGATTTTCATTGTTCTCTGCCGAGCTCCTAAAAAATTTAGCGTAATAATAATTGTTGTCTTAGTGTAAAACCTATCTCCTACTAATATTCCTACTACGTTTTAGTTAAATCAATCCAACGGTTTAAACATTTCATTGCTCTCTGCTTAGCCCCTAGGATATGTGGCGTGATAATATATAGCCTATTTTAAGACCACACCCCTAAGTAATATTTGTGCAAAATTTGAACCAAATCTGTTCAGTACTTTTCGAGATCCTTCCGGACAAAGCAAAGCAAACAGACGAACAGACAAAAAAAAATCTAACTATATTTTCAGCTTCGGTATCTTATGTAGAACACCCAGCGAGTATTTATTTGTTAATATTTCCAATGTACAGTTTTGGCTTTTCTATCATTTTATTATATGTATAGATATAGATTTTTGAAATATATAAGTATGTATATCATAGCAAACACAGGATTTAATTTTTCTCTATCGGGCCTCCAAGATATTTAGCGTGATAATGTAGCCGGTGCGTAAAACCGATCTCTTACTAATATTCCTGTAACGTTTTAGTTTAATCAATCCACATACTTACATATGGCACTACCCTCTGCCTAGTTCCTAGGATATGTAGCGTGATAATATATAGCCTATTTAAAGATGCTACCTCTAGATTGCTCTTCAAGTAAAAGATTAATTAAAATTATTCAGTCGTTTCTGTATTTTGCAAAAATATACAAAAAGATTTTCATTGTTCTCTGCCGAGCTCCTAAAAAAATTAGCGTAATAATAATTGTTGTCTTAGTGTAAAACCTATCTCCTACTAATATTCCTGCTACGTTTTAGTTAAATCAATCCAACGGTTTAAACATTTCATTGCTCTCTGCTTAGCCCCTAGGATATGTGGCGTGATAATATATAGCCTATTTTAAGACCACATCCCTAAGTAATATTTGTGCAAAATTTGAACCAAATCTGTTCAGTACTTTTCGAGATCCTTCCGGACAAAGCAAAGCAAACAGACAAACAGACAAACAGACAAAAAAAAATCTAACTATATTTTCAGCTTCGGTATCTTATGTAGAACACCCAGCGAGTATTTTTTTGTTAATATTTCCAATGTACAGTTTTGGCTTTTCTATCATTTTATTATATGTATAGATAATTTAAGAGTAAGTTTTTACAATTTAATTTATGTTACAAGACTGCAATGATGGAGGAATTTTGAATGTAAACAGTCAACCTTCCTCGTCGCTGAATTGCCTGGTTCGCTGTCCTAATTGCTCCCAGGCCCGATTCTTTAAGGGTCAGCGAGGTTTGAAAGTACATTTTGGGAAGGTACATAAGTCCCAAAATGTACTTCCGAATACTTGGTCCTTAGAGTCAGAACATGCACAAATTCCTTTTTGGCAATCTATAAGTAAATACAAAAATTCTGTTCCGGTTGTAAAGAGAATACCCCGTGGTGCAAGGCCAGCAGTGGCTCAAAACTTGGCCCACTGTATTGGCCTTGTAGTACGGGACAATTCTACATTTGCTTGCGAGCAATTACTCACCTTCTCTTATAGGATTCTTCATATTTTCAAAAATCAGGCAACCAACAAAAGTTTAACGACTCGAATTAAAGAAAATTGCAATTTATCATGTATTTTTGACCCTAAATTCACAGTCTTCCATAAAAATTCTCTATGTCATTATGTAGAATCCAAATTAAGAGAAGGTGACATCAGAGGAGCGTCCAGGTTATTATTTAGCAGCGACGTTGTGGCGCCTTGCTCTCCAGATACTCTTGCAGATCTGAGGAGCAAGCACCCTGCGCCAAGAGACGACCTTTCCTTTCCCGATCCTCCAAATTCCGATTTTGACTATTTAACTGTTACAGCCAAGGAAGTTGTGGCAGCTGTTGGCTCCTTCCGAAGTGGTTCTGCTGGTGGCCTCGACGGCTTGACTCCTCAGCATTTGAAGGATCTTTTGAGTCCCGCCGCCGGGGAGGCTGGCGAAGCGCTCCTGAAGGAGCTAACAGGTTTGGCTAATCTTATGTTATCCGGCAATGTGGACGAAGCCATTATAAATATACTGTATGGAGCCAATCTATGCGCTTTACGCAAGAAAGATGGTGGCATTCGTCCCATTGCCGTCGGTTGCACTTTCAGACGTATGGTAGCCAAAATTTGCTGCCAGTTCTATAAAGAAGAACTGGCTAAAGGTTTTCAACCCCTTCAGGTCGGTTTTGGATCGAAAGGGGGTTGTGAGGCTGCCATACATGCCCTGTCTACTTACCTTGGCTGCGGTAAAGTAGAGGTCGTTCTTAAGGTTGACTTGAAGAATGCCTTTAATTCAGTAAACAGGGACACTTTGTTGACACAAGCCAAATTGGAAACACCCAAAATTTTCCGTTTTCTTTGGCAATGTTACCGACATCCATCAAAATTATTATAACAACATTTTAGATTCTGCAGTGGGTTGTCAACAAGGTGACCCCCTTGGGCCACTCATTTTCAGTTTATCAATTCATCCAATAATTAGCCAACTAAATTCTAAATTCAACGTCTGGTATCTAGATGACGGCACTCTAGGAGGGGATGTAGATACAGTTTTCACAGATTTGGCATTATTAAAAGATAAATTTGAATCTATTGGTTTAGAACTCAATTCTTCAAAGTGTGAAATTTTTGTTAATGATAACATGGACAGTGTTTCCACATTAGCAAAATTTAATGTTTTGGCTCCAAATTTAAAAATTACTCAAAAAAGTTCTCTTCGCCTCCTAGGGTCTCCTATTCTAGAAGATGCCTATGAATCTTTCATTGAGGAAAAAATTCAAAATTTTTGTGATGTTTCGGACCGACTTCTTCAAATTAATATGCATTCGGCTTTTACAATCATTCGGTATTGTCTTTTTGTCCCAAAATTAACCCATGCTCTCCGTTCATCTCAATTTTTTAAACATTCGACACTTTTGGAAAATTTGGACAAAATTATTCATACCACCCTTTGCAAAATTTTAAATGCAGATTTGGACGACCGGGCGTGGCTCCAAGCGTCTTTACCGATACGTTTGGGCGGCCTCGGCGTTCGAAAAATGTCGGATATAAGTTTACCAGCATTTTTGTCTTCAGTCCATGGCACTGATGAATTGACCAGGAAAATTCTAATTCCTACACTGGTTAATTCTGAAGTGCCAGGCAAGATTGAAGCCATAAATGCTTTGAAAATGATTTGCCCAAGTACTGTTTTGCCAACCAAACCATGCTCCCAGAGACTTTGGGATAGGCCGCTCTGCAACGAGGTTAGGAAACATTTATTAAATACGTGTACGAATGTTGCAGATCGTGCTCGCCTATTGGCTGTGGGAGAATGGGAATCTGGTGTCTGGCTTCAGGCTCTTCCGTCGCCCAACATAGGCACTATGTTGGACGACAAAACATTCAGAGTTGCTACCTGTCTTCGTTTAGGTGCTCCTTGCGTTTCTCCGCATAGTTGTCAATGCGGTGAAGCAGTCAACAACCTTGGGCATCACGGTCTATCATGCAGCAGGAGTGCAGGTCGCAGACCTCGTCATGCGTATCTTAACGACATCATCCGCCGGGCTCTTGTCACCGCCGGTGTTCCAGCCGTTCTCGAACCTAATGGTTTGGCTCGTGACGATGGCAAGAGGCCGGACGGTATGTCTTTGGTGCCATGGAAGATGGGAAGGCCTTTAGTTTGGGACGCAACCTGTGTAGACACCCTAGCTCCTTCTCATCTTCCAAGCACGGCGGGCTGCGCCTGTTCTGCTGCTGCATCTGCCGAGACTCTCAAACGGCGCAAATAAAATAATTTAATAGGTAATTATATATTTGAGCCGTTTGGGGTCGAGACATGGGGCTCGTGGGGCCCAAGTGCTCGTGCGCTTTACAGGGAGATCGCAAAGCGTTTAGTTGACTCTTCTCGTGACCATAGGGCTGGCCTCTTTCTCGCTCAAAGAATTAGTATCGCAATTCAACGTGGGAATGCGGCCAGTCTTATGGGAACTTTACCGGTTGACATCGATGGGGAGGAATTCTTTGACACCTGAGCGAGGCATTGTCAGTCTTGTCACTCCCCTCCCTTCTTTTTTTTGTTGTTTATTTTCTTTGTTTTTTTTTTCTTCATATAACTGTAATTTTAAAGTTTTCATTTTGTAAATATAAAAAACAATTAATTATCCTTATAATTTTAATGTAGAATGAAAAATAGATTAAAAAATAAATAAAAAAATTTTAATCTTCATCATCACTGGATTCATCTTCAAAATTGATTCCTCATTGGTCAATTTCTCAAAATTCAAAAAAATCTCAATATTCAAAATTCAATTCAATTCAATTCTCAAAATTTTCAAATAAATCAAAACACCATACATCTACGAAACACAAACAACTTATTATGATCAGCTGTTAAATCAGTATGGCGGCAGATAGTAGTGTGGGGATGGTGCGAGAGAGTGAAATATATAGAAAGAGTGAGAAGGAAACAGAGGCGCGGAGTTTCAATTCAGTTCTCAGCAGCTGTACGCACCACACTTTATTTATGGTTTAAGCTACATCGCCCCATGAAAATCGTCAGATTATTTTTATTCTGTAATTCTTACTGGATTTCCTTCAAAATAAAAAAAAAATTAATCGCGCTCGAGTACAATTTTGTCACTCACCCATTTCCTTATGCCACGCTAAAATCATCAGATTATTGAAATATATTCTGTTCTGTATGTAATTTACTTACCTGGCCTTAATCTGACGCGCTCGAGTTTTTCTGCGAGGATTGATTTTTTATTACTAATCTGACGGGCTGTCCTCGGCGCACGCCCTTATATGAAGGGTTTATAATACACTCATTTGCAAAAAAAAAACGGGCGGTTTTGATTTTCATTCATCTTTAAAAAGATACAATACCAAAAAGGTTTCAATCGTTTGTACACGTTACTGGCTGGTTTTGAAAATGCCGTGGTATTTAAAAAAGTACGTTCTAAATTCAAATTTTCATTTGATGCTCATTTTTACAGAAAACCCCTTTTTATCTTACATTTTTGGCGCGAAGTTCCAGAAGTTAACATCGACTTTCACAACTTTTATTCAATTTTTATCGATTAATTTCATATCCTTGACTGTCAAAGCTTTATTTATTGCTGTTTGGCTGTATCAAAAATGGTAGATGAAGTGGTAAAAGCTACCAAAATTATCGCGCTGCTTGAAGAGGGTTGCAGCCAATGTTTCGTGGCTAGGACGCTAAATGTTAGTCGCTCGACGGTCCAAAGGACCTGGCAGCGATATCAGGAGACTGGTTCCGTCGAGAGAAGGCCTGGTTCTGGAAGAAAACCATGTACCCAACCACGGGATGATCGTTTTCTTGTGAGTCGCGCATTGAGAAATCGCAAATCTTCGTATGTGGATCTTAAGAACAACCTCCAAGAAGTAAGAAATGTGCATTTAGGTCTATGGACGGTCAGGAGGAGGCTTCTCGCTGCCAATATACGCAGTCACCACCCGGCCCGCGGCCCCAAATTACTCCGTGAGCACAGAGTTCACAGGCTTAGGTTCGCTAGAAATTTTGAATCATGGACTCAAGAAGATTGGAATAGGGTTTTGTTCTCTGATGAAGCCAGGATATCTCTGTTCGGTGAAGATCGACGTCGGCGAGTGCTAAGAAGACAAGGAGAGCGCTTTGCAAATGCATGTTTCGAAGAAATCACACCTTATGGTGGGGGCTCTGTTATGTTTTGGGCAGGAATAAATTCAATGGAACGTACAGAGTTAGTCTTCATTGATAACGGCTCAAGGACTGGGCATCGATACATAACGGAAGTTCTAATTCCTCATGCACAACCCGCATTGGCCGCTCCAGGTCAAGACTCGATTTTTATGGACGACAATGCTCGCGCCCACCGATCCCGCGATGTTAATGCGTATGTGCAAGAGGTCAGCATTCGTCGTTTGGATTGGCCAGCTCGAAGTCCTGACCTCATTCCCATAGAACATATCTGGGACGTTCTAAAACGGCGTGTGAGATCAGGTCACCCGGCTCCGCAGACTATCAGAGAGCTGAAGAATGTGATTACTGCGGAGTGGGAACGTATTCCGCAAGCAAGTATCCGGGATATACTCGCTAGCATGCCCAGACGAATTCAAGCTGTGATCTTAGCTAGAGGGGGTCACACTCGATACTAAACATTTATATGCTTTTACTTTATTAAAGAAAAACAAACAAAAAAACTTTTTCATTTTTACTTCATGAGCATATGCACTACTAGCAAACATACACTACTAGCGAGTTTTAGCATTATTTCCCATAAATTGTTACAAAATTTTATGAAATACTGATGAAAACGATTATTTTCTTATTAATGTACCAAATTATGAGGATAAAACTATCTATAATTATCAAACAAAGCAATATTAACATTTGAAATGGTTCATTGCTTAGGTGCCCGTTTTTTTTGCAAATGAGTGTATATGGTAGCAGTACATTACAAGGAATAAGGTTTCTCCTCATATAGTTTTCTGACGCGCTCGAGTAACTCTTCAAATCCCCTCTTGGGCTGCCCTACTATCAGTTGCATACGGCACCCTTCTGGAAGTATTAGATTTGTGAATCAACTAAAATTCCTCTCACCGGTCTGCTGTTAGATATTTCTTTTAGAAATAAGCAGTACCATTGTACCTATGTTTCCTCTTGTTATTTGTATTTTGCATCCCTAGTGTGTACAAGAATAAATAAGTAAAATAACAATAAAATTATTCCGTAGTTATTTTTTTCTTAGCAAAAGGAATCTTTCACAAAGACTGGACTTCCAGCGCACCCGGAAGGTTGGTTATGTATTGAAGTTGTGAAACGGAACCAGTCTTCTAACTCAATGCAACACTACAGAGGCTGATATTTTTATGGGTTGTATCGTCATATTATTCGTATAGCATATGCTTTGCGAAGACTTTTAACAAGGCTGCGCTGGCGACTTATGGTTAAACTGCTTCTTACACGAATAAGTGTACGCCGCTTGCTCCTGTGCTACTAGCCATGATTCCCTCTGTATATTTGCTTCTGAGAGCAAAAGAAAAGCTACAAAAATTATTTATAATGAACATTCTTGAAAATACAATTTTTTAATGAAAAATTTTGAGATTCACCGCAGCTTTGGCTACGGTGACATACATATTATATTATATAATTTTAAACATATATTCCCACATATAGTCACGCCTTTTTCTCCAAAGGGGTATCATAGCCATATTATATGTCACCCTTTTAGAATTCTTTCCACGTAACGTAATAGGTGGTTAGTCGTATGGCCGTGTTGAAATGGACAAGCGTTGGTAATGCCTGCTGTTGAAATTTAAGTAACCGCAAGTGTTATCATCTCAGATTTTCAGGTTATACTTATAGTTTTTACTCTGCAGATTTCAAGCAGCGAAAAATATTAAAATAAAAATGGATCTATACTTATAATAAATCTGTAGAAGTGAAAATTCTGTACATTCAAAATATCAAAAAAATAAATAGCAGGGGGTGTTACGCGACCGATACCGAACCCAAAAATGTGATTTAAAAAATGTTTGTCTGTCTGTTTGTTCAGGCATCATGCAAAAACTAATAGTTCGATTACGACAAAACTTGGTATAACTATTCTTTAATAGCCTGGGCACCACACTGGCTACTTTTTATCCAGGAAAAGTATATAGAATTCAAACCAAACTTAACTTGTGGTTCGATCCCTAGACCCAAAGTTATTATCAATTATTGCTTAAACGGTTAATGGTACGATGATGAAACTAAGCATGAGCGTTAATTTGAAGAAAGTAATTTTAACATTTTTGCAAATTCCACCTCCAAAGGTATAAAAAATGAGGGTAAAGTTTGTATGAGACAACGTGATTCCTTGGTCCGATCTACTTAAAATTTGGCATAATAGCATTATTAACATAATTGATGGAAGACGTGTTTCGTATTTTATTGAAATTTATACTATAACGAGCTAAAAAGGGAATGTAAATTATTTTGGGGCTGATTTTCTTCGGAGTTGATATCAATACTCCTTAAATACTCTTCTATACTAATATTATAAAGAAGTAAAGTTTGTGTGTTTGTATATTTGTTAAATTGTAAGGGGTAATCTCGGGATCTACTGAACCGATTTTAAAAATTCTTTCACCAATAGAAAGCTACGTTATTGTGGAGTGTCATAGGCAATATAGCATCACGCTACAATGAATAGGAGCGGAGCAGTAATAGTAAATGGTTCCTTTGAACCATTTACTATTACTGCTCTCTCTCAAAAGGAATAACTTTTCCCCCGCCTTTGCGGGGGAAAAGTTATTCCTTTTGAGAGCTTTGTTGCGTGTGCTGCGTAAATATTATTATAGCTATGTAAAAAATATGTACTACAAAATTTTTTCTCCTTAAAAAGTTCTAAAAAAAATGCGCGATAGCATCTGTCTATCTTTGGGTTGGTGCACAATAACCATTTTAATGGCAATCAATTTTTTTTCTACAATAATGCCACGGGATACCTCTTTCATAAACGAAATTGTTCTGAAAAATAATGCGACGGGAATACACGAGACTATTTAGTAGTGACCGACCGAAGTTTCGGTTTCGGTTTCGGTTTCGGCCAGTTTCGGCCAAAAAATCGAGTTTCGGCCGCAGTTTCGGTTTCGGCCAAAATGGGCCGAAACTTTCGGCCGGGCCGAAACTCACGTGTTCATGAATTTTGAGTGCCTGGCTCTGCTTGTGACGTTAGTTAATATGTTACTAACCGAAGATTTACAAAGGACTTCTATTCAATAGTTATTACATTACAATTTTTACGGACTCCTAAAAAGATCCATTGCGTAGAGAAGGAAAACTCGAAATGAAACCCGGTTGTTAATAAAATGACAATCGTTAAGCCAAGTTGAAGGCCTTATGGGCGGCTTGAAAAAATTTCAACTGCGGGTCGCGGCGACCTGCGCCTGTCCATTTCAACACGGCAATAGGCTCACCACCTATTACGTGGGACATAAAACTATAAGGTGAAATGTGGGCGTATACTATGCCTCTGCCTACCCCTTCGGGGATAAAGGCGTGATTATATGTATGTATGTATGGAAAAAGGTGATCTTGGACATTGCAAAACCCTACCCCTTTGTTGTCGGTTCCGTTGACTTCGTTGGTCGTCTGTTTGTCAGCAGGCTGTAACTCATGCACCGTGATAGTTAGATTAGACAGTTACAATTTTTACAGATCATGTATTTCTGTTGCCGCTATAGCAACAAATAATAAAAATAGACAAATTAATAATAATAAAGGGGGCCTCCCATAAAACATACGTGTTTTATTGCCGCTTTTCTTGTACGAAACTCTACGTTGCTTACTGGTGTACAGTTTTAGTTATATACCTACTTCTAGAATGTCATCAAAACCAGGCAAGAGCTAGTAGCAGGGCACCATGTGGTTTTAGTCGGTAGGAGTTCGCAATAGCATCTACGAGTAATTACACACGTAATAGAAAGAAACTCATCTTTAGAACACACACTTGAGAAGATGTATACCGTTGATTGATGGCACTTGGTGGAACTTGCTGCACCTATTGAAAAAATAACCGGCCAAGTGCGAGTCGAACTTTCGCACAGAAGGGGTTAAAGCGGGACCCTATTAACGAGACTTGAGGCCTAGCCGTCCGTCTGTCTATTAGTCACGAGGTTGTATCGCTGGAACCGTGCCAGATAGAGGCCTAAAATTTTTTACTGTACAGTAGTCCTACCGACTAAAAACCACGAGTATTGTACCTAACAGCCTATGGTTGGGAGCCCCGAGTATGACCTCGTAATGATGCATACTGCGGCCGGGTCTTTAGGGGATTGTCCAGCTGTGATCCCACTTCTTGAGGGGGACGTGCATGAATCCCTCACGTCACGCTATCGTCTAAGGCCGGCTGTTGAGAGTGCGGCTGATGCCCTCCTCCCTCAGTTATGGGACCAAACTTCGGAAATGGTATCCGAAGTTCCGCCGGCTATCGAGTACGAGCCTCAGATACGTCATAGAGAGCTCAATGCCGATGCTCAGTGACGGCCCCTATATGTAAGCTGGATCCCGCAGGTGGCCTTTAGGGCTGCGCCTCAGTGCGTTGCTCCTCGCGCTGTAATGAGCCTCCTCTGAGCAACGGACCACGCAGCACCCAATCGTAACCAATGTTCCACATAAGCGGTCCTAAGACTGATCCCTATGTAACACCGAACGACACATCTCGCCGACCCTGCCTTAGCCAGCTCGGGTAAGATAAGGCCCTCTCGGAAAGATAGGCCCCGACAATTCGACGGAGGTATGGAGGCATTCCATGGTAAATAAGCGCCTCTCAAATCAGCTCCAGGGCAAGGTGTTGAAAGCGTTGGCGATGTCGAAGAGACACAGCCACCCTGTTCTTTTGCCGCTATAACAAAAAATACCTACTAAAATTAGAAAAAAGCATCTACACAACAAACGTAATTTTTGTGCCCAATTTTTGTAACGAAACTGACTCGCACTTGGCAATTTTTTTTTTTCAATATGAACACGTGAGTTTCGGTTTCGGTTTCGGTTTCGGCCGAAACTGACCCTGGGGCCGAAAGTTCGGTTTCGGTTTCGGTTTCGGCTAGAAAACCAGTTTCGGTCGGACACTACTATTTAGTATTGAATATTAACGACGAGACGGGAGTAAACGCAACGCGACAGGAGTAAATGCGACCGGAACAGGTAATACTCTCTCTTATGTGGCGCAAACGAAGTTGCACGGGTCAGCTAGTATTTAATGCTTAAATTACTTTTTATTTTGACACATAATTTGTGAAAGTCTAATACAATAATTGACGTTTTCATTTATGTTTTATTTCAAACTTCAAACAGATGAATTTACTACATAGCCGTTAAGTTAAATAAAAAGCGCTATTTTGGTATAATATTAACCAAATATGTTTTATGGAAGTATTATTGCTAATTTATTCAAATTTTGTGTGACAAAAATACATTTGTGAGAAGAAGAAGAAAATTCTAAGATGGCTAGCCAGAAAAAATGAAAAACCACGCTTCAGGTAGTAGTCCACTGGTCAATAAAATAACACCGCATATTACCATCTATGCTCAATCCTCACGATAAAGATTGTCAGCAGCCCTAACCTACTGGTCATGGAAGACATGAACTTTATTCATAGTGCCGACTGCATTCTGTCAGGACACAGACTCACTAAGTCTTTGTAAAATACGGGAATGGCCTCTACGTAGACTACATTCGACAGGACTGAAAAGAGCCATTACAGTGAACATGAACGCTCAGCTGATGAAATTTACATTGTTATTACGTTACCAGGTCTTGGTTGGACCATCTGTATTAGGAGGACAAAGCCTACAGTAGTTCGGTTTGCCCAAAAGTCGTAGGCTGGGAGTCTGGGACTACCTGAAGAAGGAACTAAGTTACGATGTCAAGTGCTTAGAAGAGAAGTTGCGTCAAGTAGCAGTTTAGCCATTGAATTAAGAAATGTATTTAATAATTAAATTTACTTAGCTCATATTATTATGCATTATGAAGTTTTTATTCAGAAATCTATCTAACTAGGTATTATTATAAATGCGAACGTTTGTGAGTGTGGATGTTTGTTACTCTTTCACGCTGTAACGGCTGAACGGATCTGGCTGAAATTTGGTGCCTACAGAGATATGTTATAGTCTAGGAATAAAATTTTACGCAGGCGAAGCTGCGGGCATCAGCCAGTCTAAGAATATATTTGTGTCTATAAAGGAATCGTATAATGGCCAATTTGGTAGAACAAAGAGCTCGGATTGTAGTGCTTAGTGAGCAAGGTTAGTGTGCTTCAAGCTGTAATCCTCACCTTTGAAATCTCAATGAAAACGAATTTTGACAACGCCAAAAAATAGTCGTGAAATAGTCGTAAATAGTCGTACATGTAAAAAAAATAGTCGTATTATAGTTTCGGCGTTATAGCTATAGGTTAGTGAGGATTATGGCTTGAACGTCAAGCTGTAATCCTCACCTCTAGTGCAAGCAAACGGTTAATGCTATCGAATTGGTTTAGGTTCCAACAAATAGTCGTGAAATAGTCGTAACGACCTGCCAAATCTCAGAAATAGTCCATAAGCGGTTCCCGAGATATGAAGGTACCCTGGTGAGGATTATGGCTTGAACCTTTGAAAACTTCAAATTTCTCCGGAACGCCTGCGAGTTTCGGTTCAAAGTTTGTGCCAAAAAATAGTCGTGAAATAGTCGTAAGAAGCTATAATAAATTTGAGTTGATTTAATGTGAAAATAAAAACTTTTTATTTTCCCTACATTTCTATTGATGTACAGTCGTGTACAAAATTTGTAACTTCCAATGATACTAGAGGAAGTCATGCGGTTTTATCCGCGTAGTTCCCGTTCCCATAGGAATGCGGGAATAAAATAAAGCATATGTTTACCAGGAAGAGTGTAGCTTCCCAACAGTGAAAGAATTTTTCAAATCGGTAAAGTAGTTTCGGAGCCTATTCGATGCAAACAAACAAACAATCAAATCTTCTCTCGTTATAACAATTCAGTATTTAGAAAAGACCCAAAGTATATAGAGAACTGTCAGGGTTTGGACACGACTCGAAAGAAGAAAACAAAGGGAATTAATCGTCGTATTCAGTTACATGTTCTAAAAAATGGTAGCCTTGCCACTTCAGGAACTTCTAAGATCGCAGAGTGCTATTTTTATACATTTATGGTAGTAGAACATTGCTGTGATTATACGAAGGAAACAACTGTGATAATTATGATTAAAACTTGTTATAAAAGTACTAGACTAGTAGTAGTAAGTTTTTAAGACAATGACAGGATATTTTGATTGTTTACACGTAAATTGGTACTTAATTTAAGTAGTAGGTATTATACTTTTATACGATGTAAGTAATTAAAAAATGTTGGTGTGTGATTCGTTGTTTGATTTTATGATTTTAGAAAATGCATTGAACCTACAAGTGCCATCTAGAAATTTTCTAGAAACGCCAACAGATATTGAACTGACTATGACAATTGTGATCAAAACTAATTGCTGTGTTATAAACATACAGAGAGATTTAAACAAATGTACGTATTTGCAAGCTTTCGGTTGTAATAAATAAGGATACAAATCATAAAAGTTTGTTTTTTGTTTAATTATAACTGCTGGTATGGAAAACGTCTCATTCGAAGAAATATTATTATATTAAGCGGAATATTTCCCAATAATCTAATTCTGTACCAATATTATTACGAGAGAAGATTTGATTGTTTGTTTGCATCGAATAGGCTCCGAAACTACTTCAACGATTTGAAAAATTCTTTCACTGTTGGGAAGCTACACTCTTCCCGGTAAACATAGGTTTTATTTTATTCCCGCATTCCCATGAGAACGGGAACTACGCGGATAAAACCGCGTGACTTCCTCTAGTATCATTGGAAGTTACAAATTTTGTACACGACTGTACATCAATAGAAATGTAGGGAAAATAAAAAGTTTTTATTTTCACATTAAATCAACTCAAATTTATTATAGCTTCTTACGACTATTTCACGACTATTTTTTGGCACAAACTTTGAACCGAAACTCGCAGGCGTTCCGGAGAAATTTGAAGTTTTCGAAGGTTCAAGCCATAATCCTCACCAGGGTACCTTCATATCTCGGGAACCGCTTATGGACTATTTCTGAGATTTGGCAGGTCGTTACGACTATTTCACGACTATTTTTTGGAACCTAAACTAATTCGATAGCATTAACCGTTTGCTTGCACTAGAGGTGAGGATTACAGCTTGACGTTCAAGCCATAATCCTCACTAACCTATAGCTATAACGCCGAAACTATAATACGACTATTTTTTTTACATGTACGACTATTTACGACTATTTCACGACTATTTTTTGGCGTTGTCAAAATTCGTTTTCATTGAGATTTCAAAGGTGAGGATTACAGCTTGAAGCACACCAAGGTTACGGCGTTAGAGAAATATAACGTGAGTTAAATTTTTGATCCAGGTTGGTAGGTAGACGTCTGACCGTGTTACGACGTATCGTAACACGGTCAGAACCTGGATCAGACGGCACGCTGAAGAGGGTATCCTAGATGACCGACGTCGACATAATCATGGGGTTCGTCGAATCACAAACCAACAGAGAACGGAAATGCAACACCATTACGAAGAACATCCTTTTACTCGTACCCGCTCTTTTGCAGCACGTTACGACGACGTTTGTCTAAAAACAATTAGAAATAATTTGCACCACACTGGGCTGCATTACACACATCATGCTAAGAAATTCATTTAACGAATGCACACAAAACTGCGTGATTAAATTTTGCACGTAATTATTTAGATTTCGACTGGACAAACACCATCTTTACAGACGAAAAATCATTTCGATCTTCTCAACATGGTCGCTTAACTTTGTAGCTTTACGATAACACGCGATACACAGAGAACCACGTAGTGCCCAACCAATCATCTGTGGGCCTAAAAGGCCACATTGTACGTTTCTTTTATGGATCTTAAAGTGTTTCTCTTCACTAAATTGTCAAATCTTGAAGAAACATAAGTGAATCTCATTGTAAACCATCATTTTTGACAGTTTTGTATGGAAATACGTAAAATGGCCACCATGAATAATTATTTATTAACTAGCTGGTGCCCGCGGCTTCGCTCGCGTCATCGTCGGCTCATCACATCATTTTGTATTCTACCATACATACATACATTATTATGCATAGAAACCAGTATTCATAGATCCCAACTCCAGAGCCAGGGTTAGAAACCAGAGGCCTAAACACAGCGGTCGCTTACGCAGCACCGAGGTAGTCAGATATACAGTAAAGAACCTCTGAAATCCATTACAGCATTATCATGGTAGGGTGATATTAATTTGGCGACTCAAATCAAACAATCAAAGAAACAAACACATCTAGGGACAGGTTGTGATCACATAGTATACAATATGAAAATACGATAAAAAAAATGCACGACCAAATCAATAATTATGAGCCAAATTGAATTCTTGCCTCACGGCGCATTAACCTAATGGAAGGTGAGCTATTTTGAGGCTTTTTTGACTCACTACAAATAATTTCCGTCCCCAGCTCGATTCTCCAACAACCTTTCTTATGCTGACAAACAATATAGGGTACTTGGCGTCCTGTTCAACTGGTTTCTTCGAGAGTATCATTAATTTCATACACGCGCCGAATGGTGTGGCAAGTATGTGCAAATACCGGGAATGATTCTCTGCTGCTCATTCTGTCCCAATGGAATAAGAGACGGGGAGATTTTAGTTAGATGGTATTCAACCACGTTTTCTTGTCCTTATCGTATAACCGTTTTCGGTTAGTTACTGGGAGACCGCCCAGTTTGGTTGGATTCATCGAAACTGTGGCCTTAAAATAACATTGCGGAGGAAGCTGTATAGATCATGACCTGCTAGCCTCTCATAGGTTCTGCCAAAGGGACACGATCCCAAATCTTATGCGAGCTGCTTCAACTCCCTGTGGGCCAGCTGGATTTCCTCGTCCGCAACTCGTTCATCACGAGAAACCTCCAGATCAACAGGCAACACCCCCGCAAGCACAGGTTATGTTATAGTGTTGCGTGATCGGTAAGTCTTCATGAGCAATAATAATGCTGATTGCTGAGTTCTCAAAAATATACGCTTGACCACAAAGTTAGACGACCGCGGTACCATACAGCTGCAGCGTACATCAACGTAGCAACAAAGGTTCCTGAGTACAGAACTCTCAAGTGCTGCGTGTCATATTCCCCACGTAGAGGCAGACACGCTGTAGACATTCTGAAAACAGTTCCGAAGTCTTTTAACCAATAAAATCCACATGCGAGCTGTAGGACGTTGCATCGTCCCGAGTAACACCGAGCGCTTTTGCCTGTGACATAGTCGCAACCGAGGCGCCGCAGTCTATGTAAATAGTCCGCACTTAATTTTATCCTTATAGATAGATCATAAGCGGGTGAGAAGCCCAGTCAGTTTAAGGCACTACACCCAACACCGTCTTCACCGTGACATTATCATTACGTTCAATCACCGTGCGGCGACGCCGGCGCCGACGTCTCAATCACGATAGTCACTTCATCGGCATACACAATCAGGTGCACTCCTTCGGGTTGTGGCAGCAATTGGAGGTCATTGAGGAGGAGGTTCCAGAGTGTCAGGTCCAATACAGATCCATGTGGATACCTTATAGTGTTCGATTTCCACGAAATCCGCGTGCCAACGATAAAACCGACCCAACGATTATAAAGTAATTATATAAATTTTAAACAAATTCGGTGGTGCTGAATCATAGGGCCCCATGCGTTATCGAAAGCACCTAAGATGTCCAAAAAGATAAGCTGTACGTACGAAAAGCTGAATTTTCGAAAATTACGTTCAAACGGCCTAAGACCGTGAGCCGGTGCTGGGAGTTTGTATATTACGGTACGGACAGGGTGTTGAAACAACTATAACACGTTAAAGTACCTATTTTACTGGCAGTAATGTGATGGGTTCGTAAGCTTTGAGATCGCTCCCTCGTCGTGTAACAATTTGTAACTCCTGTGTAAGGACCTGTCCACATCACCACGATACGACGTCTCGTCGCCGTGGAACGGTTATTAATAATAATAATAAATCTGTAGAAGTGAAAATTCTGTACATTGAAAATATAAAACAAATAAATAGCAGGGGGTGTTACTAGACCGACACCGAACCCAAAAATGTGATTAAAAAATTTTTTGTCTGTCTGTCTGTCTGTCTGTCTGTCTGTCTGTCTGTCTGTCTGTCTGTTTGTTCAGGCATCACGCTAAAACTACCGGTTCGATTACGATGAAACTTGGTATAATTATTCTTTAATATCCTGGGCATCACACTGGGTACTTTTTATCCCGCAAAAGTATACTTATTATAAAATAAAAAACGAACTTAAGTTGTATAAAGTTATTATCAATTATTGCTTAAACGGTTAATGGTACGATGATGAAATTCAGCATGAGCGTTGTTTGTTACAATTTGAAATAAGTAATTTTACCATTTTGCAAATTCCACCTCCAAAGGTATAAAAAAGGAGGGTCAAGTTTGTATGGGACAACGCGATTCCTTGGTCCGATCTGCTTAAAATTTGGCATATATAGCATTATTAGCATAACTGATGGAAGACGTGTTCCTTATTTTATTGAAATTTATACATTATTGACCTAAAAAGGGAATGTAAATTATTTTGGAGCTGATTTTCTCCGGAGTTGATATCAATTCTCCTTAAATACTCTTATTTTTGATTTAAATTACTTTTTATTTTGACACATTTGTGGAAGTTCAATCCGAATGACATTGTCATATTCATGATTTTGCTTTAAAGTACATACTATCGTAAATATTGTTGTTATTTTTTTTAATTTTGTACAAAAAATAAAATATTGTGAAAGTAGAAGAAAATTCAAAGAAGCCAGGAATAATGAAAGACCACGCTTCAGGTAGTGTCCACTGTGCATTAGAATGAAAGATTGTCAGCAATCCTAAGCGACTGGTCATGGAAGGTATGAACTTTATTCTATAGTTCTGGCTGCATTCGGTGCAGGACACAGACTCACTAAGTCTTTGTAAAATACGGGAATGGCCTCTACGAAGATCACATTTGACAAGTAAAAAGAGCCATTAAAATGAACATAAACGCCTAGCAGATGAAATTTACATGGTTATTACGTTAACAGGTCTTGGTTGAACATTGAGGTTGAATGAAAAGAAGGTAAGGAAGCGCGCTAGGAGAGAGGATCAATGAAGGCAATATATTTTGACAAAAGCCAGAAATATATAAAATTCTTTAATTTGTTTTCAAAACTGTTTAAGATTGGATGCGAATGTTACGAAGACGTTGAAGTCGCAGCTAGGGCTAGCTCAATCACCCGACCCGTCGGCACTATACAGAGCCTCTAATAACTTCGGAATGACGTTTAAGAAGCCGTCGGAATTCTATAATCATCTAAGAGTCACTAAAATGCACGTCTGGCAAAATCAAGACATGAAATCGTTCAAACTCTCCCAAAGGATAAAAATATAGCAGAACTTGAGTCACTCCTCCAATTATACAAGAAATTCATGATGGGTTCGCAGATTGGTAGAGTGGGTTTGAGTAGTATCCGGGGATAAACAGATAAAGTCGTTACAAAATCCTTTCTGGAGCAGGATGCGAATGACGCCTATAAGGTGCACGCGATGAACCTAGAGATGCAGAACGAGTGGCTTACTCTAGGCGAGTTTTGTATTCCCATGGCCTTGCAGTGGCGTACCTTGTTCTACGACTGGTCGCCGGGTTTGCTTAGATTCTATCTGAACGCGTTTCAGTTGACCCTCTCTAACCAAAGTAATCTGGTCAGGTGGAGGAAAGCCACAGATAAAACTTGAGAAGCAATTGGAACTGCTAGGCACCTGCTGGTGGGTTGTAGGACGCTATTAGACATGGGTTATTACTCACGCCAACAAAAGGGGAATTGGAAATCATACGTGAGGCTGTCAGTTTGGCGGTAGCTAGAGCCACAAACATAAGAAATAAAATTGCGTTTGTAAAGGAAGGCTGTTCAAAGAAAGTACCTCAAAAGCCATACTCAGTTTTGATGGCTGCCGCCGATTGGACCATACTCGCAGACACGTATGAAAAGCACTACAATATCCCGGAGGATGTATGTACCTCGCCATCCAGACCCGACATATTCTTGTTTTCAAGGATACATAAGCGAGCAGTGCTCGTAGAGCTCACGGTGCCGTGGGAGACCAACATACCGAAGGACAGCGCCATGAAGATAAATAAATACTTTGACTTGACCAATGAGTTAACAAAAATGGCTATGCGGTTAAACTCTATTCCATAGAAGTAGGAGCAAACGGAATTCCAGCTAAAGCCCTGTATAATTTATTAGACCTTGGATTGCCAAGAGCTTCAGTAAGCTCTTAACTAAAACGAATATCCAAAGCGGCATTGATACGGTCTTACCAAATCTGGTTGGGCAGGGGAGGGAATAGTAAGGTGACCACCCTAAACCTACTCAAATGGGTCGCAAGTTCCAGACGCCGTCGGGGTGTTCCCCCCTGTGCCACGCTATGGACCCGGCGCCCGCACTTAGAATCCATGGAATGATAAGAATAAGGTCTCTAACTGATTATACACTGAAATTACGAGACTGTTAATAATGAGTACCTGAGGTATGGTTCACATTTGTTTTAAGAATTGTGTTTTAAAGATTAAGCTTAAAGGGTCTATGTTACTTTCTTTTTCGAATATTTTTTTATATTTTAAAGTTTTGATTATGCTGATTTTATAATGTTTTTAAATATTACAAAGAATGTGCCTGAGGTATTTGCAATAAGTGGTTAGTAAGTAAAGAAGTTTTATTGAAAGTTGATTTAATTTCGTTATTTTTGTATTTGAAAATAAAAGTTTAAACCTGCAGAGGCTGTCTTATTTCAAGGTAACGAATTCAACCATTTTTTGCAATACCGTCATAATTTGTTTTAGATCGCGAATTCTTGCGTATTTTGTGGTGTAATAATGACTTATTTTGAGAAAATACTTTTAATATTTAGCGTTTTTCTGCAACAATGACACATGTGAGGACTATATTACTATGTTTTAAAACTACTTATAATAGGTAATATTTGTTTACTTTTTAATATACGATTTGTAAAGTACAGTAAAACACTAACACATTACATATGGTTTCCCAGTATTTTATTTGTAATATAGACGAATAAATCAAATCGATACTTTAAAACCGCTCTCCTGTAAAACTTCATTTTTTTTTGTTATGACATTCTTGCAATAAGCAAGCGATATGTACGAAGATCAAACGCATTAATGTTTCACAGTATGCAGATGATTTTGTTATCTATAAGAATGTGGAAAATGAGAATTGCAATCAGATGTCAGGGTGCCTCAATGAGTCTATACGAAAGTTAATATGTATGTTGGGTGACATTGGTTTGACCATATCATTGTCCAAAACGAACCTGTGTGTATTTAGTAGAAAAAGGAAACAATACGACATATCTGTAAATATTAATGACTAGCTGTTGCCCGCGACTTCGTACGCGTGAAAATTGTTACAATGCCAATTTGATTGCTCTCTGCTTAGCCCCTAGGATATGTGGCGTGATAATATATAGCCTATTTTAAGACCACACCCCTAAGTAATATTTGTGCAAAATTTGAACCAAATCTGTTCAGTACTTTTCGAGATCCTTCCGGACAAAGCAAAGCAAACAGACAAACAGACAAACAGACAAAAAAAATTCTGACTATATTTTCAGCTTCGGTATCTTATGTAGAACACCCGGCGAGTATTTTTTTGTTAATATTTTCAATGTACAGTTTTGGCTTTTCTATCATTTTATTATATGTATAGATGAGCCTATCAATATAGTTAATAAAGTTAAATATCTGGGAATTTGGTTAGATAAAAAATCGCTTTTGGGGAACCCACATCAATGAAACATGTGAAAAAATATAGGTATAAAATGTTGAATATTATAAGACGTTAGCTGGTAGTACATGGGGTGTTCATCCAACCCATCTGCGAAGACTGTATATTTCAATGATACGCAACAGATTGGATTACGGAAGTTTTTTGTATGGTGGCTGCGCTAAGGTACATCTAGAGAAACTTAATATTATACAGAATAGAAGTCTAAAGCTTGCTTCTCACGGCGCGTGATATCACAAGTCGCGCCGCGCCGAGCCGATTTGTGCGCGCGAGCATGCGCAAACAGGCAAGCCCGCGCTACCCGTTCTCACGGCGCGCGTCGGCGCGGCGCACTTGGTCCCGCCGCAGCGAGGTCGACACTTCAGTCTGAGACACGCAACGCGTCATGTCGCAAGAAGAAGAAATCTCCGCTGTTGCCGCTTTTGTGTTATTTAGTGGATATTCTTTACTTAACAAGAAAAAGAAAAGAAAAAGACGTTGGTGGATGACATCGTTTAATAAGAGCCGATTGAGGTAATGTTTTATTTTTGTGTTCAGAACTTTTGGAATTCCATAACGCTGATTCGCTTTCGTATAATATAATGAATTCGGAAATAGTTTCGTTTGTCCACTCCATAATTAAATAATCACAGTACCTAATTACTTACTGACGCTTGCACTTGTCGAAACGAAATGATTTATTGGCTGATGCATCGCTCCCTCACCGACACCCCGCGCCACGCGCCACCCCGCGCTCGCACGAGTCACCACGAGTGCGCTCGCGCCGCGCCAGCTCGCGCCTTTGAAGTTACCGACTTCGATCGGATAGGACGCGCCTGCTCGCGCCAGCCCGCGTCCCCTCGAGCCATTCCCTTCACACGGCGCGTAGGCTCGACCTGGCGCGGCGCGACTTGTGATATCACGCGCCGTGAGAAGCCACCATTAGAATATGTGGTAATTTTATACGTAGCACACCTATTCATGTAATGCAAAATGAAATGTGTATGGAGCCACTGCATATTAGGAGATTTTGGCTGGGTTGTAGATATTGGTTAAGGGTAGCCACTTTTTCCAATGCTACACTGGAATTAATTAATGAACTAGGTAATTCAAGAAACTATTGGAAGTGTTTACCTATATTAATAGAAGTACATGAAATGTTAAAACATAAACTCATTCACAAAAGCCCAGTGAATAAGATGTTTGCTTTGGATACTTGGGTCACGGATATTGATACCAAATCCAGTATACATGATAGTCTTAAGAATGTGCATTGTCCTAAAAACCGTTTCCATGTCGAAGATTTGCATGAGTTGGTGCTCTCTGAGGTTCGACACAGATATAATATGTTTTATAAATTACTAATGGTATTAATATTTCCCGTTGCATTTACTCCCGTCGCGTCGCTTACCTATATTCATTAGAGCTGACCCGCATAACTTCGTTTGCGTCACATGAGAGTGAGAAGTAGAGAGGTGTTAAAGTGATGTAATGTTTCCCGTCGCTTTTACTTCCGCCCATCTGTTTTTTGGTATAGAACTCATCGTGTGCGAGTCCGACTCGCACTTGGCCGGTTTTTATCGTTCAGTTGACTGGCTACCACTGCAGATCACGTTTACTCCCGTCGCATCGCTCATACTTTAAAGAGGGTTATTGTATGTGAACCTTAAAAGATAGGCATTTGCTGTTGAGGACATTTTATTATAACTTTTTTAGAGGAACAAATTTGTAATACACTATTTCTACGTAACTTTAACCATTTATGCAGCGTACGCAATGGAAACTCTCAAAAGAAAGAAATTTCCCCCGTTCTCGAAACATTACTCATGGCTGCTCCGCTCCTATTCGTCTTAGCGTGATGTTAAATCGCCATTGGCCATTCTCAATAAATGGACTATTAAACTGTATAACAATTTTTGAAATGCAACCAGTAGTTTCTGAGATCCTAGCACAAACAAACTCTTCAGTTTTATAATATCGTGAGCGAACCTTAAGAGATGGACAAATTAGGTTATTGTGAGCGAACCCTAAAAGATAGACATATGCTGTCCCGGACTTTTTTTTAGAACAATTTAAAAGAAACAATTAAATAATAAACAATTTTTACGTAACTTTCACCATTTACGCAGCGTAGGCCTCGGAAGCTCTCAGACGGTAAAAAATATTCACCGTTTTCAAATCATTATTGATTGCTGATCCGCTCCTATTTGTCTTAGCGTGATGTTATATAGCCTATAGCCATCCTCGATAAATGGACTATGAAACTGTAAAGAATTTTTAAAAATCCAACCAGTAGTTCCTGAGATCCTAGCGTTCAAACAAACAAACAAACAAACAAATTCTTCACCTTTATAATATTAGTATGGAAGTATGGATATACCGAAGGCTCCAAGGCCTCTTGGGGTGTCGGCGCTGCGTTCTATGACCCACAGATTGATCACATGCAGTTTAAGCTATGCAGTGATGCCTCTGTGATGCGCGCCGAATTAACAGCGATTACCGAGGCATTGTCCTACGCTGCTAGTGTAGAAGAGCAGAGAATCGTAATAATGTCAGACTCAAAAAGTGCCCTACAACATTTGGCTCGATGCACCTCGGGTATACGAGGTATACCGATAGCCTATGAGGCCTTGCGTGCTATCAAAACATTACAGGATAGGAATGTTTGTGTCGAGCTTCAGTGGATACCCTCACATGTGGGGTTGCGTGAGAATGAGTTTGTGGATCAGTTGGCTAAGAATGCTGAGGATGGTGTGGAAGCTGTGACATATGCGATTCGACTGCCTCTGTGGCGCAGTCGGTAGTGATACCGCCTGCGGCGCTGGAGGTCGTGGGTTTGATTCCCACCGGAGACAAATCTTTGTGTGACCCATAAATGTTTGTCTCAAGAGTCTGGGTGTTTCTATGTATAATATGTATGTATTTAAAAAAAAGAAAAAAGTATATAAGTATTAATATCCGTGGTCTGATACCCATAACACAAGCAGGTTATTCCTAGCTTACTTTGGGATCAGATAGCGTTGTGTGAAATGTCCGTGAATATTTATTATATTATTATTATTATATGCATATGGCAGTGAGGTTGTTCCCTGGGTGAAAGGGGTGTGTAGGGAAAGATGGATGCAACGTTACGTAGAGACCTGTAAAACCAAAGGAATTTGGTATTACACTATCCAAAATATTATAAAACCCGTGCCATGGTTTGAACATGCTGGCCTGTTGAGGGAGACTGTGGTCTTGATGCTTAGGATGCGAGCTGAACATTTTCCATTAAATAAGTATTACCATATGATAGGAAAAACTCAAAGTCCTATGTGCAGTGTTGAAGATTTTATACATATGGTGATGGAATGTGACCGGTATCGTGTTCTGAGAGAAAGGCTGCTATTGAGTAAACAGTACTATACAGCTGCTATTAGTAATGGGGAGTTAAACATAGTTCTAAGTAGACCACAGTCTGAGGATTGCAAGGCACTATGTGTGTTTGTCAAGGCTTGTATGAAGGAGAGGAGAGAAAGGATGGAAGAGGCTGAGTGAGTGAGTGGTGTGTATGGTAGTGAATGAGTAGTGTAATAATATGTGAGTGAAATTATGAGGCTGGCATGGTCATATAAAGTGACCGAAGCCTCTACAAAAATTAGATTAAAAAAAAACAACTTCTTGTATTATTTCAAAATTATTTATCAAGTTTTTATGTGATTTAGGCTCCTTCCTCTAGTTTATTCCCTGCTCTAATTTAATGATTGCTATTCTGAACACTGAACCCAATATTCTTTATTGATAAATAAGCAATTTGCACTAAGGAGTTAGGAATTCGTTGCAAGATGCATTCGGTGGCATCAGTCATGAAGGCCCTGTCCTTTAGCCTGATGACCTGTGAAAGTGTCCCGTTGCATAACAAATGCTTATGTAATACCAAGCCATTGTCAATGGTGTTAGATTACTGTCATGGAGCTCTCTCAACAATAGAAAATACCAAAGCATGTATGCAGGTATTCCAGATAATGCAAGAATAAACCCGGATTCCCTGGTAATAGCCGACTGACTGCATAATAAAGGACACATAATCTATTGGTATAAAGCTTAGGTAAACAGGACCTAATTATAAGATATTTTAGCAATTTAAGAACTATGAAATTAAATTAACCGGCACTAGGCACACCACTTTTTACGTGGGACATAAAACTATAAGGTGAAATGTGGGCGTATACTATGCCTATGCCTACCCCTTCGGGGATAACGGCGTGATTATGAGTATGTATGTATGTACTGAATTAAGTTTAATTTTGTATACCTTTTATTATTATTTATTATTAGTTTATGTACACACAAATTACAATAAATAAGAAAACATATCAAAGAAAACAACATTGTACAAGGGCCTACTTATTTCTACAGAAATCTCTTCCAGTAGGCCCGTAATAGGAGATATAAAGAATAGAAAAAGATTATTAAGTGTGTGCAAGTTATGGACCACATTAAAAAATAATAGTAAGTATACATACTCAAATACATGTAAATTATTAAACTATACATACATACATACATAGGTACATACATACACTTACATACATTCATATTATAAATAAATAGGTATAATATTATACATATACATAAACAATACATACATACATACATACATACATAAGTATTCCATTGAGATATACATAAGTTGAAATAGTTACGGCAAAGAGGAGAGGTAATGTTCTTTCAGTTTTTTTTTAAAGAGTGATACAGTTCGGCAAGATTGTATCTTCGGCGGGAGAGCATTCCACAGCCTTACTGCATGAACAGTGAAAGAGTAAGAGTAGAATTCAGATTTATGGCGAGGAATAGTAAGAAGATATTTAAGGTGTGACCTACAAAGAGCGAGCATGTAAGAAAAACGCTCTCGCAGGTAGGAAGGGCAAAGGCGATTGTGAAGGATATTAAACAAAACACATAATATTCGAGTATTCCTACGAAGTCGGATTGATTTTTATTTTGATACATTAAGCGAATGTCCCTTGTTTATAAATCTTTATTGCTTCAGAGTGTAGGATAGCACGTTTGTAAACAATTATTGAAATTCAATCACATTATCATTATCTTCTTTCAATTGGTGCCGTCCTTAATCAACGTAGAAGTAGATTTACATAGTACGTAGTTTGAGGTTTTCTCTGATACAATTTCTTGTTTTCTTTTTTCTTTTTGGTGTTGAAGTCAAGCTTGAAATAACTGATGCGTAGATCACAGAAACTAAAAATATTATTAACTCTTAGAAAGAATACGATTGTTCTTTTTTTTCTCAATGAATGATCTTAGTTGACATTGACATGACACGTTTGACAGATGCAGTAATGTCTGGCATAAATTACGAGCGACCACAATAATAAAATAAAGTGCATTAATTATGTGATATATTGTTTACTTTTGACTTATTTTTTATTCTATAGATGAAGATCACGCTAAATTGTTAAACTGTACATAAACAACTATCGTTTTGCGTAGTAATATTGGGAAAATATTTTTACGATTCGGCGGTTTCGTGCATTTTTTAGAGCAGCAACATCGATTTCAAATATTGGGATTATGAAATGAACTGCAGTAGAAGATTCATTTTTAATGTTATCTTTAAAGCATTTCTTGTGCAATTCTACTAATGAATCTGAATATGAATGAAATGCACTATGTTGCCTTTTTAGGCCCGCTGGTCGTATTTCAGCTTACATGTGGGCTTGGATGGATGCTGGAAACATAGGCGAACTTGTTTCTATTTCTCCTCGTCATAACGCTTTTAACTATGTCGATTTATTGGAAGAATTAATGTTACCGACTTTACGAACAGTTTACCCCCGTGAAGATGTGCCAGTATTCTTTTATGTTCATGATAACTGTCGTAATTATTTTATTATTAGTTTAGTAGTAGTTTTACCTAATTTTAGTCTAAGTATGAGCATGAATAAAATTTAATGCAATTGGAAATTGGAAATCCTACTTCCTACTAATATTATAAATGTAAAAGTTTGTGAAGATGTTTGGGAGTTTAGATGTTTGGATGTTTGTTACTCAATCACGCTCTAACGGCTTGACGGATTGGGCTGAAATTAGGTACAGAGATAGCTTATAGTCTGAACGGGAAACGGGAATGGGAACCAAAATTTAAGCGGGCGAAGCCGCGCGCATCTGCTAGTTAACTATAAAATTAAAGCGCATGATTATAGTATGTATATGCAATTAAGGAAAAGAGCATTATTTAACATGTTCTAATTTGAATAAAAATATTAATAATTACAATTATAAATTTGAAGCGCATGTAGGTATAATGTAAAATGCAATAATAAAAAATTAATACCTAATTATTTTATTATTAGTTTAGTAGTAGTTTTACCTAATTTTAGTCTTAGTTTGAAGCGCATGAATAAAATTTAATGCAATTGGAAATCCTACTTCCTACTAATATTATAAATGTAAAAGTTTATGTAGATGTTTGGGAGTTTAGATGTTTGGATGTTTGTTACTCAATCACGCTCTAACGGCTTGACGGATTATAGTCTGAAATAACACATAGGTTACGTTTCATCCCGGGAAAATGTTCCCTTGGGAAGCGAGAACGGGTACCGAATTTCACGCGGGCGAAGTCGCGAGCATCATCTAGTAATATTATAAATGTGAAAGTTTGTGGAGATGTTTGGATGTTTAGATGTTTGGATGTTTGTTACTCAATCACGCTCTAACGGCTGAATGGATCTGGCTGAAATTTGGTACAGGGATAGAGTATAGTCCAGAATAACACATAATATGCTACTTTTTATCCCGGGAAAATGTTCCCACGGGAAACGGGAACGGGAACCAAAACTTAAGCGGGCGAAGCTAGTTAACTATAAAATTAAAGCGCATGATTATAGTATGTATATGCAATTAAGGAAAAGAGCATTATTTAACATGTTCTAATTTGAATCAAAATATTATTAATTACAATTATAAATTTGAAGCGCGTGTATAATGTAAAATGCAATAATAAAAAATTAATACCTAATTATTTTGGCAGAAAATTTAAATTATTATTTATTGCATTGATGGTACAAATTTATAACATTAGACTTTAATTGTAATGGTGCTAATAATTGCATAATGGAAATAATCAATGATGATGATAATGTTAATGTTACTATAAGGAATCGCCGCTTGGTGAGATCTCTCTCCGGATCCTATGATTCCTTGAATACGTCGACATCATCGAATACTAGTATTAAGAATACTGGTCGACTTATCTACTTATGTTAAAAATTATGAGGTGTAAAGCTCAGAAGTCAGTTACTTAGTGCGAACACAGAGATTGATAATCTAAGTTTAGACAATGTATCTTTGAGACAAAAACTACAAGAACAAACACAAAGATGTGATCAGCTCAAAATATTGTGTTCTACTCTAAGCGCTACTAAAAGTACTACCTCTGTAAGCAGTCTAAAGAGAAAAACGAAGAATTCTGTGAGGAAATTAAACCTTGATTTAATTTATCATACCAGAAGTCTTCATTAACCAAATCTCCAAAAATAATGCAGTCTAATAAAATAAATCTAGAAAGTGTCACTCAACCTAGTCACACTAAAAGTGAGGGGTCGGAACGCAATAAAGAAACATTAAAACACAAAGTACCATGCTGTATTGTTCAACATGAGACCTTTAATCGAATGATGAATATTGATAACACAAAAGTATTTCCAAAGTCATCTTTGGAGCCAATATGCTCTAAAGATGAATTTGGAATAGTAATTTTGCTCTCAGATAACCAAGGAGCAGATGTTGTTCATAAACTAATCACAAATGAGCATAAATTTACTGTTTAGGACTGTAAAATAAAGTTTTTGAGAAAACCAGGTGCGAAATCGGGAAATATATTGTCAGAATATGTTATTCTCGGACAACTATGACGCCCTAGGCACATCTCCGCCGCGAAACCAGAACAGCGGAACCGCTGAATGAATTCCGCTGTGATCAAGTGTGGATTGAACAGCGGAACCTGACACGAGTTAGTCGATGTGACGCTATCGCAATTTTATCATATTATTTTTATTATCTGAATGACTTAATAAATACATAAAGGGTCTATTTCTGATGGCTTGAAGTAGTTTTTTCGTGAACTTCACGTCCATTTACTGAAAAAATATTAGTTTCTCCGTTCCGCTCTGTATTTCTGTCAATTTTGACAAACCGGCGCGTAGACAACGCTGCACCGCAATAACAAGGCGGCCGAAGCGCGGAGGTTTGACTGGCGTAGGAGCAGATTGGCGAAACCGTGCGGTGAAAGAGATAGAAGATAGTTAAATCTATGCATTAGAACAGGCGGTTTCGCTAGTGTTCCGCTCCTCCTACATGCGACAGAACTTGGCGGAATTACTGCGGTTCCGCTATCATGGTTTCGCAGCGGAGGTGTGCTATGGGCGTTAACATTAAATGACCATATCGTTATTATGACTGGAAGTAATGACACAAACTCAAACCAAATGATGTCTGATTTGTCTATAGCATTACATTTCCTTAAAAATACTAACGTATATATCGTTAATGTAATGTTCAATAAACTTAAACTAAATGACCAGTTGAAGCTTGTGTGTCAGAATTATAAAAATTGTATATTTATAGAAACCAACAAAAGACACAATATCTGGCAACACATAATTCATAAAATAAATGTTGTACAGTACCGCAATGCGTTTTTATTACCCTCTGCACAAATTACAACGGAAGTTCATTGCAGCGATTAAACAACAAAATAAGTCGTCTTATCGTAATACAAATATTCAAGCGCAAGATCGCTTTTTAGATATAGTTTTTTTACGACGAAGGTCATACGCGCCGGGAATGAAAGAAGGAAAGTGGAGTTAAGTAAAGTAAATCTATTGTTCTACGCTGCACCAGTGGTTCAAGGCGGCTGCCAGTTACCTCAGGACAGTCTTTATTGTGAATATCACATCACTGCACGTACAGACGGAGTGAAAGCGCTGCTCGGAGTTATTCAATAGTCGAAAACAGTATTCCTAATGACGAATCTGCGCCATGAAAAATTTAAAACGTTTTTTACACATTCAGGATTTTTAGTTTTTTTGGGGCTGGCCTAATAGAGCTTTCAATGTAGATTTTATTGTGACACCATGCACATCTCTCAATATCAAGGATGTTGAGGTTGCCTTTCATTGGTATTAAAGCTAGCAGAAGAGAGGATTGCCTTGTCACCAGGAAACAGTAAAGATTATTTTCAAACATTTACTAAATATAATGGCAGTTTGACCAATGATCTTTAGCTGGCTACTCTCACAGTCCGTGTTCTGACCCTCAAGTTAGTTAGCGGCCCCGTGATGTGACTTGTTAAGCTTTACTTGAAGAACTCGGGATTGTAAGATGGGGGAAACACGTGCGGGGGCAGGTCATTCGAAGTTTTTATACTTCGAAACAAAAAGCATTTTTTAAATCGCTCAGAGGCGACTAAGGGATCACTTTCGCAAAACGGAAGTCTTTCTAGTTGCCACATGGGCCAGTAGTTTAGTTGCATGATTTTAATTACTTTTTACGTTAGGAAATTCTACAGGGATGCTATGGACTCCTACCAACTAAATACCTAATTTTGACATACTTCTTATTTAACTTTTACATTACAAAAAGACTCATCAATAAATTATGAAAATGTAAGTAGTAAACTGAATTTTCATTACCAAAATGTCAAATAATAGACTAGTTTTTGAGAAAACAATGTTACCATTATCCTTTATGTGCATGAAAATGGCACATGAATAATTTGCATGCATAGTGCTAAAACAGGTATGAGCAGATTTGCAGAGAAAAAAAATATGTCTTCAAATATAAACAACATTTCAAATCATATGTATTTCTTACATATATGTAAAACATAAATGTTCATAATACTGCATTTGTAGAATTTTGATTAAATACACAATGTTTGAAAAAAAAACATTTTTTTTGAGTTTCCCACAACCTTGTAAAAATCAGGAACTTTTCAGGCGCAACGACGATATATCAGTTGTTGTGCAATATAATAATGTCAAACCCTGTTAGACAAAACGTGACTAATTGGTTTTATATTGTAATTTAATGCAATAATGTTCCTGCCTATATAAAAATAATTTGTCTCGCCTTCTTCTGCCATAGCTAGTACTGCCTAGGTACGGTGCTAGTATGTACCAAGTCATAATGAAAGTATGCAGTTTGGTAAGTTTAGAAACGTTTCTTTCGAACAGACATAATATTGAGAAGGTATTCAGTTACGATATTGCTAACTAAAATAACCAAATTGTTTACAGATGTGTTTTTTAATCATTTATCGAACAGAAGCATGGCCAATGGAAAAATATAATGACTATGACGAAAATGATTCAAAAAGTTTTGATGAAGAAAACACTTCTGCTAAGTTCACAAGATCAGGGAAGTGTTCGGAAAATAATCCAAGTACTTGTCTTCGCTCTGGACTAGGGTTAATTGGTACGTATGAATAAAATATAACCATGAACTTATTAACCCTTTAAATTTAAAAAGTGGATACACACGCAAAAATGAATTAATTGAGAATGTAGGAAGTCCGATGTTGGGACTCCCAGGACAGTAGGTACGATCAAAAATCACAAAGACGTACATTTCCCGAATGCTCAATCCGCTTCTGCATATACGTGGGGCATTCGTGAGTTGACAAACCTTTGCACACGCTAGCTGTGTCTTCCTTTGTAGTGCTCTTTAATACCTATATACTATACATGCATACACCTGCTGTATCACTTCGGGGAGGTTTCGCCCGTGTCACACATTGAACTCTGTTGCGTCTCGTACCCAACATAATATAATATATAATATAGAACGTTGGTCTAATACCATCCTCGTACCAAGCAATAGGTACAATATATTTCCTTTAAAAAGTTATGCGAGCAATTCAGGAGTCCTGCCTAAATTTATTTTTCAATTCCATAATGTTGAAAGGGCATATAGTGCATCAACTAACTAATATTTATTTGTTTATTTATAAGTTTTGTACACACAAACGGGAAACTATAACAATAACAAGGAACATTGTACAAGGCACTACTTATTTCTACAGAAATATCTTCCAGCCAGTAGGCCTGAGAGAGGAGATGTAAAGTGGAGTAAAGTAAATAAGTGTGTGCAGGTTAATAAACATACATAAAGATAATAGCATAAATACTTAAATAAAAAAAAGACGTGTGGCACTCGGGGACTGCCGCGGTAAAGCTATTACATAGCATTTTTTACCAACTATGCTAGTATAATTATTTCTATATAAGAATACTAGCTGATGCCCGCAGCTTCGCCTGCGTAAAATTTGTTACCGCGGGAAGTTATTCCCGGGATTAAAGGTAGCCTATGTGTTATTCCAGACTATAATGTATCTCCGTACCAAATTTCAGCCCGATCCGTTCAGCGGTTTGAGCGTGAAAGAGTAACAAACATCCACACTCACAAACTTTCGCATTTATAATATTAGTAAGAAGTAAGATTTTAAGGCCTATGTTCAACAAAGTAAAGTACCAAGTGCCTACTTGACTGTGGACATTTGGGCTTTTGGAATTTTGTTTTAGAACTTTTTAAGAAGAACAATTATTTTGTAATAAATTATTTTTATGTAACTTCAACCATTTACGCAGAGGCGCAACGGATACTGTTATAACGATTAAATGTTTTCCGTTTTCGAAACATTCCTCATTGCTGCACCACTCCTATTAATCTTCGCATTATGTTATGTAGCCTATAGCCACTATCAATAAATGTACCTACTTACTATCGAACAGTTTTTGAAAGCCTACCAGTAGTTTCAGTAAGGCTTGCCTTGGTATGATGTGATTCATGGTCCCTTTGCAGCGTGTGTCCAATCCAGCGCAGCAGCTACACTTCCGACGTTTGATCTGTTGGGGTCTCACTGCAGCGTTCCAATAGTCTTACGTTCGTGATGTTCTCGGGCCCATATGTACCGAGGATCCATTGGAGGCAGCGTTTGACGAAGACTTATAGCTGGTAGCTGGTGCGAAATGTCTTTACTTTAGTGACCTTCCATGTCTCGCATCCGTATAGCAGTTAGCAGTACAGTTTTAACGTTTACTTTGTTTTGAGTTTCACTCTTCGTGTCTATTTTCGCAACTGCCTACGGGGCGCAGCTGTGTAAAGGTTATTCTGGCCTTGGCGAGACTCGAAATGATGTAGGGTACTCTTCTATTCCATCAGTTTCTGACACGACACTCCCGAGGTACGTGAATTAGTGCCTCCACCACATCTCTTGCGTCTGTCGATTTTAATTTCAGTCCAGCCATTCGCTGCCTCATCCTGCTCGTTGTCCTGCACGTTGTCCTGCAGACATGCATGACGGATGCATGTCTGCAGGACATCACATCCTGCACGTCCTGCAGACATGATGCAGACATGATGTCCTGTGCCTCAGCAGGCACAGGACATCGGCATCATTAATATCCTCCAGGATATCAGTATAGGCCCCATTCTATGCCGCGCCGATTGTTCTTTGCGGTATTCAGCATTATACCATCTATTTTCTATGGATGGTTGTTAACTATCCTGTTATCTTCATAACGATCCTCTAAGGTAGGTACAGTATGTAATTTCAAAAGAGTTTGTGAACTCTATTTTTAATTTCTTTTTCAGAATATTGATGACATTTGATTGATGTCATTTTATACACGTTACGTCTACTACATTGATACATGTAATAAAATTCGAACACGCCGGTGTTTGTATGTAAATTGTTTATACTGAGGAAAATTCTATACTGAGGAATAGTTTTAACCATTAAGCTCTATTTTGATATAGCATACAGGGCCGATTTACACGCTACTTGATGAGTATGATTAATAAATACCTCTAATTTCATAGACCTTGTGTGACGTAAACAAAGTTGCGAGGGTCAGCTAGTTAAAAGATAAAACAATAGGTTTCTTCTTTCTACTTAAAAACTATTTTTACAAATTTTATGGTAATAATAGACATTCTTTGAAATATGCATGTATGGTATTGTTGTGACTTTTATGACACGTTTAAAGTACATAGGTATGGGATAGATGGCGCTCGCGGCTACGTCAGCGTGAAATTTTCTTCCCGCTTCCCATGGGAACGTACTCCCGGGTTTAGTTATCTTTATAGCAGTATTAAGTATATATAAATTAACAAAACAAAAAATGATACTGCATTGGTGATAATAATAATAAAATGTATGTATATAGAGTACTCACTCATTTTCTTTCACTATTTTTCGTGACTTTCTACATTCACTTTGTTTATTTATATTTAAAACACTTTTTACACAAATTATACGAGTACAGTTCACTGTTGTACATAGATGATGAATACCTATACACCTATAGTCGAATTTTTATTTAGACGAAGTAAATTGACAGCAACTAATGTAATTGACAGCATCGAAATAGTCATTTCACATTAAGAACTCTAAATTCGACCAACACTCTTAATTCAACTTTGGTCGAGTGGTTAAGACGCGGATCGGTACGCAGAAGGCGCAAGATCGATTCTGGGTACAAGCATCAATTTTTGGATTATTTGACATAATAATAATAATATATAACGACTGCAGAGTTCATAATTGACGTAAACAAAAAAATTATGAGTTGCTAGACTAGATACACGAACGTGGCCGAAGGTAGCCGAGTGTGACTCGTTTTCGTGACACAATTTCTGGATTCGGTCTCCACGCAAGGCCCGCGATAGAAGCTATGCAATAGCTTAAAATACATATAATTACACTAGCTGATGCCCGCAGCTTCGCCCGCGTAAAATTTGTTCCCGTGGGAACTTATTCCCGGGATAAAAGGTAGCCTATGTGTTATTCCAGACTATAATATGTATCTCTGTACCAAATTTCAGCCCGATCCGTTCAGCGGTTTGATCGTGAAAGAGTAACAAACATCCACACTCACAAACTTTCGCATTTATAATATTAGTAAGATATTATGTACATACATAATATAATTACACTTTTTTTTTCATACCACTAAGGTGGCAGACAAGCATACGGCCCACCAGAAGGACCGGTGGTCACCGCAGCCTATGAACGTTTGCAACACCAGAGGCGCCACACTCGCGCTGCCGACCCTGTAAACTACATTCTAATTAGGTACACTATTTAAGTGTACCTAATTAGATTAGTTACATACAAACTTAATGATTATAACTAAGAAAATAAAAAATTGTTATGGTAAAGAGGAAAAGTAATGTTCTTTTACTTTCTTTTTGAAGAGCGAAATAGTTTGGCAAGATTGTATCTTTGGTGAAAGAGAGTTCCACAATCTTACCGCTTGAACAGTGAAGGTATAACAGGTTCACTGTCCACAGACCATATACGGGTCTGTGGACAGTGAATTTGTTATAGCATATAGATCACAATGTTGAATGTCAAGATTTCTGATTCAACATTTTATTGTCAGGTTTGCAAGATAATAGGCCTGTGAGAAAAATCTGGGAAGAAAACTCAAGATCACAATTTATACTACTTCCGGGAAATATAAGTTGTATTGTATTCCGCCATTCTAACCTTACTAGACATGTAGAGGGTGAAACTGCGGGACATCGGCTTGCGTAATTTTTATTATTTTAATTTCAGAAAAACAACCAAAATGGGAGGTTTTAGAAAGACATATTGAGCAACTTCTACCTAGTACAAAATATAATGTTATTACAAAACATAATTTCCCTGGGACAGATATACCGATATCATTGATGGCAGGTAACAATTGTGTTAATTTTTTTTATACATATGATGGTCATACTTCATAGGTCAGAGGCACATTATATGCCCACATTTCACCTTTTTAGAATTTGTCTAGAAGAAGTGTGAAAGGTGGTGTGACGTATTGCTGTGTTGAGATGGACAGGCGCAGGTTGTGACTGCCCGCTGTTGAAATTTTTCGACGCCTAATAAGGCCTTCAACATGGCTTGACGATTGCCATTTTATTGGCAACCGGGACCTACTGCTTAACGTGCCTTCCAAAGCACGGAAACGCTCATATATACGTCACAAAGTGGTCACATGAATGTTCACCCATCCAAGGACTGGCCATAGTGAAAGTTGCTTAGTGCAGTGATCGTTTACAGACTGAGTCCGCGAGGCTACGAACGTTTCCAAAATTTATCCTCATACATTTAAAGGAATCATAGAATTCTAGGTTTTGCGAAAGTTGAGATGTCTCTAATTTCTGAACTACAAAACCCTCAACATTGAAACTTGTGTGAAACAATTCTTAAAGTACTCCCTTTATGGCACAATTTTTTTTTTTGAAATCGGACAACGCATTGATAAGTTACAACTAAAAAACCATTTTGTCTTTCATCCCCTCTACCAAAGGAACTGCGCAAAATATCAGGATCAAAAGTATCCTAGAACCTTCCTCGGATCATAAGCACAGGCAGTACGTCCCTCCATGGGACCTGGAAACGAGAGCCGTTGCGTCACTGTTTAGATGGCGCGAGGAGGCGCTGGAGCGGGGCCAAAGGCCTGCGTCTCGGGAAATTGAGGCCCAGCGGTCCCTGCTCCACCAGGAAGCCGTGGAGACATGGAAGGTGCGACTTGAGCAACCAAAGGGGGGATTATATAGGGATATTTCGATAAACTCCAAAACTACTGAACCGATTTAAAAACTTCTTTCTTTGTTGGTTGGTATGCTATGTATTCCAACAAGTACGGGGACTGTACGTGAAAGAAACCTCGTGACATCGGCTAGTGTTAAATAAATTAAATTTTTATTTTCAGAACAGCAACCAAAATGGCAGATTTCAAAAAAACACGTTCAGAAAGTAGTCCCCAGCTCAAAATATAATATTTTTACGGAACATGACTTTATTCCAGGGGCAGACATAACTAAATCGGTAAAAATAGGTAAGAGAACCTGTGAAGATATTTAATAGTAGGTACCTACCATCAAGCTTATATTAGCTTAATTTGGGCTACATGATGGTGAGTGTAAATGCCTCCAACGAGGCAAAATTGTTATTGAATTAACTTTCGTTATCCAGTATTTTGTACCAGTCAATAAAAAATACATGATAAAAACCGGCCAAGTGCGAGTCAGACTCGCCCATGAAGGGTTCCTCAGCAGCAAGTACTATAATAGAAATGTTCTTGTAGTTCGTTGTAACTTTGATTGATGTTAGCATGTTCGTGTGGTAGTGATTTTTCTAGGTGACAATTGCGGTTTATGTCTTTTAAAAAAAACTAGTTACTAGATCTCGTTCAAACCAATTTCGTTGGAAATTTTATGGCAATGTAAATTATATTTTTTTAGATTTATCATTCTCTTAGTTTAGAAGTTAGAGGAGGGGGAGAGAGGACACATTTTTCCACATTCGAAGTGTCTTCTGCGCAAACTAAAAAATGATGTTATAAACCTAAATAGTATTTTTGAAGCCCCCCTACCCCCCCGCCCCCCGCAACACGTATGTAATAATCTTGATGCGGTTGTATAGAGTACATCTAATTACGAAGTTTTAATAGCATAGGTCTTTTAGTCTCCATGGATTTAATTTTCCAGAAGTAGTCATTTGTTGTTTGGTAAGTGTGACGTTTTCATCGCATTTCAATATTTTTCGTCATCATAGATATGTTACGTACGTTACGTACGTTAAAATTTCGAGTAATTATGGAATATGAGTATCATCGTGGCAGCTACGCGGCACCAGCGGCACGCAACATCAACGACGTTTACCGTAACCTCCTGGCAGTTGACGCATCAAGCAAGTACCTCGTGGAGTCGTCCCAAAGGTGAGAGCAGTATTCCACTCAAGGATCGTGGTTCAGCACTTATACAATGCCAAAACGAAAACTTACCCCTACAAAAGTGATGGTCACTGTTTGGTGGTCTAGCGCCGCGCCGGTATGATTTATCACACCTTTTACCAAACGGGGTGAGCATTACGGTACGGTAGTATACTGTGAACTGGTTGGTTGCCGGTGCCGGGTACCCGGCGGCGAAGTGTTTCGTAGCAGCATGCAGTGGCATTGCCGGGCAAATTACGCCGGTACGTGTAAAAGCTAAGCAAGGATTTTTAAAAATTCATCCCCTAAAGGGTTGAAATGGCGGTCCAAAGATTGAATGGTGAAACGAGATTACTTGACTATTTTATTGAAAATTTCCCAGGAGTTTAGCAATAAAAATAAATTAATAAATCACGTTTTTTGAAAATTCAACTCCTAAGAGAGGGGAAAGAGTCCCCAATAGGGTTGAAATCTCAAAATATCAATATGGGTATCGTTTCCATACATTTTGAGACGCTAATTACAAAAAAAAAAAACGGCCAAGTGCGAGTTGGACTCGCCCATGAAGGGTTTCATAGCAGCAAGTAACATAATATAAAAGTTCTTATAGTTCGTTGTAACTTTGATTGACGTTTTAATTCGTTCGCAGTGGTAGTGATTTTTATTACCGAAAATTGCAGTTTAAGACGTATTAAAAAAAAACTACCAGTTCTATCTCGTTCAAACTAATTTTCGTTGGTAGTTTTAATGGCAATGAACTTACATCATAAATTTTTTTTAGATTTATCATTCTCTTACTTTAGAAGTTAGAGGGGGGGGACAATTTTTCACTTTGGAAGTGTATCTTGCGCAAACTATTCACTTTAGAAAAAAAATATGATAGAAACCTCAATAGCATTTTTAAAGACCTATCTACCCCAAATGTATGGGTTTGATGAAAAAAAAAAATTTTGCGTTTCAGTTCTGAGTATGGGTACCCCCAAAATTTACTGCTTTTTTCTAGTTTTATATAAGAATCATAATGCGGTTCACAGAATACATCTAGTTACCAAGTTTCAATAAGATAGGCCTTATAGTTTCGGAGAAATGTGGTTGTGACACACGGACGGACAGACAGACAGACATGACGAATCTATAAGGGTTCCGTTTTGGTCATTTGGCTACGAAACCGTAAAAATGGGATCAAAATTAAAATATAACGTAGCCGAGACGTGGGGAATGCTAATATTATAAATGCGAAAGTTTGTGAGTAAGTATAGATGTGTGGAATTTTTGGGTGTTCCCATAAAAAAAAAAATAAAAAAAAAACTTTTATTTTTTTCATACGTAACGGCAATTTCATAGGTAAAGATGTTGTAGTTAGTGTTAACTTTGATTGATGTTTTAACGCGTTCGCTGTGGCAGTGACTTTTCTAGGCGTAAATTGCGGTTTATGACGTATTAAAAAAACTACTTACTATATTTCGTTCAAACCAATTTTCAGTGGAAGTTTGCATGGCAATGTACGTCATAGTTTTTTTTAGATTTGTCATTCTTTATTTCAGAAGTTAGAGGAGGGACACATATTTTTTCTACTTTGGAAATGTCTGCAGCGCAAACTATTCAGATTAGAAAATAAAATGTTATAAACCTCAATAGCATTTTTAAAGACCTATCTAAAGATACCCACACGTATGGGTTCGATGAAAAAAATTAGAGTTTCAATTCTAAATATGGAGATCCCCAAATTTTATTGATTTATTTCTATTCTTGCATAAAATTCTCAATGCGGTTTACAGAAAACATCAAATCACCAAGTTTTAACAGCATAGGCCTCATGGTTTCGGAGAAAAGTAGCTGTGATATACGGACGGACAGACAGACAGACAGACATGACAAATAAGGGTTCCGTTTTTTGCCATTTGGCTACTGAACCCTAAAAAGAGCCATGAAGCACAAGTCAATAAAAAATTCATACACCAAGCCATAAACTGGTTCTTGAATCGAGACGCAGGCCTTTGGCCCCACTCCAGCACCTCCTTGCGCCATCTAAACAGTGACGCAAGGGCTCTCGCTTCCAGGTCCCATGGAGGGGTCCCGGCTAGGAGACGAACCGCCTCACCGGAGATCGTGCGGTATCCCCTTATCACCCTGATGGCCATCGTTCTCTGCGGGCTCAGCAGTCTAGCCACATTGCTGGCCGTCAGGGTCTCAGCCCATATGGGGGCCCCGTATAGGGCCATACTTCGCACGATCGCCAGGTAGCCGAATTATAACTTTGAAAGTCAATTTAACGGAGTGCCTCACACACTAAAACATTGCGGACAATGAGGTTATAATAGGCAGAGTTTTATGCACAAACTGTCTGAACAGTCAATAAGAAATAAATCACTAACGCGAAACAAGAAGCAGACATAAAAATCCGTAAAAGAAATGTTTTATTTTTTGTTTAGATGCATTGAATAGATTCCAAAACCACTAAACGGATTTGAAAACTTCTTTCTCTGTTGGAAAGCAATACCATCTCCGTTTGACAATTATTTATTACAGGAATCCAACGAGTGCGGGAACTACGTGAAAGAAACCTCGTGACATAGGCTAATATTAACTAATATATTTTTTATTTTCAGAACAGCAACCAAAATGGAAGTTTTTAGAAAAACATATCAAGCAAGTTGTACCCAGCACAAAATATAATATTTTTACAGAACATGTTATTCCTGGTGCAGACTTACCAATATCGATAAAAGCAGGTAAGAACACTGTTGAGATATTTATACATCCATCCATACATACATTTTTACGCCTTTATCCCCGAAGGGGTAAGCAGTATAGTATACGCATACATTTCGCCTTATGGTTTTATGTCCCACGCAATAGGTGGTGAGCCCACTGCCGTGTTGAATGGTCAGACGCAGGTTGCCGCGACCAACAGTTGTAATTTTTCAGGCTGCTCATGAGGCCTGTAACTTGGCTTAATGATTGTCATTTTACTGACAACCAGATTTCATTTCGAGTTTTCCTTCTCTACGCCCACCCCAATACATCCCGAGGGTGTCCAAAGGAAACAATTTAGCAAAAATTTTTAACAAAAAAAACCAACTTCAAACAAAACTAAAAACTTAAAAATAAAATTAACTTAGCACAAAGTAATAGGTAGTATATTTAGATTTATCAGATATATTATTAAATGTAATACTGAAATCGGCGCCAAGTAAAACTATAGGTTTAGGTAGGTATTATTAATCTCTCATAGAAATATTGGCACCGACTTCAGTATTACATTTATTAATATCTGATAAATCTAAATATACAACCTATTACTTTTTGCTAAGTTAATTTTATTTTTAATATTTTAGTTTTTGTTTGAAGTCGGTTTCTTTTTGTTAACTTTTTTTTTCATTATTTTAAGTGAGGGGTAGACTGAAAATATATCTGTCTAGGGGTAATGTTCTCCCCAATACAAAATTAATCAAGGCCAAACACAAGGTAACTGCTGGAAATCGTTAAGGAATTCCCTCGATTCGAGGGATTTCTTCGATTTCTCCAGGATCCCAGCTTCTGATTTCCGGCATATGGGACCACATGGGAAGCGCCGGCTTTTAAATAAAAAAAGAATCATCAAGATGGGTTAACTCGTTCAAGCGATTTGCCGGTAACAAACATACAAAAAATACAGACGAATTGATAACCTCCTCCTTTTTTGGAAGTCGGTATGAAATCTAGTTAAGTTATATAGCTCTCTAGTTGAATCTTATCTATTATATAAAAATAAGTCGGGTTTTCCTTCCTGACGCTATAACTCCAGAACGCAAGAACCGATTTCCACGGTTTTGCATTCGTTGGAAAGGTCTCGGACTCCGTGAGGTTTATAGCAAAAAAATTCAGGAAAAAATTCACATACAGCGCCATCGCGGGCGAAGCTACGGTCATCAGCTAGTATTCAATAAATATGGATTGAGTAGCTACGGTCGCACTTATAACACATACCGACAAAGTATATTTAGTCTTCAGCGAAGAATTCTTCGTATTATTGTCTCCACAAAAATTAAGCAACAATTTGACAATAACGATAACAGCCTATTCATCTATGGCAAAATCTTGCTAATGTTATTTTTAAACTATCGCGGTTTTCTACACTCATACTTATAGAATTCGGGACTTCACGCGTCACACGAAGTAAATGTGTTTCGCGTGAAGTCCCGAATTCTATAAGTATGAAAATCTTGCTAGTCCAAAATCAAGTTAATTATAATGTCACCAAAAGAAAACTTTTTTGTTCAAATATTTTGAACCAAAATAAAACATTCTGTATATACTCGGGTGGTAGCTCAAAACCACTTGTGTACGAGTGGAGCAAACAATATTATATGGTGAGCGAACGACTGCCTACCTAGTTTCTAGACTCATTAACGCACTACCGATTAAATTACAAACTGTAGACAATGATGTACATAATTTGAAACTTACATTTAAAAAAATATTTCATAAAAGGCGTCCGAGGGTATCCTTCCGAGGGCTTACTCGGGGCTTCCAACTGTAGGCTGATAGCAGGACACGTGAGGTTTTTGCAATTTGTTGGAGTGCCTCACACACCAAAATTTTGCAGACAATGCGTTTACAATGGTAGAGTTTTATGCCCGTACTATTTTAAAAATCAATAAAGAGTAAATCATAGATGCGAAAGAAGAAGAAGACGCCACCTAAATCTGTAAAAGAAATGTTTTATTTTTTGTTAATTGCATTGAATAGACTCCAAATCTACTAAACCGATTTGAAAAAATCTTTCTCAGCTGAAAAGCTATACCATCCCCGTATAACAAAAGCTATTGTTATTATTTACTAAAAGACGTTCCCGTTCCCGTGGGAATACAATATTTTTTCTTCCATAACAACCTTCTCCTGACAATACCTTACACAACAAAAAAAGAATTGACATGCCACGCTTCTGGGAAGTCCGTAGTGTTCCCCAGGAGTTCCCAGGCGGTTCAGTAGTTTAGGTAAGGTAATTTGTCCTGGAGTCAATAATGCACGAACTCAGAGTATTAATATTTTTATTACAACTTCACCAGTAATAAACTTAAATCTAACTTATAACTATGTACTCATCCGGATTCTGGGATGGGACTTCCTTCCTCCAGGATATGTAAAATAAGTACCTAATATGGCTCTACGCCTATATTTTCAGCAAAGATATAATACGGGTATAAGCAGGGGTTTTTTAATCATAAACTTGGAAGCTCATTCTGAAAAGAACAAACAATATTTTTTATATACACCCTCTTCAACCATAGATATCCCTAAACTTTCCCTTACTATTATTTTTAACCCCATTTTAAAACATTTAATATACAAAAGAACATTACCCCCTTTTCTAAATTTCACAAACGCCTGCCTGATAAAATAAATTTACATAAAATACACTTTTTTTTACATGAAAATTACCCACAATTAATTTACATAATAAAATTTATGAAGTTAATGCTTACCAGAGCTTCCGTTTTCAATGTATAATTTTATTAAAAATACTTGGGCTACGTACGCCCTCACTGGTATTTCAATGAAATATATTTTATAGAATAATTTACTTTGATGTAAAATTTCTTCGACAGTATGAAGTAAAATAAATTAATTTTAGTTAGTTCCTGATTTTTCTCTTCTACTATTGCGCACGCTTATATATAGCTTACATCCCACCATATCTCCTTCCATCAACTACCCCTACTTTGACACTATTAAGGACACACCCATTATACCGACCTAAGTATACCCAGATATACCTACGCTTAACAGCGCCTAATAAACCAATATAGCAAAACTATGTTTTACGCCACACCTTCTCCTGACAATACCTTACACAACAAAAAAAGAATTAGTAAAATCGGTCCACCCGTTCTGAAGTTATGCGCTTACCAACAAATTTTGCGATTCATTTTTATATATAAGAAGATAAGATTACCGTATTCCAACGAGTTCGGGAACTACGCGGGTGAAACCTCATGATATGACTAGTGTTAACTAAATTTAGTTTTTCTTTTACAGAACAGCAACCAAAATGGCAGTTTTCAGAAAAACACTTCCAGCAAGTTGTACCCAGCACAAAATATAACAGTTTTACAGAACATGACTTTATACCTGGGTCAGACATACCAATATCAATAAACGCAGGTAAGACAACTGTTAAGATATTTAATAGTACCATTAACCTCTCGTACGTTTTACGTACAATTAATTAAATTAGAGCGCTATGGACTTCGTGGTGACGCGTTGACATGGTTGAAGTCATACCCGGAATGGAGAAAACATGGATTTAAATTAGTACGATTAATGAGATCAAGGAATTGAAAATATTCAATTCTAATCATAAAATTAATTCATCTGGAATCCCACAGAGTAGTGTACTAGGCTCTCTCCTATTTCTACTATACATAAATGACCTTCCAGATAGCACAGATCATCCATGTGTATTATTTGCGGATGACATTTCATTAATCGTAAAATTTATTAACAGTACTCGTAATACAGATGAAATGGACCTTAGCTAGCAAAAAAATTACATTAATAAACTTAACATGGATTTAGGATAATTTTAGACTAGCCTATCAATTGGATAACTCGCGTCAGCAATATGTGTAACAGAATAAATAGGTTTGTTTAAGTAATGGCGAAGCTGAGAAGGATAGCTACAAAAAACTGTCCTTAGGGCATATCATGGATAATATGTGGCATTTGTTCTTGGCTACGGACTTAATCTATGGGTAATTCCACTAATGTCGACAAGGCATTAATTTTTTTAACGTGAGGCAAAATCCTTCATGGATGCTATGCCGGACTCCTACCGACTAAAAACCCTCACGTAACGTCATAGAGCCTACGGTTGGGAGCCCTGGGTAAGCCCTCGGAAGGATGTTCCAGGACTCCCAACAGCCCTACAGCTACCACTGCGGCCTCGCCTAGGGGACGGTTTGGGTGCTATCCTGATTGATTGCTTGGGTGCCATCAATTGATTTTCCGGCGAAGTCGTATTGGTAACCATTTGAGTTGTTTACGAAATTCGGAAACGTGGTCATATTTTCGGAAACCAAATATGAACCGAATGGTCCCATTAACATTGGGTCCCATTCGCATTCGGTTCCTTTCGCATTAGAATCCACAAAAAATCCGGAGACGCTCAAGTTTATTCAACTGGTTTTCTGTGAGGTTCAAGTAGCTGGCATCAGCTTAGTCTAGGATAGGAAGCAGGATAAAATTTGCAAGCGCAATTTTGGTGGCAGTAGGCAGAAAATTACGCAATCATCTCAAAGAACCTGCCGAAGCAAATACCTTACGACTCAACTCGTGCAGCTGTGACTCCCAAGACCTTCGTCCCCGCCAATAAGTAGGTTACTACAACAATTTCTTCCATAGCTCACTGTCACCATTTCACACCAGAGTTTAAAAAAACTGCAAAAATAGTTGGCAATACCAAAGATTTGTTTACGGCGCGTACAGTGCGTGCGGCACGTACAGTGCGTGCGGCGCGTACGGCGCGTGCGGCGCGTACGGTGCGTATGTGCGAGGCTGTCAGGAAATGCAGCGCGTACGGTGCTGACATATGTGCGATCAGCTTAAGTAAACCAATGTTCGTACTGGTGGACTGAATTGTTTTAGAATGGACATAATCTTTAAGCTCTTTTATGATTAAGCAAACAGGGCAGTTTCATATGCTCCCATGAGTCTGTTGAAATAATTCCTGTCCTTTGGTACACCTTATGTGGCGTAAACGAAGTTGCGAGGGTCAGCTAGTTTTATTATATGTATAGAATGTACAGTTTTGACTTTTCTATTATTTTATTATATGTAGGTATAGAATATAGAATAGATTAGGATTTTGTAGGAATTTTTACAATTTAAATATAGCTGTTTATTTCATTAAAATCGGTTCAGCGGCATGATAATACAGCTTGATCTATGGTGTACTAGAAACCCCATTCGTTGGTTGGAACAAACTTTTTTGGTTTTTGGTTAGTAACAAAGTAATTGGTAATTTTCAGATTTGGAGTTCTCAGAAATCCATAATTCATCACCTTTATCAGGTGACATGGGACTACATCCTGGCGGAACAAGTATGCTAAATTACGGCATTGGACAAAATAGTAAAGCTCTCTTACCAAGTGATATTGAACTGAACGAATATACTGACACAAAAGGAGTATTTGACATGCATCCAAAAACTAACTTACGTTGTTTATTCGGAGGTCGTGGATTATTCGGAGGGCGTGGCTTTTTGGGCTTATTTGGACCAAAAGGAGGTGGCTCATGTGGAGGTGGTGGCTCATGTGGAGGTGGTGGCTCATGTGGAGGTAGTGGCTCGTGTGGAGGTGCTGGCTCATGTGGCGGTGCTGGCTCATGTGGAGGTGCTGGCTCATGTGGAGGTGCTGGCTCATGTGGAGGTGCTGGCTCATGTGGAGGAAGTTCAAGTTGTCCCTGTAGTGGTTAAGACTTAAGCCTTAATATCTCACCATACTTGGTGAGACTAGTGTGAAACAAGACCCTTGCAGTACAGTGGTAACTTAATAATGAGATAATGTAAAAAATTCTGGTTAGCTCAGACATTCTGGTGTTACTTATAACGACAAACATCTTTATAAAAAAAGCAGATATTAAAATATTAAAATTCATACTCAAATTTTTGGTTGGTTTGTTTTTACCCACGACAGAACGAAGACGGTATATACGTTTGGGTGGTGAGGATGTTTGTTTGTTTGTGCAAATACATATTGCCATTTTTCTCCAAAACAATCTGATTGGATTTTGATGCAGTTTTTAGTTATGGGTTCAAGTTTGATTGGGGCATGTTCTTAGATAGGTGCCACGGTGACAACTTACCAGGGGGCGCTGCAGCAAGCATTATTTCTGAAAATCAATATTGCCACTTTTCTATTAAACTACTACTTAGTCCGATTTTGATATAGTTTTCTGTTAAGAGTTTGAGTTTGATTGGTGCATGTTCTTAGATAGGTATTACAGTGATAACTCACCAGGGGGCGCTGCAGCAAGCATTATTTGTGATGAAAAATCAATGTTGCCACTTTTCTATTAAACTACTAGTCCGATTTTGATGTAATTTTGTTTTGGGTTTGGGATTGATTGGTATGTGTTCTTAGTGCGCCTTCACACTAGCGTTTTTCCAGCGTAGGCGTACGATGGTCGTATGCGCGGCGGATACGCGACGGCAACGCGACGCATACGCCGCGTTACTGGGGGGTCGTGTACAATCCTGTTCATAAGCGACTTCTCCTCGGCATGGAAATGATTGCTACTAGAAAATAATTATCTTAAGAGTATATTTGACTTAATAAAAAATAAGCAAGATGTTATTTGACGAAGGAATTAAAATGCGAATTATAAATTAGCTAAAGATTCTTTTAAGAAATGAAACTATGTGATAAGTTTTTTGGGGAGTGAAAATAGACGAAACAAATTCTGCCAAACGGCAGGATCCTGGTTATTTTATATGCTGAGTGGGAGTTACATGATAATTTTGTGGCCGCCGCGCCGCATTTACAAACTTTCACGATTGAAAACCCATAAAACGATACCCATCATGAAATTTCGTAATTACAGCGCGGCGGCCATATTGGATTGCAAATTTATCATGTAATTCGTACTCAGCACACGAAGAACCCCTTAAACGATACCCATCATGAATATTTGTAAATAGGGCGCGGCGGCGGCCATGTTGGATTGCAAATTAACATGTATTTTCGTATGCATCGTTTTAATTATTGTGTAATTAATGAAAGAAATCGATATAAAAAAATAATAGCATAACGTTCCGAGGCGCCAGCCCGGGTAGTTTTACCCGAACCACGAACAATAATCTTCTTTTTTAAAAGTAAAGCCATCAATAGTGTTTCCTGGTCAGAATCTATTTTGTTAACGATGATACCAAAACGCCAACGAAATTGTGTGATATTTATTATTGTGGTTTACTTTTTTGTGCAAATATATATGTTGCCATTTTCTCCGTAACTACTAGTCAGATTTTGATGCAGTTTGGCTGCGAACCATGGCTCGCACGACGGCCGCCAGCAGCAACAGGTCCCTACAACGCTTTCTGTGAGTTGGTGTGAGGCGCAGGGATCCCTGGGGGAAGCTTCTTCGCGTCTCATGGACTCTCCTTGATTAACAGGGCGTCGTCATAGTAGCGGAACAGTTGAACAGGATGCTGCACAGTCTAAGTGGATGGATGGAATCGTGACGTGTTGGCCTCGGCATGAACTTGGATAAACCCAAAGTCATGTTCAATGAGCATGTCATGCCGGGACCAATTTACCTCAAAGGATCAAGGCTTGAGGTTGTCCAGGAATACATCTACCTTGGACAAAAAATCATACTTCAGAAGAATAACATAGGAAAGGTTAAAGCCAGAAGGATTTGCTTAGGCTGGGCGGCTTTCTGCAAACTGCGTCGGGTTTTCTATTCGCCTATACCTTTGTCTTCAGGCATTGCGGCTTGAAGACTAAGGTTTTTAGCCAGTACGTTTTTTTTATTATTTTATTTATACCACTAAAGTGGCAGACAAGCATACGGCCCCACCAGATACGTATTTTTAAATCATAACGGTGTTCCGATAAGGGCTTTCTTCCGGGCACACTTGGATTGTGGAACTATCTCCCTGTTCCGGTTTTTACAAACGCCTGTAGTATTCATGCCCCTCGGGGTTCAGGGGAAGTTCAGTATTAACTTTTCATGGAGCTAATGTAACACCCTGAGGGTACAGTAGTGGCTTATTTAATCAGATTCCTAAGATTCAATATCTTGAGGATTAACGACCCACATTAGGAGGAAGTGCATAACGATACGGAGGTATGTCTGGCCCGCCTGGGCCAGTACCTCCGCCCTACAGAAGACCGCGGCAATAGTAACCTGACTCTGGTTGGGTTATGTTCTCCTTCGGTTAGCAGGGATCCAGAGCTCATTGGGGTGACCTTGTGCCGGTGATGGTGAGACCAGAGACTTATCTGTCTCCATTGGCAGATAGAGGCGCTGAATATTGGTACGGCGGTCAGGGAGACCCGGTAAAACGGTTGACTGCTGACCAGTCGCGGGCTGTACGGGACCTGAACCTGGGGATTAACTCATCTCCGCCCCAGGAGGGCTGAACCAGCAGCCTGTGTAAAGTCCCTGGTGCTGTGGTCGTGCCGGAGGAGGATATCGGAGTGGACGCGGCCCTTGCTCCGGGGGGGGGGAATACACCCCACTACCTCCGTCTACCTTCGGTGAGTTTAAGCCTCACCTAGTCTCCTGCGCCACCGGCACAGTGGCGCCCCCTTGACCTTCTTACTTCCACATTTTTTAACAACCATGGCTCCAAAAAAGAAAAATAAAAAGGTGTCTACAGCGGCATCGTCGTTCACATTTTACTTACGGACTTTTGCAACATCAGTGTTATGCACGCGAACATCAACGTAGTCCACCGCCATCTTGAATCCGCGAAGCCGACCCTTTATTTTCTTAACGGAGACGCAGATCTCATGTCCGAAAGAAACATCTTACTAAATATACCCTGACTACAAGTTAGATAAACTTGAGCGACTTCAGAATTTATGCATCAGATTTATATTTGGACTACGCAAATATGATCACATCTCCGTTTTTCGGAAAAGACTCGAGTGGCTACCTATTCGTCTTCGCCGGAATGCTCATATTCCTTTCTTGTTATACAGTATACTGTTCAACCCTTCCACGCCTACCTATCTCAAAGGAAGATTTGAATTCCTTCATGATACTCACTCGAAGTGTGATCTCAGGGATCATCAGAGAATTTGATACTAAAAATGCCGTCACATTCCACAAAATTTTTAGATAATTCTTTTACTGTACGTGCAATACGATTGTGGAACGTGCTGCCATTAGATATAAGGCGTGCAAAGTCGATGGCCATCTTCAAAGACAGGGTTAAAGGCCACTATTTGTCACTATAAGAGTAATTTATATCTGTTTCTCCCTTATTTTTGTTACTGTTTATTTATTGTGTACAACATGGCCATTAATTGTGTTATTATTTAGTATATTGTTATTTATGTGTGTGATTTATGTGTGTTTATTGTTATTAATTGTGCTATTATTTAGTGTATTGTTATAATGTTATTTATTAAGTAATGTGCGCCATTCAACTATTTTTTCTATCTTGATCTTCTTTTCCATACCGAGGTTGTCTGGAAGAGATCGCTATTAGCGATAAGACTGCCCTTTGTACTCTCATTAATAGTTATTATGTATTAATGAAGAATATCATATGTATGTAATGGTGTACAATAAAGAATGATCTATCTATCTATCTATCTTGAGTACTACTTCAGGCGGAAAGCCGGGGTATGTATGTACGTCCGGAATGATGTCTGCTGTCGCTATCTTACAAGCCTCGAAGACAGGAACCTGTCCACGTTATGGGCACGCGTGGATCTTGGGGGCCGCACTCGGATCTACGCGTACAGGTCTCACAGCGGTGGCACGGACACAGTCCGCCTTTTTGACCACCTGCAACAAACGACTGACAAGGTGGTTGAGCAGTATCCCTCCGCGTAGATAGTAATTGCCCCACACGATTTCAACGGTCATCATGTTGACTGGTTGGACTCTCAGCACACTGACTTTGCGGGGAGAGCTCCTGACGAATTTGCCCTGACCTGTGGGTTTTCTCAACTGGTTAAATCCCAGAGGAGGATGCCAGACAAGATGAACGATTTGCTCGTTCTTCTTGTCTGGCATCCTGCATTATAATAATATAATATTCTTTATTGAACGTAAAATAAATGTGCACAAATTCACTTGTTCCTCGTAACCACGCATAACACCAGAATTAATAGTTATGTGTGCCCCGACGCGGGCCACAGGAGGACCCAGAACCGTGCTAAGATTTAACTTGTGTTTCGGCACCGGGCACCTCAATGATACGCGTCCGGGCACGGTCTCATATTATGCAGTGTCACAGTACGAGTACAAGTAAAAAAAAATCTCATGATTCCCGGTATAGGCATGCCTGTTTACAGGGAATCAAAACTAAACCTAAACTTAAGACTAAACCTATGAATTCAAACCTTATTAGTGCAGGTATCTATTTAATAATGCTTAAATAATTAGTGTGGTGCATTTACAGGGTTTTTTGAATGTGTTGATGTGATTTACAGTGTAGTTTGTATGTGTGATGTAATGTGGATGTGTGTAATGATGTGGGTAAGTGTGTCTATTGCATGTGTTTCACTAACGTTATGTACATATTTATTTTTTACGGTGACCAACCAAATGGAACACCGTATTGGGAAAGGAATAAGTTAAGTATAGGACTATAGGTTAATGGTGTATTTTGTTTGTTGTGTGCGTTTATTTGAGATTGGCCTAACAGGTCCGCATTTTCACAAATTGACTCGGTTGACAAGATCTTCGGTGGCTGTATAATTTTGTTGAAATAGCCAAGTTTTCAAAGTTTTCTCAAGCTTCCGTTTTGTCACCGCCGCGGTGTTATAAATGCGTGGCGGAGGGCAAGGAGGCCGACCACCGGGCGGGCAGCAAGTCCTGCGCTGCCTCAAGGCCGAGGCCCCGTCCGTCCGCACGGGGGGCTGAGAGTGAGGTGGCACGCCCGCGGCAGGGTGCGGAAATGGACGTCCATTAATGGACACCCATATCCGCATCCTGCAGGTGAATTTGAACCACTGCACTGGTGCTCAGGACCTTCTGTACCAGAGCATTAGGCAGTGGTCCATTAACATCGCAGTCGTCGCCGAGCCGTATTGGGTTCACCCGGGAAGCCCGGTGGATCTGGACGGCATGGCGACTATTTTTGGGGGGACCGGCGCGGACGACTCGCGCCTGGCGGTCATCGCTAGGGGTCCGGGTTGTGTCGCGGCGGAATACGAGGGTGTGGCTGTTGTGGCCGTTTACATTTCGCCGAGCCTCGACCAGCATCAGTTCGAGCTATGGCTCCCTGAGCTGGACGTCGTCCTCGCTGCATGCCGGCCTCGCCCTGTCTTGGTCCTGGGAGACTTCAATGCCTGGTCGCAGGCTTGGGGCTCCCGGGAAACCAGAGACAGGGGGAGGAAACTGGAGGACTGGGTCACAACACGTGGCCTAGTCATCCTGAACCGGGGGAATGTCGCAACCTGGACGCGGCGGGGGCTCAGCTCGGTCATAGACGTCTCGTTTGCGACCCCTGAGCTCGCCCGCCGTGTCCAGGGATGGCGCGTGGTGGAGGAGGAGGAGACGTTGTCAGATCACCGATATATTCGGTTCGACGTCTCCCCTCCACCAAACCTGCCGCCAGCAATTGCGAATCCCCCGGAACCGCGTTGGGCACTTCATCGCCTTGATCGGGAGGCTCTCCTGGAGGCGGCCATCGTGCAGGCCTGGATTCCGTCAGCGGACAGGCCTGCCGATGTTGATACCGAGGTGGAGTGGTTCGGGAGAGCCATGTCGCACATCTGCGATGCGGCGATGCCCAGGGCTAGGCCCAGGCCGGCGAGGAAACAGGTGTACTGGTGGACGCCGGAAATCGCGCAGTTGCGCGCGGAGTGCGTTACCGCGCGCCACCGGTACACCAGGTTCCGCCGGAGGCGTCGCCGCCCAGACGATGCGGCAGCCCGAGAGACGGAGCTCTACGATGGGTACAAGGAGGCCAAGAGGGCCCTCCAGACGGCCATCAAGCGGTCCAAAAAGCTGGGCCGCGATGAGCTGATGGAGACTCTGGAGCGGAACCCGTGGGGGCGCCCGTACCTTATGGTAAGGGGCAAATTACGCCCTAAGGCGCCCCCACTGACTCAGAGTCTCCAGCCGGAGCGGTTGGAGGAGGTCCTGGACTCCTTGTTCCCGTCGAGAGCGGAGGAACATATTTCTCCGCGCATGGCTCCGTCTCAGGCGCCCAACGCGGAAGGCAGCGAGAACGACGTGCCCGTAGTCACCGAGGGTGAGTTAGGGGCGGCTGTACTGCGGCTTAAATCCCGCAGAAACACCGCCCCTGGACCCGACGGCATTCCAGGCCGTGCGTGGGTCCTGGCTCTCGAAGAGCTTGGGCCTCGACTAATTGGGCTCTTTAGCGCATGCCTCGAGAAAGGCCAGTTTCCCAAGGTCTGGAAGACAGGGAAACTGGTCTTGATTCGAAAGGCGGGGCGGCCGGCAAATTCCCCATCAGGGTACCGGCCGATCGTGTTGCTCGACGAGGTGTGCAAGCTCTTTGAGCGCATTATTGCCCAACGCCTCGTCGGGCACCTCACACGCGTGGGGCCTGATCTGGCGGATAGCCAGTTTGGCTTCCGTCAGGGACGCTCCACCGTGGACGCGATCATGCGCATTAGAGGCCTGACGGAGGAAGCAGTCTCACAGGGTGAGGTGGTGGTGGCGGTGTCTCTCGACATCGCCAACGCATTCAACACCTTGCCCTGGAGCTGCGTCAGGGAGGCGCTTATCTATCATGGAGTGCCTCCCTACCTCCGTCGAATTGTCGGGGCTTATCTCTCCGAGAGAGCCATAACTTACCCGAGCTGGCTAGGGCCGGGTCGGCGAGATGTGTCGTGCGGTGTTCCACAGGGATCGGTTTTAGGGCCGCTCCTGTGGAACATCGGTTACGACTGGGTGCTGCGTGGTCCGTTGCTCAGAGGGGTCGGCGTAACATGTTACGCCGACGACACCCTCGTTACGGCGCGGGGAGCAACGCACCGTGCCGCAGCACTTAAGGCCACGGCAGGGGTTGCTCAGGTCGTGGGTCGGATTCGGCGGCTGGGTCTTGAGGTCGCCCTTCACAAATCCGAGGCTCTGTGCTTCCACGGACCTCGGATGGGGCCACCTGCGGGATCCAGCCTACAGGTGGGGGGCGTCAGCATCGGCATCGAGCCCTCGATGAAGTATCTGGGGCTCGTACTCGATGGCCGGTGGAACTTCGGACACCATTTCCGAAGTTTGGTCCCAAAACTGAGGGGAGCATCGGCCGCACTCGCGCGGCTGATGCCCAACATCAGGGGACCCAACGCTCCCTACAGGAGGCTGTACCTTGGGATCGTGCGAAGCATGGCCCTGTACGGGGCTCCCGTATGGGCGGAGACCCTGACGGCCAGCAATGAGGCTAGACTGATGAGCCCGCAGAGAGTGATGGCCGTCAGGGTGATAAGAGGATACCGCACGATCTCCGGTGCGGCGGCATGTCTCCTAGCCGGGACCCCTCCATGGGACCTGGAAGCGAGAGCCCTTGCGTCACTGTTCAGATGGCGCAAGGAGGCGCTGGAGCGGGGCCAAAGGCCTGCGTCTCGAGAAATCGAGGCCCAGCGGACCCTGCTCCACCAGGAAACCCTGGAGACATGGAAGATGCGACTTGAGCAACCAAAGGGGGGATTCGCCACAATCGCGGCCGTCAGACCGGTCATGGACGAGTGGCTGGAGAGAAGACACGGTGCTCTCTCCTACCGGTTGACACAGATGCTTGCCGGGCACGGTAGCTTCGGTAGGTATCTGTGGCGAAAACACCGGGAAACCACGGCCGAATGTCAGCACTGCGAGGACCGCAGCGATGACACGGCGCTCCACACACTGGTGGAGTGCACGGCGTGGGCACAACAGCGACAGGTCCTCGTAGTGGGTCTGGGCGTGGACACCCTCTCGCTTGAGGCCATGGTGCGAGCCATGCTCTCCAGCGGGAGTAAGTGGGACTGCGCCGCCTCGTTCTGCGAGCAGGTCATGCTCGCGAAGGAGGCGGCGGGCCGGGTGCGGGAGAGAACTCTCCCACCCGAGTTCCGCAGTCGGCGCCCCGGGCGCCGCCGACGTGTCTTCGCCGAGGACTATCGGCCTCCATGACCGAGGGTCTGAGGACGGTGGGAGGGCCGCTCACCGTCCTTACAGAAGCAGGCCCATGACGGCAGCGTGACGTGAGCACTCACGCACGCCCCCCCTTAGAAGCGGGGTCACACCCGAAACCCCCCATAGACGCGGGATTGCACCCGAACCACCCCCTGGGCGAGGCCGCATTGGCGGCCGTAGGTCTGTTGGGAGTCACGGGACATCCTTCCTGAGGGCTTACCCGGGGCTCTCAACCATAGGCTGTTGGGCGTTACGTGAGGTTTTTTAGTCGGTAAGAGTCCGGCATAGCATCCTACGAGGATTTTCCCTCACGTTAAAAAAAAAAAAAAAAAAAAAAGCTTCCGTTTTGTCAGTGGATATATGTTTAAAATTCTGTTGATGTCGTTGTATAATAGGCCGCTGATAACCGTGTAATGCCTTCTAGACATCGTTGTTCTGTGCCTGAGTGGAGGGCAGACCCTATACATACGACCGCGACGTTTTCCGGAGAATTTCTTGGGATCAAAAGTCAAACTGGTGTGTTTTCTGGTGATTATTTTATGGATAAATAATTGTCTCACTGTCAACACTGCAGCATCACTATAAAGACTGGTTGTAGGCTAACGGAAATTCTTTTTTGTCATCACCTTAAGCACTGCTCTCTGAGCTCTTTCAATTTTTCAATTTTTCATGGCTGAATCTCCTGCTCACAACGTGTCCGGACGGATACAACGTGTCAGTGGATGCTCCGCTCGGATCGTCGGACCATTGTGTCGTTCGGACGCATGTACAACCACCGTCCGAAAACATGGCGACAGCTCCCGAACAAATCCGAGCGCGTGTGACGTCATCTTGACAGATTTCAATTATTGTACTGTGTACTTACAGAAATTGAATTGTTGTCATACGTACAACATCGTGACGTCAGCCACGCCATAGTAACTAATGTCGAGCGTTTAAAGTCGCATGGTCGGATTTCAAATTTTATCAATTTTAAATGGCTCATAATACAGTCAAAAACTTGTTTTTTAATTTTTCGAAATCAACATCGATCTTATTAATGACTAGCGGACGTCACGCGGTTTCACCCGCGTAGTTCCCGTTCCCGTGGGAATACGGGAATAAAATATAGCCTATGTTCACCGCAAAGAGTGCAGCTTTCCAACAGTAAAAGATTTTTTTAAATCTCTCTCTCGCAAGGCCTGAACCACCTCGGCCCAAGGAGTGGCGACATAATGTGTGGCATTATAATTCAGCAGACTGGGTTCGACTGCAAGGGTTCTTCGCTACGTACCCGACGTTTAAGCGCCTCCATGTCTTTGTTTTGCCTCAGAGGATCTGGATTACTGTGCTGCAGCAGTCGCTGAGGGGATCTTGGAGGGCATGGAGTGCTACATTCCTAACCGCTGGATCCCTTTCGGAGCATAAAAGCGACCGCGGTTCAATCGGCTCTGCAGAAAAACTTTGATGTTGAAAGAATCTGCCTACAGGGCTTGGATCACGATTCAGATCCAACCATCTCTGAGGTGAAACGAAAATGAAATGCCGCTTCGAGGGCCAGCAAAAGAGCAATTGTCAGGGCTAAGTTTAATTTCGTTGGCAGAATTGGTGAACGGCTAGCAGGCTTCCCTTCAGGGAGTCGCAAATTCTGTTCGCTTGACCAAAGCTGCCGAGGGAAACTTCTATCAGTCAGGTTTACCACCTTTACTCAAACCTGACGGTAGTTTATCCCAGAGCGCTAAGGAGAAAGCCGAGCTTTTCTCTTTGCCTCTAACTCAACCATGAGCAACGGGGTTGCTTTGCCGCTGGACATTCTGTGGTGTGGAATGCCGGAAGTTAAATTTACACAGCCGAATGTCTGACGTGAGTTTCGATCCCTGGACATTTATAAGTCGAAGGGTGGTATACCCGCGATGGTACTAAAGCAATGTGGTCCAGAGTTGTGTCCGGTACTGACCCGTCTTTTCTCGCTTTCATATTCCATGCGACAAGTCCCGGCGTCGGCGTCGTGGAGCGTGTGTGCATCCTATGCCCAAGAAGGGTGACAGGACCGACCCGGCCAACTACAGGTATATATAAGCCGTTGTTATTTAATACACAGCTCCTGCGGTACCTTAATGAACACGACCTGCTCAGTGACCGGCAGTACGATTTCCGTCACGGTCGCTCGACGGACGATCATCTAGTGTGCCTCACGCACCGATGGGCGACGGTTATCGAGAATAAGGGCGAAGCTCTAGCAGTGATCCTCGACATCTCTAAAGCCTTTGACCGGGTCTGGCACCGTGGTCTTCTTAAAAAATTGTCCTCCTATGGACTTCCCGAGAGATTATGCGGATGGGTGTCTAGCTTTCTGGCAGGTAGAAGCATCAGGTCCTCGGCATCGCCGACGGCAGCTGTTCAGACTGCATGGTCATAAACACTGGTTTACCGCAAGGCTCAGTGCAGACAGCAGCAGAAACAGAGTAGGGGACAAGCCCTACTCTGTTTCTACTGCGTATCAATGACTTTTGTTGTATATTGACAGCATTCATTGTTATGCGTACGACAGTACGAGGGATACTTGTTACACGGGCCGCCCCGGTATCTCTCGAGACGCAGTGGAAGAAACTCGTGAACAGCTTGTGTCTGAAATCGAGGCTACTCTTACTAGAGTGTCCGATTGGGGTGGACAAAATCTTGTCCAATGCAACCCTTCCAAGACACAAGCGTGTTTTATCACCGCTAAGAAAACTCAAATTACTGTAGCGCCACAATTTCAGGGCACATCTCTTCCCATCTCCGAAAGTATAGTGATCCTCTTCGTTGAAATCTCCAGTGACCTTCAGTTCCGTAGTCATTTGGAGGACAAGGATAAGCTGGCGTCCAAGAAGCTAGGTGTGCTCAGCAGGGCGTGGCGGTGTTTCACTATGTCGCAAAGACTGCTTCTCTATTAAGTCCCAACTGCGGCCACACATGGAGTACTGCTGTCACCTGTGGGCGGGCACTTGAATATCAGCTTCGTCCATTTGACTCGATGCAAAGACGAGCTGTGAGAGTTGTCAATGATCCTATACTTACAGGCGGTGTGGAACCTCTTCGCGACAGGAGAGACTTTGCCTCCTTATGCATGTTCTACCGCCTGTACCATGGTATGTGCTCTGAGAAATTGGGGACGTAATTTTTTTTTCTTGTGATAAATAAAAAGATCAATATATTAAAAAATTAATAACAAAACGAGATAGTATAGATGGAAAACTTATGTATGTACTTTTTTTCACATCTACCTTCTGCTACACACTCGCGCGCAAATCAGTATCGAAAATTCGGCGGAAACCGCCTGACCTCGTGTCTGTGAACGAGTGGTCTATGTGTGCGTAGTCTCAGCGAATTTAGTATGTAGGTTTCCATCTGTACTATCTCCGATTTGTGGTTATACTATTTTAAAATTCAATATTGAGTCGAGTACAACCACCGTCCGAAAACATGGCGACAGCTCCCGAACAAATCCGAGCGCGTGTGACGTCATCTTGACAGATTTCAATTATTGTACTGTGTACTTACAGAAATTGAATTGTTGTCATACGTACAACATCGTGACGTCAGCCACGCCATAGTAACTAATGTCGAGCGTTTAAAGTCGCATGGTCGGATTTCAAATTTTATCAATTTTAAATGGCTCATAATACAGTCAAAAACTTGTTTTTTAATTTTTCGAAATCAACATCGATCTTATTAATGACTAGCGGACGTCACGCGGTTTCACCCGCGTAGTTCCCGTTCCCGTGGGAATACGGGAATAAAATATAGCCTATGTTCACCGCAAAGAGTGCAGCTTTCCAACAGTGAAAGATTTTTTTAAATTGGTCCAGTTGTTCCGGAGCCTATTCGTTACAAACAAACATTCCTCTTTTTATATTTAAAGAGATCTTTATAGCTCTCTACAACTTGAAACGTATTTTCGCGAATGATATATAAAATGTCTATCTGTATGATTAAGTTAGAGTCTTGCTCCAGAAAAGGTGGTTGCCTACATTTCGGAAGAGTTTCTTTGGAAGATTTGTCAGCAACCAAAAAAGTAGCGATTCACTGCGTTTAATCACTGCTCTACACGAGTGCACGGTGTCAAACTTAAGTGTTTAAGAATCGACTGTTGATACAAAACATTTTGTTAATAATCAAATTTTGAAACAATTATACAACGGAGCGATAACCACCCTTGCCTGCTTCGCGCCCAAATGTCTACATGCCATACTCTACCATCATAAACAGTAACAAGAAAAAACAGGCCTTATTCTATTTGCATAAAGTTCTTAATAATGGCATCATGTATGCATTCCCACTTTATTTACAAATAACTAAAAAGTTTAAAATAAACTTAATTAACTATTTAGAATACAAAAAAACCCGACTGCCAAGTAAACATACAACTGAAAAGCAAAATACAAGCTCTACATTTCTTTTGTGATTTTCTTTAGGTACTTACTGTTTTACTTTGTCTTCAACATTTGCAGGCGGGAACAAGCTACGTCGAACGAGTGGTGGTTTACAAAATAGGTACATGTTCCCATAGCTTGTTTCCACCTGCAAATGTTGCCGACAAAGTAAAACAGTAAGTAGCTAAAGAAAATCACAATACATTTCTATTGTGATTTTCGTGAGCTTATTTTTTGCTTTTCAGTTGTATGTTTACTTGGCAGTCGGGTTTTTTGTATTCTAAATAATTAGGTTTATTTAAAACTTTTTAGTTTTGTTAGTATCTAGTGGAGTTATTAATTTTCGAGTGGTGAAGGGACATCACCAAAATACAACCTTAATTATTATATTTTTGGTCATATTTCCGGTGCTACTCAACCGATTGCAATCAAACAAATGTTTTAAGTCTGACCAAGGCCTTATAAACACATAATATATATAGCAATACAGGATCAAAATTGGTTCAGTAGTTTTGCGTTCATCGCAGTCAAATAATTATAAGTCTGCCATTTTGATTTTCCATGAATTTTATTATACCTGGTGTCACTCACACAATCACGACGAATCAAATGTCACCTTGTATGTCAAAATCCATCAAGCCGTTAAGGCTGTAGAGCGTGCAAGAAAAAAAATCAACGTTTTCATTTTAGCGCTAAAAATCAGCCATTTTTATTTTTTTGAAATTTTAAAGTTTCTGGTGTCACTCACACAATCACGACAAATCTCCAGTGCATATTGTCTCCAGTGCACGTTGAATAAATCTCCAGTGCACGTGGAATGATCTCCTTGCCTCGGTTTTCTCAAACGCTTGCAGTATGGGGTTCTTCAAGAGGGGTCTTAGAAGGTTTTTACAGGGTCAGCAGCGCGAGTGTGGCGCCTCTGGTGTTGCAAACTTTCATAGGCTGCGGTAACCACCGGTCCTTCTGGTGGGCCGCATGCTTGTCTGCCACCTTAGTGGTATAAAAAAAGGATAAGATTCTTCAAAGGGCTTTTGCAGGGTCGGCAGCTCGAGTGTAGTGACTCGGGTGTTGCAGACGCTCTTAAGCTACTGTATCATAAAATAATTTTATCTCATGCATGATTTTTCATTATTATATTTTGTCTGAAACTGTTTCAGGTACTTCTAGTTCAAAAATTATAGTAGTTATATGTACTGCTAATGAAAATCATTTTGTAAGTGGGAATTCTGGTAATCTGACAGGGTTTTCCTAGTACAGATACCAGTCTCTCACAAAGGTATCAAATTTTGTATCTTGTATTAAACATAGTTTATGCCTTTGTGAAACAAAAATAAATAAAGTAGTTATTATTATATTATTATAATCTTAGAAAAATTATTGATAAAGCGACTATACCAGCCGGCCATTCCCAGAAATCTCTTAACCTCCTCTGGGTTAGAAGGGGTGGGATAGTTGAGGATAACCTCAACTTTACCCGGGTCTGTCCGTAGGCCATGTTTGTCCACATAATACCCCAGGTACCTGAGTTTACTCCTACAAAAGAGAGATTTTTCATATTTATAGTAAGGCCAGCATCCTTAAGTCGCTGATAGACTCTATCTAAGAGCTCTACATGCTCCTCAAAGGTGCTGGACACACAGACTATGTCGTCCTGAAACAGAAATACCTTACCAAAACGCAAATACCTTATTGTCGAACTCGGGACCAAACAGACGGTCCATCAGGCACTGCATCGTGGCGGCCGCACCGACGAGCTCTAAACACACAGTATTGTAGTGGAACAGCCCCCTCCGGGGAACCGTAAAGGTAGTCTTCTTGGCGGACCGGAGGGAGTCGAACGGAATCTTTCAGTAAGCCTCACTCAAATCTACAGAGGTTAAGTACTTAGCGTTATTAAGATGGTCTAAGATTTGATTGATATAAGGTAAGGGGTAAGCGTCACTTTTTGACACAGAGTTAAGCTTGCGAGAGTACAAGCACAATCTGTGGTCGCCGTTCGCCTTCTCCACCATAACCACTGGAGAGTTCCAAACGGACTGAGACGGGGACACTACTCCCATCTCTAGCATTCGGTCCAACTCGGCTTCCAGGGCTCTCTGTTTGAGAGGAGAGAGCGGATAGCAACGCTGTTTGATCGGTTTGTTGTCACCAGTGTCAATGACATAATGTTCAAGTAAAGTCCGACCTAAACCCACCTTTTCAGTGTTCAATGATTCAAACTTCTCAATGATCTCGTTGATTACACACCTTTGCTTAGGAGTCAGGTTGTTGTAATCCTCGAGGCCACCGTTAAGGGACACAGACTCTATAGGATTATTGTCACTAAAACCATCAAGACTAATATTTTGTGAAATTAGTTTATCACCTAACTTAAATTGTTGCCAGAAATCCACACAAATATCATAGAGGTGGTTATTTCTGGGACAACATAGAACTTGACAACTCGGATAACCGAAATGTACTCAATAGGCAAAGAGATACAACCCAGACATTGCAAGTATGAGCTGTCTGCAGTTGTAATACAAAAAACAGGGTATCAACCCTCTCAAGATCAAAACCCAGTTCCAAGAAGTTGCGGTGCGCTCTATTTCCTAGTTTACAGCAGGAGGCACCGGAATCTAAAAGGCCTGAGACATTTAGGTTTAAAACTTTAAAACTAGGTACGGTCTAACGTCGTTATCCCGTTTAGTAAACAGGACCTTATCAGAAATAGACTCAGATACAAGTAATGCACAGTAGAGTAGAGTAGTTCTTAATAAGGTCCTGGACTACGCGTTTTTAGGCTTGCTAGCACATTGTGAGCAGTCTGGAGTCTTGACTCCTTTGAGACCACACCGGAAACACACCAGCTCCCTTGACTGTATGCAGGTGTATGCAGCGTGACCACCCCCGCCGCAACGAAAGCATTTGCGTTCGTGGGAGGCAGCTGGCGTCTCCACTGCAGACACCTGCGTAGTGGGCTTTTGCACGCCTATGTTCTTGTGCTGGTGTAAGTCAGATGAAATCTCAATTTCCCAACCGTACGCTGTTGGGCGTTACGTGAGGTTTTTGATAAGTAGGAGTTCGGCATAGCATCCATGAGGGAAGGTCCTTACGTTAAAAAAAACTGGGAGACTCGATTCCTGAACTTTTTGTTAGAGAACAAGAAGTAATGATTATAATTATAAACCACTAGATGACGTTCCTGCTTCCCGTGGGAACATATTCCCGGGATGAAAAGTAGCATTATCTTTTATTTCTGACTATCTCTGTGCCATTGTTCAATCCGTTCAGCCGTTAGAACGTGATTAAGTAACAAACATCCAAACATCTTCACAAACTATCACATTTATAATATTAGGATTAGGATTTTGTAGGTATTTTTTCAACTTTCATTTTGCTGTAAATTTCATTAAAATCGGCTCAGCGGAATGATAATACAACTTGATCTATGTTTACTAGAATATTTATTCTAAAACGTTGTTTGATATAACGTTTATGTAATCGAAAATCATTTGGTGTAACGTTTAATGTGTTTATTGTATGTTTAAATCTTACCGGGCTTACTTACCAGGCACGGGAGCTTTGGTAAGTGTCTGTGGCGAATACACCGGGAAACCACGGCCGGGTGCCAGCACTGCGGGGAGCGCAGCGAGGACACAGCTCACCCCACACTGATGGAGTGCCCGGCTTTAAAACAAAAAAAAGCAGTCAATTCTCGAATTTCAATAGCATGCCATGTGAAATAAATGAATTTTGTGAAATGAACTGACCGAAGAAGGGTTTTTATTGTTTGAGAAATGCTGTTATTTTAACATATTTCTTAAAATAATACCATCGAAAAGTAGGTAACAATTTGTTTGACATCCCGTGACAAATTTAAACACGTAAAGATACACATCCATACGCATATAAATAGTTGTCCTCTGAACAGTACCACTTTAGCTGATGTGTAACTGCAAGAAACATCATGGAAACATTTACTTTGGTAAGTTGAACGTAGATAAGTCTTTTTGAAAATAATTTTTGCTTTGGGTTCTACTGATACAGAAACTAAAAAATGTATTTAGAATGTTTTGTCTGATTATTCGTTTGCTTAGCTTTGCCCGGAAGGATCTCGAAAACTACAGGGGGTGCATCAAGATGGACCGACGGCTCCCGCTACCGTAATCGGGAACAGCGGAAGTACCGGAAACTGGGGGCCGTTTTTCTGTAGCCTGTTTCACATGGGAGGGTATTTGGCCTTACTGTACCACGGTAGCCAAACGGGTTGGTACAGGGTTTTTGTTTCGTGTTTTCCCTCTCTGTGGGCCATGATCTCGTCTGTCAATCAGCAGGTACACCACTTGCAGGTGAGGTTGGCTTGGGCCCGGGGGTTTTTGGTAGGGCCCCATTTGCACCTAGGGGCATGGCATAGGACATTTAAAGTCTATATCTATTTGCGGTCAAATCAAAAGCACCTGCATGAAATTATTTTTTTAGCATGATGAGTGATAATAAAAGATAAAGGGCATAAGGTCTGTTATGCTTTGGAGCTGCAAAATGGGACTCATCTTATAGTCAATCAATAAAACAATGTCTATGCAGAAATGTCTACGGGCTTAGCACGTATTCCCTCCCGTTCTTCACAATTACATACACCTTCCCATTTAGGCACTTAAAGTATTATGTTGGTATACAATATGATTTGTGCTGACTTTCAATAGGGCTGCAGGTGATGATATAATTTAAGTTGCTTCTTATACGTCGCACTGCAGCTTTGGCTAAACTGACATAATACATATAGAATACATTATATAACATCTCAATACTTTCATATTATAAAGTTTTCAGATTGTCTCCATTTTCTAGCTTCTCAGAAAACACAGTGGCTCGCATTAAAAAAAATACTTTTCGTATTTGTACTGCACTCAAGAGTAGGATTCACCTACTTACCCTTTTTAATTTTAAAGGAATCAAAATTAAAATGGTCTAAGATCCCGATAAGAACGATCTTCAACGAGCTGTTTAATGGATGAAAATTAATAATAATAATTTTATATTCAATGAAATATGTCAGTAAATTAATTGCAGATAGGTAGGTTGTCTAAAAAAATTCAGTCCAGAATATGATTAATCAAAAATTTTAATAAAATGCATGTTACTGGTCATCAATGAAATAATCAATGGTGGATTCAATGAAATAATCTTTATATTTTAATTAACTTTAATTCAATAACCAGATCGCTTTAAGTTACTAGTATCGATTTACTGGTTTATACTATGGACGTTGTACTTTCAATTGGTATATGGAATGTATTTAGATATTATTCAAATCAGTGAAATGTTATCATTTTTTTTAATTTTTGATTAATCATATCCTGGACTGAATTTTTTTTGGCAACCCATTTGCAATTAATTTATTAACATACTATATATTAAATATTTTTATCCATTAACCAGCTCGGTAAGGATCGTTCTCGGGATCTCATACTATAAATACGTATGTCATACCGACCTCGAACTAACTTAAACCATACTGTCTCTATCTATCCATCTAGCGCAGGGTACCTCGGGTATGATCTCGGGAATATATCCTAAGGTTCTCCGTAAATTTTGGCTACCACATATTCTAAGGATTAGGCAGAGAGCAATTAAAATTTTCATCATTACACATTTTTCGTGCGGAATAAGAAAACGCGAACAACAGCTACTAATATAAATATAATATAGATTAATATATTTACATTTTGTTTTCAGCTGTTACTTGTTAGTACAGTTTTGACGTTCTGGACTGGACTTATAATACCAGTAAACAGCCAAGCCTATGCGCGAACAGGTGTCAATAAAGTCGACTACGGTAAGTATCAAAAGATCTTACGAGACTTGCTAATTATAAATGCAAATTAATGTTTGTGACTGTAGATGTCTGAATGTTTGTTACTCCTTCAGCTAAACTGGCTAAAATTTGGTGCAAGGATTGACTATTATCTGGAATAACACATAGACTACTTTTTATTTCGAGAACAAGTTCCCATGAGAAGCGAGAAAGAGAACAAAATTCAATGTATACCTAGTATACATGTGAATGTGTAAATTTCTGGATGTTCGATGCTTTTTACGCTCTAATTGCTGCTCTGATCTGTTTTAAATTTAGTTGGTAGTTTAAAGTAAAAATAAGTTCCCATGGGAAACAGAAAATTGCGAAGTAATTAGTAGTATTTCCCCAAAACTAAATACTCCGTCAGCAGCATTAATAGACAAATATTGTAGCAAAAATAATGTTTTTTTGCAGGAACTGTCTACAGAAGAAATGACGATCCTTTTATAAGGCAAAATATAGGTGGACTTAGATGTGGTCCCTACACCAACGTAAGACAAGGTTTCTCTGATAACTCTGCCGGTGTTAATCGCCAAATATATCAGGACTATGATAGCATTTTGAATAATGGTCATAGAAATTAAGCAACATTGTATGAAGAAGTGACATTAGCTGCTGTCAATTGACTTCGTCTAATTAAAAATTCGACTTTATCAGTCAGGTTAATCCGAAGCCAACCTACACTGTGTATTTTTTTATGCAACTCAAGCATTTTTGCAGTCATAAAGTTATATACCTACCTATAACTTTAAGTAAAATTAGAACCAGTTGTATCGCTAATATTCAGACATAATAGGTATCAAAATTAAAGACAAGTAACTAATAAATGTTATAAATAACGAATGGGTTTTTTTCCCTATAAAACTATATGCATACGATTAGTTGAAGGATTCTCCCATAAAACTTCTGGGTCTAGACATTTCTACCTTTATTCCGCCTGTTGCTAGATTCGTATGTAATACTTATATACTTTCAAATACATACATATTATACATAGAAACACCCAGACTCTTGAGACAAACATTTATGGGTCACACAAATATTTGTCTCCGGTGGAAATCGAACCCACGACCTCCAGCGCCGCAGACGGTATCACTACCGACTGCGCCACAGAGGCAGTCCAACTCGCGCTTGGCCGGTTTTTCAGGTTATTCTTGTCAAGTGGGATTTTTTGCCCTAGGTAGGTGTATATCTGGACAACCTCGATCCTTCGACGTAGATTGGTTCCGTCATGACATGCTCATTGAACATAATCTTGGTTTTATCCAAATTGATCCCGAGGCCTACACGTCAAAACTCTCTACTCAGACTTTCGCTTTCGCTGAACAGTTCCAGCGTTTCGGAAACTATGATGATGTCGTCGGCAAACCGAAAGTGTGAGATGCGTTCACCGTTTATATTCACGCCCAATTCATCCTTGTTCAGCGACTTAAACATGCCCTCAAGCGCAATGTGATCCACAATTAAAGTATTTATGATTTATGAATGGTGCAAAGTTTCGGGGATATTACATCGCCCTGACTTACAACTCTGCGCGGTGCTATAGGATTGGTCTTTTTATCGTCCAACTGGATGGTTATGGTAGCGGTATCGTACAAGCAGCTCAAGACCTCGATATATCGCCAATCAACATGACACCGCTGCAGAGCGTCCAGTACTGTCCAGGTTTTGATGGAGCCGAAGGCTTACTCGTAGTCTGCAAAAGCTATGCACAGCGGTTGATTGTACTAATTTGTCTTCTGCACAATCTGCTGAACAGTATGGATGTGGTCTACGGTATTGAAGCCTTTTCCAAACCCGGCTTGCTGGCTAAAACTCGTCGAGTTTTCCAGCGAGGCGGTTTGTGACAGCTCTCGAAAACAACTTGTAAACATGGCTCAGGCGTGAGATGGGTCTGTAGTTCTCCAGTAACCTCTTATCTCCTTTTTTGAAAAGTAGAGCCACCGCACTCCCACTCCACGCCCTAGGCTCCCGCTTCAAGGAGCTCAGTCGTAATTCCGTCCTCTCTAGGGGATTTGTTGTGTTTGAGTTGTTGGAGAGCCGCCCTGACTTCACCCTGGTCGATATCAGGTATATCCTCCGTGTAGTGGCGTGTTAATGGGGCGCTGTGGTCTTCACCGCTTAGTTTTGTTTTTGACATCGTGACCGAACAGTTGTTAAATTAAAAAAAATATTTAATCAACTAGCTGATGACCTCGGTCTCATCAACGTGGTGATGTCTTTCGCATACTATCGTTTCACTTAATATGGGGAAATAGATCCCGTCGAAGATAGTAAAATAGATAAGAACCTTCTTAGATTTGTTGTAAGTATTTGAAATTGATTTATTCTAGATGTCGTAGAGCTAATTTTGAAAAGGAATTACTATGCTGAGTACTTAATAAACTTAATCATCATCATGATATGATCACGCCTTTTACACCCGAAGGGGTAGTCAGAGGCATACTATATGCCCACATTTTATCTTTTATATATTTTTCCTACGTGACAGGTGGTGGGCAGTATTGCCATATTGATGTGGATAGGCGAGGTTGTGACTGCCCACTGATGAAATTTTTCAAGCCGCCCATATGGACCTTCAACTTGGCTTAATGACCGCCATTTTTCTGAATTCCGGAACCAACGACTTACGGCTCCTGTACACGACGCCGCCGCACAGTGGATCGATTCATACAAATCGGCGGACATAGGAATCTTAAAACACTTTTTACCGATTTAAAAAAAAAACTAATGATGCCAATGTGTTTATCTTAATAATTGTAGTCGAAGACGAAGACGAAGAAGAGAAGAACTAATTCACGGGCCGTAAATTATTCAACATTTATCTATAGTTCCGATAGGACTTCTTTCGAAAGAGTTTTCTGAGTCAAGTAATAAGGATTTCAGAAAATACAGAGAACACCATTCACGTAAAATAAATACCATTGCTTGCAATGAAGATGTTCTAAATAATTTGCTGATTTCATCCAACCCAATTTTAGCACAGATACGGCCACGGATATATAAAAAGCAAAAGAAGGCATTGTTTAAAGAAACTTTATGGTACGTTTACACGCTTGTCAAGCCTCGACAATCACAAGCGTGTAAAGAAGGCGTTTGGCTTGGCTTGCGTGAGTTTGTCGGCGCTTGCTGCCGATCCAGTCGAGTGTCGGTTTTTTGACGTAGATCAAAGGGCGTTTGCGGCAAACGTTTGCGACGCATTTACACGTTGGTCCGCGTTTAGTAGCCATTGTGATCTCGCGGCGACTACACGCTTGCTTGCTCGTGCTAAATAAATAAAAAATGAGTGGCTGGTCGAATAAAGAGAGTCTTTCGTTTCTGGAGCATTACTAGATTGAGTTCTGGTTAAACAAAAATAGTAGTTACCTGGTACGATTTGGATGAATCTTTTTCATCCACCATCTTCGTGGTCATCGAGCTTTCCTTTTTTTCCACTTTGCTTGCATTTCAAATAAAAGTACATTAAAGCAAATGCAATAGCCGTGACAAGTTCGGTGTCCGCCGTGCTTGGCTTAATTTAATAGAACTTTAATGGCTTGGCAAAAAATACTTACAATAATGTACAATCATAAATAAAAATTGAACCTATCTTACCATAAATTAAAAATAAAAGCAAAAAAAAACTAATAATGATATACAGGGTGAATTTTTCAAAAGGGATTGGATGGCCAAATCCGAAACTATAAGGAATAGCGAAAAATGCTCAAAGGAGTCACGAGCCCGATTTTGATGAAACTTAAAACCTCATCATTAGATTTTTTAAAAACCCATTATCCTAGCTGGGAATCGAACCCATTGATTTTGAAAAAAAAATACACACCCTATATTATTGCACCGTAGGATAGTGTTGCTATAAAGGACCTTATTCTGGGAAATAATGATATACGGCAAACTAAAGGAAAGTGCTCATCTTTGACAAAATACAATTTATTTTTCTTACGTTAACTGATTAATTGTTCAAAATGTAGACCATTGTTTTCAATACATAGCTGGATCCGAGACTTCAAGGGTCGTACTGCATTCAATATTATTGATTTCGTTTAGAATATTCTCCAAATAATCATTCTGAGCATAATTTAAAACACGGAATAGTTACTATCTATTGTGGGATTTCGAACGAAATAAATTATGCTACATAATTTAGGTACATGAAATATGAATTCTATTAAAATTCTACTCTTTCCTTAAATTAGCCGTATATCATTACTTCGCAGAATTTGATCCTTATCAGCGACAACATCGTTGGGTGTAATAATAAAGGGTGTGTTTTTTTTTCAAAACCAATGAGTTCAATTCCCAGCTAGGATTATTGGTTTTTCAAAAATCTAATGATGAGGTTTTAAGTTTTATCAAAATCGGGCTCGTGACTCCTTTGAACATTTTTAGCTATTCCTTATAGTTACGGATTTGGCCATCCAAGCTCTTTTCAAAAATTCACCCTGTATATAATACATACATACATAATTACATACATGCGTCGTGGAATTCCTCCGAATCATTAATTGTCTTTGTTAAATATTTTTGTTTATTTTAAGCTACTATTTTTTTAAAGTTTATGTAATTCTAATTTTGTTTGATTATTTAATGTACATACATGTTAATTGAATCGTTTCTGTTCCATATTTTTATTTATTTTAAGCTATTATTTTACCACTTTTTATTTTATATGTAAGTTTTTGTATTTTTGTAACTATGATATATGTTTTATATAACGCGTTATTGTTTTTTTGATTAATACATTATTTTCTTCAAATCTTAATGGTAAATCACTATACAATACATAAATGTTGCAAAAAATTTAGGATAAACTCATAATCGCCTGATTACAAGTATCTCTCAAAAACTCCCGATCCCGTATGCTAGTCATATTATTTTTGATGTGGGTAGGTCAGTACTAAGCTAAAATGTAGTTTATCAACAATTATAACTGTAAAAAAAACGAACTAGACATATTTTCTTTAAGAAAATGAGAAAAATTATATTTTGTCATATAGCTCCCAGAGGGGTGCCTAGGGGTACCTAAAATGTTTGGCAGATATTTTGCTAACAACCCATAAAAAGTCACTATAAGAGTTAAAATCAGAAAACACAAGAAAATTGCAAGCTATCCCTTTTTTAATGTGCTTTTCCATACATTGAAATTAGTTTTTGTCGAATATTTTTTAAAATTGAAGTCTAATCAAAATTGTGTCATATTGTTTTCGTCTACACTTACTAAGATAAACACAATGGCATCATTAGTTTTTGTAAAATCGGTAAAAAGTTTTCCAAGATTCCTTTGTCCGCCGATTTGTATGAATCGATCCACTGTGCGCCGCCGCGCCGCCACCGTACCGCCGCCACTCCGTCTCCGTCGCCGCGCACTGCCCGAGCCTCTGCTGTGTCCCTAACCGTGTTGCTATTCCATTATCGGCTGGCTGTGATAGTGCTTTTGGGTTTTTTAGTACTAAATAATCATGAAAAGTTTTGATCATGAAATTTTCATAACTTTAGTTGAGAAGAGGGAATTGTCATGGGACAAAAAAATAGTTTATTAAGATAAAATTAAATCTTAAAAAGCTTGGTTTGAAATGTGCCATAAAATTATAAATTTACCGGGAAAAATAAGTATAGTATTATATAAAGAATAATACTTCATAGGTAATTTATTTAGCAAATAATAATGTACAATAATAATAGTAAATAAAAATTGAACCTATCTTACCTTAAATAAAAAATAAAAGCAAAAAAAACTAATCATAATATATATAATACATACATACAAAATTACATACATGCGTCGTAGAATTCCTCCGAATCATCGCCAACTGGAAACGTTCCCAGAAGGCTGGCAGCATTGCCACGTTGAATGGCAATGCTAATCCTTTGTGCAAGGAAATAGCCAGCCTTCTGGTCCCGCGAAGTGTCGACTAGCCGCTTGGACAAGTCTTTAAAAAAGAAGCGGGCACTTGGACCCCAAGGGCCTAACGTCTCAACCCCAAACGGCTCAAACATATAATCATCAATTAGATTACTATATTTTCGCCGTTTGAGGTTTTCTGCAGAAGCGGCAGCGGCCCCCGCACAACCCGCTGTGCTTGGAAGATGTGATGGCGCAAGGGTGTCGACGCATGTGGCGTCCCACACCAAAGGCCGACCCATCTTCCAAGGCAGCAACGACATACCGTCAGGTCTCTTGCCATCGTCACGCACCAGCCCGTTAGGTTCGCGTACTGCTGGTATGCCAGCGGTGACAAGAGCGCGACGGATTATGTCGTTAAGGTTGGCGTGACGAGATATACGGCCTGCGCTTCTGCTGCACGAGAGGCCATGGCGTCCAAGGCTGTCGACTACCTCTGTGTGTCACAGTGGCAATGATGCGGAGAAACACACGGCGCACCCAAACGGAGACAAGTGGCAAGGCGAAACGTAGTATCATCCAACATAGTACCTATGTTGGGCGATGGAAGCGCTTGAACCCATAAGCCCGACTCCCACTCTCCCACAGCTAACAAACGCGCACGTTCTGCAACATTGGAAGAAGTATTGATTAGACTAAGTCTTACCAAGTTACAGAGCGGCACATCCCATAGTCTCTGAGAGGATAGGATAACGGGCAAAACAGTATTGGGGCAGGCCATCTTCCAGGCATTTATGGCGTCAGTTTTACACGACACATCAGAATTAACCAGTGTGTTTCTTAAGATTTTCCTGGTTAACTCTTCAGTGCCGTGAACTGACGACAAAAACGCCGGTAGGCTGATGTCAGAAATTTTGCGAACACCGAGCCCCCCCAAGAGAACTGGAAGAGACGCTTGGAGCCAGGCCCGGTCGTTCAAGGCTACATTTAAAATTTTGCATAAAGTGAACTGAATAGTGTTATCTACGTTTTCCAAAAGTGGCAAATGTTTCCAAAAAGGTGATGACCGAAGTGCATGAGTAAATTTTGGGGCAAAAAGACAAAACCGTAGAATAGTGAAAGCCGAATGAACACTAATTTTGAGGAAACGATCAGAAATATTATCGAAATTTTGAAGCTTTTCTTCTAAAAAAGGTTGAAAACCTTCTTCTAAAACCGGGGAACCCAAGAGGCGAAATGATGTACTATCTAAAATTTTAATGTTTGGTGCCAAAGAATTGAATTTGTCTATTGTCGAAAGTCTGTCTGTCTTTTCAGTTACAAACAGTTCACATTTATTCGGATTTAGTTGAAGACCAATGGAATTAAATTTATTGATAATAAAATCTAAGTCTTGTAAAACTGTTTTTACATCGCCTCCAAGAGTCCCGTCGTCTAGGTACCATACGTTAAATTTTGAATTTAGTTCTTGAATAATGGGATGAATAGCGAGTGAAAAGATGACAGGCCCCAGTGGATCACCTTGCTGACATCCAACAGCTGATTCTAAAAGGTGGTCTTTATACACTAATTTTGAAGGGAATCTGTAACATTGCCATAGGAACTTGAAAATTTTAGGGGTTTCTAATTTTGCTTGGGTCAACAAGGTATCCCTGTTTAATGAATTGAAGGCGTTCCTCAGGTCAACCTTCAGGATGACTTCACCTTCACCACTGCCAAGGTACGTAGAAAGAGCGTGCAACGCTGCCTCGCAGCCTCCTTTGGAACCGAAGCCTAGTTGGTGCGGCTGAAATTTTTCAGAAAGTTCTGAAGTATAATATTTGCAACAAAGTTTTGCTACTAAGCGTCGCAAAGTGCTTCCTACGGCAATGGGACGAATGCCACCATCTTTCTTGCGCAAGGCACACAAATGAGCCCCATACAAGATTTCGATGATGCCATCGTCCACATTGCCGGAGAGCATTAAATTTATTAGCGCCGTTAGCTCCTTCAGCAGAGCGTCGCCAGCTTCACCTGCGTTCTGACACAACAAGTCTTTAAGGGGTTGTGGTGTCAGACCGTCAAGACCGCCAGCAGATCCACTGCGGAAGGAGCAAACGGCCGCAAGAACGTCCTTGGTAGTGACACTGAGACACTCAATGTCATCATTGGGTGGCTCAGGAAAGGTGAGGTCATCTGATGGTGGTGGATGTTTACTCTGCAGATTCGCGAGCGTGTCTGCAGAATAAGACGCCACCACATCACTACTAAAAAGCAACCTCGACGCTCCCCTTATGTCACCTTGTAACGTTGTGAAACAACGGGTGCAAATAGGGGTTCAACATTAGGGGTTTTAAAATGAAAACGTAGATTAATAAATGAAAGCGCCATCTACCGAGTAAGTGTCGCAACGGCGGAAGCCTTATTTCGTATTTAAAAAGCGGTCTTGACGATTGAGTAGTTTCGAGTGGTGCCGCTAGAGGCGCTGTACAAAAATATAAAAACAACCGCGCGCAAATTTCAAAGCCCCATTACTCAAATAATCTAAATATAAGACACTGTGCGTAGGTGCATCAGAGTATAATTTCAAAGTGAAGAAATATTGTTAGGAGCCAGGTGCTCCCAAAGTGATCAGCGATTTAGCTGCGAGCGTCAATAACCCCATCATTGGGTGAGTCAAATTAATTATAATGAATCTAGATTTTTAAAACAGTGAAAATTAACGGCTGTTGGTCAACCCTGTATGGGAGGGTAGATTACAGGGGTGTGAAAAAAAAAGGTCTCTGTAAACTTAGTATATAACCAAACATTGTAAGGCAGCCGACTCCTGACAGGTTTAACAGGGACCGGCTGTCTTAGCAATGGGCGGGAAAAAGGGTTCCAGCTAACCCGTCATCTGGAACATTCCAGGGTCCACCATACGGGTTGTCAAGATCCACCCTGCGGGTTCCAAGCAGGAACGTCCAGCCTACGGGATCCAGAGATCCACCCTTCGAGTTCGACGAGAACCTTTTACCCTACGGGCTACAGGAGATATCTTACTCTCCGGGTTGAAAACACCGTGCCAGCCGAAGTTGTGGACGGCACGGCTACATCAACAACTGCAGCATTCTCAAGGAAGGCAAAAACTAAGATAAGTCGGAACCCTGTGAAGGCCTTCGGAAACCGCACTTTCTGCCTGAAAATACCCACGACCCCGAGTTATATCTAATTTGCAATAAACTATCATTTTAAAATTTAATCTCAACTTCTTATTTATTCTCTCTTTTTTCTTCCTGAAAGCCATCAGCTTTTCAGTGGCGCCCACATCGTGGTTTCGGGTAGCGAGAAAGCGGTTTCCGACGGGAGTCGGAGGTCATAATTATAAGATTATTCAATTTGTGTAAAATAGTCTTAAGAGTGCCCGTTAGCGGGGTAGTTTCCCTCCAAATTATCACAACTACCCAGGAATTTGGCTCTCCTGACCTCTGCTGCCAACTTGTTCTTTCCGGCTTATTTTGTGTGTTTTTTAGTGATTTTAGACAGATTTCGGCATAAACAAGAACAAGGCAAAATTTGAATTTTTTTCTCAACATAAATTGTAATTTTTCCAAATTTTAACGGTCCCCAATTTATTTTTCACACCCGCAAGCATTTATTTTATGGTGGAAAATTTTTAATTAAATTTAAAGTAAAAGTTTTTTTTGTTTTGTTCCAATTTTAAATAGTACTTCGTGAAAGTCTGAAGTAAAACTTCTCATTTGAAACGCTTACATTAATTTTAGTAAGTGAGTTAATTGCCTATATTCATCGTAAAAAGTAGTCAAAGGATATCACCACCACAATTTTTATTTTTTTTACGGCGTCAAACCGCCTCAATTTGTGTATTATTTTGTTGTATTTCCCATATGTGAATTTACAGCGAGACCAACAGCCGATAATCACACTTCTGGGTGACAATCCCTATTGAAATTTCACTCTAGTAAAACGGTAGAACAAAGATTTTACAAATTTCACTTCACGTAAATTTTAAAAGATTCATAATTGTTTCACTTTTCGAATTACGTCGAATTCTGATACACTGAAGTACAACTGTAAGAAAAAACATTCCAAACGTAGATCACGCAGTGAATACATTCTTGCCAAAAAACAATTATAAACTATTAACTTTGATTCGTGTTCCGAATAAACAACGGCAGATGTTGCTTTCATAACGTTTACGAGTAAGTTGAATTACTAGCTCGATAGTAGAAGAAATTTTTTTTTTCCATATAAACTGTGGGTGGAAGTGAATATAATACACTCCGGGCACCAACAGTCTCATACAAAACATTTCCAGAATCGTCCAAGTACGAATCGGTTTTCAAACAATTCGAAATATTCAAGGGTTCCGTAGTGGTGAGGAACAATTTACATAAAAGGTTGGTTACTACCATATAGTTTATTTCAAGAACCGTCCAAGTGCGAATCGTCTTTGACACAGTTCAGAATAATTAAGGGTTCCGTAGTAGTAAGGAACGATTTAAAGAAAAAATTAGTGGTACGAGTTAAAATACAATTAACTCGTAGTACGTTCGTGTGAATAGTTACATTTCAATAAAAATAATAGCAGCGTCGAAAATTGCATTATTCGAGTAAAGCTGTAAAACACTTAGTTAATTTCATCAACCCATCATCACACACTTCACTTTCACTACTCACTGCTTAGGATTAGATTACATTTAAACACAGACAGACAGACAGACAATTAATTTCTAGAAGGGTCCAATCTATTAATTGAGTGAAGGAACCCTAAAAGGTACTATTTCCAAACTTAAGTATTTCCTAAAGCAAATACTAAGTTTTATAAAGGTTCAATTTATAATTCGGTTCAACGAACCCTAAAAAGTAGAATTTATTTTTCGTTATTCGGCGGGTGGATCGAAAAATATTCACATTCCTTAACATTCAACAAGACGTAAACAGACAACGATAAGGGCCGTCGTTCACTACAACAGAATTCGTTAGCGAATATAGCGAACATTCGTTGTTTACATAAAATTAACTTTTCATGTAAAATAAGTAGCAGATAAATACACTATACATTGGTAAATAATCATCATCACTAAAGATTCCCGGCTAGAGTAATTGAAATAGTCAGTACAATGGCATTCAAATCAAATTTCACATCGCTTCCAAAAGCGGAACTTGCATATGAAGTTAAGATCCGGGGAGAGGAACCTGGTTCAACGGTGGCAGCCCTCAGGCAACAAATTAAAAAATTAAAGTTAACCACGGACGAAGAGGACTTACAGGTCTCCCCTTTGGATTTGGAGGAAGACTTAGTAGGGTTGTACTCCTCGCTGGCCGTGTTGGAGAGGAACGTGGCGTCCCTTCAGGACAAGTACAAACTGTCATTACTGGCTAGCTCCAAAGCTTTATGCGCTCATATGGAGTCTAGGTTTGCTAGAATCATTCCCCCAGAGGAGTCTGATTTAAAAGAAAGATACGACGACTTTCATCTCACTTTCAAAACTACATACAAGAGATTGAAAGCCATATCCGAAAGTTATTCGCATGCATCAAACACCAGCGAATTTGATGATGCGGACGAGAGCATTGCTGCCCCTACCAATGAGGCGCAGGAGGCAGAAACCCTCGCGGACATTAAAGAGAAAGCAAATAGCAACAACCGGAAAGAGAGTCACTTTCCAAGTTTTCCCGTAAAATATGAGCGATGCTCTCTTACGGAACTTTCCAAATTTAGATACGACGGTAATTCGCAGGTACACTCTTTCATTGAACGGGTGGAAGACTTTAAACAAGCCCGAGAAATCGACGACAAGAGATTGTTAACAGCAGCCTCTGAATTATTCACCGGCAACGCTAGGCATTGGTACCGCAGTAATCGCGATAAATTTGTGTGTTGGCAAGATCTAACGAATGCGCTAATACAGGATTTCGGAGTCAGTAACTACGAAAACCGGCTATGGCAGGAGATTCGACAACGCACTCAAGGAAACGGAGAAGGCATAGTAGTGTACCTGGCCATTATGGATGGAATGTTTGCTCGACTAAGCAACAAGGTGTCTGAAACGGAAAAGTTACACATCATATTAAATAACATCAGACCCGTCTACGACACCATCCTAGCAACCAATGGAGATATAGTCTCATTGGAACATTTAAAGAACATATGCAGAAAACATGAAGACATGGTGGCACGCAGAGCGTTCTTTACAGAGCCTCCAACAGCATCTGAAGGAATGGTAGCAGCGGAATTCGCATTCACAAGCAGGAAGACTGCGAGCAAGACCTCAACATCTACAGGGCAAAGTTACAACAACTTCAACAGAAACGGCCGTAACTTCCCAAGCAGCAGAATGGCGAACAATACCTACGGGACCAGTAACGCTTACAGCACAGGTTACAACCGCGACAGTCGTAACTTCAGATCGCAAAACACTGTGGCGGCGACAACATCGGACGACACACGGCCATGTTCAAAGTGCGGGTCCAGATACCACTCGACTATGGCATGTCGAAACAATAAGGAGCCATATTGTTACAAATGTGGAAGAAAAGGAGTAAGGGCTACTGAATGCACATCGTGTAATGTACAACCAGATCAAGCACACAGATACACATACCACAACAAAAACTTCACTCATAACTTCAATAAATCAGCCACTCAAGGTCGCCGTAATAATTCGGAAAACTAAGAGGGAGATATGGAAGTCTGTATCAGCAAGACGGGGTCGCTGAGAAAGCCCTTCAAAATCAAGAAAACGAACTTACAGTTCAGAAGGAATCTTCTATACTCTCCCCATTACCTACAAATGACCCCAGGCCTTACGCCAAAATAACAATCATGTCAAACCCACAGTTAGTTGCATATGGATTGTTGGACACAGGAGCCGCAATCACAATTTTAGGTAACAACTCACACAGAGGTTACAAAATATAGGATACAAGATAGAGGAAGACATAAGTACAACGGTTACAACGGCCGGCGGACACACAACCGTAGTACAAGGAAAGGTAAAATTACCCATCAAATTCGAAGACAGAACTCACATAATTACGGCGTATATAGTGCCTAACATAACCACAAACCTAATTTTAGGTATAGATTTCTGGCTCAGATTCAACCTATGTCCCAAGTACTTCGGACATATACCCATAGTAGTGGACGATGACCCTAAACTGTCATTAATATCCGAAGAGCAAAATAAACTGTATGACTGGCGTAGCCTCACGCAACAACAACGCTTAATAGCAGAAAAAATGATATCGAAATGTGCCGAAATATCATATGAGAAAGTAGGGCTAGGCAGAACACATCTGATAGAACACACAATAGATACGGGAGACAGCAAGCCAATCAAACAACGTACCTATAGAATGTCCCCTGAGAAAACGCGAATAGTATCAGAACAAGTAGACGAGATGCTAAAGGCTGACGTTATCGAGCCTAGTCAGAGCCCTTGGTCAAGCCCCGTACTAATCGTGAATAAAAAAGACGGCAAGCCGCGTTTCTGCCTGGACAGTCGCAAGCTCAATGCAGTCACAAAAAAGGACGCATACAGCCTGCCATACATATCAGAGATATTAGACAACTTAAGAGAAGTGAAGTATCTAACAACACTGGATCTCTCCAAAGCCTTCTGGCAAATTCCTTTAGCACCAAAAGACCGGGAAAAAACAGCCTTCTTCATCCCAGGACGAGGAGCATACCATTACAAGGTTTTACCATTTGGACTAAGCAACTCAAGCAGCTCACAACAAAGACTAATGGACAATCTATTTGGGCCACAGTTTCAAAACAAGGTGTTCTGTTACATAGATGACATAGTGATAGCGTCATCTACATTCGAAGAACATGTGTCACTCATTTCAAGAGTTCAACAAATATTAAAAAGGGCAAATCTAACCATCAATCTGGATAAATCTAACTTCTTCAAGGACAGGCTAAAGTTCCTGGGGTACATTGTGGATGGTCTGGGTCTCAGAACAGATCCGGAGAAAGTAAACTCAATCTTGAAATTCCCGGTACCAACAACAAAGAAGGACGTTAAGAGGTTCTTAGGCACTGCGTCATGGTACAGACGGTTTATACCCAACTTCAGTACGATTGCTGCACCTCTTAACAAACTGACTACAACAAAGAAAGGAGCCCCGGCATTTCATTGGAACACAGAGGCGGAAAGGGCATTCATGGAACTTAAAGCACACTTAATAAAAAGCCCGGTACTAAAATGTCCAAAATACGACGAACCATTTCAGGTACATACAGACGCAAGCAACTTTGGCATTGGTGCCATGTTAACACAACTACACGAGGGAGTAGAACACCCAATAGCATACATGAGTCGGTCACTGAGCGGTCCGGAAAAGAACTATAGTGTAACAGAACGAGAATGCTTGGCGGTGATAGCCGCATTAGAACATTGGAGATGCTACCTAGACAATGGTCACAAATTCACGGTGTATACTGACCATTCGGCACTAAAATGGTTTATATCTTTGAACAATCCAACCGGCCGGTTAGCTCGTTGGGGCATACGGCTTAGCTGCTTCAACTTCGAGTTAAAGCACAGGAAGGGCAAAGACAACATAATACCAGACGCATTGTCACGAGCTGTACCAGTATCTACCATATCCACGAAACAATGCAAAGTCACCGACAGCAAGGACGAATGGTTCATGAAAATATGCAACGGCGTGACTAGCTTACCGCAGGCATACCCCAACTTCAAAATAGAGAACGACGTACTATACAGACGGACTGACATAAAGGACTTTGTAAACAATGAGTTCGAGTGGAAAACGGTAGTACCACCCGAAGCGAGAAACGCAGTATTTCGAGAAAACCATGACTCACCTACAGCCGGACACTTCGGTATTTTTAAAACATACCATAAAATAAAGTTACGGTATTACTGGCCGGGGCTATATAAGGACACGGTAAGCTATGTGTCATCTTGTGAAAAGTGCAAAGCACACAAACATGACACTCAAGCATCCATCGGTAAAATGGGCCGTCCCAAACAGTGCTCTCGCCCGTTTCAGACAATTTCGACTGATCTAGTAGGACCCTTACCGGTCTCTAAAAAACAACACGTATACATTCTCGTCGTCACGTGTTGTTTCTCTAAATATTGTTTAATCTTCCCACTACGCAGAGCTACCGCAGAACCAATAGCCAAAATACTAGAGGACAGTGTTTTCATGGTGCACGGCATACCACAAACGGTATTAATGGATAACGGTGTCCAATTCATAAGCAAAGAGTTGAACACATTATTTACGAAATATAAAATTCCCAACATCAACTTCACACCTAAATACACACCCCAAGTAAATACCGTAGAACGGTACAACAAAACTATAATGACAGCCATATCAATTTTTACCAATAATGACCATCGTTCATGGGACATACATATCCCAAAGATCCAATTTGCGATCAACAACTCGATAAACGCGTCCACCGGTTACACACCAGCATATTTGGTTCATGGTAGGGAATTGGTAACATGCGGGTCACATTACTTACAAAATGATGACCCAAGTGAACTTAACCTATTGCCTAGAAACATATACGCGGAGAACCTAGGATATCTCGCAGAGGTGTTCAACACAGTACAAGAAAACCTCTGGCGTAGCCATCTGAAGTACGCACACCATTACAACACGAGACACAGACACGCACAATTCGAAGTAGGCGACATAGTGTGGAAAAAATGCTATTTCCAAAGTGATAAAGACGCATACTTTTCCAAAAAACTGGCCCCCAAATTTATCAAATGTAGGGTCAAGGAAAAGCTATCAAATTTGGTCTATATCCTGGAAGATATGACAGGAACAAACCTAGGAAGTTGGCACGTCAAAGACATAAAACAACATTCGGTATCGTCCATTGCATCGGTGAGACGAATAACATAAACATTCCTCAACGATGTGTGTACGAATGCAGATAACGGTAAAGGCCGTAACACACTGCATTAAAATGCATTCACTAACAGTTTATATAGTACATCAGTACAGTTACACAATAGGTTTTGATAATTATTTTTTTGGAAAATATAAGGGTGTTAGCACACCGTCATATAACTTTAGTACATAGGTGGCACATATAGGTACCACATCTCGTGTCAGGTTACACGCATACATATGATCATACGGAAGTTTCACAACTACACTTACATAATAATTAGGTAGTAGGGTATAGTCATCACTTCGCCGAGGACTATCGGCCTCCATGACCGGGGGTCTGAGGACGGTGAGAGGGCCGCTCACCGTCCTTACAGAAGCAGGCCCATGACGGCAGCGTGACGTGAGCAACTCACGCACGCCCCCCCCTTAGAAGCGGGGTCACACCCGAAACCCCCCATAGACGCGGGATTGCACCCGAACCACCCCCTGGGCGAGGCCGCATTGGCGGCCGTAGGTCTGTTGGGAGTCACGGGACATCCTTCCTGAGGGCTTACCCGGGGCTCTCAACCATAGGCTGTTAGGCGTGGCGTGAGGTTTTTTAGTCGGTAAGAGTCCGGCATAACATCCTATGAGGATTTTCCCTCACGTTAAACAAAAAAAAAAAGGGTATAGTCATCACATATTCATCACACTTGTCTTCACACACAATTCCAAGCACTTCATAAGCAGTTTTTTTGTTTGTTTACATACTGACACTTGCGACCAAAGCTGACGGGTGATTAAATAGCATGGAATGTAGTGTGACACTGGCCTTAGATGCAACGATGAATAACACGTTTGCATCAACACGATTACGTCAGCAGCTTACGCGCAAACAAAATAAAACTTGCACAGGGGAGATTTCATACGTACATACATACACATTATTTATGTAAATACATTTTACACTGACATGGTGGCAGACAAGGGCACCATATTTTGTTTGGATATTTGGCGTAATGGCCAAGGATCAATGATCTTCGTCATTTGTTAAGGTTGACATAATAGTCATAGTCAACATTCTACGGCTAAGATTGCAAATAAGCACTTAGCGTTTGTTATTGCTACTAAGATTGCGAATAAGCACTTGGTTTTTATTTTATTTGGTTAAAGGGCTAAATAGCCCAGTAATTAGTTAGGGACACTACACACTACACACGACATACAATAACTACACATAACAACGTGACAAACACAGGCCGTGTTCGTCATGGGGACATAGGGGTTAATTAGCATCACGGAGGATTCTGCGAGTAAATTATTTCTATCACTTTTCTGTTTCTTGGTTTAGTTGGGAGTTTTCTGTTAGTTGGAAGCATGGGTCTATCCCTAACAGAGTTCGTCGGTTACTGTTAGTTGGCAGCATGGTCGTGCCCTAACAGATTAATGGTGTAGGTTTATTACTGTTTCGAGGAAGCATGAGCCTTACCCGAACAGATTGATGGTTTAGGTTTATTACTGTTACGAGGAAGCAAGAGTCTTACCCGAACAGATATATGGTGTACTGTTTTTTGGCAGCATTTGTCTTGCCCTAACAGTCTTAGGTGTAGGTCACCTTTATGTTTATGTTCGTCATATGGCTACTCCTACCACTCGGAAGCTAGAGGCTTGCCCTGGGGGATAGTCCATCCTATGAGTCGGAAGTGTTACACGAGCCCTAGTAGGATGTTCTTCTCTGGGACGGTTGTATAAATCCCAGCCTTCAGCAAAAAGCCTTATTATACACACCCCACTTTCAGGCGGTGCGTATTACCTGAACCTTCAGCCCAAAGCCTCAAATACGTCTTTTCTCTTTCTGTCCCATAAGATCCTTCAGAATCACCTAAATACATCCTCCGAGTTGGTTTCATTAAGGTTAAGGCCGACTCTTCGCTACACCCAGCATCACCTCATTCACACAGCACACTAACATACACACACACATAGACGAGTAGTAGGTCTTAAGTTAGGGGCGTTCGAGGACGAACGCAGCATTTGACGTGTTAGGGTACGTCAAACGCTCACCGGGGAGGGGGAGTATGTAACGTTGTGAAACAACGGGTGCAAATAGGGGTTCAACATTAGGGGTTTTAAAATGAAAACGTAGATTAATAAATGAAAGCGCCATCTACCGAGTAAGTGTCGCAACGGCGGAAGCCTTATTTCGTATTTAAAAAGCGGTCTTGACGATTGAGTAGTTTCGAGTGGTGCCGCTAGAGGCGCTGTACAAAAATATAAAAACAACCGCGCGCAAATTTCAAAGCCCCATTACTCAAATAATCTAAATATAAGACACTGTGCGTAGGTGCATCAGAGTATAATTTCAAAGTGAAGAAATATTGTTAGGAGCCAGGTGCTCCCAAAGTGATCAGCGATTTAGCTGCGAGCGTCAATAACCCCATCATTGGGTGAGTCAAATTAATTATAATGAATCTAGATTTTTAAAACAGTGAAAATTAACGGCTGTTGGTCAACCCTGTATGGGAGGGTAGATTACAGGGGTGTGAAAAAAAAAGGTCTCTGTAAACTTAGTATATAACCAAACATTGTAAGGCAGCCGACTCCTGACAGGTTTAACAGGGACCGGCTGTCTTAGCAATGGGCGGGAAAAAGGGTTCCAGCTAACCCGTCATCTGGAACATTCCAGGGTCCACCATACGGGTTGTCAAGATCCACCCTGCGGGTTCCAAGCAGGAACGTCCAGCCTACGGGATCCAGAGATCCACCCTTCGAGTTCGACGAGAACCTTTTACCCTACGGGCTACAGGAGATATCTTACTCTCCGGGTTGAAAACACCGTGCCAGCCGAAGTTGTGGACGGCACGGCTACATCAACAACTGCAGCATTCTCAAGGAAGGCAAAAACTAAGATAAGTCGGAACCCTGTGAAGGCCTTCGGAAACCGCACTTTCTGCCTGAAAATACCCACGACCCCGAGTTATATCTAATTTGCAATAAACTATCATTTTAAAATTTAATCTCAACTTCTTATTTATTCTCTCTTTTTTCTTCCTGAAAGCCATCAGCTTTTCAACCTTCCCTTACTTTATTTTCGATGTACTTATATTGGTTTACTACATTATTTTGTGAGAAAGGTGTTATTGAATTAAAATTAAAACTTGAATTATGGCTATTGCAATTATGTTTTAAATGGGCTGTTAAAGTTCTATGTGTTAATTCAGTTTTTTTAACATGAAGTATTCTGTAAGGGAAAGTGAGCAATTGCTCCCAGGCCGTTACAGAGTTCTCGCGAACGACAAGACCCATGCAACTTGCCAAGCTACGAGCAACAGTGGGCCTCGCGCCACGAGGAATTCTTTTTAAAACTGGAACAGAATTTTTCATATTACTTAAAGTGTGCCAAAAGGGAATTTCGGAGGTGACGGATGGAAAATCGACCCTCGTGATTGGATTAGGCTGGCTTGGAAGTACATTCTGGGATTTGTGAATTCTCCCAATATGTACTTTCAAGCCACGGTCACCTTTGAAATAACGGGCCTGGGGGCAAAATGGGCATTGTACAAAATTACTTACTGCAGTATCGGGTTGGCCTGAACGTACTTCCACATTGCCACTGCCTGTGTTGGTCCACATTTATGAAAAAACTATATTAAATCACTATTTACACATATTTACAAAAACACAACCAAAAATAAACGATCAAAAAACTGACAGACAGTAAAAGTCATTTCACACGCCTGCGCCCCTTGTCCTGTGCCCTTTGTATAGCAACGCGGGGACTTACGCCCCCGCGTTGCTCATGGAGTACGTAAAAATCCTTGTTTTTTAGGAAATAAAATTTGATGGTCTTCTGAAAAAATAATATTATTCCTTCGATGTGACGCTTGACGCCAATAGATTGTTGCCCTTTTAAAGTAGGTAATGTGGATCTTCCGAATTAAATATTTTTGCAGGATTGCAAAATTGGCACAGCAAGCTTCTTTAATTTATGCTTTTATGCTTATTTATATTTTCTTTCGATATAAATTAATTGTTTAATTAAATTTAATGTAATATTTATTAAAGTGACGGCACTAGACCATCGATCTAAGTATACATAATAATAAAACTGTAGAGGGTCGAGAATCTGTACTCATAGAAGATATTTTGAAAATTTTAACTGTATGGCATTTTATAATAGATTCTGACGCCGAAAATGTATTTTTTTGTGTCTGTTTGTATGTGTTGTAGTTCAGTTTTTAATAAATCTAATAATTTGTCGAATATCTTGATATTCGTCCGAAAATAATCAACAATCTTGTCCCTATCTTTGCGTACATTTTCATAAAGTGTATGAAATTCACCATATTAATCCCTGCGCATCAGAATAGGATGTACCCACAACTTTCTAATGAACTTACGCCTTTCATTTTGCCATTTAATTTTTCTGTACACAGGCCTCCAATATTGCATTGGCCCCTTAAGATCTATAATCCCGTACACCCTGGAGTCCACGTTTACAAAATTTACTAGATGTCGCATTTACATTAATTAAAAGATTAAAGAGTTGATGTTTTGATAATAAATGCTGTTTATACACTCGAGAGCAATGAATCCGGGTCACTTAAAGAATCCTAAAAATCTCGGAAACTAAAAATGCTAGGTTAATGCAATAAATTGTATTTAATAGACAATGTAATACTCCTTAAATGAAGGTATTAAAACTTCTTAGTTATTGTAAAGTTATATCATAAAAAAATCAAATTTGAAAAAGGGCCACTTTCGAAGATGGAACTACGAAATTACGGCATTTGGTGTTGCTTTTGTTTGTAATCTGTCATTTATGTGGGTACATAAACCATGTTGATAGTGCTCTATATTCATTAATCAAGCTGAAATTATGTCGCTTACGCCTGAAGAATGCACCAGAATACTTACAATGCTGGAAACCGGCCGGAGTCAGCGCGATACAGCCAGGACTGTCGGTGTGTCGCTGTCAACAGTACAAAGAGTTCTCCGACGTTACGAAGAAACTGGTTCTAACCTACGCAGACCAGGAACGGGCAGAACCAGGTGTACCACAGCACGAGAAGACCGATACTTGGTGAACACCATGCTTCGAAATCGCTTTCTCACAGGAACTGAACTCACCAATCAGTTTCGACGCCTCGGAGGAAGTAACCCAAGTGCATGGACAGTAAGACGTCGGCTTGCTGAATCTAACTTAAAACCCCTTAGACCTGCAAACGGCCCTAAACTGGAGCGTGGGCATCGTATTTCGAGACTAAGGTATGCCCAGAGCCACGTAAATTGGAGTATTGAAGATTGGTCAAAAGTTATGTTCTCCGACGAATCAAAATTTATGCTCTACAAGCACGATGGAAGACACAGAGTGTATCGAAGACCAGGGGAAAGATTCAAGCAAGCATGCATCGAAGAAAAAGTAGCCTACGGTGGTGGGTCTGTACTTGTGTGGGCCGGAATTTCTTCTGAAAGTCGCACAGAGCTGGTGATCATAGAAAACGGCTCTTTAACTAGCGTAAGATATGTGGAAGAAATCCTCAATGATCACGTTGGTCCATTTATGGTCAATTTAGGTGAGGATGCTATATTTATGCATGACAATGCCCGACCTCATACAGGTAGGATTGTGAATGACTACCTTCAAGAGATGAACATTACTCGTATGGAGTGGCCAGCGCGCAGCCCGGATATCAACCCGATCGAGCATGCTTGGGACGAGCTAGGCAGATGCGTAAAACAACGAAACCCTCCCCCAATCACGCTTCGTGAGCTCAAAATTGCTCTCACAGAGGAATGGGAGAATATTCCACAAAATCGTATAAGGAACTTGGTGTACAGCATGCCAAACCGCGTAAACGCAGTAATGGAAGCACGAGGAGGCAATACGAAGTATTAAAATTCAAGAAAATCGTAATAAAGTTCAAAAATTTCATGTTTCCTATTTTTGTTTTAAGGAGAGATCGGCAGTTTTTTCTTTATGTAATTTTGTGTTAATAAAATGTATGGTGACTCATATTTTTTTTACTTTCATTTAAGGAGTATTACATTGTCTATTAAATACAATTTATTGCATTAACCTATCATTTTTAGTTTCCGAGATTTTTAACATTCTTTAAGTGACCCGGATTCATTGCTCTCGAGTGTAGTTGCTGTTTCTGCGAGAGGTATACAAATATCCTAGGTCCTGATGTCTTTTTATAAAATAGTTAATAAATAAATAGTCACGGACATTTTCACACAATGGTATCTGATCCTAAAGTAAGCTGAGAATAACCTGCTGGTGTTATGGGTATCAAACCACGTATATAAATACTTATATACTTTAAAATACTTGTCACACATAGAGACACCCAGACTCTCGAGACGAACATTAATAATGGTTCACACAAATTTTTGTCTCCGGTGGGAATCAAACCCACGGCCTCGTGATGCACAGTCAACGTTTCGACCTCTCGACCAACGAAGCAGTCGTCAGTTATCTCTTACTTACTGCCATTGGGTGCTATCGGCATCGGCACACAGGTTTTTAACCTTAAACATGGTTGGCAGCGCGATTATGTCGCACCTCTAGTGTTGCAGGCGTCTATAGACTACGGTGGCTACCACCGATCAGATGGACCGTATGCTTATCTGTCACCGCTGTTGAATAAAAAATAAGAGGATATGAAATCTGAATAGATGGAGTATTTACGTAAAGAGGATTATACCTAGGTGTTTTAGGCTATTAAATGTGGCTCTTTCATTACGTTTCTATTTAATTGTATAACGCGATTGATTAAATCTGTTAAAAGTCTAAGAAGATCCAGCAAAGTCGCACAAAATAAAACTAGCAATAACGTGGGTGTAATGAGAAATCTGTTGGGCATTACTACTTAAAGTTATTAAAATAAGACTCGTATGGTGCTTTCGTTTGTAACCGCGGAATTATAATTGTTGCGTCACATTTTTAAATTTAGCGTTGTTGAAGAGTTCGGTAGTGTAAAATGAACATAAACCGTTCGGATGTACATTGAAAAAGTGTCTCGATTATATAGAATAGTATGTAGCTCGGTATTGTAGTGTTGGAACCGTGCTCGACGTGTGATAAAGGTTTTGGAAGTGCTAAACATCTAAGTATAATGGTGTAGATAGGTACTTGAACTAATAGTTATTTTGCATAAATAAACACGGGTCCGCACTTATTCGCGAAAATTGATTCAATCATGGTAGAAATTTCAGATAATAATAAATATTTATAGTGTATTTGGCAAAAGCGCTACGTATCTTGAAATGAATATTTGTCTCAGTGCGATATCCTGGACGTAATTATGCTTCACACTTCATAATCTTTTACGTTAAAGCAGATGGGATAAAATTATACACAAAATCGCCTTCAATTTTCAAAATATTAGGTTTTGAAACAAGTATAATGCAATTGTAGATGCGCTGAAGTTATCTTATCCCGATTATCATACTAGGATGGATTGAGTGATGAGCAGCTTCAGAAAATCCACAACAACTTGTTTACTACGATACAAATCCATCAAAGGTACGCCTAGTGCACGCGAAACGTGAATAAGTTAACCTAATAATGCCTACTTTTCGTAGTGACCTTGTATCCATGAGGTTGATTTTACTAAACGCTGGCTAGGCCTTACCAATTTACCAGTGACGTACCTACTGTAAACCCTGTAGAACACATATTCCAATACGCCCGTGTTTACTGTGTTATTTGCAAGTACGCCGTATTCTTCGACAACAGACAACAGTTCATCGTTGATCGAAGGCCGTATTCCTTTAACATTATCTTATAACCTATTTCGCTCTCTTGAGTAGTAGCAGAGAATAAAATAATGAGCCGAGTCTTGAAGTGTTTAATCCCACCAAAAACATCCCTGTTGAAAAGGAGGCCAAGTTCCTATGGGCTAATTGTTCGCCTAAAAAAGGGTTGAAATCCAATCCAGTGCCAAGTTTAGATGTACTTTAAATAATCTAAAAATATCTAAAATAATGTTACTTCTAAATTAGAACTTGGCAGGGTTTCGTGCAGTACGCAACACTTAATTAATTGTATAATTAAATTTATTATGTATATAATTAAATTAACCTGCCAAGTTCAAATTTAGAAGTAACATTATTTTAGATATTTTTAGATTATTTAAAGTACATCTAAACTTGGCACTGGATTGGATTTCAACCCTTTTTTAGGCGAACAATTAGCCCATAGGAACTTGGCCTCCTTTTCAACAGGGATGTTTTTGGTGGGATTTCAATACTTTTTTTCAAGAAACTGTACCTATTTTTTCTTTAATAAGCTTTAAAGTGTGCATTATGTATACATGACATTATTTTATACTCTCTCTCAACAAGACAAGCTCTCGAAAGGATGTCCCAGTAAAGGTCCATTTTGTTTCAATTTTTATTTTGTATGAAAATACAATGCTCGATATTCTGTGAGTATTTCAAGCGTCTACTGGTTGCCCTCATTACCTATTAACACATAGCAACGCGCGCCTTAGATAGTTCGCGTTGCTCTATAGTGTTATACAACGCGCGTCTTTAGACAGTTCGCGTTGCTCTATAGTGTTATACAACGCGCGTCTTTAGACAGTTCGCGTTGCTCTATAGCGTTATACAACGCGCGTCTTTAGACAGGTCGCGTTGCTCTATAGTGTTAACTATCCTTGTATTGATCCTCTACGGTAGGTACAGTAAATATTTCAAAAAGAGTTTGTGAACTCTATGTTTAATTTCTTTTTCAGAATATTGATGACATTTGAATAATGACATTATAAACACGATATCTACGTCTACAACATAAATTGTGTGTTTGTACGTAAATTGTTTATACTGGAGAAGAATCTAAAATATGGACTATTAGTTTACCATTTCCTATGAAATAGCTATCTTTGAAATATTACACCTACCTAAAGTAATCTGCTGAAAGCGTTGTTCACTTTTTAAAGAACAAATATTTACGATGAAAGTCGAAAAATAAGTCAGTATGTGACCCGTATAATGTTCAATCATGGCGACACGAAATTAATTTCATTGAGCAACATTTGATTGTGCTGTACCTCCTAAAGTATTCATTTAATTTGCATGGTGTAAAGGGAATGAATGATCTTGATGAAATGTTCAAATTAACTAACGTATTTAAATTGTAAAGGATACCTTATTACCGAATATATAAGACAAAGTCGCTAAAAAACACGTTTGTTGTATGAAAGCCCCCCTTAAATATTATTATGTTTTTGTTTTCAGTATTTGTTGTTATAGCGGCAACAATAACACATAATCTGTGAAAATTTAACTCTCTAGCTATCACCGTTCATGAGATACAGCCTCCTGACGGACAGACAGACAGACAGACGGACAGCGAAGTCTCATGAATAGGGTCCCGTTCTTTACCCTTTGGGTACGGAACCCTAAAAAGGATGACTCACGCTACGCCGTGCCGGGTCCGAGCCGAGTGCCGGCCGCAGCAAGGTCAATATTATATATATTTTGTGTGAACAAACTCACGTTAAACCATAGATTTAGAATTTTTCGCGCTAAATCTACGCGTTAAACCGAGCGGCAACTGAGTGACAGGCGTGACAGCCGAACTACGGAAAGCGCTCAGAAACAACTCGGTCCCGCCTCGGCTCGGCCACGGCCCGTTGCATGAATACAGTGCCACCGAGCTTCGCCCGAGCAGTCGTGAATGCAACCGGCTCGGTGACCGTGCTACGGCCGACACTCGGCTCGGACCCGGCACGGTCTAGCGTGAGTCATCCTTTAGAATGCTTGCTGATCTCTAAACTACTGGACGAATTTGATCCAAATATTTCACAAATATGAATAACAATATTCAATGTGCAGTATTGACTTTTCCATAATTTGTATGTATAGAGAATTTGATTGACATTAATCAAAACATTGACAACATCTTTCTCAAATCTGATTGAGTTTTTAAACATGACATGTGTTAAAATAAAAAGTAAATTAAATCAAAAGAGTCCTCTCATCACTAAGAAGTATTGATACAAATTCGAATCGAAACCCCCCGAAGAAAACAATTGTTACCCCCTTTTAGCCATGTTCTGGAATGAATTTCAATAAAATACGAAACACATCTTCCATCAATTATGTTAGAGATGATTTATGCAAATTTTGAAGAAGATCCGACCAAGGAATCCTGTGGTCCCATACAAACTTTGTAACCCTTTTCCAACTCACGCTTGACCGATTTCTCAAATTTCTCAATTTTTCGGTAATCTACATATAACACCCGATCTGTGTGCTAAATTTCATAACGCTAGGACAATTGGAAGTGGCCTAGAGGTTTTGATGACCGGTCAGTGAGTGAGTGAGTCAGTCAGTGCCAAAATTAGCTATATTCACAGGGTCATATTTCAGGATCTACTAAAGCTACATCTATGAAATTTGGTACACTGCCTTAGTACTAGTATATGATTATGTACGTACAATTTTATTTCTGTACTTGCAATAGGCGCTGAGCTACAGGGGGGTCAAAAGTGGGTCGAAGCGGTTCGTGTAAATAGAGTACGGCATGCGCTCGGCCTGTTGCTGGAACTTGGCCTGCGCACTGCCGTGCGCTTAGATTGCCCCTTCTGTTACATCTTCTAGAGTGCTAAATCGCTCTAAAAATGAGATCATGTTACTGTTACAGGACTAAATAGCGACATAAAGGCGTTCTCTTGATAATTATAGAACTAAATATATACTTAATATTTGTCAAGCAGATCTTGAAAATACAGAACATGGTTCTGCACAAAATTTAGTTTAGTCAATGTCTCGATTATGTATCGATACTAATATTATAAATAGGAAAGATTTGATTGATCGTTTGTTTGTTTGTTTTTTTTTCAGCAAATCGGCTCTGAAACTATTATACCGATTTTAAAAATTCTTTCACTGTTTGGAAGCTACACTCTTTGCGTTGAACATAGATTGCGGTGAACATAGACTATATTGTATGTCCGTATTCCCACGGGCGTTCTCTAATCGATACTGAAGCCGAAAATGCAATTTAAATTTTTCATGTCTGTCTGTCTGTCCGATTTCAAATATACTTTTAGTATTAGAAAGGGAGTATTTTAAGGATTGTTCCACGCAAGTTTTAATATTGAGGGTATTGTAGCTCAGAAATTAGAGAATTCTCAACTTTCGCTAAATCTACAATTCAAGGGTTCCTTTATATGTAAGGGTCATTCTAAACTGGCATGTTTGTTTAGTCACAAAAGAGCTGAAAGATTAAGGGTATTGTAAAATATTTTTTGTAAAATAATGTTTTAGAATAGACTGAATCCTTAAGCTCTTTTCTGATTAAGCAAATAGGGCAGTTTCACACGCTCCTAAGAGGCTGATGAAGAAATACCACTCCTTTTATAGACCTTATGTAACTTAAATGAAGTTGCGAGGGTCAGCTAGTTTGCAATAAAACTATTGTCGAATGAAAAATATTTTTTTGGAAAACATGTTTCAGTAAGTACAAAGATTACGAATAAGTTGGCACTTACCTAAAAATATTGTTTTAAATATATACTTATAATAAAACTGTTGAGGGTCGAGAGTCTGTACATGGAAGATATTTTGAAAATTTTAATTGTAAGGCATTCTCTAATCGATACTGAAGCCGAAAATGTAATTTAAACTATTCATGTCTGTCTGTCTGTCTGTATCCCAAATAAGTACTTATCACGCCGCAACTACTGAACCGATTTGTATAATACTTGGTACATTCCGAGCTTATAGTCCGAGGAAGGTTCTAGGATACTTTTGATCCCAAAGTTTTTCGCAGTTCCTGCGGGAGAGGGGATGAAAGATAAAATAGTTTTTTAGTTGTAATTTCTCAACGCGTGATGCGATTTCAAATGTTTTTTTAGTAGTGGTCGAAAAATCCTTAAAGTACTCCCACTTTAAGGATTTTTCGACCCAAGTTTGAAGATTGAGAGGTTTGTAGTTCAGAAATTAGAGCAAGCAATGCATGTTATGATCGTGATTTGTGTGCTCTTTACGTGTTACAATTAAATATAGGCAAGGTAAGATATTACACCATTATTATGTAATAATTCATGGTTCGTAATTGTGCTTTAGAATGCACTGTGAAATTAATTTGCTCGGCAAAAGTGTTATGCTGATTTCAAATTTGACAATGCGCCCTCATAATTTTGATATAACATTAAAATTAATAAAGATACTTACCTCCTTAGTAAAATTATTTTAGTAAGATGATGTTTCCAATATGGCTGCTATAGCTTCGAACGTGCTATTACTATCTGGAATCGGCCGCCATAGCTTTGTCGAAAACAGATTAGGTTTTAGAATAGACTTATTCTTTAAGCTCTTTTTAGGGTTTTGTAGCCAAATGGCAAAAACGGAACCCTTATTTTTATTAAGCCAACTCGCTAATTTAGATTTACCCTCACATTCAAAGGAACCCTTGAATAGGTTTTGAGAAAGTTGAGATGTCTCTAAGTCCTGAACTACAATACCGTTAACATTAAAACTTGTGCAAAACAGACAGAGAGTTCATCCTCACACTATGCGTCCGGTACGTTCGAGCACGTTTAGGTCTGATAAGCACTTTCTTCCGCGCACGCTTTAGTTGTGGAATGATCTCCCTGCCTCGGTTTTCCCAAACGCCTACAGTATGGGGTTCTTCAAAAGGGGTCTTAGGAGGTTTTTACAGGGTCGGCAGGGCGAGTGTGGCGCCTCTGGTTTTGTAAAAATCATAGGCTGCGGTGACCACCAGTCCTTCTGGTGGGCCGTATGCTTGTCCGCCACCTTAGTGGTATAAAAAAAATGTTCAAACACCGTTTATGCCACTGATTTTTTTTTTCGAATCGGACCACGCGTTGAGAAGTTACAACTAAAATACTATTTTGTCTTTTAGCCCCTCTCACGAAAGAACCGCGAAAAATATCGGGATCAAAAGTATCCTAGAACATTTCTCGGATCATCAGCCCAGATTGTACCAATTTTCATTCAAATCGATTCAGTAGTTTTGGCGTGATACTTATTCGGGGTTCAGACAGACAGACAGACATGAATAAATTAAAATACCTTTTCGTCTTCGGTAGGTATCTATTAGAGAGAATGCCCTACTATTAAAATTTTCAAAATTATCTTCCATGACAGACTCTCGAACCTCTACAACTGTAGAGGTTCGAGAGTCTGTCATGGAAGATAATTTTGTAATAAGTAATAAAACTTTATTAAATGTATAGAAGATGTTGTTTCCAATATCGCTACTATACAGCACATTAGCTCCGAACGTGCTATTACTATCTGGAATCGGCCGCCATAGCTTTGTCGGAAACAGATTAGGGTTCCGCTGTGCAGATATAAATAAGATGTACTTAGTCAAAGTAATTATATGAAGGCACTTAGACAGCTAGTAACGGCGAAAAAAACGTACTAGCTGACCCTCGCAACTTCGTTTACGTCACATAATGTGCACGAAAGGAGAGGTAATTCTTCATCAGACTCGTCAAACACCGTGTGAAACGGCCCTGTATGCTTAATCATAAAAGAGCTTAAAGATTAAGGCTATTCTAAAACAATTCAATTATTTTACAACAGCCTTAATAATTAAGCTCTTTTGTGATTAAACCAACACGCCCGTTTATATTTACCCTCTCATTCAAAGGAACCCTTGAATTCTAGGTTTGGTGAAAGTTGAGACGCCTCTAATTTCTGAACTACAAACCTCTCAATCTTGAAACTTGGGTCGAAAAATCCTTAAACTTTAAGGATTTTTAAAATAATTGAATTGTTTTAGAATAGCCTTAATCTTTAAGCTCTTTTATGATTAAGCATACAGGGCCGTTTCACACGGTGTTTGACGAGTCTGATGAAGAATTACCTCTCCTTTAGTGCACATTATGTGACGTAAACGAAGTTGCGAGGGTCAGCTAGTACGTTTTTTTCGCCGTTACTAGCTGTCTAAGTGCCTTCATATGATTACTTTGACTAAGTACATCTTATTTATATCTGCACAGCGGAACCCTAATCTGTTTCCGACAAAGCTATGGCGGCCGATTCCAGATAGTAATAGCACGTTCGGAGCTAATGTGCTGTATAGTAGCGATATTGGAAACAACATCTTCTATACTTTTAATAAAGTTTTATTACTTATTACAAAATTATCTTCCATGACAGACTCTCGAACCTCTACAGTTGTAGAGGTTCGAGAGTCTGTCATGGAAGATAATTTTGAAAATTTTAATAGTAGGGCATTCTCTAATAGATACCTACCGAAGACGAAAAGGTATTTTAATTTATTCATGTCTGTCTGTCTGTCTGAACCCCGAATAAGTATCACGCCAAAACTACTGAATCGATTTGAATGAAAATTGGTACAATCTAGGCTGATGATCCGAGAAATGTTCTAGGATACTTTTGATCCCGATATTTTTCGCGGTTCCTTCGTGAGAGGGGCTAAAAGACAAAATAGTATTTTAGTTGTAACTTCTCAACGCGTGGTCCGATTCGAAAAAAAAAATCAGTGGCATAAACGGTGTTTGAACATTTTTTTTATACCACTAAGGTGGCGGACAAGCATACGGCCCACCAGAAGGACTGGTGGTCACCGCAGCCTATGATTTTTACAAAACCAGAGGCGCCACACTCGCCCTGCCGACCCTGTAAAAACCTTCTAAGACCCCTTTTGAAGAACCCCATACTGTAGGCGTTTGGGAAAACCGAGGCAGGGAGATCATTCCACAACTAAAGCGTGCGCGGAAGAAAGTGCTTATCAGACCTAAACGTGATCGAACGTACCGGACGCATAGTGTGAGGATGAACTCTCTGTCTGTTTTGCACAAGTTTTATTGTTAACAGTATTGTTGTTCAGGACTTAGAGACATCTCAACTTTCTCAAAACCTATTCAAGGGTTCCTTTGAATGTGAGGGTAAATCTAAATTAGCGAGTTGGCTTAATAAAAATAAGGGTTCCGTTTTTGCCATTTGGCTACAAAACCCTAAAAAGAGCTTAAAGAATAAGTCTATTCTAAAACCTAATCTGTTTTCGACAAAGCTATGGTGGCCGATTTCAGATAGTAATAGCACGTTCGAAGCTATAGCAGCCATATTGGAAACAGCATCTTACTAAAATAATTTTACTAAGGAGGTAAGTATCTTTATTAATTTTAATGTTATATCAAAATTATGAGGGCGCATTGTCAAATTTGAAATCAGCATAACACTTTTGCCGAGCAAATTAATTTCACAGTGCATTCTAAAGCACAATTACGAACCATGAATTATTACATAATAATGGTGTAATAACTTACCTTGCCTATATTTAATTGTAACACGTAAAGAGCACACAAATCACGATCATAACATGCATTGGCAAACAATAATAATATATGTGATACAGAGGATCGTTTGAAACGTTTACAGAGCAAAAAAGTCCTATTTTGTTTTCCTTTAAAGAGCTATTAAGTTCAACACGTGGCATAGCCGACAAAACTATACTGCTGATTTGTCATCAGAGAGCCGTTATGTAATGTCTGCAGAGCTAATGAGTTCTGCACAAAATTTAGTTTAGTACTCGGGCCTTTTTTAAGAATTTGTAAACGTTTACATCACAGCTATAGTGCTAATCATTAACACTAATTTAAACACAACACGTTGAGCACTTCGATGCACTACAGGAGGATGAGCTTCATGGCGCTTATGTTAGGAGTAGCCTCCAAAAGTTAAAGTATTAGTAGGTATATATATGTAGATCTATTTCAAAAATAAATATGAACTTGTCGTTCCGTGTCTCAGACTCCGAAAAACCGAAAATTAAAAGAAATGATTTACCACTTTTATTGACTTACCTTCCCATAAATTAAGATTGATTATCAAGCTTTGTTTGGTGTAAAAACTTAACCATAAAATAAAATTGACGACATTATATTTTGTGGTAAGTATATAATTAAATTTTCATTTCAAAAGTGATGACTCTTCGCAATAATATGATAACTTAAAAGTCTGAAATAAACTTAATTATTAAGAGAAAAAACCCGGCTGAAAAGCAAAAAAAACAAGCTCTAAGTTGTCTTGTGTGACTTTTTTTAGCTACATACTGCAGGCAGGAACGAGCTTTGGGAAGATTTAGCTATTTTTTTTCTTAATAATTAAGTTAATTTAAAGTTAAAGCTTGTAAGTACTTGGCAACGTGTATATTATAATTCGTGGGTTACGCTATAATAATTTTGCTACTATTGTTCTCTCACTAAATTACATCTGTGAAACTTTGTGAGTAACTCTTTCTCGCTCTCACGCCAGACCAAATCTGGCTGAATTTTTGTAGAGAGATAGATTATACCTAGCCTGGAATAACAAGAGGTTATTTTTATCCCAGGAAAACGTTAGGTAAGGTTTTTCAAATAAAATAATAGAATCCCCAATTTTTTTATTCATAATTGTTTCTTTCAACCTATATCCGCGTCAGAGCGTATAAAAGTAACTGACCATTGCGTTTGATTTTCACCAATCATACAATTGCTTGTAATTACTTGTGGACGATCGAATGTGATAAGTGGATTGCAAATGCATTAATAGCGGGAAAACACAAAACTTCCGAATTTCAATATTCCGATAGCAAAAATTTCAAATTTAAAACAGAACTCCAACTATTCAAAAGCAAGATAAATACGAAATAATATTTTTCCTATTTTCATTAGTAGGAATAGTTAAAAGTCCGTAGTGTTATTGGCCCGAAAAACGTTGTTCCTAATTTCAAATATCCAAAAATTCATTGTTAAGAAACAGGTTAACGTCAAAATCGATATTAAACATAGTTTTATTAGTAAATAACCTGAATGAAATGGTAATTAAATAGTTATTACGTATTATACATAAAAAGTTTAGTTGAAACCCGTCTCGCCATTGTCTATAACTGGAGTGGAGAGTAAAAAAGATTCAAGTAGGTTATGTTAAGTTGAAACAGTGACCCTTCATGCACAAGCCGAGCGAGCGAAGTAAGCGTGTCGTGGTAGCAGCTGGCGAGGACTTTGAGATACCAGTTGAAATCGCGGAGGAAGAATATTCTTTGACTGCAGTAACAAACCGAAGCTGATGAATTATGAATTACGAAATTATGAATTACGCTTCTACTGTTGTACTTCGTAGTATTTTATAATCAATCAATATATTATGTTACAATTCTGTTAATATTGTAATTTCACTAATCAAAGCGCACGGCAGTGCGCAGGCCAAGTTCCAGCAACAGGCCGAGCGCATGCCGTACTCTATTTACACGAACCGCTTCGACCCACTTTTGACCCCCCTGTATCTCAGTGCCTATTGCAAGTACAGAAATAGAATTGTACGTACGTTTTCATATACTAGTACTAAGGCAGTGTATCAAATTTTATAGATGTAGCTTCAGTAGATCCTAAAATATGACAGTGTGAATAAAGCTAATTTTGGCACTGACTGACTCACTCACTGACCGGTCATCAAAACCTCTAGGCCACTTACAATTGTCCTAGCGTTATGAAATTTGGCACACAGATTGGATGTTATATGTAGATTAACGAAAAATTGAGAAATTTAAGAAATCGTTCAAGTGTGAGTTGGAAAAGGGTTACAAAGTTTGTATGGGACCACAGGATTCACAGACACAGGACAAATTTTGCATAAATCATCTCTAACATAATTAATGTAAGATGTGTTTCGTATTTTATTGAAATTCATTCCAGAACATGGCTACAAGGGGGTAACAATTGTTTTCTTCGGGGGGATTTGATTCGAATTTGTATCAATACTTCTTAGTGATGAGAGGACTCTTTTGATTTAATTTACTTTTTATTTTCACACATGTCATGTTTAAAAACTCAATCAGATTTGAGAAAAATGTTGTCAATGTTTTGATTAATGTCAACCAAATACTCTATACATACAAATTATGGAAAAGTCAATACTGCACATTGAATATTGTTATTCATATTTGTGAAATATTTGGATCAAATCCGTCCAGTAGTTTAAGATCAGCAAGCATTCTAAAGGATGACTTCACGCTAGACCGTGCCGGGTCCGAGCCGAGCGTCGGCCGTAGCACGGTCACCGAGCCGGTTGCGTTCACGACTGCTCAGGTGAAGCTCTGCGGCACTGTATTCATGCAACGGGCCGTGGCCGAGCCGAGGCGGGTCCGAGTTGTTTCCGAGCGTTTTCCGTAGTTCGGCTGTCACTCAGTAGCCCCTCGGTTTAACGCATAGATTTAGCGCAAAAAATTAGATATTTTAACCAAGTAGGTACCTACGTATTTTCACAACTACACCATATTTTAAGTTGGGTGTATGGTAAAGTGAATTTCGGCCAGATGAACCGTTGACGTGAATGCGGTGGTGGGTAGTGGCTGGATTCGGAAAGTGGAGGTCTGAGTGTAGTGGCGAGTCTGGGGAATGGCAAATGTTTACCAGTGGATTAGGCTGTTGATGAAGATGATTATGATCGATTTTAAAGTGCATCTAAACTTGGCATTGGATTGGATTTCAACCCTTTTTTAGGCGAACAATTAGCCCATAGGAACTTGGCCTCCTTTTCAACAGGGATGTTTTAGGTGGGATTAATATTACAAACATGAAAGTTATGTGAGTTACTTTTTCACGCTCTAACGGATTTGACTAAAATTTTCTACAGGGATAGATTATAGTCTGGAATAACACAGAGCTTGCTTTTATCGCGGGAAAACGTTCTTATACCCGAAACACAAAATAGACAATCGCCCCCGAACTGGACGGCGGAACGGGAGCCTGTAAGTCTTACTTCCGGTTCCAATGTGTCTCCTGCTTTACCGCCTGACAACGGCCCATCACTGCTGTTGCCGGCGGGCGGTAACACACACCACCAAGCAACACAGAGATAAGCTGCCTGCCTTGGCTGGAATAAGCCAGAGTCCCACCAATCCCCCACAGAGGAGGAGGAGTGGTTACTACTCCGTTGCCCAGAATTCACCACGAGAAGATTCCAAATCATCAGGGTTCTGCAGATGTAAGTAGGACCTCGCATCCCGCACAAGCTTATAGTAGCTTATTTTGAGCTAGATGATGTTGTGATGTTATTCTCTTATAATAGTTATTTAGTAAGTCATTATTAATTTTAAGTCTTACATATCTATATTAACATTATTACTATCTAAACTAAACCTTAATAAGGCCCCCGTGGCATTGTGCCCAAAAAACTAGCAGCATTCCCCCTTTGAATAGCAATACCTATTCGTTGAGCGAGAAAAAGCCAGCCCTTGGGTCACCAGTTGGCTCCACAAGGTGCTTTTTCAAATTCTTGAAAAATTTTTGGGCATTGGGACCCCATGGACCTAGGGTCTCGACACCGACTGGACAAAAACGATCGACACCGACTGGACAAAAACGATAAAAATATTAATATTTTAAGTCTTCATATATTAGTCTGACGGCCCAGCGGAGGAGCGACGCGACGTTAAGGAGAAGCGACGGCAACTAGTGGCAGATCTCGACCGGGACCTGAGTCGCATTTCCCAATAGGGTTCAGCAACAACCTCGTCGATTTCAATGCCAGAAAAACACAGGTCTGCCCTACTCTCTCTTCTGCATTGGCTGATGAGCATTTTTAATTCGATAAAATTCACTCCCGATAAATCAGGCCCCGATACTAATACTGGAATAATAGCGCAACGTTTAATTATATCCTACAAAAAAGTCTGACAGAAATATTAATAGCAATCCGAATGAACCGATTATCAGGCCTACAAACGTCAGCCGCGTACGGCCGCCATTAAGCTGTATTAATACAAAAATACTTCATCATATAAGTACCTACCTATTCAATAGGAATTTCTATTAGGATTTATATTAAAGTAACAACTTGTAGAGCTAAAATTAAAAACTTGTTAGATCAACCATGACAAATTTTAATAGTGGCTATGTATTTACGGTCTGATGTGATAACCTCGAGTATATAAATAATGTTACCACAAGTACAGACCCAGCTGCCATTGCAAAGAGAATCATTATGAGAACATGTACTCTGGTAAGTGAAAAAGAGACGGTTTTTAATATATTCATAAAGGACACTAGCTGACCCGCGCAACTTTGTTTGCGTCATGTAAGAGAGAAAGGAAGAAAAAGTGAGGGGTGGTATGATTATTTAATATAATTTACCGTGTGTTTTGACCTCAATTAGAAGGTTCTCAATACGAGTAGAAGCTCTTAAATGGAGTAATATTTCCCCATTTTAGAAACATTTTTTATTGCTGCTCCGCTCCTATTTGTCTTAGCGTGATGTTATAATTAGCCTATTGCCATTCTCAACAAATGGACTATCAAATGATTTGAAATCCAACCAGAAGTTCCTGAGATCCTAGCGGTCAAACAAACAAACTCTTCATCTTTTTAATATTAGTATAAATTTATTTGACTTATATTATTTTTTCAGTGGTTACTTGGTACCGCCGTTTTGACGTGCTGGGCTGGACTGATAATACCAGCTAATGCACAAAACTACGCTTACAATGGTAGGTAATGAACACAATATTAAGTGGTTAAAATATTAAGTGCTAAAAAAAGAATTAATGTGATAACAGAATTATTTTACCAACATTTCTTTCTTTCTAAAATTATATTCTACTAGCTGACCCGCGCAAATTCGTTTGCGCCATATAAGAGAGAGTATTACCTGTTCCCGTCGCATTTACTCCCGTCGCGTTGCATTTACTCCCATAGCGTCTCGTCGTTAATATTCAATACTACGTGAGAGAGAGAGAGAGAAAGGTTTCTCGTCGCGTGTATTCCCGTCGCATTATTTTTAAGGACAATTTCGTTTATGCAAGAGGTATCCCGTAGCATTATTGTAGAAAAAAATTGATTGCCATTAAAATGGTTACTGTGCACCAACCCAAAGATAGACACATGCTATCGCGCAATTTTTTTAGACCTTTTTTAAGAGAAACAATTTTTTAGTACAATATATTTTTTACATAACTATAAATATTTACGCAGCAAACGCAACGAAGCTCTCAAAAGGAATAACCTTTCCCCCATTTTTGAAACATTTACTATTACTGCTCCGCTCCTATTCGTTGAAGCGTGATGCTAAATAGCTTATGACACTCCACAATAACGTAGCTTTCTATTGGTGAAAGAATTTTTAAAATCGGTTCAGTAGATCCCGAGATTACCGCTTACAATTTAACAAACACACAAACTTTACTTCTTTATAATATTAGTATAGATATAGATAAGAATTTGTTCTACATTACATCGCCTATTTATTGTATTGTAATTTATGTTTTCATGTAAGTGGTAATGTAATTGTATTTTTGAAAATATAATCTCTAAGATGTCTCTGTGTCCACTAAGAGTCTTAGAGGAGGATGTGGTTACGGAATAATGCTAATCTAATAAAAGATTTGGTAGTACATGATAAGTAGCAAAAAATATTTATTTTATTTTTTCCTGCAGGACCTCCCGCTGCTAGACAAGCTGATCCAGATATCCGACAATACATTTATCGTAGCCGACCTCCCACCGGATATAATAATGTAGGGAGATGCGCCCAGGCCGCAAGACAAGGTTTATCGAATAGCGCTTATGGTGCTAATCGCCAAGTATTTACCAATTATGAACCACCAGTAGCTGATGGCAGCAACCTTCGTCAAAGATATGACTTTGGATTAGGCTAATCTGCTGATTTATTATTGTTAAGCCAATTTCAGCATTCTTTCTGTCTTAAAGATTATGTGTTATATGACTAAAATTTGGTCATCTAATACCTGCTTAGCCATAACGTCAATATTGTAGACATTGCTGTAATAAAAAAATATAATAATTATGATACATTTATTTATTTGACTCAGTTAAACTAACCACTGCCACATTATTTAGCCTTGTGGTACGATGATGGATTTTGTGAGTGTGGTCGATGGTAAGTATAGTTGGTTAGTGACGAGTAGTCTGTTTGAATAATGAGCACCATGCAGCAAACACGAGCGCCCTTCTTATTTCATAGGTAGGTATTTGACTAACGAAGAAAGTAAGTATATGGCGCGGAGAGGCTCAGTGGTGCAGAGTAGCTGGCAGAGGCGACAGGCGCAGTGTATGCAGAATAGGCATGCGACATAAATGGAGAATACGCTAATGCTGAAGAATAGCCAACGCCATACGCAGGGTAGAAGTACGGGCTGGGCAATGGATTAGGTGCTGGGTTTGGAGAAGCTACAGCAATCGCCACGACACAAGCGAAAATAAACTAGAAAAGAAAAACATAAATTAGAACTAAAACGGCCTTTTTTTTTAACGTGACGGAAAATCTTTCATGGATGCCAGACTCCTACCGACTAAAAACCCTCACGTAACGCCCAACAGCCTACAGTTGGGAGCCACGGGTAAGCCCTCGGAAGGATGTGCCAAGCCTCCCAACAGACCTGCGGCTACCACTGTGACCTCGCCTAGGGGGTGATTTGGGTGCTATCCCGCGTCTTTGGGGGGTTTTTGGGTGTCATCCCGCTTCATGAGGGGGGGGGGGAGGGGCGTGTGTAAATCCTTCACATCACGCTGCCTTTTAGGGCCTGCTTCTGTAAGGACAGTGAGCAGCTCCCTCACCGTCCTCAGGTCCCTGGTCATGGAGGACGATAGTCTTAGGCGAAGACACGTCAGCGGCGTCCAAGCCGACACGGCTGCGGAACTCGGGTGGGAGAATTTTCTCCCGCTTCCACCCAGCCGCCTCTTTCACAAGCATGACCTACTCGCAGAAAGATGTATCGCAGTCCCACTTACTCCCGCTGCAGATCATGGCTCGCACCATGGTCTCGAGCGAGAGAGTGTCCACGTCCAGACCTGCCACGAAGACCTGGCGCTGTTTCGCCCACGCCGTGCACTCCACCAGCGTGTGGAGCGCTGTGTCATCGCTGTGGTCCTCGCATTGCTGGCACTCAGCCGTGGTTTCCCGGTGACACTTACCGAAGCTATCGTGCCCGGTAAGAATCTGTGACAACTGGTAGGAGAGAGCACCGTATCTCCTCTCCAGCCACTCGTCCATGACCGGTCTGAAGGCCGCGATTGTGGCAAATCCCCCTTTGATTGCTCAAGTCACACCTTCCATGTCTCTACGGTTTCCTGGTGGAGCAGGGATCGCTGGGCCTCGATTTCTTAAGGCCTTTGGCCCCACTCCAGCGCATCCTTGCGCCATTTAAATAGTGCAAAGACTCTCGCTTCCAGGTCCCATAGAAGGGTCCCGGCTAGGAGACATGCCGCCTCACCTGAAATCATGCGGTATCCCCTTATCACCCTGACTGCCATTGCCCTCCGTGGGCTCAGCAACCTAGCCCCATTGCTGGTCGTCAGGATCGTCATACTTCGCAGGATCTCCAGGTACAGTCTCCTGCAGGGAGCGTTGGGTCCCCTGATGTTGGACATCAGCCACGCGAGTGCGGCTGATGTCCAACATCAATTTTAGAATTTGTCCTACGTAATAGGTGGTGAGACGTATTGCCATGTTGAGAGGTACAGGCGCAGGTTGTGACTGCCTGCTGTGGAAAATTTTCTAAAGCCGTTTAAAAAGGCCTTCAACTTGGCTTAACGACTGCTATTTTACTGGCAACTGGGACCAACGGCTTAACGTGCCTTGCGAAGTACGGAAACGCTTAAATAAATGTCACAAAATGGTCATATCAATGGTCACCCATCTAGAGACCGGTCATAGTGAAAGTTGCTTACTATTGTGATTGTTTTCAAAACACTGAGTCCACGGGGCCACGAGCATTATATTTTTTGTCATTATAGTTTTATGTCCCACGTAATAGAACAGTTGTAAAGCCAAATTGAAGGCATTATGGGTGGCTTAAAAATTTTCAGCAGTGGGTCGTCAAAGATGTACATTTACGAGTACATCCATTTTAACACGGTAATTAGCTCACCATCCGTGGGACCAAAAAACTACAATGTGAACTGTGGACGTATACTAGGCCTCTGCTTGCCCTTTTAACCATAAAGGCGTCACTATATTATTATGTATGTTTGACAATAATTATGGCAGTTGTAGGCAGATGGGAGGTGTGGAAATTCTCTTGCACGCATGGCATGTGCTGTGATTTCTAAAAAGAAACGTGGAAATGATTGATTATTTACTTCGGTACCGTGTTGCCCTGATCAAGGTTTTAAATCAAATTAATTTATCGTACGGAAACTTGTTGAACTCCCTTTAACATGCTTTTCTATTTAAGATAAAATAAATAATATTTTGCACTTACCAATTTGAACATGGTGGAAAGTAAAAAGAAGAAAAATCGGATACCCTACCAACACTATCAATGGTTTGCTGTCAGATCTAGCGCAAACTTTGATTTTATATGTTCCCGATGACATTAATAATAATAAGAAACGAGTTGGTGTATCTGACTTGAATATTAATTTTCTTAAACAATTCAAATTCATAGATACCTTCATGAAAGATAACACCGTTTCTCTGCATAATGAATTACTGTGAAAATTGATATTTTCTGCCCAAAAAAATACTCTGAATTGGTTTCTTTATGCTTCAGTCGATCGCAGAACAATTTGGTTGTTTCCTTTGATATTTAAATTAGCTTTTGAATTACGTAATGAAACGTTTAGCTAACCTACCAATACGATGAAAATAGCTAATAGTGGTTTGTCATTAACATGACCTTTTGTAGTCAGTCTTTTCCCTCGAAAGCGTAGGCAGTGACAGAACAAGAAAGCAGTGAGATCGTTCTCACCAGACTCGAGGGGCACCTCTCCAACACGTTTATTGTGAAAGTGAAAGTTCAATCCGATTGACATTGTAATTTTTGTTTTATTTCAAACTTTGAAGAGATGATCCACGTGACCTACTGACGTAGTTTAATGCAACAGAGTCACAGACTACAGACAAAACCTCGCCATAAGCCCCTCTGCACACTATTTTATAGAGAGGGCCTATAATAGAAAAACTTAATTTGATTTCAAAAGTCTTGAGAGAGTATTTTCAGTTAAAAGTGTATCATTAGTTTTGTGTCTACAATGTCAGTAAATCTGCTTGACAACGTTATTTGGTAGGTGAAATAAAGTTGAGTATTAAGGCTTTTCTCAACCAAATACCGTCGGTGATATTTCTGACCAGGAACAATTTAGAAGCGTATATGGGGTGTGAACTAGAAGTTGTAAATAACATTGGATTTTACAATATCTTTCATTAAATCATATGAAACTCGATTTAAGATTCTTGATAGTAAAATCACTGAACAGATTTATGATGTTACTAGCTGACCCTCGCAACATCGTTTACGTCACATAAGGTGTACCAAGGTACTTGTTCATGAGACTCATCAAGCAGGTGTGAAACGGCCCTGTTTGCTTAATCAGAAAAGAGCTTAAAGATTAAGTCTATTCTAAAAAAAATCAGTCCACGCCTTCGGCGCTGGATTGAATTGTTTTACAATAACCTGAATCATTGAGCTCTTTTATGATTAAGCCAACATGCCCGTTTAGATTTACCCTCACATTCAAAAGAACCCTTGAATTATAGGTTTATCGAAAGTTGAGATGCCCGTAATTTCTGAACTACATAACCCCCAAATTGAAAGTTGTGTAAAATAATGCTTAAAGTTTGTACTCCCTTTCAGATACCAAAAAAATATTTGAAATCGGACCTCTTAGTGAGAAATTATAACTAAAGATCTATTTTGCCTTTCATCCCCTCTCCTGAAGGAACCGCGCAAAATATCGGGATCGAAATATCCTAAAACCTTCCTCGGGTTATAAGCTCAGATTGTACCAAGTTTTATCCAAATCGATTCAGTAGCTTTGGCTTGATACTTATTCGGGATACAGACAGACAGACAGACAGAAAGACAGACAGACAGACAGACATGAAAATTTTTAATTACATTTTTGGCTTCAGTATCGATCATAGAACGCCCTACGATTAAAATTTTGAAAATATCTTCCACGCACAGACTCTCGACCCTCAACAGTTTTATTATAATGATGATGACTAGCTGACCCTCGCAACTTCGTTTACGTCACATAAGGTCTGTGAAAGGAGAGGTATTGACTCATGGGAGCGTATGAAACTGCCCTGTTTGCTTAATTATAATAGAGCTTAAAGATTAAGTCCATTCTAAAACAATTCAGTCCACGCCTTCGGCGCGGACTGACTTATTTTACAATAGCCTTAATAATTAAGCTCTTTTATGATAAAGCCAACACGCCAGTTTAGATTTACGCTTACATTGAAAGGCATCCTTGAATTCTAGGTTTTGCGAAAATTGAGATGTCTCTAATTCCTGAACTACAAAACCCTCAACATTGAAACTTGTGTGAAACAATTCTTAGACTATTTCCTTTATAACACTGTAAAAAAAATTGTAATCAGACCACGCATTGAAATTAACTTTTTCTTTCATCCCCTCTTCCAAAGGAACCGCGCAAAATATCGGGATCAAAAGTATCCTAGAACCTTCCTCGGATCATAAACTTAGATTATACCAAGTTTCATTCAAATGGATTCAGTAGTTTCGGCGTAATACTTATTCGGGATACAGACAGACAGACAGACAGACAGACAGACAGACAGATAGACAGACATGAAAATTTTAAATTACATTTTCAGCTTCAGTATCGATTAGAGAACGCCCTACAATAAAAATTTTTTAAATATCTTCCATGTACAGACTCTCGACCCTCTACAGTTTTATTATAAGTATAGATGATGTTATAACACTTTACTAGAGTTCAACGCTGTCGAATTAATAACTGTTCCTACTTTCCTTAGTTTGACCGTGAATCTTGCCAAATTGCAATAATTATGTTCAATATTAGTGATGCCATAGTGTGGCATAACTCATTTGAAACTTATTGTCAGATATTGGTCTCCAGAGAGCAAAATGATTTTAATTTCCAGATTTTATTTTGGAAACCTAAGAACCGAACTAATTTATCAATTAATCTTGTTTGTAGTACCTACTTAACAATTTTACGACGCTTTAATGAAATTTCAGCTGATGAAGTAGCTGAAATTAATTTGTCATACTTTACAAAATCGTAATAACGACCAGTTTATTATGGATCAATAGGTATATAAAGTGCATTCCATCTTTGAGATTTAGGTCGTGTGGCTATGATGTTACTAAAGGCAGTAAGTTTTACAAAATAATTTACTAACAGTTTAGCTTTAACTTAATCCTATCATTTTTATTTTGATCTTCGTCTTCAGAGAGAGTCATTCATAAGCGAGTTTAGAATATCATAACATACATATCATCACGCCTGTCGCTCATGGGGGTAGGCAGAGACTATGGTTTTCCACTTGCTACGATCCTGGCATACCACGTTCGCGTCATCTACTCTTATAAGTGGTTTCATACACGCTTGCTATCATTAAAATTAACATGCTTGTGATATGGGTTTAACACAGCCCAGTCTATCTATCCCAAGATCTGAAGTAGTAGTGGCATTGAATAAATTGGTTGCCTCTTGTGTATGACTCTCTTGAACCGATAACTTGAAATAGCTTAAGTTTATTTTCAATATTTTATTAATATTCTTTTAAATATATTTTTTGAGAATAAAATGTAAAAGATTACGATAGGATTGACATGTCCATTAAGATGAAAATGCTTTAAAATAAAGATAACTCTAAAAAAAACTTTTTTGAATAAGAACAACGCGGGTCGGACAGAGGTGCCACTCTCATAACATGAACAAGCGGTTCAATAGGTCATGTCTTACAAACTGTGGGAAATTGGAATTCTCTGCAAGCGCTCATGTTTCCCTTCTTGTCTATAAGGGTTCTTCAATTTTACATAGGGCCACCGACTTGTGGTTCTCTATCGACAGTTTTGTGCACTGTGACCCTCAATTTATTAAATAGTCGCCATTACTTTTCACGTGTAGCTTATAGAGTTCTACTCTGAGACATGAATACGTAGACGAAAATTTACTGGTAAAATGTCAGATGTTCCGTCGGTAAACTTTTGTAACAAGACGGTTTCAAGTTGTACGGTCTAGAAATGGCACCTAGTATTGCAAACGTCCACGAAGTACGGTGACACTTTCAATTGTCAATTGGGTGAGCCCATAAAGTATTTATTAGGACTTATTTATACTCTAAGGGTGAGCCGTATACTTGTAGATTTCGGTGAACCATAATAGAGACATTAAGAATTTAATATTTACTAGCTGATGCGCGCGGCTTCGCCCGCGTGAAATTTGGTTCCCGTTCCGGCTTCCCGTGGGAATATTTTCCCGGGATAAAAAGTAGCCTATGTGTTATTCCAGACTATACTCTATCCCTTTACAAAATTTCAGCCAGATCCATTCAGCCGTTAGAGCGTGATTGAGTAACAATCATCCAAACATCTAAACATCCAAACATCTTCACAAACTTTCACATTTATAATATTAGTAGGATATAATTACTAGCTGCTTTGCGCGGCTTCGCCCGCGTGAAATCCCGTGGGACCTTTTTCCCGGGATAAAAGTAGCCTATGTGTTATTCCAAACTATACTCTATCCCTGTACCAAATTTCAGCCAGATCCATTCATCCGTTAGAGCGCGATTGAGTAACAAACATCCAAACATCTTCACAAACTTTCAATGATAGAAAGTCTAAACTGTACATTGGAAATATTTAAAACAAATACTCGCTGGGTGTTCAACATAAGATACCGAAGCCGAAAATAAGTTAGGAGAATTTTTGTCTGTTTGTCTGTTTGCTTTTCTTTGTCCGGAAGGATCTCGAAAAGTACTCAATTGATTTGATTCAAATTTTGCACAAATACTGCCTAGGGGTAGGGTCTTAAAATAGGCTATATATTATCACGCTACATATCCTAGGGGCTAAGCAGAGAGCAATCAAATTGGCATTGTAACAATTTTCACGCGTACGAAGTCGCGGGCAACAGCTAGTTTAAAATATTATACTAGGAAGTAGGATATCTCTCAATCAGATGCACTAAAAAAAAGAAAAAAGCTTTTTATCAAGTAACTTTAGAAGAATAAGAAATAAATTGGATTTTTTAATATAAAGATATGGTAGCTTTTACTAATTTGTTACAGAAAAAATACTGTTCTTTAAATTTCAGTGGTTCTATCTCTTCTTGGCCTGCTTAGTGGCGTTAAGCAGCGAGGCGAGGCACGCACACGGCCGCCGCCCCCTCATCCTCGTCAATAGACTACCATCACGGGCCATACCACACCACGGCCGCACACGAGGCTATCTTAGATAAAACCTGTTAGCCATACATTGACTGTACCTATATCAAAATAAACCAATGTATTTTGATTAAAGTCTGCAGTTGTAACTTGACTATTATTTCGTTTCTGAAACCACCTTATTACTCTTTCCAAATATGGTATAATTTGGTAGTCCAACCAATATCTCCAACATTGGAGTCGGTGGTAGCTTAAGTCTGCCGGAAATACTGGGACATCACAATCATTCTGAAAAAAGAGTGCCCAGGTGCCACGTCGGCAGTTCGGCGGAATGGCTTTGATTCTATAAAGTCAAGGGTCAAGTCAAAGGACGTTATATAATCAAAGAGGATCGGTAGGGACCATGTGGTTTTAGTCGATAAGGTTTCTACAAGATCTCCGTGGGAATTTCTTTGATTTAAAAATTCCCAGGAGCATTCAGTGTCTCCCAAAAAAAGCGGGATAGCACCCGAACCCTACTAAAAATTGGAATAAAATGGGATGAGAGGCCACGATGGCGATCAAAGTCTGTGTCGGGAGCCCTCGGGTTATCTTGGGTTATTATAATATATATATATATACACTCATTTGCAAAAAAAAACGGGCGGTTTTGATTTTCATTCATCTTTAAAAAGATACAATACCAAAAAGGTTTCAATCGTTTGTACACGTTACTGGCCGGTTTTAAAAATGTCGTGGTATTTAAAAAAGTACGTTCTAAATTCAAATTTTCATTTGATGCTCATTTTTACAGAAAACCCCTTTTATCCTACATTTTTGGCGCGAAGTTCCAGAAGATAACATCGACTTTCACAACTTTTATTCAATTTTTATCGATTAATTTCATATTCTTGACTGTCAAAGCTTTATTTATTGCTGTTTGGCTGTATCAAAAATAGTACATAAAGTGGTAAAAGCTACCAAAATTATCGCGCTGCTTGAAGAGGGTTGCAGCCAATGTTTCGTGGCTAGGAGGCTAAATGTTAGTCGCTCGACGGTCCAAAGGACCTGGCAGCGATATCAGGAGACTGGTTTCGTCAAGAGAATGCCTGGTTCTGGAAGAAAACCATGTACCCAACCACGGGATAATTGTTTTCTTGTGAGAAATCGCAAATCTTCGTATGTGGATCTTAAGAACAACCTCCAAGAAGTAAGAAATGTGCATATTAGTCTATGGACGGTCACCACCCGGCCCGCGGCCCCAAATTACTCCGTGAGCACAGAGTTCACAGGCTTAGGTTCGCTAGAAATTGTGAATCATGGACTCAAGAAGATTGGAATAGGGTTTTGTTCTCTGATGAAGCCAGGATATCTCTGTTCGGTGAAGATCGACGTCGGCGAGTGCTAAGAAGACAAGGAGAGCGCTTTGCAGATGCATGTTTCGAAGAAATCACACCTTATGGTGGGGGCTCTGTTATGTTTTGGGCAGGAATAAATTCAATGGAACGTACAGAGTTAGTCTTCATTGAAAACGGCTCACTGACTGGGCATCGATACATAACGGAAGTTCTAATTCCTCATGCGCAACCCGCATTGGCCGCTCTAGGTCAATACTCGATTTTTATGGACGACAATGCTCGCGCCCACCGATCCCGCGATGTTAATGCGTATGTGCAAGAGGTCGGCATACGTCGTTTGGATTGGCCAGCTCGAAGTCCCGACCTCAATCCCATAGAACATATCTGGGACGTTCTAAAACGGCGTGTGAGATCAGTACATCCGGCTCCGCAGACCATCAGAGAGCTGAAGAATGTGATTACTGCGCAGTGGGAACGTATTCCGCAAGCAAGTATCCGGGATATACTCGCTAGCGTGCCCAGACGAATTCAAGCTGTGATTTTAGCTAGAGGGGGTCACACTCAATACTAAACATTTATCTGCTTTTACTTTATTAAAGAAAAACAAACAAAAAAGCTTTTTTATTTTTACTTCATGAGCAATATGCACTACTACCGAACATACACTACTAGCGAGGTTTAGCATTATTTCCCATAAATTGTAACAAAATTTTATGAAATACTGATGAAAACGATTATTTTCTTATTAATTTACCAAATTGTGAGGATAAAACTACCTATAATTATCAAACAAAGCAATATTAACATTTGAAATGGTTCATTGCTTAGGTGCCCTTTTTTTTTACAAATGAGTGTATATTGGGGCTTTAAAAGGCAATGGGAAATAGTACATGTCGTCGGCCCAATTCATCACGAAGGTGTCGTAAGAGGCGACTGGGAACACTTCCGCAAATCGATACATTACTCTGAGAAATAAATCTTAAAATGAAACCCGTCTGTCAATAAAATGATAATCGTTAAGCCAAATTAAAGACCGCAGCTCGTCACGACATGCGCCTGTCCATTTCAACACGGCAACAGACTAACCACCTATTGCGTGATATATAAAACTATAAGGTGAAAAGGGGGCGTATTCTATGCAATGTATGTTCCAAGATTTAGATTTGGTGCACTCAACAAACACTCATAAAGCTGGGATTCTAAAAATCGTGATGAGCTATTCACTTAATATGGATCTAAGCACTTTGAACATTTTAAACCTGCTTGTTTCCCAACAATTTACCGTTGAAGACTTCTAATTTATGCCAAAAAAACATGTCTAACATTATCCTTGATCTAATAAACTTCAGTGTCCGATGACACTGCACAAGGCTGGACGTGACCACAATGTTAATTATAATTTAGTAGGATATTTTGTCTGTTTATCCGGTTGCACTGCCATAAGTCATATTATAATTGTCCTGTACTTCGGGCCTATAAAAGAAGACTGATTTTTTTTAGCATTGTATATTGAATCTTGTGTCCTGTTCGTTGTCTTGACAAACCAGCAAAAGAAACTAAATCAAAATGTTGAAATACGTGAGTATTACTTGGTCTTTTAAAGTGTTATAAAATTGTTATTTTTATATAAAGTTAGTGTCATCAGTTCCTACTAGATATTTTTCAAATATTTATATTCTTGAGAGAGTAGACAGAGGTGAATTATACACCCACAATTACCAATTTGCTTTGTAGTACCCACTTCATTGATGTTACCGAGCATTACATAGAAGAAAATGTATGCCTGACCATTCCGTAATGGGGTAGATGCTACTCATCCACCAATGAAATATCTGCGATTCGAGCATAATAATATAATATACTAACAACTAAAAGACAGAATAAACAAAAAGATATTAATTTAGGGAAGAAAAAGATCAATTTCATTGTTATTTATTCTTAATCTTTAACTGTAATCCTATTTTTCAGGTAATATTCACTGCTCTCCTGGCGTTCGCTGCTGCAAAACCTAAGCCTTTAGTAGTAGAGTATCCAGTAGCAGCAGCTTATGAATACGCTCCCTACGCAGCGTACACTTCTCCTGTCGGATATTCCTACAGTACGTACGACTACGCGCTCCCGTACTCAGCGTACACATACGCCGGCGCCGCTCCATACTCCTATTACGTTCGCTGATGAAATGCTACTAAGAAACTTCAATGTTTTCGGCATAAGCCTACGTTGTGTAAACATATCCTTAAATATTTATTTATTTACTAGCTGAGCCCGCAACTTCGTTTACGTCACATAAGGTGTATGAAAGGAAAGGTATTTCTTCATCAGAGTCATCAAGCAGCGTCTGAAACTGCCCTGTTTGCTTAATCATAAAAGAGCTTAATGATTAAGTCTATTTTAAAACAATTCAGTCCGCGCCGAAGGCGAATTGTTTAAAAATAGTCTTAATCATTAAGCTCTTTTATGATTAAGCCAACACGCCAGTTTAGGTTCAATCACATTCAAAGAAACCCCTACAATTAAAATTTTCAAAATATTTGATTCTTAAAAGTGTTATAACTCTTTTATTTCTAAACCGATTTACATAAAACAAACGCTAAATGTTAACTGGAGCAAACCTCAACACAATAAAAAAAACCGCATTGCAATCGGTTGAGCGGTTACTGAGATTAGCGTGCACAACCGTACAGACAAACAGATATACAGACATACAGACATACAGACAAACAGACAAAAATTCTAAAAATCATTGTTTTGGGTTCTTTAGCGTTTATAAAGCCCCCCTATCATATTTTTTCTTATTTATCTTCCATGTACAGACAGCGACCTGTTACGATTTTATTATATGTATTGATTGATATTGATTGATATTATTGGAATAGAGAATAGAATCGGAAATAAAAAGCTATTCCATTTTAGATCATTACTGTTTCATTTTCAACAAAAAACGACATGATTGAATATAAGATTCCTGTACAATGTAAATAATATTATACTATTTACTTTTATTATATGATAGCAGATAGATAGGAACAGGAGAATAACGTTGCGTTTGTGAATCTTACAAGCCATTTTGTGCCACGAAACAAAGGGTAAATTACATAATTATTTTATTCTTTCCCCGCAGATTTCTTCTATTTTCTGTGTAGATGCGAAAGAGTGACTTGGTATTATGATCTTTTTGTAAATATTAGATTGCATAGAAGTATGTACTTACTAATAACATTTAATTACCTACCTATGTTTTCATCCTACACACTAAAGGTCAAACCTCCGTCCGTTACTCTATGAACTGACCCCTACTAGTAACTATTTAGTAATCTGTGCCCCTACAGTACATTTCTTAAAGGTTAAATGATTAATATTGAATAATATGTACATAACCGTTACACACAATACTGATTGTAAGGTAATAATGTCGTAAATGTATTGACGCGATTGTTCATATATGGCACAGTATTTTAATGCTATTGACTTCTAATCTGAAAGTCTTTCTACTGCAAGCGATTTTCACATAAAAGGTTCAATCAGAAACCGTGTAGTCAATTTTACAGAACATATTCAAATATTGTTTGCGTTGTTTGAAAACTGTTTCTGTTAGGCAATAATGAATCAATAACAATTGAGTAACAATTATACAATAGTTATTAATAATAGGAGTAAGTAATATAATTATATAAACTTTTGTTTGACGAAATCTTTGATGTCTCTATAAGTTACGAATGCTGCTTTCGAGACTTCGTTCGAATATCTGAAAGAACTATAATAAGTATGCCAATTACATTGTGAAAACAAAAACGACATTTTGGAGTCAAATAGTACGTATATAATTTTCATATCTGTGGTACGAGGTGTTAAACTTGCTTAACCAAACCTGCAAGAAACTTCTAGGGCCACTTTTGAAACTAGTAGGCCTTTGGGAAAAGTTATTAGACTTATTTTAAACATATTTCCAAAAGACGTTTAAAGACACGGGTTGTTTTTTAAGCAACAATGTAACTAAACAGTCAGTTAAGTCCATGTTTTGTTACGTTTTAAAGTTTATAATTTTACTCGTATAAATCCTACAAAATATTTCCTCCTAAAAATTAGGTCCAACAAGGATTTAACTGCATAAAAGGTCTAAGTTGCATCATGTCCAATAGTTACAAAATATCCAGGTTGCAAAATGTCATCTGATTTAATTTTAGCAACTAGGTATTCTACTCCAATGATGTTGCTGACTTATATTGTAGGGAATTCGCCAAATTTTTAAGCGAGAGAAAGTAAATTGTAACGAGTACTACGTGAAAATATAATCAGGTCTCAGGTAGGTACCAGTTTTTAAACTCAAGTTTATAAAGTGGTAATATTTTTATTTCACTTTTTTATGTTATTGGTTGGGTGGCATGAATCAGCAGCTACTACAATAGTTAGATTCTTAGCATGAAATGAATTTTTGCATGCTATTTTACATTAATGTAAAAAAATTTGTTCGTGGTAATTGACCATGTTGTAATGCATTGTTCTCGTTATAGATTCCGATTACTATTACAACTAGCTTTAAATTGCGGTGACATAAGTATTGAGTGGTCATGGTGCTGCGTAGGTATTACTCGATTTTGGAAGAGATATTTCAAATTATTTTTAATTTGTTTCAGATTTTTGTTTTTTTTGCGTCTGTTTAGTAGACCGACTTACTGCAGTCTACTCGTTACTATGCATTATAACAAAAAGGTCGAGATGTAAGAAAAAACTATTTTTTAAATAATATCTAGTAAGAAAACCCGCAGGCTTATTACGTATGTTACAATAGGCAAGCGATAGCGATAATCTCACGGAAATCGCGCGATAATCGCTGTTTGTTGTCTGTTTCGTATTACGTATCAACGATCGTTTTGCCATAGCCAACTAACGACGGTGCTGCCTCTGTAGGACAATCAGTAAATTAAAAAGTGCATTTGTTCTATACTGCGGCAGCGATCTGGCGATAATTTCGTATTACGTATCGTTTTTGACAACCTCCAGGCAGCGATTTCGATATTTTGTTAGTGTATGTGTGTACTGAGAGACCACTTTCATTTTTTGCGGATTTTTACAGTTTAACTAAAAATAGTGCTGCGAGCACGTGTTCGGACGCGCTTTCTAACCGATCACTAAGCTTTACAAATATTTTCGCAAATTTTACTATGCACTATTGTTAGGTAAACTGCAAAAATCCGAAAAAATTAAAGTGGTCTCTCAGCACACACATACACTAATGAAATGCCCAACAGATGTGACACTTCCCAGTTTTCAGTGATCGCCACGTAACATAACATAACATAACATAAATATTCTTTATTGTACACCATTAAAAGAATACAAGTAAGGAAAATAAAAATTAAAATATATGTACAATAGGCGGCCTTATCGCTAAGAGCGATCTCTTCCAGGCAACCTTTGGATGGACTTGATTAACAAGGATCTGATAAGGCAGTGTACAATCAAATATATTAAATTCACACATATAAACAAATATCAATAATATGCATAAACACATACATACAAGTATAAACACACTAGTACATACATATTACATTTATGTGAAACATCATAGATACATTTTAAAAGCTAGCAAAATAATATAAGTAATTATATAGTAGACCCATTCACACTTTTAATCCATAAACTAACATACTTATGCGACGCAACACTAACCAGAGATAGATAAAAAATGTTGTTTTAGCATCCTCTTAAAAGATACCAGCGATTGCGCTCGTGTTATCGCAACCGGCAAAGAATTCCACAGGCGAACCGCCTGTACCGTGAACGACTTGCTCATGAAATTCGTGGAGTGCTGTGGCATTTCCATTCTCAAATTCTCCGATGACCTTAAAAATCTTGTATGTGTGTCATGAAGGAACTTGAAACGTTCTTTGAGATATTGGGGAGTACTAGGATTGAACATTATACTGTATAATAAACATAATATGTGAGTATTCCGTCGAAGTCGAATTGGGAGCCAATTGAGCGTTTTTCTGAATTCAGACACATGATCATATTTGCGGAGGCCAAATATAAATCTAATACAAACATTTTGAAGACGCTCAAGTCTGTCAAGTTGCTCCTCAGTGAGATCAAGATAGCTGACATCTGCATAATCAAGGATAGGGAGTAAGAGAGATTGTGCCAGCGCAACTTTAGTGGCTGTGGGAAGAAAATTGCGCAATCTGCGCAACGACCCCGAAGCTGCAAATATTTTTCGTCCGACTTCTTGCAGTTGACAATCCCAGGACAACTTTCCATCAATGTGTATTCCCAAGTTTTTTACTGTTTCACTTAATGCGATAGGAGTACCATTAAAAATTACTTGGGGCAGCTGCGTGTAATCAATACGTGGTATTGTCCAAGGGCTGCCGACGATAATGACTTGAGTTTTGGAAGGATTAACCTGAAGTCCATAGTTATTGCTCCAATCACATACCCGTTCCAAGTCAATATTCATTGACGAAATCGCTGCTGGCAACTGACTCAATGGCGCTTGTGTGTATATTTGTAAGTCATCTGCGTAAAGGTGGTAGGCTGAAACTAATTTATGAGAGATTGAATTTATAAATATAGCGAAGAGTAAGGGAGATAGAACGGCGGAACACCAGCTGTAATATTACACCAAGAAGAAAAAGAATCTTCTATACGTATACGTTGCCGGCGGCCAGACAGGTAACTTTGAAACCAGTCAATAACCGTAGGAGATATGTTAATAGAGCTAAGTATGCCAAGTAGAATCTCAAAATCTACAGTGTTGAAGGCATTGCTAAAATCAAGTAAAGACAACACTGTGAGCTTGCCCTCCTCCATGCCTGTTCTTATATCGTCCGTAACATTGACCAGAGCTGTCACAGTACTATGTCCAGGACGGAAACCGGACTGAAAAGGGTTTAGTAAAGAGTTAGAACAAAGGAACGTATTGAGTTGATTATAAACAAGACGCTCGAGAACTTTAGAAAGGAAAGGTAGTATAGATATAGGGCGGAAGTGGGAAAAAGAAGTTGGATTACCCTTTTTTGGTAAAGGAATAATTTGTGCCTCTTTCCATGCGGATGGAAAGAGACTTCTTACAATAGAAAAATTTAGGATGTGAGTTACGATAGGAAGAATTTGATCAAGGATAGGTACGATCATGTTACGGCTTACACAGTCATTCCCAACTGCACTCGATGTTATTGACATTATGCTCTTCTTAACATCACTAACAGTCAATGAATCAAAGAAGAAACGTGGAAAATTAGGAGTAGGAAGCGATGAAAGATAATTAAGTGTATTAATCTTTTTGGTCCCTCCGAAATTGGACGAAGAAGAAAAATGCAAATTGAGTGCTTCGAGGTCAACATTTTTAGGAATAGTGTTTTCTTTTGGCTTCCCGACTCCTATGGTTCTCAGGAATTTCCACACTTTAGATGGATCACTGTTATCGATAGAGGAATGGATATATTGGCGTTGTGCATTTCTACACACCTTATTGCAGTGATTACGTATTGCCACATATCTTTCATAATTGCCTGCATTGGGTTTACACTTATATTTATATTTAGCTGCTGCTTTCTTGGCCATTACCTCCTTAATAGCGTCAGTCAACCAGGGAGCAGGTAGATGTTTAATTTTAACCGCTCGGACAGGAGCATGTGTGTCATACAATTTAATTATTTCTGTATTAAACATATTAAACTTTTCGTCAATACAATCGAACATAAGTAAAGGTTCCCAATCGATCGTAATAGCGTCTTCACGCAGACTGTCAATGTTCATACCTCTGAAATTGCGCTGCCACAGAATCTTGCATCTTGATTTAGGAGGACGGAGTTTGTAGGAAAGGAAAAGTAAGTCATGAAAAGAAAAGGCATCAGCGTCACATTGGCCATGTTTAATGACGTGCTGTTTAGATGATACTAGGATAAGGTCTAGAAGTGATGGCTGTTTGTTAGGGAAGTGATGGGTTGTATTAAGAGGAAGAATGGAAAGATTGCAAGATTGAACCAAACGGCGAAAAGAAGAGGCGCGTGCGAGAGAGCGAGGATCGTTTTTTACGAGGCACGTATTGAAATCTCCCAGTATGATTGAGTGACTGTAAGAGGGGATTAGATTTTCTAAGAGACATTCAAAAGACGAGAAAAAGTTAATACCGGACGATAGACAGTAATAGACTCCCAGTAACACTTTGGAATGATTTATTTCCACTTCCAAAAAGAGATGCTCGCCAGCATTAGAGGGTGGTGGCTGTGCTGACACATTAATGATATGAAAAGGAATTTGTGCACGTAGATATATGGCAACACCGCCACCAGCCTCAGCGCACCCACGATCATTCCTTATTAATTGGAAACCTGGGAGTGTGAAGGAGGTAGATGAATGAACTGTCCTAAACCAGGACTTTGAAACCAGAATCGCATGAATGTTCTTACAGTCAAAAGTAGCCAGCATCTCGGGAAAATGGGCGGGAATACTCTGTGCATTAAAATGGACTACATTAAAACTTTCAGGAACATCGGAAAAATGATACTTCAGTTTATCAGCAAGTGTTGGAATGCTAACTAAACTGGTGTTTAGACTAGATGCCGTGTGAAAACTGTCGCCATCGCTGTCATCTTCAGAATCACTCATATATAGGTATGTGTCAAATCACAAAAAAATATATAAAAATAATACAAACAAAAATAAACTATGATATTGAGAAGGAACTGTAATATAGAATATATATATTAAATATAGATATATATAAACAATATCAGTCCGGAAGTCCACCCGCCAGCGCCTGTTGAGTGTCCTAGTCATAACAATTTAGTCACTGCAAGAATAACAATCAGAATTCATTTTTATACAGAAAAATACAACATATTTATAGAAACCAGCATTAGTTATCGCTTTCGCCATTGCAATACCTCAGACAATACTATGCCAAAATATCCTATTGCAAATAATGGAACGTACCTTTACAGTGAAAAACAAAACATTATCTATGGCAAAGTTTGACAGTTTTGACACTCGTTGACACTTTGTGTTTGATTGATTCCTGTTTTGTTTACTATATTTTACTTTTACTTTTGTAGGAGTTTAAAAAATTGTGCAATTTAGAAAAAGAATAAAAAACAAATAACCATATATGAATAGAATAGTGGTTAAAAGTTAAGTAGCAAAAAGTGATAATAACAAGGTTATACAAAAGGAAACAATACATACTTAAATTCTGCGAAGTTCTGCATTGTGAATACAAGTTATTAATTAATGCAGTATCAAGAAAAATTACAACACATCAATTGCCTACTTTTTGGAAGCCACAGCACGTCTAGACTTGGTACTCACAGTCTTCGGGACTTCAGCCGGTTTATCATCACAATCGGGAATATTTGCGAAATCCTTTAACGAAGTTATACGATGGCGCGTACCTTTTGAGTCGATTAGATGGACATAACCCTCTTTTGTCCAAGTTTTGTTAATTCCAAATCTTTCCCGAGCAGCAAGAAAAACTTCATGGCGAGCTTTAGTGAGGAATTCTGAGAGTGTTATTCCAGATCCCTTCAGTGCCGTTTTCGAAAACCAGATCTTGTCTCTTATCATAACGTCCGCAAACTTGACAAGAATAGGTCTGGGTTTATGGGCACTGGATGGACGGCCCATTCGATGACACCTCCTGATATCCGGAGCAACAAATGTGTTCAAACCAAGTCGCTGCTTCACAACACTGACAATCACGGCCTTCACATCCTCCGACTTATCCTCTGCTATGCCATGAAACAGCAATATTTTGCGCCGCCCATGCATCTCAAGGCTATCCACTTGACTGGCAAGCCTGTCCACCTGATGCTGGAGTAAGTTCAAAGCCTCCAGCATACAAGTCCTGAATAGCATAAAATCGGATGCTATATTTGTAGTAGCAGCAGAAGACGAAGCAGCGGCGACATGTTGCAGTCTGGATTCGAACTTGGAAAGGCCCTCAAAAAATGATGCCTTGAGACTGGACATAGACTCAGTTACATTGCGGTCCATAGTGCTGTATTGATGTGCAAGAATTGTTGGAAAACACTCACACTGGCAGTTGAACCACACTAGTGATGGTTAATGCACATTTACTACAATATAAGTACAGATATAAATAAGTTTTTTCACGTAATTGTTTATGGCGCTAGTTTCGTAGTGATAAGTGCGACGTAGCGATTAGCGAACGATCCGCTATAGAATTTAACGTAATACCATTTTTTCCGCCACCAGCGATAAATCGTGCGATGATTGCGCAATGATTGCGCGATTATCGCTGATCGCTGTTTTATACGTAATCAGCCTGCGGGAATATGCCGGTTTAATGTTCCCTGCCTTACCCTTAAAGTATTAAAAAATTAAGTTACATAGGTGTGAAACTCAATCAATATCAACAATAGGTACATAGTAAAATCGTAAAAGGTCACTGTCTGTACATGGAAGATAAATGAGAAAAAAATTTTTAGGGGGGCTTTATGAACGCAATAATAGAACCCAAAACAATGATTTATTGAATTTTTGTCTGTTTGTCTGTACGTTTGTGCACGGTAATCTCAGTAACCGCTTAACCGATTGCAATGCGGTTTTCTTAATTGTGTTAAGGTTTGCTTCGCTTAACATTTAGTGTTTATTTCATATCAATCGGTTTATAAATAAAAAAGTTTTATCACTTTAAAGAATCATAATATATACATATGAATTTAAAAATGGGTAAATCTAAACTGGCGTGTTGGCTTAATCATAAAAGAGTCTAAGTCTATTCTAAAACAATTCAGCCCACGCTTTCGGCGCCGACTGAATTGTTTTAAAATAGCCTTAATCATTAAGCTCTTTTATGATTAAGCAAACAGGGCAGTTTCACACGCTGCAGAAATACCTCTCCTTTCATACACCTTATGTGACGTAAACGAAGTTGCGGGTTCAGCTAGTCTTTAATAATTTTGTACAGTCGCTGCTGAATATTTAGCCATTACACAACGTCCTCTGATTCAAATTAAGCTGATAAGCTAGTGGTATGGTTTCTCGACAAGCATCTAGACAGCTGGTAGACATAATTATTATATATTTCTAGATACATACATATTATACAACATAGAATCGAACACAGAACCTCAGCACGGCAGTCGGTTACATTGCAGAATGCGCCATCGACGTACTCATTTTAGCCTTAATAAATTAGTAATCAAACAAGTTTAATTTAATAATAGCTTTCTATATTTTGCCAATGGAAAATTTCATAATCCAATCGTGCGTTTTCCTACACGAGGCTTTTAATACATTATGAAGATTCACTTGCACTATTCCACTTTTATTTTAATTTAAAAATACCTGACCGGTTTCGCTTTTATAGCATTATCAAAGGTTCTTACACTAATTTTGACATAACGTAATGACGTTTTACAAACATTTGTGTTGTATTTTTAAATTAAAATAAAAGTGGAATAGTGCAAGTGAATTTTCATAATGTATTATAACAAGTTCCATCAAGTGCCAACAATCGAAAGTATAACGGATACGAGGCTCTTACCTATTGCGTTTCCATTTTCATTGTTCACCTGTAATCAACACTGTTGTTTACTCTCTAACGATAGAAAGCGTTTGAAGCTCAATAAAGTATATTCAAAGGTTTCAGATTCAGGACTAGCTGACAACGTTTACTTAAGGACTAATAATCCGTAGTATTGCAGCATTTTTTTAAACAAGAAAAAAAGGACAGAATTTAGAAAAAGCATAGGATGATACCTTTATTTGGTTACCTGAAATTTGCAAGGCAACACAATGGGTCTTATTACATATAGTCACGATTTTATCCCCGAAGAGGAGACACATCTTACCATTTAGTTATTTGTCCCACATACATAATACCTAGTTTATGAAAGGGATTTTTGTGATGAGCTGAAATTTCTAAGACCCATGAATCGTCTTATTGGACATAGGAAATCCCTGGCGTCTCTTCATTTTCAAAAATGCTCCCAGGACGGAATCAGAATGTAAGTTAATGTAGGCAGAGTGCAAGTTACGGTAGAACTGTATCATGGAGGCCGATAGTCTTAGGCCAAGACAAGTCTTCGGAGCCCTCGCCGATGACTGCGAAACTCAGTTGGAAGAGTTCTCTTCCGCTCCTTCTCCGCTGTCTCGCTCACGAGTATGACCAGCTCAGAGTAAGAGGCAGTCTCACTTACTCCCGCCGGAGATCATAGATCGCACCAAGGCCTTCGTGGAGGGTCCCGGTAAGGAGACATGCCACCTCAACGGAAATCATGCGGTACACTCTTATAACCCTGAATGACAGCCATCGCCTTCTGCGAGCTATCACATCTAGCCTCATTGCGGGCCGTCGCCGGGGTCTTCAGTGTCTCTGTACTTAAGTATCTAAAAACTTTGCGTTTACTGTAAGATCTAAGCATGTGGGTCCTTGTGAGTACCACGTCAATGTAAATATATTATAGTAGGTACTCTGGCCACGTATACGACGTTTGTATACGACAATATTACATTGTCGTATACAAACATCATCTAGAAACTTCGTATGCACTTTTAGTTATTTAGTTATAAGTTAAAATCTTTGTTTTAATTAATTATAGCGCACTTTTGCAGCTCTACGGCTTTCCCGTCGCTTTCATACGTGTTTTCAAAAATGTTATTCCGGAGTCAAGAGTGTTCACTACTCATGCGTAAACTATATTCTACTATATTCTGTCAGCTATTCTCCTTAACAGACGACGCATAAACATACTAACCATAACATCATTAACATAAATATTGTAGTTCCTAAATTCCTGTTAAGCCCTCAGCTAAGCTAAGCACGCACACACGCACTTGAACGTACTAATAAATCAAGATACTTACCTTTATAGTTTGTGCTATAAGTGGAGTTTATATAGGTAGTATAATGGCAAAGAATCACACAGATTTTGATATATTTTCACATTATAAGCAAAATTCTTTCAGTAAACGAACATAAAGAGTAATCGCTGTTTAGCCCACCCACGGAATCGCAGATGACGTTTACAGAGCTTTATGACACAATTCTCTGAAACGTTTTACGTGCATCGGCCGAGAAAAATTATTGAAAAAAAAAACTACTTACCTGGCTCGCGGGATTGCATAACCAGAATGTGAATCAACCTCGCAAGTGACAATTATAAATGTCAATTGCAAAATGATGACGACAATATCCCTGTCCCGACATCTTCGTAGGGGCGTTTATGTAACAGTCTGCCCCCAAAGCTGTATGGTATGGATGTATTTCACTAGATGAGATATATGTTCAGATATCCAATTGGGGAACAGCTTTAAAACTTGAACTAATGTTACGTTGTCTGATCTCTACCAGACAATACTTACATTCTCCTTTTAGTCAACTCCGACATTTCAACTAGGCTAGAAAATTATTACTTTATCTATTTTCTATTCCCTTGTACTGCTGTACCTGAATATGAAACCATATTCAGGTATATAATAGCAACTTCCATAGTTTGCCGAGTAAGCGCCTTTAAGTGGCAGAAACTAACGACCGATGAAGCAATCGGGATCCGAAGGAGATGTCGGCTAACGTAAGGTAGGATGCTCCCCTCCAAATAAACCGATGACTAATAGCAATTTATAAACACCAATTTATTGCATCAAGTTCAAGATGCCAAGATTTTTTCAATATAGTGCATAGACTAGTCAAATAACACTATTCGGTCATCAAAAGATGATGGAGGGGCACTGACATAGATGAAAGGCCCTTAACAGAAGCCCTCAAGTTGACGAAAACATAACGTTATACTATTTTAGCCGGAATTATAAATATATATAATTATGTATGTTTAGCTTTACTGGCGATGCCTGATGCCGTTTGGCTTCTCCATTATAAATGCTTATCAGTCAAGATGTACCTTTATTATGTTAAGTTAGTATGCGCGGCTATCTTGAAATCATTCAAACTCACTGAACACGTAGCAGTCACGTGGTCAGTGAGTGGAATAGTCTATTTTTGAGATCATCAAAATATTTTTAAGAAGTTATGAATATTATCTATTTATATTTAAAAACGTTAATAACTTATCCAGTGTAATTTAGATTATGTATTTGTTCAATCAATATAGCCGAAATTATAACACTGTCCACATGTATGTGATTAGGTAATCGCTTACCGAATCTTTTGTTCAGAGTCCGTCAGTTCCATACAGCGGATTCAACATTGATTGCTTTATTTAGATTGAAGGTTTGTTTTATGGGATTGTTTTTTATGGTAAGTATGGTAGTATCGATGTTCGCGTTGGGAAACGAACGTTCCCTTTAGCAAACGAAGTTCAAACGTACTTAGTCAGAAATTATTTTTTTAGTCAAAACATACAAAATAATAATATATTCCAGTATATACCAATTCATCAATCCTATTATACCAAAAGAACGGTACACAAACATGAACTCTTTCTATTTTTTTTTAACGTGAGTGAAAATCCTCATGCATGCTTTAGCTATCGGACTCCTACCGAATAAAACCTCACGTACCTAACGCCCAACAGCCTATGGTTGGGAGCCCCGGGCAAGCCCTCGGACTATTTCTATCCGACTTCAAATTATAAATGTGAAAGCCTGTGAAGATGTTTAGAGGTTTGTTACTCAAGCACGCTCTAAAACCTGAACAGATCTGAAGGGATAGTAATCTATCCCTTCAGATCTGTTCAGGTCATAAAAAAGAGCCTTTGTGTTATTTTTTATCTTAATAGATAAAAAATAACACAAAGGCTCTTTTTTATTTATGAAATACGTTCCCATGGGAAATGGGAACATGATCAGAGCTACACACCGGCTTAGCCGTGAGCATCAACCGGGGGCCTGAGGACGGTGAAAGGGTTGCTCACTATCCTTACAGAAGCAGGCCCATGACGGCAGCGTGACATGAGGGATTCACGCACGCCCCCCTAAGCGGGATCACAGCCGAAACCCCTAAAGACGCGGGATAGCACCCCGAACCACCCCCTAGGCGAGGCCGCAGTGGCGGCCGTGGGTCTGTTGGGAGTCCTGGGACATCCTTCCGAGGGCTTACCCGGGGTTCCCAACCATAGGCTGTTGGGCGTTACGTGAGGTTTTTTAGTCGGTAGGAGTACGACATAGCATCCATGAGGATTTTCCCTCACGATAAAAAAAAAGCTTTTAGCATCACTTAGTATATTCATCATTTAGCTGTCCGTTTGACCGTCTGTTCTTCTGTATGTCTCCAAACTGTATCTCTGGTACTATGATAGCAGGTATCTCAAATTTTCACGGATGATTTATCTTTGTTGCCGCTATAACAACAAATACTATGAGGCTTTGGAAGACCCCTTGAACCATTGGTTTCGATCACCTGTAACACGGTAGTTGAATCCAAGTTGAAGATCTTAATGGTAACTCAAAAATCTTAACAATAGATGACCACAATCTACAACAACAATAGAGTCATCATCTTTGATGAGCAATAAGATATACATGGTGAAATGTAGGTGTGTATTTAGTCTCTACCTACTCTTCTGTGTTAACGAGGTGTATTATATTATATTAGAAGAGGTATCCTTAACTCTTTCACAAAACGGTTTATTGCGTAGAGAAGGAATGCCCGAAATGAAACCCGGTTGTCAGTAAATTGACAGACTTTAGGCCAGATTGAGAGCGACTTGAAGGATTTCAACTGCTGTGGGTGGTCACCACCTGCGCTTGTCCATTTCAACACGGCCATAGGCTTAATTACCACCTATAACGAAGGACATTAAAAATATAAGGTATGGGCGTATACTATGCCTCTGCCTACCCGTTCGCGGAAAAAAAGGCGTGATCATTATGTATGTATGTATGTAATTATGAGTCTCTGCCTACCCTTTCAGTGATAATGACATGTAAGTATTATATAATATTAGAAGAGGTATTAATATGATTGAATAAGAGCTAAATCTTGAAACAATTTCAAGCAAGGTCGCGTGATCGTGTCGACTGCTATGCCGTCACGTTCGCAATTAACCTTTTCTAAATAACTAACCCACGTGTATATTATGGAGGAAAATTCCAGATACTACATGAACTATTGAATAATAGAAATCTCAAAGTTGTTTAATTAAATCGTAAGAATCAATATAAATGAAGTACGTAATCAAAAACCGCGAGACACGACTCCTGAACTTCTTAGAAGTAAGCCTAGAGTAATGTACCTTTTAATTATATCTATTCTAAAGCCTGCCCCTAATCTATTCCCTTAGGAATTCTGACTTCTATAGAATGTACTTATTACCTTTTTTGATTGAGCAAGTTATTAGTAAAGTTACTCTGAAGTTTTCGATATGAATCGACAGACCACGACATTTAAGGATGAAATATCTAATTGCCTCAATCCAAAAAAACCCTTAAAAGTACATCAATTTCTTATATTTTTGTAATATTAAGACAGAAGAATGAAAGATTTATTCACTTTGAATGAAATATAAATGCTTGCTCGTGAATTCCAATTAATCCCGAAGGCTCGAAACTTGGCTTGATGCACATCACGTGTCGTCCAATGCCAGAAAGGTAGACGAAGATTGTCGGTTGCAACACCAACATTACTGTACACTATATAATATGGATGGAACAAACAAACAGCACTAAGTTCTCTTCGTATCGAAGTAACGCATCGAACTATTCTTTCAACAATGATGAAACTTGTAAGTGTTTTATTGTTATAATTTAAAAAATAGGGAATTAGCTCAGAGAGTACAAAAAAATTGGTATTCCTAAAGTCAAAGTCATTTTTTTTTTATAAATATCTACTTACTCAATCATCTTCTAGTTTATTAACTAGAAAATGTAATCAATCAATCAAATCAGCTTATAGCAGTCCACTGCTGAACGTAGGCCTCGCAAAGATGTAATAATTCAGTATTAACTAAGGTTCGAGTAGTATTTTTTCTCGAATCCTTGTTCTTTTAAAAACGATCGCAAAAAAAAACAATGTTATAGTTGTTAACACGTATCTAGTGCACCAAATTATTACCTACCTTTACCTAAAAATATGTGTATTAAAACTAAATAGGCATAGTTTAGAAGTTATACCTACAAAATTTTCGTCTATAGTTGTCAATATTTTTGAAAAGAGTAAGTAAGTACCTACTATTAAAATTGATGTAGAACGGAATCAAGACTGACTCTTGACATTGAACTGAATGTTTAATTCTATAAAAACATCGATTTATAATAATTGTAGCGTATAATATAATTGTTAGCATTCGACATTAAGAAAAATATTAACTTGTATTCACAGATTGTAGTACTCGCCGCCCTTGTGGCCATCTCAGCGGCTAAGCCCGCGTTAGTCAGCGCTCCATTAGTAGCAGCGGCCCCAGCAGTAGTCACAGCGACGAGCTCACAGTACTACCACCGAATTAACAGCGGCCTAGCTGCCTACGCCGTCGCTCCTGCTCAATACGTTGCTGCTGCTGCACCATACGTCGCCGCTGCTGCACCATACGTCGCCTCTCCATATGCTGCTCCTTACGTGTCTGCGCCCTACGTGGCTGCTTCTGCTCCCATTGTCGCCTTATAATTGACAAACGACTGTTCTCAATTGCCTATTGTGATACTACGTCTTAATTTTCGTTTAATGAATCGGTAATAAATGATTGTACTATTTTAGTCGTGCTTTTGAGTAATTAGAGTTTTCCTTCCCTCATTAACAGCTGAGAACATAATATTGGCTGAGTAATTAGCGAAAAATATGAACATTCTATTCTGATTAATTAAAATGAAAAACATGAAAGCAAACTAATAAAACAAGAATTTCTCAGATATATGAATTTAACAGAATAGAGATAAGAGTAAGATTTGCGACATGGTCTTTTGCTGTGGCTTGCGATCATAGTGAGGGCCTAAGTATGATAAAGAATTTTCTGAAAATGTGATAGGTATCTACATTTGGAATGGTCACTGCAATTAATGAAGGATATTTTGAAAATTACTCCCACCTACTACGTCGAGAAACTGCAGATTCTGGTACATCTGCCCTTGTCGAGGTTTAAGATCTTGTTCTCCATTATTTGTTTTAAGGGTTCCATACTTCAAAGGAAAAAAACAGAACTCTTACGGAATCACTTTGTTGTCCGTTCGTCTGTCTGTTGCGTGAAGTAATTACAAAATCAAACTACTAAGTTAACGCAGAAAAAAGTTATGGCCGCATAAATCATCATAAACGTGTATTTCGACACACTCAAGGGAATTATAACTCATAAGGTACTTCCCGTTAATCTAGAACCTTTAAAAATTTAGCAAGTAATATCCCATTATACCACAATTATAGAAGAAAATCATTTTTTTTTAAGAAGTGTTGAATATTATCTATTTATATTTAAAAACGTTAATAGCTTATCCAGCATAATTTAGATTATATACTTGTTCAATCAATATAGCCGAAATTGTAAACACTGCCCACATGTATGTGATTAGGTAATCGCTTACCGAATCTTTTGTTCAGAGTCCGTCAGATCCATACAGCGTATTCAATATTGATTCACTTTGTTGTCCATCCGTCTGTCTGTCGCGTGAAGTAATTACAAAATCAAACGACTAAGTTTACGCAGAAAAAAGTTATGGCCGCATAAATCATCATAATCGTGTATTTCGACACACTCAAGGGAATCATAATTCATAGGGTACTTCCCGTCAATCTAGAACCTTCCAATTTAGCAAGTAATATCCCCATTTAACACAATTATAGAAGAAAATCTAAAAAACCATTTTTGTGATGCAATCTAAGGAAAATGTATTTTGAAGTACCTACATCCATTTGTATGTCAAACAAAACCGTTTATCTCATGAACGCGTGAAGGTATTGAGTTGAATTTAATATCATTAACGAGTATATGGTCAATGGTCCCTTGAAGCTGTAAAAAACTAAATTTCTAAGCTAATGCAGAAAAAAGTTACGTCCTCTTATGTCGTTAAAAACGTCTATTTCAACACTCCCAAGTATATCCAAATTAACACGGTACTTCCCGTTAACCTAGAATTATGAAATTTGGTAAGTAATATCCTCTTCTGCTAGTATCACAGAAAAATATCTAAAATCTGAACATTTGTAACGAAATCATAAAAGATACGGTCCTTAAAGTACTCGAGTTTCAACTCGATACCTTCAAGTATTCAGGAGATAAAGGGGGTCTTGACAGATAAACGGAGGAATGGACGGTTGGACGGACGGATGTAAGGAACCATCGGTGGGCAAGTCTGACTCGCACTTGTCCGGTAATGCCAAAATGACGCAATTTTTTGTACGTGTGGTCATTGATGCAAGACATACTTACCGACTAAAATACACACTTCTTCTACTACCCCCAGGTAAGCCCTCGGTAGGATATATACATACATATAGTCACGCCTTTAACCCCGAAGGGTTAGGCAGAGGCATAGTATAGGCCCAACATTTCACCTTATAGTTTTATGTTCCAAGTAATTGAGGGTGAGCCTATTGCCGTGTTGAAATGCACAGGCGCAGGTCTCTGCGACCTGCAGTAGAAATTTTTCAAGCCGCCCATAAGTCTTTCAACTTGGCTTAACGATTGTCATTTTACTGAAAACCATGTTTCATTTCGAGTTTTCCTTCTCTACGCAATGGATCTTATTCAAGTGTTCCCTTAGTAGCCTCTTACGACACCCTTGGGATGTATTGGGGTGGCGACATTTTGTACTCTTGCCCGTCGCAACACGGGATCTTGTCGCCACATGGGGCTCTCGGTAGGATGTCCCCAGGATTTCCTCTTAGTAGGTACCTACTTGACTACCATTGCGCTGCGGCCTCACCTAGGGGGCTATCTATCCCGCGTCGTTACACATTGGAGAAATGCACTTCTCCAATGTGTAAAGCTGGCACTATTCGCCACAGATATATAAAGAAGCTCCCGTGCCCGAAAATCAGCTGTAACAATCGGTAGGAGATAGAAAACATTATTCGTTGGTAGGAGAGCACTCATCCATGACCGATCTGACCGCCCCAATTGTGGCGTATCCTTCCTTTGTTGCTCAAGTCGCACCTTCCAGGTCTCCACGATTTCCTGGTGGATCTGGACCCACCGAGTCTCAATTTCACGAGGCGCAGGCCCTGGCTATGGCCCTCTCCGACGCCTACTTGCACCATTTAAACAATGTTGCGAGGGCCCTCGTCGCTTCCAGGTCCCATGAAGGGGTCCCGGCTATACCGTCTTAACTAAGGTCGTGCGGTATCCTCTTATCTCCCTGACGGCTATGGCCTTCTGCGGGCTTATCTAGCCGTATTGCAGGTCCCGTGTAGGGCCATGATTCGCACGATCTGAAGGTACCAGGTAGAGGTAAGGAAAAATGACGCCACCTGCCTATCAGAAATTCATAGCAACATTAAGTGAATGGGGTAGGCAGTAGGTAGGGAACGTGTGGTTTTTTGTCGGTCAGAGGCGAATTTTCTGCACGTTAAAAAAGGCTATAGTTTTTAGACTATAGCCATCAAAGGTTTCTCTCCAGTGGCATAATCTTATTCTCTTGTCTCGATTTTGAAATCATCGAAGTATAACTTAAAAAGCAAGTGGATCACCTGATGGGCGATGATCAACTATAGCCTATTGGCATTTCATGAACCAGTTATAATTGTTACATTGATTTTGCCAATCCATTTCAAAAACCTATAAAATAGTTCCTGTGGAAAATTTTAGGATAGTACCAATAAAAAGTTAAAATAATCATAAGTTATGTAAAATATTTATTATTCAGTCATTTTACAACGATTATGATAAATCATTTTTATACCAAGAGACCGCTGGAAAGTCACTTATTTAAATGGCAATAAGAGGAGAAGAAGCCGAAATGTATGGATTGGAGATGTATGGAGAAAGATAAGAGCCAGCGACATAGGGAGCTGCGACTGGTGCCACGTAAGTTTCTGGTGCAGCAATGTACGCGGCAGTTAAGCCGCTGTTGAAGCGATGGTAATACTGGGAACTGGTTGCCGTGACGACAGGCACTCCTGCCACTATCGGAGCGCTGATCAATGCAGGCTTAGCTGACGACAAGGCGACGAACGCAGCGAGTAGTATTATCTATTGAAGTAAAATAAAAAATGTTAAAACTCTGGTAGTGACTTATCTATATCTTGTGTGAACCAATAATCGTACTGACTGAATTGTTCACACAAATTGTTGAATGTAGTCCTCATCCGCCATGTGATGTATGCCAACTAACCTGTACCAACAACAGAACTATAATCCACCTGATTGTTAAAATAGGTTTCATTAATAATCAACAATTTATAACTAGCGGTTTCACTCGCGTAGCTCCCGTTCTCGTGGGAATACGATATTATCATATAGCCTATGTTTACCGGGTTTAGTGTAGCTTTCCAACAGATAGAGAATTTTTCAAATCGGTTCAGTAGTTTCGGAGCCAATTCGATGCAAACAAACAATCAAATCTTTCCTCTTTTTATTAGTACCTAGTATAGATAATCGCACATTTTGCCCGGAGGCAGTGGCATTTCTTTTTACGTGAGGGAAAATCGTACATGGATTCTATGCCAGATTCCAACCTATTATAAAACCTCGCGTATCCTGCCTAGCAGCCTATTGTTGGGGGCCCCGGATAAGCCCTCGGAAGGATATCCCAGAGCTCCCAGCAGAAAGCCTATTATACGTCTACATCAAATCTGACCAGTTGTATTCGGTAACACGATAGATTGTTGATACATTTAGATTGCAGTGGTTACGCTACACTATTTTGTATTCTCAAATGTGTGTGGCCGGCTAGTGACAAACTAGTTTCGAAAAAATATGATAATAATCTTTATAATATTATTGTATTTTTGTAACATATGTTCACAAAATGTAGAAATAAATAAATACACTCAGTCTACCATTAATAAACCTAACTATTAACTAGCTAATGCCCACGACTTTGCCCGTGTGGTGAAGTTTCCAGTAACCGTATTCCACACAAACTTAGTACCGCGATAAATCCGAGAGCGTAAGTGAATAACAAACATCGGCTCCATGGAACTACTGGGACAAAAAAGTCCCATCATGCAAAACTACTGGGATACGACGGCACATCCGCCTTCACTAACGTTCACATTTCAGTATATTAGTATAATTTGTGCTAAATAAACAGAACACTCACAATTTTCATCATTTTACTAGTTGTTTAGTTGCGGTCACTGAAACTACAATACCTTTTGTGTTGACCCTCTAGCTTTTATAAGAAACAGTAGCGACATTATTGCACAACTACACAACGCATCCTTAAACACATTTCTGACATTGACTGATATAGTGAGTCAATGAACAGGTCTCAAATTTTTGTTGTTCTCAAATGTATGCGTGCACTTGTCCTGTAAAAATCATAGATACTTTACAATGTGGAAAATTGACAAGGGCATGAGTTTGTAAATCTATGAAGGTTTTCCAATGTTATATGCTTTACAGTTGTGTTAATTTTGTAGACCTATAATTGTGGTCTTGTGGTCTTTCATATTGCCGACAGCCTCTCTAGGATAGATCTGGGCTTACTGACGTAAAGTATTGAAGTAACTTGACGTTTTAGTTTTTCCAATTTCACATACCCATTCCTTAAATACCAAAGTGTTGCTACATACAATGTCTTGTTTATTACATAATATTTTTGCACAGTAACAGTAACATTCATCAGTAACAGTAATTCATTAAACAAAATAATTTAAGCGCTTCTTCTCCACAATCATTCGGAGAAATGACTGCGTCAAATTTCACATTTATCCGTTTGCATCATCTTTTTAAAAGGACTAAAGTTTTCGGTTTGCGCGTTAACCTTTAGCTTCTGACGTGGTTATAATTTTACGTAAGTACTGACGAACACTGACATGCGTTCTCTGATGTCCGTATGTAGCCAGAAAACTTAAAAACTTATTCCTTTATCCCCAAAGGGATATATATAGGCAGTGAGTCATACTTTACGTCCACATTTCATAATTTTTTCGTTTAACTACAACCTGAGTCTACTGCCGTGTTGGAATGAGTAGGCGCTGGTTGTTGCTATTGAATATTTCAAACCGTCGCTCGCCCATGAGGCCTTTATACAACTGACATGCCGCTGGCGACCAGGATTTAATGTTTTAGCTAGTATTATTCCTTAGGATTAGGATTAAAAATGCTTATTTTATACGTACCAGACATCGGACATTTAAACATTTTTTTATTACAAAACATACTCGTACCTTTACTACATAGAAGCTCCTAGAGTCTTAAGACATACTTTGGTACGGCCTCTGCCTATGCCTTGGGGAAAAAGGTGTCATGATAAGTACTTATGTATGGGAGAAAAACCCACAACCTCGTAATCCGCAGTCGCACTGAACGATGTTTAGACAAACGAAGCAGTCAAAATAATTAGCATTATGATTAAACGTGATGAAGTAAGATAGCAATTAAAATAAAATAATTTAAATCAGCAAATCAAACGCCTGACCAAATACGATTAGCAACTGTTTGTTATACATGGTGCTACATAGATAAAAACATGGCATGTTTTACGAACGTTTTGTAAGCCTTTTTATACATTTTTGGAGACACAAATGCACGCACAGGCTGTGATTTACTCATAGCGAGGACAGGGTGCTAGATATGAAATCGAAAAGCCTTGTTGAGGGTGTACCCGTGACTTTCTGCCGTAGGCAGTCGTAGGCCGTGTTGTTTTAGTCGGTAGGTAAGCATAGCATTTATTTTCCTTCACACTTTTCATATTTTGATTGTAGGTAAACTACAAGGTAAGAATCACTTTTGAAATTTAAAGAGAAAAGACATCAATACTTTTTAAGGACTTAAAAAAAGGAGGTTTTCAATTCGTCTGTATGTTTTTTTTTATGTATGTTCACCGATATTTACGTCAATTATAGACAGATTTTAATTTTTTTTCTTAAGTTAAATTGGGTTTACTTCTAAGGTGGTCCCATTTTCACCAGGTCAGAATCTGATGATTGGAACCCGGAGAAAACGAGGGCAACCACCGTAAATTGTAGGAACAACTAGTGCGTTTGTTAACTTTTTCGTCACGTAATATATTTAAGAACCGGCCAAGTGTGAGTCGGACTCGCGCACGGAGGGTTCCGTACCAAAAATCGGCAAAACATCACCTTTGTTGCATCAAAGCCCCTCCTTGATCCTCCTTTTATTTCTAATTTTAGTATTTTTGTTTCTAGAGCTGCAATAGAAATACATTTTTTGAGAAAATTTCAGCTCTGTAGCTATCAAGATCCTGAAATATAACCTCGTAACGGACGGACAGGTAGACAGACGGGCTTTAATGTACTGCAATAAATTTAATGATGGACGGTCAGTTGAGGGAATTCCTTCACAATTTACAGCAGTTATCTTGTGTTTAGGCTTGATTGATTTGTATAGATGGAAACTTTACACCTAAATAGATAGATCCAACTTCAAGAAATACAGTCGAATGGAGAACCATTCGACTGTATTTTCACCGATATTTCCGTCAATTATAGACGGATTTCAAATTTGTTTTTTGTTGGATAGATTTCACTTCTGAGGTGGTCCTATTTTCACCAGGTCAGGATCTGATGAAGGGATGCAGGAGAAATCGAGGGCAACCACCGAAAATTGTATGCCCGAATCCGAATAGTGCTTTAATTACGTAATAATTTCTTACTCAGATATTCACTTCAGGGTGTCAATATTCGGCACATATAAAAGATGCCTCACAGAATATTTTGGTTTTGTTTCTGGTTGCTAGCGAGGTCTACTCTTCGCAGAAGTACTGGTCTGCATTTCGATTTATCAGATTTATACCCTCATAGATTCGTCATGTCTGTCTGTCCGTCCGTGTGTCACAGTCACTTTCTCTGAAACTATAAGTTGAAACTTGGTATTTAGAGGTATTCTGTGAACCGCATTAAGATTTCTATATAAAACTAGAAAAAAGCAGTAAATTTTGGAGCCCCCATACTCAAACCTGAAACTCGAAAAAAAAAATCTCATCAAAACAGTGTGGGGTATATTTATAGATAGGTTTTTAAAAATGCTATTGAGGTTCTTAACATAATTTTTTCTTAAGGCTAGTATTTCCGTAATCGACCAAAATCGACCCATTTTGAAGCGATCTTTGTACTAGGAAATATTCTTTGATTTGATCTGATAAAAATGTATTACTATAGTTTAATAGATGCTCTTGCTTCCTTTAATTTTTAAAACACGATTAATAAAACTTTATATGATAAAAATCGTTCTCGAAAAACTGGAAATGTGCAAAAATTTTAAAGATGAATGTTGTTATTGCTCAAAATATACTTGTTTATTTTAAATAAACACATGTCTATATTAAAGATATTGATCTTATGAACAATATTCAAGCTATTATTTATTTTTTAAACACCTCAGATTTTAAAACAATGATAAAAAGTGTAGAATCTAGAACAATTAGGCATTTAGCGTACACTTCAATGACTTCATACGCCTGACAGGGCTGTTCTGGGTAGGACCTGTGTCGCTCTGTCATCCGTGACCCGCTAAGTTCGCGCGAATCGATCGTTTTAATTAGAAGTAGTTGCAGAAATCTGTAAATATTATTTTGTTTTTATTTTTAAATATTAGGATAAGTACGTTATTGTGTATAAATAAATAAATATCGTGTAATATAGTGATTAGTGACTAGGTACTCAGTGAATATGGATAAAAAAAAGCCAAGTGAAATAAAATGCCCAGATGTCAATTGCGGCTACTACGACGGCAAGTATGGTAAGTTCCTACAAGTATTGTTTTATCTTTATTATATTTATGAAAATACACAACCAAATAATTCACTGACGGGCATGATGAAATTATAAGGTTGATGCTGAGCGAAGCGACTGAAGCCAACAGCTGCTATTATTTTGCTACCTGCTGAAGAGGCAGTACAGTAGCTAAACGTACTCATATAGGCTTAGAGATCTCCCATTCCAGTCCTCTTCTACGTAGGTACAGGTAGGTGACATTTAGCAAAGGCCAAGTAAGTTAGATCACGGCTGTTTTTGGTAATGAATGACTGTGAGAAATGAACTCGGTGCCCCAAAGTTGCTTGGGACCTTACGATAAGAAGAGGGATAGTATTTACCTAAACCACAGTAACTACTAGGTATAAAATATTCTCTTTTTACTATGCCTGAACAATCAACGTATTGCCCGTTCGCTCTAAGTTTGCCTTTCGCCTACCATACTACGCCTGTACACTTAGACCATATAACACGGGACTAGCCTTTGCGAACCACCGCATACAAAAATATTCTGCCAGTTTTCATACAAGTGAAGGGGGAAACACAAAGACATATAAAATTTCATTGCATTTTAAAATGTATTAATCGACAAACGCGTAATGGCTGTTGTGTGTTAATTGTTATTGTACAGTCAACTACAATGTAATGTACTAGTTTAATCATATAAAATGATGTACTGATGTACAGGCTTTTCATAAAGCCAAAAGACCAAATGGTCATGTGCAATGGCAAAAAACAATGCTTAAGTAAGGCGCATCCTGTGGTTAGATGATCTAAGCCTGTACACCATCCTGTCCGCCAGCGGCAACCTTAGCGCGAACGGGTAGTAAATAATATAATGTTTGACGCTTAGAGTATAATAGTAGATTCACGTTGTTATTGCTACACTGTATAAATTATAACAGTAGTACCTACCCACTACCGACATAAAAGAATAAACGTGTAGTTTTATTTTTCATTGTAGTCTAGCCGTTTCGTTGTAGTGTACCCTCAAAGTCTTTTTTTTTCAGCTCATCGATTCCGAGATTGAACGGTGGTTCATTTGCAAAAAAAGATACACGTGAATCGTAAGTACCTAGTACTCGTAGGTACTTTCATACTTTAATTTTGAGTGTAATAATCGTTTCTTTCTTAGTAAATATGAATGTATGAAAAAGTGGATAATTTTTAGGGTTCCGTAGGTACCCAAAGGTAAAAAAACGGGACCCTATTCATGAGACTTCGCTGTCCGTCTGTCTGTCTATCGGTCAGTCTGTCTGTTTGTCTGTCCGTCTGTCTATCTTTCTGTCTTTCCTTCACGAGGCTGTAGCTGATGAATGGACATAGCTAGAGATCTGAAATTTTCACAGATAATGTGTTGGATGGATGCTATGCCGGACTCCTACCGACTAAAAACCTCACGTTATGCTCAACAGCCTATGGTTTGGAGCCCAGGGTAAGCCCTCGGAAGGATGTCCTAGGACTCCCAACAGACTCACGGCCGCCACTGCGGCCTCGCCTAGGGGTAGGTTCGGGTGCAATCCTGCGTCTTTGGGTGTTTCGGATGTGATTCCGCTTCTGAAGGGGGTATGCATAAATCCCTCACGTCACGCTGCCGTCATGGGCCTGCTTCTGTAAGGACGGTGAGCAGCCCCCTCACCGTCTTCAGGCCCCTGGTTATAGAGACCGATAGTCTTGGGCGAAGACACGTCTGCGGCGTTCATTTCAAGTGTGTACTTGTTGCCGTTATTAATAAAAAAAGGCAAAAAAAAATCACGTTTGTTGTATGGAAGTCCCCCATAAATATTTATAATTTTTCTGGTTTAGGTACTCAATTCAATCCTTTATTTTTGCAAACAAGGGTTTATATCCCTAGTGGTTCCACGGACCTCGGAAGGGGCCACCTGCGGGATCCAGCCTGCGGGAGACTAAGAATAGGTTTCTGAAAACTTTCTAGGCAACCTAAGTTCCTAGTCTATATACATATAATAAAAAGATCTAAAGTCAAAACTGTACATTAAACATATTTTAAAAAATACTCGCGGGGGGTTCTACACAGGATACCGAAGTCGAAAATGTAGTTAGAATTTTTTTGTCTGTCTGTTAATTTTGCTTTGTCCGGAAGGATCTCGAAAAGTACTCAATATTTTTGATTAAAATTTTGCACAAATATTAACTAGGGGTAGGGTCTTCAAATAGACTTAAAATTGTCTTCAAATTGACTATGTTGGTGTAAGCGCCATCTATCATTGGTTGTATTTTGTAACACAGGTCTAAGCTGACATGCGGCGTCCGTGTTACTTGTCTTATTCATATTATAATGTAAAATAAATAAACGCATTATTTAACTCACAATATGCATTTTATTATTTTTTGCTAATTATGTTATACCTATGCTTACCTCTTCGAAGACTGCTCGAATTGATTTCATAAATTATTGACGGATTTTTTTCTTATTATCTTTTCTCGGCTCGTCTCACAATTAAAATGATGATAAAAAAAGTAGTAAAAAATAGAACCGACTTCAAACAAATCCTGAAAAATTAAATTTACTTGGCACAAAGATAAATGTATTTTGATTTTTCATATTTCATTCAATATCATATTGAAGTCGGCGCCAAGTAAACCCATAGGTTGAGGTAGGTATTATTAATGGCACCAACTTCAATATCATATTGAATACAATCTGATAAATCAAAATACATATTATTACTTTGTGCTATGTAAATTTTATTTTTCAGGATTTTTTTGAAGTCAGTTCTATTTATTACTAAAAATTTTTTGATCATCATTTTAAGTGACGGGTGGACCGAAAAGTATATCTATCTAGGTGTAAAGTTCTTATCAATACAAATCAATCAAGCCCAAACACAAGGTACGTGCTGTAAATCGTTAAATAATTCCCTCGACTGTCTTTCGGTTCCATCATCAGATCGACTCCTGACCTTCATTAAATTGTAGTACATTAACAGTGGGCGCACACTAAGCGTCTTGTCACGGCGACAAGCTGTGGGCGCCAAATTACATACATTTTGTTCTAAGCTCCGCACACTAGGCGACATGTCGCCGCGACTCCGAGACAAGCAAGGGGAGTCTTCGCGTCTGTCGCGCTATTGTCGCGGCGACACGGCGACAGTCGCCCAGCGACAGCTTTGGACAACGTGTTCCTTGCACAACGTCTGTCACGGCGTCAAGTCGCCCGATGCAGGCGCACACGGTGCGACATGTCGCCGCGACTGTCGCCTAGTGTGCGCCCACTGTAAAGCACTTCATTAAAAGTTACCAAACGTACTAGTTGTCCCTACAATTTTCGGTCGTTGCCCTCGATTTCTCCTGGATCCCATCATCAGATCCTGACCTGGTAAAAATGGGACTACCTCAGAAGTAAACCCTATTGAAGAAAAGAAAAAAGAATTAAATCCGTCTATAATTGACGGAAATATCAGTGAACATACATAAAAACATACAGACGAATGTAGAACCTCCTCCTTTTTTGAAGTCGGTTAAAAATAAGGAAAGGATTCTTACAACCCCATTATGAATATACCTGCTAACAGGCACTTACTTAATAAAATGTCTTATAAAGGTTTGATAAACTTATACTTCTGTGTGTAATTTATTTGGTGGTACAAAAAGTGCGGCATGAAATACACGCTGCACCAACTGTCAACGTCCAATTGCACCAACTGGCAACGTCCAAACAAAGTGCTTGGGGTCAAATGAGTTCATGTCGATCGCATGCTACGGGGGTATCGCCCGCGGTGTGGTGAGGTGGTAAAAATACCTAATGCGCTCTGGCATTCGGCCCTTTGCCAGTTTGGAGACACTTCCAAAATGGAAAATTGTTTATCCCCCCGCACCCCTCTAACCTCTAAACTAAGAGAATGATAAAACTAAAAAATATATATGATGTACATTGCTATAAAAACTACCAACGAAAATTGGTTTGAATGAGATCTAGATGGTAGTTTTTTTTTATACGTCATTAACCGCGATTTTCGCCTAGAATAATCACTACCACTGAGAATCAATAAAAGTTACAACGAATTACAAGAACTTATATTATTATATATGTTGCTTGCTGCTACTGAACCCTTCATGGGTGAGTCCAACTCGCACTTGGCCGGTTTTTTCTTTATATAAAAATCAATGCCAATTTTGCATTGTAATTTTATAAATCACTAGCGGACGTCACGCGGTTTTACCCGCGAAATTCCCCTTCCCGTGGGAATACGGGAATAAAATATAGCCTATGTTTGCGGTGAACATAGGCTATATTTTATTCCCGTATTCCAAGAGTGTAGCTTCCCAACAGTGAAAGAATTTTTCAATACGGTCCAGTAGTTCCGGAGCCTATTCGTTACAAACAAACAAACAAAAAACAAATCTTTCCTCTTTATAATATTAGTGTAGAAGAACGGGCTCGCCTATCCAAAGTAAATGTTTAGACTTTGTTTGGACTATTTAGTAGATGATTTATGTGAACTTTGCACATTTTTTGTAACAAATGAATTCAAAAATGCGACGGGAACGGGTGATTTACTCTCTATTATGTGACGCAAACGAAGTTGCGGATCAAAATATATATCACTTTGTGCTAGGTAATTTTATTTTTAACCCCCGACGGAAACCCGAACGGGGTGTTATAAGTTTGACGTGTGTGTGGGTGTGTGTGTGTGTGTGTGTGTGTGTGTGTGTGTGTGAGTCTGTCTGTGGCATCGTAGCTCCCAAACGGATGAACCGATTTTAATTATGTTTCTTTTGATTTAAAGATGGGTTAGGGGAGAGTGTTCTTAACTATGTTTTATAAAAATCGGTTAAGCCATTTCAAAGTTATGAGGGGTGAAAGTGGTGATGAAAAATTGAATGTGTTCAAATATACCCGTGTTGGGTATCAAATGAAAGTTTTATGAAAATCGACTAGCCATTCGAAAGATATGAGGAGTGGAATGTATATTTTCTAATTCTGTAACCACACTCTGCGCAATTCGCATTAGCTCTGAATAATTATTGATAGACTATACGTATGTTAATATTAAAAAACCCCTATAAAACCCCTATAAAAAGCATGGAATAAAAATTAAATTAAAAATTAAGAAAAACCTTCGACTCACAAAAAAGAACAATAAAAAAACCTGTAAAAAGTAAAAAATAACTATTAATTATGACCTATCTACCCTAAGTATTGAATCTTTATTATTATTATAGGTAGCTATATGATTTACGTATTCATATTTTTAACTAACTGTTTGTCTCGTCGGGGGGTCCGCCCTATACCTAAACAGAGACAGACGTACGATTAGGTTATGATTAGGTGAGCGGTCCCCGACGAGACAAACTGTATGTTAATAAATATGAATACGTTAATAATATAGTTAGTTTTTTATCGTTCTTTTTTTGTGAGTCGGGGGTTTTTAAAATTTTTAATTTAATTTTTTATTATTAAAAAGTTTTATTTCGCATATTGTTTTTAATTTTTAGTAACGATCTGTAACCGTTTCATAAGCATTCAGCCAATATGAATATGAAATGGTCTGTGATGGTGGCCCCCAATCGCTTGCTGCCACCATGGTGTGCCATTAGGCAGGTGGAGTAAATTTGTTGAAATAAAAATAAAAAAGTATTCTAATGAAAATGTCATGACATCGATCCTACGTGTGCACTATGACTAAGCCGGTTTTTTTGTAGAAATTATTTTAATACTTACCTGCTACGAATCTTTTTGACCGTTACAGTCATTCCCTTTTCTAATTTTGATTTAAAGCCATGCCTGATCTTTGTTCTAATATTCTTCACGTGATTTATGTATTTCACGTTGCAACTAAAACGTGATATTTTCAATCAATGTTCTAATTATAAACATCTTGTGGGTGCACAGTCTATCGCTCTCGTTACTCCGCCGAGTTAAAATAATTGCCAATTAATAAGTCTTCATTTTCAATCAATTGCTGTCAATGACATCACAAATACGAAATAAATCTGTGTGAATTTAAAGGTTACAATGTCTGATGATACAAAGGAAGGTACAAAGGAGGGTGGTGAATCATTTTCTGTTGGGAATTCTAAGGTCATCCTTCCGAGGCCTTCACCCGGGGCTCCCAACCGAGGCAGTAGGTATGGAAAGTGTGGTTTTGACGTGACAACGTCATAAAATTCGATGAAACCGGCTGCACGCACGAAAAAACATGACGTATGTGGCGTTACCTCGCTCTGAGGCGTTCCATTTAAGGCTTAATGGTCACGTTCAACTATCGTCAGTAAACCGACTTTACAGACAACCGATTTTTTTTTAGTTGGCAGAAGTCATAGGTCATCGTTAAGATGAGGTTAAATCATTGTATTTACACATGCCCACCTGTATACCTGTGAAGTTTCAGAAGTATTGAAAAATGTGATACACATTTTTACTAGTTAATAGCATGAGGAGAGAAAGTTTCTGTGATAATGGGTGTTATATATTATTCCTGGAGGTCAGCATGTTTGATTTCAACCAAAATAACTCGATATCTTTACACATTGGTGACATAAAGGATCTTGATAGACTGACTTGACGAACAAGAAAATGATCTTGTAATATCTCAATTTTTTAGAGGCGCGAAACCCTAAAGAAGGTGATATAAATAATTTAGTGTAGTCATTCGGAAGTTATGCCAGCATAAGACATTTTAGCAATTCGTTTTTACAGTTATAGAAGATACTTGTAAGTATCTTCTATACCTGTAAATCATCATTAATCAATCATTCAATCTTACTAAAATTTTAAAGGCGAAAGTTTGTAAATGTGAATGTGTGGATGTTTGTTACTCTTTCACGTTCTAACGGCTGAACAGATCTGGCTAAAGTTTGGTACAGGGATAGATTATGGTCTGGAATAACACATAGGCTACTTTTTGTCCCGGAAATAAGTTCCCACGGGAAGCGGGAACAAATTTTACGTGGGTGAAGCGGCGTCCTTCAGCTAGTACATAATATTTATAATAAAATCGTAACTGATTGCTGTCTGTACATAGACGATTATTTCTTGAATTATGAGACTTCAGCGTCCGTCTGTCTGTCTGTACGTCGCGAGGCTGTATCTTAGGATCACTGATAGCTAGAGTGCTGAAATTTTCACAAATTATATTATTTTTGTTGCCACTTTAATAAAAATGCTAAGTCAGTAAACTAAACACATTTTAGGGAGACTGCCAAACCACAGACGTGATATATACCGTTACATTCGTGAAGTCAACCCTGCAAGAACCTTCTTAGATCCATTTTGAAGAACCCCATACAGTAGATGTTTTTGACAGATGCACATTATCGTTGGTATAATAGTTTAGAAAGCATATAAAAAACACTGAAGTATTTTCATCACTGAGGCATTTTCAAGGTAAATGAAATGTCTACAACTACTTACAATTCTCCTCAGGACGTTAGCATCAATTAATCATGGGTAAGAAACGAAATATCTTAGCATTCTACAGATACACTATTCAACGTGCCTGCGCCGGCGCCGGATACGTCGCGTGGAATGCGAGTTCGGATCACAATACAAAAAAAAACTGATTTCTCTTGATAATTTGGATTTGAAAATTGATTATCTACCTATGTCTCTATTTAAATCACGGAAAGGAGTCTTAACTATAGTCAATTCAAAATCGATTCTTCTGATTACTAGTAGTTATACGATTATTCGATTACACAAGTTACCTTTTGTAGGTTAGTGGGTGCACTAAATAGGCAAATACTTTATTTCAAGTAAAGTCTGGTATGTATTGCTTTCCAACTGACCCATCGTTATTATTCTTCCGACGTTTTCAATACGATTTTTTGTAGCCATCAAGGTCCGTGTCCTTACCCATTATACCATTAGGTATTCCGCGACACCCGCCACGTTGCCACACAACGATGCAAAATTTGTTACACCTATATAAAAGCGAGGGTTACATATTCTAAGACCCGCATTATTATATCAAAAGTGGCCGGGAAGGAAACGTCAATATGTTGCGAACAGTAATGTCAAATTTGATAAAAATATCTTATACTAAATATGTAAACCTATTCTTACTAAACATTTTTTTTTGTTTGCAGGTCATACAGTTATCATTGTTATTTAACTTCGCGAGAAGTTCAGGAGTTGCAAATGCTCCAGTTGTCACTGCTGCAAGTTCACAATACTTTGAAAGGACTTTCAACCGTCTAGTAGTACCTCAAATAATCGCACCAGCGCCTGTGGTACCTCCTCCGCCAACTCCAGTTTTTCCTGTAGCTCCCTCGCCTGCAGTATTTGTTGAGCCTACAAGACCTTTACCAGTGGTTGTAAATCCACAACAACCACCGCCGCAGCCAGTTCAACCAAACATTGCTATAGCAGTTGCGACTGCACATGCAGCTGCACCTGTTGCTACCCTATTATTACCACCATACCCGTTTGGATTCCCACCAACTTTTGGATTTGTGCCCCCGGAACAACCAATTAACATTCCAGACGAGAATACTAAAGAACCAACCACGGCAAGAACAACTGAAACAGAAGCAACAACAACACTAGAGCCCCCAACTACTACACCAATAGATGGATCAAGTAGTGATAATAATTTTGTACAAGCCTTACCGTCAAATGAAAATGTGAATTTACAAACGTATGGTCCTCCAAGGCTGCAGAATCAACAACCACTTCAACCACAAATCCCTAATGGTCAGTTTCAGCCTCAGGGATCCAATGTACAATTCCAACCGCAACAGCCTCAGAGCCAGTTCCAACTTCAACAATTTCGGCCGAAAGTGCCTAATACCCAGTTACCTATCCAAAACTCAAAAGTTCCGTTACAACCGTATCAACCAGTGAATCAACCGGACTTCCCACCTTATCCGCCAAATCAACAGGTAGCTTCTCTAAATCTGCCAGCTACTGTGCGACCAGGACCACAATACTTGGCTCCTCATCAGCAATCTTGGTCTCAGCAGAAAGGCAGACCACAGAAATTGAAAACTTCCGTGGAGGTAGTACCTGTTCCACTGGCGTATATTACTCCACCACCACTTCACAAAACTCACGCTCACGTAAAAGTTCTCAAACATATCTATTCCTTCGTACCAGCATCTAGTGCCAAAATTATTCTAAAACCTGTCAAAGTCAGGCCTGTGCGACTTGTGAAACACAAAATTGTTGGTGTAAGATTGCAAAATCGTAGAGCTGATGATAGAGACATTGAAATTGCTACCTTAAACCCCTTTCCAAGGCCTAGCAATAAACCGCCCAGAGTATTTGTATGATTAGTGAAACTGACTAAAAAATATAAGTATTTCTATTTTTGTACAATATTGTTGTTTTCTTTTTAAATAACATAATGCTGAAAATGCTAATAGCAAGCTACCTAATCATTACAATATATCATCATATATAATTATAATCAAAAAAATAAAATAATAATTACACATTTTGAAGAATCTTGCATTTACAGTAAGTTAATGTATAACGGCTTCTGCTACATAGCTAGAGTTATACATTTGACTGAAACACAAGTTGACTGAAAATATATATAAATGGTTACCTTTTATCATCGTATCATTTCGTTATTCATAGCAAGCAGCCAGTGGATATCACTCATACTTAGATATAGATTGTGACCAGGTGACAACTGGTATTTATAAGATAAGATGGCTATATTTAACCGACTTAAAAAAAGGAACAGGTTACTCAATTCGATCTTATAATTCGACTGTAAAAATATCTGGTGAAATAATACATCACAGTCGAACTACAACAAAACTAGAACTCCCAAGTAGTTAGTACCAAAGACAATAAAGTATGTATTACAGTGGTACTGTGTTTGTTGTAGTCTCGTCGATGAATTGGGTCGGAATAAATAGGTACTTCGGTAAACTTCATTTATCAGGATAGAAGAAATAAATAAAATCAATGGGCTCCGAGATAATCAATCTTATATTTGTAGAACAATGGATTATTTGTAGAACATGCTAATAAAATTATTTAGCTACGGTATCGTATTATCGCCTCTCCAATGTGATTTAGTTTCTTCGAATGTCAACTGACTTTAAACACTTAAATTGGCCTACACCGACCGCACAATATTTGTTACGCAAATGTGTTGTATGACAGCCGCACATGACTTGCATTCGTAATGCCTGAGGACATAAACAGTAACGAAAGTGACTGAATGACTGCTAAGGGGTTTCCCATGAATATTTGAGTTTAGTGGACGTCACGTGGTTTCACCTGCGTAGCTCCCGTTTCCAAAGAAATATGGGAATAAAAAATAGCCTAAATTCACCGGGGGTAGTGTAGCTTCCCAAAAGTGAGAGAATTTTTAAATCGGTTTAGTAGTTTCAGAGCCTATCGCAAGCAAACAAACAAACAAATCTTTCTTCTTTATAATATTAGTATCGATGATTTTTTTACTGGTCATAAAAATGCGCATAATACTTAACGCTAGTGAAGGGCTCGTAGTCCCGTCTGACGGTTTCCCCGTTCTGTTAACTATCACTAAATGATGCAACTTATGTGTTCTGAAATCAGTGAACCATTTCCATTTACGAGCGTTAACATGATCGCCACATTATGAACTATGATGAGTTTTGTTTGCCCCATGATTCAATAGGTACCGGCTATCAGTCGTCGTTAAGCTATGGCTTACAGGCCTGACTTGAGCAGATAGTAGCTATCCGCTGATATTAACCTGCCTTTGTCTGCTTCAATTTGGCAATAGGTGCGATGGAACAAGATACAACTGGTGAGAGGTGAGAGTGAGATCGTATAGTTTGCCTCCGCCTCTTCCGGTAAAATGCGTGTCTAACGCAGGTAAGCATGCAGGTACGATCCTACCAAATAAGTGTGTGTACTTTCTCATTTATTCAATTTTGACCATCAATGAATAATTATCCAGAAGTTCAAAGGCCTACCAAGAAAGAAGGGTTATTTAGTAGAATAGTGAATCGGCATCATGACATTGTAATAGATTGTAACAAAAGCAGTATTTTGTAATTGAGCTCTGAGGTTGAATTTAAAGTAAGGGAACTTTACGAATTATTACCAACAATTTAAAAATTACAACACTGAGAACGTACCTTGCGTGCTTGAGCCTCCGAGCCTGAGCAGGTCGGACCTTGATCCCCCGGAAAAACGGCAGATGCACGCTGTGTTTCACGCAGTGTTGCAGCCAGTTGCACGCTGGATTGCAATGGCCTGCTGCAAAGGCTGGCCATTGCAATCCAGCGTGGAAACGCAGCAAGTGGTTTGTGTGGGCACCTTTCGATGCTTCGTGAGTCCCAATCAGGCAAGAAAATTCTTCTTCGATCTATAAGTACTAATATTATAAAGAGGAATTATTGTTTGTTTGCATCGAATATGCTCCAAAATACTCAATATTTTCACTTTACCTAATTACTTAGTTGCTTTACTGGTCAAATTATATGTCATACAGTACAATTATCACGTATTGTGCTATTTTGCAGTACATTAATAGGGATTTTGTAGTTAAAAAAATTGGAGGCATCTATTAAACACAAACACATCCTTCACTATATTTAGAATTCAAGGGTATCTTTTGAATGGCTTACATTCAAACAAACCCTTATTTTAATACTTATTTTAAACTGGTGTGTTTGTTTAATCATATAAGAGTTTAAAAATCAAGTTCAGGGAGTGGACTGAATCATTTTACAATAGATTTAATCTTTATGCTCTTTTACTATTAGGTGAATACTTTTAAAACAAATTTAAACTAAAACAAATTAATACAACTCATTCTCTTTCCCTTATCTATACTAGTCTATCTATACTAATATTATAAAGAAGTAAAGTTTGTGTGTTTGTATATTTGTTAAATTGTAAGGGGTAATTTCGGGATCTAATGAACCGATTTTAAAAATTCTTTCACTAATAGAAAGCTACGTTATTGTGGAGTGTCATAGGCTATATAGCATCACGCTACAACGAATAGGAGCGGAGCAGTAATAGTAAATGTTTCAAAAACGGGGGAAAAGTTATTGCTTTTGAGAGCTTCGTTGCGTGTGCTGCGTAAATATTTATAGTTATGTAAAAAATATGTACTACAAAATTGTTTCTCTTAAAAAAAGTTCTAAAAAAATTGCGCGATAGCATGTATCTATCTTTGGGTTCGTGCACAATAACCATTTTATGGCAATCAATTTTTTTCTACAATAATGCCACGGGATACCTCTTTCATCAACGAAATTGTTCTTAAAAATAATGCGACGGGAATACACGCGATGAGAAACCTTTCTCTCTCTCGCTCTCTCTCTCTCTCTCTCTCTCTCTCTCTCTCTCTCTCTCTCAAGTAGTATTGAATATTAACGACAAGACACTACGGGAGTGAACGCAACGCGACGGGAGTAAATGCGACGGGAACAGGTAATACTCTCTCTTATGTGCCGCAAATGAAGTTGCGCGGGTCAACTAGTGTGACATAAACGGAGTTGCATGGGTCAGCTAGTACTTTATATGTTTATTAATATTTTAATCCTGTTAAAGATGTCAGTAGATTTTACAATGGACTAGCAGCAGTAGATATAGTTTATGATTTCGCTTCAACGCAAACTCATTTTATCCTATTTGTATATTATTAACTTGAGGTAGGTATTTACCCCTTCGAATTTACGAATATGGTAAGTGTAAAAATTTGTGAAGATGTTTGGATGTCTATTACTGATCACGCTTTAACCCTTTAACCAATTGGGATGAAATTTTGAATGTATGTAGGTAATTTATACCATTATATTATTTTATACTTATGATTTACATTTTTATCTCTTTAACAAATTACTGCGAAAATGTCACACACGGACGGAGTTCATCTATATCTATACTTATAATAAATCTGCAAAAGGGAAAATTCTGTACATTCAAAATATCAAAAAATAAATAGCAGGGGGTGTTACTAGACCGACACCGAACCCAAAAATGTGATTAACAAAAATTTTGTCTGTCTGTCTGTTTGTTCAGGCATCACGCATAAACTACCGGTTCGATTACGATGAAACTTGGTATAATTATTCTTTAACTAGCTGACCCTCGCAACTTTGTTTACGCAACATAAGGTGTATGAACGGACAGGTGTTTTCTCAACAGTCTTATGGGAGCGTATGAAACTGCCCTGTTTGCTTCAAGTCAATTCTAAAGCAGTTCAGTCGAATTATTTTACAATAGCCTTAATCATTAAGCTCTTTTATAATAAAGCCAACACGCCAGTTTAGATTTACCCTTACATTCAAAGGAATCGTTGAATTCTAGGTTTTGCGAAAGTTGAGATGTCGCTAATTCCTGAACTACAAAACCCCCAAAATTAAAACTTGTGTGAAACAATCCTTAAGTAACTCCCTTTAATACACTGAAAAAAAATTTGGAATCGGACCACGCATTGAGAAGTTACAACTAAAAAACCGTTTTGTCTTTCATCCCCTCTCCCATAGGAACCCCGCAATATATCGGAATCAAATGGATCCTAGAACCTTCCTTGGATTATAAGCTCTGATTTTACCAAGTTTCATTCAAATTGATACAGTAGTTTCGACGTGATACTTATTCGGGATACAGATAGACAGACAGACAGACAGACAGACAGAAAGACAGACAGACATAAAAAATTTAAATTACATTTTCGGCTTCAGTATCTATCAGAGAACGCCCCACAATAAAAATTTCAAAATATCTTCCATGTACAGACTCTCGACCCTCAACAATTTTATTATAATGTATAGATGTATAGATAGCCTGGGCACCACACTGGGTACTTTTTATCCCGGAAAAGTATATAGAATTCAAACCAAACTTAATTTTGCTGTTCGACCCCTAGACCCAAAGTTATTATCAATTATTGCTTAAACGGTTAATGGTACGATGATGAAACTAAGCATGAGCGTTGTTTGTTACAATTTTTAAAAATGTACTTTTAAACGTTTTTGCAAATTTCACCTCCAATGGTATAAAAAAGGAGGGTAAATTTTGTATTGGACAACGTGATTCCTTGGTCCGATCTACTTAAAATTTGGCATATAGCATTATTAACATAATTGATAAAAGACGTGTTTCGTATTTTATTGAAATTTATACTATAACGAGCGAAAAAGGTAATAACGTAAATAAAATGTTGATGCTAACTTAGAATTCAAGATGTAGTAGAATTCAAAGCTTTGCGCCACATTGCGTGATTCATTCATTCAGATTCATTAAAAATGTTCAAGCAGCATCCTATGTTCCACTTGTATGTTAGATTTTTTTGGTTGTTTACTCAAAGGGTAAAAATGAGACCCTAATTTTTTTTACTGATACTCCAGCATCCATCTGTCAGCCACCAAGCCGTAGGTATCTGACATAGCCGTGATAGCTAAACATCAAATTTCATACACTTTATAATAAACATGTATACTAGGTAGGTTTAACCTATATATATGCGGGGGGGGGGTTTACAGATGATGGGAAAACGCCCATGTATTCATAGACTTGTTTACGTCCTGCAGAAAGCCAAAAATAAAAAACACCGTTTCGAACATAAAAAATACATACAATAGGCACAGTATTATTATACTTATATAGATTGGTACGTCCACATTACACACAAAATTATATAGGTTAACCAAAACAAGACACTTTATATTTTAATTCAGGATTAAGTTAGATTTAAGCTCAACAATAAACCAGACTGGTCCATTAATATAATCAGTCTGGTCAGCTTTACTGTCGTAATGATGCGCGCCCCCGTTGCGTGCCCAGAGTCTAATGAGTCGTTGCATTACAATGACGAAACGACACACAAGGTGAATCTTACTAGTAGCAGTATAAAAGGTAATGTCGCCAAAAGTTTAACATTACAACTACATCTTCTGTTCAACAGACAAACATCACAAACTAACAAAATGTACAAAATCGTAAGTATTTTGAATACACCAACTAAATTGGATTAATAATACGTTTTCATTAAAAAAATATTTATTTATCTCTCAGGTATTCTTCCTCGCTACCCTAGCCCTGGCTTGCGCCAAGCCTAGTGCAGTGGTTGCCCCTGCTCCCCTTATCGCGGCTCCTGCTCCAGTAGTTGCTGCGCCGGCACCATTCGTCACAGCCTCAAGCTCACAATATATAGCAAGAAACTACAATGGAGTTGTCGCTGCTGCTCGTCTAGTTGCTGCACCAGCTCCTTATGTTGCCCCTGCTCCTTACGTTGCTCCTGCTCCCTATGTTGCCGCTGCACCTTACGTCGCTGCTCCTGCAGCCAGAATCGTAGCTCCTGCGGCTCCCGTAGTTGCGGCACCAGCACCCGTCGTGCCTACATTTGCACGTTATGCTTCACCCTACGTTGCAGCGTCTCCGTATTTGGCACCATCTCCTTACTTCGCCCCGTCTGCCCCTTTCGTAGCTCTGAAGTAAATTTTGACTGATACCATTGATATTTGTACATTTTTAGAAAAAAATACTTAAATATATAACTATTGTATAGTAAAACCTACCTACGTCTTTTTCTTTAAAGGCATGTACTAAGATGGCATCACTGATACTTGGGTTTTCTTAGTGTGCACGAAGTAAGTGGTGAGGTTTAGATTTGGTCTACATCAATCGTCCGATTGAGGTAGACCAAATCCTGAGAGAGTAAGTACCTAACCTGTATTTCAGAAAAAAGTTGATCACGACTGTCTTCAACTACGGATTAACGGATCTAGTCACGACATTTATAATGGGGTCATCCTTACCGCTGGATAACTATGAATGCTGTTAATATACAGTAGCAGTTATGTCATTGAAATCTATTATATAAAAATAAGTCGGGTTTTACTTCTTGACGCTATAACTCCAGAACGCACGAACCATTTCCACGGTTTTGCATTCGTTGGAAAGGTCTCGGGCTCCGTGAGGTTTATAGCAAAGAAAATTCAGGAAAATTTTCAACAGAAAAGCGGGAAAATCATTTTTCACATACAACGCCATCGCGGGCGAAGCTGCGGGCATCAGCTAGTGTACTATAAACAGAGAGTCACCTAAAAGAGAGTAAAGTGAGGATATACTAAGCCTTGTGGGATCCCAGCACTTATAGCCATCCTAATCTGTTTTACCAAAAAATATTCATTTATTCATAACTAGCTGATGCCCGCAGCTTCGCCTGCGTGAAATTTTGTTTCTAGACTATAACATAATATCTCTGTAGGCACCAAGTTTCAGCCAGATCCGTTCAGCCGTTACAGCGTAAAAGAGTAACAAACATCCACACTCACACACATTCGCATTTATAATAATACCTAGTTAGATAGATTTCTGATTAAGAAATTCACAATGCATAATATATGAGATAAGTTTTATTTATTAAATACATTTCTTAATTCAATGGCTAAACTACTACTTGACACAACTTCTCTTCTAAGCAATTGATATCGTAACTTAGCTCCTTCTTCAGGTAGTCCCAGCCTACGACGACGTTTAAACAAACCGAACTACTGTAGGCTTTGTCCTCCTAATACAGATGGTCCAACCAAGACGTGGTAACGTAATAACAATGTAAATTTCATCGGCTGAGCGTTCATGTTCATTGTAATGGCTCTTTTCTGTCCTGTCAAATGTAGTCTTCGTAGAGGCCATTCCCGTGTTTTACAAAAAACTTAGTGAGTCTGTTTCCTGACAGAATGAAGTCAGCACTATATGTAGAATAAAGTTCATGCCTTTCATGATCGGTCTGCTGAAAATCTTTGACGTAAGGATTGAGCGTAGATGGTAACATGCAGTTTTAAACTATACATACTACCTGAAGCGTGGTCTTTCATTTTTTTCTGGCTAGCCATCTTAGAATTTTTTTCTTCTTTTTACAAATGTATTTTTGTCACACAAAATTTGAATAAATTATCAATAACACTTCCGTTATAGCATATTTGGGTAATATTATAGCGCTTTTTATTTTGACTTTATGGCTTTGTAGTAAAATTATATCTTTGAAGTCTGAAGTAAAACCATTTATCATAAATGACAACGCTTTCACAAATTATGTGTCAAAATAAAAAGTAATTTAAGTATAAAATAAGAGTATTTAAGGAGTATTGATATCAACTCCGGAGAAAATCAGTCCTAAAATAATTTACATTCCCTTTTTAGCTCTTTATAGTATAAATTTCAATGAAATATGAAACACATCTTCCATCGATTATGTTAATAATGCTATATGCCAAATTTTAAGTAGATCGGACCAAGGAATCACGTTGTCCCATACAAACTTTACCCTCCTTTTTTATACCTTTGGAGGTGGAATTTGCAAAAATGTTAAAATTACTTTTTTCAAATTGTAACAAACAACGCTCTTGCTTAGTTTCATCATCGTACCATTGACCGTTTAAGCAATAATTGATAATAACTTTAGGTCGAGGAGGGATCGAAACGCAAAATTAAGTTTGCTTTGAATTCTACATACTTTTCCTGGATAAAAAGTACCCAGTGTGGTGCCCAGGCTATTAAAGAATAATTATACTTAGTTTCATCGTAATCGAACCGGTAGTTTTTGCGTGATGCCTGAACAAACAGACAGACAGACAGACGAACAGACAGACAAAAAAAAAATCACGTTTTTGGGTTCTGAATTTTCACTTCTACAGATTTATTATAAGTATAGAAGATATACAAAGTAGTTTTTATCTCTCTCCTAAAATAACAAATACCATCTATATAACAACAAAGTAACTAATGTCCAAAGATCGTTTAATGTAAGGGTCAAAATTGTTGTATTGTATTTTCGCTGTTCGTATCAGCATAAAACCATATAAGTTGCCAATTTCTCATGTTATTGTGCGTGAACGTGTACTAAGTTTCAAGGAAGTTGGTCCATAGTCCTTGGCATAAGTAATTTTGGTAGAACAAAGCCTAATATTGCGTGGTTATTTAAAGAAGCCGTATCACAAGGAAAAATTAGGCTGGCATATTTCAATACGTCGACAACAATATTTTGATAAGCATAATATCTTATTTGACTAGAGTAATAATTCACATTTCGATGAAAAGTGATTACGTCATCATACGAAAATATAATAATAAAGGATATATGCTTATGTCAATGATAAGTAACTGTGTAACATTCAGAGCAAAAAGAAATTTCTTAGAAACGCAAATCCTAATTTTGACACATAGATTGAGTATTGGATGAAGCAAATAAATCAACACCCACACCTAGCACGGGAGATATATACGGATTCCAATTAAAAATACGGGTTGGAACGTATTTGGAAGGAAAGAATATTTTTTACAAAGCTGTTCTTACTATTTTTAAAGGAGACTTACTTAGACGTTAGTGAAAGGACCATGGTAATTCAGCATACTCTTAATGACGGTGACTTTGAAAGCAACGCGTGGACTAGCATCCTGTGTCGAGGCTGGCTGGGTACCAGCAACGTTGTCAGGGCACGTTGCTCCTTAGCAACAAATCGAAATGACTTTAATTGAAATCTGAATCCCTTGTTTAGTCATACCTACCTTTCAAGGCAGTCAGAACTAAAAAAAGTTCGTGCTGGGTGTGTTAAAAAAATGTTGTACAATATGCAGAGAATAGGCGTTTGTTATGGAGTATTATTAAAAGTTCAAAGCTTTAGAAATAATATCCACTTTCTCTATAAAATTCATTTTAAAACGACTGTGACGACTATACTATTTCTTCGTATCATTGCCAAGAAGTGTGCTTTTGAATACAGATTAGTGTTTAGTGACGTCAATGAGTAAGTAGGTATTTATAATTCTAATCATACATGGTTATTTTGCTCAATTGACATAATCTGGGTCGGCCCTCATACATTAACTGTTTACATTATTGCGTGTGTAATCTATAGGAGCCTTTTTTGCGACGAATAATAGCCAATGTCATTTTGCCAAGGTCAAGTACATCTCTATTACTAAACTTCATGTAAATCAGTTTAGAGGTTCAGGCGTGAAAGCAGAGCACAGAGCAGACAAATGGAGTTACTTTAAGTACCTGCATATATATTAAATTTAAAAAAATATTAAGAGGTAATACGGGAGACACGATCGAAGCCGTGTGCCTTTAACTCTCTAGCGTAGAGGTAGAGAGCGGCTAGCGCACGTCCGCGCCAGCCGCTCTCTACCTCTTCTTCTTACAGAGGGGCGCTCGAGAGTAGTGGAGGTGCGAACGTGGTCTTCAGCTACTTATGGAGCCCCGGGGAGTCACCCATCTGACTGCCCCGAGGAGAGCCACGAATTTACGGGGCGCCCCTAGCCGGGTCGACGTGGTAATCCTCTCGATATCCTTCGACCCGGCTATAGGGCAAGGAGAAACACCGCGGTGCTTAGTGGGTAGGAGGTCCTATTTCAACGGGGTCACGGCGCGTAAATGCATTCCCCACGTCATTAAAAAAATCTGTGTACTGTATAAAAATCCTATATTGGTGAATGTAGGTCGATCATTTATCACAATTCCATAATTTCATAAACCAAATTCTTAAGAACGAAAGAAAGCGAAACATACCTTTTGAAATAAAATTACTTTGCTTTGATCCTTTCAATTTTACAAAGGAAGTCTTACAAACTCATTTCCGTAAAAATTATGGAGCACGATTGAACAATATAAAGAATTTTATTTGCATAAAGATATAGGTAAAAGAAACAGGCTCAATATCAATAGCTTACAAAGATTTTCGTCCTACTATTTACTAACTGATCTTCTTAAATAGTTGAATGAATAAAGAACAGTGTTTATCTCGTCACTCGCTCTCCTGTAACACCCTTTATCTACGAGGTTTGGGAAAAAATTAATTGTAACCTTACAAATTGTAAATTTACAAAAGATGAAAGATTTCTGTGAACATACGTACATAAGGTCACGCTTTTATCCCCGAAGGAGTAGGCACAGGTATATTATATGTTCACTTTTTACCTTTATAGAATTCGTCCCACGTAATAGGTGGTGAGTCGTATTTCTGTGAACAACGACAATAACAATTCGTAAGAGAATTTGCTTCGAACATTCACTCACAAAAATAATTAGGCCATCTGGAAATGCACTGGATCGGATGATGACCATCGCTCAGTAGGTACGTAACGTTAACGAACATACACAAATGTTGAACATGACTTTGAATACACTTATCTTTATAATTATTGAAAATAAGCTAGGCCGTTGATCATAGAACTCAATCAAGGACTAAAGTGCTCATTATAAACACACTTTTTAATCACCCACATAATGTACCTTTAAATGATGAGGACGTTCATTACATGTTTCGATAGCCTCTGTTATATAACATGCCTGACAATTGTGAGCAGTACAACATATTTGGTGACTGATGGTGTTAGTATGGCCATCTAATTGAGCATGCGCAGGCCCTGCCGAAGGAAAGTGAAACTAGCTGATACTTACATAGACGTAATACTTGCAACAGTATGAACTATATAACGGATGTGACACATTCATCGACACATTTCATCGTTGACACTCAACGAGAGTTGTATTATCATATTCAAAATGTTTCATATAGGACTAGTAAGTGGATTAATGCAATTATAATTAAAATGATACATTTTAATATTCTTTATTTAATTTTATTTTATCTTGCAGGTCATTTCCCTCGCAGCCATCATAGTGAGTTGCAATGCTAGCGTTGGTCACGTTACACCTCTCATTAGATCAGTACCTATAGTGAGGTATGCTCCATTCTACAACTTTCCTAATGGAGTACGATCCATACATGCCGTAACAGCACCCGTAGCCGTTGCTCCAGCACCAGTGCAGCCTTTAGCAAGAGCTCCATTTTTACCAGCACCGGGTCCTGTTTTTCCGTTTCCACCTCCTGCTTTTCCTGCTCCCTCTCCTGTTTTACCTGGCCCTGCACCCGTATTCGCTCAGACGCCTGTATTTCCAGGACCAGTTCCAGCATTCCCAGGCCCCGTACCAGCGTTCCCAGCCCCAGTTCCAGCATTGCCACCTCCAGTTCCTGCTTATCCAGCTCCAATACCTGGTTTCCCAGCTCCAATTTTCTCCGCACCTACTCCTGTTTTCCCAGCTCCAGGGCCAGTGTTTACAGTACCTGGTCCCTTTTATCCTAGAATAGCTCCTGTGGCGCCAGCACCAGTATATGCTCGAGGTGTTCCAGCTGTACCATTCTCTCCAATACTGAGGCCAGTAGCTGCACCGATACCAGCTGCCCCTCTATTTGCTCCTGCCCAAGTAGCAGTGACTAAAGCAGTGCCTTTCAGTATATCACCTTATGCATCGCCAGCTCTAGTGCCTACACCTTTTTTGAAACAGTTTGCGTGGAAATGATTCTAGTCTAGATTATTATAGGTTTTGTTAATTAAGTAGGTTATTTTAGGATAGTTTCCTTTTTATACCAAAAATTGTAAATAAATTATTCTAATTTTAACTTGTGACTTTTATTTTGAGGATTTTGCTTAGAATGAATAATTATTAATATCATTAATATTGAAGATGTTTAGAGTGTGTTATAATTAGCAATTCATGGCTGAAATCTGTCATCACATGTAATGGTATTTATCACAAATTGTCAAATGTGGGTGTTTACTACAACCTCTGCCTACCTTTTATAAATATTATGTTTATACATCAGAGATGTTACGAGTTCAAGCTTGGTGTAAGCCTGGTTTAGTGAATCACAGTAATTGTAGAAGTGTGGTAAGGCTTAGTTTAAAAACTAAATTATGTATGAGTGTTGTACTAAATTAAGAAGGTATGTGTGATAATAATAATTATGAAACTTCAGTATACGTATTGTTGAAAAGTGTATTATTTTATGTTGCTATAAGTTGAGAGAGGCCTGCGTATTCAAACGTTTGCAACGCATAAAATTTTAAAAAATAACTGTAATCGACTAATTTAGGGCTTCTGAGTACAAACCTACAATTTTTTTTCTTCATATATGTTTGTTTTTTTAATTGTTCGGGGTTGGAACAAAATTCAGTAGCTTGATCATAGTGTACTATAAGGATTTTGTACGTATTTTTTCTACATAAATATCGCTGTATGTTTCATCAAAATCGGTTGAGCGGTAATATCATTACCGCTCAACATGCAATGCAGCTTGACCTATGTTTTACTAGAAGTCCTATGCATTGGGCAGGTCAAAGTCAGTCAGGTTAATAGTAAAAATCAACTCGTGAACGAAGTCGCGGGCAAAAGCTAGTAATGAATAAAACCAGATACATACAGCAGGATAAAAAGAGAATTATAGTCGATTTCGAGGTATGAGCTCTGTTTATTATAGCGACTTCTATAATTTTATTGTTGATGTCTAGTTTAATATAAAGACCAAAGTGACTTGAATATTATTTATTTCATATAAAAGTACAAAAATATACCTATTATAATAATCTTTGATATACGTCTTTTCTAAAGGAAGGTCAGTCTTGTGTTCTTCTTTAGTCTATCGAACGAATGCTGGGAGGCCGTAGGGGGCAGCACGAACTAATGGTGCTGCAGCGGCATAGGGATAAGGCGCTGCATATGGGGCCGCGTATGGTGCAGCGTATGGAGCAGGCAATACTGTGCCAGGACCAGCGATGTATGGAGCGGCATATGGGGCGGCAGCGTATGGGGCCACTGCGTATGGAGCAGCTGCGAAAGGGGCAGCTGCGTATGACGCAGCTAGTGGTGGAGCAACAGGAGCTGCTAGTGGGGCAGCAACAGGAGCTGCAAATGGCGTAGCTATAGGAGCAGTCAGCGCTCTATTATACACACTGATTTGAGCTGCATACGGTGGTATATTTTGAGGTACAGCATGTGTATACCCTACAGCTGCTGGAGCGACGAGTGGAGCTGCTGCAACCGCTGGAACTGGTACTCCACTACACTCGGCTCTGATGGTGAAAGCAGCAGCGATTAGCACGATCTATAAAATATCATATCGGAAATTTTAGAAATTTATATAAGAACTAGCTGATGCCCGCAGCTTCGCCTGCGTGAAATTTTGTTCCTAGACTATAACATATCTCTGTAGGCACCAAATTTCAGCTAGATCCGTGCAGCCGTTACAGCGTGAAAGAGTAACAAACATCTACACTCACAAACATTCGCATTTATAATAATACCTAGTTAGATAGATTTCTGATTAACAAATTCATAACGCAAAATAATATGAGCTAAGTAAATATATTTATTAAATACATTTCTTAATTCAATGGCTAAACTACTACCTACTTGACACAACTTCTCTTCTAAGCCATTGACATCGTAACTTAGTTCCTTCTTCAGGCAGTCCCAGCCTACGACGTTTGGACAAACCGAACTACTGTAGGCTTTGTCCTCCTAATACAGATGGTCCAACCAAGACCTGGTAACGTAATAACAATGTAAATTTTATCAGCTGAGCGTTCATGTTCATTGTAATGGCTCTTTTGAGTCCTGTCGAATGTAGTCTACGTAGTGGCCTTTCCCGTATTTTACAAAGACTGAGTCTGTTTCCTGACAGAATGCAGTCGGCGCTATATGTAGAATAAAGTTCATGCCTTCCATGACCAGTCGCTTGATGGTAACATGCAGTGGATACTACCTGAAGCGTGGTCTTTCATTTTTCTGGCTAGCCATCTTAGAATTTTCTTCTTCTTTTCACAAATGTTTTTTTGTCACACAAAATTTTAATAAATTAGCAATAATACTTCCATAAAGCATATTTGGTTAATATTATACCATTATAGCGCTTTTTATTTAACTTTATGGCTTTGTAGTAAAATCATCTGTTTGAAGTTTGAAGTAAAACATAAATGAAAACGTCAATTGTATTGAACTTTAACAAATTATGTGTCAAAATAAAAAGTAATTTAAGTATAAAATAAGAGTATTTAAGGAGTATTGATATCAACTCCGGAGAAAATCAGTCCCAAAATAATTAACATTCCCTTTTTAGCTCGTTATAGTGTAAATTTCAATAAAATACGAAACACGTCTTCCATCAATTATGTTGGTAATGCTATAAGCCAAATTTTAAGTAGATCGGACCAAGGAATCACGTTGTCCCATACAAACTTTACCCTCCTTTTTTATACCTTTGGAGGTGGAATTTGCAAAAATGTTAAAATTACTTTTTTCAAATTGTAACAAACAACGCTTACGCTTAGTTTCATCATCGTACCATTAACTGTTTAAGCAATAATTGATAATAACTTTGGGTGAGTTTGGTTTGAATTCTATATACTTTACCGGGATAAAAAGTACCCAGTGTGGTGCCCAGGCTATTAAAGAATAATTATACCAAGTTTCGTCGTAATCGAACCGGTAGTTTTTGCGTGATGCCTGAACAAACAGACAGACAGACAGACAGACAGACAGACAGACAGACAGACAGACAAAAATTTTTTTAATCACATTTTTGGGTTCGGTGTCGGTCTAGTAACACCCCCTGCTATTTATTTTTCTGATATTTTGAATGTACAGAATTTTCACTTCTACAGATTTATTATAAGTATAGATGTGCACTAAATATGATAAATATGAGAAAATACTCACAGATTTGAAAGAGAACATTTTGCTTGATTGGTAGTGGACCTTCCTTAACGAAAAGAGGATGAAATGTGTGGTTACTTGGAAAAAATGTTGGCTTTATATACATGTTTATTGTGATTCAGATATCGTACAGCAAAATCTACATTTGGCATATTGCGAGTGGTCATTTGGGATTCGCAAAGGCGTGCGAGGAGAAATGGAGCAAATTGGGAAATTTTACGTTGTGCAACTTTTTTGTCGAATGTAGTGCACTTTGTTTCCTTTAATTTTCTAGAACAAACAGAGGCAATTATGCGTAAAGCCTTTTCGTATAACCAGTTAATGGCATATATAAAATTGTGCACACGTACAGAATCAATTCATTCTTACGTATAGAATCAATCGTTTTGAATAATTTAAAAAAGAAAATACCATTACAAATAGGTATCAGAAACACACATGATAAATTGAAAACGGCTCTAGCTTGCCTAGTGAAATAAATAATTAAAACTGTATGGACAGCGTTGATATTTTCCAATTCCTCATTCTTGCCACATAATGGTTTTGCAAAAAAAAAATTGATCATATTATACTAGTCCTCTTATAAATTAAGAAAATAGGGCTCATCTATTCAAATCACACCACTACGTCGTCAAAATAAACTACTAACTTTTTGGGGTGAAAAAATGGGCACCCCTTTTAGCCCCTCTCTATAAAAAAAAGAACAATAAAAAAAACCTGTAAAAAGTAAAAAAATAGCTATTATATGTATTAAGACCTATCTACCTTAAGTATTGAACCTTTATGTCTCTCTTTCACACGGATATCTTCTTTTTTTTTCTTACGAAGACACCCGGACTTTTGGTAGGCTTACACGGTGACACAGGTCCAACATGCAGAGGCCCTTTGAGACTTTTAATCTAAAGGGAAATGGGACCCCCACTGCAAACAATCCACATCCGCCTTATGTAGAAGAACGATAATGGACCATCTGCAATGGGAGCTAACTATTGTAAAATATGCTAACTACGTAATGGGCTATTGTGATGGGTGTTAGATGGTCTGGTTAACTTAGGCTATGGATGAAGACGGCGTCTGCTATTTCAATTTACCTATTATTATATTAAAACTTTGGCAGACGGTGACTCGCCAACTCACTAGATGGGCCCCCTATACAATTGCCAACCTTTATTATTATTGGTAGCTATATTATTTAGGTATTCATATTTTTAACTAACAGTTTGTCTCGTCGGGAACAGCTCACCTAATCCTAACCTGTACGTCTGTCTCTGTTTAGATATAGAGCGCTCCCCCCGACGAGACCAACTGTTAGTTAAAAATATGAATACGTAAATAATATAGCTACCTATAATAATAATAAAGGTTCAATACTTAGGGTAGATAGGTCATAATATAATAGTTATTTTTTTACTTTTTACAGGTTTTTTTTATTGTTCTTTTTTTGTGAATCGGGGGTTTTTTAAATTTTTAATTTCATTTTGTATTTCATGCTTTTTATATGGATTTTATAGGGGTTTTTAATATTAACATACGTATAGTCTATCAAAAATTATTCAGAGCTAATGCGAATTGCGCGGAGTGTGGTTACAGAATTATAAATACATTCCACTCCTCATATCTTTCGAATGGCTAAACCGATTTTCATAAAACTTGCGGTATCGTGATGTATAAGTTATGACCGTCAAACTTATAACACCCCGTCCGGGTTTCCGTCGGGGATTAAAAAATCGGTTCACCCGTTTGGGAGCTACGATGCCACAGACAGACTTACAAACAAACACACACACACACACACATACACACATGCCCACACACACGTCAAACTTATAACACCCCGTCCGGGTTTCCGTCGGGGGTTAAAAAATAGAGTGCAGAGGGACTTATGGCGAGACTTTGTCTGTAGTCTGTGACTGTCGCATTAAACTACGTCACTAGGTCACTTGGATTATCATTCTGTTCAAAGTTTGAAATAAAGACGCCGAGGCGCCGCACTTCGTATCCACGGCAACGACGTCGGTGTCAGTGAACAGTAATCGGATTGAACTTTCAAAATAAACGTTTTGAGAGGGACGGTGAGATCGTCTCACGGCTTTTGTTGTATCGTGTGAAAATTCTCACTTATGCAACTGACCGGTTTGAACTAGCAAAAACCATACAGACCCTAAAGCTCCTTTGGGCGCCCCGAGTAACTTTTATCTTATACCCTATATTTATACTTTTAAGTTGGCAAGAAACTTTTTGTACAGATAAAACCTGCTCTCACACAAGCATAAACAAAAGCAGATGTAAATCTGAAACTCAATCGCAAAAGCGGTAAACGAGTTGCAGAAGAAGCACTTAAATACAAAAACAGTTCAGTGCGTGGTAGGGCACGCATATCACGTATAATACCTATAGGTTCTGTAGTCACCCATAATTCTAAGCAAGCGCATTTTGCAAGTTAGGCCTCTTTGTCTCATAAACTAGGAAAGTTTCTAAATCGTTATAGTTTTCCTTTAAAGTGTAGCATGGACTATCATCAAATGGATCGGAAAAGAACTCAAAACTATAAAAATAGAGTTGAAGACCAAGAGAGTAAAATGAGATTTTGACGCTACAGAATATTTGAAGGACGAAAAGTTTTTATAATTACGAAAATCATGGTGAGAAATAAATGCGTGTCAGGCCACAGCAGCAGAAATTTAACAATAAACAAATTTTTGTAATCCTTTTTACTATAATAAATTTAGCAAAGGGTATTCTATAAATTCTAGTAATTAAATGAGAAATTTACAAAAACAGTGTTGTAATCGATTTTAAAACACCCAATTCTAATTTATTAAATTACAAAATCAAAATCAAAAATTTTGAAAAGACCCACGACTGTTTATCGTAATTAAAATAAGGATAAAATAATCTCAACTTCAAAATTTAAAAGCCCCTGACATGAAAAATTTAAGAGGTCCCCCGACACAACAACGTTATTATAGTCGTAGTCGTGGATCTCTTCAAAATTTTTGATTTTGATTTTTTTGTATCTTTTTAGAGAGCAATATATTTTTAATTATTTAGAGGCATTTTTTATGCTGGGGGTATTTCAACTTTAAGTCGGGGGTTCTTAAATTATTTTATCCTTTTTTCAATTACTTCTTAACGGTCGTGAGTTTTTTTCAAAATTTTAATTTCATTTTAATTTTCGTCACCGCTGGTGAGTAATCACCCTAACACCTACCTAATAACATGCACCAATCAAACCTGAATATATAACTGAAAATTGCATCAAAATCCGACTAGTAGTTTCGTAGAAAAATGACAATATATAGGTATTTGCAGAAACAAGTAAACAAACAAACATCCTCTCACTTCAAACAAAAAACGCATACTATACCGTCTTCGTTTCGTCGTGGGGAAATGAAAACCACATCAAAATTGATTTTCATTACAAATAATGTTAGCTGCAGCGCCCCCTGGTGAGTTGTCACCGTAACATCTATCCATGAACATGTGCCAATCAATCCCAGACCCATAACCGTAAACTGCATTAAATTCGGACCAGTAGTTTAGGAGAAAGGTGGCAACATTGATTTTTATCACAAATAATGCTTGCTGCAGCGCCCCCTGGTGAGTAATCACTGTAACACCTATTTAAGAACATGCACCAATCAAACTCAAACCCATAACTGAAAACTATATCAAAATCGAACCAGTAGTTTTTGAGAACGGTGGCAACATTGATTTTCACAAATAGTGTTTGCTGCAGCGCCCCCTAGTGAGTAATCACCTTGATACTTATCTAAAAACATGCACCAATCAAACTTGAACCCAATACTGAAAACTGTATTAAAATCCGACCAGTAGTTTTGTAGAAAAATGGCAATATGTGTTTGCACAAACAAACAAACACACGAACATCCTCACCATCCAAACGCATATACCGTCTCCGTTCCGTCATGGGTAAAAGTGAAATATGTCTCCGTACCAAACTAAAACTAGATCCGTCTAGTTCTAGTCGTTACAGCGTGAAAGAGTAACAATAAAAAAACCGGCCAAGTACGAGTTGGACTTGCCCATGAACGGTTTCGTAGCAGCAAGTAACATATTATAAAACTAGCTGAGCCCGCAACTTCGTTTACGTCACATAAGGTGTATGAAAGGAAAGGTATTTCTTCATCAGAGTCATCAAGCAGCATCAGAAACTGCCCTGTTTGCTTAATCATAAAAGAGCTTAATGATTAAGTCTATTTTAAAACAATTCAGTCCACGCCTTCGGCGCGGACTAATAATAAGCGCGGATAAGCCAACACGCCAGTTTAGGTTCACTCACATTCAAAGAAACCCCTACAATTAAAATTTTCAAAATATCTAATTCTTTAAAGTGTTATAACTCTTTTATTTCTAAACCGATTTACATAAAACAAACGTTAAATGTTAACTGGAGCAAACCTCAACACAATAAAAAAAACCGCATTGCAATCGGTTGAGCGGTTGCTGAGATTAGCGTGCACAACCGTACAGACAAACAGATATACAGACATACAGACATACAGACATACAGACATACAGACAAACAGACAAAAATTCTAAAAATCATTGTTTTGGGTTCTATTGCGTTCATAAAGCCCCCCTATAATATTTTTTCTTATTTATCTTCCATGTACAGACAGCGACCTGTTACGATTTTATTATATGTATTGATATTGATATTGATTTCTTATAGCTCGTTATAACTTTGATTGATGTTTTAACACGTTCGCAGTGGTAGTGATTTTTCTAACTGAAAATTGAGGATTATGACGTATTTAAAAAAAATCTACTAGCTCTATCTCGTTCATGCTAATTCTCGTTGGTAGTTTTTATGACAATGTGCATCATATATTCTTTTTAGATTTATCATTCTCTTAGTGTAGAAGTTAGAGGGGACACACACACACACACACACACACATTTTTCCACTTTGGAAGTGTCTCTTGCGCAAACTATTCACTTTAAAAAAAATTAAGTTACCAATCTCAATAGCATTTTTAAAGACCTATCTATAGATACCCCACATGTCTGGCTTTGACGGAAAAAAAAAATTGTGTTTCAGTCCTGAGTATGGGGATCCCCAAAATTAACTGCTTTTTTTCTAGTTTTATATAAGAATCTTAATGCGGGTCATAGAATACATCTAGTTACCAAGTTTCAATAGCATAGGCCTTATAGTTTCGGAGGAAAGTGACTGTGACACACGGACGGACAGACAGACAGACAGATATGACGAATCTATTAGGGTTCCGTTTTTGCTATTTGTCTACGAAACCCTAAAAATCGGCCAAGTGCAAGTGGAACTCGCGCACGGAGGGTTCCGTACCAAAAAACGACAAAAAGTCTTATTTATTATTATGTTGCAGGGAGGCCTCCCTTAAATGTCCATTTTGTTTTAATTATTATTTTTTTATAAAAATACACAGCTCGCTTTTTTTAAATTATTTATGGGAAACTGGGGACACTTGATCCCCCTTTTTGTTTATTACTAATTTCTATATTGAGTATACGTTTAAAAAACGGTTCGTACTATAATACGTGAAATTTATTTGCTTATATTTGCTGTAAGAGCCAAAGATATGAATATCTGAATTTAGTAGTTATTTGACTAAAATCAATAATAAGGAATCGTACCATGTGCCCCGTATATACGTAAGACTTGATCCCCCCGGTCTGGATGACTTGATCCTGGGCAATCAAGTCATCCAATTTAGGGTCAATGATACCATTAGGTACTGGAATTAAATAAGAAATGTTTTGTCTGTTTATTCATCTTCGAAATCACATTTTAAAAGTCATATTTCAAATAATTTTTTAGTCTAAATAAAAACTCACCAAAATTTTCTTTCTGCCGCAACAATTACTTACTCGCCCGCCATTTGCCAAAGTATCAAATGTGATAGATGTGCCATCTATAAAACGTTATTGGGTACCATATACAATCGATATTGTCACTATAACTAAATACGGCTTATACAAGTTCTGTAAATCTTGTGTAAGTACCTAGTCTCCCGTAAGGATCAAGTATCCCCAGTTTCCATTTCATTTGATATCTAACGGTTGTACAGTTATAAATAATCAGATTTTTTCATACATATTATGCTTAGGATAGACATTTAAAAGTTAGTGTTTTTTTAACACAGGTTCCCACGGTAAGATTTAACTTGTGTTATGGGTATACTAGGATTCTCACATAACATGATTCCCAATATTCTATGAGTACTTCAAGCGTCTACTGGTTGCCTTTATTTCCTAATATCACTTCATTAATATGAAACAAGTATTGCTCTGTGGTGATTGTTAACTATCTTGTTTTCCTCATAAAGATCCTGGACGGTAGGAACGTATTTCCAAAAGAATTTGTAAGCTCTATGTATTAATTTCTTTCTCAAAATATTGATGACATTTGAATGATGATACATTATGAAAATTCACTTGTACTATTCCACTTTTATTTTAATTTAAAAATACCTGACCGGTTTCGCTTTTAAAGCATTATCAAAGGTTCTTACACTAATTTTGACATAACGTAATGACGTTTTACAAACATTTGTGCATGTGGGTAAACAAAAATAAACATAAAAATTAAGCAGGGTTGTGGCTGTGAAGAATTTTCCCCCAAAATGGGGAAACCTTTGAACATTCAAATTCAAATCTAAATTAGCATTCAAAATAAATATATTTTGAATGATGACTTTATAAACACGATGCGTCTACAACATAGGTACATATTATATACATTTGTTTATACTGAAAAAAAATCTAAAATAAGGACTCTTTGTTTACTATTTCCTATGAAATTGCTATCTTTGAAATATTACACCTACCTTAAGTAATCTACTGAAAGCATTGTTCACTTTTAAAGAAAAAATATTTACGATGAAAGTCGAAAATTAAGTTAGCATTTGACCCGTAATAATGTTCAATCATGGAAACACGAAATTATTTCGTTGCGTAACATTTGACTTTGCTATACCTCTTAAAGTATTCATTTAATTTGCATGGTGTAAAGGGAAGAAATTATCTTTATGATATATGTTCGACGTAAGTATTTAAATTGAGAGGGATACCTTAATGCTTAATATCTATACTAATATTATAAAGAAGTAAAGTTTGTTTTTTGTTAAATTGTAAGGGGTAATCTCGGGATCTACTGAACCGATTTTAAAAATTCTTTCACCAATAGAAAGCTACGTTATTGTGGAGTGTCATAGGCTATATAGCATCACGCTTCAACTAATAGGAGCGGAGCAGTAATAGTAAATGTTTCAAAAAGGGGGGGGGGGACGCAAACAGGTAATACTCTCTCTTATGTGGCGCAAACGAAGTTGCGCGGTTCAGCTAGTATAAAATAAAATAGCAAAAATATACGTTTGTTGTATGGGAGCCCCCTATAAATATAATTATGTTTTTGTGTTTAATATTTTGTTGTTATAGCGGCAACAAAAACACATAATCTGTGAAAATTTCAACTCTCTTGCTATCACGGTTCATGAGATCATTCATGAGGGACAGACAGACAGACGGAGACGGAGTCCCGATCTTTACCCTTTTGGGTACGGAACCCTAAAAATCAAAACATAAGTTCGCATTTCTATAATAATGGATATGCTTGCCAACCATGTTTTCCTTTTGACAGTTATATAATAAACAGTGAAATTGGTGTGTATAGGGTTCAAATTAGAATGCTCGGTTTGTCATCCACCTGTGGGTCAAACATCAATCGCGAGCCAACGCGATGTCCTGCGCATTATTTAACGACGTTTGCGCATTGTACTGAGTTGCTCAACAAAACTAACAGTTGGTATAAAACCTGATGATACCCTGGAGACGGCACAGTCGGTAGCTTTTTCAGTGTAATACACTTTGTGAGCAGTCACGCAACCCAAGTAAAATGATCGCCAAATTCGTTGTGAGTTTCTCCTTTTTTGCATTTTAAAATCTCTACTAAAGTTTTAAAACATTGAGTCTCATTAAATCTTAAGAATCGCTGGACTAATTATGCAAATTTTGATTTTAAGTACAAACTATGTGAAAATCCGGGGGAGGTTTATAATGTGCGAAACTTTGAAATTTTACAAGAAATATAGTTAATGCAAGAATTTTATGATCCACTGTCAAGTCACAAGCAGGCAAATATATAGATCAAAAATAAAAGTAGTAATATCAATAAATTAACATAATTATGCCTAGATCCTATAACATAAATTACCTGATACATGAATTCTGTTACGGGTTCTTACTTCTTTTCTCAATTTCAATTATCATTGATATAATTATTGTAATAGATTCTATTACCTACAATATTAATACATTACTAAATATAAAATCGTTCTTCAAAGGTTGTCTTCGCATTGGCCGTTGCCACTACAAGTGCCGGAGTGATCGCACCTGCACCTTTAGTTGCTGCAGCACCAGCAGCTTACATAGCTCCTTATGCGAGCTCTTACTCTGCACATGCGGTCAACCACGCAGTAGCCGCACCGATAATAGCTCCGGCACCTGTAGTAGCTGCAGCACCATTCGCCGCTCCCTACGTGGCAGCACCAGCTGCACCTTATTTCACGGCTCCTGCCGCCCCCTACGTGGCCGCAGCTTCCCCAGTCGTTGGAGCTCGATACCTCTCAGCGCCTTACATACTATAAACGAATTTGGTGTCATCATTGCCTAGTGACTTGCTCAGAAAAGTAATGATTATCTAATATAAATAAAGTTTTGTAAATGTGATATGTAAATAATAATAAAAAATGTAAAACATCATGGGTAGTTTTATTTAGATGTAGTAGCATTCTGTTAGGTATGACACCTTGGTTTTATATACCACTAGCTGTTGCCCGCGACTTCGTACGCGTGAAAATTATTTTATAATACCAATGATTGCTCTCTGCTTAGCCCCTAGGATATGTAGCGTGATAATATATAGCCTATTTTAAGACCCTACGCCTAGCTAATATTTGTTCAAAATTTGAACCAAATCCATTCAGTACTTTTCGAGATCCTTCCGGACAAAGCAAAGCAAACAGACAAACAGACAAACAGACAAACCGACAAACAGACAAAAAAAATTCTAACTATATTTTCGGCTTCGGTATCTTATGTTGAACACTCAGCGAGTATTTTTTTTAAATATTTCCAATGTACAGTTTTGACTTTTCTATCATTTTATTATATGTATAGAATGTATAGATTGGAGTCAGAGAATACAGAATACATTATGCCGAATGAAAAACGGTCATCTCAGCACAATTTGTTAGTAGTGCCTTTCATTTCATTGTGTTCCATGATTTTTTTACAGATCGTTTTAGTATAGAATTGTAATATAATTATAATATTTCGTTTTAGGTAAAGGCTAAGTCATAACTACTTTCTATTTTGTGACATAACCTTCTTAATATTATGCCAATAAATAAATCAAATAAGTCTATACCAACCATCCCATTTAGCGAGTTCATTGCAAGCTGCATACTTCTCTCAATTCTGACGATATTGGGAAGATAATCGAGAGAGATTATGAAGATGAGGCCACACTGGATAGATGGGTTGGAATAGAAAGGGTTTTGTGGCGAGTTTCCTTTCTATTTACTATGACTTCGTTCTTTAATCATATCGTGCACTACTTGTAGGCAAAACAGGATTAAGGCCCAAAGATCTTGATCTTGTAAGACCCCATCATAGTTTATAACTTTCATCCCAGCACAAAACAAATGCTCAAGTCTTGAAACTGTCTATAAAGAATAAAATATGAACATCAAGGTTGTCTTGGAGTTTAGTCAAATATAATTTACAAAACAAAGATACACATTATGTTATAATTGGATTGTACTACGAAAATTAATTTCTGTATTATTTACGTGGAAACAGGTGAGACGTTGTTCTATAATCACATTGAAACTCACGTGTTCAATACGTGTTAAAGTTTCAAGGTCTTGAAGCCCAACGAAGTTCCTTTTAGAGACATAATTATAACGTCTAAATCTAGGAAAACATTGAGTATAATGTTACTGTAAAATTGTACAGTCCTGGGACATCCTTCCGAGGGCTTACCCGGGGCTCACAACCATAGGCTGTTGGGCGTTACGTGAGGTTTTTTAATCGGTAGGAGACCGTCATAACATCCATGAGGATTTTCCCTCACGTAAAAAAAAAACTAAAATTGTACAAATCTTTAGATTGTTATCTACTTAGCGAGATTGTAAACTGTCAAGATCTTGTGAAGCGTGAAAGACGGTAAGCTTAAAGATGGTTATTTTAGGTGAGGTTGGAACAGTAAGCGAGCGAAAAGAGTGGGATGCAGCAGCTACTACACGCCTCAGACAGGGTGTTCATCCCCATACTTTGCGTAGGTACGGAGCGCTCAAGCACTGTAGGACCCTATAGGGGTTTTCTTCCGCGCACGCTTAGATTGTGGAATGATCTCCCTGCCTGGGTTTTTCCAAACTCCTACAGTATGGAGTTCTTCAAAACACGGGTCTTAGAAGGTTTTTTACAAGGTCGGCTGCGCAAATGTGGCGCTTCTGGTGTTGCAAACGTCCTTAGGCTACGGTGACCACCAGTCCTTCAATTAGACCGTATGATGGTCAGCCATCTTGGTAGTAAAAAAAGCTACTGCCGAGCGTCAAATGCCCTCTGGTTTAAGGTAGTAAGTTCTTTAGTTAACCATCTATTTTAAAATAATGAGTCAGATTGCAAAATCTCATTATTTTATAATCTGGCAAGGTAGATTACAATATAAAGATATTTACAATTTAACGGCGACATCATATGATTTATTAATATTTGTTGAAGTACGTACTTACATTACGATTGTTTTAAATAATAAAACTTATCAGTTCTTCCTGGAAATCCGTAGGTAATAAAAAAAAGGAAAAACCAAAAAAACAACAAAAAATTACGCTTGTTGTATGATAGTAAAATTAAATTTACATTTTATTGCAATAAGATTATTTATAATTAATGAAAATATACAGCTCGATGTTTTGTAAGTATTTCAAGCGTCTACTTGTTGCCGTTATTAATATAAAAAATAAAATAGATAAAAATTACGTTTGTTGTATGTGAGCCCCCTTAATTTGATTTTTTATTTTTAGTATTTGTCGTTATAGCGGCAACATAAACACACATAATCTGAACAAAAATCAGCTCTCTAGCTATCACCGTTCATGAGATACAGTCTCGTGACGGACACACAGACAGACGGACAGCAAAGATTCATGAATAGGGTTCCGCTTTTTAATACAAATTTTGGAGAGGTACAAAACCCTAAAAAAGAGGAACCAATATGTACTTAAACCTTTTTAAACATTAATGACAGTGAAAACACAGGTCTAATGCTGTATCATAATATTCCTTTGTATGTGGAGGAATACATTGAGAAATTTCGGTACGACTGCGAGTAGCAGTGGTGTATTGTGCGCCAGACCTAGAAAGGGTGAACTTTACACTAGTTTTACTAAAACCATCTTGGAGAATGGTCTCGCTTCTAAAGCAGCCCTCAGTAAAGGCTGATTGCTATTTCAATTGTGTTAGAGAAGATTACCTAAGTTGTAATTTTAGCTCAATATAAAAAAAATATGTAAAATATATGAAAACTCCTAAACTGTAATTTAGCCACGCGTCGGCTTTATATTGATCTACGATAAACATTGTTTGTTCTGACACAATAATATAAAGTAAAGTTTCAGAATCATGAATAGCAGCGCGCGTCAGTTCAATTCACTTACTAGAATCAGTTGAAACACTTTCGTAAGTATATTTGGAATACCTATTAATAAGGCTAGCAGATAAGCATTCAGCTCACCTGATCAATCATTGTATTCGTAGCCATTAATGTTTTGAAAATTTCTCACCAAACATAGATTGTATGATTCATTAATTTTTCAAACAACTTTGTATAACATTGTGTGTACTTGCACACAAATATTTTACATAGTCTAGACTAAAAGATATTTCACTTGCATAACAACCAAGAACTTAGTTTCTCAGCAAACAACCGTAAAGCAAGAACTGTTAAATATTGCTGAGCATAACTGAAATTCCGTACTAGTTATGTCAACGAAAATGCACTTAAAAAGTTCTGTGTACTTACATACCTACTAACGATCAATTCCATTATGGAGCGGTCGGTTGTGGTGTAACTTTGGCTGCTGGCGTGTGTGGAATAGCAAACTAGGTTGACACAGAAGTTTTGCATGCCAATAATACTCACTGACTGACACTGATATGACTGCCACGGTGGCGCATTCAGTGTAACCGCCTGCCGCGCTGAGGCCACGGGTTTGATTCCCGGTCTTATAACGCCAGGTTTTTAAGCAGAGCATGAAAATACACATTATTGCACCTACAACACCGGTCATAATATTTGTGTGATTCACAAATGTTTGTTTCGGAGTTTGAGTGTTTTCTATGTATAATAAGTACTAGCTGCTACCCGCGACTTCGTTCGCGTGGAAACTATGTCATAAGCAAAGTTTAAACTGCATTCTATCGAACCTCTAGGATAAGTTGTAACCAAAAGTGGGGACAAATTTAGGACATCCTCCAACTTACCCGGGGAGCTATGCTAGATGATTTTTTTTAACGTGAGGAAAATCCCACACATGATTGTACCATGACTCCTACTGACTAAAAACCACACGTATCCTACCTAACAGCCTACGGTTGGGAGCCCCGGGTAAGCCCTCTAAAGGATACCCCAGGACTGCGCTAGACGGATAGGTAGAGACCTCATGGTTTTAGTGGGTACAAGGCCGGTATGACGTACGCGTTTATTAATTGGCCCCTTTAATAATAAAAAGTGTAAGTAGTATGTTGAAGCGCGAATACGAAACGTTTGTTTGATTTGGGCCACAGACAGAAAACTTTAAGTATAACCTGAAGATTTGAGACGATAACGCTAACGGTAGCCAGAAAATGGCAGTCGTTAAACCGAGTTGAAGGCCTTATAGACTTAAAAGAATTCAAAAATAGACAGTACCTACGCCTGTCCATTTCAACACGGCAATACGGCTCACCACCTTACGTTACGTGGGACGAATTATAAAAAGGTGAAATGTAAGCATATAATATGCCTTAGAAACCTCTTTGGGGATAAAGGCGTGACCGTATACATGTATTATGTTTAAGGTGATGTAATTTATGTACCTATGTCAGTGTAGCCAAAACTCAACATTTTCCAGTAAAGTTGTGTTGTGTTTTGTATATTGTATTTGAGAACGTTAATTATATATCTACTACGTTTGTTACTTTGCTCTCAGAAGCAAAAATACAGAGGGAATCGTGGCTAGTAACGCAGGAGCAAACGGCGTACACTTATTCGTGTAAGAAGCAACTTAACAATAGGATGACAACGGCAGTGTTGTTGAGAGTCCCCGCAAAGCATTTGCTATACGAAAGCATATGACGACACAACCCGTGGACATTTCTGCCTCAATAGTACCTATTGCATTGAGTTAATAGAAGACTGGTTCTGTTTTACAATTTTAATACATAACCAATCTTCCGGGTGCACTGGAAGTCCATTCGTTGTGAAAGATCCCTCTTGCTATGAAAAAAGTTGATTCACAAATCTAAGACTTCCGTTGGGTGCCGTATACAACTAATGTCCTACATGTGACCTACAACGAATGAGTCCCTCGAAGCTGGATAACCATCACCAAAAGACTGGCTCTACCTGTGTGATGTTATGCCTCTATGCTAAACTTCTGACGATAATAATGAAGATTGTTTCAAAGAAGCAATTCCAATTACCAATCAAGTGTTCGTTCCAGCACATATGCTGTAGGGTCCACGACTTTAGCTGCTTTCCTATCCGTTAGCCATTGCCTTCTAGAGCACGTGTCTATTATCACTGTTAAACCACACCCCACAAAGACACGTTTTGCATAGCTTTATTTGAAGAATTTGTGAGTCACTATCCCAGTTCACAAGACCCAATGTTGCAGGTGCAATGATGTGTATTTTCATGCTCTGCTTAAAAGAGAAGATACACGCTGACAGAGAGTTTCAAATTACTTTGGTTTGAAAGAGAAACGATTTTTGCATTGCTACGTTTTGGCAAAGAGTCTTTTCACTGCATGCGAGTGTTACCTGGGCCCGTGTTATATAAGATCGAAAGGAGAGGGTGGAGTTAAGTTGAAGAGCTCTTTACCTCACCTTGGTAGATTCGGTCTATTAATTGAATTTAAGTCTTACGGACTGTGAAAGTGGCCCCCAATCGCTAGATGCGCCACGGCTTTCCATCAGTGGCGACGTCTATTTGGCGAGCTTAATATATATAAAAAAGCTGTCAGTTACCTCAGGACAGTCTTTATCGTGAATATCACATCGCTGCATGTACAGACGGAGTATAAGCACTGCTGGGAGTTATCCAAAAGTTGAGAGCAGTATTCTTAATAATGAATCTGTGCCATGTACAGGAGACTCAGTCTAGTGCAGAATGAAAAATTGGCAGCCTTTTTTACTTATTCAAGATTTCTAGTTTCTTTGGGACTGGCCCAATACAGCTTTCAATGCAGATGTCATTGTTACACCACGCACATATATCAATACCAAGCTGTTATTACTGCAGTTACCGATGAACTGTATTCTTTTAAAGTATTATTATGTTATTGAATTCATATATGATGTAAATTGTTGATGAAGTAATAAACAAAGAAACAAATATGTCGAGATTGCCTTTTATTGGTATTAAAGTTAGCAAAAGACGGCCGAGTGCCAGCACTGCGAGGACACAGCGCTCCTCACATTGGTGGAGCCTATGTCCTTCCCAGGGCCTCGAACTATCCCCATACCAAATTTCATCTCAATCGCTTCAGCCTTTTAGGCGTGAAAGCGTAACTGACAGACAGACAGACAGACTGACAAACAGACAGACAGATTTACTTTCGCATTTATAATATTGGTAGGGAATAGTACGACGTAGACTGTCGAACCAATATTCTAGAATATTTATAGAATATTCTAGAATATTGGTTTTTAATTAAAATTCACTATTACAACTTTGTAGTGAGCCTTGGCAATGCCAGCAATACTTTCGCAATGTACTCGTAAAGGACTTTGACGGCCTCGTCCGTGCTTCTCGTGGTCGGGGCAGGTGTATGCCCCGTGTCACTTTCAGGGAGGAGGAAGAACCCTAAAAAGGAGCTAAAACGAGGTCCTTTTTAGAGTTCCGTAGCCGAATGGTAAAAACGGAACCCTTATAGATTCGTCATGTCTGTCTGTCTATCCGTCCGTATGTCACAGCCACTTTCCTCCAAAACTATAAGGCCTATGCTATTTAAACTTGGTAAGTAAATGTATTCTGTGAACCGCATTAGGAATTTCATTAGAAACTAAAAAAAAGCAGTAAATTTTGGGGGTCCCCATACTCAGAACCGAAACTCAAAAGTTTTTTTTCATCAAACCCAAACGTGTGGGTTATTAATAGATAGATCTTCAAAAATGCTATTGAGGTTGCTAACATCATTTTTTTTTAAAGTGAATAGTTTACGTTAGAGATGAGACATTTTTCAAAAATGTATGTCCCCCCCCCCCGTCCCTCTAACTTCTAAACTAAGAGAATCATAAATCTAAAAAAAATATATGATGTACATTGTCATAATAACTACCAACGAAAATTGGTTTGAACGAGATCGAGTTAGTAGTTTTTTTAATACGTCATAAGCCGCAATTTTTGCCTAGAAAAATCACTACCACTGCGAACGTGTTAAAACATCAATCAAACTTACAACGAACTACAAGAAATTTTACATTATGTTACTTGCTGCTACGGTACCCTTCATGGGCGAGTCCAACTCACAGTTGGCCGGTTTTTTTCATAAAATCTGCACCGCCCTTAGAGAACTTCCCTTTCCCTCCCCCGTTCGGAAATAAAAAAAAGGTCATTTGATGCACAGATTTGCGTGTCTTTCCTTTTTTTGGACCTCGCATAAGCCTGTATGTGTCAGTTTATGCAACCTAGTTCTACCTCAAGTCCTGCGTCTATGTTTGCCATGTTCTTGTCTGTCAATCAGCAGACGCATCACCCACAGGTGATGCTGGCTTGAGCGCCGAAGGGCTGCCTCGCACGCCTGAGTATAACCCAACAAGACAAAATAAAATAGATCACTAGAAAAATTACAGAAATCCCTTGAAATAAAACGGTATACCGTCACAATACCAGAAATCATAATGCCTTTACTTAAAATGCATGAGCCCAAAATACGCGAAATCGAAATATCAATATTCAAAAGGCCAAGTATGTATAATACAAATAATTTAAAATGCCTTACGTTCGAATAACCGAAACCCAAAAAATAAATTTACTAAATACTTAATCCTAAAATATTCAAACACAAAATACTTTTTTTTACCGTGAAGTAAATCCTAGATGGATGCTATGCAGGACACCTACCGACTTAAAACCACCGTATCCTACCTAATAGCCTACAGTTGTAACGAGGTATTAACCATAATAAGTGAATGGTTAACACCAATGTTTTTTTTTTGTTTTGTCGTTTGTCTTCCTTATTAGACTTGACTGTACTTTATTGAAAAAACGGGTGGAATCGGGAACATAAATAATTGTCTTTAATGATAAGTTTTCGGGTAGAAACGGGAATGGGTGGAAACGACACTAACCCGCATCACTTAGTTGAAATAAATTGAAGCAAAATAAAAAAAGTATGCGTGGTAATCAATCTTTATTTTTTAATCATTCATTTATTAACCATGCGCTATAAAAAGAACTGGTATAGCCTAATAATTATAATAATACCCAGTAGATTATAGCAATAAAAAAAACATAGCCTACTGTGTAGTACGAGTAGGTGGAGTAGGTTATGGTTTTTTTTTTCTATATTCGAAGTGTTAAATTTTACGCAGTTATGACAGTGACACATTGTATTCTATTTTTGGTATTCTAATTTAAGAATAATTGAAAATTTGAATTTCGAATTTAGGTATAACAATTATATTATTTTCAATTCAGGGATTGTACGGTAAGGTGTACTGGATTAAGGTATTTTGAATGTTAAGTTATTTCGAATTCGGGTATTTTGGGCTAATGCATTTTAAACTTTAACTGGTGACATGGTTTTTTTATAACATAACTGGTGACGAGCGGCCTGACAGGCCGCTGCCATAATTGGTCTCACATTATATTGGTCTCACATTATATTAAAATATGCTAGGTTATCCTAATGTTTATTTTGTTTTAAATTAAATATTAAAGTAAAAATTAAAACAACGTCATGTAGTCTAAATATAATTTTAATTAGAAACTGGGTAGTTACAAAGTTTTGGATCTCTGTAATTGAAAAACTAGAATCGAGATCAACGATTGCTTATAAAATAGTAAAAATCAACATAAATTATAAAATATTTGTTTTTTACAAAGTTCAAACACTAATCAACTTAAAAAAAAATTAAACTCTTATCACAAGTGTCATTTCTCAAAAATGACAACTGTCAATCTTTAGTATTTTTATTGACAGTTAGGGCATAATTGCTTCGCACACTGCAAACACACATGTTTATCACATGATATACATTCGTCACTGTCACTCTCTGCAAGCTGATTTTCCTAGTGTATTATCTATATATATATAAATAAGTCGGGTTTTCCTTCCTGACGCTATAACTGTAGAACGCACGAACCGATTTCCACGGCTTTGCATTCGTTGGAAAGGTCTCGGGCTCCGTGAGGTTTATAGCAAAGAAAATTCAGCAAAATTTCACATACAGCGCCATCGCGGGCGAAGCTGCGGGCATCAGCTAGTATCATATATACAGGTTCTTCGTCTTCAGAAGCATTTTCTTCCGTCTCCGAGTTGTGGTCACTATGCTCCGGGACATAATTTTTGGAAACGTCTTCAGCTTCCGATCCACTTGAGTTTTCTTGTGCTAAACCAGTCTACAATTCGAGTAGGCACTACATTTTTGTCAACAACCTCTTTACGCTTTTTTCTAGGAAGTCCAGAGTCATTCATAGTAAGAAATATCTAAAAAAAACGCAATACAACACTACAATGTAATTCCAAAAAAGTTACGTAAGTGGTGACATAAGGTCTGAGAGGCCGCCCGAGAATTTTCAATCGATCTAACTTACCGATTTGGGCCTGGCCGACGCAACTATCCCCCTCTAGGGCACTGCCTACACTAAACTCGAAGCTACTCAGGCGCTGAAACATGGGAAATGCGGGGAAGGGGGTGATATGATGTTTCGCTTACGCCGCTAGGCCTGTGAGACCGCACGTCACCAGTTAAAGGTTAAGTAAATTTAATGCATTCTGATTTCTGGTATTTTAATATATAACCAATAAAACTACTACTTACTGTACTGTTCTACCACTACTGAAGTTAGGTTTTTATTGAAACGCGCGTGCTATATTTTGATGTCGTAACCGGTTTCTTTAATGCCTTAATTGTTTTGGCCACTGTTTTATGTTCTTTAATTCATTAAGTTAATGAACAATTAAGACAATAATATAAAATAATGAAAAAAACACATTTTTTTTAAGGTATGAATTATACATATATAATTCATACCTTAAAAAATGTGTGTTTTCCATATTTTTTTAGTATTTATAACTAGCTAAAATGTAGTAACCATGAAAATGTTTTTAAAAGCATTAATAGAAAAGTGCTGTACGTTCCATTTACAGACCATAAGAATGATTTAAGTAATCTTTAATTTAATTGACAGCCCAAAAAATGCTGTAAGTAATATTTGACAGTATTTTTTGGGCATTTGACAGTCCACAAGAATGCTGTAAATCTTATCAGATGCTTATAAATAAACCGAACTTTTGGCTGTAAGTAAGAAAAGTTATAGAACACCGGTTTTTGAGTCACTTACAGCAAATTGAACACGTAAACTTTTCAAATTAATGCTCAATTTCATATGTTTTTGTCGTCGTAGCGATATGAGACACAGCCCGACGCAGAAAAAAAATCTGAATCTGGCCATGTATTTAGGCTACTTACGCCATTTTGCTTCTTCCAGCAAATACGTTGATATATGAATGTATGGGTTTACTAATGTTTGCCATAATTTACAATGCCATAATTTCATATGCCATACTGGTATTTGCCATAATTTCATTAGATATAACGCTTCAGTTGCCATAATCGTGAAATGACATAAAATGACTTTCAATAATTCCATTGGTCATAATCGATCAAGTGTCATAATAATTTAAATCCATAAATGTATTTGCCATAATTTTCGTTTTCAATAATGCCAGTTTCCATAACTTTTATTCACCATAATATAAATAAAGATAATTTATACGACACAGATTTTTTATTAACAATTAAACTTAAAACTAAACCTCATATGGCGTCTCTAGCTAACTAAGCTCGACGGAGCCCCGCTTTGCGGGGCTGCTACTTCTGGGTGGTTTAAAAAAAACCACGAAGACTAGGGTGGGAGCTCCGCTTCGCTTCGCTCCCGCCTTAGTCTTCTAACCTAACCTAGCCGAGTCGGATTGCACTGAGTCGGGGTGTTAACGATAATTAACTTCGATCTTACAATATTATGCATTATTTTCATAATTATGTCAAATTTTGATTATGTCAAGAGTCGATTATGAGATGTGTTACTTATGGAAACTAATTATTATGAGAAATGTTGTTATAGAAAGTCATTTTATGGCAAATGAAAGTTATAACTGTTGAGTTGTGAAGGCAAACGTTATTAGTATAAATGATAATAGTGCGAGTAAATATTATGATCGGGGATGATTATGGCAAACAATAATAGTACAAATAAACTTATGGAAAACGAGAGAAGACCGTATATATGTATGTATCTATCACCGTTCGTGAGATACTACAGCCTCGTGACGGACAGACAGACAGACGGACAGCGAAGTCTCATGCATAGGGTCTCGTTGTTTACCCTTTGGTTACGGAACCCTAAAAACAATAAATAAAGTCCTTTTATTTTTTACTTAATCCACTCTCGGAAATGGGAAGGTAGACTGGCTAAACTGCTAGTGAGAGTTTGCAGGAAATTGTACTGTAGCACGATGAACGGAAAACCAATCTAACAAGCGCTTCGTGGTGATTTAGTCAGCACTTACGTTTTCAATGTCGATTATATTCAAATTAGCATTTTATTCCTCAAAATAAGAACTTGGAAATTACATTTTCCAAGCACACAATACCTATTAAATAGATACTTTTATATCGATATCGTAGGTGGACCATTCAACAACACTATTTGACTCACACATAGATCTTTCATTTTGGGTCCATCTTCTGTCTGACACTGTTCATTTTGCTACGGTTATTTCAGATTTATGTGTACCAAAGTAATATTAGTCAGATTCCTTCAGTTGTTACAGCGTGAAAGAGTAATAAACATCCAGACATTCTGATATTTAGACATCAACACCTCCAACTTTTTGCATTCATGATAGGTACCTATTATGTAAATAATCGTTATGTTAATTTTTTATTGCTAAAAAAAGCCTTTAATTGATATAGGTGATTAAAATTATCATCCTATAATTATCATAACAGTGCAAATGTAATATACTGGTTGAAATTATAGTCGTTCTGGAACGGAAAGGTTTAGGCACAGTTTCGATAACAGAACCGATAGGCACTGTCAATTTGAAAATCAACAAAAAAAAAATGTTCCCTGCGTCGAATACTGTTCTCACCTTTGGAATGACTCCGCGAGGTATTTTCTAGACGCGCTTGACACTATGCAGAGACGTCTCTGCATAGTGTCAAGCGCGTCTAGTAAATACCTTTTTAAGATTTGACTATCTGCTTAGCACTGTCGTCACTTCTTTTGGCGACAAGGTAAACCGAGTGGTCAGCGAAATCACCTGGAGTGGCGGATTGCGATTCAAATGCTAATAATGTCGCCAGCAGAACAATGAGTACCACCAGTTTCATCATCTTGTATGTGAGTGAAGTATACTTGATTTCAGAAGCTCAGCTGTACTAATAAATCCTCAAAATTGTGGACCACGGCTATGCCACATGGAGGGAAAGTACTTACCTTGAATATTGTAGAGCCAGACATTATTTTAATTTTAAAAACAATATAAACTGGATTCATAGACTTTTAAATAATTACATGAATGAGTCGGGAATCAAACCCGCAGAAAATGAATTACCCTGTAGGGGCCTGTAGCTTGATCATACGGATCGAAAGGCTTCAACATAAGGATTATTTTTTGCTAAATAACATAGTGTCCGAAATAAACGGAAGAATGAATTGACAAGAATTTTAACATTTTTAATACAAAAATAATCACTTTGTTATACGCCCAAAATGAGTCCCCTAGTGTTGAATACAAAGTCGCACTCTTTTGATTATTTCACTTCCTGTCCATTTTTTGATCTTGTTGTAGTGGATCATTCAGTGAGAGTCTTCATTGAGATAGTCCCTTGTTCTGTGACTGTTATGGACCGAAAAACATCAATAAAAACCTGATAATTAGGAAATGATGCGTACTTCTCTAGTGGGTACATTTATTAGGCAATGTCAGGTTGTCATTTTTACTGAACTAAATTTCACATCAAATGTTAAAATTCATGGTCTTCCTTTTATTTCTGACACTATGTTATTAAGCAAAAAAATAATACTTATTTTAAAGTCCTTCGATTGGTATGATAAAACTTCAGGTTGATTTTTTTTTCTCGTGTAGCGGGTTAGGTTTCCGGCTTAACCATGTAATTAATTAAAAATCTATAAATGCAGTTTAAACTGTTTTTTAAATTAAAATAATGTCTTCTTTCAGTAAAATATTCCATCTACAATATTCAAGGTACTTTCCCTCCATGTGGCATAGCCGTGGGACGCCCTGTATATACTTACCAAACAAACACACACATCACCGTAAGGGGCGTCGCCGACACGAACTGGAGTCGAGGCGGCGTCGAGGCGCGGGCGGCTATGCTTCCTTTACACATTCCAATTTATTCACCATGTCGTCGTCAGAAGATGTAGACGCGCTTGCACTCATACAAGTTATTAGTTTAAATAGAAGAAGATTTTGGAAAATCTGGTACTTGCAATGTGTGTTTTGCATAATTTTATACGTATTTGTGAGGGTAGGTACTTTTTGTAAGCCTACAGTAACAAACACATTATTGTCAAATATACCAGAAAATCCTATTATAAGGTACACAAATAAAAATTTGAGAGACCATTTATGTACATACTTATGTGATCGTGCACATAGGTGCACAATACAACATATTTTGGGCGTGTATAGACACGCCCAAAATATGTATTGTGTTAACTAATGTTATATAAAATAAACGGATTCACTTACCTACCAGTTTCGTTTAATTGCTTTGCAATATCAGCCCACACTTTATCTTGCTTGTTCCTGTTGCTATAATCAGATCGTGTTTGATCATAAATACACGGATTCATTCGTACAATTTCAATAAAGTTTACGTTAGTTTCAAAATCGTCAAGCATTTTTGAAGAGTGTAAACACGTCTACGCACGAAACAAAATGACAAAATGGCGACGGAGTCGCGGCGCGGTCGAGCGCATCAGCTCCACCCCGCCTCCGCCTCGACTCCACATCGCCCGTGACGCGACTCTAGTGTGTGAGCGCACTCCCATGTATTGCTGAAGGAAACGTAGAAGCGGCGCGCCGCTTATGCGCCCGTGCTTCGACGCCGCCTCGACTCCAGTTCGTGTGGGCGACCCCCCTAATGATTAACATAAACTAAATGTTCTGTGACTGAAAAATAATAACTCGCACTTGCGCGTTTTTGTTACGTACGGCTGTAATTTTAAGGATTTAATGTAATTTTTTTACGAGACGAGTGAGAAAAACATTAAAATTCGGTATATATATATACGCGGTCCTTCATCGAGTTATCAGTCTAGTAGCTGAGCTTCAGAAACCACGTATACTTTACTTACAAACAACAAGATGATGAAACTTGTGGTATTCGTTGCTCTGCTGGCGGCCATCGCGTTAGCAACACCTACCTATGGGCAATCATTACCTACCCCTCCCCCCATTCCAGTCGCTGGCCACTCAGCTCACCTCATTGCCAAGAGAAGTGAAGGATCGGCAATACACGTACTGAACACACGGTCGGTGAGTGACGTGGCTCCGGCTGAATAACTGGATCCAGAACGCCTTAACTAAGTCTAAATATTTTACAGATGTACTATGACATTTATTATTATTTTAAAAAATCTTTACAAAATAATTGCAATTGCAATTACTTTGCAAACATCTTAAAGTAAATATTTCTAGAATGAACTATATGATTTACAACTGCTTGAAATGTAAAGTGGGTCAGTAATGTATTTGTTACCATTTTATTTAGCGACTTATCAGATCTAGATTTCAATAAACCTGTGTTTCAGACTACAGCTTCTTATCTGTGTAGGTGCTTTGAGTATGTGACCTTGTTAGAAAGGTTCTTTCTTGAATTCATGAGCATTTTTCATAATATTGCAGACATTTTTATATAAATAAATGAATCAGAAAACTTCTTTTATTTTATCTTAAAAAATGTTGTGTTTTATTTATTCAATGTGCGAAATCTTCAGCAATAGGGGGATCGGTCCCAATGTCAGGTTCGTACCGACTAATTCGCACGGTGTCTACTTTCTGCCTGTAAACTGGAAAACTTACGATTTTCGGATATTTACTAAATGAGTAAATTTTAGAGCAACCAATATCATTCGATCCACGGATTCCGCTCAAGCTGAAGGGTAAAATATTTACATCAATCATAAAACTTGTCGTACTAAACATGAAAGTTGCGGCCTGACATGCAATTTGGGACGGGACAGAGAGATCTCAAAACTTGGGACGTCCTTCGAAGAAGGGATCCGAGACGTTTAGCGCTAGACTCACAGGTGTGGCTTAAGTTGGTTCGAGTCCAGCATGATATTCGTGGGGATTCCAACGTAGAATGTTAGGCCGTTAAGAAAAAAGACAAATAAGTAAAGAGTGGATGTAGCAGAAGAGTATATCAAAGAAAGCGTGAAACGTGCCACTTTCAAACTCATTTCGTGACCGTGACTGAAAAAATGAGAAAAATTATCTGTTAAGGCATGGGCGTGTAATGAAAAGAGATGAAAGTCACCTACGGAAAACAGCGATGAATTTGAATTTTAAGGGCTGAAGAACTAAAGAAAGGTAAAAAAAGAGATGAATTGTGTAAAGAATGATATAAATGTGAAAGAAGCAGTTGGGGAAGTGATACGTGGCGGAAAGGGGTAAAGAAGTTAGATTATGAGAAGACCAAATAGACAGAAGCTTACGAGCAGGGGTATCGCCCCTTAGCAAGCAGTTGTTAAACTCGCCCGTTATGAATACGTTAGGTAAGATTATAAGAGAGTATTGAAGGAATTGTTATAGGCAATATTTTACATTAGGGTTATACTTTGGTAAGAAGAACTTTGGTACCTATGTAGTAAAGAAATTTCAAGAAATAAATGCTCAGCAGATTTAGATTAAGGAGAATGGGATGCACTAAGAATCCTATACTTAAGGAATATCTGCGCGCAAGTATTTGGCTACACCTCCACATTTCTTTTCCGTTCGATAATTTCGAGTCAGTAGGTACAAAGCCGGGAAGTGAGTATTGAGTTGACCTAGATAATAAAAAAAACGGCCAAGTGCGAGTTGTAGTTCGTTGTAACTTTGATTGATGTTTTAACACGTTTGCTGTGGTAGTGATTTTTCTAGGTAAAAATGGCGGTTTTTGAATTATTAAAAAAAAACTACCAACTAAATCTCGTTCAAACCAATTTTCGTTGGTAGTTTTAATGGCAAACTATTCACTTTAAAAAAAAAATTACGTTCGGAACCTCAATAGCATTTTTGAAGACCTATCTATGGATATCCCATCCCACAAGTATGAAAAAATGTATGAAGAAAAAAAAATTGAGTATGACCCCTTTACTACTTTTTTTCTATTTATTTATTTATTTATTTATTGTATACTTTATTGTACGCCAAGATAGTATTACATTATAGAAATTTGATGTAAAATAGCAATACAATGGGCGGCCTTATCGCTAAAAGCAATTTCTGCCAGGCAACCTTTCTAGTTTTATATAAAAATCTTACTGCGGTTCACAGAATACATCTACTTACCAAGTTTCAACAGAATAGGTGTTATAGTTTCGGAGAAACTATATGACTGTGACTGTAACATACGGACGGACAGACAGACAGATATGAGAAATCTATAAGGGTTCCGTTTTTGCCATTTGGCTCTGTCTGAAAACTGACACAAGACTGAAGAAATTGTACATTTTGCTAATGTAGCCACTCTCAATTCTCAGCTACTATTGATAATAATGTCAGTCATCACGTTAGTCTGCCTCTTGATTCATTTTCAATTACAGTTTACGACCGGACCGGCTAACCGACGTTGTTTCAAAACACGTTGCTGCAACACGTTGCTATTAATTTTGTTCAAGGTACTACCCAAATAGTTATTAAAAGTCTACTTTTCTAGCTCCGCAGGTTTATATGTTGAAAACATACATCAATATTATAGTCATTTAAAAAATACACTCGAGAGCAATGAATCCGGGTCACTTAAAGAATGTTAAAAATCTCGGAAACTAAAAATGATAGGTTAATGCAATAAATTGTATTTAATAGACAATGTAATACTCCTTAAATGAAAGTAAAAAAAATATGAGTCACCATACATTTTATTAACACAAAATTACATAAAGAAAAAACTGCCGATCTCTCCTTAAAACAAAAATAGGAAACATGAAATTTTTGAACTTTATTACGATTTTCTTGAATTTTAATACTTCGTATTGCCTCCTCGTGCTTCCATTACTGCGTTTACGCGGTTTGGCATGCTGTACACCAAGTTCCTTATACGATTTTGGGGAATATTCTCCCATTCCTCTGTGAGAGCAATTTTGAGCTCACGAAGCGTGATTGGGGGAGGGTTTCGTTGTTTTACGCATCTGCCTAGCTCGTCCCAAGCATGCTCGATCGGGTTGATATCCGGGCTGCGCGCTGGCCACTCCATACGAGTAATGTTCATCTCTTGAAGGTAGTCATTCACAATCCTACCTGTATGAGGTCGGGCATTGTCATGCATAAATATAGCATCCTCACCTAAATTGACCATAAATGGACCAACGTGATCATTGAGGATTTCTTCCACATATCTTACGCTAGTTAAAGAGCCGTTTTCTATGATCACCAGCTCTGTGCGACTTTCAGAAGAAATTCCGGCCCACACAAGTACAGACCCACCACCGTAGGCTACTTTTTCTTCGATGCATGCTTGCTTGAATCTTTCCCCTGGTCTTCGATACACTCTGTGTCTTCCATCGTGCTTGTAGAGCATAAATTTTGATTCGTCGGAGAACATAACTTTTGACCAATCTTCAATACTCCAATTTACGTGGCTCTGGGCATACCTTAGTCTCGAAATACGATGCCCACGCTCCAGTTTAGGGCCGTTTGCAGGTCTAAGGGGTTTTAAGTTAGATTCAGCAAGCCGACGTCTTACTGTCCATGCACTTGGGTTACTTCCTCCGAGGCGTCGAAACTGATTGGTGAGTTCAGTTCCTGTGAGAAAGCGATTTCGAAGCGTGGTGTTCACCAAGTATCGGTCTTCTCGTGCTGTGGTACACCTGGTTCTGCCCGTTCCTGGTCTGCGTAGGTTAGAACCAGTTTCTTCGTAACGTCGGAGAACTCTTTGTACTGTTGACAGCGACACACCGACAGTCCTGGCTGTATCGCGCTGACTCCGGCCGGTTTCCAGCATTGTAAGTATTCTGGTGCATTCTTCAGGCGTAAGCGACATAATTTCAGCTTGATTAATGAATAAAGAGCACTATCAACATGGTTTATGTGCCCACATAAATGACAGATTACAAACAAAAGCAACACCAAATGCTGTAATTTCGTAGTTCCATCTTCGAAAGTGGCCCTTTTTCAAATTTGATTTTTTTATGATATAACTTTACAATAACTAAGAAGTTTTAATACCTTCATTTAAGGAGTATTACATTGTCTATTAAATACAATTTATTGCATTAACCTAGCATTTTTAGTTTCCGAGATTTTTAGGATTCTTTAAGTGACCCGGATTCATTGCTCTCGAGTGTATTATGCTTTCTAAACCATGAGTCTGTTGAAGGAATTATTAAAAGTTGCATTCTAAACTTCAATCGGTACAGCCCCCCCATTTATAAACCAGTTTAGCATACTTACTTATATTTCAATAGTTTTCGGAAAACGAATGCTTTACATAAAATTTTAATAAACTAGCAACTAGGTAACTACCAGTGCATAACATAAATATAGGTGTGTCCTACCCAACATTCAAAATTCCTTTCTTGAGGAGTTCCATTAGTCATTCTTCCTTTACTATTTATTAGTTGTGGCTATCCTTAACTGGTGTACGTTAGGATTGAGGAATCGAGGGCGTGAGGCTTGTTTCTCTGCCTCCAGTTCTTTATTATCGTTCTAGGATAGATTTCCGCCATGTAACGCCTGAATCCATTAGTTTGTGTCAATATTTTGGTGGTTTTTTAAACTGGGCAATTTTATTGATAAATTTTACAAAAGAGCAAAAATCACATAGCTGTGAGTTGCTATTAACTTATTTGAAAGTAGTAAGATACAGCGACGACGCGCGACGGCGTAGCTCTCTATTTTACTCTTTTTATTAGGGTGTAAATATAAAAAACCTTTTTAAGCCTAGTAAGAGGCTTTTTTGTTTTTTTTTTTTTAAGGTGAGGGAAAATCCTCGTAGGATGCTATGCCGGACTCTTACCGACTAAAAAACCTCACGTAACGCCCAACAGCCTATGGTTGAGAGCCCCGGGTAAGCCCTCAGGAAGGATGTCCCGTGACTCCCAACAGACCTACGGCCGCCAATGCGGCCTCGCCTAGGGGGTGGTTCGGGTGCAATCCCGCGTCTATGGGGGATTTCGGGTGTGACCCCGCTTCTAAGGGGGGGCGTGCATGAGTGCTCACGTCACGCTGCCGTCATGGGCCTGCTTCTGTAAGGACGGTGAGCGGCCCTCTCACCGTCCTCAGACCCCCGGTCATGGAGGCCGATAGTCCTCGGCGAAGACACGTCGGCGGCGCCCAGGGCGCCGACTGCGGAACTCGGGTGGGAGAGTTCTCTCCCGCACCCGGCCCGCCGCCTCCTTCGCGAGCATGACCTGCTCGCAGAAAGAGGCGGCGCAGTCCCACTTACTCCCGCTGGAGAGCATGGCTCGCACCATGGCCTCAAGCGAGAGAGTGTCCACGCCCAGACCCACTACGAGGACCTGTCGCTGTTGTGCCCACGCCGCGCACTCCACCAGCGTGTGGAGCGCCGTGTCATCGCTGCGGTCCTCGCAGTGCTGACATTCGGCCGTGGTTTCCCGGTGTTTTCGCCACAGATACCTACCGAAGCTACCGTGCCCGGCAAGCATCTGTGTCAACCGGTAGGAGAGAGCACCGTGTCTTCTCTCCAGCCACTCGTCCATGACCGGTCTGACGGCCGCGATTGTGGCGAATCCCCCCTTTGGTTGCTCAAGTCGCATCTTCCATATCTCCAGGGTTTCCTGGTGGAGCAGGGTCCGCTGGGCCTCGATTTCTCGAGACGCAGGCCTTTGGCCCCGCTCCAGCGCCTCCTTGCGCCATCTGAACAGTGACGCAAGGGCTCTCGCTTCCAGGTCCCATGGAGGGGTCCCGGCTAGGAGACATGCCGCCTCACCGGAGATCGTGCGGTATCCTCTTATCACCATGACGGCCATCACTCTCTGCGGGCTCATCAGTCTAGCCTCATTGCTGGCCGTCAGGGTCTCCGCCCATACGGGAGCCCCGTACAGGGCCATGCTTCGCACGATCCCAAGGTACAGCCTCCTGTAGGGAGCGTTGGGTCCCCTGATGTTGGGCATCAGCCGCGCGAGTGCGGCCGATGCTCCCCTCAGTTTTGGGACCAAACTTCGGAAATGATGTCCGAAGTTCCACCGGCCATCGAGTACGAGCCCCAGATACTTCATCGAGGGCTCGATGCCGATGCTGACGCCCCCCACCTGTAGGCTGGATCCCGCAGGTGGCCCCATCCGAGGTCCGTGGAAGCACAGAGCCTCGGATTTGTGAAGGGCGACCTCAAGACCCAGCCGCCGAATCCGACCCACGACCTGAGCAACCCCTGCCGTGGCCTTAAGTGCTGCGGCACGGTGCGTTGCTCCCCGCGCCGTAACGAGGGTGTCGTCGGCGTAACATGTTACGCCGACCCCTCTGAGCAACGGACCACGCAGCACCCAGTCGTAACCGATGTTCCACAGGAGCGGCCCTAAAACCGATCCCTGTGGAACACCGCACGACACATCCCGCCGACCCGGCCCTAGCCAGCTCGGGTAAGTTATGGCTCTCTCGGAGAGATAAGCCCCGACAATTCGACGGAGGTAGGGAGGCACTCCATGATAGATAAGCGCCTCCCTGACGCAGCTCCAGGGCAAGGTGTTGAATGCGTTGGCGATGTCGAGAGACACCGCCACCACCACCTCACCCTGTGAGACTGCTTCCTCCGTCAGGCCTCTAATGCGCATGATCGCGTCCACGGTGGAGCGTCCCTGACGGAAGCCAAACTGGCTATCCGCCAGATCAGGCCCCACGCCTAGTAGGAGGCTAGGAAGCCTATTACACAAGTGAAGGTTCCAGGTATAATCATTTCCCTGAGGACTACGCGCTGTTCGTTCCTTTTTGTATGACTTGGAGTATAGATACTAGCATTGTAACCTACTGTTTTTGTCATTACAGTGGTAACATACTGTTTTGCGCGCAGGATTTTGCACGTTATTATAACAAAAAAAGTGCACTGGTCGTTGTTCAGCAAGAGAAAGAGAGATTCAATATCTACCGCAGGGCGCTCCCGAAGTGACGAAATGATTCACTTCAGGATTCTGCCGAAACTTCCTGTAAAAAAGTTTTAGCGCTGTCTTTTAATAATGAAAGACAGCGCTGTGTGAATCCCGTTTGAGATTCAAATAGAAATTAAATTATTATATTCCCAAATACCCGAATTCAACCCAATGGTGTTGTAAGAGGCGACTAAAAGAACACTTTCGCAAAACAATCCATTGCGTAGGGAAGGAAAACTCGAATAAAACCGGCTGTCAGTAAAATGACAATCGTGACGCCAGGTAGAAGGCCTTATAGTCGGCTTGAAAAAATTTAATTCTGGGTCGTCACAACCTGCGTCTATCCATTTCATCACTGCAATAGGCTCATCACCAATTATGTGAGACAAATAGTAAACACTTTTGGGTGAAGTGTGGGCGTGTGCTATGCCTCTGCTTACTCCTTCAGGGTTAGGGGCGATAAATATTGCGGTAAAGGCGATTATATGTATGTGTACATTCCCAAATATGAAGAAAAATGTGATGGGTTTGACCTACCCTCTTCTCCCTTACTATCATAATTCTAATAATATGGTTTTCAGGTTACCCTAATGAAGTTTGGTAATTACTTTCTTAAAAAAGCTGCTCAAACGTGGTAGACTACTACTACTAAATACGAAAACTGTTATAAATTGTTATTAGATGTGTAATGTGGAAGCCCTTTTTTCCTTTCAAAAATATCATTCAAATTTTTCACTTTTACTTAAACTTATCTCAGTCGTCTATAGTACAACATGGTTTTTCAGTTCCACCTACTTATTAAGATTGTTCGTAGTTGCCTGAAGAGCTACCTATTAACAATCGCCATCACAAGGTCTTCTGCAATTTACTCTTAGTAAATAATCTAGGTCGGCATAAAATTTCCTATTCGATGAAAATAAGCTTATTCATAGAATTCTTACGCATTTTTATGGTTCATTTTGTTTTGAGGCCGAGCACATCTTTGAAATCGAGTCGGAATAAGAAACAAAAGAAAACTTCGTTCACCAAAATATACCGACACAAAGAAAATGCTAAATTCTTTTTAGTTCTAATTTTATAAGGTTTTTATTCGCTTGTGTTCGTAACCCAACACTTCTAAATTCAAACCGATTTTTTTGTCTCCATGTTATACACACCTGGTAATCACACATATCTTTTTCAAAGAGCAATATAGACTATATTTCTGAGAAATGAAATTTACGAAGATCTTTCTTCGTTCGACTGGTACTTTACAAAAAGCTCTTGGAAATTCTTACCTAAATGTTCTAAATCCTCGTTGATCATTTTAAAAATTATTTATTAGTATTATTTTAGGTATTACAAATCTTACACAAACATCAACAGTACCTGACAGAGAGCCTTCAAAACATAATCCATAAATAAATCTTAGTAAATACCAAACAATGCTATTATGTTTGTAACCACTTACCTACTCAAATATACAAACCAAAGTTTAGTTTTAGTTCTTTCAAGGTAAAATACAGCTGTAGATGGAAATTAATTACTTTACACGTGCCGTGAAGTTTCTTTAAAACAATCGAAGCCAATAAAGTTTGAACACCAAAGTAATAGCCAGTTAATTATATCTACAAGAAAGCTATACATTTGCAAAACGTTTTAGGATTTTGAATTGGAATCTTTAAAAGCATCGGTACAAAGATAGAATCTGTATTAATAAAGTAGTTCAAAGTATTTTAAATCATTCACTATAGTGTTTCTAAGTGGTGTACTAAGCGATTCAATTAGTCTTAACAGGGACAAGGTTGGGACACCAATTTGTGCCACATAATAACAGACATTATGAAGTATAAAATGAGAGTTTGTGCTCCAAATAGTAAACCTTACACATTTGTAATAATTAATATTGTCTCTAATTCTCATTGGAAACAGTTTAAAACAGGGAAAAACAAAACCATGGTGTGCACTCTGATCGGTAGTACTTTATCTGGGAAAACTGCGAATATAATGCTTTTATTTTATAATGATTCAATCAATATGGTGCTTAGAAGACTCGCACTTAGTTGGTTTTTATATAATAAAAACCAACTAAGTGAGAGTTGGACACGCAAGGTTCCGACCGAAACAAGAAAGCAGTGAGATTGTTCTCACCAGACTTCCTCTCTCTAACACGTTTATTGTGAAAGTTCAATCCGATTGACGTTGCTATTTTTGTTTTGTTTCAAACTTTGAACAGATGATCCACGTGACCTAGTGCATTATTTAATGCAACAGAGTCACAGACAATTGTTGGTTTCGCCAATGAAGGGTTTCGTAACAGCAAGTAACATAATATAAAAGTTCTTATAGTTCGTTGTAACTATGCTTGATGTTTTAACACGTTCGCAGTGGTAGTGATTTTTCTGACCGAAAATTGCGGTTTATGACATATTAAAAAAAAACTACCAGCTCTATCTCGTTCAAACCAATTGTCGTTGGTAGTTTTTATGGCAATGTACATCATAATATTTTTTTTTACATTTATATAGCGTTTTTGAAGACCTTCCCACACGTATGGGTTGGGTAAAAAAATTTTGAGTTTCAGTTCTGAGTATGGGGACCCCCAAAATTTACTGCTTTTTTTCTAGTTTTTCGGTTTCGGTTCACAGAATACATCTACTTACCAAGTTTCAATATCATAGGCCTTATAGTTTCGGAGAAAAGTGGCTGTGACACACGGACGGACAGACAGACAGACAGACATGACGAATCTATAAGAGTTCCGTTTTTGCCATTTGGCCACGGAACCCTGAAAATAGGGGGATTAATGGGGGCTTTTATACAACAAACGTAAATTTCTTGTCTTTTTGCGACTGGCACTTGGCCGGTTTTTTGAAAATTTTAACTAATCGTTGGTTAGTCAATTGCTGTGTCGAATTGGTCAGGCGCAGTTTGTGACTACGCGCCGTTGAAATTTTCAAACCGTTCATAAGACCTTCAACTTCAACATTCTATAATGCAAATAGCACGTCACTGCATAGCATTGAGTGTATCCAGCAAGTACTTTATTGACTCATCCCATAGGTGAGAGCAGTATTCGACGCAGGGACAAATTTGTATCTTGTACACCGCTTGGGGGCCCAAGGAAACCGGAGGGGCCGACTTGTTGCCTGTCTGACCTAGATATAAAATCACGTCTATGTCTATGTTTAGTTTTGGAGAATATACCATGATTTATACGAAGCAAAATTTCTGAGTCAAGACCGATATTAACCTGAACAAATATACCTATTGCCCCTTTTTTTCTTTTAATACTTCTAAAGTAGCAGACAAGTTATGGCCTCACCTGATGCACTATGGTCGCCGTAGCCTATAAAAATTTGCAACATCAGAGGCGTTACACCCGCGCTGCCGACCTCGCAAGAAACTTCTATCTAAGACCCATTTTGAAACTCTCACCTAAATATCGCCATATTTGTCATTCACCTATAACAGCACTGATAGAATGAGATTTGACAACATCTTAATTGAGTCACGTTTACGTATTTGGCTGTTATCACATTTTAAAACACGACGGCAGTTAACTTAAGGTTTAATGTACCATACCTAACTTGTCCAAGATAATTAAGCGTTGTCCGTAGGCATACGACATGATAACTAGTCAGCTAAGTGGCCAGGTGCACCTTACCACAGTGTCATTGAAACCGCCCTGCCCTCCTTTCTGTCAAACAAGCGACCGGGCAATTTTCATGAGTGTACAAATAAATTTTAGTCTACATATTTTAGCTTAGAGTATATGTGACTTATAGCGTTTTGATACTTGTATCAAAATCTACTATAGATGATTTTAAACCAACCTTAGTTATGATGGCGACAATCTTCGATTGCTTAGCTTATAAATTTTCACAGTTTTACCGTACCTATACCGAGCACGTGATAGTGATAGCGTGATCTTCAATCTATCGCGGTGGACATCTTACGGTAATTAATGCTTTAAAAAACTTCATCGTTAACGATTTGAATGTAAAAAAGAAATGTTCTGTTTGCATGCCAACAGAATATATTTTTAAATTCCTTATTTTTGAATTCCGCGTCTTTGGGGGGTTTCGTAAGGATATCCTTCCGAGGATATAATTCATATTTGTGTATGAATTTAATTTATTCTACATCAAAAAAAAACAGGGTGTAGTGGGGCCCTACCAACACCTTCGGGCCCAAGTCAACCTCACGTGCAAGCTCGTGCACCTGCTGAACAACGGACGAGGCTCTGACGGCGGCGGTCCATTTCAACACGGCGATGGGCTCACCACCTGTTACGTGGGACCGAATTGTACACGGTGAAATGTGGGCCGGTATAGGCCTCTGCCTACCCCTTCGGGGATAAAGGCGTGAGTATATGTATGAATGTATGTAAAAAAAAATACACTAATAATATCCGTTGTCTGGTACCCCTAAAACAAGCAGGTTAACTGTAGCTTTATACTAACTATTTCTTTATTTTTGTACGAAGTTAGGCCTCAATAAGTCCTGAACCAACATAATTATCTGTAAGCCGTTATATTTTGCCTTCAAAGTTCATAAAATTACCCATTTAATGGTACCGAACACTAGATAGACGTGAGGATAAAATCGTGCCCACTTTACGTATAGTAGAGGTACCCAAAAACCAATTATTTTTATTGATTCTATTGTAACACTTTGTCGACGTGGTAAACTTATCCATGCATAGTTTCATCTTTCTGGAGAAAAAGTTGAGGACGGTGGAACATGACGAAACGATAAGGGTTCTGAGACGTGAATTAGATAACTTTTAAAGTGACAGTGTCCGTGTAATAAAATTATTTTCTTAAAGTACCAAAATTATTTGCAGCTGTAAAGGTGATCACATAACGTGTGTTTAGAATTAAAAATATGTCTAACTAAGTAAGTACCTACTTTAAAGTACCGTTAGACTGAAAATCAGAACGCTTTACAATTTATTGAAATTTAGACGTTTTAAGTGTAGTCTTAGCAGACGAAGCGAAGAACTTTGGAAAGACCTGGAGCGAGATGAAAGGACAAGCCCAAGATCAAATGTGATGTAGGATCACTGTGGACGCCCTCTGCTTCTTATTTAATTTATACTCTAGATTGTTGGCACTTGGTGGAACTTGTTGTACTATATTATGCACTTTTTGCTGACACACTTATACTTTATTCCACAACTTTAATTATTACTAAATATAACCTGACTGGTTTCACTGTACAGCATTCTTAAAGGTAATTTTAACTGTTCATACATATTCTTTTCTTACGTTTCTAAACACAATGTCTTCTTGTGTAATGTAATCTTTTAATTCATGTGGATTGTGGGAATACAAATAAAGTATTGACATTCAAAAAGTTATCCTAAAAATGCGAATCCCACTCGCACTTTACCGATTTATACACTTTTCATCCACATATTAGTGAGGTTCTTCACTTCATGAGTATGAGAACTAGAATCGCTCTTTTTGCTATCTGTACATCAAGTACCTTAGGCGTAGGTTATGAATGACCTAGGCCCTAGCTAAACATGTGGTTAGATAGCTTTGATTAAACCATGTGCTTATGAGGTATATAAGGCACACATAGCGATGGTTAGTCACATTCGTTCCTAAACCCTCTTTCTTCACTCGCTACGTGATATCCCAATATATCCCTCAATATGTTCAAACTGGTAAGTCTCCTTTTTTATAAAAACATGTTTAAAAATAATAAATCTAGATATACGAATAAAAATCGATATTTAAATCAAACTTGATCATCATATGGATCATGGCAAAACAGAGGGTAGTTTATAGTTGGACACATCCGCATTGTTCACGCTATTGTCGATTGACTTTAACGGCCTCGTTGGTCTAAAGGTCGCAGGCTCGATTCCCACCAGGGAACAGAGTATGATCTATAACTATTTTTCCTGAGTGTGTGTTTGGGTGTTTCTATGTATAATAAATAATGTAGTTATTTACAAAAAAAAACATATGTATTAATATCCGTGGTCTTATTACCTGTAAAATAACACAATCAGTAAGTTCCATTAGAAGTTAATAACTTATCCTTATTTGAACATGTGTAAACTTATTTCTATGTTATGAGTAACATAGAGCGAAGCGAAATATTGCTATTTAATGAATTTGTAAATTCTTACAATCACAAGTTTTTTTGAGATAAGTATCTACTTGCAATTGTGTGCGATTTGAATGATTTTTTATACCACTAAGCTGGCAGACAAGCATACGGGCCACCAGATATACTGGTGATGACCGCAGCCTATGAACGTTTTGCGACACCTGAGGCGCTACTTTTGCTCTGTCATCCCTGTACAAATCTTATAATATCCCTTTTGAAGAACCCCACACTGTAGGCGTTTGGGAAAACCGAGGCCGGGACATCATTCCACAATCTAAGAGTGCGAGAAAGAAAGCCCCTATCGGATCTAACCGTTCTCGAACGCTACGAACGCAAAGTGTGGGAATGAATACCCGATCTTTGGCGGGAGAGCGCGAGCGGTGCGATGATAAAACTAATTAGATAACGAAGAGTCCAGGAGTCTCCTTCCGAGGGCTTACCCGGGGCTTCCAACCGTAGGCTGAAAGGCAGGATACGTGAGGTTTTTTAGTCGATAGATGTCCGGCACAGCATCTATGAGGATTTCCCTCACGTTAGAAAAAATAACGAATGATGATAGCGTATTTATTTATGCTCTCAATATTTCGATTAAAATATTTATTTACAAGCTTGGAATATAGAACATTCTAAGGTTTTAAGTATCGATTAAGATAAAAACTATGCAATATTTTAGCAAAATAAGTTTTCTCCAATATCTGCCTCGCGGCATCTTTACATAAAAAGAGTTTCTACTTTATTTTTGCAAATTTATCTGCTTACTTATGGGTTTTTATTTAAACTAAACTTAAAAATTAGGCATGTGCAATTCGATTTCTTGGTCCGAAAATATTCATTTAACACTTTCTCAATACTTTTAACACTTACCTATTTTAAAACATTGCAATATACAGCAATATATGACAAAAAAGCCGTGAGATCGTCCTCACCAGACTGCCCCTCTCTAACATGTTTATTGTGTAAGTAAACGTTGAATCCGATTGACGTTGTCATTTTTGTTTTATTTCATACTTTGAACAGATGATCCACGTGACATAATGACGTAGTTTAATGCAACAGAGTCACAGACTACAGGCAAAATCTCGCCATAAGCCCCTTTGCACTCTATTTTATAGAGAGGGGCTAAAAAGTCATATTTAAATTCCATTTTAATTTAACTGAGAATTGATGACGAAGAGATATTGACGAATATACTCGTATAAATTAGTAGTTTAATTATTATTATTAATAACGGTTTATATCTTGTGTTATGGTGAAAACTAGGAGAGTTCTGAGTTTATCCAGCAGTGGAATATCATAGACAGATTTTGATAATAATTATTTATTTCTTGCGTCAAAAATGAAACATACCATATTTGACTGTACCATAGGTAGATCTTTTACAGTATTATATTAAACTCCACATATTTGGCCGTTTTACAGCATGCAATTTGATAAAAAGGTATATCTACAAAATGAAAATAGTAATATTATTTCTGATATTTATATCTGTTAAAAGTTGACTGCCTCTGTGGCGCGGTCAGTAGTGATATCTGTGAGTGAGTCTGGGTGTTTCTATGTATAATATGTATGTATTTTAAAGTATATAAGTATTAGTATCCGTGGTCTGATACCCATAACACAAGCAGGTTATTCCTAGCTTATGAATATTTATATTTAATTTCCGCAGGTAGGTAGGTATATCACCCTCACCTAGTTTGTTGGAAAGACATTTTATTCAATTGTATTATTAAGCATGTCAAAATATGTCTATAATAATTAATGTCAAATCATTACAACAAATTATTACTTAATGTTAAATAATCACAATGTATAAGATTGACATAAACGATTTGTCATTTATATGTAGTCTTCAACTAGCACTCCAGCAGTAAAGTCTTCACATTTGTTTTCATTATTATGTCACTAATATTAGATATCTATTTGCAAAATTGATTTCGGCAATTTTTGATTAATGTAATATAATAGTTAATTATACGATGGTAAAGTTTGGCGTGCTAATTATGCAATACCTACTTATTTCGTTGTACGTATGTATGTATGTAAGTTGTACGTATTTGTTACTTGTTATTCTTGATAGACAACTTATGTTATCTTTTTTATCAACGACAGTAACAATCAATTCCCCTAATTAAATAATATTATTTTTATAATACATAATACATACGTACATTTAGCCACACCTTTATCCCCGAAGAGGTAGGCATAGGCAAAATATACGCCCACATTTCACCTTATAGTTTTATGTCCCACCTAATAGGTGGTGAGCCTATTGCCACTGTATACTATTGCCATGTTGAAATCGATTGAAATATTCAGGACGAAACAATGTTGTCGCGTCAATCACGGCCGTCAGACCGGTCATGGACGAGTGGCTGGACAGAAGACACGGTGCTCTCTCCTACCTGTTGACACAGATGCTTGCCGGGCACGGTAGCTTCGGTAGGTATCTGTGGCGAAAACACCGGGAAACCACGGCCGAGTGTCAGCACTGCGAGGACCGCAGCGATGACACGGCGCTCCACACGCTGTTGGAGTGCACGGCGTGGGCACAACAGCGCCAGGTCCTCGTAGTGGGTCTGGACGTGGACACTCTCTCGCTCGAGGCCATGGTGCGAGCCATGCTCTCCAGCGGGAGTAAGTGGGACTGCGCCGCCTCTTTCTGCGAGCAGGTCATGCTCGTGAAGGAGGCGGCGGGCCGGGTGCGGGAGAGAGCTCTCCCACCCGAGTTCCGCAGTCGGCGGCCTGGGCACCGCCGACGTGTCTTCGCCGAGGACTTTCGGCTTCCATGACCGGGGGTATGAGGACGGTGAGAGGGTCACTCAACTCAACTCAACCATAGGCTGTTGGGCGTTACGTGAGGTTTTTTAGTCGGTAAGAGTCCGGCATAGCATCCTACGAGGATTTTCCCTCACATTAAAAAAAAAACATTTAAAAGCAATTATGTACGGAATAGATCACTGTTGTTGCCTACGGCTTTCTTGATACAAACTTTCATCTGTTTCCTTACCATATACACCTTCAAACCTTTTTAAACGATTGACTTTCTTTTCTAAACTCTATCACATTTCTGTACTATCAAAAAACGATCTTTTGAGGTTCCGTACCCAAAGTGTTAAAATAGGACCCTATTACTGAGACTACATATGCCTGTCCGTCTGTGTGTACCAACCGTGATAGTTAGACAGTTGAAATTTTCACAGATTATGTATTTCCGTTGCCGCTATATTAACAAACATTAGAAAAAGAAAAACAGTACGGTGGCTCCCATACATAAAAGCGATTGTTTTGCTGGTTGTTGGTATGGGACCCTTCGTACGCGAATTCCACTCGCACTTGATCGGTTTCTTTTAATAACAATTTAGTGATAAAATCAATGTCAAAGCTTTTCATAATATGATTTAAAATGATTGCTACTAGTTTTTACACACATTTCAATAAAATGAATAACATTTTTGTGTTCAATACTAATCAATATTAGACTACTAATCGATAGGATACATAGGCAAGCCAATTCGTTGTCTATTTATGCGTAACGCAATTACATGAATCACAGTTTTATATTTAAGGCTTGGAATATTGCTAATGACCTTGAGCATGCGCGACACGCGTCTGTTGTTGTGTGTGAAATGTGATCTTTTAGTAGCTTATTCTAGTAATTATTATTAAAATCTCATACTTATTCTAAATTGAAGGAAACCAAATTATATGTGTAGATTTTCTTTAGAGATTGATGTATTATCAATCTTTGAAGAACAAGTTATCCACAAAAATTTAAATACGGTATAGCTTTCATAGTATTTAAAATTTAGTGAATAACGTGTTATTGAGATGAAATAAGTAGATTTTGAAATAATTTAGATTTTTTTTATCATTATGAATCATTATGAATCAAATCAACTGTGGGTCGTCACCACCTGCGCCCGGGTCGGCAGCGCGTGTGCAGCGCCTCTGGTGTTGCAAACGTCTATAGGCTACGGTTACCAACCTTCCGGTGGGCCGTAAGCTTGTCTGCCACCTAAGTAGTATAAAAAAAAATACTATTATGATAAAAATAAAATTCTATATCATTCTATTAAAATTTAAGGCGTAAAATATATTCAACTAAACTATGTGCGACTTCTTTTGTGATTGTTTTACACATTACCTATGTAGTCCAGTCATTACGTCGAAAAAATCGGGTTAGAAATGCAAATGAACCGAGAAAGCCAAATTTTGGATATTACGTGGGGAGGGGCTAGAAAATCTTAAGTTCAAATTGTCGACCAAAATAACCTGGTGGGTTTTCCGCCATCTTGAAAAAAGGGTTATATTCATTTTTTTCATCATAATTCGTTTCCCCGTTGAGATACGAAAATTTTAAAAAAAGTTTTTTGTTGCTCTTTGTACGATCTACAATTAAGGTCTAGACATTTTTCACGTATCGATCACCGTTATCGAAATATCGATCCAAAAAGCCATAAATTTGGAGAGAAAATTTGTTTTTAGCTATTTCCTTCTTTCTCGTGAAATATATCGAAAAATGTCTATAATGAAAATTGGTGAGCGTTTTCAGACCTACAAATTCGATTTTTTTATTTTTAATTTTCGATAAGAATTACGACCTCTAGCGCGGCGCAAAGTCAGTAAGACTGTGCCCGGTTTTGATTTAACCGCTCGCACGGTTGTATCCATACGTCAAAATGGATGAATGGTTGTTCAAGCAATTATTGCATACATACATACATACATATAATCACGCTTGTCTCCCATCGGGGTAAGCAGAGACTATGGCTTTCCACTTGCTACGATCCTGACATACAACTTTCGCTTCTTCTACTTTCATAACTGTTTTCATACACGCTCGCCGGTTAAGGGTACTCTTGACCTTGCCTTTTTCCAGAACGTCTCTGATTTGATCGGCATGCGTACGCCGAGGTTTACCCCTACCAGTTTGCCCATTCATTCTCGCCTCATAAATCTGCTTTGTCAGTCTATTCTCATCCATTCTTTCCATGTGTCCAAACCATCTAAGCATCCCTTTTTCGATCTTAGTCACTACATCTTCTGTTATACCACATTTTTCCCTTATCACGCTATTTCTTTTTTTGTCCATTAAAGTCACTCCAGCTATACTTCGCAGACTTCTCATTTCCACTGCATTAATTTTGCTTTCATGCTTCTTCTGCCATACCCAACTTTCACTACCATACATAAGTGTAGGGATGAGCACTCCCCTATGTACAGCCAACCTGGTCTTCTCAGACAATTATTGCAATACAAAATAAATTAATAAACCAGCCAAATTATAAATCAAACACATGTTATTGATCAAATAATTTTTATGCAGCAAAAAACAATAACTACAGGTGGTAATTTTTTTTCACTTGTTTTTCGCCGTTTCGATGGTCCTGGCTGTAGAAGTTCTTCCTCGGTAGTCTCTTCGTGTCGTGAAAACTCTTGAATCGCAGTAAATAATGCTGGGACGGTTGAAAAAACATAATCATCATCATCGTAATCGTCGTTGAATAAAATCTCGACTCTGGCGACATTGTTGCATGTCTGTCTACTACAGTGCAGGCAAATAATGGAGCAACTAATTCCTGCTTTACTGCACCCACAAGAAGAATGCGGGGTCCTACTAACATCTTAAGGACCCCAATGGGTCGGATCCTCCTAGTTGTGCATCCTGGGCAACGGAGTAGCGACTACTCCCCTCCTCTGTGGGGGAGTTGTGCTACTCTGGCTAATTCCGACCGAGGCGGGAGTAACCCAACTGTGGGTTGCTCGGTGGTGTGTGTTGCTGCCGGCCGTGCCGTTATTCACGGCCGGCAGCAGCAGTGCTGGGTCGCCGTCACTTCGCCACCTTTGCTGGCGAGACGATGGCGGCAAAGTGGGAAAGGCACTGCGTGGGGGGCGGGATTTTGGGTAAATGCTCCCGCCCTGCCATGCAGTTCGGGCTGCCGGCCGTGAATAACGGCGCGACCGGCGGCAACAGTGCTGGGCCGCGGTCACCTCGCCAGTTGACGAGGTGATGGCGGCAAAGCGGGAGGTGCACTGTGCGGGGGAGCGGGAGTAACGGATAATGCTCCCGCTCTGCCGTGCAGTTCGGGGGCGCCGCGGTGAGGAGTCACTGCGCGCCCCCGATTGTTTCTTGACCGTGGGCGTAAGGTCGGGGGACCCCGCCCGCCAACGGTCACATGGCGGTGGGCACCTTTCCCGTGTTCCGGGGGTGCCCATTAGCGCACGCCTGCGCCAGCCGGTCTCTGTCTCCTCTATTACAGAGGGGCGCTCGAGAGCGGTGCTGGCGTGGTCTTCAGCTCCTTTGGGAGCTTTGGGGAGCCGCCCATCTGGCTCCCCCGAGGAGAGCCCTGAATAAACGGGGCGCCCCTAGCCGGGTCGACGTGAATAATCTTTTGATATCCCTCGGCCTGGCTAAAGGGTGAGGAGGAACACCGCGGGGTTTAGAGGGTAGGACGGTCCATTCCGGAAGGCGCGTAAAGGCGTTTCCCGCGTCAACAAAAAAAAAAAAAAAAACTTACCCACAAGCAGCCCCACACTTTCCTTTACATTTGCACGAAATGAGTTTTAAAAGTTCAGGTGGAGCCGGTGCGGCTGTGGTGTAAATTGGTTCAAGCCCGTAATTCGTCTGTCGCCAAGCCCATTCCTGAGGATCTTTGAAAATTCCGAGCCACGTTTGTACCTGTCGATATGTCTGGAAAACGTGTTGGCGGACTTCGCTTTCCGTTGGTGGGAGTAGTGAAAGATTATTCGTCTTATTTGTTGTCATTGATTTTGCAAAGCGGTGGAATCGCAAATTATCCATCGTTGTATCCTCTTTACGACCTCCATACAGAGCGATAAGGAATAGTTTTCCCGCGCAAACTAGAATCTCCGGATCGACCTTTTCTTCTACCGATGACCGGAGGTTCGGGTTCTTCTCGAGGGTGCTGATGAATTTCGACTTTCCAATATTATAAAAAGACGACGTGGTGTCACAAACGCTGACAGCATGGATGAAAAGAATGTTCTCAAGAACAGACTTATCATACTTGAAACTATTCGGAGAGTATAGTTTTGCCGGTGTTTTGCCTTTAGCTGGTTTGCGAAAAAAAATATTTTTTGTCCTGTGCAAGTCCGGAAACTAAAACCAAAAGATCGATATCTTCGCCGACGATGGCCGACTTTGTGGCGCCATTGAGGTCGTAATTCTTGTTAAAAATAAAAAATAAAAAAACGAATTTGTAGGTCTGAACACGCTCAACAATTTTCTTTATGGACAATTTTTGATATATTTCTCGAGAAAGAAGGAAATAGCTAAAAACAATTTTTTCTCCCCAAATTGCGGCTTTTGGATCGATATTTCGATAACGGTGATCGATACGTGAAAAATGTGTAGACCTTAATTGTAGATCGTACAAAGAGCAACAAAAAACTTTTCATTAAAATTTTCGTATCTCAACGGGGAACCGAATTATGATGAAAAAACTGAATATAACCCTTTTTTCAAGATGGCGGAAAACCCACCAGGTTATTTTGGTCGACAATTTGAACTTAAGCTTTTCTAGCCCCTCCACACGTAATATCCAAAATTTGGCTTTCTCGGTTCATTTGCATTTCCAAATGTATATAATGACTGGACTAATGTAGAATCAATAGATATACAATTTATAACAAAACCATTTTAGGTTTCCGTAGTTTGATATAGATCCTGTAGATAAAAAAATGTATTTTACTATCATTTTTGTTTATTTGTGCCAGCAAAAAATGATTTCCTTTGCATCAGTTTTTTCTTCGGTTTTTTTTTGACAGGAGCCTTAAGTTGTTATTTCAATTATTTTTTGTTCGCGTGACATTCTCTTCAGCGGCAACGACCCGTTGAGGTCGGTCCAGTTTCCAGTTACCACCCGGTACTAGATAATTTGCGCTTTTTACTTATCGAATAAATCAGGACAAATAGTTCAAGTTAATAACCGTCTGAGATATGTTGTACAGTCATTTTATGCTGGAGTTTTTACGAAAATTATAGGCATTTCATTGTTTCAAGATCTTTCGCTTGTCGACTATTTATTTATCTTTGTAGTATTTAGGTATTAACGAAGCAAACTCGTTTATTTTCGTTTTAAAAGATATTAATACCACTCATAAATGTAGAGTAAAAGTCTTAGCAATTTTAATGAGTACCTCTAAAGATACTTGAGAAATTATTTATAGGACGTAGCCTTTTCACATCTCAAACATCCTTGGAAATATTTACACATTAAAGGAAAGCCTATTAATCGAGGTATTGTTTATGTCTTAATACTCCATGATATCCTTGTTTAATATTTAAACAGTCTAATATAGAACACGGCCTTTAAGGTTGTAGGTAGTATTCGAACATATTAGATTTCAAGGCGAAAGGAAATGTGTATGGGATTTATATGTAGACAAAAAATAAATAATGTGAAATAAATCTTTTTATCAAATTAAGCTTGAAGTAAGTAAATAAGTTAGTTGGTAATGGATATAGCAATTGCTGGTCTTATTGCATTAAAGATCTGCATTAAAGTATATTAGAACCGTAGTGTAATAAATACTTTCCATGTGAGTACTATGACATTTATGTCACTTATTCAATATGGTAATTGTATAATTGTATCTTACCGTTGTTAACTAGTAAAAGCTTAATTTTTAAAATAATATATCGCTTCCATTTGAGCCAGACTTTGATGGTTGTTGAATAACAAAAATTACTTAATATTCAACCATATATTTTAAAATCCAATTTAAAACGTCTTGAAACTCGTAATTAGTTTGTACAACGGTCATAAAAGGAAAACCGGTCACAACTATATTAGTACATACCTACCTACCTCCATGTATTAGCAGTTCCGTGTATAAAAATAGAGCGACAGATACCAAAGAGGTACATAAAGTTTTTTTGTACTAGTTTACTATTACATATTAGGTATAAAAAATAATGGAATGGGGTTTGAAAGCACTTGACCCAGGGCCGTGTGTAATGTCAACATAAGACGTGATCAAAAATTGGTTTGATTTTTCAGCGAGTGTTAATATCTCTTTGAGCCGAAAGATTTTTCTCAGTTGTCGGATCGACCTATTATTTTACAACTAGCAGTGCCACTCGGTTTCACAGCACAATTTACTTCAAAATAAAATTCTAACTCGAGTTTTGTAATAATTCAATGGAAGTCAAGTTCGCGAAATGCCTACGAGTTTTACCATAGCAAATCCATGATTCACAGGACATTGCAAGCAATTAGTTATTTATAACCATATACCGCCACTTTTTCATTGTAAGCACAGCACACGTTTTCATAACGCTAATTTGTCGTTATAATTAGAATCTGCTGAAAACCCCAACATGGTCCTTCAAGGCATTTTTTTATCAAAAATTTAAATAAACGGGGCCATTCTTAATATGTCGTCACATTCAATCAAATCAGCCTATATAACTTAGTCCATTGATGGATTTAGGCCTCTCCCAGTTCATGTCTCAGTACGCGGTGCCTTTCGCATCCAGTCCCAGCCTGCGACCTTTACCAAGTCGTCGATCCATTTGGCGGATGGACGTACTATCCTACGCTTACCGAGTCCCGGTCTCCACTCTAGAACTCGTTTGCTCCATGGGTCGTCGGTTTTTATACAGATGTGGCCAGCTCATTGCCACTTTATAGTGCTTATTCTGCGAGCTATGTCGACCACTCTTGTTCCCCCCCAATTTACTTCATTCGGGAGTTTATCCCTCAGATACTCCAAACATGGCTCCTTCCATAGCTCGCTGTGCCACTGTGACGCCGCATCACATAATTAAAAAGCTTTTACGGATTCCTTATTCGACCAAATCTTGGAACACAAATACTATTCAAATAGTCATGCTTATCTATAAAGGGTAGCGTAAAAGCGTAGGTACTATACGTGCACATTTCGTCACCTATCATACCTTATAGCGAAACTATTTTATAAAATTTAATGTATTTTTGAAATAAACATACATTGCGAAGTTCAATACCCTTCCTGCTAGTTATACCATTGTCGGCTTAAAATTACTTAAATCACGCATTCTTCCGCAATTGTTTAAATTTTAATATATTTACTAGCCTTGAAAAAATCTTTTTCTACTAAATGGTTTCCTGTGAGCGGTGGATTTGTTGCTGGGAAACCGGTGTGTTCTAAATATTATCTATGTCAAGAATTACGTGGCAATGGATACTTGATAAGAGCCTTTGCGATCACAAATCAGTCCCCAATATAATGCCAAATACTCGCCACGTCCGCTTGTAAATGACACTTTGAATTACAATAAGTGGATGTAAAACTCGTATAGTTTCTGTTTCTGTTCCCCGCGGCTGCGACCGCGTAGAAGTCATTATCGTGTAAGAGTTGTTATATCGTAAAATTATAACCCTCCTTTTGCGCAGTCGGTTAAAAAGTAGCCTATGTCCTTCCCAGGGCCTCAAACTATCCCTATACCAAATTTCATCTCAATCGCTCCAGTCGTTCAGGCGTGAATGCGTAACAGACAGACAGACAGAGTTACTTTCGCATTTATAATATTAGTAGGGATGTACGTCGTTTTGATGTTTTATAAATAAAATGGTAATGATATCTTGTGATCAAGTATAATTATCAAAATAAATGAGTTTTTATTTCAGTGAACGTTTGTAAAGATGTTTGTTGCTCAATCACTCTGTAACCACTGAACTAATTTAGCTAAAAAAATATTGTCAGGTAGCAGACAGCCTGGATTAATACTCTTTATTTAAGTTCCTGTAATAAACGAGTAAGGAAAATTTCACCACGCAGCCATACTGACACTGTACTAATAATAAAGAGAAAAGATCTGATTCTCTGTTTGTTTGTATTGTATTGACTGATTAGGCCCCGAAACTTCTCAACTGATTTAAATTTTTTTTCATTGTTGGAAAGCTACACTATACCTGCATGACACAGGCTAAAGTTTATTCCCGTATTTTCACGGGAATGGGAACTACACGGATGGAACCGCGTGACATCCTTTAGTGTTTATTATTAATCAACTTTGCTTTAAATTTTATAACTAACTACACAATGAAGTCCATAAATAGCTGACGTAAGATGCTAAGTGATTGATTCTCGTCACCAACTTTCTTTGTTCTGTTATTATATCCGTTCTTTGGGGCTATAATAGCCAACACAACACTATAATAGAATACCGTTACAGCGTGTGGAGCAACGTGATTAGAACCTCTATTCAGAAACGGCTTCTTCATTATTAGAATTTTACAAAGGATTGTTCAGTTATCTCTCGGAGATTGTTTTACAATGATTTGTTTGAATGGAACAATAAGTATATATAATCACGGAGTGGTGCCTTATGTAAGTTTTCAGATATAACAAGGTCTTGGTTTAGTGTGCATTGTTTTGTAGCGTCATAAAGGATAATGTGTTGACAGAATATTTGAGAATACATAATACTGAAAGACACTATCAGCGTGATGTTTGAGTTTCCCAAATGTATTGGATAAAATGTATCTTTTGTCAATTTTGATATTATTCACATTTCGAAAGTTAGGTATGTCTATTCAACTATCAAACAATCAATGAAAAACACTTTCTTTTGTAAAATGTTTGTAACGATTACGTATATCTTAAATTTGAATATAATGAGTTGTATAAGCCTGCTGGTAAGCTTGGGATGTCTTTATGAGAAATTAATCAGGGCTAACGGCTCTAATAGGATAAGTAGCGATTGTGTGGATTTAGTCGATTCGAGTCTGTTGTGAAATCCATTGGAATTCTCACGCATTAAATAAAGTTTGCTGGCGATGTGATAAGTTAGCCAAATTGATACGCAGGTATTAGGCATTAAGTACAATAAACATAATTCTCATCACAGTGATCCCTGGGTAGAATTATAGACTTTTACTTTTAAATTAAATTTTCAGGTCGTACTCGTCGCTTTCTTGGCCGTCGCTGCCGCCGCCCCTGGCTTCGTCGCTCCTTACGCTGCCCCCTACGCCGCCCCCTACGCTGCCCCTTACGCTGCCCCCATCGCTGCTCCCTGGGGCCATGGCGTAGTGTCCGCGCCTCTGTACAGCGCCGGAGTTGTCAAGACCGCCGTTCCTGTCGCTACTTCTTACGCTAACACTGTTCGGGTAAATAATTATTAATTTAATTCTGTACCAACCCACGGCTTAGTCTGTGACATACTATGAGTCCCACAGCACCCATGGAACCTGTATATTTCCTCAGTTATTAACACAGTGACCGTTTATATAACATTAAGCTGGCTTATTTTTATACAGGCAGGACTGTATTTCTTCTTAAATGCGCTACATTGATTCACACACAGTTGTATTGTGCAAATCATTCAGCCTTGTGCCTAAATTCTACATTCCTAGGTTTTTTACGGTACGCGTTGATGTCTTTTAACCATTTTTAACCTGTATGTACTAAGACTCCTGTGTTGCGTAACTGTGATTATAAAATTTCAAGCGTCATTCTCAAGTCTAGTACCAGACTAGTTCGTGGTACGGATTCATTTGTCCATAAAGACACGGTCATACTTTACGCTTAGGCGCAACACAGTTTAGCTTTCATGATCATAATAAGTTATTAAGAAAATCATACGAATCAATGATTTTTCATTGTTGATATTGAGTGTATGTCTTTTATTCTTGCCTCGCGTTACGTTGCCTGATATAGGCACAGTCGACTCTAGCTGTGGAGATACAGTGAGCAAAACAATTATTCACACATAACCTGATAGCTGAGTTATGTGCAAGCGGTTACATTACATTACATATAAGATGTGGCAAAGATTTCAAACATTAAAGACATTTATACTTTCAGCTGGCGAGTCCTACTGTCGTAGCTGCTCATGCACCTCTTGTCGCCGCTCACGCTCCCATTGTCACCGCTCCCGCTTACGCTCATGCTTGGTAAGCGACCTGTTAACGGCCGACAACATCCAGGCCTCCAGGCCACAACTACAGGCCTCACACACCAGGCATACCACCCAGCCCATACCGGATAGTGCAACAGTCAATCCCTATTACCTATTTATTTATTGATAGTGGTAAGATAATTTGCAGAAGATTGATTAAATATCAGAGTTGGAACCCTGTGCCATGTAAAAAGGAATAAAATTGTTATTTTCATCTATTTTCACGATTTTATTGTTACTTTAATCCTATTCTAGTTATTTTTATACAAGCATACGATCCACTTAGTCGAAGGTCGAAATACCGGAGCCTTTGGACGTTTACAACACCCGAGAAGTTTATAAAGTTTTAAAAATCCTTTTTGTATACATTCTATAACTTTCTCGAAGGAAGACATTTCAACATTTACTGTTTCCCATCATGGATGGGTGGCCATATCGACGGGAGCAAAGAGCAAACGGACATCTGCATTTTTGCGAAAATCGTCGTTTTGCATAATTGAATTAAGAATTTTGTCTTCCATTTGGACATATTTTTTAAATTTTTTAAATCAAATATTTAGTGGTATTTTGCAGCGTATAAAAAGACGCCTACACCCTTTTTTTTAGAATGCAACGAAGTACACACGGGCATATACACTTGTCCGAGAGTGCGTCTGACAATTTGGCGCGTTCGCTTCATATAAACAAAGGTATCAGTTACTTAACCGCTTCGTCACGGGAGGTTAAGCTTGCGTACTAAATATAATTATTCTAAAATCTGTGATTTATTCAACTACATTCCATAGTATACTGTAATTATAATAACATGTATAGCAGAAGATATAAAAAATAATTGTTAAATTTGGCACAAAATAGAAAACAAAGTGATGTTTACAACAGCGAAGATCTCACAAATTTGATGGAAAATACAATCATGGAACAATCCCATGAGGGATCTTTTTTTTTCAACGTGAGGGAAAATCCTCAAGGATGTTACGCCGGACTCCTATTGACTAAAAAACCTCACGTAACGCCCAGCAATCTATGGTTGGGAGCCGCGGCTAAGCCCTCGGAAGGATGTCCCAGGACTCCCTACAGACCTACGGCCGCCACTGCGACCTCGCCCAGGGTAGTTCGGGTTCTATCCCGCGTCTTTGGGGGGTTTCGGGTGTGATCCCACTTCTAAGGGGGGGGGGCGTGCGTGAGATCCTCACGTCACGCTGCCGGTGAGCAGCCCTCTCACCGTCCTCACGCCCCCGGTCATGGAGGCTATCCGCCTCCATGACCTCCTCCTCGGCGAAGACACGTCGGCGGTGCCCAAGCCGCTGACGTGACAACTCGGGTGGGAGAGTTCTCTTCCGTTCCTGCGCCACCGCCTCTTTCACGAGCATGACCTGCTCGCAGAAAGAGGCGGCGCAGTCCCACTTACTCCCGCTGGAGATCATAGCTCGCACCATGGTCTCGAGCGAGAGAGTGTCCGCGTCCAGCCCCACTACGACGACCTGGCGCTGTTGCACCCACGCCGTGCACTCCACTAGCGTGTGGAGCGCTGTGTCATCGCTGCGGTTCTCGCAGTGCTGACTCTTAGCCGTGGTTTCCCGGTGTCTTCACCACAGATACCTACCGAAGCTACCGTGCCCGGTAATTCTGTGACAACCGGTAGGAGAGAGCATCGTGTCTTCTCTCCAGCCACTCTTCCATGACCGGTCTGACGGCCTTTGGCCCCGCTCCAGTGCCTCTTTGCGCCATCTGAACAGTGACGCAAGGGCTCTCGGGCCGTATGGAGGGGTCCCGGCTAGGAGACATGCCGCCTCACCGGAGATCGTGCGGTATCCTGTTATCACCCTGACGGCCATCGCTCTCTGCGGGCTCAGCAATCTAGCCACATTGCTGGTCGTCAGGGTCTCCGCCCATACGGGGGCCCCGTATAGGGCCATGCTTCGCTCGATCCCCAGGATCCCCTGATGTTGGGTATCAGCCGCGCGAGTGAAGCTGATGCTCCCCTCAATTTTGGGACCAATCTTCGGAAGCTTGCACTGGACTCTTTTATTGTACTGAAAAAGCTCATCATAATTAAAAAGACAACTGCAAAATCAGTAACATGACCTTTATGATACGCAGTAAATTGAGACAACTACATTATTTTGCTATCAATCATACGTGCCCTTTATTTGTTGTCGTGTTTGGATATAGATTATAAAAAGGATAACAATTATTGAATTTTTTTAATGAAATTAATTAGGGATCATGATTTAGAAAGTCCGAAGTAGAAGCAAACATATGGCAGTTGACTCATTTAGTAATTTATGTTGTACGAAGCATAAAAAGACATCTGCCGTATTTTTTGAAATATGAATATTACATTTGGCTGACCGCCATTACTTTCTTCGACATGCTGTTTTAATTAAGTATTCCAAATTTCAAGGAGCTAGCTTTGTAATTGTAAAAGTTATAACGTTTTTGCGTTAAAAACGCTCTCCTGAAAACTAGTGATTTTACAGATGTCCGTTTGCTCTTTGCTGCCGTCGATATCGTGACCACTTTGTGGCTTTATTTGCGAGCGTTTCCGTGCTTCGGAAGGCATGTTAAGCCGTTGTTCCCGGTTGCCAATAAAATGGCAATGTCAAATTTTACAAGCAGACAGTCACAACTTGGGCCTGTACTTATCAACACGGCAATACGGCTACCAATTACGTGGGACAAAGTCTTAAAAGGTGAAAAATGTGGGCTTTTTAATATGCCTTTGCCTACCCCTTCGGGGATACAAGGCGTGGTCATTTGTATGTATGTATGTATAACTTTCTATTACCATGTGGAGTGAAGGTTTTAAAATACTTTTTTGCATAAACGTTATTAATACCTACTGAGTACGCATACAAAAATGCTTTAAAAAGGTCACTCCACTTATTATGAACAGAAATAAACCATTACTATGTAGGGCAAGTTATAAACAAAATAAGTAAGCACGTACTTAGTCTTGTAGAAACACAAAGCAGCCGATACTTCGGAGCAAACCGGTTTATTATTCATAAGTCGCTTTCCGTCCTACATAAATTAACTCCAATTGAAACTGTCACTTTTTTGTTGGGCATTAAGGTGCCTATACAACTTTAGCTGTCAGTGGCTCCATGGTAAGCTACGATTTGTGTTTCTGAGGTCTTGGTTCCTGGCTAGGAACTATATCGCGTTCGCTCTAAGGTTGCCACTGGCGTAGAGGCGTAGTATGGGAGGCGACCGGCAAACTTAAGAACGGGTAGTAATGAATGTTTTTGAAATCCTTGAATATAGTACAAATAGAATTAAATTTTCTATACTAACATTACAAAGAGAAAAGGTTGGTTTTTGATAGGTTTGTTTGCTTTGAATAGACTCTGGAACTACGGAACCTAGTTGAAATAATATCGCCGTTTCCGTGGGAATACGGGAATAAAATCTAGCCTATGTTCACCACAAAAAGTGTAGCTTCCCAACAGTGAAAGAATTTTTCAAATCGGTTCAGTAGTTCCGGAGCCAATTTGTTACAAACAAACACAAAAAAACAAAAAAAAATTAAAAATCAAAATTTTTCCTCTTTATAATATTAGTATAGATGTAAAGGTACCTTTATATAAGTATACCTAGTATACCTAAGTGTGATTAAAGACGTTGAGCTCGCATTTTAATAAGTACATGCAAGACTGGAGCTGTAGATACGATGGGTACCATGTATGGAACAGATTCCGCATGCCACTAGGTATGTAATGTCATACTGTTAACACCCTTGATATAAATATTCACAGAGCTGCCGGCACCGTATTAATAATTGAAAACGCTTAAGACATTCCTCTTGAGTGTTTTTGATGATTTTTTTTTAGAACTATCAAACCAATTTAAAAAAACTTTCAAAAAAGTAACATTAACCTAAACATATTTCAATTGGTTCAGTTTTCAGGAAGAAAACGGGAGAACCATCGATTTTGTCTAGATAAAATCGGTCTGAGCCACAGCTATCCTTGGCGCACTGTAGTGGGTTGTCCAGGTGCAGTGCGATAGCACTACCTAAATTTCAAATTCCAATTACGCAAATTCCTCGCATTCCTCATTTCCCCTTAGGTTTTACATAACTAGTAACGTGTAATATAGGTAGGTAAATGCTACAATAGTAATTATTGTAGTTATCTGTAATTATTTAAAAATCAAAATACATTGTGACAAGAATCATTTGTTATTTTTGAGAACTAATTTTAATAATTATTATCGTAATAGTAGTTTTATTTGTTTGCGAATTGAATCCACACCACAGTCTATCGTTGTATTGTCCAGGAAGTCACTTAAACTAACTAACATTCATAAGATGCAACTTTGACCTAAAGTTGCATCTTATGAATATTTGTGTGATCCACAAAATGTTGGTTTCGGAGTTTGGGTGTTTTTGTATGTATAATATGTATGGATATAGATATATTTATAAGTATACATATATGTCAGTCGTCTTGATTCCATAGCGCAGGCTTATATTAGCTTAATTAGGGCCAGATGATGTTGTGTGAAAATCTCCACAAATATTTATTTATTTTTATTTATTATTTCTTCTGGATGTAAAGACTCATTCGTTAGCAGTTTTCCTTACCTTCGATATTTCAACAGCTCTATATAAATATCAATAATAATTACGCCCAGTGCAGTGGTCAGAATGAACATGAAAGTGCTCAAGGTCGACTACGCCTTAACTTTTGTTTAATACAAACACTGTAGCAGAAAATAGTGATATGGATTTATAACGACAATAACATTATCCAATAACTTATTCTGCTCTTCTGTATTGACATTTTAGTGGTATGTTAAGTATGTACTGTCAAGGACATGTTCTTATGTTCAAATTTTAAATTTATTTTTGGTCCTTTGATTTTGACGATTCTTTTTTATTTGAAAGCTGGTGCTTCCTATGTGGTCCCATATACTGGAAGTCAGAATCTGATGCTGGGATTCTGGAGAAATCGAATAAATCCCTCGAATCTAGGGAATTTCTTAACGATTTACAGCAGTTACCTTGTGTTTGGGCTTGATTAATTTGTATTGGGGAGAACATTACCCCTAGATAGATATAATTTCAGTCTACCCGTCACTAAAAATAATGAAAAAAAAATAACAAAATAACCGACTTCCAACAAAAATTAAAAATTGAAAAATAAAATTAACTTAGCACAAAGTAATAGGTAATATTTAGACTGAAATTATATCTATCTAGGGGTAATGTTCTCCCCAATACAAATTAATCAAGCCCAAACACAAGGTAACTGCGAGAACCTCCTCCTTTTTTGGAAGTCGGTTAAAAGTCACTACGAATTTACGTAAATTTAGCCATTAAGATTATTTTTGAAAAGCAATTAGTATGCTAATGCTCTTTTTCCATATTTAAAAATTTATGATCAGTTAGCATACTAATTGCTTTTCAAAAATAATCTTAATGTTCGGGCTGGTTTCATCATAAATCGAATGAATATAGGTGCAATTCTATACATTCGTGCCGTGTAACTTTCTAAAAAAGTGCCGGTAGATGGTGCCTACGTCGCCCCAAGACGTATAATAAGTTGGAAAATTTGGTTGGTTCCGAGTAGGTTTCGGTGGCGGGTGGATAACGCGTCGGCACGGATCGCCGAAGACGCAGGTTCGAATTCTGCTCGAAACCAATTCTTTTTCCATATTAAAAAAAAAAAAAAAAAAAAAATTTAGCCATTTACACAGCGCGGTCGCACGCAGTAGAAAGCTCTCAAACAAAAGAAAATCACTATCCCCGTATTTTGGAACATTGTCATAGCTGCTCTGCTCCTATTTGCTCTAGCGTGATCGTAAAAATTCTATAACCTTCCTGAATAAATAGCCTTTTGCACTGAAATAAATTTGTTCCTGAAATAATCGCATTCAAACAAACATACGAAGTGCGGTAGAAGCTTTGCTCATTATACCTTATTCGATTAGACTTTATCTCAGCACTCGGCTACTCGAAGGTACTCAGTTCGCGATGTTTACATAAAACGAGGTAAAGTTATTGGTTTTACTTTATTTTAGTAGGTAATGACTGACATTTTTATTGAGCCTTTTATAACTTGCACTTATTGCAACTTGGACAGATTGAAACTTGTTAAACTTGACTTTCAGTTAAGCTTATCGTCGGTGGTATAAAAACAAGTGTGACATCAACAAAAGCATCAGTTGCATTTTATTCACCTGAACTAACACAGACCACGATGAATTCGCTGGTGGTGTTCTTATCTGTGGTGGCTCTTGCCGTGTCTAAACCTTCAGGCTTAGCGTTTGGCAGTGGTCTTCTCGCATACTCATCGCCAATCATCGCAGCGCCTGCCCCAGCTCTTCTGGCCCCTGCTGCGGTGTCCAGCCAATCTCGCATCGATATCAAGTCATCGCCTGCACTTACAAGCACCATTGTATCAGCGCCAGCCATCTACAGCGCGCCCACCTACTACAGTTCGCCAATACTTACCAGCGCTTACGCACCCACTTACTTGAAGACCGGATATGTATCCCCTACAATCTTGAAGACAGCCGCTATTGCTCCGCTGGATACAGTGCATTTGATTAAGAAACGTTCAGCTCCTTTGTATACAGCTCCTATTCTCTCTACTCATATATCTGCTCCTATCGCGACTACCTATGGTGCTGCTCCCCTAATTCCTACTTACCATACATCTCCTCTATCCTATTCGGCTCCTTTTGTTGTTTCCAGCCCACTCATCACTAAGGCTTACGGTGTGCATGCTTGGTGAGAGTCACCGCGATAACGAGGAACTAGTTCTTCGGTTCAGATACGAAGAATGAATGAAATGTGACAGAATTAAAGAATTTAAAAAAAATTGTCTTGTAATTTAATTTATTATTATTATGAGTATTCCACTTATTCCAATAACATTGAGTAAACTCATAAGATGTAAGATCACTCCATCAAGATCTGATTATAATCTCACCTGCGTCTTTGTCATACAGATACAGCACCTATTAATGCTAGAGTTTGAACCTCATGCTTATAAGAGAGGCAACAGTGATTGAAGAATGTATGGGATGACATTTTGTAGCGAAGCGCTCCTTGCCCCGCGAACTCAGTGTCCTGTAAACGATCACTCCAGTAAGCAACTTTCACTATGGTCAGTCTTTGGACCAACAGGGCGACCAACAGTGACCATCCATGTGACCACTTTGTGATAATATTTGAGCGTTTCCGTGCTTCGGAAGGCACGTTAATCCGTTGGTCCCCATTTACAGTTAAATGGCAGTCGTTAAGCCAAGTTGAAGTCACAACCTGCGCCTGTCCATCTCAACACGGCAATACGGTTCACCATCAATAGGTGATTATTTGTCCATGTAATAACGTAGGACAAATTATTAAAAGGTGAAATGTGGGCAAATAATAATATGCTTCTGCCGACCCCTTCGGGGATAAAAGCGTGACCATATGTATGTATGTATGTATTATTCTTATAACTGTTTGAAAATAAGTTACTTTCAAACTTATTTGCACTGCAAAAAGGATTCAGAAAAGGTTCCCGAAATAATTCTTGCCTTTGGAAGATTATAAACTATGATTATTATGATACTAACTCACCCACGAAATTTGTTTGCCTAAGAGAGAGGGAGAGAGAGAGAGAAACAGAGAGATTTTCCGTCGCGAATACTCGTTTTCCCGTCGCATTATTTCAGCCAAATTGTTGTGTGCCAACCCGTGCCTAATTAAAAAATATTTTCACAAACTATTGTTGGTATTCTTAGGCATTCTTCAAATTAAGCGTTCATGGTATTGCTGTGACATTTATGCCATGTTGTATAAAAATAATCATAAATCATTTTTATTCCGAGAAAATATTTTTTAATTTCATAATGTAATAATCGATTCATTATAAAGTATCAGCTAATAAGATCTACATTATCATTATCAACTATAATACATAACAGTATCTGAGACTAACTGACCCTTGCAACCTTCGTTTACGTTACGTAAGAGAGAGAAAGCGACAGAGGTATATGAAAGTAGAGTTGAGAGAGAAAAAGAGTATATTTTATTATAAGAGACACATAGGTCAGAATTGAGAAAAAGAATGTTGAGGCGGCATGTCTGCTAGCCGGGAGATGCGTATATGGTGCGTCATTGTTCACCGAGTGCCAGCACTGCGAAGAACACAGCGAGGATACAGCCCTCCACACATTGGTGGAGTGCACAGCATGAGCGCAATAGCACCAGGTCTTCGTGGCAGGTCTAGGCATGGACATTCTCTCCCTGGAGATCATGGTGCAAGAAATCCAGCGGGAGTAAATAGAACGCCATTGCGTATTTCTGCGAGCAAGTCAGGCTTGTGAAAGAGTTATCGGGGAGGGAGTGAGAGATTACACTCCGACCCGAGTTCTGACGTCTGCGGCGAGGGCGCATGAGGACGGCGAGGGGGCTGCTCACCGTCCTTACGTAAGCAGGCCAAAGATGACGGCGTGAAGTGAAAGTCTCTCGCACGCCACACGCCCCAAGAAGCGGGATAAAACCCGAACAACCCCTAAAGACTCGGGAAAGTACCCGAACCCTGTAGGTGAGGCTGCAGTGGTAACCAAGGTCCATCGGTAATCCTGAAACATTACCCTGGGCTCCCAACCGTAGGCAGTGGTAGGGTTAGTGTGGTTACTAGTCAGTAGGAGTTGGGCATAGCATCTGTGCGGGATTCTCACACAATAAAAAAAATTACTAGCACAAGTAAGATTTAATTTTACAGGTTCAAAGATAGCCAAAAGAAAAATATACTTCTTTTTTTTTTTTTTTATACCACTCGAGTGGCAGACAAGCATACGGCCCCACCAGATGTACCGGTGGTCACCGCAGCCTATGGACGTTTGCAACACCAGAGGCGCCACAATCGCGCTGCCAAACTTCACTGATACATTATAATGATGACTTACGAGTATAACTATAATAAAACAAAATAAAAATTTAAATTTGTGGCAAAAAAGAGTTTTGTCGGCATGATGCACGTCGTCGTCTTTAAGCATCATGTCCCCACATGAGTGAAAATATATATTGCTATCCCTACGCAACGGCGCTTATTTTCAAAGACTGTCATAACGAGAACAAACGGATGGATACATGATTTTTTAAACCATTGGTACATAATGGTTACGCCTTTATCCCCGAAGGGGTTAGACAGAGGCATATTATATGCCCACATTTACTTTTATAGAAATTGTGGCGGTGAGCCGTATTGCCGTGTTGAGTTGAAAATTTTCAAGCCTTCGACTTGGCTCAACGACTGCCATTTTACTAGCAACCCGGACCAACGGCTTAATGTGCCCTCCAAAGCACGGGTACGCTCAAATAAATGTCACAAAGTGGTCACATGGCTGGTAACCCATCCAAGGACTGGCCATAGTGAAAGTTGCTTACTGCAGTGATCGTACAGAACATATGTCCGCGGGGCCACGAGCGTTCTCAACCATGAACGTAAGTTCTAATCTCCTTCATGATGCATATTACTTCTGATATCATTTGGAAATTATAATGAAAATTGACAACAAGCTTCACAAATTATTTTGAACTAGCCGTAGCCCGCGACTTCGTACGCGTGAAAATTATATTATAATGCCAATTTGATTGCTCTCTGCTCAGCCCCTAGGATATGTAGCGTGATCATATATAGCCTATTTGAAGACCCTACCCCTAGTTAATATTTGGGCAAAATTTGAATTAAATCTATTGACTACTTCTCGAGATCCTTCCGAACAAAGAATATCAAACAGACAAACAGAAAAAAAAATTCTAACAAAATTTTCGGCTTCGGTACCTATCTTATGTTGAACACCCAGCGAGTATTTTTTTTTTATATTCCCAATGTACGGTTTTGACTTGTCTATCATTTTATTATTGAGACCATCTTTGAGACCATCTTTTTTAATAATAATAATACTATATGTACTAATATTATATGTACTAGCTGACCCTCGCACCTTCGTTTACGTCATATAAGGTTTATGAAAGAACAGGTATTTCTTCATCAGACCCCTAGGAGCGCGTGAAACTGCCCTGTTTGCTTAATCAGAAAAGAACGTAAAGATTCAGTCTATTCTAAAACAATTCAGTCCCCGTCTTCGGCGTGGACTGGATTATTTTATAATACCCTTAATCTTTAAGTTATTTTGTGACTAAGCAAACACGTCAGTTTAGAATGACTCTTACATTCAAAGAAACCCTTGAATTATAGGTTTAGCAAAAGTTGAAATGTCTCTAATTTCTGAAGTACATAACCCTCAATATTGAAACTTGTGGGGAACAATCCCTTAAGTAATACCTTTCTAACACTAAAAAAATATTTTTAATTAGATCACGCGTTGAGAAATTATAGTTGAAAAACCATTTTGTCTTTCATCCTCTCTCTCGCAGGAACCGCGCAAAATATCGGGATCAAAAGTATCCTAGAACATTCCTCGAATCATAAGCTAAGATTGTGCCAAGTATCATTCAAATCGATTCAGAAGTTACGGCGTGATACTTATTCGGGATACAGACAGACAGATAGATAGACAGACAGACAGACAGACATGAAAAATTTTAATTACATTTGTTAATAACCATGTAAATTTCATCTTCTAAGTGTTCATGTTCATTTTAATGGCTCTTTTTACTTCTCAAATGTAATCTTCGTAGAGGCCATTCCCGTATTTTACAAAGACTTAGTGAGTCTGTGTCCTGCACCGAATGCAGCCAGAACTATAAAATAAAGTTCATACCTTCCATGACCAGTCGCTTAGGACTGCTGACAATATTTCATTCTAATGCACAGTGGACACTACCTTGCGTAAGCGTGGTCATTCATTATTCCTGGCAAGCCATCTTCGAATTTTCTTCTTCTTTCACATATTTATTTTTTGTTTTACAAAATTTAAAAAAAATAACAATAATATTTCCGATAGTACTTTATAGCAAGTCATGAAAATGACAATCTCAATCGGACTGAACTTCCACAAATGTGTCAAAATAAAAAGTAATTTAAATCAAAAATAAGAGTATTTAAGGAGTATTGATATCAACTCCGGAGAAAATCAGCTCCAAAATAATTTACATTCCCTTTTTAGGTCGATAACGTATAAATTTCAATAAAATAAGTAACACGTCTTCCATCAATTATGTTAATAATGCTACATGCCAAATTTTAAGTAGATTGGACCAAGGAATCGCGCTGTCCCATACAAACTGGACCCTCCTTTTTTATACCTTTGGAGGTGGAATTTGCAAAAATGGTAAAATTACTTTTTTCAAATTGTAACAAACAACGCTCACGCTGAATTTCATCATCGCACCATTAACCGTTTCAGCAATAATTGATAATAACTTTATACGACTTAAGTTCCTTTTTTATTTTATAATAAGCATACTTTTCCTGGATGAAAAGTACCCAGTGTGGTGCCCAGGATATAAAAGAATAATTATACCAAGTTTCATCGTAATCGAACCGGTAGTTTTTGCGTGATGCCTGAACAAACAGACAGACAGACAGACAGACAGACAGACAAAAAATTTTTTAATCACATTTTTGGGTTCGGTGTCGGTCTAGTAACACCCCCTGCTATTTTTTTTTTTATATTTTTAATGTACAGATTTTTCACTTCTACAGATTTATTATAAGTATAGATATGTATAGATATATAGATAGTTCCTTAACTATAACCGCAGTTTGCTTGAGTAAATTAGATCACTGGAAATTAAATGAACTGATTTCTAATAAAAGTTTAAAACTACTGTTACAAACTATTACTGCACCGTTGCCCCGAGAACGGTAATAAGATGCTTGTACTGACAATTTTGATTGTATTTGATAGCAGTTATTATTATAGGTATATTATTGTGTAATTATTAACTATTAGGTACTTAACAAATATAAAGTGTGTATGAGATGATTCTAACATTAGCTTGTTATGTAAATTATGTAGGTACGTGTGTGTCACGTACGCGATGGACTCCAAAACTACATAACTAATTTTGCTTTTGTAAAAGTCTGAATACAATATCCATATTTTGCCGTTGAAGGTTGCCTGGCAAAAATTGCCATAAGCGATAACTAATTTTGCTCCTTTTATAATAAAAATAATTACTTAATGTGATACTATACCTACTATCTTTTTATACAGTTAAATCAATAAGTAAATAAATATTGTACTGTCTTCAAGTTACTTAAATTTAATATGTTGACACGTAGGTGTATCAGATCAGGTGACATTGTTGGGACAAAAATATCACGTAATAAAGTTCACTTACTGCAAGTACGTTACAAATTTAAGAACTCGTTGATCTTGACTTTCGTTTCAGGATATGGCGAACAGTATAAAACCGTGCGCTAACTAAAAGAAAGCATCAGTCAGTTTCATCTTATTCTCTCGTCGTTCTCGCCTGAACTAACACAGACCACGATGAATTCGCTGGTGGTGTTCTTATCTATGGTGGCGCTCGCCGTGGCTAAGCCATCGGGCTTAGCGTATGACGCTGGTGTCATCGCATACTCTTCACCGATCATTGCCGCAGCACCTGCAGCAGTCTCGCACCAATCCCGTTTGGACATCAAATCATCACCAGCAGTTGTAACCACTGCTGCCGTCGAACCTGTTGTTCGAAGTGTAGTTGCTGCACCAACATTACTCGCCGCACCTGCGCCTGCTATTGCTGCCATTGCACCCGCTGCAGTATCAAGTCAATCGCGAATCGACATCAAATCTACACCAGCTCTTACCAGTACCGTCGTGTCAGCGCCCGTGACTTACAGTGCACCTCTTGCCTACAACACTCTCGCCTACAATGCCCCAATCTCTTACAGTGCTCCTCTATTTACACCCGCTGTTGTGAAGGCTGGATTAGTAGCTCCCACATTCTTGAAGACAGCTGCCATCGCTACACCCGTTTTCACTTCCGCAGCCATTGCAGCGCCTTCTGTTCCCTTGGACACACCTGAAGTGATCGCTGCCCGTGCAGCTCATTTTGAAGCCAAGGCTCTAGCTGGAGCTCACCTGATTAAGAAACGCTCAGCTTCCTTGATCGCTACACCTCTTCTGTCTTCACACTTGACAGCTCCGATCGCTACCACTTATACTGGTCCTATTATCTCTTCCTACTCTTCAGCTCCCCTTGCATACTCCTCTCCTCTTGCATACTCTTCTCCCCTTGCTCTATCTACTCCTCTCATCACCAAGGCATACAGTGTACACCCATGGTGATCACACACCTGGATAACGGGGAATATATTCCTCGGTTCAGAGACGATGAACGACGATCGATCAAAATGGCTTGTAAATAAATGAATAAATAATTTAAATTTGTTTTCATTATGTAATACTGTCTAAGAGAAACTCTGTATAAATAATTAGGTTAATAAAAGAAAATATAAGAGAGCAAACAGAAATTACCAGTGCTGAATTGTAATTTCCTTATTACAAAGTTTTTATCGTAAATTTGTGGTACGCTTCGAAACAGAGGGTGGCGCGGGCGTACTGCACCGTCTCTTACGAGGCGGTGTGCCTCATTGGTGGCAGTCCCCCCTGGGATCTTGAGGCTGAAGAAGTCAAAAAAGTTTACGTCTAGAGCGCCCTGGTGCGTAGAGTTAGAGGTCGCCCTCTCCCGGAAGCGGTTGATCGCTGGAGACAACTGATGATGATCTTTTCCGACAGTGGGCCAATCGCTTGGAGGTGCCCTCCGCGAGCGCATGACTCGTGAGGGCTGTCCAGCCGGTTCTTCGGGCTTGGGTGGAGAGGGTACACGGTGCGCTGACATACCACCTCACTCAGCTCCTCACAGAACATGGTGTAAGGGTACCTGTGGGAGGTGGTGGGCGTGGACACGGCAGAACGTAACCTTGCCATGTGTACGGCGTGAGACGGGCCGCGTGCTGCTCTCATGGGTAGAGTTGGGAAGGACCTGACGCTGCCGCCCGTGGTGCGATTCATGGTCGACAGCCAAGCAAGCGGGGCCGTTGACGCCTCGTTTGCCAATTAGATGATGGCAGCCAAGTGAGAGGAATTGCGGATCCGGAAGCGTGCTGGTCAAACGCTCCCGCCTTGGGGTCCCATCCGGGGGCGTCGCATGACTGCGTTCATGCACGCCCCTGACTAATGTCTGCCTAAAACTTAGGTACTAAACGTAAACGTAAAAGGTCTAAACTAATGACTGCCTCTGTGGCGCAGTCGGTAGTGATACCGCCTGCGGCGATGGAGATCGTGGGTTCGATTCCCACCGGAAACAAATATTTGTGTGACCCATAAATGTTTGTCTCAAGAGTCTGGGTGTTTCTATGTATAATATGTATGTATTTAAAAGTATATAAGTATTAATATCCGTGGTCTTATACCCATAACACAAGCAGGTTATTCCTAGCTTACTTTGGGATCAGATAGCGTTGTGCAAAAAAAAAAAAAAAATTACCAATACAATTTGATCAGAGCTACAATTATCTTCATTTTAATCATCACATCAACAAACTATGCCGCAGGTGGCCAGCCGCAAAACCATTTCTATGGATATCCCTTGGCGTCTGGTCGTGACTTATCGCCCACACTGCACTCCACTTAACGTCTACTGGTCCTTCCTGCTGCATCAAACATCGCTCCAAGCCCGCTTATGCAGCTGCTGAATGCAACGCTGAAGGGGCGGAGTTATTCGGGTGAATTTTTACAGCTGCAATTTTTACAATCTGGCAACCACATGGGAGCCATAGCCACCATGTAGGTACCAAAATATACGGAGCCCCGTCCGTTATTCGGTGCACCATGTGCAGGTAAAGTCGCTACGCCTTCCGCCCAACCACTTCCATACCAAGGTAACTGAACCCAAGCAATCTGACCTGCGACTTGCTCATGATGTGTCTACAGGCTGCGTAGGTACCGTCAACACTTGTATTAGGAGTTTGTAATTGGTTAGTTTGGATTGTCCTACCAGTCAGGGTAACTTGTTAAAGTGGTGGTGATTATGGTCACCAGCCAGCGACTAACCAGTTCAGAAAGCTGTACATTATAATACTCATAATCTACTTCTGCACTAATCTTATGAAGAAGGTTTATTCGTGCCATACAAAACACCACCAGACCCGTTCCAAAAATCTTGTAAAACTACTTACGAGAGTGACATGACTATATTTTATTCGCGTATTTTGACAGGCAAACAGACCTTGATTATGAGTTTCAACGATTTTTTTTTCACCGTGTGTGTGGTTATACTGTCACCCATGGCCATAATAACCATCCAAATGTTTCGTTACGAGCGTAGGTATTACCTGAATATTTACATGAAACCTGTATAATTACATGAAACTCAAACTCCATCTAAAAACCTAAGTGCACAAAAGTTGTGGAGCAGTAATCATAAAAAAGCATATTTTTTGCCATTTGTGGAATAAATTGGTGCAGTGCTGTTGCATATCTTAAAAGCAAGTGCCAAGTGAAAGGACCTTTGGGTACGGAACCCTAAAAAGCAACTCTTAAAACAAATCTTGTTTGGAAGCGTGAGAATGAAGTCATATGGAGTAGGTAACAATAGTTTTTTTTCTTTGCCAAGCAGCCAATGTTAATTTGTACTCGAAATACTGAATTGTCTGTCTACATAATTGTCTATAGTCAATTCGTGGACAATGGTGTTGGTTACATGGTGGATATATGTGTAAGTTTTAATTGTAGTATGTTAAGACTTTATCATGTAATGTTTTTTGTCCCTAAATAAATAAATAAACAATAAAACATAATAATTTGACAGTTGAAATATTACTTTATTGGCAGTGAAAATAAGGTTTCGTTTTCCTTAAGTCTCGTATAAAGTTGTTCGAAATAACATTTTTACTTCTTGAAGGGGTATACAGTGTAGGCACTGGGGTATAGAGAAGGATAGGCATAAGGTGAAGCTAAGTATGGGGAAGAGTAGGCAGAGACATAGGGACTAGCGTAAGTGAGAGGAGAAGTGACAGCGGTATAGGTTAAGGGAGCTACACCGACGGAACGCTTCTTCAGATGGTGGTAAGGTGCCAGGGCATTGGCATTGTAGTGAGCAACACGGGCGGCGACTACCTCAGGTGTGTCAAGGGGAACTCCGTTGACAGGGTCCAACACGACGGCGGGCTGGTTGGGAGCTTGACTCCAGACGGGCAGCACAGCGTTATGGTAGTATGGGGCATTGTAGAAAGCAGGATTGTAGACGGCGGGAGCAGAGTAGACAGCCGGTGATCCGTGAACCACGCTGGAACTGTACTGCGATACGGAGGTCTCTCCTGGCAATACAGTGCTGTACGCCACTGGCGAGACGAAACCAGGCTTAGCAGCCGCCAACGCCGCCACGGAAAGCAACACCACCAGCTTGAACATTGTGGTCTGTGTTGTCGTCGAACTGAAGATCAACTGATGCTAAATCACTATTCTCGTATCCTTTTATACAAATGTCGAGACGAACTTGTCTTTGCAGTCCTTATAGAGCTTAATGACGTAAGATAAAAAATGCCTCAACTAAAAGTTCAGAACAACGAGCATTAATAATAATTGATCTTAATAACTACAACCGGTAGAACTACCTTCTCAATTAGTTATGATCATAATATATGTTAGAAGACATTGACATTTGTTTGTTCAATGTAGTCTGTTTGTTGTGTGTTCAATGTAGTATGATATTGATAAGATCCCCTGTTAATGTGTCATCATTATTTTGCAAGCCCGGGGGGTCAACTTTTCTTCATTGCTTTATTCGTGAGCCAGCAGGACAGTACGTCAACTAGTGTAGGGCTTACTACTTTCAGGTGACCTTGATTTCAATGGTATTAGCTTTCAGTTCTTGGTGGCGCCGTTCTACATCGGGCTCCTTACATGGCCCTATGATTAGTCTCTTCACGTTCCGAATGAAAACGTACTGCATTATTATGAAATTATTTAAACATGATCAATGAAACGTAAATATTTAAAAAAAAGCAAAAAAAAAACAAATAAACCCATAGGTTTAGGTAGGTATTATTAATGGCACCAACTTCAATATAATATTGATTTAAATCTGATAAATCATAATACATATTACTTTGTGCTAAGTAAATTTTACTTTTCAGGATTTGTTTGAAGTCAGTTTTATTTTTTATTTTATTTTTTTCATTATTTTAAGTGACGGGTGGACCGAAAAAATATCTATATAGGTGTAAAGGTCTCATCAATACTTATCAATCAAGCCCAAACACAAGGTAACTGATGTAAATCGTTAAGGAATTCCCCCGACTGTCTTTCGGTTCCATCATCGGATCGACTCCAGACTTTCATTTAATTGTAGTATGTTAAGCACTTAATTAAAAAGTTAAGAAACATACTAGTTGTCACTGCAATTTTCCGTTGCCCTTGATTTCTCCTGGATCCCATCATCAGATCCTGACCTGGTGAAAATGGCACCACCTTAGAAGTAAACCCCTTTCAACAAAAGAAAAAAAAAATTGAAATCCGTCTATAATTGACAGAAATGCACACAAAACATACAGACGAATTGAGAACCTCCTTTTTTTTTTAAGTCGGTTAGAAAGAAATTTTAGGCATTACGAAACTGTTAACAGTATGTTTAAGATGTAAAATATATCGATCCGCGTTAGTAACATTATTTTTATGATTTTGTAGTATTGAATTCAGAATTTGTCATTCAATCTGCCACTATTTCCTTCCAAAATTTCTCAAAATTAAAATAATAATAATGATCGGGTCGAGGAACAGTGTGAAGCCGTTCACACAACTACTGAACATCCACCAATATCCGAAATGTGGGAACATTTCTGCCATTACATTAGTGGATGTTTAGCAGTTTATACCCACTTCCTGTTGACCTAAGTCAACGGAAAGTGGCTAAAAACCTGCCTCAGACATGTCCCAACAATAACATCCTCAAATGCGTTTGTGAGTTACAGTGGCGCGGCGTGACCAAAAACTTATTCGAGTGGTCAAGGCGGACGCACGGTATGCGAAAAGATGCGGGTTCGAATCTTAGTCGACACGGTAGTCTTTATTCATATTATTATAACAATACCAATCAACTAAATACAGAAAAAAAGTCATAATTATGACTTTTGTCAATCAACCAAATCAATCGTTTGTCCATACAATACGATCAACCAAATCGAACAAGATAAAGTGGTTAAGGCGTCCGCACGGTATGCGAAAAGACACAGGTTCGAATCTTAGTCGACATGGTAGACTTTTTTCATATTATTATAACAATCCATGATCACTTTGTGACATTTATTTGAGCGTTTCCGTGCTTCGGAAGGCACGTTAAGTCGTTGGTCCCGGTTTCCAGTAAAATGGCAGTCGTTAAGCTAAGTTGAAGGCTTTATTTCAACAGCAGGCAGTCACAACCTGTCCATTTAAACACGGCAATACGGCTCACCATTTATTACGTGGGACAAATTATACAAAGGTGAAATGTGGGCATATAATATGCCTCTGCCTACCCCTTCGGGGATAAAGGCGTGACAATATGGATGTTTGTGTGTATTATAACAATAACAATGAATTAAATACAGAAAAAAGTCATTATTGTTATAATAATATAAATAAAGACTACCGCCTTGACCACTCGAGTACGTTTCGGCGGTGGTTAAGGCGTCTGCGCGGTATGCGAGAAAATGCAGGTTCAAATCCTGCTTGAAACCAATTATTTTTCGATATTAAAAAAATGAATAAAGACTTTTCACGATGACTTTTAGAGGTTTAGTTATTCGACGTCACATGGCTACACTACACTACATGGTGTTCACTGTTCAGTTTTTAGTGGTAGTGTGCATTTTTTGTTAAGTGTTTGGAATAGGTGAATTAGAGATTTAGTTATTCGAGATCGCATGGCTATGGCGTTAAATTTTTACAGGTAGCGTCTATTCGTTGATAAGTGTTTCGAAAAAGTGAATTAGAGACTTAGTTATTCGAGGTCGCATTGCTACGGCGCGCGGCGTTTAGTTTTTCGTGGTAGCGTGCATTCGGTGTCAAGTGTTTCGAATTCGTAAACTTACAGGGACGTGTTATTCGGTGTTACGCTTTTCTATGTCATGTATCACACTTACGTGACACGTGACTTATAAAAACGTAACACCGAATAACACGTCCCTGTAAGTTTACGAGAGTACGTCATGAATACAAAAAAGAAGTTAGTACCACCAGTTCGGAACGCGGCCCGCTTGAGAAGAACTGGCAAGAAACTTGGATTTGATCGCTACACCTCTTCTGCCTTCACACTTGGCAGCTCCAATTGCCACCATTTATACTACTGGTCCTATTATCTCCTCCTAATCTTCAGCTCCCCTTGCATACTCCTCTCCTATTACATACTCTTCTCCCCTTGCTCTATCTACTCCTCTCATCACCAAAGCGTACAGTGCACACCCATGGTGAGCACACACCTGGATAACGGGGAATACATTCCTCGGTTCAGAGACGATGAACGACGATCGATCGAAATGGCATATAAATTAATGAATTAATAATTTAAATTTGTTTTCATTATGTAATACCTACTGGTATTGTAAGAGAAACCGTGGACCAATATTACGTGAATAAAAAAAAAATATAAAACGACAAATAGAATTTACCTGCGCTGAGTTGTAATTTCCATGCATAGAGCAACACGGAGGGGAGCCGCCATACTGACAATTTCCCTTCTGTCAAAGCAGACTCCCAAAAAATGCACGCGTATACACACACATATAAGAAATATATACATATGTGAATGTCTGAAATTATGCTGCCGCCGATAGTTAATAAAAATTAAATTTAAAATTTAAAAAACCCACAAAAGAAAACAATAAAATACCTGTAAAAAGTAAAAAAAATAACTATTATAATTATGACCTGAGTAGCTATATTATTTACGTATTCATATTTTTTAACTAACAGTTTGTCTCGTCGGGGGGACCGCTCTATACCTAAACAATTTAGCTTATCAAGGAACTTCAACATAACATCTACAGTTAGGATCTTGCGAGGCAGACGTACGATTAGTTTTGATAAGTTGAGCGGTCCCCGACGAGACAAAATGTTAGTTAAAAAATATGAATATGTAAATAATATAGCTACTCAGGTCGTAATATAATAGTTAATTTTTTTACTTTTTACAGGTATTTTATTGGTTTTTTTTTTGTGGGTCGGGGGTTTTTTAAATTTTTAATTAAATTTTTATTTCATGATTTTTATAGGGGTAACTTAAGTATAATAGCTAATTCATTATTTAATATCAACATACGTATAGTCCATCAACAATTATTCAGAGCTAATGCGAATTGCGCGAATTGTGGTTACATAATTAGAAATACATTCCACTCCTCATATCTTTCGAATGGCTAAACCAATTTTCATAAAACTTGCGGTACCGTGATGTATAAGTGATGACCTTTCATTTGATACCCAAAACGGGTATATTTGAATACATTCAATTTTCATCAACAATTTCACCCCTCATATCTTTGAAATGGCTTAACCGATTTTTATAGAATATAGCTAAGAACACTCTTCCCTGACCCATCTTTCAAACAAAAGAAACAGAATCAAAATCGGTTCATCCGTTTGGGAGCTAAGATGCCACAGACAGACTTACAAACACACACACACACACACACACACACACACACACACACACACGTCAAACTTATAACAACCCGTTCGGGTTTCCGTCGGGGGTTAAAAAGACGGATCTAACAAAAAGTAAAAATGGAGAAATAAATGTTTTAATGAAGTACCGACAAAGAAGTGTTTATTATGAACTATGGGGCAATTCCCCGCAAATATTTTTTTACCCCATTTTAACCATGTTAAAAGATTATTTTTTATAAAATACAAAACATGTCTCCCATCAATTCAGTTAAAGATGTTTTATGCCAAATTTGAAAAAGATCGGACCAAGGAATCACGTTGGCCTATACAAACTTTGCAACCCTTGTTTACCCCCTTAGGAGATGGAATTTCAAAAATCCCTTCTTATTGCTCGCCTACGTGACATATGGAGCATTTCTGCAAAATTTCATGGTTCTAGACCCAGCGGTTTAGGCTGTGCGCTGATCGTCAGTCAGTCAGTTTTCGTTTTTATAAACAGGGTGAATTTTTGAAAAGGGCTTGGATGGCCAAATCCGAAACTATACTTAGATTTTTGAAAAAACAATGATCCTAGCTGGAAATCTAACCCATTGATATTGAAAAAAAAAACACATCCTTTATTATCACACCATGCGATAGTGTCACTGATAAGGATCAAATTCTGTGAAGTAAAAACACACGGCAAATTTAAGGATAGTTTAGAATTTTAATAGAATTCATATTTCATGTATCTAAATTTTGTATCATAATTTGTTTCGTTCGAAATCCCAGAATAGATCGTAACTATTCCGTGTTTTAAATCATGCTCAGAATGATTCTTTGGAGTATATTCTAAACGGAATCAATAATATTGAATGCAGTACGATTCTTAAGGTCTCGAATCCATCTATGTATTGAAAACAATGGTCTACATTTTGAACAATTAATCAGTTAACGTAAGAAAAAAAAAATTAATAAAAAATAGAACCGACGTCATACAATTCCTTAAAAATAAAATTGACTTAGCAAAAAGTAATATGTATTTTGATTTATCAGATTTTATTCAATATCATATTGAAGTCGGCGCTAAGTAAACCCATAGGTTTAGGTAGGTATTGTTAATGGCACCAACTTCTATATTATATTGAATAAAATCTGATAAATCAAAATACATAATCTCTTTGTGCTAAGTAAATTTTATTTTACAGGATTTGTATGAAGTTGGTTCTATTTTTTATTATTTTTTTTTATTGTTTTAAGTGACGACGGGGGGACCGAAAAGTATATCTATCTATGTGTAAAGTTCTCATCAACACAAATCAATCAAGCCGAAACAGAAGGTTACGCACTAGTTGTCCCTACAATTTTCGGTGGTTGCCCTCGATTTCTCCTGGATCCCAGCATCAGATCCTGATTCCCTAGATATGGGACCACCTCAGAAGTAGCCTCTTTCAGACAATAAAAAAAATCAAAATCCATTCATAATTAGCGCCGCTATCGCGTAACATACAAACAAAAAAAAATAGCGTACGAATTGAGAACCTCCTCCTTTCTTGAAGTCGGTTAAAAAATAAATTATATTTAGTTAAAGATGGGCACTTTCCTTTAGTTTGCCGTATGTCATTACTTCCCAGGATAATATCCTTATTAGCAACACTATCGTATGGTGTAATAATATAGGATATATTTTCTTTTTAAAATCAATGGGATCGATTCCCGGCTAGGATTATTGGTTTTTCAAAAATCTAATGATGAGGTTTTAAGTTTCATCAAAATCGGTCCTTTGAGTACCGATGAGCCGGACTTGGCTATCCATTCCCTTTTAAAAATTCACCCTGCAGAGGGGCTTATGTCGAGACTTTGTCAATAAAAACAACGTCGATCGTCGCGAGACTCGCGCGTGTGCGTGCATAGTGTAAACAAGTCCTTGCTAAACTTTAGTTCGTTTTTAATAATAAACAAAGTTTTTCACAAACCATACCTAAAAAGAAGGTTATATTATTGAAGGTGGGATCATCATTGACACTGCTGCATTGTTATGGTCAGTGAACTGTTGTATAACTGTTGTGTATTGATAATTTCCTATTTAATATTAAAAACTGCAAGGCTGAGGTTTTGGAATTTGCTTTGTCTGACCATACTGCCCAATTATTAACATGTCCCGTTAAGACCAGTTGCCGCTTGAGGTTTTGGCACGTTTTTAAGCGTAAATATAGTGTAGTGAATATGAGAAGATTTCAAGAATGTTTCAACTCTCTTAGCTTTTTGGACGCACTAAACAGCGAAGACCCTAACACGGCTTTTAATCATTTTTATAATCTGTTTCGATGCTATTATGAATTATGTTTCCCTATAAAAAAGACAAGAGTATATTCCACTGCCCGACCAAAATGGATCACAAAAGGAATACGGGTTTGTTGCAAACGAAAGAGAAATCTTCTGTGGGAATATAGGAGAAAACCGAACACGGATAGTAAAGGCCGTTTTAAAGCGATATCATCTAGATTAAATAAAATTATTAAATTAACGCAGAGGTCGCTTAATAACTACTATATTAAAACGTCTAGAAATAAGGGAAGGGCAACATGGAGCGTGATAAACTCCAACAAATCAAATATTCCTCCGGATGACATCAAGTCAATGCGCATTGACGGTGAATGTATTTGTGATGCTAAGCAAATAGCAGAGGCATTTAACGATTTTTTTACTAATGAACAAAACTATGTGTCTGTTGTAAATAGTTCGGAAATTGATATACCATTACATCCTAAATCCATATTCATTCGGCCCACTCAACCTATTGATATTAACAGAATCATTTTAAGTTTAAAATCAACAAATAGCACTGGGTATGATGATATATCCGTAAAGGTTTTGAAAAATGTCTCGGTAAAGATATCATACATTTTGAGTCACATAATCAATCTGTGTATACTACGTGGTGTCTTTCCGGATGCACTTAAATTTACAATAATAAAGCCATTATTTAAAAAGAACGATAAGCAGGACATGAACTGCTACCGTCCAATTGCGCTTGTGCCTGTTATCTCGAAAATTTTTGAAAAGGTTATACACGAAAATATTTATAACTTTTTTGACGCGCAAAAGCTATTTGCGAACGAACAAATAGGCTTTAGGAAGAATGGGTCCATAGACAGAGCTGTATATGATTTTCTAAAGGTTGTAATGTCAAATATAGACAAAGGTAGTCAGTCATGTGCGCTATTTATGGACTTGACTAAGGCGTTCGATAATGTTGACCATGGGATTCTTTTTAATAAATTATATGCGTATGGAGTTCGCGGTAACGCCCTAGACCTAATTAAATCCTACCTAAATAATAGAATGCAGTCAACACAGATAGCGAGACTAAATCCTGCATTGAAAAGAGTTGTCAGTCACACGTCTAACTTTAAAAATGTTAAATTGGGCATCCCACAAGGCAGTGTATTGGGGCCACTTTTATTCATAGTTTACGTGAATGACTTGCCAAGAGTGACACATCACAAATCGGTATTATTTGCCGATGACAGTACCATAATTTTCACAGGTAATAATAGCCTACAAATGGAATCTGATATTAATGAAACTTTATCTACTATTATAAACTGGTTGACATTAAATAATTTGACAATTAATTTAGCAAAGACCAAGATTATGACTTTTAAAAACAGAATAAATAGATTAAGTGACATTCAAGTTAAATATAATGACATCAGTGTTGAACATTCTGACAATACAAAATTTTTGGGATTAACTTTAGACTCTTGTCTGCATTGGTCCTCACATATAGAAATACTGTGTAGCAAGCTGCATCAATTCTCGTATGCATTGTATATGCTAACAAAGACATCTAATATATCGACCGTGTTAACGGCCTATCATGGACACGTTGTATCCATACTGCGTTATGGAGTAATATTCTGGGGTAATTCCACAGACAGAAATATGGCGTTCGTTGCACAAAAAAAGTGCATTCGTTCAATGTTCAAGTTGAAACAAACTGAGAGCTGCAGACCTTATTTTATTCGTTTTGAGTTGCTCACTCTCCCGTGTATTTACATTTTCGAGGTGGTGGTATTTGCAAAAAAAAATATAACTATATTCGGAAACTTAACTAGTGGTAGACATAGACTAAAGATAAGGCTGCCACCAAATAAAACGGCGTTCTTAAACAAAAGTTTATTTTGTATGTTGCCACGTATTTATAATCATTTACCCACGTCAATTTTAACCATCTCTAATCTTATTAAATTTAAATCAACTGTTAAAAAGCTTCTATTGTTAAAAGCATACTATTGCGTGAATGATTATTTGACAGACAATTTATCAGATTATGAAAAGAATATTTGATTTGGTTTAGGAGGACCAACGTGTAATTTTGTTATAATTAAAATGACATATATTGACATTACTTAATTAGAATCATTGGAAAATTGTTAAATATTTATTTATTTATACCATGTAATCTAAAATTTTTAAGGTTTAGGACGACTAATGTGTAATTCTGTATATTGGAATGTATAACATTGACATTAATTAATAGAAATCATTGACAAATTGCTGCTATCTTAATTTAATATTTCTAAGGTTTAGGACGACTAATGTGTAATTTTGTATATTGGAAATGTATAATATTGACATTAATTAATATTTCAAAATTCAATATAAAATTTATTGTTAAAAATTACAGAGAAACATAATTATTACATTATTTACATTAATTAATTGAAATCATTGACAAATTGTTACTATTTAATTTGATATTTCTAAGGGCGTGTTATACTTAATTATGTAATCACACATGCAAGCAATTGATTAATATTTTTTACCTACCTACTTAATTAAATGTACCTATCGTATGCCTCAGGGTAAAACATAGTAGATCTACACATGTACCCACAATAAGACCTGTAAATTATTTACCTATGTTTACGAAGTGATTAAATGAATATGAATATGAATATGAATCGGACTGAACTTTCACAATAAACTTGTTAGAGAGGGGCAGTCGGGTGAGAACGATCCCACGGCTTCTTGTTTAACAATAAAAGACCAATGGTGAAATGTAGGCGTACAGTTAGATATGATATCCTTTGAATATAAAGGCGCAGCTACACGTTTCTATTATCTGTTTATCTATCTATCTATATATATAAAAATCAATTGCTGTTCGTTAGTCTTACTAAAACTCGAGAACGGCTCAACAGATTTATCTTATATTGGTCCTGAAATGTATGTGGAGGTCTAGGGAAGGTTTAAAAGGTTAAAAATATCGAATAATTACCGAGAAAACCCTAAAAACAGCCCTTTTCTTTTTCCCATACAAACGTTTCCTAAATAAAATGTAGAATCAATTTGAACTTTATTGCTATTCAATAAAGTACATATTAAATTATAATCTCTCACTGTTGTCTAAGAAATGTAGATGTGTTCCTAACTTTAAAGAGTCAATTTGCAATTTATTACCGCTGCACAAAGTTCAAATTCAATCATATCTGTCAAAATATTATTCGCGTTTCGTAATCATATGTGTCAAAATAGTCTTATTAGTGCACCTTCACTCTAGCGTAGGTGTTCGATGGACGTATGCGCGGCGTATACGCCGCGCTAGCGTCACACATTTTCGTTGGCGTTTTGGTATCATCGTTAACTAAATAGATTCTGACCAGGAAACACTGTAGATGGGTTTACTTTTAAAAAAGAAGACTAGTGCGAACTGTGAATAAAATTTTGTTTGTAGTTCGGGAAAGACTTTCCGGGCTGCGCCTCGGGACCCTCGGGACCCGAGACCCATTATAACATAATAATTAAAACGATGCATACGAAAATACATGTTAATTTGCAATCCAATATGGCCGCCGCCGTGCCGGATTTACAAAATTTCATGATGGGTATCGTTTTAGGGGTTTTTAGTATGCTGAGTACGAATTGTAAGACGATTTTACAATCCGATATTGCCGCGCGCTGTAATTACGAAATTCCATGATGGGTATCGTTTTATGGGTTTTTAAGTATGCTGAAAATAACCGGGATCCTGCCGTTTGGCAGAATTTGTTTCGTCAATTTTCACTCCCCAAAAAATTTATCGCATAGTTTCATTTCCTAAAAGAATCTTTAGCAAATTTATATTTCGCATTCGTCGCGTCGAATGCTTCGTCAAATAACATATTGCTCAATTCAAATATACTCTTAAAATAATTATTTTCTAGTAGCAATCATTTCCATGCCGAGGATAAGGCGCTTGCGAACAGGATTGTATACGATCCCCCAGTAACGCGGCGTATGCGTCGCGTATACGTCGCGTTGCCGTCGCGTATCCGCCGCGCATACGTCCATCGTACGCTTACGCTGGAAAAACGCTAGTGTGAAGGCGCACTAGTAGACGTAGTGTAGCGTGTCTTTAACGCCATCATGCAAATGTCATCAATATTCTGAAAAAGAAATTAAACATAGAGTTCACAAACTTAGAGGATCGTTATGATGATAACTGGGTAGTCAAAAACCACCACGGCGAAATACGCTCCGTCCGCGTGTACCTAACCGTGTTGCTCTGTGACAACCACCATGACAGGTGATTTTGTGTCAGCCGATCTACAGAAAATAAGAGTGGCTTTAGCGGACCACATTTGCTATGACTCAATTATTTTCAACGGATGGAATAATACTGAATACCACAAAGAACAAACGGCGCGGTACAGAATAGGGACTATCATATTATCCTAGAGGATTTAGATCACGCGGATGACTTATACCTGCTGAGTCACACACAAGCCGACATGCGAGCCAAACTGAATGGAGTCCCGCCTTCGCTGCCTCATCCTGCAGGGTGCAGCGAAGGCGAGACTGAAAATGTACACTCAGAAGACGCTAGAGATGAGGTGCGGGAAGACGGGCTCTGTATCCCTGAGCATTGGCATATAAGATGTGGAGCGCGTTCACAAATTCAAGTACCTCGGGAGTGTTATGTCGGAAACAGGGGGGACTGAAGAGGACATCACTTCGAGAGTCGCCAAGGTTTAGAGCAACCTTTATACAGCTGAGGCCAATATGGCTGTCGCGAAAATCGACTCGGAGAGTGAAACTCAAAAGTGAGCTAGCGTCAATAACGTGCTGCTATATGGATGCAAGACGTCGAAGAAGTGCACAAAATACATCTCGCGCTTGGTACAAATCTTCGTGAACCGCTGCCTCGGACGGACCCTCGGATACATATACTGGACTGAGAAAATTACCAACGTAAGCCTATGGGATTGCTGCAGTGAGAACTCTATCCATAAACAGATCAAACGCCGGAAGTGTCTCTGGATTATATATACGCAGGCTGCCAATGGGATCATGATCACGTACCAATGCAAGCCTTACTTTAAATTCCCCAAGGAAAGCGTAAGAGATGACTACCCACTGGCCTATTTAGGGGCAATAGAACCTTAAGTCAAGGATTTTTACTATCTAATGCGCCCGATACATTCCGAGGGTGTCGTAAGAGGCAACTAAGGGAACAATTTCGCAAAAAGATCCATTGCGTAGAGAACGAAACGTCGTAATGAAACCCGGTTGTCAGTAAAATGACACGCATTATTTAAAGACCTTATAGTCCGAGAGCCAGTAACAGATATACATGACCAAGTTCCTCTCAAGTGATAATTAGTAAAATACATCAGAAAATCGAACCATGAAGTCTCGTGAACGTCAGCTGCGGCTCGGTGGGGGGGAGGAGCAGTTATAACCTCCCACGCTCGAAGAAAAAAAAATACATTCACTCATTTCCTCTCGGCTAAAAATTTATCAAATTATAGCTAACCCAATATCTCAACAAAAAAAAAATCAGCTGGCTATAACATAGTATATTGTACGTCAGCTGATGTCTCGATCATGGAAAAAAAAATCTTCACTTTCAGTCATATACTCTCATATAAAAATTTAACTGATGATAGCTTATATGTAACTATTGATAAATATATACGTCAGCTGGCTGTATCTCGGTGGAAAAATCGTCAGCTGATACTTTGAAGGTCGTTACGTAGAAGTTAGCCAGAAGCATTTACTGACTATTTAAATGCATCAGCTGACAAGGTTTCCCTCGACTTACTGCTAGCTGATTTTTTTTATTTATCACAGAAACATATTTAAAATCAGCTCACAAATTTTCATGTGGGAGGAAATGACGTCTCTTTAATTATTCGGCATAGCACTCCAACATGAGTGTTGAGGTGAAACAAATATTTCGTATCAATATTTTTTAAACTTATACGTGTATATTCAAATAATTTTAATTCTATTCCAATATTTAAATAATCTATTTGCTTAGTATAAAGTAACTAGTTACTTGATAAAAAAAAATATTATAAAAAAAATATGAAAAATGTCCGTCTGTCTGTCTGTCTGTCTGTCTGTCCGTCACGAGGCTATACCTCATGAACGGTGATAGCTAGAGAGATGAAATTTTCACAGATTATGTGTTTCTGTTGCCGCTATAATAACAAATTCTATAAAAACCAAAACTCCCATACATTTAAACGTATTTTTTGTCGGTTTTCGGTATGGAGACCTCCGCGCAATTGGCCGGTATTTTGAACTGTTTAGTTAATTTAAAAATAAATATAACAATATTTTTCATAACAATAATAAACAGAACGCAATTTATCGTAGGCGATAAAGATGAATGGCATAACGACACATCCCTTGTCAAGTGGTACTGATAGCTTTCAACGTCATACTGCCAACTGTCATACGCACCTTGTTACAGCGAGGCGACTATAGTCCCCTACCTTTCTACTTCTAAACATGTTTTCCAGTGACCTCAATAAAAGGGTACCCCGAGCATGCGTACAACTAGCCCCCTTCAAGCGTACCTTAATACTGTCTATGCTATGCTAGCGTGTATTGTTTGAATCTTTAAAAATAAGAAGAATAATTAAAGAGACGTCATTTCCTCCCACATGAAAATTTGTGAGCTGATTTTAAATATGTTTCTGTGATAAATAAAAAAAATCAGCTAGCAGTAAGTCGAGGGAAACCTAGTCAGCTGATGCATTTAAATTGTCAGTAAATGCTTCTGGCTAACTTCTACGTAACGACCTTCAAAGTATCAGCTGACGATTTTTCCACCGAGATACAGCCAGCTGCCGTATATATTTATCAATAGTTTCATATAAGCTATCATCCGGTAAATTTTTATATGAGAGGATATGACTGAAAGTGAAGATTTTTTTTCCATGATCGAGACATCAGCTGACGTACAATACACTATGTTATAGCCAGCTGATTTTTTTTGTTGAGATATTGGGTTAGCTATAATTTGATAAATTTTTAGCCGAGAGGAAATGAGTGAATGTATTTTTTTTTCTTCGAGCGTGGGAGGTTATAACTGCTCCTCCCCCCCACCGTGCCGCAGCTGACGGTCATAAGGCTTCATGATACTATTGTCTGATGCGTATCACCAATTATCTCTCGAGAAGAAATAATTAACCAAATTTTCACCTGGCTCTGGGACTATCATGGACGGCTTGAAAAATGTCAACTGCCTAATTCTATAACCTCTGCGTAAATGGTTAAAGTTACGTAAAAATAATGTATTACAAAATTGGTTCTTGTAACAAGTTCTAAAAAAACAAGTATTTATTTATTTATCCTTTTTAGGATCGCTCACAATAATCCAAATTAGTTTTATAATAATACCAGGGACGTGACGTGAGGTAATGATGGAAAACATGATATCAAAATTATAATACCAGACCTCTCTCTTATCAGACGCAAACAAAGTTGCGCGGGTCAGCTAGTAATAATATAAATAAGTACATAATTATTTATGAACAGTATCAAATAAATGTCTCTAAATGAATCCTTGTACCGTATTAGTATGTATGTGTATGTATGTTTGTATATGTATTCGATTAAAGTACTTATAATATCTATTTATGTGTACCATTGAAATGTGTCAACATCAACAAAGAGCACCTTCCTCCACTTATTTATCTCTGCATCACCCTAAGGTTGACTGGCAGAAAATGCCTATGGCATTAAGTCCACCTCTTTACAAATTTGTGCATAAAGTTTTTAAATAAATAAATTCTTGTTTATGTTCAACGATTATTTTTTTAATACAAAAGTACATGGTCTGTCAAGTTTAGTGGTTATACTGTCAACCATGGCCATAATAACCATCCAAATGACATATTTCGAGCAATAAGCATTACCTGCTTATAATTACATCAAACTCAAACTCTATCTAAAAACCTACACAACTTTGTGTAGGTTTTTAGATAGAGTTTACATCCAAAAACCAATTTTTTGCTATTTGTGGGTCAAATTGGTGCAGTGCTGCTGCATAACTTGTATGCACATGCCAAATGAAAGGCCCTTTGGGTACGGAACCCTAAAAAGCAACTCTTAAAAAACAAATATCGTATAGAAGCGTAAGAATGATGTTATAAGGAGTAACAATAAAACATAATAATTTGACAGTTGAAATATTACTTTATTGGCAGTGAAAATAAGGTTTCGTTTTCCTTAAGTCTCATATAAAGTTTTTTGACTTTTACTTCTTAAAGGGGTATACAGTGTAGGCCCTGGGGTATAGAGAAGGATAGGCATAAGGTGAAGCTAAGTATGGGGAAGAGTAGGCAGAGACATAGGGACTAGCGTAAGTGAGAGGAGAAGTGACAGCGGTATAGGTTAGGGGAGCTACACCGACGGAACGCTTCTTCAGATGGTGGTAAGGTGCCAGGGCATTGGCATTGTAGTGAGCAACACGGGCGGCGACTACCTCAGGTGTGTCGAGGGGAACTCCGTTGACAGGGTCCAACACGACGGCGGGCTGGTTGGGAGCTTGACTCCAGACGGGTAGCACAGCGTTATGGTAGTATGGGGCATTGTAGAAAGCAGGATTGTAGACGGCGGGAGCAGAGTAGACAGCCGGTGATCCATGAACCACGCTGGTACTGTACTGCGATACGGAGGTCTCTCCTGGCAATACAGTGCTGTACGCCACTGGTGAGACGAAACCAGGCTTAGCAGCCGCCAACGCCGCCATGGAAAGCAACACCACCAGCTTGAACATTGTGGTCTGTGTTGTCGTCGAACTGAAGATCAACTGATGCTAAATCACTATTCTCGTATCCTTTTATACAAATGTCGAGACGAACTTGTCTTTGCAGTCCTTATAGAGCTTAATGACGTAGGATAAAAAATGTCTCAACTAAAAGTTCAGAACAACGAGCATTAATAATAATTGATCTTAATAACTACAACCGGTAGAACTACCTTCTCAATTAGTTATTATCTTATTATATGTTAGAAGACATTGACATTTGTTTGTTCAATGTAATGACATTGATAAGATCCCCTGTTGTGATATCATTATCATCATTATTTTGCAAGCCCGGGGGGTCAACTTTTCTTCATTGCTTTATTCGTGAGCCAGCAGGACAGTACGTCAACTAGTGTAGGGCTTACTACTTTCAGATGACCTTGATTTCAATGGTATTAGCTTTCAGTTCTTAGTGGCGTCGTTTTACATCGGGCTCCTTACATGGCCCTATGATTTGTCTCTCCACCCTTATAGACTCGTCATGTCTGTCTGTCTGTCCGTCCGTATGTCACAGCCATTTTTTTTCCGAAACTATAAGGCCTATGCTATTGAAACTTGGTAATTAGATGTATTCTGTGAACCGCATTAAGATTTTTATATAAAACTAGAAAAACAGCAGTAAATTTTGGGGGTCCCGATACTCAGAACTGAAACTAAAAATTTTTTTTTTCATCAAGCCCATACGTGTGGGTTATCTATAGATAGTTCTTTAAAAATGCTATCGAGGTTTTTAACATTGTTTTTTTGTAAAGTGAATAGTTTGCGCAAGAGACACTTCCAAAGTGGAAAAATGAGTGTCCCCCCCCCCTCTAACTTCTAGACCAAGGGAATGATAAATCTAAAAAAAATATATGATGTACATTGCCATAAAAACTACCAACGAAAATTGGTTTGAACGAGATCGCGTTGGAGGTTTTTTTTAATACGTCATAAACCGCAATTTTCGCCTAGAAAAATCACTACACTGCGAACGCGTTAAAACATCAATCAAAGTTTGTAACACTAAGATGATCAGTGTTACTCACCAACTAGCGCGAGGTAGCTATGCAGAGAACTCTATCCCAGGGCGCCTTATTTCTAAGTTTCCAGTCTGTGTGCAAGGGTAGGCTAGGGCTCTCACGAAAACAGACAATAGGGTGTACACACATATATTTACTAAGTACACAGAGATACACAGAGACACACAGAGAGCTTATTCACTGATAGACACAAATATCACAGGTACACAGAAGTAAAGTCAGGGCTCAGGTATTAATACTACTAGGCTACACATAAGTAGTGGATTTACTGGCCTGCAGAGTGAGCTGAGTGAGAGTGACTGCCTGTTGTTACTGCCAGGTGATGACGGCAGATACCTCTCACATGAGAAGCTCGTGTAGTCCGCACATCCACGTTGTCGTACCACGTGCAGCCCACTAACTTATAGGTGCGGCACCAAATATCTCATCCGGCAACTAGCCCCGTAGTAAAAAACCCAGTTTTCTGGGTAAAATGTAGCAAGATGCAATGCAGCAACCCAATCACAGCCCGTTAGGCCACGCGAGGTAACAAATAATCGCGCTTGAGCGAAAAACTGATTCGCGGCACAGTCTCAGAGCAAAAGCCAAAGGACCTCCAACTACCCCAAAGCAGGTCTCGGTCAAAAGTCCTGTCTTTCACGAAAAATCTTAACAAAACCCGTTCCTTTAAATGCGAAACGCTTCGTCACCGAACTTATGACATCCTGTCATTCTGACAGCAGAAATGTCACCACTGACAACCGATTAAAAAAAGATAACTCGATAAGGCTGCTTTCACATCCTAAATACTGCATCTATAGAAAATAAATGCTACAACCACCCCCCCTTTAATAGTATTTCCTGCGGATATGACACGCTGGAAATACACAATAAAGAAAACAGAAAAGTACTGACTAATAAACAAAGACAACCAGCTAGGTCCTTCAAACACCAGCTGACTACGACCATTACAATACCAAAGAAAGATGTACCTAACTAGACACTGACTCGTGTACCGGTTAGGCTAAGTAACTAGAGTCTAATGCCCTTCATAGAAAACGAATGCTCCCTTTACTCACTGCCGATACCCTAACACTACCCAAGCTCTCAGGATAATGTAGAGTACTAAGAAGCGAATGAGAGAAAAACGCTCGGTGCGGTGCATAGAAGAAACTACAACGTGACAATTTAAAGTCACGTACACATATAGAAATACAAACAAAAGATTAAAATAGTCTTACATAATGATCACATAGCACTGGTTTAATAAACTAGAGAAACAGTGCTATGTAGTTACGTTAGGTATTGGAGACTGCTCCTCCTGATACTTCAGGATGTCCTTGATATGGTACTCCCCAAGATCCTTACCGTCCAGATCTGACAGCCTATATACTAAAGGGGATCGTTTAGCAGTCACCACACATTTAAGGAACTTAGGAGCTAGCTTAGCAGTAAAATTCTTGGCCTTGTTGGACAGGTAGAACGTGCGTTTGTAAACTATCTGTCCCACTTTCAGCTCTACATGCCTTTTTCTGAGGTTGTAATACTTTTCATTACGCTGGTGGGCAACGTTCAAATGTTTCCTCACCTGGTCGTAAATGCGTTGTATTTCTCTCAGCTTGACACCGAAGGCTGATGGATCGTCTACAGAGACTGAAGTAGGATGGCACGCGATATCTGTCTGCCTGTACAGCACTCCATCCCCAATAAATTCCCTACCATGTACCAAAAAGTAAGGGGTGAAACGAGTTGCTTCGTTAACTGCAGTGTTTAAAGCACACTGTATCTCAACCAAGAACTGATCCCAAGACCTGTGTTGTGACTTCACATAGCATGAGATCGCTTGAACCACATTGCGAATAGCTCGTTCCGCCTGATTAGTTTGGGCATGATACCTAGGGTTATAATATATATTAGGTACATTGTATTTAGCCAACAGATCCTTAAATGGCTTACTCACAAACTGAGGGCCATTATCCATGTAAATAGTCTTGCAGACTCCGTGCACGAGAAACACACTCTTCTCTATGAACCTCGCGACTACAGCGCCTGTGGCAACCCGAACAGGGCACAACATGACGTATTTGCTAAAGTAGTCGGAGACCACGATCAGGTGTACGTTTCTATTGCTCGAAGTGGGAAAGGGACCAAGCAGATCGACAGAGATAGCTTCGAATGGCTTCGAAACCCGCTTCGGGCTACCCATTAGGCCGGGACGAGACGTATTTACGGGTTTGTACTGCTTGCATGTTTCGCAATTCCCAACATATTCTTTGACGTCCTCGTACATCTTGGGCCAGTAATAATTTAGGGCTAACCTTTTATGCGTCTTCCAAACGCCACCATGGGCACTAAGTGTGTCATCGTGGTACTTAGAGAGCAGGGGCAAGCGATCCTCCTGAGGTACCACCAGCTTCCAGTCAAAGTCTGAAGTCAAAGAATATTTATTTTTAGTTAACCTATATAGAAGGTTGTCACGAATGTCATAATTTGGTGACTTCCTAGGGTTCTTCCGAACACTATTCATGGTGTGGTCATACCACGGGTCTTTAGTGGGTACTGCATCGAGGGAATCAATTTTGATACGAGACAGAGCATCAGGTACAACGTGGTCTTTACCTTTTCGATGCTCTATGTCAAAATCGAATTGACTGAGCCTCATGCTCCAACGTGCTAGACGACCCGTGGGATTTTTTAGCTTATGGAACCACAGAAGAGATGAATGATCCGTGACGACCGTACATTTTTGGCCTTCGACGTACTGTCGAAATTGTTCCAAAGCGAAAATCACGGCCAGAAGTTCTCGCTCAGTTGTGCTGTAGTTCACCTCGTTCTTGTTGAGAGAACGGCTACAGTAGGCGATAGGGTGCTCAACACCATCGTGAGTTTGTGTCAGTACAGCAGCAACTGAGTAAGCTGACGCGTCACTAAGAATGCGGAAGGGCATCTCAAAGTTAGGCATTTTTAATATAGGGGCAGAAACCAAGGCTGACTTTAGCAGGTTAAAGGACTGTTCAGCCTCAGGGGTCCATTCGAACTTAAGGTTCGTAGAAGTGAGTTTGCACAGAGGTTTACTAATCTTCGAGAAGTTGTTAACAAAGCGACGATACCAGCCGGCCATTCCCAGAAATCTCTTAACCTCCTTAGGGTTAGAAGGGGTGGGATAGTTGAGGATAACCTCAACTTTACCCGGGTCTGTCCGTAAGCCATGTTTGTCCACATAATACCCCAGGTATTTGAGTTCACTCCGACAAAAGTGGGATTTTTTCATATTAATAGTTAGGCCAGCATCCTTGAGTTGCTGATAGACTCTATGTAAGAGCTCTACATGCTCCTCAAAGGTGCTGGACACACAGACTATGTCATCCTGAAACGCAAATACCTTGTTGTCGAACTCGGGACCAAACAGACGGTCCATGAGGCGTTGCATCGTGGCACTGGCACCGACAAGACCGAAGCACATGGAATTGTAATGGAACAATCCTCTCCGGGGAACCGTAAAAGCAGTCTTCTCAGCAGACTGGAGTGAGTAGAATGGAATCTGCCAGTAGGCCGCACTCAGATCTACAGAGGTTAAATACTTAGCATTATTAAGATGGTCTAAGATTTGATTGATATAGGGTAAGGGGTAGGCGTCACTCTTAGACACAGAGTTCAGCTTGCGAGAGTCCAAGCACAATCTGAGGTCGCCGTTCGCCTTCTCCACCATGACCACTGGAGAGTTCCAGGCGGACTGAGACGGGGACACTACTCCCATCTCCAGCATTCGGTCCAGCTCGGCTTCCAGGGCCTTCTGCTTAAGGGGAGAGAGCGGATAATAACGCTGCTTGATCGGCTTGCTGTCACCAGTGTCAATGACATGGTGCACAAGTGAGGTCCGACCTAAACCCACCTTATCAGTGTTCAACGAGTCGAACTTTTCAATGACCTCGTTGATTACACACCTTTGTTTAGTTGTCAGGTTGTCGTAATCCTCGAGGCCACCGTTAAGGGACACAGACTCTATAGGATTATTATCACTAAAGCTATCAAGACTAATATTTTGTAAAATTAACTTATCACTTAACTTAAATTGTTGCCAGAAATCCACTCCAAATATCATGGAGGTGGTTATACCTGGGACAACATAGAACTTGACAACTCGGATAACCGAATTGTACTCAATTGGCAAAGAGATACAACCCAGACATTGCAAGTGAGTGCTGTCTGCAGTTGTAATACGAAAAGTAGGATTGATACTCACAAGATCAAAACCCAGTTCCAAGAAGATGCGGTGCGCTCCCTTACCTAGTATAGAGCAGGAGGCACCGGAATCTAGAAGGCCTAAGACATTTAAATTTAAAACCTTAACAACTAGATACGGTCTAATGTCACTATCCCGTTTAGGAAACAGGACCTTATCAGAAATAGACTCAGATACAGAGTGATGCACAGAGTTCCTAATAAGGCCCTGGCCTACGCGTTTTTTGACTTGCTAGTACAGTGTGAGCAGTCTGGGGTCTTGACTCCTTTGAGACCACACCGGAAACACACCAGCTCCCTTGACTGTGTGCAGCTGTATGCAGTGTGACCGCCCCCGCCGCAACGAAAGCATTTGCGATCGTGGGGGGTAACCGGCGTCTCCACTGCAGACACCTGCTTAGCGGGCTTTTGTACACCTTTGTTCTTAAGCTGGTGTAAGTCAGATGTAATCTCAAACTTGTCAAGAGCAGGCTCATGGAAAGCGTCTTCCCTAGTACGCGCAAGCTCCAAGCGCTTACCCAAACGTCTCAAGTCATCTACAGAGTTGACATCATGCAAGGCCAGTTCCTTCATGTAGTCAGGTCTAATGTTGTGCATGAGAATGTCCAGCTGTTCCTCACTGGGCATCTTACATGACAACCTTGAGAACATGGCTTGCATTGTACATATATAGTTAACCAAGGACTCAGAGCGGGCTTGTGTACGCTGTCTTATCTCGTTCCTGAGGCGGTAATCATAATCAGGAATATCGAAGGTATCTCTAAGCTCACTAATAAGATCCTCATATGAGATGAAGTTAGCTTTGTTTGTACGGAACCAAGACAAAGCCGGTCCATCCAACAGGTCGGAGAAAGCCATAAGGAGTCTAGGCTTAGTAACCTCCCGAGCACATCTAAGTTCCTCTAATCTCTCTAAAAACACACGTACACAAGTAGAACCATCATATTTTAAGTTAAATGAACATAAGTTAAGGGGACGTTCTTTATACACTATGTTACATGTAGAACTATTCCTACTTGAACTAGCTCGCACCGAGCGGTCCTCTCTCACTACTGGTGAAGTATATTCCACCTGGTCACGACCCGAAGGATCATCACCATCATCATCCGAACCTTCGGATTCAGAATCACTACTGGGTTCAGCCCTAGCGATGATCTTCACTAGCCTACCACGAATATCCACCAGGTCGGGGCAATCCAGACCACAACGAGCTAACCTACTCAATAAGTAGTTGGCTCTGATGGACACCCTAAGACGACTACCTTTATTAATGAAAATGTCACCTGACTGAATAGCCTCCTCCAGCTCGGAGACTCTTGGAAGGCAGATCGAGAGCTCAGCCGGTGCATCAGCGGGTACCGGAGCACTCGCTTTGATGCTACCTCGACGGACGAGTCGGTGTGCCGTTCTTAGCTCACTCCGAAGGCCAGACACTGTCGTTTCCGGTTCCACTGAAATACCCATGTGGAACAGCTCGTTAGCAAGTTCATCCTTTCTTAAATAATTAATATATTTTTTCATCTGTGCCATTATGTAAAAATTTACTTACAACAATTATAAATATAAAATGGCACAGATAGGGATCAATTACAAAGTAAAAATGTAAATTGAGTTACAACAAAGTGTACTAAGTTAGGTAATTATGTTTCAAATTGACTTTTAGAATTTAACAAAGATTAAGGGTATACTAAGAGAGAAAAGTTTCTAAATTTTCTGATAACACAGTTCAGGTTAATAATTAAAATTACAAGGTATCAACATACCTTCAAAAAAAATTTATAATTACACAGAGTGAAATTCACTAAGTTAACCCAGAGGTGAAGCTATAGAATAATATATGTAATATATTAATCTATGCTAATATAATATTACAATAAATATATGTGTGCACCATAAAAAGGAACATAACAAAGAAAAGAAACACAATAAGAAAAGAAGTGGGTATGCCAAATAAAATCAAAAAGTTTTTCCAAAATCACAGCTATTTTAAATTTTTGAATTTAGAATTTTGTGTCTTTTCCAGCCAAAGATGTAGGAAGCTGGAAGAAGACGAAAGGGAAGGTTTTGTGCTTAGCTGCTAGCACCACCAATTAACGTCCTGGAGCGTCTCGGACGATTCCAGAATGGTTTCGCCAGAGATAACCACCTATGCACACACACCAGACTGAGACTACCGCAGAGTAGACCCAGAGATTTGCCACTACGTTGGGAGCCAATTTGTAACACTAAGATGATCAGTGTTACTCACCAACTAGCGCGAGGTAGCTATGCAGAGAACTCTATCCCAGGGCGCCTTATTTCTAAGTTTCCAGTCTGTGTGCAAGGGTAGGCTAGGGCTCTCACGAAAACAGACAATAGGGTGTACACACATATATTTACTAAGTACACAGAGATACACAGAGACACACAGAGAGCTTATTCACTGATAGACACAAATATCACAGGTACACAGAAGTAAAGTCAGGGCTCAGGTATTAATACTACTAGGCTAAACATAAGTAGTGGATTTACTGGCCTGCAGAGTGAGCTGAGTGAGAGTGACTGCCTGTTGTTACTGCCAGGTGATGACGGCAGATACCTCTCACATGAGAAGCTCGTGTAGTCCGCACATCCACGTTGTCGTACCACGTGCAGCCCACTAACTTATAGGTGCGGCACCAAATATCTCATCCGGCAACTAGCCCCGTAGTAAAAAACCCAGTTTTCTGGGTAAAATGTAGCAAGATGCAATGCAGCAACCCAATCACAGCCCGTTAGGCCACGCGAGGTAACAAATAATCGCGCTTGAGCGAAAAACTGATTCGCGGCACAGTCTCAGAGCAAAAGCCAAAGGACCTCCAACTACCCCAAAGCAGGTCTCGGTCAAAAGTCCTGTCTTTCACGAAAAATCTTAACAAAACCCGTTCCTTTAAATGCGAAACGCTTCGTCACCGAACATATGACATCCTGTCATTCTGACAGCAGAAATGTCACCACTGACAACCGATTAAAAAAAGATAACTCGATAAGGCTGCTTTCACATCCTAAATACTGCATCTATAGAAAATAAATGCTACAAGTTACAACGAACTACAAGAACTTTTGTAATATATTATTTGCTGCTACGGAACCCTTCATGGGCGAGTCCAACTCGCACTTGGCCGGTTTATTTGGAGTCGGTTAGAAAGAGGTTTTAGGCATTACGAAACTGAAAACAATATGTTTAAGATGTAAAATATATCGATCCGCGTTAGTAGCATTATCTTTATGATTTTGTAGTATTTAATTGTAGTATATAATTTCTCATTAGGAGGAAGGGCCTAACGGTACTCCGTTCGTTGAGCAGCCCGCCTGGGGCAGTACCTCCGCCCTGCAGAAGACCGCGGTAATAGTAACCTGACTCCGGTCGGGTTATGTTCTCCGTCGGTTAGCAGGGATCCAGAGCTCATTGGGGTGACATTGTGCCGGTGACGGTGAGACCAGAGGCTTATCTGTCTCCATTGGCAGATCGAGGCGCGGAATATTGGTACGGCGATCAGGGAGACCCGGTGAAACGGTTGACCGCTGACCGCCCGCAGGCTGTACGGGACCCGAACCTGGGGATTACTTAATCTCCGCCCCAGGAGGCTGAACCAGCAGCCTGTGTAAAGTCCCTGGTGCTGTGGTCGTGCCGGAGGAGGATACCGGAGTGGACGCGGCTACTGCATCGGGGGGGGACCGGGGGCCCTTCCGTACGCCGTGCCAATCTACCGCACTACCTCTGTCTGCCTTCGGTGAGTTCGAGCCTCGCCTAGTCTTCTGCGCCACCGGCACAAAAGCGCCCCCTTCACCTTCTTAATTCCCCATATTTTTAAAAACTATGGCTAAATCAAAGAGAAAGAAAAGGGTTTCCACAGCGGCATCGTCGTCCACACTTCAAGTGGACTTTTGCAACATCAGAGGTATGCGCACGAACATCAACGTAGTCTACCACCATCTTGAAACTGCGAAGCCGACCCTTTTTTTCTTAACGGAGACGCAGATCTTACGTCCGGGCGATACATCTTGCTTAATGTACCCTGGCTACAAGCTTGAGTACCACTTTAGGCAGAAAGCCGGGGTATGTATGTACGTCCGGGATGATGTCTGCTGTCGTCGTCTTTCAAGCCTCGAAGACAGGGACCTGTCTACGTTATGGGCACGCTTGGATCACGGGGGCCACACTCGGATCTACGCGTGCGTGTATAGGTCTCACAGCGGTGGTAACACGGACACAGTTCGCCTTTTTGACCACCTGCAACAAGCGACTGACAAGGTGATTGAGCAGTATCCCTCCGCGGAGATAGTGATTCTGGGGGATTTCAACGGACATCATGTTGACTGGTTGGGCTCCCGGACCACCGACTTCGCGGGGAAAGCTGCTCACGAATTTGCCCTGACCTATGGGTTCTCTCAACTAGTTAAATCCCACACAAGGATACCAGACAAGAAGAACGAGCATAGTGCATTGCTGGATCTCCTGCTGACAACGCGTCCGGACGGATACAGTGTTTCAGTGGATGCTCCACTCGGATCGTCGTATTTTTGGTTGTATCTCTCTGTGTGTATGTGTGTGTGTGTGTGTGGGTGTGTGTGTGTGTTTGTGTGTGTGTGTGTGTGTGTGTGTGTATGTGTGTGAGTGGGTGTGTTTAAGAGAGTGTGTGTGATTATTTCGGGACTACTAGTAAGTTTTCCGTCAATTCATAGTTCAGGCCTAATAGGTACGTTGTAAGTACTTTTTTGCATTGTCTACCTGTCAGGGGGTATATATTAATTAAGGAGTTTATCTTATTATATAAGTAACTACATAGAAAACAGTAACTGTGATGTGAAAGGCAAGTTCTGAATAGAATAGTGGGGCATATCCTGCCCTTTCTCCGTGTCTGTGATGATTGGGCGGCATTAAATGTTAACTTTGCATGCTTGTGAAGTACTATTTGTCTTATAAAAAGTTGACGGACTGTGAGCACTTCGCATCTTGTGTAGAGAGAAGAAGTTGGGTAAAAGTATGGCAGGGAATAAGCCACCTTTAACACAGACCTTTGAGCTCGTTCTACTTTTAACATGTAAGATTTTGCAGCTCCTCCCCATACCGTGATGCAGTAGGTAATTAGTGTTTGACACAGTGAAAGGTAAACAGTCTTTAGAACACCGTCATCCGCAACCCGACGCAGATTTTTAAAAATGAACATTAGTTTTCTAATGCGCGTAGCCAGTAAATTCAGGTGATCAGAGAAATTCAAATTGTTATCAATGATGATACCAAGATACTTTATCGAATCTACTCTTTCAAGTGTAGGACATAAACACGAATTAGAAGAGTTATCGTTACAAGAGTGCACAACGATGGTCTGTGTCAGATTCTTTGCAGTTGAAGTATTACTCAGAGAGAATGCAATATATTTCGTTTTACCTGTATTAAGTTTTAATGAGTTTTTACTTAACCAGTTCACGACGATAGAAAATCCTTCTTGGGCAAGTTGAAAGACCTCGTCCCAGGTATCCCCATAAAAAAGCAGTGCAGTATCATCTGCAAAAGTTATAATTCTTCCATTTTTCAATTTCAATTCACAAAGGTCATTCATAAATATTAGAAACAAAGAGGGACCTAAGATGCTGCCCTGCGGTACGCCCACATCAACCTTACAGTCATCACTCATCCAATCTCCCACCCTGACACGCTGATATCTGTCCTCTAGGTAACTTTTGAATAATTCCAACTGAGTGCCGCGAATACCTAAGTTCTCCATCTTCTCCAGTAAAAGTGGCGCAGAGACCGTGTCAAATGCTTTCGCAAGGTCAAGAAATATTGTTAGGACTTTTTTTGACCCGTCTAGCTTAGTCACTTTATTGTCTGTTAGTATGTGCACTGCATCGTTTGTAGACCTGCCTACTCGAAATCCAAATTGGTTTTCTGAAAGTAGATTTTTGGACTCTAGGTATTTTGTTAGTCTCTTGTTTATTACTTTCTCAACTATTTTTGATAGCGTTGGTAGGATTGAAATTGGTCGATAGTTATTGACACAATCTCTGCTGCCACTCTTATGGATAGGATAAATGAGAGATTTTTTTAGATCCGCAGGGAACACACCCGTCGATAATATATTGTTACAAATATGTGCAATAGGAGTAATCAAGTAGCTGGCGTATTTTTTAATTAGGTTACTTGAGATGTTGTCACGGCCTACTGCACAATTGGATTTCAGAGATGATATGATAGTTTTTATTTCAGCAACATCGGTCGATAACAGGACAAATGAAGACAAAGTATACAGCACCCGTGTCGGCTGATGTGTATTCGTCACGGGGGTCAATTGTGAGTTGTTAGTAATGATTGTTCTGCCCATGTTAGCAAAGAATTTATTGATATCATTCACGGATTTAGAGGGGTCACTCATAGTTATAAGTTCCGCAGATGCAGCGTTATCTTTTTGTGTACAAGTCAAGTCTTTAATTTTGTTCCACATCTTTTTTGTATTTCCCCTGCATTGAGTAAATTCGTGTCTGTCATTTTTTTTTTTTTTTTTTTATACCACTAGAGTGGCAGACAAGCATACGGCCCCACCAGATGTACCGGTGGTCACCGCAGCCTATGGACGTTTGCAACACCAGAGGCGCCACAATCGCGCTGCCGACTCTTTAAAAACCTTCTAAGTCCCCTTTTGAAGAACCCCATACTGTAGGCGTTTGGGAAAACCGAAGCAGGGAGATCATTCCACAACCTAAGCGTACGCGGAAGAAAGCCTCTATTAGATCTCACCGTGCTCGAGCGCTCAGGACGCAGCGTGTGAGGATGAACACCCTGTCTATGGCGAGCGGTGCGATGATAGAATGTAGCCGTAGGCATCATATCAAACAATTCTTCAGAGCACAAACCGTTGTACAGGCGGTAGTACACACACAGAGAAGCAAAGTCTCTCCTGTCACTAAGAGGTTCCACACCACCTGCAAGTATGGGATCGCTGACAACTCTCATAGCTCGCCTTTGCACCGAGTCAAATGGACGAAGCTGGTATTCGGGTGCCCCCGCCCAGAGGTGACAGCAGTACTCCATATGCGGACGCACTTGCGACTTATAGAGAAGCAGTGCTTGCGCCGCAGTAAAGTATCTCCGCGCCCTTCTGAGCACTCCGAGCTTCCTGGACGCCAGCTTGGCCTTGCCCTCCAAGTGACTGCGGAACTGCACATCACTGGAGATGTCAACACCAAGGATCCCTATACTTTCAGAGATGGTGAGAGATGTGCCCTGAAATTGTGGCGCCACAGTGAATGGGGTCTTTTTTGCGGTGAAAACACAAACTTGTGTCTTGGTAGGGTTGAATTGGACAAGATTTTGTCGACCCCAATCGGACACTCTATTGAGAGTAGCCTCGACTTCAGACACAAGTTGTTCACGACTTTCTTCCATTGCAACCCGAGAGATACCGGGGCGGCCCGTGTAATAAGTGCCGCCCGTACTGTCGTCCGCATAACAATGAATGCCGTCATAATCCTGTTTTACTTTTTTTAATATCATATTGCAATAGTTACGGTATCGGGTATAAGTTAGTTTAATGGTCATGTCATTGGGATGTTTTTTACATTTAAGGTGTAATTTATCTCGATTGCGCATGCACCGTAATAGACCAGGAGTAATCCACGACTTGATAATACGTTTACGTCTAGGGACAGTTATGTTTCGTGTGCAGTTGTTTATTGTAGAGTGGAGTGTATTCAAAAACAGAGATAAGGCCTCTGGTGCAGTTTCACTTTTGCATATTTCGCTGAAATCCATCCAATTGTTTGATATGATGCCCACGGCTACGTTCTATCACCGCACCGCTCGCCACAGACAGGGAGTTCATCCTCACACTCTGCGTCCGGAGCGTTCCAGCACGGTTAGATCCAATAGGGGTTTTCTTCCGCGCACGCTTAGGTTGTGGAATGATCTCCCTGCCTCGGTTTTCCCAAACGCCTACAGTATGGGGTTCTTCAAAGGGGTCTTAGAAGGTTTTTGCAGGGTCGGCAGCGCGAGTGTGGCGCCTCTGGTGTTGCAAACGTTCATAGGCTGCGGTGACCACCGGTCCTTCTGGTGGGCCGTATGCTTGTCTGCCACCTTAGTGGTATAAAAAAAAAATTCTGAATTTGTCATTCAATCTGCCACTTATTCCCTCCAAAGTTTCTCAAATTTATAATAATAATAATGATCGGGTCGAGGAACAGTGTGAAGCCGTTCACACAACTGCTGATTATCCACTAATGGCAGAAATGTGGGAACATTTCTGCCATTAGTGGATGTTTAACAGTTTATACCCACTTCCTGTTGACCTAGGTCAACGGAAAGTGGCTAAAAACTAGTGTCCGACCGAAACTGGTTTTCCAGCCGAAACCGAAACCGAAACCGAACTTTCGGCCCCAGGGTCAGTTTCGGCCGAAACCGAAACCGAAACCGAAACTCACGTGTTCATATTGAAAAAAAAAAAAACCAGCCAAGTGCGAGTCGGATTCCCGCACAGAGGGTTCCTTTACAAAAGTTGGACACAAATTACATTTGTTGTGTGGATGCTTTTTTCGGATTTTAGTAGGTATTTTTTGTTATAGCGGCAACAGCACAGGGTATGGTGGTTGGTGGTGGCAGTGTCTCTAGACATCGCCAACGCTTTCAACACCTTGCCCTGAAGCTGAGTTTGGGAGGCGCTTATTTACCATGGAATGCCTCAATACCTTCGTCGAATTGTCGGGGCCTATCTTTCCGAGAGGCCGATAACTTACCCGAGCTGGCTAGGGCAGGGTCGACGAGATGTGTCGTTCGGTGTTCCACAGGGATCGGTCTTAGGACCGCTTCTGTGGAACATCGGTTACGATTGGGTGCTGCGTGGTCCGTTGCTCAGAGGTGTCGGCGTTTTTTTTATATATATTTAGCTCGCCAAAATGATGCCGCCGCCTGATGGAAAGTCACAGCAACATCTAGCGATTGGGTGCCACCGTCCCAGTCTGTAAGACTATAGAAATATGATGTGCCTCTTCACGCTCCGCTTGAAGAATCCAGGATTGTAAGAGGAGGGAAACACGTGAGCTGGCAGGTCGTTCCAGATTTTTATGGTTCGACAGAAACGATCTTTTGAATCGTACGACGCGACCCTATGTAATTACAGCGCGAGGAGCAACGCACTGTGAGACGTAGCCCTAAAGGCCACCTGCGGGCTCCAGCTTACATATAGGGGGCGTTAGCATCGGCATCGAGCTCTCGATGACGTATCTGGGGCTCGTACTCGATAGCCGGTGTAACTTCGGATACCAATTCCGAAGTTTGGTCTCAAAACTGAGGAATGGGGGCATCAGCCACATTCTCGCGGTTGTTGCCCAATATCAGGGGACCCAACGCTCCTTGCAGGAGACTGTACCTTGGGATCATGCGGAGCATGGCCCTGTACGGGCCCCCGTGTGGGCGGAGATACTGATGGCCAGTAATGCGGCTAGATTGCATAGCCCGCAGAAGGCGACGGCTGTCAGGGTGATAAGGGGATACCGCATGATCTCAGTTGAGGCGGCATGTCTTCCAGCCGGGACCACTCTATGGGACCTGGAAGCGAGGGCCCTTGCGTCATTGTTTAAATGGCGCAGGGAGGTGCTGGAACGGGGCCATAGGCCTCTTTCTGTGAGCAGGTCATGTTCGTGAAAGTCACGGCGGAGAGGAAGCGGGAGAGAACTCTCCCACCCTAGTTGCACAGTCTGCGGCGACGCGCCCTATACTATCAGCCTCCATGACCGGGGGCCTGAAGACGGCTGCTCACTGTCCTTACAGAAGCAGGCCCTAGACGATAGCGTGACGTGAGAGATTCATGCATGCCCCCCTCAAGTAGCGGGATAACAACCCCCAAAGACGCGGCCGTAGTATGCATCATTCTCGGGGCTCCCAACGCGTGGTTTTTAGTTGGTAGAACTCCGGCGTAGCATCACTGTAAGATTTTCCTCACTTAAAAAAAAAATAGCAACAACAGAAATATATCATCAGTGAAAATTTTAGGCCTCTATCTGGCACGGTTCCAGCGATACAACCTCGTGACTAAAAGAAGAGGGACGGCTAGGCTTCATGTCTCGTTAATAAGATCCCGCTTTAACCCCTCCGTGCGAGAGTCAGACTCGCACTTGGCCGGTTATTTTTTCATTGGTGCAGCAAGTTCTATCAAGTGCCATCAAGCAACGGCATAAATCTTTTCAAGTTTTCATTTTAGAAATATCTCCACGTAAAGATGAGATTCTTTTTTTTTACGTGTGGAATTACTCATAGACGCTATTGCGAACTCCTACCGACTAAAACCACACGGTACCTTGCTACTAGCTCTTGGCCGGTTTTGGTTACATTCTAGAAGTGTATAACTAAAACTGGACAAGGAGTGGTGAGTGAGCTGGACTCGCGCACGGGTTCCATAAAAGAAAAGTGGCAAAAAAAAGTCACGCATGTTGTATGGGAGGCTACCTTTAATATTATTATTTTGTCTATTTTTATTATTTGTTGCTAGAGCGGCAACAGAAATACATCATTTGTATAAATTTTAACTGTCTAACTATCACGGTGCATGAGTTACAGCCGGCTAACAGTCAGACAAACGACCAACACAGTCAACGGAACCGACAACAAAAGGTTATTTTATGTCCTAGATCATTAGGATTCAGTAACCAAAAGTAAAAACAGGACCCTAAAAAGGAGGCCTAAGACATGACACAGGCGTAACTGTCTAAGTGTCTAACACTGCTCAACGATTGTAATGGCTTGTGGTTTAAATAAAGCTATATTATAGCTATTGATTGGAATTCCTTTGTAAATCTCTAAATCTTCGGTTAGTAACATATTAACTGGTTGGGCTGACCCCAACCACGTCACAAACAGAGCCAGGCACTCTAAATTTATGAACACGTGAGTTTTTTTTTTTTTTTTTTTTTTTTTTTTATATTCAGCTCGCCAAATTGACGTCGCCACGATGGATAGCCGTGGCGCATCTTGCGATTGGGGGCCACTTCTTACAGCGGTCCTCAAGTTGGCGGCCCTGTGATGTGCCTCTTCACGCTCCTCTTAAAGAACCCGGGGTTGTAAGATGAGGGAAACACGTGTGCGGGCAGGTCGTTCCAAGTTTTTATAGTTCGACAGAGGAACGATCTTTTGAAACGCTCGGTTCTGGCGAAGATTCTCTCCACTGTGTATGAGTGGCATCTCTGCCCGGCACGCGTTGTTCGGGATCGGAAAGGTGATGGTGGGATCAGATTGAAGAGCTCTTCAGAACATTCGCCGTGATACATTCGGTAGAAGGCAGCCAAGGACGCTACGGTTCTTCGCTGCGCCAACGGTTCGACGCCTCCCGTCACCTCAGGACAACCAATTATTCGGACAGCACGTCTCTGTATAGCGTCAAGTGCGTCCAACAAGTACCTCGCGGAGTCATCCCAGAGGTGAGAACAGTACTCGACGCAGGGACGAATCTGCGTCTTGTACAGCAAACATCTCTGATGTGGCGTGAAGTACCGTCTCACCTTTTGAGTTTCGGCCCGGACGAAAGTTTCGGCCCATTTTGGCCGAAACCGAAACCGCGGCCGGAACTCGATTTTTTGGCCGAAACTGGCCGAAACCGAAACCGAAACCGAAACTTCGGTCGGTCACTACTAAAAACCTTCCTCAGACATGTCCCACAATAACATCTTCAAATGCGTTTGTGAGTTACAGCGGCGTGACCAAAAACGTACTCGAGTGGTCAAGGCGGAAGCACGATATGCGAAAAGATGCGGGTTCGAATCTTAGTCGACACGGTAGTCTTTATTCATATTATTATAACAATACCAATCAACTAAATACAGAAAAAAAAGTCATAATTATGACTTTTGTCAATCAACCAAATCAATCGTTTGTCCATACAATACGATCAACCAAATAAAACAAGATAAAGTGGTTAAGGCGTCCGCTCGGTATGCGAAAAGACACAGGTTCGAATCTTAGTCGACATGGTAGACTTTTTTCATATTATTATAACAATCCATGATCACTTTGTGACATTTATTTGAGCGTTTCCGTGCTTCGGAAGGCACGTTAAGCCGTTGGTCCCGGTTGCCAGTAAAATGGCAGTCGTTAAGGCCATACCCAGGTCTAACGACCTTGAGCAAATGGGCGATATGACTCGCTAACATAGAGTAGCGCAACTACAGAGACATCAGAGTAAAAGAACCACGGAAGAAGAAGAAAAATAGTAGCGGAAATGCGTTCCTCGCTTTACCAAATAAACAAGAAGCTGTGAGACGGTCTCACCCGACTGCCCCTCTCTAAAACGTTTATTGTGAGAGTTCAATCCGATTGACGTTGTCATTTTTGTTTTATTTCAAACTTTGAACAGATGATCCACGTGACCTAGTGCCGTAGTTTAATGCAACAGAGTCACAGACTACAGACAAAGTCTCGCCATAAGCCCCTCTGCACTCTATTTTATAGAGAGAGGCGAAAAGTCAATTAAAAACAAAGGAACGTTTGTATTTCAGTTTTCCTTTGTTTTTTTAAGTGTAGTAAAAATACACTGCAAAAAACGTGATGGATCATTACGTAAAACTTAAATGTGACGAATTCACAAAGACGAATGTTCATATATTCATTGTTTTGTACTTAAATTATTACAAATCCAGAAAGGGGGGCCTTCCACTCGCTTAAAATTTGTTACTTTTGGAACAAAATTTCATTTCATTTTATTATTACAAACAAACAAAAATAGACGTAATACGGTCACGCCTTTATCCCCGAAGGGGTAGGCAGAGGCATATTTTATGCCCACATTTCACCTTTGTATAATTTGTCCCACGTAATAGGTGGTGAGCCATATTGCCGTGTTTAAATGGACAGGCGCAGGATGTGACTGCGTGCTGTTGAAATAAAGCCTTCAACTTAGCTTAAGGGGAGTGGTTGACAAAGTTTGCGAAAAAGAGGTGCAAATAAAAACGTTCTTCTCGGTATTAGTATACGAAAAATGACAGGCAAAAGTAGATTTGAAATCTACAAGACGTGTTCCAGAGGATGGTTTCATCAGAAATTGTGTATTTATTATAAATAACTAGTAAAACGTCACTGAAATAGCCCATAATTTTTTAGAAGAAGTCGTTGTATGACATCTATTTATTAATGAATGATAATAAAATTTATATCAGAGACTAAAGAAAACATAGACCTCTAAAATGGTTTTCTTCAATTTTGAATTAGTGTAAGTTTTAACTAATTATAACTTATAATGTATTCAAAGAATACATCACATTGCTTGCTTCCCCGCGCTCGCCCGAAAATCTAGTGCGGGGGGAGTCGTGTTGCTAGACGGACGTGTGTCGCTCCTGGTCTGCAAAATATTCTCGTAAAATGTTATATTTTCAGAGCCAGAGCTCAGGTTGCACAATGCATACTGCATTACATGAGAATATAATGCATTTCCACTTATTTTTCGTATTGTTTTATTAAATTACTTCGAAAGTGGCCGTGTGCCGGTAGATGGTGCCTACTTGTGGGTCGCCACAAGTAGGCACCATCTACCGGCAAATTGGTTAAGGTATAAAAGTTAATAAAGTGAGTGCCCGCCGAGTTTCTTGCTAGTCTATATCTATACATAATAATAAAACTGTTGAGGGTCGAGAGTCTGAATATGGAAGCTATTTAAAAAAAAGAACGCGTTCTCTAATCGATACTTACTTAAGCCAAAATGAAATTTAAATTTTCATATCCGTCTGTATTCCGAATACGTATCACGCCGAAACTACTGATTTGAATGAAAATTGATCCGAGGAAGTTTAGGAGTTAGAGACATCTCAACTTCTCTAAACCTAGAATTCAAGAGTTCCTTTGAATGTGAGGATAAATCTAAACCTGCGTGTTGCTTTATCATTTTTTTTTTCATTCAAATCGATTCTGTAGTTTCTACGTGATACTTATTCGGGATATAGATAGACAGACAGACATGAAAATTTTAAATTGCATTTTCGGCTTCAGTATCGATTAGAGAACCTCCTTCAATAAAAATTTTCAAAATATCTTCCATGTACAGACTCTTCACCCTCAACAGTTTTATTATAAGTATAGATAATTCAGGCCGCGCCAAGGGCGTGGACTGAATTGTTTTAGAATCTATTCTGAAATTTCTCACGGGGCTTAATCATTAAGCTCTTAACTATAAGAGCTTAATGATTAAGCCCCGTTTTATTATTATGTTTTATTATTATTGAAGGATGTTCTCTAATCGATACTGAAGCCGAAAATGCAATTTAAAATGTTCATGTCTGTCTGTCTGTCTGTATCCTGAATAAGTATCACGTAGAAACTACAGAATCGATTTGAATAAAACTTGGAACATTTAAAGCTTATAATTCGAGGAAGGTTCCTGGATACTTTGATTCCGATATTCTGCGAGCTTCCTTTGGGAGAGGGGATGAAAGACAATATGGTTTTTTAGTTGTAATTTCACAATGCGTGGTCCGATTCCAATTTTTTTTCAGTGTTATAACGGTAGTACTTTAAGGATTACTTCACACAAGTTTCAGTGCTGAGGGTTTTGTAGTTCAGGAATTAGAGATATCTCAACTTTCTGAAAACCTATAATTCAAGGGTTCCTTGGAATGTGACGGTAAATCTAAACAGGCGTGTTGGCTGAATCATAAAAGAGCTTAATGATTAAGGCTGTTGTAAAATAATTCTATCCGCGCTGAAGTCGGGGACTGAATTGTTTTAGAATAAACTTAATCTTTAAGCTCTTTTATGATAAAGCAAACAGGGCCGTTTCACACGCTGCTTGATGAGTCTGATGAAGAAGTGCCTCTCCTTTTGCAAACCTTATGTGACGTAAACGAAGTTGCGAGGGTCAGCTAGTTTTACAGTATGCTTAATCTTTAAATTCGTTTATGATTAAGCAAACAGAGCAATTTCACCTGCCGGTAATAAGACTGATGAAGAAATACCTCATGTTTCATACACCTTAAGCGTCGTAAACGAAGTTGTGAGGGTCAGCTAGTTACATACATACATATGGTCACACCTTTATCCCCGAAGAGGTATCCCCACGTAATAGGCGGTGAGCTGTATTGCCGTGTTGAGATAGACAGGCGCAGGTTGTGACTGCCTGCTGTTAAAATTAATCGAGCCGCCAAAACGGCCTTCAACTTCGCTTAACGACTGCCATTTTACGGGCAACCAGGACCAACGGCTTAACGTTCCTTCCGAAACATGGAAACGACGCTCAAATAACTGGCACAAAGTGGTCACATGGATGGTCACCCATCCAAGGACTGGCCATAGTGAATGAGCTTACTACAGTGATCGCTTACAGAACACTAAGTCCGCGGTGCCACGAGCGCTTCTTATTTATACATAACTAGCCTACCCTAAAAACCATATTGTCTTTCATCCCCTCTCCCAAAAGAAGCTCGCAGAATATCGGAATCAAAGTATCCAGGAACCTTCCTCGAATTATAAGCTTTAAATGTTCCAAGTTTTATTCAAATCGATTCTGTAGTTTCTACGTGATACTTATTCAGGATACAGACAGACAGACAGACATGAACATTTTAAATTGCATTTTCGGCTTCAGTATCGATTAGAGAACATCCTTCAATAATAATAAAACATAATAATAAAACGGGGCTTAATCATTAAGCTCTTATAGTTAAGAGCTTAATGATTAAGCCCCGTGAGAAATTTCAGAATAGATTCTAAAACAATTCAGTCCACGCCCTTGGCGCGGCCTGAATTATCTATACTTATAATAAAACTGTTGAGGGTGAAGAGTCTGTACATGGAAGATATTTTGAAAATTTTTATTGAAGGAGGTTCTCTAATCGATACTGAAGCCGAAAATGCAATTTAAAATTTTCATGTCTGTCTGTCTATCTATATCCCGAATAAGTATCACGTAGAAACTATAGAATCGATTTGAATGAAAAAAAAAATGATAAAGCAACACGCAGGTTTAGATTTATCCTCACATTCAAAGGAACTCTTGAATTCTAGGTTTAGAGAAGTTGAGATGTCTCTAACTCCTGAACTTCCTCGGATCAATTTTCATTCAAATCAGTAGTTTCGGCGTGATACGTATTCGGAATACAGACGGATATGAAAATTTAAATTTCATTTTGGCTTAAGTAAGTATCGATTAGAGAACGCGTTCTTTTTTTTTAAATAGCTTCCATATTCAGACTCTCGACCCTCAACAGTTTTATTATTATGTATAGATATAGACTAGCAAGAAACTCGGCGGGCACTCACTTTATTAACTTTTATACCTTAACCAATTTGCCGGTAGATGGTGCCTACTTGTGGCGACCCACAAGTAGGCACCATCTACCGGCACACGGCCACTTTCGAAGTAATTTAATAAAACAATACGAAAAATAAGTGGAAATGCATTATATTCTCATGTAATGCAGTATGCATTGTGCAACCTGAGCTCTGGCTCTGTTACACGCATTACTCTGTACATGAATGAAAATATAACATTTTACGAGAATATTTTGCAGACCAGGAGCGACACACGTCCGTCTAGCAACACGACTCCCCCCGCACTAGATTTTCGGGCGAGCGCGGGGAAGCAAGCAATGTGATGTATTCTTTGAATACATTATAAGTTATAATTAGTTAAAACTTACACTAATTCAAAATTGAAGAAAACCATTTTAGAGGTCTATGTTTTCTTTAGTCTCTGATATAAATTTTATTATCATTCATTAATAAATAGATGTCATACAACGACTTCTTCTAAAAAATTATGGGCTATTTCAGTGATGTTTTACTAGTTATTTATAATAAATACACAATTTCTGATGAAACCATCCTCTGGAACACATCTTGTAGATTTCAAATCTACTTTTGCCTGTCATTTTTCGTATACTAATACCGAGAAGAACGTTTTTATTTGCACCTCTTTTTCGCAAACTTTGTCAACCACTCCCCTTAAGCTAAGTTGAAGGCTTTATTTCAACAGCAGGCAGTCACATCCTGCGCCTGTCCATTTAAACACGGCAATACGGCTCACCACCTATTACATGGGACAAATTATACAAAGGTGAAATGTGGGCATAAAATATGCCTCTGCCTACCCCTTCGGGGATAAAGGCGTGACCGTATGTATGTATGTATGTATTCATATCTTTTAACTAACAGTTTGTCTCGTCGGGGGACCGCTTTATACTTAAACAATTTAGCTTATCAAGGAACTTCAACAAAACATCTACAGTTAGTATCTTGCGAGACAGACGTACGAATAGGTTATGATTAAGTGAGCGGTCCCCGACGAGACAAACTGTTAGTTAAAAAATATGAATACGTAAATAATATAGCTACTCAGGTCATAATATAATAGTTATTTATTTACTTTTTACAGGTATTTTATTGTTTTTTTTTTGTGGGTCGAGGGTTTTTAAAATTTTTAATTTAATTTTTATTTCATGCTTTTTATAGGGGTAACTTAAGTATAATAGCTAATTCATTATTTAATATCAACATACGTATATGTAGTCTATCAACAATTATTCAGAGCTAATGCGAATTGCGCGGAGTGTGGTTACAGAATTAGAAATACATTCCACTCCTCATATCTTTCGAATGGCTAAACCAATTTTCATAAAACTTGCGGTACCGTGATGTATAAGTTATTTATGACCTTTCATTTGATGCCCAAAACGGGTATATTTGAACACATTCAATTTTCATCACCAATTTCACCCCTCATATCTTTGAAATGGCTTAACCGATTTTTATAGAATAGGTCTATACCTATTCTATAAAAATCGGTTAAGCCATTTTAAAGATATGAACCGATTTTGATTCTGTTTCTTTTGTTTGAAAGATGGGTTAGGGAAGAGTGTTCTTAGCTATCTAAGAACACTCTTCCCTAACCCATCTTTTGTTTGAAAAAAAGATGGGTTAGGGAAGAGTGTTCTTAGCTATCTAAGCTCTCCCTCGAATTCCAATATGTTCCAGTTTGTTCAAGTGGGTCACCTGATTATGTCTAGCTATGGATATTTTAAATATAAAACGAGTCTTTGCTATTATAATTATCGCTTTACTGCTACGCGAGAAACGCGTAATAGAGAAGCGATGGATTAAAACCTGGCTACAAAAAAAAATTAACAAAAAATAAACCGGCCAAGTGCGAGTTGGACTCGCCCATGAAGGGTTTCGTAGCAGCAAGTAACATAATATCAAAGTTCTTATAGTTCGTTGTAACTTTGATTGATGTTTTAACACGTTTACAGTGGTAGTGTTTTTTCTAACCGAAAATTGCGGTTTATGACGTATTAAAAAAAAACTACCAGCTCTATCTCGTTCAAACTAATTTTCGTTGGTAGTTTTTATGGCAATGTATATCATATATTCTTTTTAGATTTATCATTCTCTTAGCTTAGAAGTTAGAGGGGGGGGGGGGGCACACATTTTTCCAATTTGGAAGGGTCTCTTGCGCAAACTATTTACTTTGGAAAAAAATGATCTTAGAAACCTCAATAGTATTTTTAAAGACCTATCTATAGATACCCCACACGTATCGGTTTGATGAAAAAAATAATTTTGAGTTTCAGTTCTGAGTATGGGGACCCCCAAAATTTACAGCTTTTTTTCTAGTTTTATATGAGAATCTTAATGCGGTTCACAGAATACATCTAGTTACTAAGTTTCAATAGCATAGGCTTTATAGTTTCGGAGAAAAGTGGCTGTGACACACGGACGGACAGACAGACAGACAGACATGACGAATCTATAAGGGTTCCGTTTTTGCCATTTGGCTACGAAACCCTAAAAACCGACTTCAAACAAAAACTAAAAATTGAAAAATAAAATTTACTTAGCAGAAAGTAATTTGTAGAAAATTAAATAGATCGGACTAACTTACCTAGTGACGTCCGATCCTCAATTATGTGAAGTAATCTCGTCCTCATTTTGTACTATGTAGTTTGCACCCTGCACCTACTGGCTGCCACAATTTTTAAAAGAAGAACGCAGTTTCTGTAAAAGATTTTTACTCGATGGTCCATCGTCACCTCTGTGCCTTAGGATCTGTCAATGTCATTTTTTTCAAAGCATGAATACAACTTCCGAAGGGTTCCTGGGTGAGAATCCATTCCGAAAAAAGAAATTATAAGATTATCATCCCAGGGGTGGGCTGGGACTGGAATGAGGACGAGATTACTTCACATAATTGAGGATCGGACGTCACTAGGTAAGTTAGTCCGATCTATTTAATTATGTTTCGTAATCTCGTCCTCATTTTGTACTATGTAGATGTTTAAAGAAGAAGTTGTATTGTTATTTTAATAAATTTATTACTGTGAATGAAGTAGGTAATCTAACATTCTGTCTTGAACCAGTTTCATTTTAACCTAAACACAGCCTTTGCAAAGGCATTCAGATTACTTATAATAGGCTTTTTATAAAACCTGGCAATAGTGGAAAAGTGTGTAATCCAGCCTGCCATTTTTCTCGCGACCTCCAAACTATTACCTCCTTCGGAAGCCTTTGAGGAGTTTGAGGTAGAAGCATGTCTCGTGCAGTGTGCATTAAGTTTGGGAGTACCTATCTATCCCACTGTTTGTTAAAACTTGCTTAATCCACCTGCTAATGGTCGCGGTGATGTTGGCATAGGCTTTCTTGTTGTCATGATTAACGTTTTTCAATTTCCTCTTAAACTGTTTGTAACATCCGTATAACATAAAGCAGTTTTTGAAGGACAGATAGCCAATATTTTCTTGAGAAAATGGTAATATCAAATTAGGTTGAGACCTGCCAGAAGCGGATGTCTTTATTATTTGTGGAATTTTCATATTAATATTATCGAGATCAATGAAAAAATTATATACACAAATAAGAGACGGTCTGAATCCTATGAGCAGTGACAAGATCTATTTTTTGGTAAATAGTTCTAGACTAAGGGTCTCGTTGGGGAACTGGTGAGAAAGATGACCCAAAACGATATTTAGATCTTTGGTCTGAATCTAAATATTCCCTTAAAAATCTTGTCACTATCTCATTTGTCCCCAGGTGGGGTACCAAAATGAGCGAAATTGCAGACCGCATAGAATTAAGTGAGCTATATGATAGTCCTTCATCATACTTAAGTGTTAAGAATGATATGAACATGGACATGAAGTCCTGAAGAGGATCCGCATCATGGTCAATGCAAAAAATGATCCACTGATTTAAAGCTGACTCATACTGTTTCCTTGTTTTGGTCGACAAGGACACTAACATTAAATCTAATGAGCAAGGAGGAATTCCTCTTCTAATGAAAGCGCTCCTGATAATATGGCGGCAATCAGTGTGAGACTTCTGTATAAGGGACGTGGAGCCCTGGCAGGAGATAACAATAATTCATATTGGGGTTCTAACATTAATTTTTCAAATATGACCATGGAGGTGAAAAAACGGGTAAAATGGTTGTGAAGGCCATTTCAGAACAATAACAATGCCTGTAGCCTTTTTACTCTTAATTTTTTGTAATACTCTGCTTACTAGTGTAAAAGGGGGGAAAACGTAAAAGATTTATTTTTTATTTTTTTTATTTTTTTTTGTTAACGTGAGGTAAAATCCACCATGAATGCTATGGCCGGTCTCCTACCGACTAAAAACCTCACGTAACGCTCAACAGCCTATGGTTGGGAGTACCGAGTAAGCTCTCGGAAGGATGTCCCAGGACAACTCTTAAGAGTGAAAGCCTCAATAGAATATTCATCTGGATCAGGAGCCATGACACATATTCCTTGCATTTGGCATTACATTTTTTCGCAAAAAAATCAATCTGTGGTTGACCAAGGTTCATAATAATTGTGTCTTGCTGTGTGACATAGTTCCCATTCAATTTACGAGGTAGATCGTCTTTTGAGGTAATGTAAGATACCTACACCCATGTTTGTCTTCTCTAACACCACTGCCATAGCTCTCTCGCTAAGCCATTTAGATGTCGGAAGCGAGTACCACCCATCTCGTTAATATAAGCTTTGCAGTCATGTTGTTATCCTAAGTAAGACCTTGCAGCATCTTTAGTCCGATGCAAATGTCTTAGATCTATAAATGCTGCCAGCAATTCAAGGTAGTTAATGTGATGTTTTTGTCATCAACTGTCCAGTGACCGTGACTTCTGATATCATTACATGCCAAACCTCATCCAGAACCAGAAGCATCTGAGAAATCTCTAATCTAAAGTCAAATTGTTTAATTTTTCAATAATTGTCTTTTATATGATAAAACCACCAACCCAGGTCTAATTGAATTTCATTTGAAATAGTAAGAAAAGCCTTGTAGTTTTCATCACTATTTTTTAGAGCTGTAGTTTTGTAGTTATCCATGACTTCAGTGTAGAGTCAACCACATTCTACAGCTAGGCATGCCGCAATAAGCACGCCTAACAGTTGGGTGAATTCGAGTATTTTGAATCACGGTTAGCCTTGACATTTTGTAAAGTTTTCTATGTAGATTCTATCTTATTCTGGAGAGGTGAAATGGTGTACTGGACAGAGTTCAATATGAAGCCTAGATATTGACATATCTGTATAAGTATTATATAATATATTTCTCTGTTATAAAAAACCAGGCTTTCTAAAATATTTTGAGTAGTGGATATATTTTTTAACACATTTCATAAGAATTCGCCAGGCAAAGAATATCGTCTAAATATATCGAAGGTATTTTCTATGCTTTTTATCTACTGACAGTAAATCGTATGCATTTTTTGAGGCCATGAAACATCCTAGGGTCATAAGTGTTGCTACAAATCTTCTAATTTGAAATGAGTTGTGAAGATAAACTCGTTAAGGTTTTTGAGGTCCAGTATAAATCTCCACGACCCATTTGGTTTAGGGTATAGATATATGGTGAATAAATACTGGCCAGCAGCATGAGAGCATATTTCTACTGCACCTATTTGTAATAGCTTATCTATTTCTACAGATATAAGGTCGGTCTCATTTTGAGTAAACTGATTATTTTATGGACCAGAGTTTGTACAGGAACCTTCATGAAAGGTATTGTATACCCTTTAATCCACCTATTATAGTAAGGATAGCGGTAATAGCCGCCCATTGATTAGAAAAGTATACGCGTCTGTACCTGGTTCAACGGCGTTGATGATCCTGTCGGGGTGACGGTAATGTTGCCTCGGCGGGGATCGCTTCGGTCGTGTCTGTGGCTTGGCCACAGGATACGTCGGAAACTTCGACTTCATCTTCGACCCACTCGGTCTAATCATCTGTGATCGTTGTGGGGTCCCGATAGTTTAAATTAAACCATTTTAGCTGGTTGTTTACTCTGGGTAAGAGTATTTTTTAGTTCCCGGTCAGGCTTTTTCACTGCCTTGACGGCATTTACTTTATCTTGAAGTTTATCACAGAACAAATACTCAGATATGGGGGTCTGTTCCATCAGCTCTTTCATATCTTTGTAGTTTTTATTTCTTTCATACTTTCATATCCTGGCAGTATTAGAGATCTGCGTGTGATAGAAATTACATGATAACCTCGTTGAATCACTTAATGTTTCAATATGTTGCTCATCTTTTGTACATATAATATCATTCAACACTCCCAATGGTAGTAATAGTTGCCGCTAATACAAGTTGTTGTTCTCCTATTCTCTTGTTACTCTTGATGCCACTCTTATTCATGGCAGCTGCCACTTCTCCATTGAGTTTCGGTGGAATCAAGAGGCTACAGTTTGATGGGGGACTCTGTTTATCGATTTAAGTTGATTTTATTTCTGGACTGAGGCCACTTTGGAGTATGACAGTCCATAGTCTGGCTACACCCTCATGTAAATACTATAGGATTACTTGCAGTGGGTAGTGCAAGATGGTACATCTTAGCCTAATAGTACTTCAATAGAAGCCGGCAAGTATAGCTTCTGCTGTTCATCCCTGGGGTCTGAGTGGATACGGTCTCCCCAGCGGAGGACCTTGTTGTCACCCCCCCCCCCCCCTTGTTCTCAGTCTGAATATTAAGCCTCGTTAAAATACCACGGTTACATGTGGCATTGATAAGGATGAGATGCAACGACGACAAGGCGTCTTGCCTTGTCGGGTACTGCTGCATGGGCTTCGTACATGGGGCGAACGGCATCGCACACTTGTTAACCGACTTCTCGAACGTGTCTGACCGGAGCGTGTTTCGCACTCGTCTTCTATAAAAATAGAAGATAATTTTCACTACTGCATCTAAATCCATGGCCAACCTCTCGTGAAAGCTCTAGGAAGTATTCGAAACACGCATCACAACGAAACAGTGTAATAGTCAAGTATTACTGTATTCACAAATAGTGATTTTGAGTACTGTATTTACATTATGGGGCTCTTCGGAGCGCGCTGATCCAGTCAGTGCACCATAATGTTTCGCTTGATATTAACCCACCGGCTAACCTCTCGTGAAAGCTCATTTTGGGGTTATTGTGTAGAATACAACACACAAACATATCTTTCTGGTTAACCTCTCGTGAAAACTCTAGATATAATGTGCATGTAAGTCTGATCCTGTTGCAATGCTGCTCCTGCTCCGATCCTGCTAAAAAACTTACCCGTAATTATGATGATTCCGCTTGTACATGCGTTCCTCCGATTCTCGTAAACGCTCACTTAGTTCACCTAATGCTTCGTTATGTATTTACTTTTTGTGTTTTCCCATTTTACAACGAAAAAACTTGAAAAACAATAATAAATAATTCTGAAACGTGAACAGCGCTCGGCACAAAAAAGTACAATGACATTGACAGATCCTAAGGCACAGAGGTGACGATGGACCATCGAGTAAAAATCTTTTACAGAAACTGCGTTCTTCTTTTAAAAATTGTGGCAGCCAGTAGGTGCAGGGTGCAAACTACATAGTACAAAATGAGGACGAGATTACGAAACATAATTTAGATTTATCAGATATTATTTAATGTAATACTGAAAAGTCGGTTTTTTGTTAATTTTTTTTTTCATTATTTTCAGTGACGGGTAGAGTGAAATTATATCAGCCTAGGGGTAATGTTCTCCCCAATACAAATTAATCAAGCCCAAACAAAAGGGCTTTTTTTTTATTTATTTTTTACGCGAGTGAAAGTCCTCATGGATGTTATGCCGGACTCCTACCGACTAAAAAACCTCACGTAACGCCCAACAGCCTATGGTTGTGAGCCCCGGGTAAGCCCTCGGAAGGATGTCCCAGGACTACACAAGGTAACTGCTGTAAATCTTTAAGGAATTCCCTCGATTCGAGGGATTTCTTCGATTTCTGCCGGATCCCAGCATCAGATTCTGACCTTCTGTATATGGGACCAAAAGGGAAGCCCCAGCTTTCAAATAAAAAAAGAATCATCAAAATCGGTTAACTCTTTTAAGCGATTTGCCTGTAACAAACATTTAAAAAAAAATACAGACGAATTGAGAACCTCCTCCTTTTTTGGAAGTCGGTTAAAAAGAGAATATTACACGCATCTAAATTTATTAAATGAAATACGACAACAGGGTGAAGAAGAACACTTTCAAAATTGGGGGTGATGCGGGAGGCGGCGGCGGCGGCAGCGCTTCGTCGTTTGACACGTCTTGCTCCATTGCGTTTGCGTCGCGGACGGTGACTGACTGACACGAGAATGATTCGAGCGGTAACACGATCAGTCTGGCATCAGTCTGCTGTCATTCACAACAGAATGATGAAAAATATTTAATTTTTGTCATTCTGGACTATCAGTCCGTCAATCAACATCCCGTCATTCTGAGCAGACTGATGGACTGAACTGACGCCAGACTGAGCGTGTAACCTATGACTAAGGAGCATTTCTGCAAAATTTCATGGTTCTAGACCCAGCGGTTTAGGCTGTGTGCTGATCGTCAGTCAGTCAGTTTTCGTTTTTATAAACAGGCTGAATTTTTGAAAAGGGCTTGGATGGCCAAATCCGAAACTATACTTAGATTTTTGGAAAACCAATGATCCTAGCTGGAAATCGAACCCATTGATATTGAAAAAAAACACATCCTATATTATCACACCATACGATAGTGTCACTGATAAGGATCAAATTCTGTGAAGTAAAAACACACGGCAAATTTAAGGATAGTTTAGAATTTTAATTGAATTCATATTTCATGTATCTAAATTTTGTATCATAATTGGTTTCGTTCGAAATCCCAGAATAGATCGTAACTATTTCGTGTTTTAAATCATGCTCAGAATGATTTTTTGGAGTATATTCTAAACGGAATCAATTATTATTGATTCCGCAGTACGATCCTTGAGGTCTCGAATCCATCTATGTATTGAAAACAATGGTCTACAATTTGAACAATTAATCAGTTAACGTAAGAAAAATAAATTAAATGAAAAATAGAACCGACTTCATACAAATCCTTAAAAATAATATTTACTTAGCAAAAAGTAATATGTATTTTGATTTATCAGATTTTATTCAGTATAATATAGAAGTTGGTGCCATTAATAATACCTACCTAAACCTACATTAGATTTTTGTAGTTTCATCAAAATCGGGCTCGTGACTCCTTTGAGTATTTTTCGCAATTCCTTATTGTTTCGGACTTGGCCATACAATCCTTTTTAAAAATTCACCTGTATAATATATAGATTTTGTTTCACAGTAATTTTTTTTTCTGACATTTCACACAACGCTTACGTACCTCGGGAGTGTTATGTCGGAAACTGGGGGGACTGAAGAGGACATCACTTCGAGAGTCAAAAAGGCTTAGAGCAACCTTTATACAGCTGAGGCCAGTATGGCTGTCGCGAAAATCGACTCGGAGAGTGAAACTCAAAAGTGAGCCAACGTCAATAACGTGCTGCTATACGGATGCAAGACGTCGAAGAAGTGCACAAAATACATCTCACACTTGGTACAAATCTTCGTGAACCGCTGCCTCGGACGGATTCTCGGATACATATACTGTACCGAGAAAATTACCAACGTAAGCCTATGAAATCGCTGCTCTATCCATAAACAGATCAAACGCCGGAAGTGTCTCTGGATTATATATACGCAGGCTGCCAATGGGATCATGATCACGTACCAATGCAAGCCTTACTTTAAATTCCCCAAGGAAAGCGTAAGAGATGACTACCCACTGGCCTATATAGGGGCAACAGAACCTTAAGTCAAGGATTTTTTACTATCTAATGCCCGCGCCCGATACATTCCGAGGGTGTCGTAAGAGGCGACTAAGGGAACAATTTCGCAAAAAGATCCATTGCGTAGAGAAGGAAACGTCAGTAAAATGACAATCATTAAGCCAAGTTAAAGACCTTTTGGTCGGCTTGAAAAATTTCAACTGCCTAATTGTATAACCTCTGCGTAAATGGTTAAAGTTACGTAAAAATAATGTATTACAAAATTGATCCTTTTAACAAGTTCTAAAAGAATAAGTATTTATTTATTTATCCTTTTTTAGGGTCGCGCACAATAATCCAAATTAGTTTTATAATAATACTAGCGACGTGACGTGAGGTAATGATGGAAAAATTGATATCAAAATTATAATACCACACCTCTCTCTTATCAGACGCAAACGAAGTTGCGCGGGTCAGCTAGTAATAATATAAATAAGTACATAATTATTTATGAACGGTATCAAATAAATGTCTCCAAATGTATCCTTGTTTATGTTCAACGATTATTTTTTTAATACATAAGTACATGGTCTGTCAAGTTTAGTGGTTATAGAGTAGCGAAAAATCCTAAATCTATGGGTTATACTGTCAACCATGGCCATAATAACCATCCAAATCTCATATTCCGAGCAACAAGCATTACCTGCTTATAATTAGATCAAACTCAAACTCTATCTAAAAACCTACACAAAGTTGTGGAGCAGTAATCATAAACATCCAAAAACCAATTTTTTGCCATGTGTTGGCCAAATTGGTGCAGTGCTGCTGCATAACTTGTATGCACATGCCAAATGAAAGGCCCTTTGGGTACGGAACCCTAAAAAGCAACTCTTAAAAAACAAATCTCGTATAGAAGCGTGAGAATGATGTTATATGGAGTAACAATAAAACATAATAATTTGACAGTTGAAATATTACTTTATTGGCAGTGAAAATAAGGTTTCGTTTTCCTTAAGTCTCATATAAAGATTTTTGACTTTTACTTCTTGAAGGGGTATACAGTGTAGGCCCTGGGGTATAGAGAAGGATAGGCATAGGGTGAAGCTAGGTATGGGGAGGAGTAGGCAGAGACATAGGGACTAGCGTAGGTGAGAGGAGAAGTGACAGCGGTATAGGTTAGGGGAGCTACACCGACGGAACGCTTCTTCAGATGGTGGTAAGGTGCCAGGGCCTTGGCATTGTAGTGCGCAACACGGGCGGCGACTACCTCAGGTGTGTCGAGGGGAACTCCGTTGACAGGGTCCAACACGACGGCGGGCTGGTTGGGAGCTTGACTCCAGACGGGCAGCACAGCGTTATGGTAGTATGGGGCATTGTAGAAAGCAGGATTGTAGACGGCGGGAGCAGAGTAGACAGCCGGTGATCCATGAACCACGCTGGTACTGTACTGCGATACGGAGGTCTCTCCTGGCAATACAGTGCTGTACGCCACTGGTGAGATATAATTAGGCTTGGCAGCCGCCAACGCCGCCACGGAAAGCAACACCACCAGCTTGAACATTGTGGTCTGTGTTGTCGTCGAACTGAAGATCAACTGATGCTAAATCACTATTCTGGTATCCTTTTATACAAATCTCGAGACGAACTTGTCTTTGCAGTCCTTATAGAGCTTAATGACGTAAGATAAAAAATATCTCAACTAAAAGTTCAGAACAACGAGCATAATTGATCCTAATAACTACAACCGGTTGGACTACCCACTAAATTAGTATTATCATTTAATAGAAGACATTGACATTTGTTTGTTCAATGTAATTATATTGATAAGATCACCTGTTAACGTGTGATATCATTATCATCATTATCTTGCAAGCCCGGGGTCAACTTATCTTCATTGCTTCATTCGTGAACCAACAAGAAGTGGTATGTACGTCAAATAGTGTAGGGACTTACTACTTGCGCCGCCTCTTTCTGCGAGCAAGTCATGCTCGTGAAAGAGGCGGCGCCGGCGGGGCGGGAACGGGAGAGAAGTACCGCAGTCGGTGGCTTGGGCGCTGCCGAGGTGTCTTCGCCGAGGACTTTCGGCCTCCATGACCGGGGGCCTGAGGACGGTGAGAGGGTTGCTCACCGTCCTTACAGAAGCAGGCCCATGACGGCCAGCGTGACGCACGCCCCCCCTAAGAAGTGGGATCACACCCGAAACCCCCCAAAGACGCGGGATAGAACCCTAACCACCCCCTGGGCGAGGCCGCAGTGGCGGCCGTAGGTCTGTTGGGAGTCCTGGGACATCCTTCCGAGGTCTTACCCGGGGCCACCAACCATAGGCTGTTGGGCGTTACGTGAGGTTTTTTAGTCGATTTTCCCTCACGTAAAAATAAACCAAAAAAAAAACCGGACTTACTACTTTCAGGTGAACTTGAATTTTGTGTTTTTAAATGGTAGCAGCTCCGAGTTCTTGGTGGCGCTTTTTTACATCGGGCGCCTTACATAGTGGCCATATGATTTATCTCTTCACGTTCCGCTTAAAAACGCCCTGCATACTAATTATATATTCACATTTAATTGAGCGTGTTTAAAGAAGTTTTTCATAATTATCATGAAAAAATTAAGTAACGGCGTGAAGCCACTCCTACGTTTCTGTCTGTAGTAGATGTTTAGCAATTTATACCCCCTTCCTATTGACCTAGGTCAACGGAAAATGGCTCAAAATATTCCTCAGACATGTCCCAACAATAACATCCTCCAAGTCGCTTGTCAGTTACAATGACGCGACTAAATAGTGCGGACGCACGCACATACATACCTCTAAAATTAATACCATTTCGCAGAAATGTAATTAGAAAGGCTTAGATAGGTATATAATAATAAGGTATAACTATGTAAATCTCTATCTACTGACTGCGATATATGTACCTTTAAACAAGAAATAATGTAGAAAAATAAAAATGTATCGTGTATGAGGTTGAAGTCAAAGGCAAAGGATAAACCCTCGAAAGGATGTACCACAAGAAATCGTACTTAGGCTTTGAAATTGGAGTTTATAGTTGCTCAAAGAGGTTCAGAGATGCACACAAGAATTGGTAAAATGTCATGTTTGGCTTCAGTACCGCAACACTACTAAAATTATTCTTTTTACAATGTACAGAATACGTAGTAGGTATACATTATAAATTTAATGAGCACCTCATATAAAATGTAAGTAACATCCGTCCAACTACTTGTTGGACCACATGATTGAATTTCAAATCGACTGATTTCCTATGATATCTGTGACCTAATTTTTTGCCAGTCTTTTTAAGTTCAAAATAACTGGAACAATTTATTAAAAGAATACGCGCGAAGCTTGACAAAAAAATTGTTCAAAATTCAAGGCAATTGACAAGCAACGCCCTTTGCTTCTAAATGGTCTCCTAATCTGAAATGTCATCAGGTTTCCAGGATATATAAATATCAGAGACAGCTAAGGCAATGCTTCATTCCGAGCTTACCGTTCAAGGAGGCACAGTGTTGTTCTTTTTCTACATAACGAGACTTAGGGGTCTTTTGCAAGACTCGAAACAAATAAAACGACACGGTCTCTACCTAGCTGTCTAGGGAACGACGGGGGGGGGGGGGGGCTGCTCAACGTCCTTACAGAAGCAGGCCCAGGACGACAGAGTGATGGGAAAGTTTCACGCACGCCCCACGCCACAAGAAGCGGGATAAAACCCGAACAACCATAAAAGACGCGGGAAAAGTACTCGAAACACCTATGGGAGGCCGCAGTGGTAGCCTAAATCTGTTGGGAATCCTGAGAAATCCTGTCCAAGAGGCTAACTGGGGCTCCCGACCATAGGCAGTGGTGGGGCACGAGTGTTTTTAGTCGGTAATAGTCCTGTATAGCATCCATGAGGGATTTCCACACGTTAAAAACAGTGTTTAGCGTCGGGCACTCAGAGTAGGAGCACCGTGGGGATTGTCGCAAGTCATCTTTTTTTAAAGCGTTGAACCCCACACGAGTAAATAAACGGAACAGAGGCAAAGCTTATATCAACACTCCATGTGGGGAAAATCCTACAGGGATGCTATGCCGGAACTAACCGACTAAAAACTATACGTATTGCAATTTTATTTATATTTATATATTTATATACCACTGGCGGCCTCACCTAGGGTGGGTTTTGTTGCTATCCTGCGTATTTGGAGAGTTGTTCGGGTGTTATCCCGCTTTTGGAGGGGGGGGGGGGGGGTCGTGCGTGAATCCGTCACGTCACGCTATCGCCTAGGGCCTGCTTTTTTAAGGGCGGTGAGTAGTTCCCCTTGGGCGAAGACACGTCTGCGGCGCCCATGCTGTCTCTTTCACGAGCATGACCTGCTCACAGAAACAGGCGGTTACATACCATAACAAGTGCGCTATGCGTGTCCACTGGCCGTTCTTTGCCTAGAGTCTCTTTTCCATTTATTTCCTCATTTGCCCTAATGCAGTAATAGACGGACATAATAAACGCTTGGGGCCCCACCTGGCTCACTGTTCAGTAAGGGTCACTGTGATAAGCGTCTTAGGTTCCGGATAGTCCTGTGACATTGAAGCAATTTTATTTACTTACGAGCGTTTCCGCACATGGTTAAAGTTAGTCAAGTTAAAGGTCCTGTGGGCGGCTTGAAAGATTTCAGTAGCAGAGACCATTAAAATAGTTGAGTAGGACCCATCAACCGGTCACTGTCCGCATCACTAATACCACATGGTACAAAATACAACTGGTGAAATGTGGGCGTATACATACATACATACATACATATAATCACGCTTGTCTCCCATCGGGGTAAGCAGAGACTATGGCTTTCCACTTGCTACGATCCTGACATACAACTTTCGCTTCTTCTACTTTCATAACTGTTTTCATACACGCTCGCCGGTTAAGGGTACTCTTGACCTTGCCTTTTTCCAGAACGTCTCTGATTTGATCGGCATGCGTACGCCGAGGTTTACCCCTACCAGTTTGCCCATTCATTCTCGCCTCATAAATCTGCTTTGTCAGTCTATTCTCATCCATTCTTTCCACGTGTCCAAACCATCTCAGCATCCCTTTTTCGATCTTAGTCACTACATCTTCTGTTATACCACATTTTTCCCTTATCACGCTATTTCTTTTTTTGTCCATTAAAGTCACTCCAGCTATACTTCGCAGACTTCTCATTTCCACTGCATTAATTTTGCTTTCATGCTTCTTCTGCCATACCCAACTTTCACTACCATACATAAGTGTAGGGATGAGCACTCCCCTATGTACAGCCAACCTGGCCTTCTCAGACACATTTTGACTGCTCATAAAGGTGTACATAGCCCCATTCACTTGATTTCCTGCCAAAACTCTTCGCTCAATATCCTGGTCACACTTTCCATCCCTTACAAATTTGGAACCCAAGTATACAAATTCTTTCACCTGTTCCACTCTTTGCCCTTCAATGAAGATTGAGCAATTCGTCATACAAAATACAATATACCAATATCTTTTAAAAAAAAAATGTAAAGGCTGGTTATCTTGATCTAATAGCACAAGCTTCGGGGTTTAAAGGCGTGATAAGTCTAATATTCTAAAATCCTCGTGTCGCGGAGTTTGTTACCAAACTCCTCGAAAACTGCTTGACCGATTTGTATGAAATGTTATAAATTATCATGTAGGTGAATATACTTAGGTAGTTCTGAGAATAGGTCGTAATCTATTTTTCATACCTCTAAGTAATAAGGGTGGTCGTGAACAACATTCCACGCGGGCGGAGCCGCGGGCATCAGCTAGTATAGTTTTAAAGTTTCAAAATATGGAAAACATCCATACTCCAAAACTAACATTTGCAGTTCCACAAATGTTTGATTTGACCTGGGATTCGAACCCAAGACTGCAGCAAAGCCGTCACATTACTACCACGGCGCCACTGACCCAACAATGTGTATGTACCTACGTTATAATAGAGGGTCTGATAGATTGTTCATTTATTACGTTCAGGCTTCATAATTTTGTCGGGAAATGGCTGCTGTTTTCATTTTAGGGTTACTTCCGTCCCTTTTAGGTTAACTTTGATGTCCGTCTGTCTGTCCAGGACCTTTATCTCGTAAACGCGAGTTAAATGTATTTTCAGCGCAACTCAAAAGTAATGAAGTCGAACGATGAGCATGTCTTTATGTAAGAACGTTCTAAACCTATTAAGTGAAAAAAATTTTTAACAAAAAAGAAACCGACTTCAAACAAAACTAAAAACTGAAAAATAAAATTTACTTAGCACAAAGTTAGTATATTCTGATTTATCAGATATCATTAAATATAATACAGAAATCGGTGCCCAGTAAAACTATGTAGGCTTAGGTAGGCATTATTAATCTCTCTCATAGTCATATTGGCACCGACTTCAGTATTATATTTAATGATATCTGATAAATCAGAATATACTAACTTTGTGCTAAGTAAATTTTATTTTTCAGTTTTTAGTTTTGTTTGAAGTCGGTTTCTTTTTTGTTAAAAATTTTTTTTTCACAATTTTTAGTGACGTGTTGACTGAAAATCTATCTACCTAGGTGTAAAGTTCTCGACAGTACAAATTAATCAAGCCTAAACACAAGGTAACTGCTGTATATCGTTAGGGAATTTTCTCTGCAGTCTTTCGTCTCCATCATCAGATCGACTCCAGACCTTCATTAAGTTGTACTACTTTAAAGCCCTTAGTAAAATAATTTACAAATTCCCTAGATGCCCCTACAATTTTTAAAAGTTCCCTTCGATTTCTCCAGGATGCCATCATCAGATCCTGACTTCCTTAAAATGGGACCACCTTGGGAGTATCTAGTTTCGATCGAAAAAAAAAATTTCAAATCGGTCCATAAACGACGGAGTTCTGCGCGAACAAACATAAAAAAAAATAAAAAAAAACATATATACGGTCGAATTGAGTAACCTCCTCCTTTTTTGAAGTCGGTTAAAAATAAAGATTAATAGTTCAGGTTCATCATCACGCCTTTATCCCCGAAGGGGTAGGCAGAGGCATATTATATGCCCACATTTCACCTTTTTTATAATTTGTCCCACGTAATACGTTGTGAGCCGTATTGCCGTGTTTTAAATGGACAGGCGCAGGTTGTGACTGCCTGCTGTTGAAATAAAGCCGTCAACTTATCTTAACGACTGCCATTTTACTGGCAACCGGGACCAACGGCTTAACGTGCCTTCCGAAGCACGGAAACGCTCAAATAAATGTCACAAAGTGATCACATGGATGGTCACCCATCCATGGACCGGCCATAGCGAAAGTTGCTTACTGCAGTGATCGTTTACAGAACACTGAGTCCGCGGGGCCACGAGATTAATAGTTCTGCTCGATAATAAGGTTTTGGGTGAATTTGCATACGGACTTTGTTGAGGTTGATATTTTTTTTGTACTTTCTATGTTTATGAGTACATTAAGTTGAGGACGATGAAATTATGAAGACAGAAAGCTCCAGTTACTGTCATTTGGAGTTTTCTTATTGGTGTATGAACAAACATCTTTCTTGTTTTTGTCATCGAGTCTTGATTAAACTACCACTATTCAACTCCTGAATCCTGTCGGCAACGTTTGCAGGCTGGAAGAAGGGGAACATTATAGCTACGTATTTTGTAAACCATCACTCGCTTGACATAGCTTCTTCCCGCCTGCAAACGTTGCCGACAAAGTAAAACAGTAAGTAGCGAACGAAAATCACAAAAGAAATGTAGAGCTTGTTTTTTGCTTTTCAGTTGTATGTTTACTTGGCAGTCGGGTTTTTTGTATTCTTAATAATTAAGTTTACTTTAGTTAGCTTATTGCCACGACGGAACGGAGACGGTATATGCGTTTGGGTGGTGAGGATGTTCGTTTGTACAAACACATATTGCAATTTTTCTCCAAAACTACTGGTCGAATTTTAATACAGTTTTCAGTTATGGGTTCAGGTTTGATTGGTGCATGTTTTTAGATAGGTGTCACGGTGACAACTCACTAGTGGGCGGTGCAGCGAACATTTTTTGTGAAAATCAATGTTCCCACCGTTCTCAAAAACTACTAGTTCGATTTTGATATAGTTTTCATTTATGTGTTCAGGTTTGATTGGTGCACGTTATTAGATAGGTGTTAGGATGACTACTCACCAGCGGTGACGAAAATTAAAATGAACTTAAAATTTAGAAAATACTCACGGCGGTTAAAAAGTAATTGAAAAAAGGATAAAATAATTTAAAAACCCCAGACTTAATATTGAAAAACCCCCAGCATAAAATACCTCCAAATAGTTAAAAATATATTGCTCTCTAAAAAGTTTAAAAAAAAAATCACAGTTAAAAATTTTGAAAAGACCCACGACTGTTAAAAGTAATTGAAAAAAGGATAAAATAATTTAAAAATGCCCCCGACTTCAAAATTTGAAAACGCCCGACATGAAAAAATCCTCTAAAAAATATTTTTCAATAAAAAATACAACCGACTTCGAACAAATCCTGAAAAATAAAATTTACTTAGCACAAAGTAATAGGTATTTTCATTTATCAAATTTTTTATTTAATATCATATTGAAGTCGGCGCCAAGTAAATTCATAGGTATTATTCATGGCACCAACTTCAATATTATCAATCAATACATATAATAAAATCGTAACAGGTCGCTGTCTGTACATGGAAGATAAATAAGAAAAAATATTATAGGGGGGCTTTATGAACGCAATAGAACCCAAAACAATGATTTTTAGAATTTTTGTCTGTTTGTCTGTATGTCTGTATGTCTGTATATCTGTTTGTCTGTACGGTTGTGCACGCTAATCTCAGTAACCGCTCAACCGATTGCAATGCGGTTTTTTTTATTGTGTTGAGGTTTGCTCCAGTTAACATTTAGCGTTTGTTTTATGTAAATCGGTTTAGAAATAAAAGAGTTATAACACTTTTAAGAATCTGATATTTTAAAAAATTTAATTGTAGGGGTTTCTTTGAATGTGAGTGAACCTAAACTGGCGTGTTGGCTTAATCATAAAAGAGCTTAATGATTAAGACAACGAATGATTAAGAAAGATTAAAGAAAGAAAATGATTAAGAACAATTCAGTCCGCGCCGAAGGCGTGGACTGAATTGTTTTAAAATAGAATTAATCATTAAGCTCTTTTATGATTAAGCAAACAGGGCAGTTTCAGACGCTGCTTGATGACTCTGATGAAGAAATACCTTTCCTTTCATACACCTTATGTGACGTAAACGAAGTTGCGGGCTCAGCTAGTATTGAATAAAATCTGATAAATCAAAATACATATTACTTTGTGCTAAGGAAATAACTTTTTGGAGGAATTTTTCATATCGGGGTTTTTTTAATTTTGAAGTCGGGGGCGTTTTTTAAATTTAATTACGTTTAACAGTCGTGGGTCTTTTCAAAATTTTTATTTGGACAAGTCAAAGTAGGTATTTCTTAATCTTTTATATTGTGAAATAGTGGCTTGAAATTGGCTGTCTTTCAACAAGGTGATATGGCTTTTATTTCGTGTGGAAAATCCGTCATGGATGCTACTTACCGACAAAAACCCAACTCGTTACCTATTTACTGCCTACCGGTTGGTAGCCCTGGGTAAGCACCCGGAAGGATATCCACAGGATTCCCAACAGAGGCATTATGGCTACGTAGGATAATATAAATATGGTGAAATGTGGGCTAATAATTATGCCTCTACCTAACCCTTAGAGAATAAATGCGTATGTTTTTATGCAAATGCTAATTAAATGCATTAATAGTTATTTCATGTAAACAGTTTATATCGTCAAGTACTCATATTAATCTACATTATATCATTTGAAGTATTAGCATATGGCCTACTACCAGTTCAATATGCGTTTGTAAATAAAGCAATTAAAATATTTTACCTAAACTTGTTAACAATTACTGTTTTAACTATAATCAGAACGTAGTAGGAAATGGCGTCATAAGTTCCTCGTTATAAAAATGCACATAATGTAATTTTTCATTTAAATTATTGTAAAAATATAATTATTAGCCATTGTGATACAGTATGGTCAAATAACTTTCCATTGCAACAAAAATTATATGTCATAAAATCGAAGTAAAATGCATTCGTGACATGATAATGACGTTACTAAATAGATGATGCGCGCGGTTTCGTCCGCGTGGAATTCGATTTCCGATACCTTTTTCCATGGGAACTTATTTCCTGGATAAAAGTAGCCTATGTGTTTTTCTAGGCCATAATTTAAACTCGATCCGTACAATCCTTAGAGCGTGATTGAGCAACAAACAGCCAAACATCCACATCCACATAAATTAGGTATATACTACTGACATTTTCAGTACTAGCTGACCCTTGCAACTTTGTTTACGTCGCAGGGTATGAAAGAAGAGGTATTTATCTTATAATTACATTAGACTCATAGAAACGAGTGAAACTGCTATGTTTGCTTTATCATAAAGTAGTTTAAAGATTAATCTAATATAATGATTTCTCTAATTTTATAAACTGCAAAACCCTTAATATTAAAAATTGTGTGGAGCAATGCCCAGAGTACTTTCCCTTTCTAACACTGAAAAAATATTTGATATCAGAGTACCTACCCGTTGAGAAAAAACAGGAAAATCATTATGTCTTTCATCCCCTCTCCCAACGGAACCGCACAAAATATCGGGATGAAAAGTATCCTATATTCTTCGTCGAATCATAAGCTCAAATTGTGCAAAGTATTATTTTCATAATTATTGTCTGCCTCCGTGGCGCATTTCGGTAGTTTAACCGCCTGCCGCGCTAAGGTCCTGAGTTCGATGTCCGGCTCGGTCCAAATATTAGTGTGATTCGCAAATGTTTGTTTCGGAGTTTTGGTTTTTTCTATGTACATCTATAAAGTGTTTGTATTTAGAAATATTTAAGTATGTCTATCAGTCGACTAGATCCCAATGCACAATTTCAAATCGATAGCGCCACGCATTTATGAGATAAAGGGTTTTAATAGACAGACGGAGGGACGGATGGACGTATGTACGGGACCCTCAGTGGGCGAGCACTAAAGTGGCACACAAGCCTAGGGCTCTCATTATGAAAGATACTTTCCGTTCCGTTGTGGACGTTTTTAACACGCGTGTAAGAAAGCCCTTTCAGAACATACCGTGCTTGAACGCTCCGGACGCAAAGTGTTACAAATAAGCATGTAATAATAACATTGTAGAGTAACAAGTACTATCTAATATACCAAAGTTTAGCTCAAACTAACCTATCGTTTCATTAACGAGTAAACAAAGTCCTTACATCCAAACCTTTGTAGAGAAGGAAAACTCGAAATAAAACCCGGTTGTCAGTGAAATGAAAATAGTTAAGCCAAGTTGAATGATTTATCGGTGGCTTGAAAATTTTCAACTGCAAGTTGTCACGAGCTGCGCTTGTCCAATTCAACACGACAATAGGCTCACCACGTATTACGTGGGACATTAAAATATAAGGTAAAATGTGGGCGTATACTATGCCACTGCCTACCACTTCGAGGACAAAGGCGTGACTTTGTATTTGTTTGACACTAACAACTTCGGACGGAGAACTGTGCAGGCGTTTGAAAAAACATCAATCATTCCATAGTTGATGGGGTGATGTCACACGACCAATTTTAGCTGAGGTATCAAAGGCTTTGTTTCCATAGTCGATGTGGTGATATCACAGGATGAATTTTATCTGAGGTATCAAACGCTTTGCATTTTTTTGTTCATTTTTACTTATTTATTTATTAATTATTTATTTATTTATTATTTATTTAGCAGGCAGGCAGTTGTATACAACTGATAGTGCCTGTATCCTTTTTTCCTTTTTTAATCTGGTAAAATATTTTCACACTGGCTCCAGACAATCCAGCAAGTTTTTTTCTACTCAGAACTGGCTAGGTTAAATCTTCCCATGCATCTTATATGCTCACGCTTTTTCATTTGCTCTATTTAGGGATACAGGGTGCAATGGAGCTGGTGTATAAAGGCAGATTTTTAACAAGTGGTTCTCACATCGCCTGTCCCCACTATTGGCGAAGTGGGCATGTGTGACTCTTACCGACTAAACCGGACAGTTTCTTCTTTCTGCCATGACCCGAGTACTCCCTTGTAGAATGTCTTCAGCAATAACCCAAAATCCAACGACTACCATGAGCAATTAGATCACTTTACCTGGTTCGAGGTTTATTATGTTGTATCAGGGGAATATTCCTCCACAAGAAGTTAATAACTTAATTTCATATTTTAAACAAATTAAACATATAAGTATATTTTGATCAGTCATTTATTAATATCGTTCGGTTCGTTCAACTTTAACGCGACGTAGGTAATACGGTATGTCAAACTTTAGTAAGGATGGACACTGAGGGCCCTAGGGTATCCCCAACCCCAACCCCAGCCGTAACCGTAGTTTGAGCCATACCAAGGAGAAGAGTAGGAGTAGCTGACAGCAGGAGCTACTAAAGCCCCAAGGGATCGTTTACGAAGGTGATGGACTCCAGATCCGTACACAGGCCAAGTGTTGACGCTACCAACGAGCCAGGGTGAGTTGTGCCACAAACCATGTCCGCCGTGATAGGATGGAGGGTGCACGATGCTTGTGCTGTATGCTGAGGTCGAGGTGATGGCTGGTACTACGGTTTTAACGCCCCATGGTGCCCACAAACCGGGTTCGGCAGCTGCCATCGCCGCCACGGCAAGTAACAACGCGATCTTGAACATTTTGATTGTAGTCGAGCTAACAATGTAGAATCAACTGATACCGAACCCCGGTACCGAAGATCCTTTTATACAAATCAGCTCGCAGACAATCCTTTTGTTAGACCTTAATAAGGAATTATAAAACAAATAAAAAAAGTTATATTTGCACTAATTTATTTCTGGGTACGTAATTAATTCAAATTTTGAAATTCATTATTTTAAATATCCTTATCATCTACATCGAGTAAACTCAAGACCTACAATATAATTTAATACATATTTACAGGTCCCTTTTTGATTTAAACTGTGCTTCTGAAAGCCGTAAGTCCCGTCTATTAACGTGTTAGTCATTAAAAAAAGCCGCTGTCTATTTCAACACGGCAATAGGCTCACCACCTACTAACAAAGAATAAATTATAATGAGAAAATTAGGTTAGGTAAAAATACGTGACTATAAAGTAAGTCATAAAATAATATTGACATTTTTGTCCACTCCACGTCATTGATAAAAATCAGAAGTGCCATATAGATAAAAAGGCTTGCCTTATTACACAGATCACGTAACTTGAACGCAGATAGTATTATAATAATACAAAATGACCACTTTTTGTTGCTACAAAAGGTATTTCAACACAAACTCCTACAATAAGGCCTAAAGTTTTCAAACAGTGGATATAACTACAAAACCCTTGAACCAAATATTGATGATAGGATTAGGTATTACACAACGTTTAACAGTATTAACAATGCGCCAAGCCAGGAAGACCGTTGGTATGAAAATGACAACACAAATAATTGGAATAAAGAACGCTTCATTCTTTCACGCCTACCAGGAAACAGGAAGTAAATGGATTTGTGGAAATAATTATAATTCATATTAGTTTTTAGGGTTCCGTACCCAACGTGTAAAAACAGAACCTTATTCATGAGACTTCACCGTCTGCCTGTTTGTCTGTCCGTCACGAGACTGTATCTCAGGAACCGTGATTATCTAGAGAGTTAAAGTGATTATTTCTGTTGCCGCTATAAAAACAAATACTAAAATCAGAAGAAAAGGGGATTTAAGGGAGGCTCCCATACAACAAACGTTATTTTTTGCCGTTTTTTGGTACGGAACTCTTTGTGCGCGAGTTCGACTCGCACTTGACCGGTTTTTTTTTATTTCACCTACAATTTATACATTTGTGTTCCAAAATCATTTTACAGAATTAAAATAAACAGACGTATGATTTTAACTTACATTGAATTTTTGTTTATTAAGGTTATTACTGTGAAAAACAAAGACATAACAACACATTTTTTATATGTTAAAATTCGCCGCAGAATAACAAAAGTTATAGCAACGCCTAAAGTTGGATCGCCACTTCATAGGTTGAAAGGCAACAGAGTTAGACGACATACCTTTGATCAGAGCAGGAGACCGCACTCGCTCGAATGTATTTTTGTCACTGAGACAGGGTATACCGTCACAATACCAGAAATTATAATGCCTTAACTCAAAATATCGTAGCCCAAAATACCCGAAATCGAAATATCAATATTCAAAAGGCAAATATTTATAATATAAATAATTTAAAATGCCTTACGGTCGAATAACCGAAACCCAAAAAATAAATTTATCAAATACCTTATCCTAAAATGTTCAAACACAAAATACCTTTTTTTTAACATGATTCAAATCCTACATGGATGCTATATATCTGTGAATGGTTAACACCCCGACTCAGAGTATCCCGACTCGGATAGGTTAGGTTAGAAGACTAAGGCGGGAGCGAAGCGAAGCGGAGCTCCCGCCTTAGCCTTCGTGGTTTTTTTTTTGATTTTTCGTTAGCCCACTGTAGTACTTTTGTAACTCTGAATCAAAGTGTTTTAACATGAGGTAAATCCTACATGGATACTATGCCGGACTCCTACCGACTAAAAACCACACGTATTCTACATAACAGCCTACAGTTGTGAGCCCCGGGTAAGCCCTCAGAAGGATACCCAAGGACCAACAGACCTACGGCTACAACTGCGGCTTCACTTAGGTGGGGGGGGGGCGCGTAAATAAGTTAAAGCCAAATAACAAAACGTGTGAGTGACAGTGACACATTGTATTCTATTTTCGGTATTTTAAATTAAGGATATTTGAAAATTTGTATTTTGAATTCTGATATAATAATTATTTGTATTTTAAATTTAGACATTTTACGGTAAGGTGTACTGAAATAAGGTATTTTGAATGTTAAGGTATTTCGAATTCGGGTATTTTGGTCTAATGCATTTTAAGTAAAGGCATTTTGATTTCTGGTATTTTAATATATAACCCTGAGACAGTTGTATAACTGTACTCGGAAAACTATTAGGAGTCTAATGGCCCACTGAAGTAGAGACAGTCATAAAGTATGTAGAATTGTTGCTGCGACATGCGGCTGTCACGCGACATGCATGTCGCAGTGGTACCAGTCAGACCCAAAAGGTACTCATTCATAGAGCCGTAGATTTTGCCGTTGCCGTTGCCGTTTTAGCCGTGAATCCCAAAGAATATTAACTGTAGAACTTCAAGCGATGTCTTTTTACACAGATTCTTGTACCTGAGAAAAATATGTATACCTAACAAAGATTTTTGCTTAAATTAAACGAGACGCCTCATTATAGTATTAACGGTCACAAGTAATATCTACTTATAACCATAAGCTAACAGCGTACCAGGCCTAAAAAGAAGAAGGTCATAAATAACTCATAAAATATGTAATTAAAGACGTACTGAAACAAAGGCAAAATTCCTTGAAACTGCAATGGCCACGGTCGAGGCCAAAACTGATCAAATCTCCTACTTTTTATGATATAATAAACAGATTTATGTGCATAATTTAACGTATTATATTTAAAGTTTTGCTCTAGTAATTTTTGGGTGGCCTTGAAAACATATCTACTGTTTAATAAAAACAAACAATTTGCATTACTACTGTACATAATTAGCATTTATCTAATCCGGTTAGATTGGAGTGAATCGTTTAGTTTGCTCCCGATTGTTTCAGTAGATGGGCGTAGAAAAGAAAGTACATACAACTAGTAATAAAAATAATAAAATAATTTAGTTAACATTATTTCTACGACTCCTTCTTTTTTCTGTATTTCAGTTCAATTAATAGTAGATTGTACTACAAGTGCATAAAAGAAGCCATTTTATACGAGACGTTTATCCGCCCGAGCCAAAGGCGAGGGTGGATATTAAGTCGAGGATAAAATGGGTTTTATGATCGAGTTATACACTCTGCTTTTCACTTTGATTGCAAGGAAATGAAACAGTGATATTGTAAATAAAAGTCTTTAATTAAAATTAAAAGTAACATTTGAACAATTTTGTACATTCAATGTAATAGTTTTTAATCATTCTACATGAAGCATTAGGCATGGGTAACGAGACCTATACTGCCTAATAATAAGTTCATTTTATAATATTTTTTCACTCATAATACTATCTGATTTTTAATGTTTCTTAATTTATATAGAACACAGAAAGTACAAATTAAATGTAACAAAAAAAAACAAGTTATTTAATAGCGTTTTATTATGTTTGGTTCATAGAGTAACACGATCTTCATGGTACCGTCTCTACGGTCTAGTATGGCCATATTGTTTTAGAAGAAGAAAAAGAACTTTATGCACTAGAGCATAAAATGTTGTTTTAGTCCGCATACACCCAGCATAAACAAGAACTTTACGAGCATAAGAAGTGAAAATTTATTTGTTGTGCAATACATTATTTAGTACAATTTTCTTTTTCCAAAACATACCAATCATACATTTTTAACATAACCCAATAATGCGTCAGTAGGTTATTGAACGTATATTACTGTTACGTTATTTATTATTCATCATTAGGTTATTGCTTACAGTTTGACATAATTAAACTACTAAACCACTTACAAGTTACACAGCTAACATAAGTATCGCTGTAAGTATTTAGCGTCCACAAAATAGCTGTCACAAAAAATGCTAAAAGAAATTAGCAAGTGCTAGGTGGTGTAAAAAAGTTGAATATTGTGTGCGTCGAGGTAGGTGCTTGTTTCAACTAGATGCTCAAACAGAGAATATATATGTTATAGGCAATGTGTATAGTCCGGCATTGTATACAATGCCTAGGCATTATACATTGCCTAAAACGTTCAGGCAATGTGTATAATACGATTTATTTCATTCATTGACTAGGTTTTGTATGAAATGCCCGAAGCGCATCAGGCAATGTGTATAATGAATGGACCAGAATCGTTAACCAAAGAAGAACTAGTCGACAAAACAAAAAAAAAATAACCACGAAGGCTAAGGCGGGAGCGAAGCGGAGCGGAGCTCCCGCCTTAGCCTTCTAACCTAACCCATCCGAGTCGGGGTGTTAGCGTAAAATTCTGTTCCCGTTTTTGCTTCCTAAGTGGTAATAATAGAACACAAGTCTTATCAGCACTGTCTGCTGTTGGAAGTTGAAATTAGGAGTAGCTCTCAAAAGATTAGTACTAAATCATAGAGAAGAAAAATAGATTACACACATTACCAATGCTTCGACCGGCACTCTATACAATGTCTAGGTATTATATACATTCCCTAGGCAAAGTGTAAAATAGTTTAAACATTTATATCATTTCATTGTCTGAACGACCCCGTCATTCTATACAATGCCTAGGTATTGTATAGAATGCCTGCATTATACACATTGCCTATAACATTATATTATACACTTTCCGTTTTTGTTGCTTCAAAAATTATGTACAAAACCGCAACAAACTGGCCTGAAGGAGTTGAGCGTCGCCCGCCACGCTGTAAGTGCAGGTGCAAAGACTGTTGGGAATCTCAGGGAGTCGAGCAATAAAAGGAATATGGTATTGGTATAGGTTCGCTGATGATGAAAGCAGGAATAAGTTACAATAATGAGTATGTGTCGAGTAGTGGACCGGTGCGTAATTTAGTATTGTGCAGTGTGCCGATGTACTGAATGCTGTGCCCCAGTTTCTCTCCGCTCCGCTTCGCCGTAGTTAAGGACGTGGCGTGACGTGCAAAGGCACAGCAATGTCGGGAATGGGTTCGATTCTCAACAAGTCAGTAAAGCCAAGTTAAAAGCCTTATGAACACAGGCTTTTTAGTTCGCAGGAAATAGATCGGGCAGCGGAGGTGTAACACCTCTGGGTCTTGCAATTGTTTCTATGGCATGTCTATCGCTACTAAAGTAGTACAAAAATACTTCAATTAATTTTACTGTCCAATTTGCAGTTGTTTAGCCTCTGTGGCGTAGTCGGTAGTGATAACGCTTGCGGCGCTGGAGGTCCTGGGTTCGATTCCTGGCTCCTGGGTCGGTCCAAATATTTGTGTGATCCACAAATGTTTGTTTCGGAGTTTGGGTGTTTTCTATGTGTAATATGTACCTATGTATTAAGAAATATATAAGTATGTCTATCAGTCGTCTAGATCCCATAACACAAGCTTACATTAGCTTACTTTGGGCTAGATGATGTTGTGTGTGAATGTCCACAAATATTATTATTATATATTATTATTTTTCTAATTAACACGGGTATCTTCTTTTTTTTCTTACGAAGAAAGCCGGACTTTTGGTAGGTTAACACGGGGACACAGGTCCAACATGCAGAGGCCCTTTGAGACTTTTAATGTAAGGGGATATGGGATAATTATTAATAATGTATTATTAGTATCTAATATAAAAGATAGGGTTTAAACAAAAGGTATTGTGTACAGATTATTATGATTTATAAAGTACGGAAAATAATAAGGGCATTCCTTACAACCTGAACTTCAGTCAAACGTTCAAAAGGTATCTATCGTGCGGAATACAATAATGAAATTTTTGGAACTATCTATTGCAAAGATACTCAGATTTACTCTGTGAAGTGTAACGGCATTGACTATAACCAAAGCTAATAGGTAGGAATTATCACTATGTCTAATATATCATTTACGCTTTATAGCAGTATGTAATTATACCATACCTCGGATTACAACATAGTGTCGATATCTGTCAGTGGTTCCGGAAGTTTAAACCAATAACAAAAAATATGTTGAAGCATTGTAATACTAGTTTAGGTGACTTAAAGATCAAAGTATCGAGAACAGCTTTGAAGGTTATTTAGTTGACACATGTCTCGGTAATGAGGAATTACTTGACGATCCCTATAAAAGGTCTTGAGAAGGTATGTTAGCCATCAGTTGATCCGACTTCCTCAGTTCGACAACAACACAGACCACAATGTTCAAGCTGGTGGTGTTGCTTTCCGTTGCAGCTTTGGCGGCTGCTAAGCCTGGGTTCTACGCACCAGTGCCATACAGTGCCGTACTACCTGGACTTAGCTCAGTATCGCAGTACAGCTCCAGCGTGGTTCACGGATCACCTGCTGTCTACGCTAGCCCCGCCGTCTACAGCCCTGCTTTCTACAATGCCCCATACTACCACACTGCTGCTGTGGTGCCCGCTGTCGGGGCTTTGAGTCAAGCTCCTAATCAACCCGCTGTCGTTTTGGACGCTGTCAACGGAGTTCCCCTCGACACACCTGAGGTAGTCGCCGCCCGTGCTGCTCACTACACTGCCAAGGCCTTGGCGCCCTTCCACCACCTGAAGAAGCGTTCCGTTGGACTCGCTCCTTTGACCTACAGCTCGGTAGTGTCTCCAGTCTCCTACTCTAGTCCTTTAGTATCTCCTTACGCTGTCAACCCTCTGGTATCCGCCTACTCAGCTCCTTTATTAGGTCATGGTTACGGCTACGGACATCTCTACCCCAGAGCCTACAGTGTACATCCTTATTGAAAAGTTCAATACAACCTTAATCAATAAGTTGATTATAAAATGAAACGAAACGAAATCAGCAACTGCCATTAAATAATTGAATTTTATATAATATTTTTTGTTTTATTTATTTCTTCGAAAAGGGTAGGTAATGCAATTTTTAAGGAATGTTTCTATTATAGCATTTTTGTGCTTCGGACGGCACAAAAACGCTTGTACAGTCTTCGATCTAGGTCCCAAGCAACATGGTAATTATTAACCAAGTTGAAGGTCTAACCTTGAAAATTAGCAACAGTCGATCATGGCCGCAACCTATATCTGTCCATTTACACAAAAAAATATGCTATCTGCCATTACCTACCTATTACGAGAGACAAATTACAGCTGGACAAAATGTGAGCGTTGAATTTTTTTGTCTCTTGTAACCCCTTAGAATCTAAGATCTACCCTGTACGTCTAAAATTAATCCATACTATACTATATATACTATATATACTATATACTATACTATATACTATTACTATATTACTATTACTATTTACTATTATAAAGCTGAAGAGTTTGTTTGTTTGAACGCTAGGATCTCAGGAACTACTGGTTGGATTTCAAAAATTCTTTTACAATTTGATAGTCCATTTATCGAGGATGGCTATAAGCTATATAACATCACGCTAAGACGAATAGGAGCGGAGCAGCAATCAAGAATGTTTTGAAAACGGGGAATATTTTTTACCGTCTGAGAGCTTCCAAGGCGAACGCTGCGTAAATGGTTAAAGTTAGGTAAAAATTGTGTATTACAAAATTGTTTCTCTTAAAAAGTTCTACAAAAAATTCGAGACAGCATAATATGTCTATCTTTTAAGGTTCGCTCACAATAACCTAATTTGTCAATCTCGTAAGGTTCGCTCACGATACAATGAAACTGAAGAGTTTGTTTGTGCTAGGATCTCAGAAACTACTGGTTGCATTTCAAAAATTATTTTACAGTTTAATAGTCCATTTATTAAAACTGGCTATGGCGATATAACATCACGCTAAGACGAATAAGAGCGGAGCAGCCATGAATAATGTTTCGAGAACGGGGATTATTTCTTTCTTTTGGGAGCACCCATTTTTTTTTTTTTTTTTTTTACGCGGGGACTGCAGGTTAGGCACTTCGCCGCCTTGTTTCGGGGGAACAAGACGACTTCGTGTGGGACTCACGGTCTGATATGCGGGACCGTCCTACCCACTAAACCCCGCGGTGTTCCGCCTCGCCTTAACCGGGTCACAGGATAGGCCGGTGGATAAATCACTGCGGCCCGGCAAAGGGTCGCCCCATTACGTAGGGACTCTCCACGGGGGGGACTTGATGGTCTGCCCCCTCCCTGAACTCCTAAAGGAGTTATTCGTTCAGATGGCGTCGTACTGCTCTCGGATGCCCCTCTGTAAGCAGAGGGGGTAGAGAGCAGTCGAGCGGGTGAGCGTAAGGCGCCCCCGGATCGAAAAGGCAGCCCCGGAACACGAGGTGCCTACCGCTGTTTGATCATCGTGGGCGAGGTCCCCCGACCACCGCCCACGATTCAAGGAACTAGTCGGGGGCGCGCATCCACGCCGCCATGCGGCGCCCCCGAACGGGACGGCGGGGCGGGAGCGTCTGACCAGCACGCTCCCGAACTCGCAACTCCTCTCGTTTAGCCGCCATCACCTCGCTAGCAAACGAGGCAACGGCGGCCCAGCACGATTGGCTGCCGACCATGGCTCGCACCACGGCCGGCAGCGACAGGTCCCTGCCGATAATGCCCGAGAGGGCGATACGCGGCCCATCCCACGCCGCACACTCGGCGAGAGTGTGCTCCGCCGAGTCTACGGCGCCGCTCGGGCAGTGACGGCTGGGAGCTCCCATTGCGGACGCTGCATAAATAGTTAAAGTTACGTAAAAATTGTGTATTACAAAATTGTTTCTCTTATAAAGTTATAAAAATATGTCCTTAACAGCATATGTCTATCATTTAAGGTTCACTTACAATAACCCTCATAATAAGTTTTAAAGTATGAGTGACACGACGGGAGTAAACTTGGTCTGCAATGGCAGCCAGTCAACTGAACGATAAAAACAGGCCAAGTGCGAGTCGGACTCGCACACGATGAGTTCCATACCGAAAAACGGATGGGTGCACACCCCACCCCGCTCATCGTCGTCGGGGACTTCAACGCCCACTCTACGGCGTGGGGATCTCCGGCGACGGACTAAAAGCGACGGGAAACATTATGCCACTTTAACACCTCTTACCTTCTCACTCTCATGTGACGCAAACGAAGATATGCGGTTCAGCTCTAATGAATTCAAGCGACGCTACGCGACGGGGGTAAATGCAACGGAAAACATTATAATACTCAAAATATTAATACCATATCTCTCTCTTTCTCACTCTCATGTGACGCAAACGAAGTTGCGCGGGTCAGCTAGTCCTATATAATAACAAGGTATTGTAATTCTGACAACGAGCACTGCAGCAGGTGACTCTTACACTTTGCAAGAAGTTTTATATGAATCCCACATAATAAGAGGCAAGGCCATTGCTATCACCGGTCACATATAAGGGAGAATAAATTCTTCCGAGGGCATACCCGGAACTCCCCGATTTAGGCAGATGGTAGAGTACCGTGTGTTTTAAGCCAGTTTAACATCCATGAGGATTTTCACACTACAAACAAAAAGGATTTTGTACACAAAAAGCAAAGAGGGTGCCCTCTTTGCTTTTCATGTAGAAATCCTCAGATCACATTTTTACTGACTGTATAATAAATAAGAGTGCCTTTTAACTTCGTCCTTTTAAAATGTCAGTAGGACCTACTATGCAACTATCTTTCTCCTTGGCATTTTCAGTAAATAAGCTCGCACAATTACTGCAGATTAATAGATGTAGATTATTTTATCACCTGCATATAGATCAGTCATCATACTTAAACCATAAAGCTCAAGATCTAGCGATATGATTTATATCTATTTACAGAAAGTAGGTATGCTTTATATTATACTAGCTGACCCGCGCAACTTCGTTTGCGTCACTTATGAGAGAGTATGTCACCCGTTCCCGTCAAATTTACTCCCGTCGCGTTGAGTTTACTCCTGTAGTTTAGTTAGTAGTATGTTTGTGAACTGTTCAATTTAGAAAGCATTTGTAATCTTATAATTACTTTAAGGGATTGCATTCTCAAGTCTGAATAACGTGTGCCTGTAAATCAGCGTGTATGTTACAACCGTTCAATTTCCAAATATATGCTATCTTCGTAATTAGCATTCCTCACCAAGGGCGTTCACGTCGGCTACGTTATATTTTAACTTTGATACCATTTTTTGTATGAAAACGATACCCATATTGATATTTTGAGCTATCAACCCTATTGGGAACATTTCCCCCTCTTAGGGACTAAATTTTTAAAAAACCTGAAACACGTATTTACTCATTTATCTTGAATAAGTACTCCTGTGAAATTTGGAATGAAATAGTCTAACTAATCTTGTTTCCCCATACAAACTTTGGACCACCATTTCACCCCTTTACGGGATGAAATTTGAAAAATCCTTTCTTAGTCAACTCAGTCAGACTTTATAAGAAACCTACTTGCCAAATTTGGATTTTCTAGTAAGTGTTCAAGTATAGTGTGGACCGTCCTATAGATAATTATTCACCTCGTAGCGTAGTGTGGATAACCATACGTAACACTCCAAGCGCTTGTACCATTTTTTTGTACTTGTTGTAACTTCTAAACGGAAGGCCCGATTTGAATGAAATAAAAAGGAATTTACTTCTTGATAAATGCTCATGATGATAAAACTATATTATTTGGATAAAGGTTAATATCGCGATTCAAATTTGAAATGGTTTTATTCCTGTTGATGCAATAATTAAATTTGAGAACACAAAACCTGTTGTATTGGAAAAACTATTACGGTTGCGTATATTGCCTCCCGGATTTTTTTTGTAGACATTAAACAGACCTTTGTAATTGTAGTACATTATTTTATTCTATCATCAATAATTTACCCAGTGCACGCTTAAAAAGATTTTCATTTCTCTATATTTTTTACATTATTGTGATTTTCATACGAATCCCTAATTTTTCAGTAAATAAATTATAGCCTATGTTACTCCCAGACATAGTAGCTAAGTGAATGAATTATTGAAATCAGTCCAGTAGTTTCGGAGCCTATTCGTTACAAACAAACAAATCTTTCCTCTTTTTAATATTAGTATAGATAAACTGTACTTAGTGATGAAATAATTTATTTTGATAAGGATTAATAGCATGAGTAAAATAAACGCGTTTAAATGTAGTCCAAAAATTCAAGATTTTTAAATAAAAAAATGGTTGTTGTGCGTCACTCGACATAGATAGGTATAGTGTCTTGCGGATTTTTTTGTAGAAATTTATAAGATCTACAATGTATGTAAATGCGTACGCAAAATAAGTAACTTTTCTGGTTGATTTTTTACACCTTGTGTCCGAAAAACCCAAATATCTTACGGATCCCTTTTTTTACAAAATAAAATATAATCTATGTTACTCGTGGATAATGTAGCTTTCAAATGGTGAAAGAATTTTTAAAATCGGTCCAGTAGTTTTTGAGCCTATTCATTACAAATAAACAAACAAACATACAAACAAAGTTTTCTTCTTCATAATATTAGTGTAGATCTCTCCACTAAAGAAAACGAAGTTCACTATTAATAAATTAATTCCATTCCAGCAACTTTTTAATCTATAGGCACTACGAGTACAATCTTACTTCTTACTAATATTATAAATGCGAATGTTTGTGAGAGTGGATGTTTGTTACTCTTTCACGCTTGAACGGCTGAACGGATCTGGCTGAAATTTGGTTATAGTCTGGAATAACACATAGGCTACTTTTTATCCCGGGAATAAGTTCCCACGGGAAGCGGACACGGGATCTAATTCTACGCGAGCTAGTAATTTATAAACAGAAATGATTGTTTATAATAATTATTAGTATAATATTGTTTGTTTGCAGTAAAAAGTTCCGAAACGAAAAAATATTTTACTGCTTAGAAGCTACACCATCCCCTGGTAACAGCCTATATTTCGCCGTCGTATTCCCACGGGAACGGGACCTACGGGAATCTGCTAATAAAAAATATTAAGGATTCCTAACATACGAGCACTTGTGGTAATATTGGCCACTGTTCATAGTTTACGGAATTAGTATTAAAATGGTTTGTATTCAATCGTAAATAATGTTTGTAGTCAATCGTAAATAATGTTTGTAGTCAATGTAATTTCTTAACACGTAGTCCGATTTAAAATATTTTTTTTAGTGTTAAAAACTGAGAACTTTAAGGATTGTTCCACACAAGTTTAAATATTGAGGGTTTTGTAGTTTAGAAATAAGAGACATCTCAACTTATGCTAAACCTAGAATTCAAGGGTTGTGTCATTCTAAACTGGTGTGTTTGCTTAGTATTTAAAATGTAATATAATAGAATCTAAATTTTTAAGCTCTTTAATGATTAAGCAAACAGGACAGTTTCATACACTCCTATGAGTCTGATGAAGAAATACATCTTATGCGGCGTAAACGAATTTGCGAGGGTCTATTTAGTAAATACCTACTATTTTTTTGTGCTTAGTTACTAACATTATGAAATATAAATTTATATTATATTTTCGCTTTCCTCTAGAAATGATGAAACAAATATTGTAAATTGCGTCATTTATACTTATACATTAAAAAAATAAAACAAAAGTATATCTGTTACGTAATCTCCGAAACTACTAATACGATTTTGAATAATGTTAAATTATTCATGGGCACAGACTATAGACTAAATAGTATGTGTATATTGTGCAAAGCAGTCGTAGCCTCGATTACTCAATGTCCTATAATGGGCTCTGGAGACGATCAATGCAACTTGACAAGTCTCATGTATACAAACGTGTCGATGCACACACACTAGTAATGGGCTCCCGACACATTCAATATGTACGTGTCAAGTCTCGTCAATACGTGAATACACGTCGATGCACACATACGTGCAAAAAAAACACGCACACTGAAGCAACTTTCATTCATATGTTTCAGACTTGCTTATTGATCGTGTCGGGAGCCCATAAAGAAAGTACGCACACTTGAAGCTACTTTCATTTACAGTTTAGTAGACTTGTTAAGTCGTCACCAAAGCGCTAAAATGATCACTGAGTCAAGCATGTTACGATCGATTTAATCTTAAGATGGGTGACTGTCTGTGGCATTTCCACTTACGAGCGCTTACATTATTTGGGAGGCACTTCAAGCTGTAGGTTTTAGCTGCCAGTTACATAGTAGTCGGTAAGCTAAGTTTAGAGCCCTAGAGCCACATCCAACCTATCTATACTTATAATAAAACTGTAGAGGGTCGAGAGTCTGTACATGGAAGATATTTTGAAAATTTTAATTGGAGGGCGTTCTCTAATCGATACTGAAGCTGAAAATGTAATTTAAATTTTTCATGTCTGTCTGTCTGTATCCCGAATAAGTATCACGCCGAAACTACTGAATCGATTTGAATGATACTTGGTACATTCCGAGCTTATAGTCCAAGGAAGGTTCTAGGATACTTTTAATCCCGAAGTTTTGCGCGGTTCCTGCAGGAGAGGGGATGAAAGACAAAATGGTTTTTTAGTTGCAACTTCTAAATGCGTGGTCCGATTTCAAAAATGTTTTCAGTGTCATAAAGGGAGTACTTTAAGGATTCTTTCACATAAGTTTCAGTGTTGAGGGTTTTGTAGTTCAGGAATTAGAGACATCTCAACTATCGCAAAACCTAGAATTCAACTGTTCCTTTGAATTTGAGGGTAAATCTAAACTGGCGTGTTGGCATAATCATAAAGAGCTTAATGATTAAGGGTATTGTAAAATGATTCAGTCCACGCCGGAGGCGTGGGCTGAATTGTTTTAGAATAGACTTAATCTTTAAGCTCCTTTATGATTAGGCAAACAGGGCAGTTTCATACGCTGCTTGATGAGTCTGATGAAAAAATACACCTCCTTCCATACACAATGTGTGACGTAAACGAAGTTGCGAGGGTCAGCTAGTTCATAATAAAATTGGACCATACAACAAACGTGATTCCTTGCCATTTTTTGTGCCTCCGTGCGTTTCCGAATCGCACCTGGCCGGTCTTTCTTTTTAAATAGTCATTAGAACAACTACTTACGACGGTCACGTTTTCTTTTCTTTTTTTTTTTTTTTTATATTCAGCTCGCCAAATTGACGTTGCCACCAGCCTGATGGTAAGAAAGCAGTGGCGCATCTAGCGATTGGGGGCCACTTCTTACAGTGGTCCTCAAGTTGGCGGCCCTGTGATGTGCCTCTTCACGCTCCTCTTGAAGAACCCGGGATTGTAAGATGAGGGAAAGACGTGTGCGGGCAGGTCGTTCCATGTTTTTATAGTTCGACAGAGGAACGATCTTTTGAATCGCTCGGTTCTGGCGAAGATTCTCTCCACTGTGTATGAGTGGCATCTCTGCCCATAAAATAAAAGATTATGTTTAAGTATGACTTTCACTAGTAATACTTTTGTCCTGGATACCATACAATTTCAATTATAATCTTATTACAAGAATAATAATTCTAGCAACATAGGGTGAAAGTGCTTTGACTTTGCTATTTATATATTTATACTTGTTTTAAATGTTAAACCAGAGCGAAGCGAAGCGAAGGAGGTTTGCTCGTTAAAATAATGTAATTTGATATAATATTTCGCATTCCTCTGGAAATAAATGATGAAACAAAATGCAGTAAATTGCATCATGTGCATTAAAACTAATAAAACCCATAAAGGTAAACGCAGCTATAAACGACCCATCGAAAATTCGCAGGTATTACCGATCCATTCCATTAATTTGCAATTTTTACGTTCTTGGAACGGTTTATGCTAGAGACATTTGACGAAATACGCACATTTGTTCATTGAGTATCGCAAATACTTACGTTAGTGCGCGTGGCATCCCGGGAAAGAGACGAAATTTGTCTGTTTCTGTGACGATAGTAAACTCGCTGATCGTGTAGTACAAGTCCTTGTTCTATCACGTAAGCACATCAAAATTTATTTTAAGACAATTTATAGAAATGTACAAAACCTATGATTGTTCTGTATTATTGTATGTGTTTATTTAGGTCTGCGGTCTTAATTTCGTACAGTATTTCATAAAGTTTAATTAATATAATATTATCCCTCCGTGAACCACGTGCATAAAAGTCTCACGGCAAACCATGTGGGGTTTCTCAAAGCCCAAGTGTTATCTGGGCAAAGAATACGTAATTTGTAATTATTTGTTTATTAATTAGTATTACTATTTTATTTGTCTATTATAAAGTAAAATAAAACGTTATTATGTAAAATAATAAATATTTTGAAATCTTTTACAACAAAAAATAAAAACATAGTCATCTTTTACAAAATAAAATATAGACACTTCTTTGGCTTAACTTCTAGAATATAAAAGTAATTAAACATTTATTATATTGCTTACATTTTTAAAACTTATTTTATAAGGCACATAAACTTTAAAATATTAACTTAATTTAATCAGTCTACTTGACATTAAGGCAAGTTCAAATCAGTACAATTTTTACAATAAAAGTGAACATCAATCAATCAATCAAAACAGCCTATCTCAGTCCACTGCTGGACGTAGGCCTCTCCCAAATCACGCCACAACACACGGTCCTGCGCCTTCCGCATCCAGCCAGTCCCTGCGACCTTTTTCAGGTCCAAAAGTGAACATGCTCTAAGCAAATAGGTACCTACATTACAGCGCTCACAACCGTATTTGGTTTTCCGATCTTTCTACCTGTTACATCCTGAACACCTCGTTATAGATCTTGGCAATTTCGCTGGTGGTCCAGGGGCTGTTTTGCTCAAATGATCCTCGTCATCCTCACTTCCAGGTAGAAAGGTCTCATTTATATCGCTATTACTTTTATCCAAAAGAGCGAATGATATTTCTTGCTTATTCATTCGCCGAGCCATTTTAGTCTTTATACCTGTCAATAAATGCTAAATAAGTCGAAACAAATACAAATATCCTTAAAATACTGCATTCTACTACTTACCTTTTATACGACGTCCCGAACTACGTGGGGTTTGTGGAACCCGAGCACACTTTGCGCACGTCTGTTTGCTGCGTCGACGACGCAAATACAAAACCACTGCCGCTAAACGGTTTGGCAACGTCACAACTCCAGCTACTAAAAGCGTCGAATAAACCACGCGAATTTTTAAAAAGTTGCAATGATTTTTGTATGTCTGGGGTTTGTGAAACCCCACATGGTGCACGAAAGGTTATAAAACTTCATATTTAAATAAAGCGGTAATACCTTCATTGATTTTAATAGTAGCATCTATTGCCGACTCATAGGTCGGTGATTGTGATGCATAATAAATTTAGTTTTACCTCTTTCTCGTCGATATGTGACAATAAAGCAATTATTTTAATATGACATCTTAATCTAATGTAATCTGCCTTTGTAACACACCATTACCGATCTGTACTATTTGGTCTAGTTTACTTATTTTATCGTTTTATGTTTACTACGAATTACATCTTTAATCATTCATTGTTATTATAAAGGAGCACTATAAAATTACTTTTTATTCCATAACATTATGTGCATTCATTAATATTATTTGCAAAATTATATATTTAAAATATCTGCTATGGCTACAAAAATCAAAAAAATACATAAAATCTACTTTTTATGAGTCGGCCATACAATTTCCTGATTGTGTATTAAATCGACTATTGCCGGTCTATATGAGTCGGTGATCGCAAGTACGGGAAGTTATTACCGATTCTATACAAATCCTGTTCGTTTATGTAACATTAGGTACACTAGTTAATTAGTTATTTAAAATGTTAGCTTATTAACAAACAAACAATACTTTGAAGATAAAACACATAAAATCTCTTTTACAAAAATAATGTCTTAGTCAAACAGCATGGACCAGAGTAACTAAGTGACTTTACCTATCTTTTATAGTATGAAAGGACTTAGAGCAAACCTACATGATTTTCTGCAAAAGCACCATAACGGTTTTCTTTTTATCTAAACAAAAATGAATGACTATACATTCTTCTTGTCTTTTTATACTCGGTAATAGGTTCATAAAAATCGGTAAATAGCTTCATAGCCTTTCGTATGGGTCGGTAATACAAAAAATGGACTTGTTCAATAAATTATTTTTTTATTTTAAGAATAATGTGTAATATGGTCAATTGAGGGTTTTAAATATAAACTAGACAAACTAGAGTTTCATATAAAAACGAAACATTGGGTGGGAAGTCAATCATTATTCTTAATAGTTATCATCGAATTTAAATTTGTCTTAACAGGGTCGGTAATACCTGCGTTTACCTTAAATACAAATTTAGTGCATAACTATAATATTTCGTCTATTATTAAAAAAGTAAAACTTTTGTAATTTATAAACGCCCAAGACATAAAAAATTCCATGTGTGTTTTGCAAGTGCGCTAGAAGAATAATCGCGTCATTTTTGCGAACTTACTAGCTACCCTGTACATAACCATAATTATATCTGCCTCAACATCCATTATACATATCATACCAATAATCATAATATACCCTATATTAGAGTGGGTAAATCAGAACAAATAAAATAAAAGATGATAATTAGAGATATAATATTGATCATTTTATTTCAAAAATATTTTTAAATGTTAGTAGTAATTACAAATGCAGATAGCATTTTTGCGTAGCTCTCTTTCACTGTCTGACTTTCAACAGATACAACTTTTAGATAAACCATCTCAACTACTGTACCTTTATGTACTATAATCGTAGCGCTTAGTTATTTAGTCTAATGCACAATCCATGTTTTCCGTTCAAATTATTCTTCATCTAGTAAAGTCCATGGCCGTAGTGTGCACCGTGAAAGCCGGCACCATAAAGACCGCCGTAGTGCAGAGGTGCAGCTAGTAAGGACTTGTGTAAGAGTGGAGCAGAGAGCACAGGAGCGACAGCTGGAATCACTGACGTCGAAACAACTGCTGGTGATGAGTGATAGTCCAAACGAGCCTGGTGTGACACTGCAACTGGGGCAACTTGAGCCACGTGTGTCAAAGGACTGACAATATGCGGAGACCGTTTCAGAAGATGATGTGCACCATACCCAATCAGTCCACTTCCATACCCGTGAGCTCCGTATCCCAAACTATGGCCGTATCCTCCAAAGCCATATCCTGCGTAGCCATGTCCTGCATACCCAGGAACTGCAGCCACTACTGCACCATGATGAGCTGGTGCCACTAAAGGTAGCACTGCATGGCTATGGCATAGAGCCAGGGAAGCAAGTAACACTGCCGCACGGAACATTTTGATATGACTGTTATCACAAAACTCAGGAGTTGACTGTACTAACTGACTACTAGGCCACCCTTCTTATAGTAATAATGCTGATTCAGAGTGACGGGTTCAGATCTAATAATAACAATTGTCGTGATATTGAACATTGTGATTGTATTGATAAAAAACTCGGAAATGTTCAATTTGTTCGATTACAATAAACTGAAAAAGTTTTTTTTGCGAACGCAACATAAATTAAACTGCGTATTTATAGTTAGTTTGTCCCTTGATAATATTTTAATTAAGATACATACTTTAAAATACAGCTTACTTCAATGTAGGTAACATTTAAGTTTACTATTTAATAAAGTAATTTAGAACTCTGACCATACAGGTTAGATTACCAAAGCAGCTCTTCGATTTACACAGAAAATTTATACTAAGCAAGTAGTCGCTATGTAATCAATCTTTAAGTATACCAGTTAGTCAAGAGTGCATAAGGCATCAAACCAGTTTTTAAGTTATATAATTTATATCTTAAATCGGCCAATGCCCTGAGGGTCAAGCGCAATGACGATGACGCAACGACCAGTCTGTTGGCCAAGAACTTGAACCCGTTGCGTTGGTGCACGACGTAACTTCTACCGTTATACGAGTATAAAATAAACTTTCATCTGCATCTCGGGCTGACTGTAGTATTAGATGAACATTCAAAATGACTAAACTACTTTATCTTATGAGTACTCTGTGTTTAGTTCACGGACAAGTGGTTCCAACAATATACGCAGCTCCTAGTGCAGTGTCCCATCAATCAAGGATTGACATTAGACATAACCACGATTTTTTACAACAACCGTTAATATACAGACCTTCTGCGGTGTTTTATGCCAATCAAGATTCAGATGAGAAAGTTCGAAACGTCGTTATAGCACCAGTATTCCCATCAGACACTATATTAATGCCTATAGCATTTAGCTTTTTTCACAATTTACCGCTACCAAGAGCCTTACAACATCCGATATCAATAGATAAGGTAAGGGAAGAAAATGCAAGGAATGATGAACTGGGAACCCAATACATGAATCCTGTGAAATTGAATGATGAAAAAAAATATAAGAAGAGAACAGAGACCTTTGAAATTAATGACAACCAAGACATTGATCTAGAACAAAAATTAGCAGAACATAATTATGTAGAGGTAAGCACAAGAGACACAAATATTGACATTGCATATGAAGTTTAGGAAATATTTTGTAAATTATAGTCTAAGTAATTCTACTTTATAGCTTTTTAACCGACCTAACTCTTTATTCACAATTTAATAATGAAGTTAAATAAAGAATAAAGTTACATAATTAATTACTGTGATTTATTATTATTTTGTTCTTCTTCATTTATATTTTTATTTCTCAGCAACGTCATTACTTATAATGATTTAACCGATAAAACATAATAGAAATTAATTCTCATACAAGAATAGAAGGTGTAGTCGTTAACAAAACTATGAAAAAGTTTGTCACATCGGTATTACTCTTGTTTATGCAAATAAACATGATTATTATGTACGTATCTGAACTGATATTTGTAGGCTTTTCTGACACAAAAGAATTAAATATGAAAAAAAATATAAAGGATATAATAATATTTACAACGTAATATCATAATTCATATTTATGTAATCTACTCAGTATATAAGTTAAATGCATGTTATATAGGAATATTAAGGTACATCCTGTTTATACGATTTTTATTGTGTTATATTAATAAAATGGTTTAATTAGATTTTAATGTTCAAACAACAATGAAAAAATAATACAAAGAGAACTGGGTACAAGATAATGCACATAATCTACAATACTTCACAATACATGACGGTAATACCGTACCAACATTTGGAAAAAAAATGCTCTATTGTTCAAGTTAACCCTGGAAATTTAATTAATAGTTATTACAATAAATATCACGTATTGGAAACACGTGACTTCCAAGCCAGTGTTATTTGTTACCCACGCAACTTTCCATATCACACACACATAAACTGTTGCAACATAAATAGTCTATGCCTATAGCCTAAGTTCTTTTACTTAAAAAAAACAGGCAAGTGCGAGTTGAAATCGCCCATGAAGGGTTCCGTAGCAGCAAGTAACATAATAAAAAAGTTCTTGTAGTTCGTATTGATGTTATAACACGTTCGCAGTGGTAGTGATTTTTCACGGCGAAAATTGCGGTTTATGACGTATTAAAAAAAAACTACCTACTCGATTTTGTTCAAACCAATTTTCGTTGGTAGATTTTATGGCAATGTACATTATATTTTTTGTTTAGATTTATCATTCTCTTAGTTTAGAAGTTAGAGGGGGGGAGGGGGGGGACACATTTATCCATTTTGGAAGTGTCTCTTGCTCAAACTATTCACTTTAGTAAAAAATGATGTAAGAAACCTAAATAGCATTTATGAAGACCTATCTATTGATTTCCCACACGTATGGGTATGTTGAAAAAAAAAAATGTTTGAGTTTTAGTTCTGAGTATGGAGACCCCCAAAATTAAATGCTTTTTTTCTAGTTTCATACAAAAATCTTGATGCGATTTACAGAATACATCTGCTTACCAAGTTTCAACAGCAAGTTTGTAATGGGTTGAAAATGTTTACATTGAAGTTGACTTCAAAATTTTGTATGGAGCGCGTTCTAAACTATTGCTGAAGTCTAGTATCTTAGCCACGCAAAACCATGTAACTACTGAATGAATGCATTCCAATGAAAGAAAATAAAGTCTCAATAATAATCCAAAAATATATTTTATTCAGTTTCAGCCATGAAACATGGTTTCATTGAATAATAATTTATCTTAATCTGTCAAAAAAAATATATGTAAGAGAACATACCCCTTTTAAAATAGTATGCTCGTGTCTTCACTTCATTCCCATTTTTTCTCGACTACTGCTGGAGGGCTATGATTTTAACATCATTATAATATTCTAATTTACATAATCAGAATATAAATGACTGAATTACGTATTTAAAAATTTATTTTTGTTACGGTCCCCAACCATTTGGTGGATAATTTATAACGAAACCCTTGATATAATTGTGAATTTGCCATCAATTGGTTTATGAGAGATTTTTTAACTTCTATAGTCAGCTTTCAATAGCAAAACTTTCAACCACCAAGGGTTTGCATCAAAATAGGTGTTGTTAATCTAGATGCAACGTCATAAGTTAACCTTCTTAGCTCAGTGAACACATACGCTAAAGCTTTAGTTTATTTACTTACATACCTATTACTATTGTGTCAGTAAATAGTAAAATAATAATGTGACGAGAAAATATGGAAACCACACGGCATGTGACCACCGCCACTAATATAATCCATACCTGTCAGAGGCGAAATGGTTTAATTAAAACTGCAGATTACAAATCCAGAAGGTATTTTATTTGCCGTAAGTGAGTACATAATTGAAATTATTAACATTCGAAAATTTTGAATTTACAACTGTCAAAAAGTTAGCATATATTGTCCTACAAACATTTGATGGGATTTGTTCAATTACCTCTTCATTAGTACACGTGGGAATAGGCAAAGGGACTGCTGTAAGTAATTGGAGTACTGTATGAAATAGAGGTAAGGGGTGTATGGGATGTTTGCAAATCGAATCTAGATTGGTGAGAGTAGGCAGTTGGAGCAATGTAAGCATTCAACAGAGGAGCAGATCGTTTCTTAATCAGATGGTTATAAGCAAGAGGATGCGAGATTAGGGGGGCAGAGTGGATCAAAGGCGCGGTGGCATACGGAGTGGTCAAGACTGGAACTGACGGTGCAGAGTAGAAGTGCGGTGCGTAGTAAGGTGCTGGTAGAAGAGGCGCTGACCGCTTTTTGATCAAGTGTACCGCAGGTGAGATGGCTGCTGCAGTGGGCAGGATCGGTGAACTCGAAACCAATGGTGCAGTAGCAATGTAGGGATTGCTTGCAAAGTAAGGAGTCGGCGCGATGTATGTAGAAGGCACGTAGTTACCTAAAAAAACTTGAGGTGATCGCTTCTTGATAAAATGGGTGTAAGCCAGTGGTGCCGCGGCGTAGTAGTTCAATGGTGAAGGATGAATCACGCTGCTGTCGTATTTCGATATGGTAGTAGAAGCTGGTGCTACCACAGTGGAGTAATGTGCGAAGGGTGCTGCAAAGAACGTATCAGGTTTAGCTGCCACTGCAGCGACGAAAGCACACAACACGACAAGTTTAAACATCGTTAGTTCTGTTGCTTGGATGAACGACTGATGTCCAGACTGTGTATCGGATAGTATTTATAGAAAGTGATCACTATAATAAGGGCGATACCATTTTGCAAAACCGGTGCCAACGGGCCAGGAAGCTGATATTTAAACTCCACAAGGCCATCCAGAATTCCCGGTTAGTAGTCATCATGCAAAGCCGTCTCTTTGTTGCACTACAAAAATGACAAAAACAAAACAACCAGACAGTGAGTGACATTTAGTTCAAAATATATCGTCAATGAAATGCAAGATATCATTAATTTATTCATAGTAAAATGTCAGTTATACTGGTTGATTTCATTTCAAAAGTTTCTATAAATTAAGGTATATGTTACACGGATAGTTATTAACTAAGTACCTATATCTGATACTGCTTTACTTAATTCCTACGATTTATTAGTTTGAGGAACGATAAACAATGGAAAGTTCGTAATTGTTTCACTTAAACCTATACTATGATGTATGTAAATAGTATTCTATTTTCTATAGTTTTTTGCTTGTGGTGATGAAATCGGTGATAGAGCAAAATGTCGCCACCGTGATTCCTACTGTGGATTTTTTAATAGACGATGTTAAGAACACTTTCACAAATTACCTACACAAAAAAGCATGTAGAAATATTTAAAATAGTACCTTATAGGTATGAAGGGATCCATCTAGCTGGCGTTATAGTAAAGTCATAAATATTTCGCAGAATTGATTTTTTACCAATTAGGTATGGTAGTTATACCTAATTGGTGTAGAAGATCAAAATAATAATAATCGTCATGAATATATTGCCCACTACTCGACTTATGCCCCAAGGATCAAATTCCCAATTCAATTTACCAGCCTGCTTATATATATTAATAGCTATGCCCGCGACTTCGTCCGCGTGGAGTGAAAAAAAGTAGCCTACGTTACTCCTTATTACATAAGCTATCTGCCAGAGAAAGTCCCACCCAAATCGGTCCAGCCGTTCCAGAGATTAGCCGTAACAAACAGACAGACAGACAGACAACAATTTAAAAAATATATATTTTGGTATTTGTACCGTATATACATTCATATGCATGTAGTAGAAAGCGATTATTTTAATATTACAAACAGACACTCATTTATTTGTATGTATAGATGCAGCTAGCTTTACGAGCATATTTATTAGTACTCGTAAAAAGCTTACCAAACTGATCTAATGTAACATTCTTTCAAGGAATACAGATATTATATTTATTTCAAAATGTCTTTTTGTTAGCCACCATAGGCTCCAAAAGCACAATAATGAAGTGCCTAATTGTAAGCAACTCAATAGTTTATGCAATTTACGATGAAAAACGGAAAACAAATATAGTCAATTAATTATTCATAGACATATTTAGAAAATTGAGCTGTCGATATGATAACATTGAGAAAACAGTTAATACCCATGTTTAACATGCGTATAGTGAACGAAATATCTGCTGATGACAAAAATGTGAAATGTGTTCACTATTATTATCGGTCTGTTTTCATATCAATATCAGTTTAAATATTTTCACAATCTTTTTTAGTTGTCATTTACTGTACTATTACAACACTAAGGTGAGTATATGCCAAGATTTTATGTGTTTCTCCAACCTTCGAGGGTTTGATTATTTCTATGAGTTAACATTGTTCAAACGTCAGAATCACTTGCACCCAAAACTATCGTTTGCTTTTCTATTACTATGATATAAGACTCAAAATTGAATAAGTCGTTTTGGGTCTACATCTCCTGCCGGGACCTGTCGGAAGCAGTTTGGACAACACAAGTATTCCAGTGATCTATGCAGAAGACATAGAAGTTAAGTTAATGTGAGGGACTGATTATCTCGAAACTTGTTCACTAATCTGCTAAGGCTGCTGGCCACGTACATTGGATGTTTCTCGATTGATTACTGCGCATACATGCATGATGCAGCTAGTTCTTGTCGGCCTGAATAGAACATTTAATAAGGTGGTCTTACTCAAAAATACGTATGTGTTTACCCGGTAAGACGGAGGACACTTCAAAAACAGTTGCAGCAAACGTACAATATTTTTAAAGGATCTGTCTAATGGTACCCCACTTAATGGGGTAAATGTGAAAAACATCTCGCATTTGGTGTAGAAGAGTCGTTCTATTCTTTAGTCAAAATGCCTATTGTAACCACAAATAACACTTTACAAATTGTTTTTAGGGCTCCCTGATCTGAAAAATTTATGAATAATTACTATAAAACACAATACTATTTCCACCTACAATTCAACACATTATCTAGAGCAGCTTTCGTATCATTTTACCTGCTTAGCATATTTATGTATAAGCCCTACAAGTACAGATGATAAAGATCTTTGTAGTCTTGAAGAAAAGTAGTCCTGTTCAGGGTCAACTGTTCATTCCGGCGCGCCCATTTAGTGAATCTCATCGAACTAGTATATAAAGTGTTCGTATCAATGGAAATGCATCAGTTGCAATAACGACATCCACAGCATTCTCTAAAAATGATGAAACTCGTAGTTTTGTCCTGCGTTTTGATGGCAGTATCGGGCAGTTACATTGCGCCTGTGACATATACCGCGCCCTTTCTGTATTCAGCTCCGTTGTTGACGCCCTACAACTACAGAGGGCCGCTGTCCCTTGCCCCCGGCCAACCGGCTAATATCCTTGGCTCTGATGGAAGACCACTTGATACGTTAGACGTGAACTTGGACCGATCTGCACACTTCGCTGCCAAGGCGCTTTCCGGCACTGGATTGCATGTTCTGAAGAAACGTTCTGCCACACTGATTCCCACTGTGAACCACTTTGGCTTGCCACGTGCTACATTGATTCCCCCATTTGTGCACCTTTCACACCTCCCCTACGCCTATGCTTATCCCCGAGCACCGCTAGTTAACTGGTGAAAGATTTCATGACTTTATAAATAAACCGAATAAATAGATTTGTAAAAGTTCCAGTTTTTTATTGACTTACATGTTTGTATATACCTACTGATATTCTGTTGGGAGTCCTGGGGCATCCTTTCGAGGGCTTACCGGGGGCTCCCAACCAATTGCTGTTGGGCGTTGCGTGAGGTTTTTTAGTAGGCAGGAGTTCGGAATAGCATCCATGAGAATTTTCCCTCACGTTAAAAAAAATTAAATACAAAACTTCTGATATGTATGTATTGATTTTTTGGTATAAGTCTTGCGAAAGTGTATTAACGACTTGCTACACACATAAAAAACCGGCCAAGTGTAAGTCGTACTAAAATAATCTTAGCCTGAATGATAACAAAACTAAATGTATTAAATTTACCTTGCCCAATGTAACACAGGCAGCAACCAATGTGCAACTTAATGGCCGAGAGTTGGAACTTGTGAAATTTACTGCGTTCTTAGGGTTGACGATCGATGCTGGATTGCAGTGGGGCCCACATATTGAAAAACTGGCTGGTAGATTAAGTTCAGCAGCATTTGCTGTCCAAAAGATTAGGCATTTGACTGATGAAGAAACAGCTAGAATAGTGTATTTCAGTTACTTCCACAGTGTAATGTCGTACGGTATGCTACTATGGGGCAATGCCGCAGATATAAATACAATTTTTGTTTTACAGAAACGGGCCATAAGAGCAATATAAAGATTAAGTCCAAAGGTCTCTCTGCGCGAAAAATTTAAAGAGGTAAATATACTGACAGTGGCATCACAATATATTTTTGAAAATCTTATGTATGTACAGAAAAAATTATCTAGTTTTACTAAGTTAAGCGATATACACAATGTGAACACCAGACATAAAATCAACCTTGCTGTTTATCATACTAGACTGAACAAAGTCAGTAATTCTTTCCTGGGTAACTGTATACGTTTTTACAACAGGCTTCCAAATGAAATAAAAAGTATGCCCTTAATTAAGTTCAAAAAGTGTATAAATAGTAAATTGTACTCCAAGGGCTACTATGCAGTTGACGATTATTTGATTGACTAGCTGACCCGCGCAACTTCGTTTGCGTAAGAGAGAGAGAAAAATAGAAAGGTCCCCCGTCGCTTCTATTCTTATCGCGTGGTTTTCTGTCACGTGTATTCCCGTTGTAGCTATTATTTTGGCACAAATTGGATTTTTATTAAAATGGTTATTGTAAACGAACCTAATTCGAAGCCCTCCGGAGAGCACTATCAGTGGGGTTACGGGATATTTTACTTTCCCGTGACTCTACTGGATGCCACGGGAAATATGGGTCGACATGCAGCAGCGCCACTGGTGTTACAACATTCACAATGCGAATTAGTCCACTACAGTAACCAACCATCAGGTGGACCGTAAGCTTGTCTGCCATCTTAGTAGTATAAAAAACTGGCAAAGTGCGAAGCGGACTCGCGCACAAAGGAAATAAATAAAGAATAAAGTAAAGATAGGAATAAAGAATTTAAGTCCCGTAGATGAGTTCCACACACACAGCGGTTGGCCGGTTTAGTTGGTCGGAGAGGAAAGACAGAGGGTTCCGTACCAAAAAAAAACAGCAAAGCATCACGTTTAATGGTTGGGAGCCCCCTTAATCCCCGCCCCCCTTTTCTGACGTTAGTATTTGTTGTCATAGTGGCTACAGAAATATATCATCTGAAAATTTTAGCTCTCTAGCTATCACGATTCCTGAGATACAGTCTCATGACGGACAGATATACAGACGGACAGCGAAGTCTCATAAATATGGTCCCGTTTAAGGGCACGAACCCTAAAAATCGTTTCTTTGTGCGCAACTATGCCATTAATCTAATATCTCGATCAGGTATTTAAGTCAGTTTTTATTTTTATATCAATCAAATCAGCATGTACGCTCCTGGACGTAGGCCTCTCATAATTTTCGTCCTGCGCCTTCAGCATCCAGTCTGCGACCTCTTCTAGGTCCTCGGTCCACCTGGCGGGTGAACCAAGTCGCGATGCCCGCTTTGGAACTCGTTTGCTCCATCTGCTGTCGTCTGTCGTCTTCTGTGGCCAGCCCGCCGCACTTTACAGTACTGTTTTTATGTGTATAGATATAATTCTGACTAAATAAATCAAAATACGTACTTTGAGCGAAGTAAATCTATATTTTTGTAAAAAATTATACCTAATGTCTTTGTTAATTGGTTTAGAGAGCATTCTCTGCTTTTGCTAAGGAATTGGTATCTGAACTTCTTTCTTCCTCGTATTGTGTAAGTCTTCAGACTTTCGAGGCTGAGGCAACCCGTACTAATACAGTTTCTCCAATTGACCAGAAATTTACTATAGATTTCATCTGCTAAATGTTTATCTATAATGCCTCTGATCGCTTGTATTACCCCTGTTTATAATACGAAAGTAAACGAAGATGGTAATAAATACTCTGTGAATGAACCGTGTACACCTTACCTAGAACATGTTCTTTCATAATTCCTAGCCAGCCATGTTCAGGTTTTCATCTCACAAATGTCTTTTGACATAAAAAATAATATGAAGGCAATTTCGCTTATTGAAATAAATATACGCATAAATAAAATAAATTACATAATACAATTTGAAATGTTTTGACGTTTATCAAAAATTAGACCACTTTTTTAAATAAATATTCAGCTGTCATGTGTCAAAAAAAAAAGTTTAAAAAGTACCGACTAAGGAGTATCAATATGAACTATGAGGCAAATGCCCCCAATTTTTTTTTCTAACCCATTTAAAACATATTAAATGATAAATTTCAATAAAATAAAATACACGTCTCCCATCAATTCGGTTAAAGATGTTTTATGCCAAATTTGAAGAAGATCGGACCAAGGAATCACGTAGTCCCATACAAACTTTGCAACCCTTGTTTACCCCCTTAGGAGTTGAATTTTCAAAAATCGCTTCTTATTGCTCGCCTACGTCACTTAAGGAGCATTTGTGCAAAATTTCATGCTTTTAGACCCAGCGGTTTAGGCTGTGCGTTGATCGTCAGTCAGTCAGTTCTTGTTTTTATATATATAGAAAGAGAATAAGGAAGCCTGGAAATGATCTGTTGCTCTACTAGTGGAGTTTTAGTTTGTAGTACTTTTGTAAATATGTAGTGCACAAAAAGAATAGCCCGCCGAGTTTCTTGCCAGTTCTTCTCAAGTGGGCCGTGTTCCGAACTGGTGGTACTATTATTTTGCTTTGTATTCATTGACGTGTGGCAAGTGCCTACGTAGGTATTAGGATTATGCGAAAGTAATGTTTTTTTGAGTTTGAGTTTGAGTATAAACTATTTACTAGATCTCGTTCAAACTAATTTTCGGTAGAAGTTTGCATGGAAATGTGCATTATATATTTTTTTAGATTTATCATTCTTTAATTTTAGAAGTTAGAGATACACACACACACACACACATTTTTCCACTTTGAAAGTGTCTCTCGCGCAAATTATTCAGTTTTTCTCAATAGCATTTTTGAAGAGAGTTTCAGTTCTAAGTATGGGGAGTGGGGACCCCCAAAATTTATTGCTTTTTTTCTATTTTTGTATATAATTCTTAATGCAGTTCACAGTTCTACTTACCAAGTTTCAACAGCAAAGGCCTTATAGTTTCGGAGAAAAGTGGCTGTTACATACGGGCGGACAAACAGACAGACATGACGAATGTTAGAGTTCCGTTTTTTGCCATTGGCTACGGAACCCTAAAAATACAAAACTACCTACTGCAGTAGTCATGCATAAACATACCTACATAATATTCGATTACATACATTTTTGCATAAAAGAAACAATATATTTTTTTTAGATAGGGCAGTAAATAATAACACGAAAACATGAAGTAGTGAATAAACTGGAGTAGGGAGGTGTTGGCTTTAAATTGAACTTCGTCGTTGATGTTTGGTAAACGTTTACTTATCTTAGATTTAAAATCTATACTTACAGAATTTTGGTGCGTCAGATTCTGCGCTTGTGGCAAGTCATTTCAAACTATAATCGTTTTTTTTATGTTCTGGACATTCTCACACATTATCTAGCTCGAATTAAGATGCATAGCTCATCTTCTCTAAGATAGGTTCTCTAAGATATAAAAATTCAGGAGTTGCTCAAGTCCGTTAAACCGGTTTTCTGTTAGTAATACCCAAGTAGTTGGCATTGGCATAGTAGCTATGTTTGGGGTGTCCCAGTTTGAAGTGGCAGTGAACTGGCCAATCTGTTTTTATGAATCATCTTATGCAACTGTGGCCCCCAAGACCATTCGGCATCAAGGAGAATACCAAAATTCGCAAAATTCCGTACCCTTAAAAAGAAAAAAATCAGAACCCTTATTCTTACCATATTACACTTTTTTTGTCTATCTGTCTATCTGACAAGAACCTCTAGAAGCTTTCAAGTTAAAATTGACATCATAATGTTGTTTATGTCTAGTACCTACAGCTCCTTGAAACTAAAAAAATCTTCTTTAAAGCCAAATATTAAATACGATTACAAAATACTAAATAATACTACATGAATGCGGTACTTCCTGTTCACTTAGAACTATGAAATTTGGCAAACAGTATCGGTAGGTTAATACGCTCATAAGTACAAACAATACATTTGTGCTATAATCATAAACATGTAGTCTTATATGTAATCAAAAACTGCGAAATTCGATTCCTTAAGCACCTGTACGCAAAAAAAATTACGAAACCCTCGGTGCGAGTCCGACTCGCTTATGACCGGTTTTTACTTTGCAGTTAGAATTGAAACCAATTAGCAGGACATTACCGGAGGTCGCAGGTTCGATTCTCAGTTTCAATCAAATATTTGCGTGATCTGCACACATGTTCGTTCCGAAGTTTGGGTCTTTTTCATGTAGAGGTATCTACATGGAAAGGACCCAAACCAAACATAACTCGTGAATATTATTGATTGTCAGTTGTCTTGATCCCATAGCACCAGCCTATATTTGCTTGAGTTGGGCTAACTGCCATTAAGATTGAAGTGTGGTTATAAGGAATATCGATACCGAGTGGGGCTGCTTACAGAACAGCGGGCGATGGAGATGTTTTGAGGTACAATTATAGAAATCTGAATATAAGTCTTCACGAATCATTTATTTGGTTGATATTATTTACATAGTATTTACAGGTGTACATAAATTTGTTTCGTTTACCAGATACCACGCCATGAGCCATCGACAGCCTTGGCGGTGGCGTGAGCAGAGCGGTCCAAGTTTACTTCCAGGGTGTCCAGGGGCCTGCCGTCAGCAGCGATGATGTTGGCGGGCTGGCCGGGAGCGAGGGACAGAGGTCCTCTGTAGTTAGATCCCCACAGTCCGGATCCATATGCGGGGGCAGCTACTGCGACACCTCCCCAACCTTTGCCAATACCCCAACCGTTGTTAATACCCCAACCGTTGTTCACACCCCAACCGTTAACACCCCAGCCATTGCCGACACCCCAACCATTGCCAACACCCCAACCGGCGCCGACGCCCCAGGGTCCAACCAGGTTAGCGGTGGCGGCAGCCAGCACGCAGGATAATACCAAGAGTTTCATCATCTTGTATGTTAGTCAGTGATGCTTGTGGCTTGAACTGATACTTAGGTAGGGCGGCAGGCAGTTTATATACTAGTGTAATAGTTTCACACAGTATGCTCCACCGGAAGGCACCGTTGACCCTGAAAAATTAAGTATTTTTGAATATATGATTTCGCAAAATAAACTATATTTGGCAACTTTTTAAACGACCAGAAAAGGCAAACAAGCGTAGAGCTGATAGGCGTATTATAGCAGAGGTAGTCAGCGTGGCGTAACAATAAAGGCCTTCAATAATAAATAATTAATTATTCTGATGGAGGACATTTTACTCAGCATCATCTGGTCAACTGGAAGCGAAGATAAGCATGCAGTAGAATCTAGATAACTGATCAACCTATTAAGATTTATGTATGAGTTGGTGCCCGCGACTCTGCTCGCGTGGAATTCCGTTCCCGTTTTCAAACCAAATGGAAACTTTGAAAATAGATTTAAAATCAACACAATAATCTAACCCTTTATTGAATTCCAGCCTGATCTGTAGAGATCTGCTTACAAACTTTCGGATTCCTGATATATATTAGTAAAATTTAAATTAGTAAGGATTTTGAACAATATCGATAATCACATCGATTTGTCGTCAACTTTACAGGACACAAATTTAAACAGTACGTACTTACAAGAAAACAAATAAATAAGTACTCATTATTATCAAGAGCAAATTGCTTTGTTTGTAATACATATACTGTGGAACTATTCAACTACAATTTTTACATTCTCACTGACACAGGGCTTTGATTGGAATTCGCTATTTAGTACTACATATTCATAGAATACTAGCTGATGCCCGCAGCTTCGCCCGCGATGGCGCTGTATGTGAAATTTTGCTGAATTTTCTTTGCTATAAACCTCACGGAGCCCGAGACCTTTCTAACGAATGCAAAACCGTGGAAATCGGTTCGTGCGTTCTAAAGTTATAGCGTCAGGAAGGAAAACCCGACTTATTTTTATATAATAGATATTACCGCATTGAGACGTAGTACCAAAGATAATTATGATTATAATAGTATGTAGTACTACAGAAGTGGCAGTCGATTTACATAGAGTAGCTGTAGCTGTTATACACCTATGGCTCGACCAACGACGTGCAAAGGTATCTGAAGTAAGATTGGCTATTTTGTTATACTGTTACTATCCAAGAGAGTGGAACAGTAATAATTAATGTCAACAAATCGGTCAGATTTCCATAAATTTCTGTAAATACAGTCCTGTTTTAGGAGCAATGGCTGAATATTGTGAGTTCATCGACTCACAATATTCAAATTACTTGGTATTGCTACAGTTACTAACGACAGATTATAAGGTTTCCAAACTCCAAGGCTTCAGAAATAAATTGTATTTTATTTTGTATTAATTTAAGCTCGCCAAATCGATGCTCTCCGCCTGATGGAAAGTCATGGTCACCAATGGACCACTCTCACAGTTCACAGAACTTCAGAATGTGGTTCTCAAGTTAGCGGCCCTTTGATGTGCCTCTTCACGCTCCGCTTGAAGAACCTGGGTTGTTGTAACATGAGGGAAATAAGTGCGCGGGCAGGTCATTCCTAATATTATGTTAATTCTGGTAAAGATTCTCTCCACTGCATAGTAGTGACACATCTGCGCCGTTCTAGTTTTCCGGGATCTCTTTTTGTGTGTCTAGTTCGGGAAAATCGGTTGATCGTAAGTCCTTATACTTCTTATACATAATAGTAATTCATATAGTCACTCATAATTAATTTTATAGTCACGCCTTTAACTCTGAAGGGAAACCATTCGTTTATGTTCCCCGTAATGTTTGTCACCTTGTCCTTGTCACCAGTCGCCACTATTTAGGCCTATTGCTGCTATTGCCTCATGAGTAGACAAACATAATTGTTGTAATAGTTTACCTGAATACTGGATTTGAACAAAATCATAAATATACCTACATATTTTTAATACTTGCTCTATTACAAATTAATAATCATCCATGAACTGCAAAATTTTGTTACCTATTAATTAGGAAATAGACACTTTGATACTTGCAACCAAGGTATTGACAATATGCAATTGTCATAACATTCGTCAAATAAGAATTTTTCGCTATAAATCACCGAATATTTTTATGAAATTGTGAACGGGATCAATGTAATGTGCCCAGAATACAGATCACAGTATGTTTATTAAAGTTGTATAGGTATTATTTACAGAAATAAACATCCCGGGAATACGTTCCCACGGAAACCAATTTTACGCGGGCGAAGCTGCGGGCATCAGCTAGTGATTTATAATTCCATGATGTTTAGTTGGGTCACTCTAAAAGGTATCACTTTTGCTAAATTCACTTTTACATTTACTATTACATACATATGGTCACGTCTTTATCCCCGAAGGGCTAGGCAGAGGCAACATTTCACCTTTGTATAATTTGTCCCACGTAATAGGTGGTGAGCCGTATTGCCGTGTTTAAATGGACAGGCGCATGTTGTGACTGCCTGCTGTTGAAATAAAGCCTTCAACTTAGCTTAAAGACTTACTGGCAACCGGGACCAACGGCTTAACGTGCCTTCCGAAGCACGGAAACGCTTAAATAAATGTCACAAAGTGATCACATGGATGGTCACCCATCCATGGACCGGCCATAGTGAAAGTTGGTTACTGTAGTGATCGTTTACAGAACACTGAAGAAGAATAAGAACGTTTACTATTAATCTATTATTATTTGAGTTTAGTGATTTTTTCAAAATATATAACGATTTTTAGGGCACCGTAGTCAAAGGTTAAAAACGGGACCCTATTCATGAGACTTTGCCGTTCGTCTATCTGTCTGTCTATCTGTCAGTCGTCTGTATATCGAAACAGTGATAGCTAAAGAGCTGAGATTTTTACAGATCTTCTTCTATCGTGTCAATGATTCACTTTTTTTTGACTTCTCAGATAGTTTGGGCATAAAACGTTGCCATCTTTACCGCACTGTCAGTGGCCTCGTTAAGATCGCTCTTCGTGCAGGAGGTAGGACATAGGGGGCATGAAAGCAAATGCAACATGGACTGCACTGGGGCTCCGCAGTCACATGCGGTTAAACCCGGGTCTCTCATTCCCCACCTGCATAAATTTTGTCTTGACCGGCCCACCAGGGCGCGTAAACGATTGAGAGACCTCCATACCGGCCACCTGAGGTCGTTTCCGGGAGGTAATTTCTCCTGGGGCTGTAGGAAATCAGTAGGTGGTGGGAGTTTCTGTTTCCACAGTGAGGTCCTCATAGCTACCGGGTGTTCGCGTGCAGCTTCCGTTTTGCGGATGAAACTCTTGCGACTTTTTAAGCGGAGTCTAGGTGGTTGGTGACCATATAGGCAATGTCGGGAGTCCGTTTCTTGTTTTGCCTTCTCCAGCCTGCAAGCGGCAATTCGTCGCGTAGAAGGTGGTGCGATGCCCGCCAGTGGGTAGAGCATAGTAAGGGGAGTGGGCTTTAAACAGCCGGTAATAATTCGACAGCTGTCGTTCAGAGCGACATCCACCTGCCTAGCATGAGCTGATTGGTGTCACATAGGACACGCAAACTCACCCGCAGTAAAGCATAAATCCAGTGCAGTTGTACGAAGGGTGCCAGGCTTGTGAGGCGATGGAGCAGGTTGTTTCGGGCACCTACCTTGGCCTTAGTGTTCAGGCAGTGGGTTTTAAAACTCAGAGTCCTGTCCAAGGTCACACCGAGATACCTTGGATGGAAGCAATGCTCCAGCTCAGACCCCAACCAGGTAACCCTGAGCCGGCGTTTAGCATCCCGGCTGCGCAGGTGAAACGCGCACACTTGAGTTTTTGATGGGTTGGGTTTTAGTCCGTTTGCTTTATAATAGCTTTCCAACCCCATCAGAGCTGAAGTAAGACAATCTTCGGCTTCGTGGAATGTTGTGGTCTGAGTCGCCAGCGCCAAGTCATCAGCGTAAAGGAACATCTTTGTATTTGGAGCACAGGGCTGGTTTACAGATGATGTATTTCTGCTGCTGTTATAACAACAAATACACAATTAAGGGGGCTCCCATATAACAAATGTGATTTTATGCCGTTTTTTGTCACGTAATGCTGCGTCCACATTTAGTACATTTGGACAGCACGTTTCTTCACTACTGTGTCAGACTTGCGTTTTGATACCATGAAACTGCAGCTTCGAGGCTATCCATACCGAACACCCGAAGAAAATGCTTGACATAGTATAAACGTCACGGTGATTTATGGCGTTACTGACTAGTAGTCATGTCCGGTGTAGACGCTGTTTGTATACGGACACACATCAAATACACGTGGAACGGGTCGTGAAATTGAAAATGGGTTTTGGTGTGTACATTCATAGGGTATTCGGTGCTGTTCATTGTCCGCGTCACCAGGAGACGTCCGCACTTGCATTTACATACATATGGCCCGCGTTGAGGAACACTGGACGACACAAACACAGCGACGGGGTACAGAGTGGACCACTGGAGTTTAGAGCGCTCGTCGCCCCGGTGAAAGGGTAAAAAATGGGACCCTATTCATGAGATTTCTCTCTCCGTCTGTTTGTCTGTCCATCACGAGGCTGTATCTCAGGAACCGTGATAGCTAGAAAGTTGACATTTTCACAGATATGTAGGTATTAGTTTTGCCGCTTTAATAATACTCGTAGTTACTTTTAGTACTTGTTGTTATAACAAATACACCCTACTTCCCTGGTTTGTTTGTGAAGATATTTAGATGCTTGTTACTCAATCACGCTCTAACGGCTGAACGGATTGGGCTAAAATTTGGTACAGATAGCTTATAGTCTAGAATAACAGATGGGCTACTATTGTCAGCCCGGAAATATGTTCCCACGGGAAGCGGGAATGGGTAACGAATTTCACGCGAGCATCATCTAATAAAATCTGATTAAGGGGGGCTCCCTTATAACAGACGTGATTTTTCTTAACCGAGCCCTCCGTGCGTAAGTCTGACTCGCACTTGGTCGGTTTTTTATATCATTAATTATCTACAAAACAAGACGCGCTCGTGGCCCCGCGGACCCTGTGTTCTGTAAACGGTCACTGAAGTAAGCAACTTTCACTACGACCAGTTCTTGGATGGGTGACCATCCATGTGACCACTTTGTGACATTTATTTGAGCGTTTCCGTGCTTCGGAAGGCACGTTAAGCCGATGGTCCCGGTTGTCAGTTAAATGGCAGTCATTAAGCCAAGTTGAGGGCCTTTTTAGGCAGTCTCAACACGGCAATACGACTCACCACCTATTACCTGGCACGAATTCTAAAATAAGGTGAAATGTAGGCATGTAATATGCCTCTGCCTACCCCTTCGAGGATAAGGCATGGCCATATGTATGTATGTATTATCTACAATACATACCAGCCACAGTACGAAATGCATATGTAGGTACTACCAATGAGATAATGTCTACAGCCCGTTCGCTCCAAGTTTGCTGCTGGCGTTAAGGCTGGTGTAGAGGCGTAGTAGGGAAAGCGGCCGGCAAACTTAGAGCGAACGGGAAGTACTTATGTACTTATTTTTAAAAAAGAAAAGAGCCATGACCCGTTCCTTGCATTCGATATTTAAAACTTGCAGCTGCCTGTCAGCACAATATAAAGCCCGTCACGTACCTAACTATAACATAAATGAATATGAAACATAGCAAGGCAAATTACGACATTATTATCTTCTAACTAAATTTACAAGAGTCCACACACGGAGCTATAACAAATTTCTATGCCCTCAACAGATTATATCTCGATATATTTAAAGGCGATTGTGTAGACCGAGTGAGATTAAAAGTAGTATACGACACTGTTGCATAATAAGGGTTCTTATAAGTGTGTTTTAAAAAAACGAGCCGTAGGCGAGTTTTTTATGGTATCACACGAGTGTTATAAGACCAAGTTATGTACAGTGTCATACACTACTTTATCTACTCTCATACTATAATACCTGATTTCATTTTGTGATAAGTTAGTCAGAATATAGTTGCTCCTTGATTTCGCCGGTAACAAGTTCATGGTCATGATTGACGCAGTTTCCAGAATATCTGGTGGTGTACAATTACCACCATCCTCGCTTTAAGACATGTTTTTACACAAACACTAATTTATTTTGCAAACAAAATCAAACTTTGTTTAATTTAAATGTAAAATGTTGGCGCCAAGGCGCAAAAATCGATTGCGCATGCGTGTTTCTTTTTTTTTCAGGCGGCGTAGGCACAATTTTTTTTTAAAGTAGAGGTTCAAACTAATTTTTCTAGCTGGAGGTTGTTTATGGTGTATCGTGATGATTAAAATAGTAGTTTATGACACTGTTGCATAATAAGGGTTCTTATAACACGAGTGTGTTTTAAAAAAACGAGCCGTAGGCGAGTTTTTTTATAGTATCACACGAGTGTTATAAGACCAAGTTATGTGACCAGTTACACTCGTGTGATACTATAAAAAAACTCGCCTACGGCTCGTTTTTTTAAAACACACTCGTGTTATAAGACCAAGTTATGTACAGTGGCATACACTACTTTATCTACTCTCATACTATAATACCTGATTTCATTTTGTTGTGATATATAGTTGCTCCTTGATTTCGCCGGTAACAGGTTCATGGTCATGTTTGACGCAGTTTCCAGAATGTCTGGTGGTGTACAATTACCACCATCCTCGCTTTAAGACATGTTTTTACACAAAAACTAATTTATTTTACGAAAAAAACAAAACTTTGTTTAATTAAAATATAAAATGTTGGCGCCAAGGCGCAAACATCGATTGCGCATGCGTGTTTCTTTTTTTTTTAGGCTGCGGAGACCATAGATTTAGGATTTTTCGCTACTCTGGAGACACATTTTTTTTTTAAAGTAGAGGTTCAAACTTCTTTTTCAGCTGGAGATTGTTTATGGTGTATCGTAATGATTAAAAAGTTTTATTATACTATAGGTGTCCATACAAGACCTGTATCGTAATAAAACTTTTTTTTTGGCCTGTGCGTAATGTTTGTCATAAGAGTATTGATTTCAATTTTATAATCTTTGTATTATAGTATCAGAGTAGATAAAGTTATATTATGATATAGGTGTCCATACAAGACCTGTATCGGAATAAAACTTTTTAAAATCGTTAATATATTATAGCTACGTCTGTGACAGGCTTAAGAGGGTTAACACCCAAATACATGATTTCACGCGTTTGAAACGTTTGTTTCTGAAGAAACTACCAATGTTTAGTAAGTATGATTAATGTGTAAGAGTAATATATTTCCTTGTCTAAAAATTGTTCTAATCAAAATAAACGTGGCATAACTAGGTTTTTATTAAAAACAGTGTTTACACACCTCGTTCGAAGAAATTCACGAAACAAGGCATCTTTGCCAATCGGGTGGTATAAAATTAATTGATGTACACAGAAATTAAAGCTGCTATAAGTATCTTCGTATTGTCTTCTTTAAATCCGCCTAAGAAAATTATACCGAAATATATTTCTTATCACCAAAACATGACAAATAAAGTTTCCAAAAAACGTCGTACTTTGATGAACTTCATCGCGATTTTTGGTACACTTCTAGTTTACAAAATGGTGATCTTTTTACATTTACAGACTGATCATGATATCACCAATTGAATACATCAGTAATATTCTAGAAACCTCTTTAAACATATCTATAATAACGTAATAAAAAGAGTCCTCAAACTCGATGCACGGGCCGCGAGAAATTAGTACCGGCCGAGGCCTTCCAGGGGGAGGAGGTATCACTTTATTTCCCGCGTTCCCAGTCAGGTATTATCGTAATCTTCGAATACTTTGAGTGTGCTCAACGCCACTTGATACTTTTTCAATTTTGTCCGCGCTGGGTGATAAACCCTCTTAACACTGACAGCACAACCAGGCGGCATAACCTAGGCCCGTCCACATTGAGCTTTACATGTTAGACACGATTACACACTACACTAGTCGATGATATGACACAAATGTGGACCCAGCATAAGCTTCCGTGTTCAAGTCCAACTGGCACTTGGCCGGTTTGAATATACAATAAGTAATAACTTATAAAAGTCTACAGATATTTATTAAGCTATTGCATAGCTTCTATCGCGGGCCTTGCGTGGAGACCGAATCCAGAAATTGTGTCACGAAAATAAATCACACTCTCGGCTACCTTCGGCCACGCTCGGCACGTTCGTGTATCTCGCACTTCATATACCAATGTGTACACGTGAGCGTTTGCATAACGTGTACCTATGTATATGAAGTGAAGTAGGGTGAAGTCGGGTGGGCTAAGGTGTGTAGGGTGGGGTGAAGTGAAGTGGGGTGTGGTGAGGTGAATTGGTGTGAGGTGGGGTGGGGTGAGGTTAGGTGGAGTTGAATTTTGGGCTTTTGGACTTTGGCCTTTGGGACTTTTGGACTTTTGGCCTTTGGGACTTTAGGACTTTTGGACTTTTGGACTTTTGGACTTTTGGACTTTTGGACTTTTGGACTTTTGTACTTTTGGACTTTTGGCCTTTTGGGCTTTTGGGCTTTTGGACTTTTAGACTTTGGACTTTGGTTTTTTGGACTTTTGGACTTTTGACTTTTTACTTTGGACTTTGTACTTTGAACTTTTGGACTTTTGATCCTGCTTTTTGTTGGCAAGTCCAAAAGTCCAAAAGTTTTGGACTTTTAGACTTTTGGACTTTGGACTTTTGGACTTTTGATCCTGCTTTTTTTTGGCAAGTCCAAAAGTCCAAAAGTCCCAAAAGTCCCAAAAGTCCCAAAAGTCCAAAAGGCCAAAAGGCCAAAAGGCCAAAAGGCCAAAAGTCCAAAGTCCAAAGTACTAAGTACTAAGTCCAAAAGTTCAAAAAACCAAAGTCCAAAAGTCCAAAAGTCCAGAAGGCCAAAAGGTCAAAAGTCCAAAAGTTCAAAAGTCCAAAAGCCCAAAAGTCCAAAAGTCCCTAAAGTCCCAAAAGACTTTTGGACTTTGGATTTTGGACTTTTGGAATTTTGATCCTGCTTTTTTTTGGCAAGTCCAAAGTCTCAAAAGTCCCAAAAGTCAAAAAAATTCTCAAAAGTCCCAATAGTCCCAAAAGTCTCAATAGTCCCAAAAGTACCAAACGTCCCAAGTCATAAAAGTCGCAAAAGTCCCAAAAGTCCCAATATTCCCAAAAGTCCCAAAAGTCCCAAAAGACCCGAAAGTCCCAAAAGACCCAAAAGACCCAAAAGTCCCAAAAGTCCCAAAAGTCCCAAAAGACCCAATAGTCCCAAAAGTCCCAAAAGTCCCAATAGTCCCAAAAGTCCCAAAAGTCCCAAAGGTCCCAAAAGTCCCAAAAGTCCCAATAGTCCCAAAAGTCTCAATAGTCCCAGAAGTCCCAAAAGTCCCAAGTCATAAAAGTCGCAAAAGTCCCAAAACTCCCAATAGTCCCAAAAGTCCCAAAAGTCCCAAAAGTCCCAAAAGTCGCAAAAGTCCCAAAAGTCCCAATAGTCCCAAAAGTCCCAAAAGTTCCAATAGTCCCAAAAGTCCCAGAGATCCCAAAAGTCCCAAAAGTCCCAAAAGTCCCAATAGTCCCAAAAGTCTCAATAGTCCCAAAAGTCCCAAAAATCCCGTCATAAAAGTCGCAAAAGTCCTAAAAGTCCCAATAGTCCCAAAAGTCCCAAAAGTCCCAAAAGCCCCAAAAGTCGCAAAAGTCCCAATAGTCCCAAAAGTCCCAAAAGTCCCAAAAGTCCCAAAAGCCCCAAAAGACCCAAAAGTCCCAAAAGTCCCAAAAGTCCCAAAAGACCCAATAGTCCCAAAAGTCTCAAAAGTCCCAATAGTCCCAAAAGTCCCAAAAGTCGCAAAAGTCCTAAAAGTCCCAAAAGTCCCAAAAGTCGCAAACGTCCCAAAAGTCCCAAAAGTCCCAAAAGTCCCAAAAGTCCCAAAAGTCCCAATAGTCCCAATAGTCCCAAAAGTCCCAAAAGTCCCAAAAGACCCAAAAGTCCCAAAAGTCCAAACGTCCCAAAAGTCCCAAAAGTCCCAAAAGTCCAAAAGGCCAAAAGGCCAAAAGTCCAAAAGTCCAAAAGTCTAAAAGTCTAAAAGTCCTAAAGTCCAAAAGCCCAAATGTCCACAGTTATGTAGGTACTTGGTACTTTACTTTGTTGAACATTGTAGCATTTATTTTCTATAGATGCAGTATTCAGGATGTGAAAGCAGCCTTATCTAGTTATCTTTTTTTAATCGGTTGTCAGTGGTGACATTTCTGCTGTCAGAATGACAGGATGTCATAAGGACGAGTGACGAATCGTTTTTGCATTGAATGAAAGCTGGTTTTAGATGAAAATTCGAGACGATTCCACGTGAGAGAGGGGATAAAGCCCTGATACAAGGTGCCGAGTCTTTTTTGACCATCGGCTAAGGACGAGGGATTGATATTACTCTGAGTGGCACGCCTCAATTTTTCTTTGGAGGTTGTTAGTTGCAACATGAGGACCTGTTAAGGAATTGGTCTGAGTTAACTTATTCTCTTCGGAAGGAGTTGGACTCTGTGTCAACCTACACCCGGGATACCGGTAAGCGTCATTTCTTGTTTGCTAAGCGGTTCGAATTTCGTCGGTCGCGATGTCAGTTATTTCATTTGTCGTTTACTTGTCATAACAGGGTTTTTTTACTACGGGGAAAAGCGGCCCGTCCACGGTTGGCAGAGCCACACCCAATGACACGTGGACTACATGAGCGAGGTGTTTTGAGAGGGACCAGCCGCCTCCACGTGGCATTCTCGGGCTGTGCTGCTCTCAGCTTACTCAAGGCCAGTAATTTGTCACCCTATTACAGTGTAGTTAGCTGCTTACCCGTTCTACCTGCTCACGCGGCAGTGGTCTATTAAGTGGAATTAGACTTTATTTCTGTGTACCCGTGATATCTGTGTCTATCAGTGAATAAGCTCTCTGTGTGTCTCTGTGTATCTCTGTGTACTTAGTAAATATATGTGTGTACACCCTATTGTCTGTTTTCGTCAGAGCCCTAGCCTACCCTTGCACACAGACTGGAAACTCAGAAATAAGGCGCCCTGGGATAGAGTTCTCTGCATAGCTACCTCACGCTAGTTGGTGAGTAACACAGAACATCTTTGGGTTACAACATAGACCTTTAAATCTTACTATTATTATAAATGCGAAAGTTTGTGAGTGTGGATGTTTGTTACTCTTTTACGCTCAAACCGCTGAACGGATCGGGCTGAAATTTATTACAGAGATACATTATAGTCTGGAATAACACATAGGCTACCTTTTATCCCGGGAGCAACTTCCCGCGGGAACAAATTTTACGCGGGCGAAGCTGCGGGCATCAGCTAGTATTCTTATATAGAAATAATTATACTAGCATAGTTGATAAAAAATGCTATGTAATAGCTTTACCGCGGCAGTCCCGGAGTGCCACACGTCTTTTTTTTACAGTATCTGTCCCGCGCAACTTCGCTTGCATCACACAAGAGAGAGAGAGAGAAAAAGAAGAGTAGTATTCATACGTCCTTTAGTCGCCGCGTCAGCGTTCCCTCGCTGATATTCATTTCTAGATAACCCTGCTGTAATTTTATTAATATTCATTTTAGAATTAATTGAGAAGGTTAATAAGGGGAACAATTTTGTAATACATTATTTTTACCTAATATCTTCCGTTGCATAAATAGTTAATTTACGCAACATACACAACGGAAGCTCTCATAAAGAATAAAAATATCCCATTTTCAAACCATTTTTCTTTGGTGCTCTGTACTATTTGTTTTAGCGTAATGTTATAGTAGTACATAATATCTTCCGTTGCGTAAATAGTTTACTTATGCAACCCACATAACGGAACATCTCAAAAAGAATAAAAATATCCCGTTTTCAAACCATTTTTCAAGTCTCATATTCCTTCGAAATTTATGCCTGGGGCAGTGAACACCGAACTTTGCTGTTGCACACTGGAACATCGGTTAGTCGATGCCCCCGTTAGTCAAGGGACATATTTTAATATCCCGACAGCTAAACCCATGTCGAAGGGTTGGGTAGGGCACGCAGTTAGGTGTGCCTGTTGGATATCCTTGGACACGGCTATAGCCTATTGGACGATATTAGGACGAGGGATTTCGTTTTGTAGACACAAACTCCTTGCACCGCGATCTGTTGACGTCATTACGTGTCAATTAAGGTTATCTATATGAATTGATGTATATTATCTATGGCCTTAGATCATCTAACCACAGGATGCGCCTTACTTAAGCTTTGTTTTCTGCCATTGCACATGACCATTTGGTCTTTTGGCTTTATGAAAAGCCTGTACATCAGTACATCATTTTATATGATTAAACTAGTACATTACATTGTAGTTGACTGTACAATAACAATTAACACACAACAGCCATTACGCGTTTGTCGATTAATACATTTTTAAATGCAATGACATTTTATATGTCTTTGTGTTTCCCCCTTCACTTGTATGAAAACTGGCAGAATATTTTTGTATGCGGTGGTTCGCAAAGGCTAGTCCCGTGTTATATGGTCTAAGTCTATGGCCCATAGAATAACCTCATAACACCTGTAACTGTCTAATGAACGACGTGTAAAGGCATTCGTCACGTCAACAAAAAGAACCAGCCAAGTGCAAGTCGGACTCGCGCACGGAGGGTTCCGTATCAAAAAACGACAAAAAAATCACTTTGTTGTGTGGGAGTTGTTTTAATTTAATTATTACATAGCGAAAATACACAGCTCGATACTCTGTGAGGATTTCAATTGTCTACTTGTTGCCCTTATTGTAATTATTTTATAATTAACCGGCAAAAAACATGTTTATTGTATTCAAGCCCACTGAATATTTTTTTGTTTTCAGTATTAGTTGTTATAGCGGCAACAGAAATACATCATTTATTGTGAAATTTTCAGCTCTCTAGCAATCACCGTTCATAACCAATTCCGACAGACAGACAGACAGACGGCGAAGTCTCACGAATAGATTTTACCCATTGGAGATACGGATCCCTAAAAAACTTGATCCTCTTAATAAACGAGGCCAATGTTTTGTGTTTATATAATGAGAGGATATACTTATATTGAGACGTGGCGTGAGTTAAATGGTATTCTATATTTCATCTCAAAAAATGCCCAATGCGTCTAAAGAAGTAGTCACTCCATTTATATAAAGATAGCTACAAAATGACAACATCATTATTTTTTGAATTGATTAAAATTAACTGCAGGCAAGATTTTTGTTTTGCGAAATCAGCTATTTATTTTTTCAGGGCTGTCGATGCTTTCCGGTGAAACTATTACATTAGTATAAAAACGGACTGCCGCCGTGCCTAAGTATCAGTTTAAGCCACAAGCATCACTGACTAACATACAAAATGATGAAACTCTTGGTATTATCCTGCGTGCTGGCTGCCGCCACCGCTAGCCTGGTATCACCCTGGGGCGTCGGCGCCGGTTGGGGTGTTGGCAACGGTTGGGGTGTTGGTAACGGCTGGGGTGTTAACAGTTGGGGTGTGAACAACGGTTGGGGTCTTAACAACGGTTGGGGTGTTGGCAAAGGTTGGGGAGGTGTCGCAGTAGCTGCTCCCGCATATGGATCGGGTCTGTGGGGATCTAACTACAGAGGACCTCTGTCCCTAGCTCCCGGCCAGCCCGCCAACATCATCGCTGCTGACGGCAGGCCCCTGGACACCCTGGAAGTAAACTTGGACCGCTCTGCCCACGCCACCGCCAAGGCTGTTGATGGCTCATGGCGCGGTATCTGGTAAACAAATCAAATTCAAAAATATCTGTAAATACTATGTAATATATCAACCAAATAAATCATACCTGAAAACCAAAAAATATGATTTTTATTCACCACAAAAATTCTCAAGTATTTCCTTTTCGGCACCTGAGCACCTACTTTAGAAGATATGTAGTCAGCCTTGGTCTATTTTTCAATCTATAATTCAACAATCTCGAGCAGAACTCGAACCCTCATCTTCTTTCTAGTCGGGACACAGATGTTTAACCAATTAATCTAGCAAGACATACATACTCGATACTAAAGAATTTATTTATTTTGGGGCTACTTGTCGTTGAAGTTTTTATAATGACCATAATCAACAAACTACCTAACTGCTTTTCAAAATAATTCTTGAAATCATTATTTAACAGTGATCTAGTTGTACTCTTGAATATGCCTAAGTATCGATAGGCGCATTATAAGAGTACGTCTGAGGCTCAATGTAACCACCAATTACTGCCGCCAAACACAAATCTTGATTTGGTGCCAATTGGGACCATCTCAGAGGTACACTCAAATACAGGATTCTTCTAAATTGGTCTAAGTGTCTCCGAATAAACGCTAAGTATACTCGTACCTTAATTCCATTGGACGTCTTCCTCGTCTAATTCTAGCCCAGTCCATGCTGGACTTCAAAGATACGAATGTAAGGTGCCTCTATCTCATGGGATAGTCATTATACCTAAAAAAAAAAAGACGTGTGGCACTCGGGGACTGCCGCGGTAAAGCTATTACATAGCATTTTTTATCAACTATGCTAGTATAATTATTTCTATATAAGAATACTAGCTGATGCCCGCAGCTTCGCCCGCGTAAAATTTGTTCCCGGGATAAAAGGTAGCCTACCTATGTGTTATTCCAGACTATAAAGTATCTCTGTACCAAATTTCAGCCCGATCCGTTCAGCGGTTTGAGCGTGAAAGAGTAACAAACATCCACACTCACAAACTTTCGCATTTATAATATTAGTAAGAAGTAAGATTTTAAGGCCCATGTTCAACAAAGTAAAGTACCAAGTACCTACTTGAGTGTCGACATTTGGGCTATTGGACTTTTGGACTTTTGGATTGCTGGATTGTTGGACTTTTGGACTTTTGGACTTTTGGACTATTGGACTATTGGACTTTTGGACTTTTGGACTTTTGGACTTTTGGACTTTTGGACTTTTGAACTTTTGGACATTTGGACTTTTGGACTGTTGGACTTTTGGACTTTTGGACTTTTGGACTGTTGGACTTTTGGACTTTTGAAATTTTGGACTGTTGGACTGTTGGACTTTTGTACTTTTGGACTTTTGGACTTTGGACTTTTGGACTTTCGGACTTTCGGACTTTCGGACTTTCGGACTTTGGACTTTGGACTTTTGGACTTTTGGACTTTTGGACTTTTGGACTTTTGGACTTTCGGACTTTTGTACTTTGGACTTTTGTACTTTTGTACTTTTGGACTTTTGGACTTTAGAACTTTTGGACTTGTGTGTGTGTCTCGGTGTGTGTGTGTGTGCGCGCGTGTGCGTGTGAGTGTGCGTGAGTGTGTGTGAGTGTGTGTGTGTGAGTGTGTAAGTGAGTGTGTGTGTGAGTGTGTGAGTCTGTGTGTGGGTGTGTGTGTGTGTGTGTTTGTTGCATGTATGTTTATGTGAGTTGATTTTTGAGTGTGTGTGTGTGTGAGTGTGTGTGTGGGTGTGTGTGTGTGTGTGTTTGTTGCATGTATGTTTATGTGAGTTGATTTTTGAGTGTGTGTGTGTGTGTGTGTGTGTGTGTGTGTGTGTGTGGGTGTGTGTGTGTGTGTTGCATTGGTTTTAATCACTCAGTTACTGCCGTTTTAAATTCTCCGTATGTATGCATACCTACTTAGAAATTGTATGAGTATATATAAAAAAGTTTTAATTAGATCGCAAAGAAAATGTCCAAAAGCCAAAGTACCTACTTGAAGCAAAGTCATTGATATACCTAATTAGAGATAATAGAAAAACCTCGCAGAACTTCAGAACAATACACACTCACACAGATTACCGATTATAATTATTTAAAGTTAAAGTTCATTTTTAAATATATATATAATACTATTAAACTAGGTAATTGTTGTCAAACTGATTATGATTAAACCTCTTTTCATAATCAATAAGCGAGTATATGCCAAAGACAAACAAGACTGAGAAAAAATAATTTAATGACAAGCAAGAATGACAGGTTTAAATTTTTATCATTGAAGTATTTTTCATGAAATTATTCTATATTCTAAAGGTAAATTAGTGTCGAAATGGCCGCATAAATCTAACTATGGTTCCTTAAAACGAATATGATCAGGATTGATATTTAAATGTAAGTAATTATGGAGAGTCGAGATCCAATCTGTTTGTTTACTACATTGTTTGATTCTGTTGAATTCCACTATATTTGAAGTGTGAGATACACGAACGTGGCCGAATGTAGCCGAGAGTGTGATTCGTTTTCGTGACAGAATTTCTGGATTCGGTCTCCACGCAAGGCCCGCGATAGAAGCTATGCAATAGCTTAAAAATCATCATGGATAATTCTGTTAACTGCAGCTTTGTCATAAACATAAAAAATTATGTCCTCCTAGCGAATGGGCGCGGCGTCGCCGTCGCCCGCGTGAAATTCGGTTCCGGTTCCCGCTCCAATGAATTTACTGGAAGCTACATTATAATCAATAGTAAAATATGCTTAAAATTAGTTCATATACGACGAACCTAAATATCACTGAACAAGTGAACATAATAAAATGTATAATAATATGTATGTATAATCAATGCAGAAATTAAAAATCATAACATTTTTTACGTGTATTTTTTGAACCGCAAGGAAATATTTTTTAAGAAAAATATTTAATGTGCTTAAGTATAAATAATTTATATTACTAGATGGCGGCGTCTACGTCTCCGCCCATGTACTATTCTTTTCCTGTTTTAACGTAGCCTATGTGTTGTACATACTCACTCGTACATACTTAATGTCATGCCTATCTCCCATCACGACAGGCAGCGACTATGACTTTTTACTAGCTTGCTTTACTGGTATACAAATTTCATGTTTTCATAAACCCTCACCGATTAAGGGTTATCACCTTTACAAGGTACGCGTTGTTTGTTTGTTTGCCCATTCAATTCCGTCTGATAAATCCTTTTTTTTTCGTCTATTTTTCTTCATCCTCTCCACATGTCTGAACCATCAGATTAGTTATTACTCTTGTTCAAAACAATTAATTTCGTTTTGCAAAGTACTTCTGTCATTAGATATTACAAGAATTTTCAAACATGTGTTAAGATAAAATTCAATTTAAAGCAAAAGCCCTAAGGAGTATATTTTGAATGAAATCACCCTCCCAAATAACTTTCTACCCCTTTTTAGGGTTCCGTAGCCAAATGGCAAAACAGAACCCTTATAGATTCGTCATGTCTGTCTGTCCGTCCGTATGTCACAGCCACTTTTCTCCGAAACAATAAGGCCTATGCTATTGAAACTTGGTAAGTAGATGTATTCTGTAAACCGCCTTAAATTTTTTTTTTCTTATAAACTAAGAGAATGATAAATCTAAAATAGTATTATGATGTACATTGCCATAAAAACTACCAACGAAAATTGGTTTGAACGAGATAGAGTTGGTAGTTTTTTTTTAATACGTCATTAACCGCAATTTTCGGTTAGAAAAATCACCACCACTGCGAACGTGTTAAAACATCAATCAAAGTTACAACGAACTATAAGAACTTTTATACTATGTTACTTGCTGCTACGGAACCCTTCATGGGCGAGTCCAACTCGCACTTGGCCATTTTTTGTAACTCTGTTAGCGGATGAATTATGAAACACGTCTTCCATCAATTGTGTTAAAAAATACCGGCCAAGTTCAAGTCGGACTTGCCCATGAAGCGTTCCGTAGCAGCAAGTAACATACTATAAAAGTTCTGCAGTTCGATCTAACTTTGATCGATGCATGGTTTTCTTTTTTTTTTATACGTGAGGGAAGATCCTCATGGATGTTATGCTAGGTTCCTACCGACTAAAAACCTCACATAACGCCCAACAGTCTACAGTTGGGAGCCCCGGACAAGCCCTCGGTAGGATGTCCTAGAATTCCCAACAGACCCACGGCTACCACTGCGGCCTCGCCCAGCGGATGGCTCGGGTGCTATCCTGCGTCTTAGAGGGGGTTTCGGGTATCATCATCTCGATTCTTACAGGGGGGGGGGGGGGGGGCGTGCGTGAATCCCTTACGTCACGCTGTCGTCATAAGCCTGCTTCTGTAAGGACGGTGAGCAGCCCCCTCACCGTCCTCAGGCCCCTGCCCTCTAACTATCACGGTTATTGAGATAAAGTTTCGTGACAAAAGAGCGGTGAAGTTTAGAATTAGGGCCCGTTTCTACCATTTGGGTATGAAACCCTAAAAATTACTGGATTTTTTATCTTAACAGACTGCTCTGTCTTCCGTCATTACTTCTTTCTTCTGTAACTCGACCAAATGAAATTAAAAGTACCATTAAATGACATCAAGAACTTTGAAATACTAAATTACACTACAAAAGATACTTAACTACCTATAAAATTTAAATATTTTTTGTTGGACAAGGAAGCCTGAAAACGATCTGCTTGCTATGTTAGATACTCAAACAAAACGTTATAATTATTATTTTTGAGAGTTCCATACCAAAAGGGTAAAATCAGAACCCTATTATTGAGACTCTTATGTCCGTCTGTGTGTCCCCAGGCAGGCAGGTGGTTCATGCGATGAGTCGTGTTAGTTAGACAGTTAAATCCATCGATGATTATCTTTTTGTTGCCGATACAAAAACAAATGCTGAAAGCAGAAAAGAAATATCAAGGGGTCTCTCATACGTTTATTTTGAAAATACCCCTCCATGCACGAGCCCGACTTGAACTTGGTCGGTTTTTAGATGAAAAAAGTTGACAAGTATTGTTGACGGTTCACAAGCCTATGTTTAGGTTTATGTGAAATCAAAAAATGTCCAATGCACTTAAAAAATAAACACATTACCCTTCCTTTGCGGCGCACAGTCGGGTAATAAAGATAACGACTAAGAACCTTCCTCCTTTTTAATATCGATTAAAAAAGTTGCATAAAGTCTTTTTTTTACTTTGCGAAATCAGATTATTTAATTAATGTTCATTGTTTCAGGGCTAACTATGCTTTCCGGTGACGCATACCGTGTGAAACTATTACATTAGTATAAAAACGGACTGCTACCGCAACTAAGTATCAGTTCAAGCCACAAGCAACACGGACTAACACACAAAATGATGAAACTGTTGGTATTATCCTGCGTGCTGGCTGCCGCCACCGCTAGCGTGGTTGGACCCTGGGGTGTCGGTGCCGGTTGGGGTGTTGGCAACGGTTGGGGTGTTGGTAACGGCTGGGGTGTTAACAGTTGGGGTGTGAACAACGGTTGGGGTCTTAACAACGGTTGGGGTGTTGGCAAAGGTTGGGGAGGTGTCGCAGTAGCTGCTCCCGCATATGGATCTGGTCTGTGGGGATCTAACTACAGAGGACCTCTGTCCCTAGCTCCCGGCCAGCCCGCCAACATCATCGCTGCTGACGGCAGGCCCCTCGATACCCTGGAAGTAAACTTGGACCGCTCTGCTCACGCCACCGCCAAGGCTATCGATGGCTCATGGCGTGGTATCTGGTAAACGAAACAAATTCGAAAATATATGTAAATACTATGTAATATATCAACCAAATAAATAATACCTGAACATTATTAAAAAAGGATTTTTAATATCTTCACTCGCTTCTCGGCACCTGTGCACCTTTTTGCAAGATATATAACCTTAGACCGTGTCCTGGGGTATCCTTCCGAGGGCTTACCCGGGGCTCTCAACTGTAGGCTGCTGGCAGTACACGTGAAGTTTTTTAGTCGGTAGGAGTCCGGCCATCCATGAGGAATTTCCCTCACGTTAAAAAAACTCTTAGATCGTTCGTCGGTATGTATCATACATAACCACACATCAATCTTTTTGGTTTAAATTATACATACTTCAAATAATTATACATATGACTGGCCAAGTGGTGCAGAGTATCCAACTACGGATTCGGAGGTCGTGGGTTCGATTCCCACCCAGGACAAATCTTTTTGGGTGATAACCATATTGATTTGTTCTGTGTCTGGGTGTTATTTAATCTTTAATATATATGTATTTATTGTATTTGTCCAACAATATTTTTTATTTACTAGAGGACGTCACGTGGTGTCACCCATAGCTCCCATTCCCGTGTGAATACAGGAATAAAATATAGCCTATGTTTACCGGGGGCGAGCGTAGCTTCCCAACAGTGAAAGAATTTTTAAAATCGGTCTAGTAGTTTCGGAGCCTATTCGATGCAAACAAACAATCAAATCTTTTCTCTTTATAATATTAGTACGAATATAGATGTAGATTTATTTTATGCATCCTTGGTTACTTCTGGGTTTAAGTGGCTTTATCTACTTAATGAGTACTTTATTCAAAGAAGAAACTGAGCAATTGAGCGAATGTGGATTATAATAATAAATGTTCAATGACCGCCATAATGTAGTTACATAGCTGTGTGAAAAATGTGATCTCAATTTAGCGCATGTACTCGTAAGTTATCTGTGGTTCAATTTAGTGAGCTACCAATGAAACAGAAATATGTCATAACACATTGCTGCGAAAAATGTAGCTCGTGACACATCAGAGAAGTTTACTGTAGGAATCAGTGTGATAGAACGTTTCTTCAGAACTTGGATCGATCTACACTGATCATCTTTCATCAGAACCCAGGATATTGGCAGATTGACTGGAGGTGAGGGACAGCGGCCCTCTGTAGTTATAGAGCGTGATCAGTAGAGCTAAATACTAAATATACATAGGGCATGATGTATATGACGCCCTATGTAATGCAAAGTAACTACCAATAACTGTTTTTTTAAGGTGTAGATAACGTGTAAGACTCCAGCATAGCATCCATAACGAATTTTCCATTCGTTATGGATGCTATGCTGGAGTCTTACAGACTAAAAACCACACGTTCCTTACCTATTGCCTACGGTTAGGAGCCCCGGGTAATCCCTCAGAAAGATCTCCCCAGTATTTTCAACTGACCTGTAAGGACGGTGAGCTGCACCCCCACCGTGCTGAGACCTCCGGTAATGGAGGCCGATAGTCTTGGGCAAAGACAAGTCTGCGGCGTCCCCGCAGCAGACTGACGAACTCATGTGGAAGAGTTCTCTCCCGCTCTTTTCCCGCCGCCTTTTTCACGAGCATGACCTGTTCGCAGACAGAATCAGAATCAGAATATTTTTATTTGCTAGAGTATGCAGATGCAGTGGCGTACCACTTACTCCCACTGGAGGTCATGGCTCGCACCATGGTCTCCAGCGAAAGAATGTCCACGTCCAGAACCAATCACTGCTAACAAAACACAAGACAAACCACGGGTTTCATATTTTTTTAACCCACAACAAAAGCGAGGATCTTATAAGTTTAACCTGTATGTCTGTGTGCCTGTATGTCTGTCTTTGTGTTGCATTATAGTTGTCTTACCGATGAACATATTTTGGTGTGTTTTAGATTTTTTTTGATTTCTATTCATGAGACTTTGCTGACCGTCTGTCCGTCACGAAGCTGTGTCCCTGTAATCATGGTAGCTAGAGAGCTGAAATTTTCACAGATGGTGTCATAACGCCGTCATAGCAACAAATACTAATATCAGAAAAGAATGAGAAAACGCGGGCTTCCATACAACAATTGTGATATTTTTGCTGTTTTTTGATACGGAACCATATGAGCGAGTCTGACTCGCACTGGGCTGGATTTTTTTGGTAGAAATTCGACGTGATCGAGACATCAGCTCACATGGTAATGAGGGGGATTTACTGAACTACCAGTATTCTTAAGATTTCAAGTAATTTAATTTATTTTGTGTAATATATAATTTGAGCTATCCATACTAATATTATAAAACTGAAGAGTTTGTTTGTTTGTTTGTTTGTTTGAAAGCTAGGATCTCAGGAACTACTGGTTCGATTTCAAATCTTCTTTTACAGTTTGATAGTCCATATAATGAGGATGGCTATTGGCTATGTAACATCACGCTAAGGTGTATAGTGGCGGAGCAGCAACGAAGAATGTTTCGAAAACGGGGAATTATTTTTACGATCTGAGAGCTTCCGAGGCGTACGCTGCCTAAATGGTCAAAGTTACGTAAAAGTTGTGTATTAAAAAATTGTTGCTCTTAAAAAGTTCTATAAAAAAGTACCTGCCAGCATATGTCTATGTTTAAAAGTTCGCTCACATAAACCTAATTTGGCTTTCTTTTAAGGTTAGCTCACAAAATTATCAAACTGAAGAGTTTGTTTGTGCTAGGATCTAAGAAACTACTGGTTGCATTTCAAAAATAATATCATAGTTATATAGTCCATTTATTGAGGATGGCTAATGGCTATATAACATCACGCTAAGACAAATAGGAGCGGAGCAGACATGAATAATGTTTTGAGAACGGGGAAAATTTGTCTCTTTTGAGAGCGTCCATTGCGTACATTGCGTAAATGGTTAAAGTTACGTAAAAATTGAGTACTACTATTTTTTTTCCTTTTAAACAGTTACAAAAAAAGTCCTTAACAGTATGCCTTTTTTTTTAAGCTATTGCATAGCTTCTATCGCGGGCCTTGCGTGGAGACCGAATCCAGAAATTGTGTCACGAAAACGAATCACACTCTCGGCTACCTTCGGCCACATTCGTGTATCTCGTACTTCATAAATTTTTTGTTTACGTCAATTATGAACTCTGCAGTCGTTCTAAATTATGTCAAATAATCCAAAAATTGATGCTTGTACCCAGAATCGATCTTGCGCCTTCTGCGTACCGATCCGCGTCTTAACCACTCGACCAAAGTTAAATTAAGAGAACTAGTCGAATTTAGAGTTCTTAATGTGAAATGACAATTTCGATGCTGTCAATTACATTAGTTGCTGTCAATTTACTTCGTCTAAATAAAAATTCGTGTATAGGTATTCATCATCTATGTACAACAGTGAACTGTACTCGTATAATTTGTGTAAAAAGTGTTTTAAAAATGAATAAACAAAGTGCATTTATTAATGAAGAAAGTCACGAAAAATAGTGAAAGAAAATAAGTGAGTACTCTATTTATATACATTTTATTATTATTATCACCAATGCAGTATTATTTTTTGTTTTGTTAATTTATATATAATACTGCTGTAAACATAACCAAACCCGGGAGTACGTTCCCATGGGAAGCGGGAAGAAAATTTCACGCTGACGTAGCCGCGAGCGCCATCTATCCCATACCTATGTAACTTTAAACGTGTCATAAAAGTCACAACAATACCATAAATGCATATTTCAAAGAATGTCTATTATTACCATAAAATTTGTAAAAATAGTTTTTAAGTAGATAAGAAGAAACCTATTGTTTTATCTTTTAACTAGCTGACCCTCGCAACTTTGTTTACGTCACACAAGGTCTATGGAATTAGAGGTATTTATTAATCATGCTCATCAAGTAGCGTGTGAATCTGCCCTGTTTGCTTAATCAAAATAGAGCTTAATGGTTAAAGCTATTCCTCAGTATAGAATTTTCCTCAGTAGGTATAAACAATTTACATACAAACACGGGCGTGTTAGAATTTTATTACATGTATCAATGTAGTAGACGTAACGTGATAAAATGACATCAATTAAATGTCATCAATATTCTGAAAAAGAAATTAAAAATAGAGTTCACAAACTCTTTTGAAAATACATACTGTACCAACCTTAGAGGATCGTTATAAAGATAACAGGATAGTTAACAACCATCCATAGAAAATAGATGGTATAATGCTGAATACCGCAAAGAACAATCGGCGCGGCATAGAATGGGGCCTATACTGATATCCTGGAGGATTTAAATGAGGCCGATGTCCTGTGCCTGCTGAGGCACACACACGCCGTCATGCATGTCTGCAGAACAACGTGCAGGACAACGAGCAGCATGAGGCAGCGAATGGCTGGACTGAAATTAAAATCGACAGACGCAAGAGATGTGGTGGAGGCACTAATTCACGTACCTCGGGAGTGTCGTGTCAGAAACTGATGGGATAGAAGAGTACCCTACATTATTTCGAGTCTCGCCAAGGCCAGAACAACCTTTACACAGCTGCGCCCCGTAGGCAGTTGCGAAAATAGACACGAAGAGTAAAACTCAAAACAAAGTAAACGTTAAAACTGTACTGCTAACTGCTATACGGATGCGAGACATGGAAGGTCACTAAAGTAAAGACATTTCGCACCAGCTAGCAGCTATAAGTCTTCGTCAAACGCTGCCTCCAATGGATCCTCGGTACATACGGGCCCGAGAACATCACGAACGTAAGACTATTGGAACGCTGCAGTGAGACCCCTATCCACCAACAGATCAAACGTCGGAAGTGTAGCTGCTGCGCTGGATTGGACACACGCTGCAAAGGGACCATGATCACATCATACCAAGGCAAGCCTTACTGAAACTACTGGTAGGGTTTCAAAAACTGTTCGATAGTAAGTAGGTACATTTATTGATAGTGGCTATAGGCTACATAACATGATGCTAAGATTGATAGGAGCGGTGCAGCAATGAGGAATGTTTTGAAAACGGAAAACATTTAATCGTTATAAGAGTATCCGTTGCGCCTCTGCGTAAATGGTTGAAGTTACATAAAAATAATTTATTACAAAATAATTGTTCTTCTTAAAAAGTTCTAAAACAAAATACCTATTAAGCTATTGCATAGCTTCTATCGAGGGCCTTGCGTGGAGACCGAATCCAGAAATTGTGTCACGAAAATAAATCACACTCTCGGCTACCTTCGGCCACGCTCGGCCACGTTCGTGTATCTCGCACTTCATATACCAACGTGTACACGTGAGCGTTTGCATAACGTGTACCTATGTATATGAAGTGAAGTAGGGTGAAGTGGGGTAGGGTGAAGTGAAGTGGGGAGTGGTGAGGTGAATTGGTGTGAGGTGGGTGGGGTGAGGTTAGGTGGAGTGGAATTTTGGCCTTTTGGACTTTGGCCTTTTGTACTTTTGGACTTTTGGCCTTTTGGACTTTTGGACTTTTGGCCTTTTGGGCTTTTGGACTTGGACTTTTGGAATTTGGTTTTTTGACTTTTGGACTTTTGGACTTTTGGACTTTTGAACTTTTGGACTTTTAGACTTTTGGACTTTTGAACTTTTGGACTTTTGGACCTTTGAACTTTTGGACTTTTGGACTTTTGGACTTTTGGACTTTTGGACTTTTGGACTTTTGGGACTTCTGGGACTTTTGGGATTTTTGGGACTTTTAGGACTTTTGGGACTTTTGGGACTATTGGGACTTTTGGGACTTCTGGGACTTTTGGGACTTTTGGGACTTTTGGGACTTTTGGGACTTTTGGGACTTTTCGGTCTTTGAGGACTTTTGGGTCTTCAAAAGTCCAAAAGTCCAAACGTCTAAAAGGCCAATAGGCCAAAATTCCAAAAGCCCAAATGTCCACAGTCAAGTAGGTACTTGGTACTTTACTTTGTTGAACACAGGCCTTAAAATCTTACTTCTTACTAATATTATAAATGCGAAAGTTTGTGAGCGTGGATGTTTGTTACTCTTTCACGCTCAAACCGCTGAACGGATCGGGCTGAAATTTGGTACAGAGATACATTATAGTCTGGAATAACACATAGGCTACCTTTTATCCCGGGAATAACTTCCCGCGGTAACAAATTTTACGCGGGCGAAGCTGCGGGCATCAGCTAGTATTCTTATATAGAAATAATTATACTAGCATAGTTGGTAAAAAATGCTATGTAATAGCTTTACCGCGGCAGTCCCCGAGTGCCACACGTCTTTTTTTTTTTTTTTTTTTTTTTTATACCACTAAGGTGGCAGACAAGCATACGGCCCACCAGAAGGACCGGTGGTCACCGCAGCCTATGAACGTTTGCAACACCAGAGGTGCCACACTCGCGCTGCCGACCCTGTAAAAACCTTCTAAGACCCCTTTTGAAGAACCCCATACTGTAGGCGTTTGGGAAAACCGAGGCAGGGAGGTCATTCCACAACCTAAGCGTGCGTGGAAGAAAACACCTATCGGATCTAACCGTGCTGGAACGCACCGGACGCAGAGTGTGAGGATGAACTCCCTGTCTGTGGCGAGCGGTGCGATGATAGAACGTAGCCGTGGGCATCATATCAAACAATTCCTCAGAGCACATACCATTGTACAGGCGGTAGAACACGCATAAGGAGGCAAAGTCTCTCCTGTCGCGAAGAGGTTCCACACCAGCTGTAAGTACAGGATCGTTGACAATTCTTACAGCTCGTCTTTGCACCGAGCCAAATGGACGAAGCTGATATTCAGGTGCTCCCGCCCAGAGGTGACAGCAGTACTCCATATGCGGCCGCACTTGCGATTTATAGAGAAGCAGTGTTTGCGCCGCAGTGAAGTACCGCCGCGCCCTGTTGAGCACACCTAGCTTCTTGGACGCCAGCTTAGCCTTGTCCTCCAAATGACTACGGAACTGAACGTCACTGGAGATGTCAACGCCAAGGATCCCTATACTTTTGGCGATGGAAAGAGATGTGCCCTGAAATTGCGGCGCTACAGTAATTGGGGTTTGCTTAGCGGTGAAAAAACACGCTTGTGTCTTGGAAGGGTTGAACTGGACAAGATTTTGTCCACCCCAATCGGACACTCTAGTAAGAGTAGCCTCGATTTCAGACACAAGCTGTTCACGATTTTCCTCTACTGTGTCCCGAGAGATACCGGGGCGGCCCGTGTAACAAGTGTCCCCCGTACTGTCGTCCGCATAACAATGAATGCCATCAATAGACAACATGTCATTGATATGCAGCAGAAACAGAGTAGGGGACAACACTGAGCCTTGCGGGACTCCAGCGTTTATGGCCATGCAGTCTGAACAGCTGCCGTCAACGACGGCCCTGATGCTTCTACCGGCCAAGAAGCTGGACACCCATCCGCATAATCTCTCAGGTAGTCCATATGAGGGCAATTTCGTAAGAAGACCACGGTGCCAGACCCGGTCAAAGGCTTTAGAGATGTCGAGGCTCACTGCTAGAGCCTCACCCTTACTCTCGATAGCCGCCGCCCATCGGTGTGTTAGGTACACAAGAAGATCGCCCGTCGAGCGACCGTGACGGAAACCGTACTGCCGGTCGCTGAGCAGGTCGTGTTCCTCAAGGTACCCCAGGAGCTGTGTATTAATTACACGCTCCATCACCTTGGATAAAAGGGAGGTGACGGCTATAGGCCTGTAATTGGCCGGGTCGGTCCTGTCACCCTTCTTGGGTACAGGATGTACCCAAGAAGGGTGACAAGGATGCCTATCTTTTATTGTTCACTTACAATAGCCCTCTAAATATTTTTTTAAATATGAGCTAGGCAACTCGACGGTAGTCAATTCAGTCAATTGAAGGATAATACCGACCAAGTGCGAGTCGGACCCGCATACGATAAGTTCCGTACCAAAAACCGGACAAAAATAAATGCGACGGGAAACATTATATCACTTCAACAAAGTTGTGCGGGTCAACTCTAATGGTAATGAATAAAAGCGACGTGACGCGGCGGGAAACCTACCACACCTCTCTAATAAATATAAGACACGCGACGGAAGTAAGCGCGACGGGATTATATTGCTTAAAATATTAATACTATACCACTCTCTTTCTCACTCTCATGTGACGCAAACGAAGTTGCGCGGGTCAGCTAGTATTAAAATAATTATTACATTTCAATTCTGTTATTTCCACATCTACAATAACCGTGAACAAAATGGGATGCGGAGTCCTACAAACATCTTAAGGACCCCAATGGGTCGGATTCTCCTCGTGGTGCATCCTGGGCAACGGAGTAGCGACCACTCCCCTTCCTCTGTGGTGGAGTTGTGCTACTCTGGCTAATTCCGGCCGAGGCGGGAGTAACCCACCAGTGGGTTGCTCGGTGGTGTGTGTTGCTGCCGGCCGTGCCGTTATTCACGGCCGGCAGCAGCAATGCTGGGTCGCCGTCGCTTCGCCACCTTTGCTGGCGAGCCGATGGCGGCAAAGTGGAAGAGGCACTGCGTGGGGGGCGGGAGTTTGGGTAAATGCTCCCGCCCTGCCATGCAGTTCGGGCTGCCGGCCGTGAATAACGGCGCGACCGGCGGCAACAGTGCTGGGCCGCTGTCACCTCGCCAGTTGACGAGGTGATGGCGGCAAAGCGGGAGGTGCACTGTGCGGGGGAGCGGGAGTAACCGATAATGCTCACGCTGCAGTTGCCGTGCAGTTCAGGGGCGCCGCGGCGAGGAGTCACTGCGCGCCCCCGATTGTTTCTTGACCGTGGGCGTAAGGTCGGGGGACCCCACCCACCAACGGTCACATGGTGGTGGGCACATTTCCCGTGTTCCGGGGGTGCCCATTAGCGCACGCCTGCGCCAGCCGCTCTCTATCTTCTATATTACAGAGGGGCGCATGAGAGCGGTGCAGGCGTGGTCTTCAGCTCCTTAGGGAGCTTGGGGAGCCGCCCATCTGGCTCCCCCGAGGAGAACCCTGAATAAACGGGGCGCCCGTAACCGGGTCGACGTGAATAATCTTTTGATATCCTTCGGCCGGCTAAAGGGTGAGAAGGAACACCGCGGGGTTTAGTGGGTAGGACGGTCCATTCCAGACCGGGCCGGGAGTCCCACACACTATCCCAGCTGCCCCCGCAGCTGGGATGAAGGCGCGTAAATGCGTTCCCCGGGTCAACAAAAAAAAACCGTGAACAAAATAGCCTACCTATTTTGTTCTTGGTACTCGGAACTCTGCGAGGTATGAATCCTACTTGTTAAATCGTTTGATACTTAGATAATATATCACATCACATTTATTTATTAAGTCGGGGGTTTTAGATCATTTTACCCTGTACCCCCCGGAACCCTAATCGTACCCAAAGGGTGAAAATGAGACACTTTCATGAGATTTCGCCTTCTGTCTGTCTGTCTGTCTGTTTGTCCGTCTCGAGGCTATATCTGAGGAACCGTGTTATGGAAACCGTGGAAATGTTCACAGATGACGTATTTCTGTTGCCGCTACGAGTATAACAACAAAAACTAAAATAAGAAATAAATAAATGGTTTAAAAAACCCTAGAAAAATACGCTTTTATAATGCACGAAAAAACCCAAAAATAAATTAGGAATCGTTCAAGTTGCCTCTATTTCTGGGCTGAAGTGTAAACTATGTGCTTTTAGTTATAATATTTGATTATAAAAGCGTGGGGCGCTGGAACAGGAAAGACTTTCCTGGCGGAAGCTGCATGATGTCTTGTCAGATTAAGGATAAGGTCACATTAATAAAAGCGTGTTTTCTCGTGTTTTTAATCTATTAATTTACACTGTCACGCTTTTATATATCTATTGTGACTTTTACTATTATTAATATCATTTTAAATTTCGGAAATGTATTAACGATGATAGGCTTTAATTGAAATACATAACATACTTACTTGAAAAGTAAAGTAGTTAATCACGCCTACGCATTTTCAACACCCACTTTTGCCAGATTTTCGTGACGCCCGCGTAATAGGAGCAAACCTATTACCGTTACGAATCTCTATTAGATAAGTCATTGGTAGGTCCTTAAAGTTTCGGCATTCCGAGATATTTAGTACAATATGTAGTGATCACGTAATAGGAATACAACAGCATATATCCCCAAGCGGGTTTTTAACGGTAACCAAAGATATCTCGTTCTCGAACAAGAACTCTACATTTTGCCACTGTTAACGTATTCCCCTCATGTATCTACTTAATTGCCTGAAAGAAAAGGCGTTCCCTTTGGCAGCATAAACGTTATGCTCTTGTGCGACTCCATGCAGCTTTCGTCAGGATTTTTATTATATAAGGATTAGTATTAATAGGAATATGCTTACAAAAAAGTCTTTCTTGTTCTAGCACCCCACGCTTTTGTAATCAAATATTATAACTAAAAGCACATAGTTTACACTTCAGCCCAGAAATAGAGGCAACTTGAACGATTCCTAATTTATTTTTGGGTTTCTTCGTGCATTATAAAAGCGTATTTTTCTAGGGTTTTTTAAACCATTTATTTATTTTATACTTTTTAGTCACAACATTTATACCTTAACTAGATGTGCCCTGCGGCTACATCCACGTAGAAGTCGTTATCGCATAAAATCATTACCCTATTTTCGCGCAGTCAGTTAAAAAGTAACCTATGTCCTTCTCTTAAACTTAAACTATCTTTATAACAAATTTCATCAAATCGGTTTAGTGGTTTAGGCATGAAAACGTAACAGACAGACAGACAGAGTTACTTTCGCATTTATAATATTAGTAGGGATTTCTGTATTACATAGAACACCATGTAATACAGAAATTGTCCACAAAACATTGTCTGAGTTCGACTAATGTAAAAATATTTCATTATTACTCTAATACATATACATTTTCTGCAGGTACCTATGTCTAAATTTACACTCAATATTAACTTCAATATATAACAGGTTTGTTATAACCAATCCAATCAAAAAACCAATCAAAATCCAAAAACAGATATAATACGATATTCCATCATGAAGTTCCAGTGCATATCTTCCGGCTCCATCATCAGATCAGTTCGACAGTACCATATTATTCTACTGTCATCAGAACTACATACAGCTGCCAATCGCTACGATCCTTGGAAGCTTGTTAAATTAGCTACCTTAGATTCCACTTTTTTTATAGAAGTTTCAGTGCCTATCTTCCGGCTCCATCATCATATCAGTTTGACAGTACCATATTATTGTATTGTCGTCAGAACTACATACAGCTGCCAATTTTCATGACCCTACGATCCTTGGAAGCTGGTTAAATTAGCTACCTTAGATTCCACTTGTTTTCTGTGCATATCTTCCGGCTCCATCATCATATCAGTTTGACAGTACCATATTATTGTATTGTCATCAGAACTACATACATCTGCCAATTTTCATGACGCTACAATCCTTGGAAGATGGTTAAATTGTAACACTAAGATGATCAGTGTTACTCACCAACTAGCGCGAGGTAGCTATGCAGAGAACTCTATCCCAGGGCGCCTTATTTCTAAGTTTCCAGTCTGTGTGCAAGGGTAGGCTAGAGCTCTCACGAAAACAGACAATAGGGTGTACACACATATATTTACTAAGTACACAGAGATACACAGAGACACACAGAGAGCTTATTCACTGATAGACACAAATATCACAGGTACACAGAAGTAAAGTCAGGGCTCAGGTATTAATACTACTAGGCTACACATAAGTAGTGGATTTACTGGCCTGCAGAGTGAGCTGAGTGAGAGTGACTGCCTGTTGTTACTGCCAGGTGATGACGGCAGATACCTCTCACATGAGAAGCTCGTGTAGTCCGCACTTCCACGTTGTCGTACCACGTGCAGCCCACTAACTTATAGGTGCGGCACCAAATATCTCATCCGGCAACTAGCCCCGTAGTAAAAAACCCAGTTTTCTGGGTAAAATGTAGCAAGATGCAATGCAGCAACCCAATCACAGCCCGTTAGGCCACGCGAGGTAACAAATAATCGCGCTTGAGCGAAAAACTGATTCGCGGCACAGTCTCAGAGCAAAAGCCAAAGGACCTCCAACTACCCCAAAGCAGGTCTCGGTCAAAAGTCCTGTCTTTAAAATCTTAACAAAACCCGTTCCTTTAAATGCGAAACGCTTCGTCACCGAACTTATGACATCCTGTCATTCTGACAGCAGAAATGTCACCACTGACAACCGATTAAAAAAAGATAACTCGATAAGGCTGCTTTCACATCCTAAATACTGCATCTATAGAAAATAAATGCTACAACCACCCCCCCTTTAATAGTATTTCCTGCGGATATGACACGCTGGAAATACACAATAAAGAAAACAGAAAAGTACTGACTAATAAACAAAGACAACCAGCTAGGTCCTTCAAACACCAGCTGACTACGACCATTACAATACCAAAGAAAGATCCTCCTATGTACCTAACTAGACACTGACTCGTGTACCGGTTAGGCTAAGTAACTAGAGTCTAATGCCCTTCATAGAAAACGAATGCTCCCTTTACTCACTGCCGATACCCTAACACTACCCAAGCTCTCAGGATAATGTAGAGTACTAAGAAGCGAATGAGAGAAAAACGCTCGGTGCGGTGCATAGAAGAAACTACAACGTGACAATTTAAAGTCACGTACACATATAGAAATACAAACAAAAGATTAAAATAGTCTTACATAATGATCACATAGCACTGGTTTAATAAACTAGAGAAACAGTGCTATGTAGTTACGTTAGGTATTGGAGACTGCTCCTCCTGATACTTCAGGATGTCCTTGATATGGTACTCCCCAAGATCCTTACCGTCCAGATCTGACAGCCTATATACTAAAGGGGATCGTTTAGCAGTCACCACACATTTAAGGAACTTAGGAGCTAGCTTAGCAGTAAAATTCTTGGCCTTGTTGGACAGGTAGAACGTGCGTTTGTAAACTATCTGTCCCACTTTCAGCTCTACATGCCTTTTTCTGAGGTTGTAATACTTTTCATTACGCTGGTGGGCAACGTTCAAATGTTTCCTCACCTGGTCGTAAATGCGTTGTATTTCTCTCAGCTTGACACCGAAGGCTGATGGATCGTCTACAGAGACTGAAGTAGGATGGCACGCGATATCTGTCTGCCTGTACAGCACTCCATCCCCAATAAATTCCCTACCATGTACCAAAAAGTAAGGGGTGAAACGAGTTGCTTCGTTAACTGCAGTGTTTAAAGCACACTGTATCTCAACCAAGAACTGATCCCAAGACTTGTGTTGTGACTTCACATAGCATGAGATCGCTTGAACCACATTGCGAATAGCTCGTTCCGCCTGATTAGTTTGGGCATGATACCTAGGGTTATAATATATATTAGGTACATTGTATTTAGCCAACAGATCCTTAAATGGCTTACTCACAAACTGAGGGCCATTATCCATGTAAATAGTCTTGCAGACTCCGTGCACGAGAAACACACTCTTCTCTATGAACCTCGCGACAACAGCGCCTGTGGCAACCCGAACAGGGCACAACATGACGTATTTGCTAAAGTAGTCGGAGACCACGATCAGGTGTACGTTTCTATTGCTCGAAGTGGGAAAGGGACCAAGCAGATCGACAGAGATAGCTTCGAATGGCTTCGAAACCCGCTTCGGGCTACCCATTAGGCCGGGACGAGACGTATTTACGGGTTTGTACTGCTTGCATGTTTCGCAATTCCCAACATATTCTTTGACGTCCTCGTACATCTTGGGCCAGTAATAATTTAGGGCTAACCTTTTATGCGTCTTCCAAACGCCACCATGGGCACTAAGTGTGTCATCGTGGTACTTAGAGAGCAGGGGCAAGCGATCCTCCTGAGGTACCACCAGCTTCCAGTCAAAGTCTGAAGTCAAAGAATATTTATTTTTAGTTAACCTATATAGAAGGTTGTCACGAATGTCATAATTTGGTGACTTCCTAGGGTTCTTCCGAACACTATTCATGGTGTGGTCATACCACGGGTCTTTAGTGGGTACTGCATCGAGGGAATCAATTTTGATACGAGACAGAGCATCAGGTACAACGTGGTCTTTACCTTTTCGATGCTCTATGTCAAAATCGAATTGACTGAGCCTCATGCTCCAACGTGCTAGACGACCCGTGGGATTTTTTAGCTTATGGAACCACAGAAGAGATGAATGATCCGTGACGACCGTACATTTTTGGCCTTCGACGTACTGTCGAAATTGTTCCAAAGCGAAAATCACGGCCAGAAGTTCTCGCTCAGTTGTGCTGTAGTTCACCTCGTTCTTGTTGAGAGAACGGCTACAGTAGGCGATAGGGTGCTCAACACCATCGTGAGTTTGTGTCAGTACAGCAGCAACTGAGTAAGCTGACGCGTCACTAAGAATGCGGAAGGGCATCTCAAAGTTAGGCATTTTTAATATAGGGGCAGAAACCAAGGCTGACTTTAGCAGGTTAAAGGACTGTTCAGCCTCAGGGGTCCATTCGAACTTAAGGTTCGTAGAAGTGAGTTTGCACAGAGGTTTACTAATCTTCGAGAAGTTGTTAACAAAGCGACGATACCAGCCGGCCATTCCCAGAAATCTCTTAACCTCCTTAGGGTTAGAAGGGGTGGGATAGTTGAGGATAACCTCAACTTTACCCGGGTCTGTCCGTAAGCCATGTTTGTCCACATAATACCCCAGGTATTTGAGTTCACTCCGACAAAAGTGGGATTTTTTCATATTAATAGTTAGGCCAGCATCCTTGAGTTGCTGATAGACTCTTTGTAAGAGCTCTACATGCTCCTCAAAGGTGCTGGACACACAGACTATGTCATCCTGAAACGCAAATACCTTGTTGTCGAACTCGGGACCAAACAGACGGTCCATGAGGCGTTGCATCGTGGCACTGGCACCGACAAGACCGAAGCACATGGAATTGTAATGGAACAATCCTCTCCGGGGAACCGTAAAAGCAGTCTTCTCAGCAGACTGGAGTGAGTCGAATGGAATCTGCCAGTAGGCCGCACTCAGATCTACAGAGGTTAAATACTTAGCATTATTAAGATGGTCTAAGATTTGATTGATATAGGGTAAGGGGTAGGCGTCACTCTTAGACACAGAGTTCAGCTTGCGAGAGTCCAAGCACAATCTGAGGTCGCCGTTCGCCTTCTCCACCATGACCACTGGAGAGTTCCAGGCGGACTGAGACGGGGACACTACTCCCATCTCCAGCATTCGGTCCAGCTCGGCTTCCAGGGCCTTCTGCTTAAGGGGAGAGAGCGGATAATAACGCTGCTTGATCGGCTTGCTGTCACCAGTGTCAATGACATGGTGCACAAGTGAGGTCCGACCTAAACCCACCTTATCAGTGTTCAACGAGTCGAACTTTTCAATGACCTCGTTGATTACACACCTTTGTTTAGTTGTCAGGTTGTCGTAATCCTCGAGGCCACCGTTAAGGGACACAGACTCTATAGGATTATTATCACTAAAGCTATCAAGACTAATATTTTGTAAAATTAACTTATCACTTAACTTAAATTGTTGCCAGAAATCCACTCCAAATATCATGGAGGTGGTTATACCTGGGACAACATAGAACTTGACAACTCGGATAACCGAATTGTACTCAATTGGCAAAGAGATACAACCCAGACATTGCAAGTGAGTGCTGTCTGCAGTTGTAATACGAAAAGTAGGATTGATACTCACAAGATCAAAACCCAGTTCCAAGAAGATGCGGTGCGCTCCCTTACCTAGTATAGAGCAGGAGGCACCGGAATCTAGAAGGCCTAAGACATTTAAATTTAAAACCTTAACAACTAGATACGGTCTAATGTCACTATCCCGTTTAGGAAACAGGACCTTATCAGAAATAGACTCAGATACAGAGTGATGCACAGAGTTCCTAATAAGGCCCTGGCCTACGCGTTTTTTGACTTGCTAGTACAGTGTGAGCAGTCTGGGGTCTTGACTCCTTTGAGACCACACCGGAAACACACCAGCTCCCTTGACTGTGTGCAGCTGTATGCAGTGTGACCGCCCCCGCCGCAACGAAAGCATTTGCGATCGTGGGGGGTAACCGGCGTCTCCACTGCAGACACCTGCTTAGCGGGCTTTTGTACACCTTTGTTCTTAAGCTGGTGTAAGTCAGATGTAATCTCAAACTTGTCAAGAGCAGGCTCATGGAAAGCGTCTGCCCTAGTACGCGCAAGCTCCAAGCGCTTACCCAAACGTCTCAAGTCATCTACAGAGTTGACATCATGCAAGGCCAGTTCCTTCATGTAGTCAGGTCTAATGTTGTGCATGAGAATGTCCAGCTGTTCCTCACTGGGCATCTTACATGACAACCTTGAGAACATGGCTTGCATTGTACATATATAGTTAACCAAGGACTCAGAGCGGGCTTGTGTACGCTGTCTTATCTCGTTCCTGAGGCGGTAATCATAATCAGGAATATCGAAGGTATCTCTAAGCTCACTAATAAGATCCTCATATGAGATGAAGTTAGCTTTGTTTGTACGGAACCAAGACAAAGCCGGTCCATCCAACAGGTCGGAGAAAGCCATAAGGAGTATAGGCTTAGTAACCTCCCGAGCACATCTAAGTTCCTCTAATCTCTCTAAAAACACACGTACACAAGTAGAACCATCATATTTTAAGTTAAATGAACATAAGTTAAGGGGACGTTCTTTATACACTATGTTACATGTAGAACTATTCCTACTTGAACTAGCTCGCACCGAGCGGTCCTCTCTCACTACTGGTGAAGTATATTCCACCTGGTCACGACCCGAAGGATCATCACCATCATCATCCGAACCTTCGGATTCAGAATCACTACTGGGTTCAGCCCTAGCGATGATCTTCACTAGCCTACCACGAATATCCACCAGGTCGGGGCAATCCAGACCACAACGAGCTAACCTACTCAATAAGTAGTTGGCTCTGATGGACACCCTAAGACGACTACCTTTATTAATGAAAATGTCACCTGACTGAATAGCCTCCTCCAGCTCGGAGACTCTTGGAAGGCAGATCGAGAGCTCAGCCGGTGCATCAGCGGGTACCGGAGCACTCGCTTTGATGCTACCTCGACGGACGAGTCGGTGTGCCGTTCTTAGCTCACTCCGAAGGCCAGACACTGTCGTTTCCGGTTCCACTGAAATACCCATGTGGGACAGCTCGTTAGCAAGTTCATCCTTTCTTAAATAATTAATATATTTTTTCATCTGTGCCATTATGTAAAAATTTACTTACAACAATTATAAATATAAAATGGCACAGATAGGGATCAATTACAAAGTAAAAATGTAAATTGAGTTACAACAAAGTGTACTAAGTTAGGTAATTATGTTTCAAATTGACTTTTAGAATTTAACAAAGATTAAGGGTATACTAAGAGAGAAAAGTTTCTAAATTTTCTGATAACACAGTTCAGGTTAATAATTGAAATTACAAGGTATCAACATACCTTCAAAAAAAAATTTATAATTACACAGAGTGAAATTCACTAAGTTAACACAGAGGTGAAGCTATAGAATAATATATGTAATATATTAATCTATGCTAATATAATATTACAATAAATATATGTGTGCACCATAAAAAGGAACATAACAAAGAAAAGAAACACAATAAGAAAAGAAGTGGGTATGCCAAATAAAATCAAAAAGTTTTTCCAAAATCACAGCTATTTTAAATTTTTGAATTTAGAATTTTGTGTCTTTTCCAGCCAAAGATGTAGGAAGCTGGAAGAAGACGAAAGGGAAGGTTTTGTGCTTAGCTGCTAGCACCACCAATTAACGTCCTGGAGCGTCTCGGACGATTCCAGAATGGTTTCGCCAGAGATAACCACCTATGCACACACACCAGACTGAGACTACCGCAGAGTAGACCCAGAGATTTGCCCCACGTTGGGCGCCAATTTGTAACACTAAGATGATCAGTGTTACTCACCAACTAGCGCGAGGTAGCTATGCAGAGAACTCTATCCCAGGGCGCCTTATTTCTAAGTTTCCAGTCTGTGTGCAAGGGTAGGCTAGGGCTCTCACGAAAACAGACAATAGGGTGTACACACATATATTTACTAAGTACACAGAGATACACAGAGACACACAGAGAGCTTATTCACTGATAGACACAAATATCACAGGTACACAGAAGTAAAGTCAGGGCTCAGGTATTAATACTACTAGGCTACACATAAGTAGTGGATTTACTGGCCTGCAGAGTGAGCTGAGTGAGAGTGACTGCCTGTTGTTACTGCCAGGTGATGACGGCAGATACCTCTCACATGAGAAGCTCGTGTAGTCCGCACTTCCACGTTGTCGTACCACGTGCAGCCCACTAACTTATAGGTGCGGCACCAAATATCTCATCCGGCAACTAGCCCCGTAGTAAAAAACCCAGTTTTCTGGGTAAAATGTAGCAAGATGCAATGCAGCAACCCAATCACAGCCCGTTAGGCCACGCGAGGTAACAAATAATCGCGCTTGAGCGAAAAACTGATTCGCGGCACAGTCTCAGAGCAAAAGCCAAAGGACCTCCAACTACCCCAAAGCAGGTCTCGGTCAAAAGTCCTGTCTTTCACGAAAAATCTTAACAAAACCCGTTCCTTTAAATGCGAAACGCTTCGTCACCGAACTTATGACATCCTGTCATTCTGACAGCAGAAATGTCACCACTGACAACCGATTAAAAAAAGATAACTCGATAAGGCTGCTTTCACATCCTAAATACTGCATCTATAGAAAATAAATGCTACAAAATTAGTATTCTTAGATTCCACTTTTTCCATCGAAGTTTCAGTGCTTATCTTTCGGCTCCATCATCATATCAGTTTTACAGTACCATATTATTGTATTGTCATCAGAACTACATACAACTGTTAATTTTCATGACCCTACGATCCTTGGATGCTGGTTAAATCAGCTACCTTAGATTCCACTTGTTTTCTGTGCCTATCTTCCAGCTCCATCATCATATCAGTTTGACAGTACCATAATATTGTATTGTCATCAGAACTACATACATCTGCCAATTTTCATGACGCTACGATCCTTGGAAGATGGTTAAATTAGTATCCTTAGATTCCATAACATTGTTAGCTACATACACGACGACCTTTTTTTTTTTTTTTTTTTTGTTTAACGTGAGGGAAAATCCTCATAGGATGTTATGCCGGACTCTTACCGACTAAAAAACCTCACGCCACGCCTAACAGCCTATGGTTGGGAGCCCCGGGTAAGCCCTCAGGAAGGATGTCCCGTGACTCCCAACAGACACACGGCCGCCGCTGCGGCCTCGCCCAGGGGGTGGTTCGGGTGTAATCCCGCGTCTATGGGGGGTTTCGGGTGTGACCCCGCTTCTAAGGGGGGGCGTGCGTGAGTTGCTCACGTCACGCTGCCGTCATGGGCCTGCTTCTGTAAGGACGGTGAGCGGCCCTCTCACCGTCCTCAGACCCCCGGTCATGGAGGCCGATAGTCTTCAGCGAAGACACGTCGGCGGCGCCCAGGGCGCCGACTGCGGAACTCGGGTGGGAGAGTTCTCTCCCGTACCCGGCCCGCCGCCTCCTTCGCGAGCATAACCTGCTCGCAGAAAGAGGCGGCGCAGTCCCACTTACTCCCGCTGGAGAGCATGGCTCGCACCATGGACTCGAGCGAGAGAGTGTCCACGCCCAGACCCACTACGAGGACCTGTCGCTGTTGTGCCCACGCCGTGCACTCCACCAGCGTGTGGAGCGCTGTGTCATCGCTGCGGTCCTCGCAGTGCTGACACTCGGCCGTGGTTTCCCGGTGTTTTCGCCACAGATACCTACCGAAGCTACCGTGCCCGGCAAGCATCTGTGTCAACCGGTAGGAGAGAGCACCGTGTCTTCTCTCCAGCCACTCGTCCATGACCGGTCTGACGGCCGCGATTGTGGCGAATCCCCCCTTTGGTTGCTCAAGTCGCACCTTCCATGTCTCCACGGTTTCCTGGTGGAGCAGGGTCCGCTGGGCCTCGATTTCTCGAGACGCAGGCCTTTGGCCCCGCTCCAGCGCCTCCTTGCGCCATCTGAACAGTGACGCAAGGGCTCTCGCTTCCAGGTCCCATGGAGGGGTCCCGGCTAGGAGACATGCCGCCTCACCGGAGATCGTGTGGTATCCTCTTATCACCCTGACGGCCATCATTCTCTGCGGGCTCAGCAGTCTAGCCTCATTGCTGGCCGTCAGGGTCTCCGCCCATACGGGAGCCCCGTACAGGGCCATGCTTCGCACGATCCCCAGGTACAGCCTCCTGTAGGGAGCGTTGGGTCCCCTGATGTTGGGCATCAGCCGCGCGAGTGCGGCCGATGCTCCCCTCAGTTTTGTGACCAAACTTCGGAAGTGATGTCCGAATTTCCACCGGCCATCGAGTACGAGCCCCAGATACTTCATCGAGGGCTCGATGCCGATGCTGACGCCCCCTACCTGTAGGCTGGATCCCGCAGGTGGCCCCATCCGAGGTCCGTGGAAGCACAGAGCCTCGGATTTGTGAAGGGCGACCTCGAGACCCAGCCGCCGAATCCGACCCACGACCTGAGCAACCCCTGCCGTGGCCTTAAGTGCTGCGGCACGGTGCGTTGCTCCCCGCGCCGTAACGAGGGTGTCGTCGGCGTAACACGTTACGCCGACCCCTCTGAGCAACGGACCACGCAGCACCCAGTCGTAACCGATGTTCCACAGGAGCGGCCCTAAAACCGATCCCTGTGGAACACCGCACGACACATCTCGCCGACCCGGCCCTAGCCAGCTCGGGTAAGTTATGGCTCTCTCGGAGAGATAAGCCCCGACAATTCGACGGAGGTAGGGAGGCACTCCATGATAGATAAGCGCCTCCCTGACGCAGCTCCAGGGCAAGGTGTTGAATGCGTTGGCGATGTCGAGAGACACCGCCACCACCACCTCACCCTGTGAGACTGCTTCCTCCGTCAGGCCTCTAATGCGCATGATCGCGTCCACGGTGGAGCGTCCCTGACGGAAGCCAAACTGGCTATCCGCCAGATCAGGCCCCACGCGTGTGAGGTGCCCGACGAGGCGTTGTGCAATGATGCGCTCAAAGAGCTTGCACACCTCGTCGAGCAACACGATCGGCCGGTACCCTGATGGGGAATTTGCCGGCCGCCCCGCCTTTCGAATCAAGACCAGTTTCCCTGTCTTCCAGACCTTGGGAAACTGGCCTTTCTCGAGGCATGCGCTAAAGAGCCCAATTAGTCGAGGCCCAAGCTCTTCGAGAGCCAGGACCCACGCTCGGCCTGGAATGCCGTCGGGTCCAGGGGCGGTGTTTCTGCGGGATTTAAGCCGCAGTACAGCCGCCCCTAACTCACCCTCGGTGACTACGGGCACGTCGTTCTCGCTGCCTTCCGCGTTGGGCGCCTGAGACGGAGCCATGCGCGGAGAAATATGTTCCTCCGCTCTCGACGGGAACAAGGAGTCCAGGACCTCCTCCAACCGCTCCGGCTGGAGACTCTGTGTCAGTGGGGGCGCCTTAGGGCGTAATTTGCCCCTTACCATAAGGTACGGGCGCCCCCACGGGTTCCGCTCCAGAGGGTACACGACGACCTAATAAAAGCTTATTAAAAAAGGGGGATCATTTGGGACTCCCTTAGAAAAAAAACGAAATGCTTTTCCGTTTTTTGGTACCTACAGAACCTTCCGTGCGCGACTCCGACTCGCATTAGGCCAGTTCTTTTATTTATTTTTAACTTTTTAGAGAGCATAGATATTATGAACATAACGAGCCGCTCCGGGCTTCGTCCATATGACCCTAGTCTCTGCTACTATATAATTGTACGAGTTTGTTCGAATCTAACCGGTAGTTCTGAAGAAAACTGTCAACATCGATTTGCACGAACAGTGTTTGCTGGTGGCGCCCCCCTGGTAAGTTTTCACCGTAACACCTATCTAAGAACATGCAGCAATCAAACCGAAACTCATAACTGAAATTTGCATCAAAATCGGACTAGCGGTTTGGAGAAAATTTACAGCATGTATTTGCACAAACAAACATACTCACACCTTAAACGCAATACATTACGATACATACCGTAATCTTCATAAAGTGGGACTATGCTCTTGACATGCACATTATTTGGAAAGAAAGGTGCACAAGATGAAGGAATTTTGAGATCAAAGAAAGAGATAAAAATCTTATTATTAGTCATTAGGAATCATTTATTTGGTATGTATATTTCACGGAGTATTTAGACGTACAAAACTTTTTGTTCGTTTACCAGAGTCCAATGTTACCGATATTGTAGGGTGAGGCGATGATGCCATTGGAGAGCCAAGGAGATAACACAACTGGTGAACGAACTAGGAGAGGAGCGCGTGCCAGTAGGGGTGTAGGCGCTAAGGTGACCTTGTTTACTCCCACTGAGGCAATCAAAGGAGCAGATCGCTTCTTTAGCAAGTGTACACCGCCATTCCATGAACCTTCGAGAGCCTTGGCGGTGGCGTGAGCAGAGCGATCCAAGTTTACTTCAAGGGTGTCCAGGGGCCTGCCGTCAGCAGCGATGATGTTGGCGGGCTGGCCGGGAGCAAGGGACAGAGGTCCTCTGTAGTTAGATCCCCATAGTCCAGCAACTCCAAGAGGAGCTGCGACACCCCAACCGTTGCCGATACCCCAACCGTTGTTTATTCCCCAACCGTTGTTGATTCCCCAACCGGCGCCAACGCCCCAGGGTCCAACCACGCTAGCGGTGGCAGCAGCCAGCACGCAGGATAATACCAACAGTTTCATCATCTTGCGAGTTAGTCAGTGTTGCTTGTGGCTTCAACTGATACTTAGGCACGATGACAGACCGTTTATATACTGATGTATTACTATTAGTTTCACACGTTATGAGTCACCGGAAAGCAATGTCGGCCCTGAAATATTAAAATTTTATTGAGATTTGCAAACCAAAAATCTAATTTGAATTAGAATAGGTTTGTATCTTTTTTATACGACGAGAATAAGGCAAATAAGCACCAATGTAGGCAGCATTACTTCCGGCCTGGGATTTAAACTGGAATCTTAGTAGCTACCGTCGCCGTCATCTATACTTATAATAAATCTGTAGAAGTGAAAATTCTGTACATTGAAAATATAAAAAAAATAAATAGCAGGGGGTGTTACTAGACCGACACCGAACCCAAAAATGTGATTAAAAAAATTTTTGTCTGTCTGTCTGTCTGTCTGTCTGTCTGTCTGTCTGTCTGTTTGTTCAGGCATCACGCAAAAACTACCGGTTCGATTACGATGAAACTTGGTATAATTATTCTTTAATATCCTGGGCACCACACTGGGTACTTTTTATCCCGGAAAAGTATACTTATTATAAAATAAAAAACGAACTTAAGTTGTATAAAGTTAATATCAATTATTGCTTAAACGGTTAATGGTACGATGATGAAATTCAGCATGAGCGTTGTTTGTTACAATTTGAAACAAGTAATTTTACCATTTTTGCAAATTCCACCTCTAAAGGTATAAAAAAGGAGGGTCAAGTTTTTATGGGACAACGCGATTCCTTGGTCCGATCTGCTTAAAATTTGGCATATAGCATTATTAGCATAACTGATGGAAGACGTGTTCCTTATTTTATTGAAATTTATACTTTATCGGCCTAAAAAGGGAATGTAAATTATTTTGGAGCTGATTTTCTCCGGAGTTGATATCAATACTCCTTAAATACTCTTATTTTTGATTTAAATTACTTTTTATTTTGACACATTTGTGGATGTTCAATCCGAATGACATTGTCATATTCAAGATTTTGCTTTAAAGTAATATCGTAAATATCTTTGTTAATTTTTTAAATTTTGTATATAAATATGTGAAAGAAGAAGAAAATTCGAAGATGGCTAGCCAGGATTAATGAAAGACCACGTTTCAGGTAGTGTCCACTGTGCATTAGAATGAAAGATGTCAGCAGCCCTAAGCGACTGGTCATGGAAGGTATGAACTTTATTCTATAGTTCTGGCTGCATTCGGTGCAGGACACAGACTCACTAAGTCTTTGTAAAATACGGGAATGGCCTCTACGAAGATCACATTTGACAAGTAAAAAGAGCCATTAAAATGAACATGAACACCTAGCAGATGAAATTTACATGGTTATTAAGTTAACAGGTCTTGGTTGGACCATCTGTATTATGAGGACAAAGTCTATCGTAGTTCGGTTTTCTCATACGTTGTAGGCCTGCAGTACGACTGGGACTACCTGAAGAAGGAACTAAGTTACGATGTCAATTGCTTAGAAGAGAATTTGAGTCAAGTAGTAGTCTAGCCAATGAATTAAGAAATGTATTTAATAAATAAATTTACATAACTCATATAATATGTTTTATGAATTTGTTAATCAGAACAACTATCATAAATATGCGCATATTTGTGAGTGTGAATGTTTGTTACTCTCTTTCACGCTGTAACGGCTAAACGGATCTGGCTGAAATTTGGTACCTACAGAGATAGGTTAGAGACAGTGTAGGAACTAAATTTCACGCAGGCGAAGCTGCGGGCATCGGCTAGTATACAATATAACTGCGTTACTGAGCATTTTTCATCACCGGAAATGTTACACAACTATTAATGGCAACACACTGATAGATTTTAGTAGTCTTTTTGCAACACTCCGTTTTAACAATAAACTAACATTATCCCTAAAGATAGCCTTTTTTTGGTGTTTTTCTTTCATGTTTCAGCTGATACTCGGGATTCTCTTGGATATAGATTTAAAAAAATTGACATTTTAACGGTTGCATCATTGCAACGTCTTTACTTTCCTTCAAAGCACGGAAACACTTGCAAATAAATTGTGTCACATAATTCTTACCCTTCTGAGGACCAGCCATAGCGAAAGCCACTTACTGCAATGATCGTTTAAAGAACATGGAGTCAGTGAGGTTTCGAACACATTTTGAAGCACTTGATCTCTTACCTACCTTTCGATCACGAAGCTTTTACACTCTCTACAAAATGTACTCTGTGTTTTACGCGGCTTGGTGTAGGTACGCCTATATATCAAACCACTTTGGATATTATATCTTTCATTCTTATTTCTTAAACTTCTTTGGACTTGTTTCCGTTTATTGCCAGCAAAGCCCTCAATGGGCTCATATTGATTTTTATAAGTAACAGTAAACCCTTAAATACAATTACGCGTCTTTCTAACTAATTCCTATTACCTACATATACATACATACATATACATCCGCGGTTTACACCGGTAAACCACGGCACTGCAAGGAACACAGCGAGTACACAGCGCTCCACACATTGGTGAAGTGCAACAGCGCCAGGTCTTATTGGCAGGTCTGGACATCGACATTCTCTCGCTGGAGACCATGGTGCGAGCCATGATCTTCAGTGGGAGTAAGTAGGACACCACAGCGTCTTTCTATGAGCTGGTCATGCTCTTGAAAGAAGCGCCGGGGAGGGAATGGGAGAAAACTCTCCCTCCCGAGTTCCGCAGAGTTGTCTTCGCCCAAGACTATCGGCCTTCATAACCGGGGGCCTGAGGACGGTGGAAGGGCTGATCACGGTCTTGACAGATGCAAGTCCAAGACGACGGCGTGACCTGAAAGTTTCACGCACGCCACACGGCCGAACACCCCACGGGATGGTTCCCGAACCATCTGAGTGAGACCGCAGTGGTAGCCAAAGTCTGTTGTGAATCTAGAGACATCCTTCCAAGGGCTTACCCGGGGCTTCCAACCGTACGCATTAGGTGGGGAACGTGTGGTTTTTAGTCGGTAAGAGTCCGAAATAGCATTTATGACGGATTTTCCACGCGATGAAAAAAAAAACGTTGTTAAAATTTTTCAAGCCGCCCATAAGGGCCCAACGATTACCGTTTTACTGGCAACCGGGACCAACGAATTAACGTGCCTTACGAAGCATGGAAATGCCACAAAGTGGTCACGTGGTAGTCACATATTCATGACCCGCTGTAGTAAATGTTGCTTACTACAGTGATAGTTTACAGAACACTGAGTACACGACGCCACGAGCGCTTCAGGTAAATAAAGTTTTTCTGTGATAAAAATATTAAATGATGCTCTCTCACACACGTACCGTCTGTTATACATTATAATGTACATAAACGTAACATTATCAGTATTTTTGATAATAAATTATAATAATATTTTACCTAATTCTAAAAAAGTTATTTTTTTTCTTCACTAATTGCCGTGTTGAAGGTTTGTTCAACAATTCCGTGTGTAATAATAATAATCAGACACGATTGATGACACTTACCGACTTAATTATGACGATTAATATTTAGAATAAGTAATCACTATGCGTTTGTGTATTATAATTATGTGTTTGTCTGTAGCATAATGGCACTGAAAGTAAGTGTCGGTTTGAATGCAGTTTTATTCTCTCTAAAACTGGCATGATAAATACGAAATATTCGTCTGCTGTTCCGGAGATAACTGCGGTAAATTTTACTAAGCATTAGCCGTCATTATCATTAACAAAAAAAATCTAATTACATTACTAATAGACCACTTTTTAAACAGTTGAACCAAAGTCAATGTCAATGTCAATTTTTATTATTCACGCTATCGAAATTGTGCGCGCACTCGAACCAGTTACATATCATTTACATAATATGAACATTGTACAGAATTAACATTCCAGTTAAAAATAACCTGTCACTTCCTACATGAGTTGTTTGGGAGTTTCTCGTTGGCAGATGCTACTGTGAAACCTATTGCACCTGACGGATATAAGCACCTTGACTGAGCCATTTCCTGCACTTGGTTGAATAAGGATTACATTCCTCCATGAAGTCCTGGCAGGGTGCCGAAATTTCTGCCCTACAAAATACAGAGAACGGTGGGATACTAAACCATAGGAATCCCTTGGTCCGATAATGTTATTGTACTCAGAAAATTCATTCATGTTATGTGAAACTATGCTACTGTGAAACCTATTGAGCACCTAACGGATATAAGCACCTTGACTGAGCCATTTCCTGCACTTGGTTGAATAAGGATTACATTCCTCCATGGAGTCCTGGCAGGGTGCCGAAATTTCTGCCCTACAAAATACAGAGAACGGTGGGATACTAAACCATAGGAATCCCTCCGTCCGATAATGTTATTGTACTCAGAAAATTCATTCATCATTCAACAGGTTACGCCTTTATATCCGAAGACCCCTTTGAATGCAGCATATTATAAGCTCACATTTCCCCTTATAGTTTTATGTCCCACGTAATAGGTGGTAGGTATATTGCCGTGTTGAAATGATGCGGCGCAGGTTGTAACAACAGACTGTTGAAATTTTCAAGCTGCCCATCAGGCCTTCAACCTTGCTTAACGGTTGTCATTTTACTGACTACTGGGTTTCATTTCAAATTTTCGATCGTTTTACGAAAGTGTTCCCTTAGTCGCATCTTATAACACCCTTGGGACCGGCTATTCCACCTTTACCACCCACGAATTGGGGTTGGGATAAACTAAAAAACTTTGTCATCATTATTGACTGCCTCTTTGGCGTAGTCGGTAGTGGGACCGCCTGCAGCGCTGGAGGTCCGGGTTCGATTCCTGGGTCGGTTCAAATATTTGTGTGATCCGCAAATGTTTGTTTCGGAGTTTGGGTGTTTTCTATGTACCTATGTATTTAGAAATATATAAGTATGTAATCAGTCGTCTAGATCCCATAGCACAAGCTCATATTAGCTTAATTTGGGCTAGACGATGTTGTGTGAGAATTTCCACAAATATTTATTTATTAGTAGCTGATGCCCGCAGCTTCCCCCGCGTAAAAATGGTTCCCGTTCCCGCTTCCCGTGGGAACTTATTCCCGGGATAAAAAGTAGTCTATGTGTTATTCCAGACTATATAGTATCCCTGTACCAAATTTCAGCAAGATCCGTTCAGCCGTTCGAGCGTGAAAGAGTAACAAACATCCACACTCACAAACTTTCGCATTTATAATATTAGTAAGATTTATTTATTTATTATTTCACCTTTCTTTGTTTCCAATTCCTCTTCGTTACTTACCACTACCATTTTCACAGTTCGACTCGAACAGAATACGAATATCTATAGTACAAGTTGCGAAATAAATTCTGACACCATTATAAACATGAAGTAAATTGTAATATGCCAGCTGCCTATTAAGACATGCATTACATCGCAATTTGTTGGAAATTCCTTTTTTACTTGACAATACTATAAAATACAAAAATTCTCCGCATTTTCTTTAACTGTTTAACTGAACTGTATACCTATTGGTGTAATCAATACAGTTATCACCTGTCAGTCAGAATTTCTCTTTGTTAAAAATATAAGCTCAATCAATTGAAGCATTGGGTGCAACAAGGGCGTATGTTGTAAAATTGAGTTTTGAGAAAATTGATAATGAAAGTTATGTTGTCTTATATTATTTTATTACTTTTGATTTCACTTAAATTTACTTTATTATTTATTAGCCCCATGATTTAGCAAAAAGATTCAGGTATTAAAACTATTTTAGAGCAAACAGAAATATTGTATAATCAAGTTCTTTTTACTTGTGTTATCCGCCCTTGTTGCACCCAACTGGTAAAACAGATAGGTCATTAATGTTACTATTAATTTTTAAGGAAATAAATAACAATTTTAATACTTATATTATATTTTAAACTATAATGCAAGTGAAACATTTGTATTTATTACAATCACCGTTCAAATATTCAATTTTTCTCAATTATTTTTTCTGATTTTCGTGTTTTTAATCAGATTCATCAAAATATTCAGTCGACTTCTTCAAGCTGATTCAGCAGATTCCCTCAATCTTCTGAGTCAGCTTGATTATCACGTTTCAACTTGTCAGGCCCAACATTCTCATTCTCTCATTCTCTCTCAACTTTAAACCTTTTTCTAAACACGACATTAAGAGGGTATCTTGCTGCACTTTGTCACATATATTCCAAAAGTCACAAAAAAATGTCGCTGTGCATTTTGATGGAGGTTAACACACATTCAACATTTTTTGGAACAACGCGTAGTAATATGTCTAAAAACCTTTTTAGGTACCTTCTTTCCTCGAGCTGATATTGTAAATTCTTCGCCCAAACCTCTCTTTAACCTTTTTATTCTTTACCTTCTATTTTACCTTTCTTTTTAGGGAGACTCATGTTGTAAAGTCACTAGAATCTCTTGTTACATTCATTTTTACATTAAAAAGTTTTTCAAACTGCAGACATGTCGTTATGTCTTTCAGTTTAAACGCACTTTTGTTATCTATGCAACAAGGGCATAGCGCCACCTCCGACATTAATGATTCTCACGTCACCTGGATTACAGTAATCGAAACGAGTTTTTGATATACGAAACTAGATGGCTCTGTGCATATTTTAATGTAATAACATCAAAACGGACTTTGGGTATCGAACGCCCTTGTTGCACCCAATGCTTCAATTATTATCTCACTAACTACTATCACTACCTAATTGAACAAGCTTCCTAATTTGCAAGTCTCATACTGTATTGCGTTATGTACGTTTTATTATTTCTAAACAGCCGCCTTTTTTGTCATACATTTGTTTTCAGGGCCAACAATACATACTTCCCACTGACTATGCTATCTTTTATCATACAATGTTTTATAGAGATTGACTATAGGTATACAGTGAACGAGTGATTTTTAGGACAAAACTATTTCTAAGTCTCTGAAAACAATGATTCAAATATCATTCGATTCGAAATAGCATGTACCTTGACGATTTATTTAAAATACTAAACAAACATTCAAAATTAACTTAAATACCTATTCACAATTTATTACTGTTTTTTTTAATAGACGTTGTCAAGAGCTATAAGTTAATAAGAAAAACAAACCACATACATTCAATATCAGGGATGCCACGATCAGCCGTACTGGGCAACGCAAAGTCAGGGGACCCAACGCTCCCTACAGGAGACTGTACCTGGGGATCGTGAGAAGTATGGCCCTATATGGGGCCCCCGTATGGGCGTGGTCAGCAATATGGCTAGATTACGGAGCCCGCAGATGGCAATGGCTGTCAGGGTGATTAGGGGATACCGCACGATCTAAAGTGAGGCGGCATGTCTCCTAGCCGGGACCCCTCCAAGAGACCTGAAAGCGAGAGCATTTGCGTCTCTATTTAAATGGCGCAAAGAGGCGCTAGAGCGGGGCCGAAGGCCTGCGTCTCGAAAAATCGAGGCCCAGCGGTCCCTGCTCCACCAGGAAACCATGGAGACATGGAAGGCGCGACTTGAGCAACCAAAGGGGGCTTCGCCACAATCGCGGCCGTCAGGTTGGTCATGGACGAGTGGCTGCAGAGAAGACACGGTGCTCTCTCCTACTGATTGTCACAGATACTTTTCGGACTCGGTAACTTAGGTAAGTATCTGTGGCGAAGTCTCCGGGAACCACGGCCGAGTGCCAGCACTGCGAAGACCGGAGCGATGACACAGCTCTCCACGCGCTGGTGGAGTGCACGGCGTGGGCGCAACAGCGCCAGGTCCTCGTGGCAGGTCTGGACGTGGACACTCTCTCACTCGCTAGTGCGAGTCATGATCTCCAGCAGGCGTAAGTGGGACTGCGCCGCCTCTTTCTGCGAGTAGGTCATGCTCATGAAAAAAGCGGCGAGGCGGAAGCGGGAGAGACCTCTCCCACCGGAGTTCCGTAGTCAGCGGCAGACGCATCTGCGCCTAAATCTATTGGCTCACCATTCTTACAGAAGCAAGCCCTAGACGACAGTGGAGATGGAGGGAGGGATTCACGCACGCCTCCCCAAGAAGCGGGATAACTTCCGAAAAGCCCCTCAAAGACGCGATATACCACCCGAAACCCCAGAGGTGAGGCTGCAGTGCCAGCTGTAGGTCTGTTGGGATTCCTGAGGAAATCTTCCAAGGGCTTACCCGGGGCTCCGAACCGGAGGCTTTAGGTAGCAATCGCGTAGTTTTAGTCGATAGGAGTCCGGCATAGCATCCATGTACGATTGTCCTCACGATAAATAAAGCCCCGTTGTACAATTTCTTTATATAGAGTGTTATAAGAGTAAAAAAAAGTTAGGAAGTGTTAAAACGCAGTGAAACGTGACTTTTTCAACAAAATCCATATTTTACACAACCTTGTAAAGGCCCATCGCTTTTCTAGAATAAAACTTGTCCATTGGACATTTGATTCATGAATACGCTGCGATTTGCAAGAATTTCATATACTCATGTAAGTATATGAAATTCTTGCAAATCGATTTGAAAATTATTTAGCTTTGGCATATTCACAAGCGGAGAAAGTACAAGAAGATATCATCCATAAACCAGGATTTGGATACACTGAATGACTGGGCTAATTCGGTCGGATTGCGTATTAACCCCTCGAAGTCGCAAGCCATTATCATTGGTAGTAAATACTACTGCGACATTCTTTCGGAGTCTCAACCTTCTCCTGTTCTTTTAGCCGGTATTCAAATACCTTACGCAGACTCCGTGAAGAACCTAGGAGTGATAATGGATACCACTCTATCTTGGAGCGCCCACATAAATGATGTCAGCAAGAAGGTGCATTTTTCCTTCCACTCTTTGAGGTGCCTCCAAACTCTCCTGCCCTTGAGGACAAAAATTAGTCTTGCCCAAACTATTATTCAACCCATTATTGACTACGCTGATTCTTGCTATTTGGACGCTACAGAGGAGCTTTTAGATAAACTTGAGAGATTGCAAAATTTATGTATACGCTTCATATTCAATCTTAGAAAGTTTGATCATGTTTCCCACCTTCGCTTTCGCCGAAACACTCGAATCCTCTGCCTTCTTTTCAATATCCTCCACAACCCTTCTTCTCCTTCCTATCTGAGGGAGCGGTTCTCATTTTTTCGCTCTCCTGATGCTCCCTGCAGAACACATCTACGCTCGAACCTTAGATATCCTAAGCATAAAACTGATTTCTACTCAAATTCCTTCACAGTGCATGCGGTCAGACTGTGGAACTCACTCCCACCTGTCATCAGAGGTAGCAAAACTGTTTCTACTTTTAAAAGGAAAGTCCGTGAATACTATTTATCAACTTTGTAACTTATGTATCTATTTATTTATGTAATTATATATACCTATTGATGTATTTGTTTATATAGTACCTATTTAAATATTTATTATTATATTTATATAGTTAAAACTGCCTCTGTCCTTTTGTATGTGTGTCATATCAATTCTCTCCTGTTCTTTTCAATTACACACTTTTAATTATTCTTTTCCTACTTCATGTTCTCCTCTCGCCGGTCTGCTGGGAGATATTTCTTCTAGAAATAAGCAGTACCATTGTACCTAAGTTTCCTGCTATACCTATAATTATTATATAGTAATGTGTGCATAAATAAATAAATAAATAAGAAGAAGAGGGAAAAAAGTTCTTGACGGACGAGAAATGTAAAAACAAAATACCTACTATAGAAATATTAACTTTTAAACAGTAGTTAATTTTTGGCAGATAAATTGGAGCGTCAATACTTACAATAGAAATGTACAGTACGTACATACATATGGTCACGCACACGAAAAGAAATGTCATTATAAGTAAATATGTAATAAACTGCTGTAGTGTGCGCGTGTAGTATGGTCTTTCCTTTCCCGAAAAGGCAGAGACATGCTATACGCACATTTCAGCAGCTATATTTATGACTAGCTGATGCCCGCAGCTTCGCCCGCGTGAAATTTGTTTCCGTTCTTATTCTCGGAACTTAACTTATTTCCGGGATAAAAGTGGCCTAAGTTACTCCTTATTATATAAGCTATCTGCCAGTGAAAGTCCCGTCCAAATCGGTCCAGCCGTTCCAGAGATTAGCCGGAACAAACAGACAGACAGACAAACAAAAATTTTAAAAATATATATTTTGGTATGTGTACCGTATATACATTCATATGCATGTAGTAGAAAGCGGTTATTTTAATATTACAAACAGACACTCCTTTTTTGTTTATTTGTATAGACTACATGAAGCGGAAATTTGGATGAAGCGATATTTGTAATTGAGAAATCTATATGTGTCGCTTTAGTTTTCTAGTTTTCTGCCATAAGAATAAAACTGCAGATTGGACGGAATATACCTAATTGTTATTCCGTCTTTCGTGCTCTTTTATTTAAATTATGAATTTCGCTTAAAATTCAATGAAAGAATATAGGCCTGTAAAAAAACCAAGCTGGGGTTAGTGAATATTTTAATCCATACCTATATTTATTATTTATTTATTGACACTACAAGTTCATGTCTTTGTGTTGATCTGGGAGACATAATTTATAGCTACCGAATTACAAGTTTTTTTTGTAAACTGTTGCCATGTATCGGTACATAATTTAATAGGAGCAAACAGATTCGTATTGTGTGTAGTTTTTATACTTTCAGGGCCAGCAATGCTTACTTTCCGGTAACGGCTCCAATACATCAAACCTTATCACATTAGTATATAAACAGCTTGACACCGTCCTTAGGTATCAGTTCAAGCCACAAGCAACACTGACTAACGCAAGATGATGAAGCTGGTAGTATTATCCTGCGTGCTGGCGGCTGCCACCGCTAACCTGATTGGAGCCCCGTGGGGTATTGGTGCCGGTTGGGGAATTGGCAGCGGTTTGGGTGTCGCTGGCCCCCTTGGATTAGCTGCTCCCCTTGGAATAGCTTCTCCCCTTGGACTAGGACTAGCTGGACTTCATGGATCTAACTACAGAGGGCCGCTGTCTCTCGCTCCTGGTCAGCCCGCCAACATCATCGCCGCTGACGGCAGGCCCCTGGACACCTTGGCAGTGAACGTGGACCGCACTGCTCACGCCACCGCCAAGGCCCTCGAAGGCGGTTTACACTTGCTGAAAAAACGCTCTGCTCCTCTGATCGCTCCTCTTGCCGTAAACCAGGTCGCCTTAGCCCACTCCTCTCTGCTGGCACCCTCCCCCCTGTTGGCGCGCACTCCTCTGCTCGCCGGCTCTCCTCTGCTTGCCGGCTCTCCTCTACTCGCCCGCGCCCCTCTCTCACTCTCCGCGCCTTGGTTGTCCGCCGGTCTCATCGCCTCACCTTACAATATCGGAGCCCTTGATTGTTAGTTAGTAAATAACTAATGGAACCCACTATGTTTTTGTAAATACACCATTTAAGTAACTTGTCGATATATTGTTTTACTTAACCTTGGCCTGACCTTCAATATAACCATCATTGTAGCTTTCGTATACAATGTAGATCTCCTGTTTCAAAAGTGTGAAGGAATTAAAAGATGTATGTGAAACATCTCTATACAGACATTCCATTACTTAGCGGGATGTTTGATCCACAAAATATTTGATAACGGAGCCTGGGGGGTTTCTGCAATGTATATAACGAAACTCCTTACCTATCTATAAATATAAAAATATTGTGTTCGTTTAAGTACTTATTAAAAACTCAAAATTTACTACATCGAATGAGCTCAAAGTTGGACACTAAATACAATAGGATTCAGATATGGCTTTAGGCTACTTTATACACTTTTATCATAACCGCAATAAGAATAAAACAGCTTTAAAAACTATTATATTATGACCTATCTACCCTAAGTATTGAACCTTTATTATTATTATAGGTAGCTATATTAATTACGTATTCAAATTTTTTTAACTAACAGTTTGTCTCGTCGGAGGGACTGCTCTATACCTAAACAATTGAACATATCAAGGAACTTCAAAAATATTCAACGAGTACGCGCAAAACATCTACAGTTAGGATCTTGCGAGACAGACGTACGATTAGGTTATGATTAGTGAGCGGTCCCCGACGAGACAAACTGTTAGTTAAAAATTTGAATACGTAAATAATATAGCTACCTATAATAATAATTAAGAAAAATTTTATGACAGGGAAAATAGCCGCACTAGAGATAGAGATAAGCTCTGCCTACCACCAGTACGGTTCGAGCTGGTCAAGAAAAATGTATACTGTATGTGTGTGAAATTGTATAATCATCTACCTACCTAGAAATATCAGGAATTTACTACTAATAGTTATTACGCTTTAATGTACATACCATTTGTCTAATATTTTATTGAATAAATCAAAATTCTACTAATGACATTTAAGAATACATTGACAAAACTTCTTTATGACAAGAACTACTATGTAATACAACAATACTTTAATGACAAATTCCCCTGATTAATTTGTAATGAAAATATACGGACATGTAATTTGCTTATTTGTTTTTGGTTATGTGAAATGAGGGTTAATATTGTGATAATAAGGATACAGAATTAGAAATACATTCCACTCCTCATATCTTTCGAATTGCTAACCGATTTTCATAAAACTTGCGGTATCGTGATGTATAACCTTTCATTTGATACCCAACAGGGGTATATTTGAACACATTCAATTTTTCATAACCACTTTCACCCCTCATATCTTTGAAATGGCTTAACCGATTTTTATGGAACATAGCTAAGAATACTCTCCCCTAACCCATCTTTCAAACAAAAGAAACAGAATCAAAATCGGTTTATCCGTTTGGGAGCTACGATGCCACAGACATACTTACAAACACACAAACACCCACACACAAGTCAAACATATAACACCCCGTTCGGGTTTCCGTCGAGGGTTAAAAATGCAAGTTCGTTGGTGTAGATGTGTGAATCTTAGAAGTCTGGACTTCAGAATGTCTTGATGTTTACTTCTCTTTCACGTTCTAATGGCTAAACGGCAGATCCGTTTATCTGTAAGAGCGTTGTTGAAATTTGGAACCGGTATTAGATCATAGCCTGAAATAACACATAGCTTTATTACTTCAGCCTGGCAATAAGATACCACCGGAAGTGCGATCGGGAATCTACTTTCTTTATACACATTTCTTACCTCCTATTTTTTTCAATTAAGGCACAAATTAAATAAGTATTTTTTATGGGTCGGCATTTCCAGGTGCTTACCTGGAACTCGGAAGGTTGGTCCACGAAAATTAGATACATTCAGAAAAGTGGCGAGAGGTATAGTTTGTTACCAATCGCTTCTTATTGTATATTAGCTGATGCCCGCAGCTTCGCTTGCGTGAAATTTTGTTCACGTTCCCGCTTCTTAAGATAACACATTCCTAGCTTACGCACCTATTATTTCGGACTATAATCTGTCTTTATACTTAGGTTGGTACCAAATTTCAACCAGATCCGTTCAGCCGCTGGAGCGTGAAAGAGTAACAAACATGCATACTTACATACTTTCGCAATTAAAGTAATAGTCTGTTCTTGTAGTAATTAAGTCAAAAAGGAGAAAGTGCCGTGGCTCCTCTTCAACCATTCGTCCATGACCGGTCTGACCGCCCTGATTGTGGCGATTCCCTCTCCCTCTCCTCCTGGTTCTTCCTGATCTCCCTCTGGTTGCTAAAGTCGCACCTTCCAGGTCTCCACGGTTTTCTGATAATTTACAGCGTTAGGTTTACTTTTTTACTACTCTATGTACCTTTTTAACTCTTAACCAACAACGAATTTTCAATATTAATATTTCAATTTGAGCAAGTTGTGGGACCGTGTGCGTCTTTGTATCTTTTCTAGGCATCGAAAAGAACCGCGCTTAAGATTGACTAGTAAACAATGTCCTTGTGTTTAAACTGGATAACTAAAAATATTTAGCATGCGGTCTCTGTGACCGTATGTACATTTAGGTTTGTAGTTTTACGTCAAAATGAATTAAGACAATTAAATTTTTAAAGTATTATTGCAGATAGAAATGATAGATGGAGGAGTACATGCCAGACGAGGGTTACAATGGCGTGGAACCTGATTTAGTTAATGATATTGTTCGGGTTCAAGACTGAGAAACCTATTTTGAAATTGAGTTTGATGTAGAAGTTACAATATAAGAAAGTTAATTTCAATACGAATATTAGTGTTCAGCTCTGCCTACATCTGTAGCATAGTATAACAGTGGCTCTTTCGATGACAACATCCCCATTTAACATTTGCGATGTGAAGGTAGACCCAGAATAAGCCACGGAAAATGTGAAAGTATAAGGGTCGCAATTTTGTTTACTTTTTATTTTTTTTTTGTTTTTTTATGATTACGTTATAGTTTGTCTCAATTTTTAAGAATTCATATCAAGAAAATGTAAAGTTAATTTCCTTATGACGGGGATTTCATTTTATTAAAGAGTGTTTTCGTATACGAAATTTGTTGATTTTTCAAAATTTCTGGAATATTTTTTTTTTTTTTTATACTACTTAGGTGGCAGACAAGCTTACGGCCCACCGGAAGGTTGGTAACCGTAGCCTTTTTTTTTTTTTTTTTTTTTTTTTTTTATACCACTAGAGTGGCAGACAAGCATACGGCCCCACCAGATGTACCGGTGGTCACCGCAGCCTATGGACGTTTGCAACACCAGAGGCGCCACAATCGCGCTGCCGACTCTTTAAAAACCTTCTAAGTCCCCTTTTGAAGAACCCCATACTGTAGGTGTTTGGGAAAACCGAAGCAGGGAGATCATTCCACAACCTAAGCGTACGTGGAAGAAAGCCTCTATTAGATCTCACCGTGCTCGAGCGCTCAGGACGCAACGTGTGAGGATGAACACCCTGTCTATGGCGAGCGGTGCGATGATAGAATGTAGCCGTAGGCATCATATCAAACAATTCTTCAGAGCACAAACCGTTGTACAGGCGGTAGAACACACACAGAGAAGCAAAGTCTCTCCTGTCACTAAGAGGTTCCACACCACCTGCAAGTATGGGATCGCTGACAACTCTCATAGCTCGCCTTTGCACCGAGTCAAATGGACGAAGCTGGTATTCGGGTGCCCCCGCCCAGAGGTGACAGCAGTACTCCATATGCGGACGCACTTGCGACTTATAGAGAAGCAGCGCTTGCGCCGCAGTAAAGTATCGCCGCGCCCTTCTGAGCACTCCGAGCTTCCTGGACGCCAGCTTGGCCTTGCCCTCCAAGTGACTGCGGAACTGCACATCACTGGAGATGTCAACACCAAGGATCCCTATACTTTCAGAGATGGTGAGAGATGTGCTCTGAAATTGTGGCGCCACAGTGAATGGGGTCTTTTTTGCGGTGAAAACACAAACTTGTGTCTTGGAAGGGTTGAATTGGACAAGATTTTGTCGACCCCAATCGGACACCCTATTGAGAGTAGCCTCGACTTCAGACACAAGTTGTTCACGACTTTCTTCCATTGCAACCCGAGAGATACCGGGGCGGCCCGTGTAATACGTGTCGCCCGTACTGTCGTCCGCATAACAATGAATGCCGTCAATAGACAACATGTCATTGATATGCAGCAGAAACAAAGTAGGGGACAACACTGAGCCTTGTGGTACTCCAGCGTTTATGGCCATACAGTCAGAACAGCTGCCGTCAACGACGGCCCTGATGCTTCTACCGGCCAAAAAGCTGGACACCCATCCGCATAAACTCTCGGGCAGTCCATAGCAGGGCAATTTCGTAAGAAGACCACGGTGCCAGACTCGGTCAAAGGCTTTCGAGATGTCGAGGCTCACTGCTAGAGCCTCACCTTTACTCTCGATAGCCGCCGCCCAGCGGTGTGTGAGGTACACAAGAAGATCGCCCGTCGAGCGACCGTGACGGAAACCGTACTGCCGGTCACTGAGCAGGTCATGTTCCTCAAGGTACCTCAGGAGCTGTGTATTAATTACACGCTCCATCACCTTAGATAAAAGGGAGGTGACGGCTATAGGCCTATAATTGGCCGGGTCGGTCCTGTCACCCTTCTTGGGCACAGGATGCACGTGCGCGATCTTCCACGACGCCGGGACTTGCTTCATGGAGTATGAAAGCGTGAAAAGACGTGTAAGTACCGGGCACAACTCCGGACCACACCGCTTAAGTACCACCGCTGGAATGCCGTCCGGCCCACTCGACTTATGAATATCTAGGGATTGAAGCTCCCGCCTGACGTCCCGTTGCTTGAACTTAATTTCTGGCATGGAAGTGCCACACCGAGGGATACCAGGCGGAAGCACACCTCCATCGTCCATGGTCGAGTTGGAGGCAAAGAGAGAACCCAAAAGGTCGGCCTTCTCCTTGGCACTCTGGGCCAGACTACCATCCAGTCTATGTAGAGGTGGTAATCCCGACCGACAAAAGTTTCCTTCGGCAGCTTTGGCGAGCGACCAGAATTCACGACTTCCAGAAGGGTAGCCGGCTAGTCGCTGACCAATTCTGCCGACGAAATCGAATTTAGCCCTGGCAACCGCTCTTTTACTGGCCCTCGAAGCGGCATTCAGTTTGCGTTTCCTTTTGCCATGATGTTATGTGTAAGGGGATAAAAGAAGGTAGGGGGTGCCTGTGTGTCGGTGACGCAAGAGACTAAGCGAGGCTCTAATTCCCCAAAGGCAGGCACAGGTAGTGCGGTAGATTGGCACGGCGTACGGAAGGGCCCCCGGTCCCCCCCCAATGCAGTAGCCGCGTCCACTCCGGTATCCTCCTCCGGCACGACCACAGCACCAGGGACTTTACACAGGCTGCTGGTTCAGCCTCCTGGGGCGGAGATTACGTAATCCCCAGGTTCGGGTCCCGTACAGCCTGCGGGCGGTCAGCGGTCAACCGTTTCACCGGGTCTCCCTGACCGCCGTACCAATATTCCGCGCCTATGCTAGCCAATGGAGACATATGAGCCTGTGGTCTCACCGCCACCGGCACAAAGTCACCCCAATGAGCACTGGAACCCTGCTAACCGACGGAGAACATAACCCAGCACGAAGCCAGGTTACTATTACCGCGGTCTTCTGCAGGGTGGAGGTACTGCCCCAGGCGGGCTGCTCACCGAACGGAATTCCGTTATGCCCTTCCTCCTAATGTAGGCTCCTTCATTAATCCCTAGGATATTAGATCTTAGAGACCGAATTGAAGAAGCCAAACACTGTGCCCTCAGGGTATTACGTTAGCTTCATGAGAAGTAACGCGTATCCCCTAAACCCCGAGGGGTAGAATCCCCTAAACCCCGAGGGGTAAAAAGCCTATAGACGTTTGCAACACCAGAGGCGCTACAAACGCGCTGCCGACCCGGGTGCAGGTTGTGACGACCCACAGTTGAAATTTTTCAAGCCGCCCGTAAGGCCTTCAACTTGGCTTAACGACTGTCATTTCACTGACTACCGGGACCAACGGCTTATCGTGCCTTCCGAAGCACGGAAACGCTCGTAAATAAATGTCACAAAGTGGTCCACGTGGTGGTCACCCATCCATATCCGGCCATAGTAAATGTTGCTTACTGCAGTGATCGTTTACAGAACACTGAGTCCGCGGGGCCACGAGCGCTTCAAAATATTACGGAATTTTACTAATCTTTTAGGTTTTTGAGTTGTTTATATGAAGCTTAAACGTATTTTCAACTATTTTACTCATATTTATATTAAGTTAATATCCTATTGATACCGAATCAAAAGTAATGAACAGTTTGCGGTCTCCTGGACCGCACGTAGGTGGTTAAAGGACTGACATAAGTGGGAGGTGGTTATGGGATAAAACAATCTTCAGATATAACGTCCTGTTCCAACACTTTGAGCCCTTTAAAGGTTGAATCTGTTGGAAGTGGCACGGCTTAGCATTGGTTCTTGTTTTCCATTATTTTGTCCTCGCATACGTGCCTTTAAATTCACATTTAAACAAAAATATACAATTTTTTTAACTAGTATATGTAACTGATTTGATTGGTACATTTTTTTTTTTTAATTTACATTACATACATCTAAAAGTATTTTTAATTATAATTATCACTAGATATTCCTCGCGGCTTCGATCGCTTAGAAGTCGTTATCGCGTAAAATCTCTATACCAAATTTCATCTCAATCGCTCCAGCCGTTTGGGTGTGAAAGCGTAACAGACAGATAGACAGACAGAGTTACTTTCGCTTTTATAATATTAGTAGGGATTAGTAGTGCATGCGTTCTCTAGCATTCAGAAGTAGGGATTTGTGTATGTGATTTACATTAATTCCCTTACGCTATTTCAAATTTCAACTACTTTATCCTGGAAATCTAATTAAATATTGTGTTATAGCTATAAATACAAGAAATAATAAATGCACTATAAAGTGTGTTTTTTGAGCGTTATAAGAAATTTATTGTTCCGTCGTCGATTGTTAAATGCTTCATGTTGCATCATCCTCTTCGCGCTCCTTCTTTGTTTAGAAGTCTTTGGCGAAATTGCATCATCCTCTTCGCAGTCTTTCTTTGTTTAGAAGCCTTTGGCGAAAAAAATACATGTTGTTGAGAAAACTCCTCTTATTTAGAAGTTTGATCTGACTACATGAAAAGGGAATACGATTAAAGAGGCATTGGTTGTAGAAGAATCTGTCTTTGTGTCGCTCTAGGAGCACTCTGTCAGGAAAATGCGCAGCAATACCTACTTATCAAAAATAAGAGTCATAATTCGAGATTTCTAAATTTGTGACAATTTTTTAACAAATATAAAAAAAAAAACTATAGTTAAGAAGGTGAATAAAATCCAGTCCATGTAGTGATTTGGTAAATATAAATTGAGCTACCTACTTAGAAAGTACCTTTTTTAAAATGTTGCCATGTATTTGTTATATAATTTTACAGGAGTAACCAGCTTCATTGTGTGTAGTTTTTAAACTTTCAGGGTCAGTAATACTTACTTTCCGGTGACGGCTCTAATTATATCAAACGTTATTACATTAGTATATATATAAACTGCCCGCCACCGAACTTATGTATTAGTTCAAGCCACAAGCAATTCTGACTAACATACAAGATGATGAAACTGGTGGTACTATCCTGCGTGCTGGCGGCAGCCACCGCTAACCTGATTGGAGCACCTTGGGGCATTGGCGCCGGTTTGGGAATTGGCAACGGTTTGGGTATCGCTGCACCCCTTGGATTAGCTGCTCCCCTTGGAGTAGCTGGTCCCCTTGGACTTGCCAGTTCCCTCGGACTAGCCGGTCCCCTTGGAGTAGCTGGTACCCTCGGAGTAGCCGGTCCCCTTGGAGTTGCCGGTCCCCTTGGAGTCACCGGTCCCCTTGGACTGGCTGCTCCCCTTGGAATAGCTGGACTACGTGGATCTAACTACAGAGGACCGCTGTCCCTCGCACCCGGCCAGCCCGCCAACATCATCGCTGCTGACGGCAGACCCCTGGACACCTTGGCAGTGAACGTAGACCGCACTGCTCACGCCACCGCCAAGGCTCTCGAAGGTGGCGTGCACCTACTGAAGAAGCGCTCTGCTCCTCTGATCGCTCCTCTTGCCATTAACCAAGTCGCCCTGGCTCCCACCCCCCTGTTGACGCGCGCTCCTCTGCTCGCTCCCGCTCCTCTGCTCGCCCGCTCTCCTCTCTCACTCTCCGCGCCTTGGTTGTCTGCCGGTCTCATCGCCTCACCCTACAATATTGGAGCCCTCGATTGTTAAATAATAAATGACTAGTATAACCTACAATATTTTTGTAAATACATAATTTAAATAGTATTTGTCAATACATTGTTTTAATTAATCCTGGACTGAACCAAAATGTAAATTAATGTGTGTTCTAAAACTATTGTATTAGGTATATCTACGCTGGATCTACAATATCTTAAAAATTTAGAGAACACTTTCGACACTCGTTTCTGGATAACCTTTTTTTAAGAGTGGAAATCTCTCATAGATGCTATGATGAGTTCTTGCCGGCTTGCCTTGCACACTTTGCTCTACCACTGCACACGGCCAGGAGCCCCGGGTAAACCTTTCGGAAGGATTTCTTAAATATTTATCCAAACATTATAATTATATTCAAATTTAAGAAAGATCAAGACACTGAATAAAATACTAAATTTATATTTATATTCAAGCGCAATCCATTAGTTTGGGGTAGATTGCAATGTGTAAAATTATCCCAAAATAATTACCCACAGTGTATTCTTGACTCATTTAGGTAATAATGTCTGAAGAATACTTCCGGTATTTCATATCAGAATGTTAGAATTGTCATTCTGTACCGGTCCAAAATGACAATCCTAACATTTTGATATAAAATACCGGAAGTATTTTTTCACACATTTGTGAGAGAGGTGGAAGTTGATTAATCCTTACATAATCGGTATTTAGGCTTTATGGTCACTAACACTATTATTAGAGTTAACGTAACCAGTATTATTGAATACTAGCTGACCCTCGCAACTTCGTTTACGCCACTTACGGTGTATGAAAGAACCGGTATTTTTTCAACAGACTCATGGGAGCGTATGAAACTGCCCTGTTTGCTTAATCATAAAAGAGCTTAAAGATTAAGTCCATTCTAAAACAATTCAGTTCACGCCTTCGGTGCAGACTGAATTATTTTACAATAGCCTTAATCATTAAGCTCTTTTATGATGAAGCCAACACACCAGTTTAGATTTACCCTCACATTCCAAGGAATCCTTGAATTCAAGGTTTTGCGAAAGTTGAAATGTCTCTAATTCCTGAACTACAAAACCCTGAACTTATAACACTGGAAAAAATTGGAATCGGACCACGCATTGTGAAGTTACAACTATAAAACAGTTTTGTCTTTCATCCCCTCTCGCAAAGGAACCGCGCAAAATATCGGGATCAAAAATATTCTAGAACCTTCCTCGGATTATAAGCTCAAATTGTACTAAATTTCATTCAAATCGATTTAGTAGTTTCGGCGTGATACTTATTCGGTATACAGACAGACAGACAGACAGACATGAAAAGTTTAAATTACATTTTCGGCTTCAGTATCGATTAGAAAACGCCCTACAGTTAAAATTTTCAAAATATCTTACATGTACAGACTCTCGACCCTCTACAGTTTTATTGTATGTACCTATAGATTTCCGATGTTTCATCGCTGTTGCAAGCGCCATGATCACGGAAAAACTCAGTTCTTCTGATATTTCGGCGCTTGGTGCAGCCTTAAATAAATCCTTTGTTGCACTACCATGTTTTGACAGATCTTTTGAAAATGACTCAATCATTAATCAATCAAATCAATTTAATTTAATATTATGGCAGTAAACAATACAAAGCGGGTCGTTCCCAATTCACACGTTTCTGTGCGAAAAAAACACTAAATTGTTGAAAGTAACCCACAACCACGAAAAATTTTCCTATGTCGTGTGTATGGAATATAGTTTTATATAACACAACATAAGTAAGCACAAGATTTTTGTTACCTGTAATAAAATCCTATACATCAGATGTTTAGGTATTTTTTTTTTTTTAGCTCGCCAAAATGATGTCGCCCGCCCTGTGACATCTACCAAATACTAGGAATTGACGGCCACTTTATTCAATCCTCATGAAAATTAACAGTGGCCCTCAAGTAACCAGTTCGATGATGTGTTTTTTACGTTCTGCTTGAAGTACAAGTGGTTTCAAGAAGAAGGATACACGTGCGCTGACGGGTCGTTTTAAGTTTATTTTAGGTTCCATACCCGACAATGTAAAAACAACTCCTTTCCGACTCCGCTATCTGTCTATCTTTAGGCTGTATTTTAGGAATAGTAATAGCTAGACAGCTGAAATATTTACAGATCATTGTTTCTCTGTTACCGCTACAACAAACAGAAAATACAAAAACCAGAAAAACAAACTTGACGTATGGAAGTCCCATAAAACAAACGTGATTTATCGTGGTTTACATCGATTTAATCATACGCATCAAAATTGGATGCACACAGACAGGCACACATTAAGCTTATTTCAACAACCTTCGTTTTCGTCGGAGGTCAAAACGGTTGTAACCCTCTGCTGGCTGGTCAAAATGGTTGGTCACTGTCAGACTTAATAGGGACTTTCAAAGTGGCCCACACTGATTGCCGCCATGACTATTCAATTTGGCGAGTTTAATAAAAAAAGTCGACCAAATGCAAGTCAGACTCGCACGCGGTAAAAATCACGTTTGTTGTATGGGAGTCCCTCTTACCTATATTTTTGTTTCTGATTTTTAGAAATACATCATTCGTCGGAAGAAGTGCCGGGTGCTTGGAAGGAGGCGAACATCCAGCCAATCCCCAAGAAATGGGATCGGTCGGATCTGGCCAATTATTGTCCCAAAGCCGTAACCACCGTCATCTGCAAGGTGTTCGAGCTAATTAATTATCAACAAACAGCTCATGCGCTATCTGGAGGATCACTCGCTAATTAGCGATCGTTAATATGGCTTTAGGCCGTAACATTCCAAATACCTAGCATGAATGCAGACGATTTTTAAATACTAAACAATAATTCAAAAGTAACAAGACTTAAATATTTACATTGACATTTTTATTTTGACTCAATGTTCATTTATTAAAATTAAATGTCAAAATACAATTCTCGTCAATCCTTAAATAAAGTCGTCAATGTCACCTCCACCCGCGCCCGGTGCAAAAGTGCCCATCACACTGTGCGCATTACCTCTCTGTATGGCAATGGCAAACCTTTGCACCAACCACCAGCGCGTGAATCTCTAGACTTCCTTTTCACATTTATATAATCACTAGTTGACCCTCGCAACTTCGTTTACGTCACATAAGGTTCGCGAAATGAGAGGCACTTCTTCATTAGACTCATCAAGCAGCGTGTGAAACGGCCTTGTTTGCTTAATCATAAAAGAGCTTAAAGATTAAGGCTATTCTAAAAGCCAACACGCCCGTTTAGAATAACCCTTACATTCAAATGAACCATTAAAATCTAGGTTTTGCGAAAGTTGAGATGTCTCTTATTCCTGAACTACAAAACCTTCAATATCGAAACTTGTGTAAAATTAATCTTCAAGTCCACCTTTCCAACACTAAAACAATATTTGAAATCGGACCACGCGTTGAGAAGTTACAACTGAAAAACTGTTTTGTCTTTCATCCCCACTCCCAATGGAACCACGCAAAATATCGGGATCATAAGTATCCTAGAACCTTCCTCGGATTATAAGCTCTGATTGTGCCAAGTTTCATTCAAATCGATTCACTTATTCGGGAAACAGACAGACAGACAGACATGAAAATTTAAAATTACATTTTCGGCTTCAGTATCGATTAGAGAACGCCCTACCATTAAAATTTTCAAAATATCTCCCATGTACAGACTCTCGACCCTCAACAGTTTTATTATATGTATAGATTATACATATTTAATAATAAATAAATAATTATGACAATAACATGAATTTTAATAGATTTTTTTTAACGTGTGGAAATCCTACATGGATGGATGTAGTAGGATTCCCAACAGACTTTAGGCTATCACCGCGGCCTCTCCTAAGAGTTCAGGTACTATCTCGCGTCTTTGGTGGTTAGTTTGGGTGTTGCGCTGCTTTTTGGGGGTGGGTCGTACATGAAACCTCAGATTACTAAATAGTTATTACGTAAATAAAACTGATTTTTTTAACTTAAGTTATGAGGATCAGCTGTAAATAATGATCCTAAAAGTAAATTTGCTTGTGAAGCTCCTAAACGCCAGGGTTTACACGATGGGCTTAAAGTTGCATGTTTAACCGACGGGTGTGCGTTGTTTTATAGCTAATAGTTTTATAGAATTTCGTTACATGTAATACATCTAAAAGAATTTTTAAATATATCATAGTTGCATGCGTTCTCTAGCAATTAAAAGTAGGGATTTGTGTGTGATCTACATAAATTGTCTTGCACCATTTTACATTTAAACTACTTTATTCTGAAAATCTAATTAAATATTGTGTCTTAGCTATAAATACATTATAACATTTGTTTTTTGAGGGTTATAAGAAATTTATTGTTCCGTCGTCGATTGTTTAATGCTTTGAAACCTCTTTACATGTTGCATAAGCCTTATTTCTCAGCTGCGCTCTTTTTTTGTTGAGAATCCTTTGGCAAAAAAATGAAAAATATACGGTAGTATTGAGTAACCTCCTCCTTTTTAGTCGGTCAAAAAAAGGGATCCCGAGTTTTATAGGAAGTAAGGCTGGACCAGTAGCGAAAAATTATAAATCTATGGGCTGGACTGCCCATTATATTTTTCAAAAGATACTAATAATCATACCTTTTTTCCCAAAGGGGTAGGCAGAGACGTGCTATGCGGCCACTCTTACGCAGATATATTTGGGGAAAAAAGTGGAAACACTATTGACTTGATAAAACGGGCTTGATGTGACAACATGGAGATCTCTCTTAACCGCTCTAGAAGTAGTCTGGAAAAAAATATGTAAGTACTAATCAAAATGAAAAGTCATAATTCGAGATTTCTAATTTTGTGACAATGTTATTAACCAATATGAAAAAAAATACTAGAGATAAAAAGGTGAATACAATTTGGTACAAGTCCATGTAGTGATTTGGTAAATAATTGAGCTACCTGCTTAGAAAGTTCCTTTTTTAACTGTTGCCATGTATCTGTTGTATAATTTTATAGGAGTAACCAGCTTCGTAATTTGTTTAGTTTTTATACTTTCAGGGCCAGCAAAACTTACTTTCCGGTGACGGCTCCAACTATATCAAACCTTATCACATTAGTATATAAACTGCCCGCCACCGTGCTTATGTATCAGTTCAAGCCACAAGCAATCCTACTATCCTACTAATATTATAAATGTGAAAGTTTGTGAAGATGTTTGGATGTTTAGATGTTTGGATGTTTGTTACTCAATCATGCTCTAACGGCTGAACGTATCGGGCTGAAATTTGGAACCGGGTTAGATTATAGCCCAGAATAACACATAGGCTACATTTCATCCCGGGAACATGTTCCCATGGGAAGCGGGAACGGGGGAACCAAATTCAACGCGGGCGAAGCCGCGAGCATCAGCTAGTACTGAATAACTTACAAGATGATGAAACTGGTGGTACTATCCTGCGTGCTGGCGGCCGCCACCGCTAACCTGATTGGAGCCCCTTGGGGCATTGGTGCCGGTTTGGGAATTGGCAACGGTTTGGGTATCGCTGGACCCCTTGGATTAGCTGCTCCCATTGGAGTTGCTGGTCCCCTTGGACTTGCCAGTTCTCTTGGTCTAGCCGGTCCCCTTGGAGTAGCCGGTCCCCTTGGATTAGCCAGCCCCCTTGGAGTTGCCGGTCCCCTTGGACTGGCCACTCCCCTTGGAGTAGCTGGACTACGTGGATCTAACTACAGAGGACCGCTGTCGCTCGCACCCGGCCAGTCCGCCAACATCATCGCCGCTGACGGCAGACCCCTGGACACCTTGGCAGTGAACGTAGACCGCACTGCTCACGCCACCGCCAAGGCCCTCGAAGGTGGTGTGCACCTGCTGAAGAAGCGCTCTGCTCCTCTGATCGCTCCTCTCGCCATTAACCCCCTGCTGGCTCCCGCCTCCCTGTTGGCCCCCGCTCCTCTGCTCGCCCGCTCTCCTCTCTTACTCTCCGCGCCTTGGGTGTCCGCCGGTCTCATCGCCTCACCCTACAATATCGGAGCCCTTGATTGTTAAATAAGTATATGACTTATGTAACCCACTTAATTTTGTAAATACACCATTTAAATAGTATTTGTCATTGTTTTACTTAACCCTAGCCTGAACCAAAATGTAACGATCATGTGTCTTCTGAAAACTATCTAAGTTGGATCTGTAACATCTCTTAAATGTAGACAACACTTTCAAGACTCGTTTCTGGATAAACTTTTTTTTTTGAAATGTTTAATTGAAATCACACTTTGCCCTACCACTGCCTACGGAAAGGAGCCCCGGGTAAGCCCTCGGAAGGATTTCATATATAATTATCCAGACAGTATAATATATATCCAAAATTAAGAATGGCCGAGACTCCGAATAAAATACTAGATTTTTTTTCCCAAAATAATAGATTGAGTTTAGGCTAGATCGCAAAGTGTAAATAGTACCACAAAAAAATTACAGTGTATTTTGACTCGTTTATTAATATCTAAAGAATAATTCCAGAATCTCATATCAAAATGGGGTTGTCATTCTAGAAATTGTGTGAGAGAGAAAGAAATTGATTAACCCTAATAATAATCCTTCGTAAAAGCACTATACCATGTTTTGACTGACCTTTTGAAAATGACTCAGTCAAAAATCAATCAACCCAGTCTATGACAGTCGACAACAGAGAAACACTACGTTGCTGATAATGCCAAACCCCAGTTTTCCTCCGTCATGCATGTGCATGTTGTTGTGTGTACCTACAGAATATAATTTCATAATACAGGAAAATAGGTACAAGATTTTTATTACCTGTAACCAAATCTTATACAATAGATGTTCTAGTACCTATAGCTTTTTATATGTAGCTAGCCATAATGACATCACCTACCCTGTGACTTCTATCAAATACTACGAATTTACTTTCTTCAATCCTCATAAAAATTGACAGTGGCCCTCAAGTTACCGGTTCAATGATGTGCCTTTTCAAGCTCTGCTTGAAATACCCGCGGTTGTAAAAAAGGGGATACACGTGCGCTGACAGGTCGTTTCAAGTTTCTATGTACCGAAATATCTTATTTTTAAATAAACAGCTTCTTATAGGTTTCATACCCGAAAGGTAAAAACCATTCCGCTACAAGACTTCGCTGTCTGTTTATCTTCAGGCTGTATCGCAGGCATCATGATAGCTAGACAGCTAAAATATTTACATATCAAATATCTATGTTGCCGCTATAACAACAAAAATTCTAAAACCAGAAAAAAAATCTCGAGGGGACTTCTATACAATAAATAATGTGATTTTTCCTTGCTTACATCGATCTAATCATACGCATCAAAATTGGATGCACACAGACAGACACACATACATAGAATAAGCTTATTCCAACAACTTTTGTTTTCGTCGGTAGTCAAACAGGTTGTAACCCTACTTCTCGCTGCTAGTCAGAATGGTTGGTCACTGTCAGAAGTAATAGGGACTTTCAAAGTGGCCCACACTGGATAACGCCATGACATTTCAGTTTGGGAAGCTTAATAATAAAAGTCGATCAAGTGCAAGTCGGGACTCGCATGCAGCAAAAATCACGTTTGTTGTGTGCGAGCCCCTCTTACATATATTTTTGTCTATGATTTTTAGAAATACATCATGCGTCGGGAGAAGTGCCGAATTCTTGGAAGGAGGCGAACATCCAGCCAATCCCCAAGAAAGGGGATCGGTCGGATCCGACCAACTATTGCCCATAGCCGTAACCACCGTCATCTGCAAAGTGTTCGAGCTAATTATCAACAAACAGCTCATGCGCTATCTGGAGGATCACACGCTAATTAGCGATCGTCAATATGGCTTTAGGCCATAACATTCCAAATAGTATGTACCCAGACGTTTTTAAATACTAAACAATAATTCAAAAGTAACAAAACTTAAATATTTACATTTACATTTACATTTTAATTCTGACTAAATGTTCATTTATTAAAATTAAATGTCAAAATACGATTCTCGCCAATCCTTAAATAAAGTCGTCACTGCCACCTCCACCCGCGCCTGGTGCAAAAGTGCCCATCACACTGCTCCCATTACCGCTCTGTATGGCAATAGGCAGCCTTTGTGCCAACCACGAACTAGCGCGTGAGTCACAAGAATTCTATTTCACATTTATATAATCACTAGCCGATGCCCGCAGCTTTGCCTGCGTGAAATTTGGTTTCCGCTCCTGCTTCTTATCGGAACTTATTCCCGGGGTAAAAAGATCTATTATTCCAGACTACAATCTATCTCTGAGGTACCAAACTTTAGCCAGATCCGCTTAATCGTAACAGCGTGAAAGAGTAACAAACATCTACACACACAAACTTTCCTGTTTGTATTCTTAAAAAGATAGATAGATTTCTGATTAAAAAATTCACGATACATAAGTATTAGTATTAGTTATTAGCTAAGTAAATTTATTAATAAAATACATTCGTTTTCATTCATTGGATAGAGAGTGACTACTCAACACAACTTCTGCTAAGCAGTTGACATCGTAAATTTGCTCCTTCTTCCCAGTTCCAATTTATTTAAGGCTTCAATTTCATTACCGATTTCAAGTGTAAAACTCCTAAACGGTTCTAAGTCTGTATACTGCGCGCCTCGACTTGGATAGGTTAGGCTAGAAAGCTAATATCCCTATTAGCTTTCTAGCCTAAGATGGAGCTGAGCGGAGCTCCCGCATTAAGGTGCGAATCTACTTAGGCGGAGCGGAGAGGAGCTGTGCCGCGATTCACCAATCACGGTGCGGAGCGGAGAAGAGATGTGGATTTTAAGCCATGTGATTGGTGAATCGCGGCACAGCTCCTCTCCTCTCCGCTCCGCCTAAGTGCAACCGCACCTTTAGCCTTAATGTTAATTTTTTTATATCTATTAAACACATTAGCCTTCGTGGTCATTTTTAGGGTTACGTACCCAAAAGGTAAAGAACGGGACCCTATTCATAAGACTTCACAGTCCGTCTGTCTGTCAGTCTATCCGTCACGAGGCTGTATCTCATGAACGGTGATAGCTAGAGAGTTGAATTTTTTATAGATTATGTGTTTTTGTTGCCGCTATACAAATACTAATAATAAAAACATAATAATATTTGAGGGGCCCCCCTTAAATATTATCCCATACAACAAACGTGTTCTTTCGCCATTTTATTTAATACTAGATGACGTCACGCGGCTTTACCCGCGTAGCTCCCGTTCCCGTGGGAAGACGGGAAAAAAGTATAGCCTATGTTCACCGGGGCGAGCGTAGCTTCCCAACAGTGAAAGTTTTTTTAAATCGGTTCGTTAGTTTCGGAGCCTATTCCATGCAAACAAAAAAACAAACATACAAACAAACAAACAAACAATCAAATCGTTCCTATATATAATAATAATAAAAATAAATAAATAATAATAAATTATAAATATGTAATTTTAATCATTTTTATTTCAACATTATATATATAATATATAATAATGATTGTGAATTTAGCATTTGTTCAGGTCCAACAGCGCCGCGGGAAGGAAGCGTAATTAAAATGAAACTGCACTGACTTTTTCACTGTATGTATACTGGATCAGGTGTACACAAAAATATTAAATCCTTCGACTTATATGCTACGAGCGGTAACTAAACCATACCTAGATTCAGAAATAAGGTACATCACCATCTATCGAGCTTTAGTGCAAACAAATCATAGTACAGTCATGAACATACCGTCCACCAAGGACATTATGGCAAAATTTACTTCCAGAGTAAAAACATGGCAAATTAGTTAGTACAAATTGAAAACCCTTAATATTAAACAAATTCAAAATCTTATCACTAATATCATGACATTTTCAAATACCCCGTGTGGTTTATATGTTCTAATAATAAACATTATGCTTATTATGAACAACAGAACAATAATCATTAAGAATAGCAAACAAAAATTAAAACTACGCAGTAGCCGGAACGACACACACTTTAAAATAATTCTGTACCAGGTGTTACAGACCCACGAACACGATTCAATAATGGAATCTCAGATAATTTGTCATGTTCTGCGGCCTTACGTGAGTAGCATTCCTATTCTGAGCATTTTATTTTAATAAAAAATGCAATAAGTTTCAACGAAAACGATTGTTTTGATACAAAAAATAAGTAATATTAACTAGATGCTGCTTAGCGTCCGCCCACCCTGGAAATATTTTTAGTATCAAAATTGAAGTGTGAAACATTGTTGTTCTTTTGTCCCATAAATAACTTATATCTTCTTGCCACATACAAATTTCCATTGCGAAAATGTATTCTACAATGGTACCACATAAACCATTATAATTTATTATTTATTATTAGGTTTTAATAATATACTAGCTGACCCTCGCAACTTCGTTTACGTCACATAAGGTTTGCGAAAGGAGAGGTACTTCTTCATCCGACTCATCAAGCAGCGTGTGAAACGGCCCTGTTTGCTTAATCATAAAAGAGCTTAAAGATTAAGGCTATTCTAAAACAATTCAGTCCCCGCCTACGGCGCGGACTGAATTATTTTACAATAGCCTTAATCATTAAGCTCTTTTATGATTAAGCCAACACGCCCGTTTAGAATTACCCTTACAATCAAAGGAAAACTTGAATTTTAGGTTTTGCGAAAGTTGAGATGCCTTTAATTCCTGAACTACAAAACCCTCAACATTGAAACTTGTGTGAAACAATCCTTAAAGTACTCCCTTTATAACACTGAAAAAATTTTTGGAATCGCATCACGCGTTGAGAAATTACAACTGAAAAACCATTTTATCTTTCATCCCCTCTCCCGCAGGAACCGCGCAAAACTTTGGGATCAAAAGTATCCTAGAACCTTCCTCGGACTATAAGCTTCAAGTGTACCAAGTATTGTTTAAATCGGTTCAGTAGTTTCGGCGTGATACTTATTCGGGATACAGACAGACAGACAGACAGACCGACATGAAAAGTTTAAATTACTTTTTCGGCTTCAGTATCGATTAGAGAACGCCCTCCAATTAAAATTTTTAAAATATCTTCAATGTACAGACTCTCGACCCTCAACAGTTTTATTATAAGTATAGATTTCAAGCTCCTGCAAAAATCTCAATCCACTGAACCAAATCGTTGCATAAGGAGGTTAAATTTTCTGACTTCACTTTCAGTTTAACTAAAGTTACCCGTATTTTACCTAACATATTAACGACTTGGATCACATTATTGCTGTGTAAACCATCATAATGCGTCAGATAAGCCATGTAGATCTTGAAATAAATCGCTGGAACTCCTGTTATACCACCTTGGGATCTTAATATTTACTATTAAAGTTAAGTCTCTACGATAAGTAGGCCATTTTTTTTAGTAAACCTTTGAGTACCACCTCATTCCTGCCAGCACCAGCTAGTCCAAGCTTGTTTCAAAACCTTTTTCAGATTTATGCATGATGCCAGCTGCCCAAAGGGGTCAAAGAGCCAAGAAAAATCCGAAATTATTATTATTTTGTTTATAGTTACAGCAAGAACAGGCAGTGTCTCGGAGTACTCGAAGACGTCTTCACTCGAGTCCCAGGTAAGTCCGAGTATCTTTTATTATTATCTAGGTATACTAACTTTTGATTCTTATCTTGCCTAGATCCCCTTCCCTGTATTTTATCTATTATTCTTTACTATAACTATTCTACTTCTGTACTTTAAACTCCCCCTTCGATTGGACTGTATTTAATTTATATTTTAAACTTCTTAATCTTTTTTCAATTACTTACAGGAGTGTTATCACGCCGTGGTAACCTTACGATGTATCGACCACTTTCATTTCACTAGTTGCTTCACATAAAACTTCACATTCTAGTAAATCCTCTGTAAGAGGTTTCCTGTATTCAGATGGTTCCTTTTCTGACTTCCAGAACTTCTTGATCCGCCAAGAAGCTACAAAAAAATACACTTCCTCCGGTTCAACTAATTTTACGGCTCGAAGGACCATGTTCAGGTCCAACAGCGCCGCGGGAAGGAAGCGTAATTAAAATGAAACTGCACTGACTTTTTCACTGTATGTATACTGGATCAGATGTACACAAAAATATTAAATCCTTCGACTTATATGCTACGAGCGGTAACTAAACCATACCTAGATTCAGAAATAAGGTACATCACCATCTATCGAGCTTTAGTGCAAACAAATCATAGTACAGTCATGAACAGCATTATTTAAAATCATACTATGTAAGTACCTATGTTAGAATTATATAATTTTCTATCGTTTATTTAGATGTAGTATATAATAACCCACAACTATTTATACGAACCTTAATTTGGTCATGTATTACTTATTATTTTGTTAAAAAAAAATGTTTAAATGTAAAACAAATCAGGTCAGTTAACTTCATGAGAGTCAAGCGAAAGAGACTAGTCTTTACGACACAGGGTATCCTAGTGTGAAGATCAGTGTCATATTTGCTAAGAAACATTATTTATTAAGTGTACCAATGTATATTGAATTTGAATTTAAATATAGATTTATTATTTATTATTATTATTAAATTTATTATTTTTATTTTATTTTAACATGTGGAAATCCTACATGGATGGATGTCTTTGAATTCCCAACAGACTCTCTATCACCGCGGCCTCTCCTAAGAGTTCGGGTACTATCACGCGTCTTTGGGGGTTGGTTTGGGTGTTACCCTGCTTCTTGGGGGTGAGGCGTACATGAAACCACAGATTACTAAATAGTTACTACGTAAATGAAACTGATTTTTTAAACTTAAATTATGAGGATAACCTACAAATAATAATCCTAAAGTAAATTTGCTTGTGGAGCTCCTAAACGCGAAGGTTTGAACGATGGGCTTAAATTTGCATCTTTAACCGACGGGTGTGCGTTGTTTTATAGCTAATAGTTTCATAGAATATCGTTACACATAATACATCTAAAAGGATTTTTAATTATATCATAATTGCGTGCGTTCTCTAGCAATTAAAAGTAGGGATTTGTGTGTGATCTACATTAATTCTTGTACACCATTTTACACTTAAACTACTTTATTCCGAAAATCTAATAAAATGTTGTGCTTTAGCTTTAATTACATTATAATTTTTTTTTTGCGGGTTATAAGAAATTGATTGTTCCGTCGTCGATTGTTTAATGCTTTGAAACCTCTTTACATGTTGCGTAAGCCTTATTTCTCAGCTGCGCTCTTTCTTTGTTTAGAATCTTTTTGACAAAAAAATGGAACGGTAGTATTGAGTAACCTCCTACTTTTTAGAAGCCGGTCAATAAAAGGGGCCCCAACGTTTATGGGAAGTAAGGCTGGACCAGTAACGAAAAATTATAAATCTATGGGCTGGACTGCCCATTATATTTTTCAATACTTATAATCATACCTTTCTTCCCAAAGCGGTAGGCAGAGACGTGCTATGCGGGAACTCTTACGCAGATATATTTGGGGACAATAGTGGAAACACTATTTACTTGATGAAGCGGGCTTAATGTGACTACATGAAGATCTCTCTTTGCTGCTCTAAGAGCACTCAGTCTGAAAAAAAATGAGTACTAATCAAAAATAAAAGTCATAATTCGACATTTCTAATTTTGTGACAATTTTATTAACAAATATTTAAAAAAAATACTAAAGATAGAAAGGTGAATACAATTTGGTACCAGTCCATGCAGTGATTTGGTAAATATAAATTGAGCTACCCACTTAGAAAGTTCCTTTTTTAACTGTTGCCATGTATTTGTTTTATAATTTTATAGGAGTAAGGTAAATGCAGGTATTACCGACCCTGTTAAGACAATTTTAAAATTGATGATAGTTATTAAGAATGGTGATTGAGTTCACACCCAATGTTTTGATTTTATATGAAACTTTAGTTTGTCTAGTTTATGTTTAAAGCCCTAAATTGCCCTTAAACACAATACTAATAAAATAAAAAATAATTAAGTGATCAAGTCCATTGTTTGTATTACCGACCCATACGAAAGGCTATGAAGCTATTTACCGATTTTTATGAACTTATTACCGACTGTTAAAAACAAGAAGAATGTATAGGCAGGTATTTTGTTTAATTAAGAAGAAACACATTATGGTGTTTTTGCAGAAAATCATGTAGGTTTGCTCTAAGTCCGTTCATACTACCTTTCATACACTTTCATATTATACTTCATAGAAAAAGTCACTTAGATACTCTGGTCCATGCTTTTTGACTAAGACATTATGTTGTAAAAGAGCTTTTATGGTTTTTTTATCTTCAAAATATTGTTTGGATAATAAGCTAATATTTCATTAAACTAGTGTTATGTTACATAAACGACCAGGATTTGTATAGAATCGGCAATAGCTTCCCGTACTTGCTATCACCGACTCATATAGATCGGTAATAGTCGATATAATACATAATTACGAAATTGTATGGCCGACTTATAAAAAGTAGATTATATGTATTTATTTGATTTTTGTAGCCATAGCAGAGATTTTAAATAAATAGTGTTGCAAATAATATTAATTATTACAAACATTGTAATGCAAGAAAAAGTAATTTTATAATGCTCCTTTATAATGACAATGAATGATTAAAGTTGTATTTCGTAGTAAACAAAAAACGATTAAATAAGAAACCTAGACCAAATAGTATAGATCGGTAATTGTGTGTTACAAAGGCTGACTGTATTAGATTAAGATGTCATATTAAAATAATTGCTTTATTGTCACATATCGACGAGAAAGAGGTAAAACAAAATTTAATATGCATCGCAATCACCGGCCCATGAGTCGGCAATAGCTGCTACTATTAAAATAATTGAAGGTATTACCGCTTTAATGAAATGTGAAGTTTTATAATATTTAATTAATCAAACTTTATGAAATACTGTAAGAAATAAAGACCTCACATCTAAATGAACACATTCAATAATGCAGATCAATCATAGGTTTCATACAATTCTTTAAAAACTGTTAAACGAAGTTTTGGTGTGCTTATCTGTAAGATTAAGGATTTGTACCACACGATCGGCAAGTTTACTATCGTCATAGAAACAAACGAATTTCGTCTCTTTCCCGGAATGCCACGCGCACTAACGTAAGTATTTGCGACACTCAATGAACAAATGTGCGTATTTCGTCAAATGTCTCTAGCATAAACTGTTCCAGTAACGTAAAAATTGCAGGGTAATGAAATGGATCGGTAATACCTGCGAATTTTCGATGGGTCGTTAATAGCTGCGTTTACCTTAATCAGCTTTGTATTGTGTGTAGTTTTTACACTTTCAGGGCCAGCAATACTTACTTTCCGGTGACGGCTCTAACTAATCAAACCTTATCACATTAGTATATAAACTGCCCGCCACCGTGCTTATGTATCAGTTCAAGCCACAAGCAATACTGAATAACTTACAAGATGATGAAACTGGTGGTACTATCCTGCGTGCTGGCTGCCGCCACCGCTAACCTGATTGGAGCCCCTTGGGGCATTGGTGCCGGTTTGGGAATTGGCAACGGTTTGGGTATCGCTGGACCCCTTGGATTAGCTGCTCCCATTGGAGTTGCTGGTCCCCTTGGACTTGCCAGTTCCCTTGGACTAGCCGGTTCCCTTGGAGTAGCCGGTCCCCTTGGATTAGCCAGCCCCCTTGGAGTTGCCGGTCCCCTTGGACTGGCCGCTCCCCTTGGAGTAGCTGGACTACGTGGATCTAACTACAGAGGACCGCTGTCGCTCGCACCCGGCCAGCCCGCCAACATCATCGCCGCTGACGGCAGACCCCTGGACACCTTGGCAGTGAACGTAGACCGCACTGCTCACGCCACCGCCAAGGCCCTCGAAGGTGGTGTGCACCTGCTGAAGAAGCGCTCTGCTCCTCTGATCGCTCCTCTTGCCGTTAACCCCCTGCTGGCTCCAGCCTCCCTGTTGGCCCCCGCTCCTCTGCTCGCCCGCTCTCCTCTCTCACTCTCCGCGCCTTGGGTGTCCGCTGGTCTCATCGCCTCACCCTACAATATCGGAGCCCTTGATTGTTAAATATGTATAATGACTTATGTAACCCACTTAATTTTGTAAATACACCATTTAAATAGTATTTGTCATTGTTTTACTTAACCCTGGCCTGAACCAAAATGTAACGATCATGTGTCTTCTGAAAACTATCTAAGTTGGATCTGCAACATCTCTTAAATGTAGAGAACACTTTCAAGACTCGTTTCTGGATAAACTTTTTTTATTCGAAATGTTTAATTGAAACCACACTTTGCCCTACCACTGCCTACGGAAAGGAGCCCCGGGTGAGCCCTCGGAAGGATTTCATATATAATTATCCAGACAGTATAATATATAGTCAAAATTAAGAATGGCCGAGACTCCGAATAAAATACTAGATTTTTTTTCCCAAAATAATAGATTGAGATTAGGCTAGATTGCAAAGTGTAAAATAGTGCCACAAAAAAATTACAGTGTCTTTCGACTCGTTTATTAACATCTAAAGAATAATTCCAGTATCTCAAATCAAAATGGGGTTGTCATTCTAGAAATTGTGTGAGAGAGAAAGAAATTGATTAATCCTTCGTAAAAGCACTACCATGTTTTGACTGACCTTTTGAAAATGACTCAATCAAAAATCAATCAACCCAGTCTATGACAGACGACAACAGAGTAACACTACGTTGTTGATAATGCCAAACCCACAACCACGAAAAATTTTCCTACGTCATGTATGTTGTTGTGTGTATCTATACTAATATTATAAAGAGGAAAGATTTGTTTTTTGTTTGTTTGTTTGTTTGTAACGAATAGGCTCCGGAACTACTGAACCGATTTGAAAAATTCTTTCACTGTTGGAAAGCTACACTCCTTGCGCTGAACTAATAATAGGCTATATTATTATTTTATTCCCGTACTAGCTGACCCTCGCAACTTCGTTTACGTCACATAAGGTCTAAGCAAGGAGAGGTATTTCTTCATCACACTTCTAGGAGCGTATAAAACTGCCCTGTTTGCTTATTTTTTTTTTTTTTTTTTTTTTATACCACTAGAGTGGCAGACAAGCATACGGCCCCACCAGATGTACCGGTGGTCACCGCAGCCTATGGACGTTTGCAACACCAGAGGCGCCACAATCGCGCTGCCGACTCTTTAAAAACCTTCTAAGTCCCCTTTTGAAGAACCCCATACTGTAGGTGTTTGGGAAAACCGAAGCAGGGAGATCATTCCACAACCTAAGCGTACGTGGAAGAAAGCCTCTATTAGATCTCACCGTGCTCGAGCGCTCAGGACGCAACGTGTGAGGATGAACACCCTGTCTATGGCGAGCGGTGCGATGATAGAATGTAGCCGTAGGCATCATATCAAACAATTCTTCAGAGCACAAACCGTTGTACAGGCGGTAGAACACACACAGAGAAGCAAAGTCTCTCCTGTCACTAAGAGGTTCCACACCACCTGCAAGTATGGGATCGCTGACAACTCTCATAGCTCGCCTTTGCACCGAGTCAAATGGACGAAGCTGGTATTCGGGTGCCCCCGCCCAGAGGTGACAGCAGTACTCCATATGCGGACGCACTTGCGACTTATAGAGAAGCAGCGCTTGCGCCGCAGTAAAGTATCGCCGCGCCCTTCTGAGCACTCCGAGCTTCCTGGACGCCAGCTTGGCCTTGCCCTCCAAGTGACTGCGGAACTGCACATCACTGGAGATGTCAACACCAAGGATCCCTATACTTTCAGAGATGGTGAGAGATGTGCTCTGAAATTGTGGCGCCACAGTGAATGGGGTCTTTTTTGCGGTGAAAACACAAACTTGTGTCTTGGAAGGGTTGAATTGGACAAGATTTTGTCGACCCCAATCGGACACCCTATTGAGAGTAGCCTCGACTTCAGACACAAGTTGTTCACGACTTTCTTCCATTGCAACCCGAGAGATACCGGGGCGGCCCGTGTAATACGTGTCGCCCGTACTGTCGTCCGCATAACAATGAATGCCGTCAATAGACAACATGTCATTGATATGCAGCAGAAACAAAGTAGGGGACAACACTGAGCCTTGTGGTACTCCAGCGTTTATGGCCATACAGTCAGAACAGCTGCCGTCAACGACGGCCCTGATGCTTCTACCGGCCAAAAAGCTGGACACCCATCCGCATAAACTCTCGGGCAGTCCATAGCAGGGCAATTTCGTAAGAAGACCACGGTGCCAGACTCGGTCAAAGGCTTTCGAGATGTCGAGGCTCACTGCTAGAGCCTCACCTTTACTCTCGATAGCCGCCGCCCAGCGGTGTGTGAGGTACACAAGAAGATCGCCCGTCGAGCGACCGTGACGGAAACCGTACTGCCGGTCACTGAGCAGGTCATGTTCCTCAAGGTACCTCAGGAGCTGTGTATTAATTACACGCTCCATCACCTTAGATAAAAGGGAGGTGACGGCTATAGGCCTATAATTGGCCGGGTCGGTCCTGTCACCCTTCTTGGGCACAGGATGCACGTGCGCGATCTTCCACGACGCCGGGACTTGCTTCATGGAGTATGAAAGCGTGAAAAGACGTGTAAGTACCGGGCACAACTCCGGACCACACCGCTTAAGTACCACCGCTGGAATGCCGTCCGGCCCACTCGACTTATGAATATCTAGGGATTGAAGCTCCCGCCTGACGTCCCGTTGCTTGAACTTAATTTCTGGCATGGAAGTGCCACACCGAGGGATACCAGGCGGAAGCACACCTCCATCGTCCATGGTCGAGTTGGAGGCAAAGAGAGAACCCAAAAGGTCGGCCTTCTCCTTGGCACTCTGGGCCAGACTACCATCCAGTCTATGTAGAGGTGGTAATCCCGACCGACAAAAGTTTCCTTCGGCAGCTTTGGCGAGCGACCAGAATTCACGACTTCCAGAAGGGTAGCCGGCTAGTCGCTGACCAATTCTGCCGACGAAATCGAATTTAGCCCTGGCAACCGCTCTTTTACTGGCCCTCGAAGCGGCATTCAGTTTGCGTTTCACTTCAGAGATGCTAGGATCTGAGTTAGCGCGAGCCGTGGTCCAAGCTCTGTAGGCAGTTTCTTTCAACATCCTAGTTTCTCTACAAAGCCGATTAAACCACGGTCGTTTCCTAGCTCCTGCTGGGATCCACCGGTTAGGAATAAAACATTCCATGCCCGCCAAGATCCCCTCAGCTACTGCTGCAGCGCAGGAGTCCAAATCATCTGAAGTGAAGCAAAGCCGCCTCCACGGGTACGACGCAAAGAACTCTCGAAGTCCATCCCAATCTGCTGACTTGTAGTGCCACACATGACGCCACTCCTTGGGCCGAGGTGGTTCAGGCCTTGCGAGAGGCACTCGCGACCGAACGAGGCAGTGGTCCGATGAACCAAGTGGTGCATCCACTGAAGTGGTGTATCCGTCGGGCCGCGTAGTCAGCAGAAGGTCCAGCAATGCACTCTGCTCGTTCTCCCTATCTGGTATTCTCGTATGAGATTTTACCAGTTGGGAGAAACCGTAGGTCAGGGCAAATTCGTAAGCAGCCCTCCCCGCAAAGTCAGTGCGCACGGAACCCAACCAGTCAATATGGTGACCATTAAAGTCCCCCACAATCACTATCTCTGCGGAGGGATACCGCTCAATAGCCTTGTCGGTTGATTGTTTCAGGTGGTCAAAAAGGCGAACTGTCTCCGTATCACCGCTATGGGACCTGTAAATGCACGCGTAGATCCGAGTGTGGCCCCCATGATCCACGCGCGCCCATAATGTAGACAGGTTCCTGTCTTCCAGGTCACTGAGACGGCGACAGCAGATATCCTCCCGAACGAACATGCATACCCCAGCTTGACGCCTGAAATTAGCCTCAAGCTTATAGCCAGGGTACATCAAGTAAGATGTGTCCTTCGGGCATATCTTAGTCTCCGTCAGGAAAAATAAGTACGGCCTCGCAGATTCCAGATGGCGGTGGATCACGTTGATGTTTGAGTGCTTAATCATGAAAGAGCTTAAAGATAAGCTCTTTTAGGATTAAGCCAACACGCCAGTTCAGATTTACACTCACATTAAAAGGAACCCTTGAATTGTAGGTTTTGTAAAAGTTGAGATGTCTCTAATTCCTAAACTACAAAACCTACCTACTACCTTTTTTAGTGTTATGGAGGGAGTACTTTAGGGATCGTTATAGACAAGTTTCAATGTTGAGGGTTTTGTTGTTCAGGAATTAGAGACATCTTAACTTTCGCCAAACCTACAATTCAAGGATTCCTCTGAATGTGAGATGGATGTTTTAGAATGGACTTAGGTACTCTTTAAGCTCTTTTATGATTAAGCAAACAAGGCAGTTTTATAAGCTGCCATGAGTCTGTTAAAAAATACCTGTCCTTTTATATACCTTATGCTGCGTAAACGAAGTTGCGCGGGTCAGCTAGTGTATAATAAAATTGTTGAGGGTCGAGAGTCTACTGAAGCCGAAAATGCAATTGAATTTTTTCATGTCTATCTGTCTGTCTGTCTGTATCCCGAATAACTTGGTATAATCAGAGCTTATAATCCGAGGAAGCTTCTAGGATACTTTTGATATCGATCTTTTGCGCGGTTCCTCTAGGAGAGGGGATGAAAGACAAAACGACTTTTTTAGTTGTAACTTTTCAATGCGTATAATAAAGGGAATACTCTAAGGAATATTTCACACAAATTTCAATGTTGAAGGTTTTGTAGTTCAGGAATTAGAGACATCTCAACTTTCGCCAAACCTAGAATTCAAGGATTCCTTTGAATGTGAAAATAAATAAGTTTTGGAATAGACTTAATCTTAAGCTCTTTTATGTTTAAGCAAACAGGGCAGTTTCATACGCTGATTGATGAGTCTGATGAAAAAATACCTCTCCGTTCATACACCATAATATATGTGACGTAAACGAAGTTGCGAGGGTCAGCTAGTATGAAATATAATTTCATTGACTGCCGCTGTGGCGTAGTCGGTGTAGTGATAGCGCCTGCCGCGCCGGAGGTCCTGGGTTCGATTTCTGGGTTGGTCCAATTATTTGTGTGATCCACAAATGTTTCTATCGGAGTATGGGTGTTTTCTATGAATAATATGTATGTATTTTGAAATTTATAAGTATGTGTATCAGTCGTCTGGATATCATAGCAAACACAGGATTTAATTTTTCTCTATCGGGCCTCCAAAATATTTAGCGTGATAATGTAGCCGGATTGTAAAACCGATCTCTTACTAATATTCCTGCAACGTTTTAGTTTAATCAATCCACATACTTACATTTTCACTACCCTCTGCCTAGTTCCTAGGATATGTAGCGTGATAATATAAAGCCTATATAAAGATCCTACCTCTAGATTGCTATTCAAGTAAAAGATTAATTAAAATTATTCAGTAGTTTCTCTATTTTGCAAAAATATACGAAAAGATTTTCATTGTTCTCTGCCGAGCTCCTAAAATATTTAGCGTAATAATATGTTGTCTGAGTGTAAAACCTAACTCTTACTAATATTCCTGCTACGTTTAAGTTAAATCAATCCACCGGTTTACACATTTCATTGCTCTCTGCTTAGCTCCTAGGATATGTAGCGTGATAGTATATAGCCTATTTTAAGACCCCACCCCTAAGTAATATTTGTGCAAAATTTGAACCAAATCTGTTCAGTACTTTTCGAGATCCTTCCGGACAAAGCAAAGCAAACAGACAAACAGACAAACAGATAAACAGACAAACAGACAAACAGACAAAAAATTTTCTGACTATATTTTTGGGTTCGGTATCTTACGTAGAACACCTAGCGAGTATTTTTTTCTTAATATTTCCAATGTACAGTTTTGGCTTTTCTATCATTTTATTATATGTATAGATTCCCACGGGGACGGGAACTACGCGGGTGAATCCGCGTGACGTCCGCTAGTGTAATATAATTTCATAATACAGGAAAATAGGTACAAGATTTTTATTACCTGTAACCAAATCCTATACAACAAAGATGTTCTAGTACCGATAGCTTTTTATATGTAGCTAGCCATAATGACATCACCTACCCTTTGACTTCTATTAAATACTACGAATTTACTTTCTTCAATCCTCATAAAAATTGACAGTGGCCCTCAAGTTACCGGTTCAATGATGTGCCATTTCACGCTCTGCTTGAAATACCCGCGGTTGTAAGAAAAGGGATACACGTGCGCTGACAGGTCGTTTCAAGTTTCTATGTACCTAAATATCTTATTTTTAAATACTTAAACAGCTTCTTATAGGTTTCATACCCGAAAGGTAAAAACCATTCCGCTACAAGACTCCGGTTCAGGTTCATCATCACGCCTTTATCCCCGAAGGGGTAGGCAGAGGTATATTATATACCCACATTTCACCTTTTTTTTTATAATTTGTCCCACGTAATACGTTGTGAGCCACTGCCTATGGACAGGAGCCCGGGTAAGCCCTCGGAAGGATTTCTTAAATATAAAATTATTCAGTCATTACAATTTATATTCAAAATTAAGGATGGCCGAGACTCCGAATACAATACTAGATTTTTTTTCCATAATAATAGTTCGAGTTTGGTCTAGATTGCATAGTGCCACAAAAAAAATACTTACAGTGTATTTCGACTCGTTTATTAATATCTAAAGAATAATTTCAGTATCTCATATGAAAATGTTAGGGTTGTCATGTTGTCATTGTAGAGATTGTGTAAGAGAGAAAGAAATTGATTTAGTCTAATAATAATCCTTCGTAAAAGCACTACCATGCTTTGACTGACATTTTTTGAATATGATTCAATCAAAAATCAATCAATCCAGTCTGACAGTCGACAACAGAGAAATACTACGTTGTTGATAATGCCGAACCCACAACCACGAAAAATTTTCATCCGTCATGCATGTGCATGTTGTTGTGTGTATAGAATATAATTTCATAATACAGGAAAATAGGTAGAAGATTTTTATTACCTATACAACAGATGTTCTAGTATATCTTTTACTATTTAACTAGCCAAAATGTCATCACACTCATCACCTAGGTACCCTGTGACGTTCCCGCTTCTTATCGAATTATTTCCGGGGTAAAAAGATCTATTATTCCAGACTACAATCTATCTCTGTAGGTATCAAACTTTAGCCAGATCCGCTTAACCGTAACAGCGTGAAAGAGTAACAAACATCCGCTACTCACAAACTTTCCTGTTTATATTCTTAAAAAGATAGATAGATTTCTGATTAAAAAATTTACAATACACAAATATTAGTATAAGTTATTAGCTAAGTAAATTTATTAATAAAATACATTCATTTTCGTTCATTGGATAGAGAGTGACTACTCGACACAACTTCTGCTAAGCAGTTGACATCGTAAATTTGCACCTTCTTCAGGTACTCCCAGTTTCAATTTATTTAAGGCTTCAATTTCATTACCGATTTCAAGGGTGAAACTCTTAAACGGTTCGAAGTCTGTATAGTGCGCGCCTCGACTTGGATAGGTTAGGCTAGAAAGCTAATAGGGAGATGGGGCGGAGCTCCCGCATTAAGGTGCGAATCCACTTAGGCGGAGCGGAGAGGAGCTGCGCCGCGATTCACCAATCACGGTGCGGAGCGGAGAAGAGATTTTAAGCCATGCGATTGGTGAATCGCGGCACAGCTCCTCTCCTCTCCGCTCCGCCTAAGGGCAGCCGCACCTTTAGCCTTAATGTTAATTTTTTTATATCTATTAAACACATTAGCCTTCGTGGTCATTTTTAGTCTTCCGTACCCAAAAGGTAAAGAACGGGACCCTATTCATAAGACTTCACTGTCCGTCTATCTGTATGTCTATCCGTCACGAGACTGTATCTCATGAACGGTGACAGCTAGAGAGTTGAAATTTTCAAAGATTATGTGTTTTTGTTGCCGCTATGACAACAAATACTAAAAACAAAAACATAATAATATTTAAGGGGGGCTCCCATACAACAAACGTGTTCTTTCGCCATTTTATTTAATACTAGATGGAATACGGGAAAAAAAATAGCCTATGTTCACCGGGGCGAGCGTAGCTTCCCAACAGTGAAAGAATTTTTAAAATCGGTTCAGTAGTTTCGGAGCCTATTCGATGCAAACAAACAAACAAACAAACATACAAACAAACACACAATCAAATTGTTCCTCTATATAATATTAGTATAGATTATTCACATTTAATTTTATAATATTCTAGCGGACGTCACGCGGTTTCACCAGCGTAGTTCCCGTTCCCGTGGGAATACGGGAATAAAATATAGCCTATGTTCACCGCAAAGAGTGTAGCTTACCAACAGTGAAAGAATTTTTAAAATCGGTTCAGTAGTTTCGGAGCCTATTCGATGCAAACAAACAAACACACAAACAAACAAATCGTTCCTCTATATAATATTAGTATAGATTATTCACATTTAATAATAAATAAATAATAATAATTTATAAATAATTTTTAATCGTTTTTTTTTCAACGTGTGGAAATCCTACATGGATGGATGTCTTTGGATTCCCAACAGACTCTAGGCTCTCACCGCGGCCTCTCCTAAGAGTTCGGGTACTATCACGCGTCTTTGGGGGTTGGTATGGGTGTTACCCTGCTTCTAGGGGGTGAGGCGTGCATGAAACCACAGATTACTAAATAGTTACTAAGTAAATGAAACTGATGTTTTAAATTTAAATTATGAGGATAACCTACAAATAATAATCCTAAAGTAAATTTGCTTGTGGAGCTCCTAAACGCCAAGGTTTGCACGATGGGCTTAAATTTGCATGTTTAACCGACGGGTGTGCGTTGTTTCATAGTTAATAGTTTTATAGAATTTCGTTACACATAATACATCTTAAAGAATTTTTAATTCTATCATAGTTCCATGCGTTAGCAATTAAAAGTAGGGATTTGTGTGTGATCTACATTAATTCTCTTACACCATTTTACACTTAAACTACTTTATTTTGAAAATCTAATAAAATATTGTGTTTTAGCTTTAAATACATTATAAAATTAGTTTTTTGAGGGTTATAAGAAATTTATTGTTCCGTCGTCGATTGTTTAATGCTTTGAAACCTCTTTTCATGTTGCATAAGCCTTATTTCTCAGCTGCGGTCTTTCTTTGTTTAGAATCCTTTTGACAAAAAAATTGAAAAATAAACGGTAGTAACCTCCTCCTTGTTAGAAGTCGGTCAAAAAAAGGGGCCCTCAGGTTTATGGGAAGTAGGGCTGGACCAGTAGCGAAAATTAATAAATCTATGGGCTGGAGTGCCCATTATATTTTTCAATCATACCTTTCTTCCTAAAGAGGTAGGCAGAGACGTGCTACGCGGCCACTCTAACGCAGATATATTTGAGGAAAATAGTAGAAACACTATAGCCTTGATCCGGTTAGGGAGGCATTGGTAGTAGAAGAATCTCTTTTTCCCGTCTAGTAGCACTCAGTCTGTAAAAAAATGAGTACTAATCAGAAATAAAAGTCATAATCGAGATTTCTAATTTTGTGACAATTTTATTAACAAATATTAAAAAAAAAACTAGAGATAGAAAGGTGAATACAATTTGGTACAAGTCCATGTAGTGATTTGGTAAATATAAATTGAGCTACCTACTTAGAAAGTTCCTTTTTTAACTATTGCCATGTATCTGTTATATAATTTTATAGGAGTAATCAGCTTTGTATTGCGTGTAGTTTTTATACTTTCAGGGCCAGCAATACTTACTTTCCGGTGTCGGCTCTAACTAATCAAACCTTATCACATTAGTATATAAACTGCCCACCACCGTGCTTATGTATCAGTTCAAGCCACAAGCAATACTGACTAACATACAAGATGATGATACTGGTGGTACTATCCTGCGTGCTGGCGGCCGCCACCGCTAACCTGATTGGAGCCCCTTGGGGCATTGGCGCCGGTTTGGGAATTGGCAATGGTTTGGGTATCGCTGGACCTCTTGGATTAGCTGCTCCCATTGGAGTTGCTGGTCCCCTTGGAGTTGCTGGTTCACTTGGATTAGCCGGTCCCCTTGGAGTTGCCGGTCCCCTTGGATTAGCCAGCCCCCTTGGAGTTGCCGGTCCCCTTGGACTGGCCGCTCCTGTTGGAGTAGCTGGACTACGTGGATCTAACTACAGAGGACCGCTGTCCCTCGCACCCGGCCAGCCCGCCAACATCATCGCCGCTGACGGCAGACCCCTGGACACCTTGGCAGTGAACGTGGACCGCACTGCTCACGCTACCGCCAAGGCCCTCGAAGGTGGTGTGCACCTGCTGAAGAAGCGCTCTGCTCCTCTGATCGCTCCTCTTGCCGTTAACCCCCTGCTGGCTCCCGCCTCCCTGTTGGCCCCCGCTCCTCTGCTCGCCCGCTCTTCTCTCTCACTCTCCGCGCCTTGGGTGTCCGCCGGTCTCATCGCCTCACCCTACAATATCGGAGCCCTTGATTGTTAAATAAGTATATGACTTATGGAACCCACTTAATTTTGTAAATACACCATTTAAATAGTATTTGTCATTGTTTTACTTAACCCTGATCTGAAAATATGTAAATGTAACGATCATGTGTCTTCTTAAAAGTATTTAACGTTGGATCTGTAACATCTTTAAAATGCAGAGAACACCTTCAAGACTCATTTTTGGATAAACATTTTTTATTTGAAATGTTTGATTGAATCCACACTTCGCCCTACCACTGCCTATGGACAGGAGTAAGCCCTCGGAAGGATTTCGTAAATAATTATCCAAACATTATAATTTATTTTCAAAATTAAGGATGGCCGAGACCCCGAATAAAATACTATATTTTTTTTTTCCAAAATAATAGATCGAGTTTGGGCTAGATCGCATAGTGCCACAAAAAATTACTTACAGTGTATTTCGACTCGTTTATTAATATCTAAAGAATTATTTCAGTATTTTATATGAAAATATTAGGGTTGTCATTTTAGAGATTGTGTGAGAGAGAAAGAAATTGATTTACCCTACTAATAATCCTTCGTAAAAGCACTACCATGTTTTGACTTACCTTTTGAAAATGATTCAATCAAAAATCAATCAATCCAGTCTGACAGTCGACAACAGAGAAAACCTACGTTGTTAATAATGCCAAACCCACAACCACGAAAAATTTTCCTCCGTCATGCATGTGCATGTTGTTGTGTGTACCTACAGAATATAATTTCATAATACAGGAAAATAGGTACAAGATTTTTATTACCTGTAACCAAATCCTATACAATAGATGGTGCTAGTATATCTTTTACTATTTAACTAGCCAAAATGTCAACACACTCATCACATAGGTACCCTGTGACTTCTATCAAATACTACGAATTTACTTTCTTCAATCCTCATAAAAATTGACAGTGGCCCTCAAGTTACCGGTTCAATGATGTGCCTTTTCACGCTCTGCTTGAAATACCCGCGGTTGTAAGAAAAGGGATGCACGTGCGCTGACAGGTCAGGTTTCAAGTTTCTATATGCCTACATATCTTATTTTGAAACTAGCTGAGCCCGCAACTTCGTTTACGTCACATAAGGTGTATGAAAGGAAAGGTATTTCTTCATCAGAGTCATCAAGCAGCGTCTGAAACTGCCTTGTTTGCCTAATCATAAAAGAGCTTAATGATTAAGTCTATTTTTAAAACAATTCAGTCCGCGCCAAAGGCGAATTTGAATTGTTTAAAAATAGTCTTAATCATTAAGCTCTTTTATGATTAAGCCAACACGCCAGTTTAGGTTCACTCACATTCAAAGAAACCCCTACAATTAAAGTTTTCAAAATATCTGATTCTTAAAAGTGTTATAACTCTTTTATTTCTAAACCGATTTACATAAAACAAACGCTAAATGTTAACTGGAGCAAACCTCAACACAATACAAAAAACCGCATTGCATTCGGTTGAGCGGTTACTGAGATTAGCGTGCACAACCGTACAGACAAACAGATATACAGACATTCAGACAAAGCGGCGGGCCGGGTGCGGGAGAGAACTCTCCCACCCGAGTTCCGCAGTCGGCGCCCTGGGCGCCGCAGACGTGTCTTCGCGCAGGACTATCGGCCTCCATGACCGGGGGTCTGAGGACGGTGAGAGGGCCGCTCACCGTCCTTACAGAAGCAGGCCCATGACGGCAGCGTGACGTGAGCACTCACGCACGCCCCCCCGGGGTCACACCCGAAACCCCCCATAGACGCGGGATTGCACCCGAACCACCCCCCGGGCGAGGCCGCATCGGCGGCCGTAGGTCTGTTGGGAGTCACGGGACATCCTTCCTGAGGGCTTACCCGGGGCTCTCAACCATAGGCTGTTGGGCGTTACGTGAGGTTTTTTAGTCGGTAAGAGTCCGGCATAGCATCCTACGAGGATTTTCCCTCACGTTAAAAAAAAAAACAAAAAAAGACATACAGACAAACAGACCAAAATTCTAAAAATCATTGTTTTGGGTTCTTTTGCGTTCATAAAGCCCCCCTATAATATTTTTTCTTATTTATCTTCCATGTACAGACAGTGACCTGTTACGATTTTACTATATGTATTGATGATTGATTGATAAACAGCTTCTTGTAAGTTTCATACCCGAAAGGTAAAAACAATTCCGCTCCAAGACTCCGCTGTCTGTCTATCTTCAGGCTGTATCGCAGGCATCGTGATAGCTAGACAGCTGAAATATTTACATATCATTTATCTCTGTTGCCGCTATAACAACAAAAGTTCTAAAACCAGAAAAATAATCTCGAGGGGACTTCCATACAACAAATATTGTGATTTTTCGCGGCTTACATCGATCTAATTATACCTACGCATCAAAATTGGATGCACACAGACAGACACACATACATAGGTTATGCTTATTTCAACAACTTTTGTTTTCGTCGGTGGTCAAACAGGTTGTAACCCTTCTTCTTGCTGCTGGTCAGAATGGTTGGTCAGTGGCCCACACTGGATGCCGCCATGACTTTTCAATTTGGCGAGCTTAATAAAAAAAGTCGCCAAGTGCAAGTCGGATTCGCACGCGGCAAAAATAACGTCTGTTGTATGGGAGCTCCTCTTACACTATATTTTTATTTCTGATTTTCAGAAATACATCATCTGTAAAAATTTCTGCTCTTTATCACATTTCCGAGACACAACCTCAAGACAGATAGACAGCGAAGTCTCAGTAATAGGGTACCGTTGGGTACGGTCTCCTCTTTAGGTACGGAACCCAAAAAACGATATTGAGCACTACTATAGGGTACATACACAGTGGGCACATTACACGATAACTACACGTTAAGGCCGCGTGGGTCAGATTTTGAGTTTTTTGAAACAATCCTAGTCAAAAAGTAAAGGGTTTTTAAATCTGAAAAATATATATATAATAGTTAAGGATATAAGCTAAACATATTCCGAGCCCGTTACACGATCCAATAAATTTCACTAGATAGAAAAAAATCCCAAATTGACTCTCTCAGAAAAGTTTTTTCAATACTGTGGCTAAACTATTAACATTTTATAATTTTTTTTTTGCACTCAATTAAAGGTATTAAGTTTTTATACACATTTTCCGAGCGTTTTTCTACAAACAACTATTTACATAGTTATCATGTACGAATATCTACCAAACGCAATAGAATTGCGCCGCTGACGGCCGATCAGTCTCGCCCTGGCGCTTGTGGAGTCAGGACCTGTGTCAGTTTTTTTCGCAACTATTTCGTAATTATTATGCCAAATTACGTTGAAATCGCGCCACAGTATAAAAATATCAGTAATAGGCAAAATGTAATTAGATTAACCGTTACAAATACATACGCGACTCATGGTAAAAATGTGGTGATCTTTTACTTTTTAAGTGTTTTCACGACATGGTAACCAGCTACCTAATGCATTAAAATGTCTACGAATTACATGATAATTTCGCAATCCAACATGGCGGCTACGCCGTAATCACAAAATTTCATGATGGGTATCGTTTAAGGGGTTTTTTGGTATGCTGAGTACGAAGTACGTGATAATTTTGCAATCCAATATGGCCGCCGCGCCGTAATCACAAAATTTCATGATGGGTATCGTTTAAGGGTTTTTTGGTATGCTGAGTACGAATCACGTGATAATTTTGCAATCGAATATAGCCGCCGCGCCGTAATCACAAAATTTCATGATGGGTATCGTTTAAGGGGTTGTTTGGTATGCTGAGTACGAATCGCGTACTAATTTTGCAATACAAGATGGCCGCCGCGCCGTAATCACAAAATTTCATGATGGGTATCGTTTAAGGGGTTTTTTGGTATGCTGAGTACGAATCACGTGATAATTTTGCAATCCAATATGGCCGCCGTGCCATAATCACAAAATTTCATGATGGGTATCGTTTAAGGGGTTTTTCGGTATGCTGAGAACGAATCACGTGATAATTTTGCAATCCAATATGGCCGCCGTGCCATAATCACAAAATTTCATGATGGGTATCGTTTAAGGGGTTTTTTGGTATGCTGAGTACGAAGTACGTGATAATTTTGCAATCCAATATGGCCGCCGTGCCGTAATCACAAAATTTCATGATGGGTATCGTTTAAGGGGTTTTTAGGTATGCTGAGTACGAATCACGTGATAATTTTGCAATCCAATATGGCCGCCGTGCCGTAATCACAAAATTTCATGATGGGTGTCGTTTAATGGGTTGTTTGGTATGCTGAGTACGAATCGCGTACTAATTTTGCAATACAAGATGGCCGCCGCGCCGTAATCACAAAATTTCATGATGGGTATCGTTTAAGGGGTTTTTTGGTATGCTGAGTACGAATCACGTGATAATTTTGCAATCCAATATGGCCGCCGTGCCATAATCACAAAATTTCATGATGGGTATCGTTTAAGGGGTTTTTTGGTATGCTGAGTACGAAGTACGTGATAATTTTGCAATCCAATATGGCCGCCGTGCCGTAATCACAAAATTTCATGATGGGTATCGTTTAAGGGGTTTTTAGGTATGCTGAGTACGAATCACGTGACAATTCTGCAATCGAATATAGCCGCCGCGCCGTAATCACAAAATTTCATGATGGGTATCGTTTAAGGGGTTTTTTGGTATGCTGAGTACGAATCGCGTACTAATTTTGCAATACAAGATGGCCGCCGCGCCGTAATCATAAAATTTCATAATGGGTATCGTTCAAGGGGTTTTTTTGGTATGCTGAGTACGAATCACGTGATAATTTTGCAACCCAATATGGCCGCCGTGCCATAATCACAAAATTTCATGATGGGTATCGTTTAAGGGGTTTTTTGGTATGCAGAGTACGAATCACGTGATAATTTTGCAATCCAATATGCCCGCCGCGCCGTAATCACAAAATTTTATGATTGGTATCGTAAATGGTAGTATCGTAAGTATGGTAGTATCGTAAATCATACGTAGCAGACTGTAGTGTAATTTTTTTTTGTTAAAACCTTTACTGAGCTAGGGTAATATGATACATCCCTTTCACAGTTTGTTTAAGTTTCAGACCAATTCAACGAATGAAAAGAAATTATTTGACGAAGATAAAATTTGGATCTTTTCTTTAAATTACTCGGTAAAACTCTACTATGGAACTCGATAATTTTTTTTATCGTAAGTATGGTAGTGTCGTAAATCATACGTAGCAGACTGTAGTGTAAAAGAGATAGAGACACATGTTTCATTCTTCGTTCTAACATTTGTGTGTGGTTGGATTGCATGGAACGACACAGACTAAAAAAACCTGTTCGGTTTACTGTGAGTTAGTTAACCGCGTGCCAATTTGCAACTGTGCAAGACGTGGTCAGAGTTAAGAAGTTATTTATTTAACTCAGAGCTTACTAACTCTATATTTATATATTTAACTCGACTCTCCGCGCAAGTGGGCCTAAATAGCTTAGGCGGCCAAATTGAATTCCAAAATGATCATGTTATTCGTACTCAGCATTCGAAAAAACCCATTGAACGATATTCATTACGAAATTATGTGATTACGGCGCGGTGGCCATTTTGGATTGCAAAATTATCATGTGATTCGTCCTCAGCATACCAAAAAACCCCTTAAACGATAACCATCATGAATTTTTGTGATGACACCGCGGCCGCCATTTTGGATTGCAAAATTATCACGTGATTCGTACTCAGCATACCAAGAAACCCCTTAAATGATACCCATCATGAAAATTTGTGATTACGGCGCGGTGGCCATATTGGATTGCATAATTAGTACGTAATTCGTACTCAGCATACCAAAAAACCCTTTAAACGATACCCATCATGAATTTTTGTGATTACACCGCGGCCGCCATTTTGGATTGCAAAATTATCACGTGATTCGTACTCAGCATACCAAGAAACCCCATAAACGATACCCATCATGAAATTTTGTGATTACGGCGCGGCGCCCATATTGGATTGCAAAATTATCACGTGATTCGTACTCAGCATACCAAGAAACCCCTTAAACGATACCCATCATGCCATTTTGTGATTACGGCGCGGCGTCCATATTGGATTGCAAAATTAGTTCGTGATTCGTACTCAGCATACCAAAAAACCCTTTAAACGACACCCATCATGAAATTTTGTGATTACACCGCGGCGGCCATTTTGGATTGCACAATGATCCCGTGATTCATACTTAGCATACCAACTTTAGAAAACTTTAGAAATTTTTATGACCAGCTATTATGTAATTTACATTTTTTACACAACTGTAGCAAACGTACGCAACGGAAACTCTCAAAAGAAATGAAATATCCTAGTTGTCGAAAAATGTTTCGTTGCTGCTAAGCTCTTATTCGCCTTAGCGTGATGTTATATATTTTGGTATTTTTCAAAAATGGACATTCTGTTAAGAAACTCTTGAAATTCAACTAGCAGTCTCTTAGACTCTAGAGTTAGAACAACTAAACAAACAAACAAACTCTTTAGCTTAAAAATAATAGTACAATATACATAATTTATTTTCGATTAACTCATTTATTTTTATTTACGAAACTAATAAAGCACTGCACTTAATAAAGTTAGATGCATTTACTACGTCAAACAAAGTTAGCATGCTCTTTCTTTCTACTATACTGTATACTATGGCATGAGAGTTGACTGACGCTGCCGGCGCGCGGTGTGTCTTGTGCCCGGGGCGAGGGGAGCGCCAAATGCCTACTTGTGCGGGTTAACCGCCCCTTAACGCCGGAGTGGTAAATTGATACGAGACAATCACCGATACACGCTTTCACACAGCGTCGTTGTAGTGAACGATATATTTATCGATGCCGATATTGAGTGACGACGCAGGCGTGGTGACACAGAACTAAAAAAATACAGTCATTTTAATGGAGAACATTTGACAGTTCAACAAAATTCAACAACCTGACTGTGACCTTGAAACGGCGGGCATAAAATCATATATTTTTTTGTTTTGTTAGAACTTTTTTTGTTATAAACATACAACTCGCCAAATTGACGTCGCCACCAGCCTGTTGGTAAGCCGTGGCGCATCTAGCGATTGGGGACCAGTCTAACAGTCCTTAAGACTTTCGACAGAGGTCTTCAAGTTGGCGGCCCTGTGATGTGCCTCTTCACGCTCCTCTTGAAAACCCGGGATTGTATTTTTTTATTTTATTTTAAACTTTAGCACTAAATACAAGGCGGACTTAATGCCTTAGGCATTATCTACCAGTCTACCTGAGGGTGATGCAGAGATAACATTGGGTAGGTGCTCAGGGATAAGTCGAGAGCTGTTTACAAAATAATTCAAGCTGTCATATTAAAGGACAAAAGTAATTGTACATACATATATAAATACATATATAAATATTTACATACACACATACATACATTAGGTACTTATATACTTTAAAAAAATACATACATAAATAAACATATTCCAAAATATCATAGATGAGATAAAGGGGGAAAAATAGATTTGGTAACAATGAACCAATAGTGATATTTCAGTTTTAGAGCAGTACTGAAGATTGTAGCGAAACTGAGAAGATTCTTTCCTTTATGGTACACTATAAAGTAGCCGTACTTTCTCCTTGAAGGATTTCCTACTAGTGGCTAACCTAACTTCAAGAGGGAGAGCATTCCAGAAAAGAATGGACTGAACCACGAAAGAAGAGTGTATAAAATCAGAGGAGTGAGTGGAACAGCAAAGAAGAAGGTTTTTAGATGAGCGCAAGTTTTTGTTATGATTAGAACATAGCAGTTGAAAATAAGGAGTCAAGTAAGTAGGAGCATGAGGAGAGTGTAGTATTGAATAAACCATAGTCACCGCACGCAAACTACGCCGGCGACGTATGGGCAACATACCCATTTGTTTGATTGTAAGATGAGAGAAAAACGTGTGCTGCCCGCACATGTTTTTCCCTGGTTCCCGGGAAACCTGGTCGTTCCATGTTTTTATAGTTCGACAGAGGAACGATCTTTGGAAACGCTCGGTTCTGGCAAAAACTCTTTCCACTGTGTGTGAGTGGCATCTCTGCCTGGCACGCGTTGTTCGGGATCGGAAAGGAGATGGTGGGATCAGGTTGAGGAGATCTTCAGAACATTCACCGTGATACATTCGGTAGAAGGCTGCCAAGGACGCTATGGTTCTTAGTTGCGCTAACGGTTCGAGGCACAAAATTGCTTAACTTTTTTCAATTACGATTACATATTGTAATAATGACAGATACGAGTAATTTTACGTTTTGCTTTCACTAATAAATGTATGAACTGACAGAAGTCAAATGTTACATATTAAAATTGTTTTGTGCATTGTTTGTTGCACTTTAAATTGTTGACTGCTGCTAATAATATATTGTCTCCAATATTTCATTTCACTTTTCGGATTGCGCTCTTACCTTACTTGTTTGCTATATTTGACAGATGCAAAGACTTACAATAAGTAGCAGACAAAGCATTAGAGATTGAAAAGTAAGCCAAAACTAACACATATAAAAACAACACACACTAACGCAACTACAGGGAAGGAGTTAGCCGCCTAGTTCAATAAGATTTATTTTAATGAAATAAGAGTATCTTAAAATACCTCTTTTAAGGTTCCGTAGCCAAATGGCAAAAAACGGAACCCTTATAGATTCGTCATGTCTGCCTGTCTGTCCGTCCGAATGTCACAACCACTTTTCTCCGAAACTATAAGACCTATGCACTTGAAACTTGGTAAGTAGATGTATTCTGTGAACCGCATTAAGATTTTTAAATATAACTTAAAAAAAAGCAGTAAATTTTGGGGGTCCCAATACTCAGAACTTAAACGAAAAGATTTTTTTTATCAAACCCATACGTGTGGGGTATCCATAGATAGGTCTTCAAAAATGCTATTGAGGCTAAAGCACCTTTAGAAAAAATGATGTTACAAAACATCATTTTTTTCTAAAGGTGCTCCCTCACCGGGAGCATTCGCGCGTAATGTAACGTTACGAGTCGAGAATTACAGCCAGTGTGGGAGGTGAACCGAGCATTGCAATGCGCACCTTGTAATGATACAAGACGAGGTTACAGCAGTGAAGCAGGTGATCCGAGCATTGCAATGCGCGCCTTGTAATGATACAATGTGTAACGTTTTGATCCAACTCGTAACATCAATGCGCTTTTTTTGTTGCGGCTGGCCGGCCGCACACTGGTTCGTATTATAAATAGGTGGACATACGATCTAAGATGTCAAAGGCTTTTGGGAAAATAATAGTAGTACGAGTACGAATTTCAGGTTAATTTTGCAATCCAATATGGCCGCCGCGCCACCATTGTAAAATTTCATGTTGGATATCGTTTATGGGGTTTTTTGGTATGCTGAGTACAAATTTCAGGTTAATTTTGCAATCCAATATGGCCACCGCGCCACCGTTGTAAAATTTCATGTTGCATATCATATAAGGGGTTTTTTGGTATGCTGAGTACGAATCACATGATAATCTTGCAATCCAATATGGCGGCCGTGCCGAAATCACAAAAATTCATGATGGGTATCGTCAAAGGGTTTTTTTTTGTATGCTGAGTACGAATCACATGATAGTTTTGAAATCCAATATGGCCGCCACGCCGAAATCACAAAATTTAATGATGGATATTGTATAAGGGGTTTTTTGGTATGCCGAGTACCAAAAACCCCTTAAACGATACCCATCATGAAATTTTGTGATTTCGGAGCGGCGGCCATATTGGATTACAAAATTATCATGTGGTTCGTACTCAGCATACAAAAAACCCCTTAGACGATACCCATCATGAAATTTTGTGATTTCGGCGCGGCCGCCATATTGGATTGCAGAATTATCATGTGATTCATACTCAGCATACCAAAAAACCCCTTAAACGATACCCATCATGTAATTTTGTGATTTCGGCGCGGCGGCCATATTGGATTACAAAATTATCATGTGATTCGTACTCAGCATACAAAAAAACCCCTTAGACGATACCCATCATGAAATTTTGTGATTTCGGCGCGGCCGCCATATTGGATTGCAAAATTATCATGTGATTCGTACTCAGCATACCAAAAAACCCCTTAAACGATACCCATCACGAAAATTTTGTGATTTCGGCGCGGCGGCCATATTGGATTGCAAAATTATCATGAGATTCGTACTCAGCGTACCAAATTTCCCCTTAAACGATACCCATCATGAAATTTTGTGATTTCGGCGCGGCGGCCATATTGGATTGCAAAATTATCATGAGATTCGTACTCAGCGTACCAAAATCCCCCTTAAACAATACCCATTATGAAATTTTGTGATTTCGGCGCAGCGGCCAAATTGGATTGCAAAATTATCATGTGTATCGTACTCAGCATACCAAAAAACCCCTTAAACGATACCCATCATGAATTTTGTGATTTCGGTGTGGCGGCCATATTGGATTGCAAAATTATCATGTGATTCGATCTCAGCATACAAAAAAACCCCTTGGACGATACCCATCATGAAATTTTATGATTTCGGCGCGGCCGCCATATTGGATTGCAAAATTATCATGTGATTTGTACTCACCATACCAAAAAACCCCTTAAACGATACCCATCATGAAATTTTGTGATTTCGGCGCGGTGGCCATATTGGATTGCAAAATTATCATGAAATTCGTACTCAGCGTACCAAAATCCCCCTTAAACGATACCCATCATGAAATTTTGTGATTTTGGCGCGGCGGCCAAATTGGATTGCAAAATTATCATGTGATTCGTACTCAGCGTACCAAAATCCCCCTTTTACGATACCCATCATGAAATTTTGTGATTTCGACGCGGCGGCTATATCGGATAGCAAAATTATCTCTTAGTCTTTCTGTTCCCGGTTTCCATTTCGGAGTTTCCAGTTCTATGATCCGATTCAAAATCGCAATAAAAACCATTTCTGCTCATGGTTTTGCACTAATTTTTTTAAAACCTTCTCCTGACAGAAACAAATACAACAAAAAAGAATTAGCGAAATCGGTCCAGCATTTCACGCGTGATGCCGTGACCACGGAAATCAGGCTTCATTTTTATATATTGTATACTCAATATCATCGAAGATTACAGGCATTATATTAAAATGCAATTCTGAACTAATTAAATGCTGAATCACAGTTTGCCACACTTATTTTTATGTTAGCATTAAATTTAATCTTGAAAAGAAGTGCCTGAGTTTGGCCCCTACATTAATGCGAGGTATCTAATACGTCAAACTGCAGCATCGGCAGCTTAAACCTTTCAAAAACCAGGCGGACGTCATTTTTTTTTAAATGTCATGTATAGTGTTGCTATACATGTAGAAACGAGATAGCAGCATTCACTAACCCCTTAGAGCGAGCGGAATGGAACGACCAACGCACACAAACATAATTAATGTTTCGTCTGCTACTTATTGTAAGTCTGTGGACAGATGTTCTAATTAGGAGGCGATTTTCATAATTCTAATATGATATGAAAATATCTAATAATTATGATAAAATCATACCTATTACTGAGTAATAGTAGGGTGGTGAACTGGTGATTCTATATTCGCTGTAATACTATACCTACTTCTGTCGCTCCAAGTTTGCGTTCCTGACACCTGTCAATTTTTCATGACCATCATAATAGTCATAATAGTGATTAATTATGGCCCAAAATTGAATTATTGTAAGTTGGCATTAATATTTAATTTTTAATGTTATCACTCGTTAATAAGGTTTCGTTCAGTCGTAAACTTAGAAATAAACAAACAGGCAATATTGTGCTACCCTACCTACTCTACTAGACTGCCTCGGTGGCGTAGTCGGTAGTGTAACCAACCGCCTGCCGCGCTTGAGGTCCTGGGTTCGATTGCCGGGTCGGTCCCAATATTTGTGTGAATCACAATTGTTTGTTTCGGAGTTTGGGTGTTTTCTATGAATATGTATGTATTTGGAAACATATAAGCATGTCTATCAGTTATGTAGATCCCATAGCACAAGCTTATAGCTTAGTTTGGACTAGATGATGTTGTGTGGGAATGTCCAAAAATATTTATATTTATTTATTTACCTTAGTAATAAAAAAATCAGCTACTTGTATTGTCTGTTAGGTTGGGCGGGTCTTAATGTCAAAATTTTCATTACTTATTCAATTTTCATTTTTTAACTGCTACGTAATGAACTTAACCAATGAAACAGGGCAGACCAGGGTTGATAAAAAACTTTAATTAATATGATTTTTTTTTAAAGGTATACCTATATATAAATGTCATTTGAATAGTATAATTACAAAAAACATACACATATGGGTTCTATAAGTCATTTATTATTTAACAATCGAGGGCTCCAATATTGTAGGGTGAGGCGATGAGACCGGCAGACAACCAAGGCGCGGAGAGTGAGAGAGGAGAGCGCGCCAACAGGGGGGCGGGAGCCAGCAGCGGGGCGGGTGCCAGGGCGACTTGGTTAATGGCAAGAGGAGCGATCAGGGGAGCAGAGCGCTTCTTCAGCAGGTGCACACCACCTTCGAGGGCCTTAGCGGTAGCGTGAGCAGTGCGATCTACGTTCACTGCCAAGGTGTCCAGGGGCCTGCCGTCAGCGGCGATGATGTTGGCGGGCTGGCCGGGTGCGAGGGACAGCGGTCCTCTGTAGTTAGATCCACGTAGTCCAGCTACTCCAAGGGGAGCGGCCAGTCCAAGAGGAGCGGCTAGTCCAAGGGAACCGGCAACTCCAAGGGAACCGGCTACTCCAAGGGGACCGGCAACTCCAAGGGGACTGGCTACTCCAAGGGGACCAGCTACTCCAAGGGGACCGGCTACTCCAAGGGGACCGGCTACTCCAAGGGGACCGGCTACTCCGAGAGGACCGGCTATTCCAATGGGAGTAGCTAATCCAAGGGGTGCAGCGATACCCAAACCGTTGCCAATTCCCAAACCAGCGCCAATGCCCCAAGGGGCTCCAATCAGGTTAGCGGTGGCGGCCGCCAGCACGCAGGATAGTACCACCAGTTTCATCATCTTGTATGTTAGTCAGTATTGCTTGTGGCTTGAACTGATACTTATTTACGGTGGCGGGCAGTTTATATACTAATGTGAAAAGGTTTGATGTATAAGAGTCGCTACCGGAAAGTAAGTATTACTGGCCCTGAAAATATAAAACTACACACAATATGAATACCACTATCCTAGCACTAGCTGATACTTCGTTTGCGTCATATAAGAAAGGGATAAAAAGAGAAAGGTGTATCCAGTTTCCCGTCCTTAATTGTTTTTTTTTAAATTGTTTATTATTCTGCGGAATGTGTAAAAGAATAATCAGCAATAATAATAATAATCAGAATAATGTTTAGATAAATAAATTTTATATCTTTCTTTTATCGAATAAAAAAAAATCTGTAAGGAAAACGTACACCTATAATTTGATTTTCTTAGACAAATTAAAATCTGAATAAGTTTTAAAAGACTACATTTGTTTGTCTGAAGGACGTGTGTTGCGTATTTTTTATTAACGTCAGGCAAACCCTACATGGATGCTATAACTGAACTCCTACCGACTAAAAACCACACGTATTCTACCTAAGAGCCTACGGTTGGGAGCCCCGGGTAAGATCTCGGAAGAATACCCCAGGACCCCTTCACCGCGTGTTGCGTATGGTCAAGGTCGTTAGCCCTATGAATGTTATTGTGAGCGAACCTTAAAAGATAGACATAAATATGCTTTTACGGGACCTAGGGGAGTGGTTGACAAAGTTTGCGAAAAAGAGGTGCAAATAAAGACGTTCTTCTCGGTATTAGTATACGAAAAATTACAGCCAAAAGTAGATTTGAAATCTACAAGATGTGTTCCAGAGAATGGTATCATCAGAAATTGTGTATTTATTATAAATAACTAGTAAAACGTCACTGAAATAGCCAATATTTTTTTAGAAGAAGTCGTTGTATGACATCTATTTATTAATGAATGATAATAAAATTTATATCAGAGACTAAAGAAAACATAGACCTCTAAAATGGTTTTCTTCAATTTGGAATTAGTATAAGTTTTAACTAATTATAACTAATAATGTATTCAAAGAATACATCACGTTGCTTGCTTCCCCGCGCTCGCCCGAAAATCTAGTGCGGGGGGAGTCGTGTTGCTAGACGGACGTGTGTCGCTCTGGTCTGCAAAATATTCTCGTAAAATGTTATATTTTCATTCATGTACAGAGTAATGCGTGCAACAGAGCCAGAGCCCGAGTTACACAATGCATGCTGCATTACATGAGAATATAATGCATTTCAACTTATTTTTCGTATTGTTTTATTAAATTACTTCGAAAGGTAATCATGCTTATATTGTAAGTGGTACTTAATCATTTCAATATAAATAAATAAAGAAATATTTGTGGACATTCGCACACAACTTAAGCTAATATATATAACCTTGTGCTAAGGGTTACTATAATATAAGTATTTTCATCAGTTGTCTACAGATGAAAATACTTATATTATAGTTATTATTAACACACTGCTCTCAACGTAAGCTGAAAGAATTGACTCTTTTAGCTTATTAAGTCTTGTGGGTCGCCACAAGTAGGCACCATCTACCGGCAAATTGGTTAAGGTATAAAAGTGAATAAAGTGAGTGCCCGCCGAGTTTCTTGCTAGTCTATATCTATAGGTGCATAATAATAAAACTGTTGAGGGTCGAGAGTCTGAATATGGAAGCTATTTAAAAAAAAAAGAACGCGTTCTCTAATCGATACCTACTTAAGCCAAAATGAAATTTAAAATTTTCATGTCCGTCTGTATTCCGAATACGTATCACGCCGAAACTACTGATTTGAATGAAAATTGATCCGAGGAAGTTCAGGAGTTAGAGACATCTCAACTTCTCTAAACCTAGAATTCAACCTAGGATTGCTTCACACAAGTTTCAGTGCTGAGGGTTTTGTAGTTCAGGAATTAGAGATATCTCAACTTTCTCAAAACCTATAATTCAAGGGTTCCTTGGAATGTGACGGTAAATCTAAATAGGCGCGTTGGCTGAATCATACAAGAGCTTAATGATTAAGGCTGTTGTAAAATAATTCTGCCGCGCCGAAGTCGGGGACTGAATTGTTTTAGAATAAACTTAATCCTTAAGCTCTTTTATGATAAAGCAAACAGGGCCGTTTCACACGCTGCTTGATGAGTCTGATGAAGAAGTGCCTCTCCTTTTGCAAACCTTATGTGACGTAAACGAAGTTGCGAGGGTCAGCTAGTTTTACAATATGCTTAATCTTTGAATTCGTTTATGATTAAGCAAACAGGGCAGTTTCACCCGCCGGTTGATGAGACTGATGAAGAAATACCTCATGTTTCATACACCTTAAGCGTCGTAAACGAAGTTGTGTGTGTCAGCTAGTTACATACATATGGTCACACCTTTATCTCCGAAGAGGTAGGCAGAGGCATATTATTATGTCCCCACATTTCACCTTTTTAGAATTTGTCACACGTAATAGGCGGTGAGCTGTTTTGCCGTGTTGAGATAGACAGGCGTAAGTTGTATCTGCCTGCTGTTAAAATTAATCAAGCCGCCAAAATGGCCTTCAACTTCTCTTAATGACTGCCATTTTACGGGCAACCAGGACCAACGGCTTAACGTGCCTTCCGAAACACGGAAACGACGCTCAAATAACTGTCACAAAGTGGTCATATGGATGGTCACCCATCCAAGGACTGGCCATAGTGAATGAGCTTACTACAGTGATCGCTTACAGAACACTAAGTCCGCGGTGCCACGAGCGCTTCTTATTTATACATAACTAGCTGACCCTCGCAACTGCGTTTACGTCTATTTTTGTTTGTTTGTAATAATAAAATGAAATGAAATTTTGTTCCAAAAGTAACAAAAATTTTAAGCGAGTGGAAGACTGGATTTGTAATAATTTAAGTACAAAACAATGAATATATCGTATTCTTATATGTCTGTGGAATAAATGAACATTCGTCTTTGTGAATTCGTCACATTTAAGTTTTACGTAATGATCAATCACATTTTTTGCAGTGTATTTTACTACACTTAAAAACAAAGGAAAATTGAAATACAAACGTTCCTTTGTTTTTAATTTACTTTTCGCCTCTCTCTATAAAATAGAGTGCAGAGGGGCTTATGGCGAGACTTTGTCTGTAGTCTGTGACTCTGTTGCATTAAACTACGTCACTAGGTCACGTGGATCATCTGTTCAAAGTTTGAAATAAAACAAAAATGACAACGTCAATCGGATTAAACTCTCACAATAAACGTTTTAGAGAGGGGCAGTCGGGTGAGACCGTCTCACAGCTTTTTGTTTATTTAGTGAAGCGAGGAACGCATTTCCGCTACTATGTTTCTTCTTCTTCCGTGGTTCTTTTACTCTGATGTCTCTGTAGTTGCGCTACTCTATGTTAGCGAGTCATATCGCCCATTTGCTCAAGGTCGTTAGCCCTGGGTATGGCCTTAAGAGGAACAATTTTGTAATTATTTTTTTTTACGTAGGTTGTTAACTAAAGCCATTTATGCAGCGCACTCAAATAAAAGGAGGCTTTGAAAAAAAAAGATAGAGATACAATATATCGACCAATCACACCCAAGCTCATCGCCGGTGTACGACGCGGGTGCTGCGGCAGGATCACGAGCTTAGCCACTTGTCTAAGGGGACAGGATTGTAAGGAGACATGGGCGCGGGTAGTTCGTTCCAAGTTAGCGAGAAAAAACGATCTTTTTAATGCTCAGATCGTGATGATTCTCTACACGTTGCTCGATATCATAAGGGTGGATTAGGTTGAAGAGCTCTTCAGAGTACTTGCCGTGATAGATTCGGTAGAACGCAGCCAAAGACGGTATTGTAATTCACTAATCCAACGGTTTCCGCTCTTTTAGCGCTGCTTCCTTCACTTTAGGACAATCAATATTCGGTTAGCACGCCTCTTCATAACGCCAATTTTCTTTTAAGATTTTAGAACCCAAATATTTGTTGTTAGAACGCCAATAAAAATACATCATAGACAAAATATTTTAATGTAAATGATACTAATCCTATCCTACCAAAACATGAAATTTTGTGAAGATGTTTGCGTGTTTATATGTTTGGATGTTTGTTACTCCTTCATTAATTTTTTTTCGATAAATGCTTATTGTGAGATCAGTCCTCAGAAAAGTGATATTTTCATTCCTGCCTTTTATCCCCATTGGGGTAGGCAGAGGCATGTTATATGCCCACATTTCACCTTTTGATTTTTTTCTCGTAATAGGTGGTCAGCCATATTGCCGTGTTGATATGGACAGGTGCAGGTTGTGACTGCCCGCTGTTAAAATTTTTCAAGCCGCCCATAAAGGTCTTCAACTTGGCTTAACGACTGTCATTTTACTGGCAACTGGGACCAACTGCTGAACGATCCTTCTGAAGCACGGAAATGCTCGCAAATAAATGTCAAAAAGTGGTCATGTTGTGGTCACCCATCCATGACCAGCGATAGTATATGTTATTTACTCCAGTGATCGTTTCCACTATTTCTCCTGCCACGTGGCCCCGTGGCCATGAGCACTATTTTCTGCCAGTAGGTATTGCTTTTCCTTTATCATAGCAAAACTAGGAGACCTACCTTGAGATAGCATCATTACTAGGACTAAGTACTTTTAAATTAATATTTTTCGTAAACGAATTCATTTGAGACGCAGATTTATTTTGCGCTTTGTTTTCTCACGTTGCAACAGGCATAGCAATGGTTCTTTATAATAAGGCTCAGAATACTCGTCCATGTATTCTCTACAAATACGTAAATATATTACAAGTTTAATCAAAATTATACAAGGCCAATATTATAGACAAAGAAAGCGCGTAGTGGAAAAATTTTGCTGATGCAACATAAAGACAAGTTTCAAAGTAGTAAAAATCTTTCGTTTCCTACTCTTGTCTACGATTACGATTTGGCTACCTACCGAATCGAGGTAGAAGTCAAATTCAACAACTCATATTTTGTTGACCTTGAGAAAGCATTCGACAGCACGCATACATACTTTTTGACGATCGTTTTTCAATAGTGCTATAGACCATGGACTTAATAATGTTGTACCAAGCGGTTGGATGCACAGAAAATTATATTGTCAAAAATGTAGCCAATTTAGTATTTTACGACCATAATATACCAGCGGCATAAAGATCGAATATCTTTCTTACGACCATAATTAATAGTAAAGTCGTATGGTTAGGATCCGACATTTTGACGCGGAGGGGGTCAAGTTATTACCGACCTTCTGTACACGATTAAGTTAAAAAATGATTTGACTCCACCGATTCACACTTGATAGAGTTATTAAAAATCGAAGAAGGTTTCAGTAATTCTATTAAAGTGGAATTTAGTGTACATAAATCTGTAGTCGTGCATGTAAAGATGGGACGGGACAGATTTTGAAATTTGAAAGAGAACAAATTTCAGATTTTACGAAACTTAAATCCCTCTCCGCGACTAAAAGCTGTAGATATCTAGATATGTCGCAGGCAAAAGATATTAGTGACTGCGCATAAAGCAGACGTTGATAGACCGATTCTTTAGCCGCATGAAAAAGTACTGAAAAATCTTCTATCTTTTAACAAGGTGCGGGTAATTACCGGTAGAAATATTTATTCACAATATACAAACACACAAATTTTAATAGATCATTTATAAATATTCTACACTAGCGGACGTCGACGTATAACCTATGTTCACCGGGAAGTGTGTAGCTTCCCAACAGTGAAAGACTTTTTCTATTCGGTCCAGTAGTTTCGGAGCCTATTCGATGCAAACAAAAATCAAACAAACAATTAAATGTTTCCTCTCTAAAATTATACGAGTTGTATAGATTGACAGATAGTGATCAGTCACTATTTTCAACAAACTAGTTAGGTATTGCCTGCGCTCGTCTAATCCCCCCTACTGGAAGTTTGTTCCATAGTCATTCTTCTAACCCTGGGTTCTTCAAGAGGAGCGTGAAGAGGCACATCACAGGGCCGCCAACTTGAGGACCACTGTCAGAAGTGGCCCCCAATCGCTAGATGCGCCACGGCTTTCCATCAGGCTGGTGGCGACGTCAATTTGGCGAGCAAAATATAAAAAAAAAATGCGTTCCTGGGTTCTTCAAGAGGAGCGTGAAGAGGCACATCACAGGGCCGCCAACTTGAGGACCACTGTCAGAAGTGGCCCCCAATCGCTAGATGCGCCACGGCTTTCCATCAGGCTGGTGGCGACGTCAATTTGGCGAGCAAAATATAAAAAAAAAATGCGTATAGCAATAACTTAGTATGTAGACGAGTGAGACGGCATCTTTAATATCAAGTTCCCTAATGACCTCAGACATTTCGTGCGTAGCGTGGAGAAAATCGAATCGTTCCTTAAGATAGGAAGAAGTTGAAGGGTTAATTTAAATACTATGTGAATAGTTGTGAAAGAACGTGAGTATTCCGGCGAAGTAGTATTGATAACCATTTGTCGAACTGGTTTTCAGCAAGATCAAGATAGCTGACATCTTCATAACCTAGTATGGGAAAAAGTAGCGCGTTCGCAAATGCAATTTTGGTGGTCATGAGAAGGTTTTGTAGCTTTTGTAATGAGTCTACCGATTCGTAAGATGTTTATCTTACGACCCACTTTTGGCATAGGTATGTGAAGCCTAATTATGATAATGTGTTGTCCTATGATAATTAGGTAATGTTAATGTTGTGAAGTTGTTATGAATATAATAAGAATCACAAAAAATCTTAGGTACTAATATTATAATTTTAAATCCAAAAGTTTGTGTGTACTATTATGTCAGAATGTTTGACTTTATTACTTTCACGCTCTATAGCCTGAAGATCTGGCTAAAAATCATACAAAGATAGATATTAATTATTCCATGCAAGTTAATAAGTTCTCGGGTGGAAACGGGAACTATATTCCACGCAAGTGGAACCGCGGGCGCCATCTAGTCTAGAATAATAAAGGTAACGGTATTTTTTAAGGTTTATAAATAAGCTTTACCTGATACTACACTTTTCATGCTTTCAAAAATAAAGTGCCTATGGCTGACGGCCCTTTCATCACCACGCTATTCAGTTCGAGACGTTCCACAACAATAACAAGATCTTCAATTTTGAGGTTTTACCAATTATTTATTGCAACCACTATGTACTTTTTGGCTATGTAGTATTTTGGCATTAATAGTAGTTTGGCATCTCTACTATTAATTTCAGTTATTATAGAATCAAGATGTTCTGAATACATAAACTTTTTTCTATTTGCTTTCAACTCGGATAATTTACTAACACATACGTTTTACTATACAGACCTAACTCACCTATTCCAGTAAGAGGTATTCTTTCACTTGAAAATCAAAGTATTGATCAATGCAAATGTATAATGTAGTATGGCAATACGTTTACCAGGTCAGCTAACATCTCTTACATGGCATGATCGATTTTTATTATTTAATATCTTTGATTCATTACCCTCATTTTCAGACGTGATTTCATATAACAGAACAATATTACAAATGGGACACTTTGGGAAGATGATGAGATGTTTGGGTTAATTAGAACAATGTATTAATTGATGTATTATATGATATAATAATTTATAAAGGTATATTTACAAAAATAAAAGGGGTTCCATAGGTCATTTACTAACTAACAATCAAGGGCTCCGATATTGTAGGGTGAGGCAATGAGACCGGCGGACAACCAAGGCGCGGAGAGTGATAGAGGGGCGCGGGCGAGCAGCGGAGCGGGAGCCAGCAGGGGGGCGGGCGCCAGGGCGATTTGGTTAACGGCAAGAGGAGCGATCAGAGGAGCAGAGCGCTTCTTCAGCAGGTGCACACCACCTTCGAGGGCCTTGGCGGTAGCGTGAGCAGTGCGGTCCACGTTCACTGCCAAGGTGTCCAGAGGCCTGCCGTCAGCGGCAATGATGTTGGCGGGCTGGCCGGGTGCGAGAGACAGCGGCCCTCTGTAGTTAGATCCACGTAGTCCAGCTATTCCAAGGGGAGCGGCCAGTCCAAGGGGACCGGCAACTCCAAGGGGACCGGCCACTCCAAGGAGACCAGCAACTCCAAGGGGACCAGCAACTCCAAGGGGACCGGCTACTCCAAGAGGACCGGCTAATCCAAGGGGACCGGCAACTCCAAGGGGAGCAGCGATACCCAAACCGTTGCCAATTCCCAAACCAGCGCCAATGCCCCAAGGGGCTCCAATCAGGTTAGCGGTGGCGGCCGCCAGCACGCAGGATAGTACCACCAGTTTCATCATCTTGTGTTAGTCAGTATTGCTTGTGACTTGGACTGATGCATAAACACAGTGGCATACAGTTTAAATACTAATGTGATAGTGATACGGTTTGATATAATTGCTGGCCCTGAAAGTATAAAAACTACACATAATAGGAATATATTTACCCCTATGAAATTATGTAACAGATACCTACATGAAATAGTAATTTCATTTATTTCACATCTGTACTTAAAATAGTAGTGAGTGATGAGTCGTATTGAAATGGGCAGACGCTTATTGTAACTGCCTGCTGATGAATTTTGTTCCAGCCGTCTGTAAGGCTTCAATTTGGCTTAATTACTGCCACAATACTGGGCTGCGGGACCAAAGGCTTAGCGTGCCTTCTGTTCGACTACGCTCAGAAGTAAAAATGTCGCAAAGTGGTCACTCGTCCGAGAACTAGCCACAGTGGAAGTTGCTTACTGCAGTGATCGCTTACAGAACACAGAGTCCGCTGGGTCATGACCTCTTCAACATCATAAAAATATATTATTCGATCATTTTTTTTTTTAATGTGAGGGAAAATCCTCGTAGGATGCTATGCCGGACTCTTACCGACTAAAAAACCTCACGTAACGCCCAACAGCCTATGGTTGAGAGCCCCGGTTAAGCCCTCAGGAAGGATGTCACGTGACTCCCAACAGACCTACGGCAGCCAATGTGGCCTCGCCCAGGGGGTGGTTCGGGTGCAATCCCGCGTCTATGGGGGGTTTCGGGTGTGACCCCGCTTCTAAGGGGGGGCGTGCGTGAGTGCTCACGTCACGCTGCCGTCATGGGCCTGCTTCTGTAAGGACGGTGAGCGGCCCTCTCACCGTCCTCAGACCCCCGGTCATGGAGGCCGATAGTCCTCGGCGAAGACACGTCGGCGGCGCCCAGGGCGCCGACTGCGGAACTCGGGTGGGAGAGTTCTCTCCCGCACCCGGCCCGCCGCCTCCTTCGCGAGCATGACCTGCTCGCAGAAAGAGGCGGCGAGAGAGTGTCCACGCCCAGACCCACTACGAGGACCTGTCGCTGTTGTGCCCACGCCGTGCACTCCACCAGCGTGTGGAGCGCTATTATTCGATCATAGAACAGCTAGGTGATGGACCATTTTTAAGTAGAGAAATGTACCTACTTGAAGTTTTTAATCATATAGATCAAAACAACATAGTTACTTTACTATCAGTTTCCAGAAATGGTTACTTTTGCAGCCTAGGTATTTCCTTTTTCTGTGTTTATTTTCGGATACTAGTAAATTATCACTTATTAGCTGTTTCTAAACGATTTTTGATCGCAATGAGCAATGATATACTGTTTATTAATAGTGACTAGGTATACTTAAACTGTCCCTCACCTGTTCAAAATGTCAGGAGCATTCTATGAGCTCCCTAAGAAAATACTTCAAATTATCTTATTTCATAAATTTTCACGAATTCTAGTTGTGTTTTATTGTTAAGAATATTATGTTGTATCGTCCTCACACATCCACTTCACACAATACGAGGTCAATTAACAAAAGTTTACAGTAGAAATATTCAGCTGATGTAACATACAGAGAGGTTTCATGGCTTTAATTTTTGTACAAAATTTATAATAATCTTTCATACAATTACAATTTCCAGTTTTTTTTAATTTCATAATTGATCCAATAATTTTCCGTGTTCTGGATCGGTGCTTAACCCAGTAATGCCTAGCGTGTCCATATGGACACACAAATCTTGGTTAAATAAAAGAGTTGTTATGGTAGTATTTTTTGAATTTTGTAATTATTATATTAGTCTAACTCTGCATTCAAATGTCAAATTTTAATACAGTGTTAACATTAGGGGGGGATGTAGTGTGCCTTCACGAAGAGCGATACCTGTGCTCGGGCCCTCCCCGTAAGTAGCGGCGAAAGCGAAAACGCGAAACAAAACACTACCGATGAGTGCCGACAGGGCTAGGGCGTCCCCCCAAGGCGACGCGTACCGGTATGCCCCCGTCGGTACGACTGCATGCGCACGCGGCGAAGGGGGCCGCCACCCTTCACGCAGCGCCAACTCTGGCGGGATGCGGGGAGCCGAGTGCCGGATAGGCACGTGGAATGTGCGTGGTGGTATGGAAGGTAAGATGAATGAATTGATGGATGTAATGAAAGAGCGATGCCTGGATGTATTGTGTGTCACAGAGACTAAGCTGAAGGGGAGCGGCATCGACGATCTTCCTGGCGGAATAATTGCTTTGTGGTCCGGAGTGGACCAAGAGGATCATGCCAGTAAGGGAGTGGGTGTCTTGCTCTCCTCCCGTTTGGCCTCTGGAGTGAAAGATTATGGATTGGTAGGCCCAAGACTCCTGTGGGTACGTATAAAACTGGGGATCACGAGAGTTTTTTTGGTCGCAGCCTATGCTCCCGTCAGCTCGGCTAATCCCCAAGTGCTCGCGGAGTTCTGGGAATCCGTTAGGGACGTCCTCGATTTGGCTGACGGGAATGAAAAGTTGATCTTGTGTGGTGATTTGAATGGATGGGTGGGGACCAAGCGAGATGGCTTCGATGCTGTCCTTGGTCCGTATGGAGATAAGAGATCGAATGATGCTGGTAAGTCAATCTTAGACGTATGCTTGGAACGAGACCTCCTTGTGGCGAACAGTTTATTCCGTCACAAAGATATCCACACGTATACATGGAGACGGAAGGAAGAAAAAAGTGTGATTGATTTGATTTTGATAGACAGTCGTCTTCGACAGGCTATAAGGGATACAAGAGCCTACAGAGGCCCCACTCTTGAAACTGATCACTACCTGGTGGTAAGCCGGTTTGTTGGTCTTTTCAAGAAGTGGAGGCACTGGCGAGTGCGTGTCCCTTTCGGAGACTATGAAAGGATAAAGAGTGAAAAACTGGAAGATGAAAGCGTAAGGAGTATGTATGTTGGCTTAGTCAGTGAAAGGCTTGCAAACGCGAGCCTTTCCGACTTAGATGTGGATGAATGCTGGAATATTATGAAAGAAAGTATAGTGGATAGTGCAAAAGAAGCATGTGGGAGTGCAAAGAGACATGAACATTCGAAAGGTGATGCCTGGTGGGATGCAGAAGTTCAATCCTGCGTAGCAAGAAAGAAGAAAGCGTGGTTGGATTATGTCTCATCTTTGCAACTGAATGACAGTATGAAAGACACGAAGAAAGAAATTTACCGCCTCTGCAAGAATGAAGCCAAAGCTTTAGTGAAAGAGAAGCGTGAAAGGATAAATATGATTGCGGAGGAGAAGCTGACGAGGAACTTCGAGACGAATACCAAACTCTTTTGGAGGGAGGTCAAGAAGTCTCGGAGCTGTTCGTCAGTTTCCAGAATGGATAAGATAAAGAGTAAAGCTGGGGACATTCTTGCGGACCCCTTAGAGGTGTTAGAGCGGTGGAATGAGTACTTTGGAGAAATGTATGAATATCTCCCGGATGCGGGCACTGCGAGGGAGGCGATAACTGATCTTGCGGTGCAAGCATCAAGCGGAGATATTACTTTGGAAGAGATTGAATGGTCGATACGAAGCTTGAAAAATGGAAAGTCTGCGGGAATTGATAGGATATCTGCTGAAATGATCAAATTAGGTGGTCCTTGCGTCCGGGACGCCTTCTGGTCATTGAGCAATCTATGCTGGAAGACTGGAAGGGTCCCAATGGACTGGAGGCGTGCTATCGTCGTGCCCTTGTATAAAGGCAAGGGCTCACGTATGGAGTGCGCCAACTATAGGGCCATCAGTTTGATCAGTATAGCAGCTAAAGTGTATGGCAAAATTATTGAAAGGAGAATGAGGGTGGAATCTGACGGATTACTGTGGGAGGCGCAGGGTGGTTTCCGAAATGGAAGGGGATGTATGGACCAAGTTTTCTCGCTCCGCAACATTGTAGAGAAGCAGCTGGCTGTAGGCCGGAAGGTTTTCTGCGGTTTTGTGGACATGGAGAAAGCATTTGACAGAGTTGTACGGAAGGATCTCTGGGATATATTGCCAGGATACGGGATTGATGGTGCGCTGCTTCGTGCTGTGCAGTCTACATATGTGGGATGTACGGCATGTGTGCGGGTGGGCGGTAGCCTGTCTCCCTGGTTTGACGTCAACATTGGCGTCAGACAGGGTTGCGTGCTGTCGGCTCTGCTGTTTGTCCTGTACCTGGACGATTGTCTTAAGAGAGTAAGATCGATGAATGTTGGATTGCGAATGGGTGACTTACTTGTGAACTGTTTGCTGTATGCAGATGATGCCGTGCTCATAGCCGAATCGCCATCAGAACTACAGTCACTAGTCACAACGATGAAAGATGATTGTCTAATGAGAGGCTTACATTTGAACGCGACTAAAACGAAAGTGATGGTATTCGAAAGAGAAGAGGACAGAACGAATGCCAGGATAACTGTAAATGATGTAGTGCTGGAACAGGTGGATGAGTTTGTATATCTTGGATGTGCATTTAGCAGGGATGGACGGTACACCGCTGATGTAGAAAAGAGGGTAACTGCGGGAAATAGTGTGAATGGAGCGTTAGGCAAACTTTTAGGTACCAAGGCCTTAAGTCAAAAGGCCCAGCTCGCAGTACACAATGCGGTGCTGATACCTACGCTAACGTATGGAAGCGAGAGTTGGGTATGGCAGGAAACGCATGAAAGTAGAATAAACGCGGTCGAGATGCGCGCGCTACGCAAAATCTGCGGAGTAACGCTCGCAGATCGCGTTCGGAATGAAGATGTAAGAAAGAGAGTTGGTCTGAAAGAGAGTGTCGGTGTTAAAGTAAGGAAGGGCATGCTACGATGGTTCGGGCATGTGGAACGAATGGGAGATGAAAGAATGACAAAACAGATATACAACGCGAAAGTGGATGGACGTAGGAGTCGGGGAAGGCCACGACACACCTACCACGACCAAATTAATCATGTGTTAGTGGAGGGTGGTGTCAAGAGCCGTAGGAACCGACGTGCATGCATGAAAAGAAAAATGAAAGTTGAAGAGGCGAGTGAGGTGTGTATGGACCGTGCCGTGTGGCGCTCGGTTCTTTCTGCCTACCCCGCAAGGGATTTGGCGTGAAGATAGTATAGTATAGTATGTTAACATCACTGTTACAATTATTTTAGTTTTCCAAGTATATTGTATAAGGATACTATGAGAAACGTCTCTAATAGAACGGATGTTTTGGGAACGGGTGTATTGGGAAACGGATGGCATGTTCCGAAAGGATTTATTTGCCGCCTTTAACCAGTACGCAGAAGAAATAGACCCGAGATGAGAGTAAGTAGTTATTATTTTTAAACTTTAAATTATATTCATGTTATTATAGCACAAATTTATTGCGATAGTGTGTATTTATTTATATAAAAGCATAAAATACTGCCAGAATGTAATTTCCTATGTAATATATAGCACTGAACTTCATGTGTCCATATGGACACGCTAAGCTTTAGCCATAGCATTACAATATGTTTCGTTTTACTTTTAGATTGTTCGATTTTGACTAGTTTCTAGGTAGAGACACCATAAATCAATCGTCAGATGTGAGAAAAGTAAAAAGGTGGTGGTAGTAGTGTCGTCTACAGTGATATCGGCGGTTGACAGCAAACCAAATGAGGAAAAAGTCGAGAGGTTATCATGATTTAGCCATTAGAAAACCTCTGGGCGCCGCCGACGTGTCTTCGCCGAGGACTATCGGCCTCCATGACCGGGGGTCTGAGGACGGTGAGAGGGCCGCTCACCGTCCTTACAGAAGCAGGCCCATGACGGCAGCGTGACGTGAGCAACTCATGCACGCCCCCCCCTTAGAAGCGGGATCACACCCGAAATCCCCCATAGACGCGGGATTGCACCCGAACCACCCCCTGGGCGAGGCCGCATTGGCGGCCGTAGGTCTGTTGGGAGTCACGGGACATCCTTCCTGAGGGCTTACCCGGGGCTCTCAACCATAGGCTGTTAGGCGTGGCGTGAGGTTTTTTAGTCGGTAAGAGTCCGGCATAACATCCTATGAGGATTTTCCCTCACGTTAAACAAAAAAAAAAAAAAAAAAAAAAGCCATTAGAAAATGTTTTTTGTCAAACCTTTTGGGTGTACAACAGCTATACATAATAAAACAATAATCCCAAAAGTACCATCACATGCATGTGGCACCACCACCTTTATCCACAAGCCTTACTCTTCAGAAGAATCCAAAAATATATAGGAAAAGATAGGATTGTCACTTCTACATTACATTTATTAGACTCCTCTAAAGACTAGTAGACAAATACATACTTATAGGTACTTATATAAATATGTAGATAAATATATTAGAGAGGAAGTAGTTATTATCCCTATTTGTATGGAAGCTCGAGGCTTGTAATAATAATGCTTGTGATTTTCAAAATAAGATGCCACAGCTGGAGCTTCGTAGAGCAAGAGTATTGATATCTTACCTAAAAAACTTTTGGAGTAGGTGCCAAAGGTGCCGGTAGATCATCTACCTTCAAACTATACGGTAGGTTTGATAAGATATATCATTATGTACGGAAAATTACGTAAAAAAAGATGTACGGACCCAAATGCAAAACAATAAGTTCGATGACCTCAGGTATTGATTGTACTGTACCTACTAAAAATAATAATAAACTTTTATATTATTATTTAAAAATGTCTCGTTTATGTTTTTAAGCAAATAGCAATAAATTAAGGTTACCAATTACCAAAAAAAATCTGCTTATGTTCTTGTCTTTTCAGCTATTGCAAGTGCTTAGTGTGTCCATTTGGACACGTGATTTTTTTTTAAACTTCCAATTTATTTATAAAAATAAAATTTATGATTTATGTCTAGAAATACCTTATTAAATCATATTTCATGTCTAGATTTACCAACATCACAAAAAAAATAATTCGGGCATTACTGGGTTAAATATACCTAGGTAGTCAGCTGGTGGTGAAGGTATATTAAGAGATCGAGAGTACGGGATGTGATCCGTTGCGGAAACAAAGTTTAAAGAATAACCCACACACAAAATAATCTAAGGACTATTACGTTGCAAAACAACAATTTTCTCGTATCGCGGATAGTAGATATTATTGTCGGTAAATAATTCAACAGTGTTAGGCCTAAAGAACTGGGACATCCTGCCGAGGGCTTACCCGGGACTCCCAACCACAGGCTGTTGAGCGTAACGTGAGGTTTTTTAGTCGGTAGCAGTCCGGCATAGCAACCATGAGGATTTTCCCTCACGATAAAAAAAAATAAAAAAGCCTTTTTTTTTGTTTAACGTGACGGAAAATCCTCATGGGTGTTATGCCGGACTCCTACCGACTAAAAAACCTCACGTCACGCCCAATTGGTTGTGGTTGGGAGCCCCGGGGAAGCCCTCGGAAGGATGTCCCAGAAGTACCCACGTTAAATATAAAATAGGTAGGTTCCCCAGAAATATGTGTTGCCTAAGGAATAATTATATTTTACTCAGAAATACATCACATATTATAATATACACTCGATTATGAAAATTTATGGCACTTGTTATAATATAGTGCCTACACTAGGCAAACAAAACCACTTCTAAAATTGTTCTATTATCATCATTATTTTTAATTTAAAGTAACCTGACCGGTTACACCTTAGAGCATTATAAAAGTTGCCTTTGATGATTCTGCTGATTCCTCATGGTGTCCCTTAATTGCCGTAAGGCGAAACTGATCAGAATGTGTTACATTAAAATTAAAGTTGTGGAATAAGTAAAATGATTTAGTTATAGTCTGGCCATAACTGCTGTGCACTCTCTGAGGTATGCGCGTTGAGGTGGGAGCCGGGGAAAAAAGGGCATGAGTACACATGCGATTAATTATATAAATATATTATTTGTACTATCTTATTAGTTCTTAAAAATGTAATCTACAGATCTCGACATTTTATTAAAATACCTAGACAGTTGATGAAGAGTGCACAGCAGTTATGAACGTATCCTAATTCACTCCAGATTTAAAAACAATCCCCATGTTAATCTATATGTTAATATACTTATCTAAACCTTATAATCTAAGCAATGACTTTTCAGTTTACTTCCACTGGAACAAATTAGTGGAAAACGGGACCTTACACGGGCGAAGGCACAGGATTCCCTAATATTTCATAAAACTAGCAGTACGAAGTCACGTCACATAGGACAGGCTACGGCGCGGCGGCGACCACATTCTATCAGGTGGTCCTGTAAGCTTGTCTACCACCTCAGCGGTATGATAAAAAACATGATACTACGAACCCTATAGCGCACATAAAAATGTCCGCATTTTCAATAATGTAAGAAACAGTGCCATTTTTTGACACTTTAATCCATTAAATATTACTGCTCCGCTACTCCTTTGGGTAGTAGACTTTGGAATAATTTGACCTTTTATAGGTGACAGAATTTTTAAAACAGTTCATAGTTTCAGAGATTTTCTTTATAATATTAGTACCTACTTATAGAGTAGTCAATTCTAAACTCATAAGTAAAATTAGAAACGGGACCCAATTACCACAAAATAAATTTATTTTGTGCAATTACTGAGATTCCCGCTGTCCCCGCCTTCATGACCGGGGGCCTGCCGCCTGAGACGGCTGCTCACCGTCCTTACAGGAGCAGGTCTTTTTTTTTTTTTTATGTGAGGGAAAATCCTCGTGGATGTTATGCCGGACTCCTACCGACTAAAAAAACCTCACGTAACGCCCAACAGCCTATGGTTGTGAGCCCCGGGTAAGCCCTCGGAAGGATGTCCCAGGACTCCCAACAGACCCACGGCCGCCACTGCGGTCTCGCCCAGGGGGAGGTTCGGGTGCTAGCCGCGTCGTTGGGGGGGTTTCAGGTGTGATCCCGCTTCTAAGGGGGGGAGGGGAGACAGAAGCAGGTCTATGACAACAGAGTGACGTGATAGTTTCACGCACGCCACAAGCCCTGAGAAGCGGGATAACACCCGAAGCCTTCAATGACGTGGGATAGCTCCCGAAGCCCTTAAGTTAGGCAGCAGTCGTAGCCAAGGTCTATTGAGAATCCTGGGTTCAACCTTCCGACAGCTTACCCAGGGTACCCAACCGTATCCAGTAGGTAGAGAACGTGTGGTTTTTAGTCGGAATGAATCCGGCATAGTATCCATTTTGATTTGAGAATTAAAATACCGTTTAAAAAAAGGTTGTGTCTCATGAACTGCGATTGTTGAACTTTATTTATATACTAGCTGACCCGCGCAACTTCGTTTGCGCCACATTAGAGAGAGTATTACCTGTTCCCGACGCATTTACTCCCGTCACGTTGCGTTTACTCCCGTAGCGTCTCGTCGTTAATATTCAATACTACGTGAGAGAGAGAGAGAGAGAGAGAGAGAGAGACAGAGAAAGGTGTGTCGTCGCGTGTATTCCCGTCGCATTATTTTTAAGAACAATTTCGATTTTGAAAGAGGTATCCCGTGGCATTATTGTAGAAAAAAATTGATTGCCATTAAAATGGTTATTGTGCACCAACTCAAAGATAGACACATGCTATCGCGCAATTTTTTTAGAACATTTTTAAGAAAAACAATTTTGTAGTAGGTACATATTTTTTACATAACTATAAATATTTACGCAGCACACGCAACGAAGCTCTCAAAAGGAATAACTTTTCCAACGTTTTTGAAACATGTACAATTACTGCTCCGCTCCTCTTTGTTGAAGCGTGATACTATATAGCCTATGACACTCCACAATAACGTAGCTTTCTATTGGTGCAAAATTTTTTTAAATCGGTTCAGTAGATCCCGAGATTACCCCATACAATTTAACAAATATACAAACACACAAAGTTTACTTCTTTAAAAATTTACTTAGCACAAAGTTAGTATATTCTGATTTATCAGATATCATTGAATATAATACTGAAATCGGTGCCCAGTAAAACTATGTAGGCTTAGGTAGACATTATTAATCTCTCTCATAGTCATATTGGCACTGACTTCAGTATTATATTTAATGATATCTGATAAATCAGAATATACTAACTTTGTGCTAAGTAAATTTAAGTTTTCAGTTTTTAGTTTTGTTTAAAGTCGGTTTCTTTTTTGTTATTTTTTTTTTCACTATTTTTAGTGTCGTGTGGACTGAAAATCTATCTATCTAGGTGTAAAGTTCTCGACAGTACAAATTAATCAAGCCCAAACACAACGTAACTGCTGTATATCGTTAGGGAGTTTTCTCTACTGTCTTTCATCTCCATCATCAGATCGACTTCAGACCTTCATTATGTTTTTTTTTACGTGAGGGAAAGTCCTTATGGTTGTTATGCCAGACTCTTACCGACTAAATAACCTCACGTAACCCTCGGAAGGATGTCCCAGGACTCCCAACAGACCTACGGCCGCCTCTGCGGCCTCGCCCAGGGGGTGGTTCAGGTGCTAACCCGCGTCGTTGGGGGGTTTCGGGTGTGATCCCGCTTCTAAGGGGGGGCTTGCGTGAGTAAAAAAAAACTACAAACGCCCCAGATGCCCCTATAATTTTTAAAAGTTTCCTTCGATTTCTCCAGGATGCCATCATCAGATCCTGACTTCCTTAAAATGGGACCACCTTGGGAGTATCTATTTTCGAACGAAAAAAAATCAAATCGGTCCATAAACGACGGAGTTCTGCGCGAACAAATATATAAAAAAAATATAAACGGTTGAATTGAGTAACCTCCTCCTTGTTTAAAGTCGGTAAATAATATTAGTCACGCAGTACACGCAACGAAGCTCTCAAAACAAAATAACTTTTCCCCCGTTTTTTAAAGATTTACTATTTCTGCTCCGCTCCTATTCGTTGTAGCGTGATGCTATATAGCCTATGACACTCCACAATAACGTAGCTTTCTATTGGTGAAAGAATTTTTAAAATCGGTTCAGTAGATCCTGAGATTACCCCTTACAACTTAACAAATATACAAACACACAAACTTTACCTCTTTATAATATTATTATTATTATTATTATTATTCCCTTTATTTACATTTATAAACTTATTAATTTAAATTTTTAAATACATTCTAAAATAAAAAAAATATATTTAAAAATATAAAAAAATAGCGTCCCACCGGCATCGGGTACAGGGACCAAGCTACCGGTGGTTAGGGCTGCAGAGACAGGAACCTCCTCACGATACGTGCCGTGTCTAGAAGTACCGCCTTTTGCATCTGGCCCTTGACCCAACTACCTAACGCGAGCCTCTTGAGATGTTGATCGAGGCTCTTGGCAATTAGACCGTGTGCTGATACGACTATCGGAACAATAATCGCTGAATCTACATCCCACATGTCGACAACCTCGTGAGCCAAGTCCAAATATTTTAATTGTTTGTCTTTTTCGGCTTTCACGAGGTTTTCGTCATGTGGAACCGTAATATCAACGATTATTGCGAGGCGATCTGATCGATCTATTACCACTATATCAGGCTTATTGGCTACAATAGTCCTGTCAGTGATAATAGATCGATCCCAATACAACGTGGCACGACCATTTTCAAGAACTGGGTCGGGCACATACCTGTAATACGGTACCTCCAAATCCACAAGTTTATATTTTAGTGCAAGTTGCTGATGGACAATCCTGGCCACTTGGTTGTGTCTATGCAAATAGTCGCCGTTGGCAAGACGAGAACAACCAGAAATAATATGTCTGAGAGATTCACCGGGTAGGTGGCATGCCCGACATATGTCAACCGTACCATCTCTCAAAATATATTTCCGATAGTTATTCGTCATAACAACTTCGTCTGTAATTGCACAGACAAAACCTTCTGTTTCTTTCAAACCTTTTATTATTATTATTATTATCTTTCTTTCATTTTGAAAACTCTCCGAAGAGGTACATTTTGCACGGGCCTAAGCCAAGTGCTTTAGTATTTAAATAATGTATTTAATTGAAGGACAGAAATTTGCGCACTATTCTGCATGTGTTTAAAATTGTCGCTTTTTGTAGAAGTCTGTAGATGTTCGAGTGCTGGTTTAGTGTATTGATACTAGTGTGGAGTGTATATGGTATGACCCCGGTGGTGGAAAGTATGACTGGTATTGTAGTTACTGTATTAACTCGCCACTGTGATTTAATTTCTATTGCAAGGTCTGTGTATTTGGACATCTTTTCCGTGTGGGTTTTTTGGAGGTTATGGGTATTGCAAATAGCTACATCGATTAGGTGAACTGATTGGTTAATCTTGTCTAATAATGTTATATCCGGTCTATTGAAATGTACTGTCTTGTCTGTAATTATTGTTCTGTCCCAGTAAATTTTCACATTTTCATTTTCTAGAATTGTCTCAGGAGTATATTTGTAGTAGGGAACTATTTGCGATATCAATTTGTATTTAAAAGCTAAATTCATATGAACTATTGCAGCAACTTGGTCATGGCGGTGTTTGTAATCAGATTGTACTATAGATTTACAAGCTCCTGTGATATGTTGAATGGTTTCAGAGCTGCTGTAGCAGCGACGGCACATGTCTGTAGCTAAATTTGGTGTGTGGTATATAAATTTTTTGTAGTTACGGGTTTCTATGACCTGGTCTTGTATAGCCAACATAAATGCCTCCGTTTCCGGGAAGAGTTCTCCACTCAGCAGCCATGAGTTCGATGCGCTTTTATCGACATGTGGCTGCTGAAGATCAGAGAAGTGTCTACCATGTAAAGACTTTTGCTCCCAAAGCGCAATCTTTTGATTTTTATCTATGATTTTTTCATTTCGTTGAGTACTATTGTCGTGGAGGTTAAGTGCAGTTAGTTTTTTGTCAGCGTTAACTATTGCTTTATGTAGGGCTGAAACTTCGGACTTGCGCGAATAATATTGTCTAAGTGTCGTGATTTGTCTATTGTGCATGTTAGTGATGTCTATGATACCCCTGCCACCATCCTGTCGAGAAAGTGTAAGTCTTTGGAGGCAGGATCTAGGGTGATGTTTGCGGTGGGCTGTGAGCGAGGTGTTGATCATTCGCTGAAGGTTTTGCAGCTCTGACTGTGACCAGTTTATAACACCAAAAGAATATGTGAGGACCGGAACTGCAAAAGTGTTTATGGCTTTTACTAAATTGCGAGAGGTAAGGTGAGACTTGAGTAATAAATTAATCCTGTATTTAAATCTTAGTCTTAAATCAGCTTTCGTTTCATTCTGATGGATTTGTCTCGATTGCTGGAATCCTAGGTATTTATATGATTCATTTTCGTTAAGTGGTTCAATGGCAACTCCTGACTCCAGTAGATAGCTATTTGGAGAAATCCGTCCTTTTATGATTGCGAAAGTTTTACACTTATCAACCCCAAACTGCATGCGTATATCTTCTGAGAACTTTTGAGTTATGTCAGCTAGTTGATAGAGCGAATGAGTAGTGTTACTGTATAGTTTTATGTCGTCCATGTAGAGTAGATGTGTAAGAGGTGCGCTAGTGTTCTCAGTAGAAATTGTGAGTCCGTGGTTGGTAGAGTTTAACAAATGTGAAAGTGGATTTAGAGCTAGACAGAACCAAAGAGGGCTAAGTGCATCTCCTTGAAAAATACCACGGCGTATTGGTATATCCGGTGTCTCAGTATGATTGGTACCAGATACAACTTTTAGCTTAGTGCGCCATTTCTGCATGACCTGTTCTAAGAAAGTGATAAGTGTGGGATTTATTTTATAAGTATGTAGTATTTGAATAAGCCAGCTGTGCGGGACTGAGTCAAATGCTTTCTGGTAATCAATGTACATAGTGGTAACATCCTTTTTTTGTTTGAGTGCTTTTTTCATTGCTATATTGTCTATTAGAAGTTGTTCTTTGCATCCCTGACTTCTCTTTCGGCATCCTTTTTGCTCTTCCGCAAGTATGTTGTTGTTTGTAATGTGACTATCTACTAACTCGGCAATACACGCAGTTACTATTTTATAAAATGTTTGGAGGCAGGTGATGGGTCGATACTTGGCAGGATTTTGTAAGTCGGAGTCTTTAGGGATCATGTATGTTACGCCTTGCATGATGTAGCTCGGTATACTATTAGGAGACTTGATAAAAGTGTTTAAGTGATTGTGAAGTATGGGATGTATGGTGGTAAATTTCTTATACCAATAATTTTGTATATGATCGCTGCCAGGTGCCTTCCAATTGTGTGTCTTCTTGAGTACTTTCATAAAAGTTTCCACGGGTACAAATTCGAATTCCATTTCTTCAGCTATGTTGATGGCAATAGAGTCTTCATTAATCCAATCAGCTTCACGATTATGTTCTATCGGTGTGGCCCATATGTTGGACCAAAACCTGTGTAATTCTAATGGTGAGGAGGTTATGTTAGGTAAGTTTTGAGTGTGTGGTGGTTGTTTTACGAGTGACCTGTAGAACTGTTTTTCATTAGATGTGAACTGGGAATTTTGTTTCTTTCGCAGGGTGCAATTAAGATATCTTTTAAGTCTATTGGAAGCAGCATTGAGTTTCTGTTTTAATGTGTCTAAAAATTCATCGTCTGTTAGATTGGGTTCTTCGTGTCTTGAGTGTATTTTATATGTGTTTTTGATGTCCTGTACATGCCCAATAAGCCTTTCACTTCTATTTCCCCGAGCGTATTGGGTCATTCTCCCTATATGTTTTCCTAGTGTTGAAATTCTGTTTTCTAGCCTTTTTTGCCATGCTGGGATCCGGTTACGATGTATGTTTGATGAATTGTTAGTTGTAATTGTGTTATTTATTTTTATTCCATTACATACTGCCGCGGTGTATGCAGCGGAATACACTGCAGTTTGTGTTGTTAGGAAACTATCTTCTTTAGATATGTGTTTAGGAAGAATATCTGTGTTCAAGCAATGGACTATATTTGCAAATTTTTTTGATGGTTTTATTTTGGGTATGTAAGGCCGGGTGGTTGGGTCTGTATGTTGGAATCGGTGCAGAGTTTCGCAAAATTTATCTTCTATCTGTTGAGGACTTATGGATGATTTGTAGGCTGTATTTAGGAGAGTAGTGTGATTTCTTTCTGGGGGATTATGTTCTTCTATATGTGATGTATGGGTTGTGATAGTATTTATTGATACTAGCTCAGGACATTCATATGTTTGTGTGGTGTCATATGTGTTAGTGATTGCGTTCATGTCTGGGTTTGTAGTAACGTCGTGTATGCAGGCAGACGATCCCTCCTCAGAGACTTCCTCTTTTAAGTTTCTTAACGCATCTTCGTCAAAGTATTTATTAAGAATAAGAAGTCTTCTCTGATCGGCTACTCTTTGCTCAGTAATATGTGATAGAGTTGGAAAATGTGAAATAAAATCTTGGTGCATTGCTTGCCTGTATCCTGTACGGTTATGTTCTAACATAGTTACTCTGTAATAGGATTTCATAATACCTTCGTTTAACTCCTTCGTCCATGATATTCTTTGTTGTGAATGTAAGGATGTGTTTGTGTGCGGACTGGAGATTCTATTGTGTGATTGGTGAGTGTTTCGAGTTAATGAGTTTTGTGTATCATGAGCGTGAAGATTCTGAAGTTCTTGATTTACTTCTGAAGCTATTTTATTAACTACATTTTGTGGTAGCAGTCTCCGGTTTATAATGGCTCTTCGTTGGTCACCTATTCGTTGCCTATTAACATTTTGCCTTTCCGGGAATTTTTCTAGAAATTTTGTATGTAGTAAAGGTATCCTTTTATATCGGTTTCCATTAATGTTAATTGATAATAAGTACGTAGGATGAATTCATTCATTTCTTGGCTCCATTTAATTCGCGTACTTGAACTGCTGGTGGTGGGCACTGGGTTAGCGACTGAGTTCGCTTCCTGTGCAACATCCTCCTGCAGTATACTACTTGTAACTGAATTTGTGCTTGATGATCTTGGATCAGCTTTCCGACAGTCGATGACCTAGTGGTACGTCTTGTACCTAAGGACGATGGTGATGTGTTTTGTGAGAGGGAAAAACTGTGACTTGATGTTGATGAAGGAATATTTGAAAATAATGAATGTTGCGAAGATGAAGTAGATGAGGGTGATAATGATGGTTTGGCTGTAACATATTTTTCGAGGGGAACCCGCCTACTCAGTCCCCCGTCGCCAACGGTTCGCATGCTGTGGCACCCAGCGTCAGCTCCAGGTACGCCCCGGCGGCCCCCGGGAAGCGGCCGTAAATTATATACCTTTGTTTTCTTTTCCATTTTTCTCCATTTAAAGGGTTTGGGATCGTTAGTTTGGGTAGGTGATCAATTAAAACAGTTGTAAATATTTAGAGTCCAGTACCAAATACCTGTAAAGGTAGGTGATTATAATTATGGTTAGATGTCAATACCTATTGGTCCAGTACCTAATACCCGTAAGCCCCCCCACCACGACAAGGTGATCCCCCGGGGGGGTTATTATTATTATTATTATTAATTATATTATATTATATTATATTAGTATAGATTTAACAGAACTTTATTCATAAGACTATTCATGAGATTTTTCATGAGACTTCGCTTTTCGTCTGGGCATCTGTCTATCTGTCTGTTCGTCACGAGGCTGTATCTTAGAAACCGTGATAGCTAGACAGCTGAAATTTTCACAGATGATGTGTTTTTGTTGCCGCTATAACAACAAATAACGCTTTAACATAAAATCAGAAAAAAATATTAGCTATTTTTTTTCTCCACCACGTTTTTTGCATGGGAATGCAAAAAACTTGGTTTTTCCCTTTTTTGGTGTGGAACTCTCACTGCGCGAATCCGACTCACAAATTGGCCATTTTATTTAAAGATTAGGTTGGTATTTCTATTGTCACTATACCTATGATTTCCTTGTTTAGCATAATACATATATTATACTATATTTTTGCATGTCTTATAGAGTCGATAAAATAGCGCACCTCACAATAAACAATACCAACATTGTACCATACCTGTTTTATGCAAAATAAATACTGATTACTGATTACTTCTACACGTGCGGCAGGGCGAGGCGACGTGGATGAGAAGACAACTCGTGGCGGATCTCGATCTGGACTTGGGCCGCATTGCCCAATGGGGTTCAGACAACCTGGTCGAGTTCAATGCCAGAAAAACACAGGCGTGTGCGTTTACAGCTAAGAAGTCCCCATTCCTACCCCTGCCCTCTCTTCAGAGCATTACAATTCCACTAAAGGACAACCTGGAGATCCTCGGTATAGACGTCCGGCGTGAGCTCAATCACAAAAACTACATAGAGAGCTGTATTGGTCTGGCCTCGCGGAAGCTGGGAATCCTGAATAAGGTGAGACGGTATTTCACGCCACATCAGAGATGTTTACTGTACAAGACGCAGATTCGTCCCTGCGTCGAGTACTGTTCTCACCTTTGGGATGACTCCGCGAGGTACTTGTTAGACGCGCTTGACGCTATGCAGAGACGTGCTATCCGAATAATTGGTTTTCCTAAGGTGACGGGAGGCCTCGAACCTTTGTCGCAGCGAAGAACCATAGCGTCCTTGGCTGCCTTCTATCGAATGTATCACGGCGAATGTTCTGAAGAGCTCTTCAACCTGATCCCACCATCTCCTTTCCGATCCCGAACAACGCGTGCCGGGCAGAGATGCCACTCATACACAGTGGAGAGAATCTTCGCCAGAACCGAGCGTTTCAAAAGATCGTTCCTCTGTCGAACTATAAAAACATGGAACGACCTGCCCGCACACGTCTTTCCCTCATCTTACAATCCCGGGTTCTTCAAGAGGAGCGTGAAGAGGCACATCACAGGGCCGCCAACTTGAGGACCACTGTAAGAAGTGGCCCCCAATCGCTAGATGCGCCACTGCTTTCTTACCATCAGGCTGGTGGCGACGTCAATTTGGCGAGCTGAATATAAAAAAAAAAAAAACGTGCACAAACACTAGATAGGTCAAGAAAATAGTCCATATTATGATTTTGACTTTAGAACGACTTTGGGTATACCGTCACAATACCAGAAATTATAATGCCTTAACTGAAAATATCGTAGCCCAAAATACCCGAAATCGAAATATCAATATTCAAAAGGCAAATATTTATAATATTAATAATTTAAAATGCCTTACGGTCGAATAACCGAAACCCAAAAAATAAATTTATCAAATACCTTATCCTAAAATGTTCAAACACAAAATACCTTTTTTTTAACATGATTTAAATCCTACATGGATGCTATATATCTGTGAATGGTTAACACCCCTGACTCGGATAGGTTAGGTTAGAAGACTAAAGACCTTAGCCTTCGTGGTTATTTTTTTTTTTATTTTTCGTTAGCCCTCTGTAGTACTTTTGTAACTCCGAATCAAAGTGTTTTAACATGAGGTAAATCCTACGTGGATACTATGCCGGACTCCTACCGACTAAAAACTACACGTATCCTACATAACAGCCTACAGTTGGTGCCCCGGGTAAGCCCTCAGAAGGATACCCAAGGACCAACAGACCTACGGCTACAACTGCGGCTTCACTTAGGTGGGGGGGGGGGGGGGGGGTAAATAAGTTAAAGCCAAATAACAAAACGTGTAAGTGACAGTGACACATTGTATTCTATTTTCGGTATTTTAAATTAAGGATATTTGAAAATTTGTATTTTGAATTCTGATATAATAATTATTTATTTGTATTTTAAATTTAGACATTTTACGGTAAGGTGTACTGAAATAAGGTATTTTGAATGTTAAGGTATTTCGAATTCGGGTATTTTGGTCTAATGCATTTTAAGTAAAGGCATTTTGATTTCTGGTATTTTAATATATAACCCGACTTTGATGTTGTGTTTTGGGTGTCGGTTCAGTTGGAAGACGCCACTCCGTAGCTTGTTGACTAGTTTGTACCTATGTTAGGTTCATATTACTATAATGGCGTACCAGACCTAGGCAAACCTTTCATAACATTTCGAATGATGTGTACCATCGCTTCGCACGAGTTTTCAAGAAAGACGAATCACTTGAAGTCTTCCTTTCAGTGACTCCAAACAGGCTAACTAATTAGTTCGATGTTTTTTTTATCCCAATAGAAAATTCGATGATATAACCAAGTATTTGGTAGCCTCAAACATTGAATAAATAATACTTATAAAACTGGCAACTGATTAAAATCACAAAAAAAAAGTTATGTAGTAGGTAGTTTGCATTGTATTAACTGGTAACGGGTGCGATGGGGCCCTGTCACTAACTCCGGGGTCCAAGCCAGCTCACCTGCGAGTGGTGCACCTGCTGATAAACGGACGAGGTAATGGCGCACAAAAAAGGAAAATTCGAATGTTTTCCCGACCACGGCAGCGGTCGGAGTGACGGTGGGACGGGGGGGGGGGGGGTTGCTAAGCATCTCCGGGTTACGGGAGGCTGCCATTCAATACTGACCCTGGCTACGTTTAATGGAGAAACTCTGCGCCTGGACGAGTGGCTCATCGAACTCGAGGTAGAATTAGGTCGCATTAACTGGGACATACCTACTGGGGTTGTGCAAGGTCGAAAGAAAGGGCGAGGACACGCTTACCCTTGCATCAGGCGACCTGTTTTACTTTCGGGAAGGTGACGGAAGACATTCTTCCGAGGGCGGGATCGGCTTTATGGTAAAAAAGGACCTCGTTCGCAGCGTTGTGGGAATCAGCAGGTTTTCGGCTTGGCTCTATAGCATACTTGATACTGAGACTCACCAACAGGTACATCCTGAAGGTAATACAGGTGTATGCCCCGACCTCTAGAAGAACTGACGAGGCAGTTAAGACAACCGAGCCCCACTGTCGCGCCAATATGCCGAGGACATTCCGGATATAGACCAGGGCGAGATCAGGGTGGCTCTCGGGTAACCTGAACCCCCAAGCGGTGCAATTGCACCGCGCATTTCGTCACGACCATTTCGTCAAACCCCAAGCGGTGCAAGTGCACCGCACCTCAACCGGCGACTTTAAACTTAAATTTAGTCAGTTTACGTTCTACTTTTCTATGAACAAGTTTGATTGTATGTGTTCTATGGAACATTTCCTTGTCAATTGAATCTTATAAAACAAAATCTATGGGCCGATTTTTTTTTTAAAATCGAACAGTTGAAGTTGAGAGTGGAGTGTGTATGTTTTGTATGTTTATAATAAATAATGTGTTTGCATTATTATTCATTATCATACACATGTAAATAAACAATATATCAATAAACCTGTTGTTGTTTACAGAATCGTAAAATATGGTGTGGTTGTAGAGTAATAATGTTTTTTATGGAGTGCGTGTGTACCAAGTGCGTGTGTGATTTTATTATTATCCATACTTAATATTATAAAGCTGAATAGTTTGTTTGTTTGAACGCTAGGATCTCAGAAACTGGTATTTCAAAACTTCTTTTACAGTTTGATAGTCCATTTATCGAGGATGGCTATAGGCTATATAACATCACGCTAAGATGAATAGGAGCGGAGCAGCAATGAAGAATGTTTCGAAAACGGGGAATTATTTTTACCTTCTGAGAGCTTCCGGGGCGTACGCTGCCTAAATGGTTAAAGTTACGTAAAAATTGTGTATAACAAAATTGTTTTTCTTAAAAAGTTCTATAAAAAAGTCCGGGACAGCATATGTCTATCTTTTAAGGTTCGCTCAGAACAAACTTATATGTCTTTCTTTTAAGGTTAGCTCACAATATTATCAAACTGAAGAGTTTGTTTGTGCTAGGATCTCAGAAACTACTGATTACATTACAAAAATAATTTTACAGTTGTTTAGTCCATTTATTGAGGATGGCTAGTTGCTATATAACATCGCGCTAAGACAAATAGGAGCGGAGCAGCCTTAAATAATGTTTTAAGAACGGGGAAAATTTATTTCTTTTGTGGGTTTTCATTGCATACGTTGCATAAATGATTAAAGTTACGTAAAAATGGTGTACTACAAAATGTTTCCTCTTAAAAAGTTACAAAAAAAAGTCCTGAACAGCATATTCCTATCTTTTAAGGATCACTTACAACAACCTTCTTATAATTTTTAAAATATGAGCGACGCAACTTGACGATGCGTCGGGAGTAAACGTTTTCTGCAGCAGCAGCCAGTCAACTGAAAGATAATACCGGCCAAGTGCGGGCCGGACTCGTACACGATGATTTCCATACCAAAAAAACGGACAAAAATAAATGCGACGGGAAACATTATATCAGTTCAACAAAGTTGTGCGGTTCAACTCTAATGGTATTGAATATAAGCGACGCGACGGGAAAAATTATATCACTTTAAATATTAAAACCTACCACACCTCTCTATTAAATATACCTACCTAAGACACGCGACGAGAGTAAATGCGACGGAATTATATTACCTACTTATAATATTAGTACTATACTTACCACTCTCTTTCTCACTCTCATGTGACGCAAACGAAGTTGCGCGGGTCAGCTAGTGTATAATATGTATGTGTTTAAATATATATAAGTATATCCATCAGTCGTCTCAATCTCAGAGCACAAGCTTTAATTGAGCTAGAAAATGTTGTGTGAGGATGCTCAACAATATATATTAATTGTGTTGTGCTATGTTATTGATTGCTGTAGGTTATACTCGTAAATAACATATAAATAGGTACTTGAGATTATATTATGTGACTAACCAGGGTTAATTTAAAAGACGTGTTAATTGATATTATCACATTTAATTTAAAAGGGTATATTTACAAAATTAAGTGGGTTCCATAAGTCATTTACTTATTAACAATCAAGGGCTCCGATATTGTAGGGTGAGGCGATGAGACCGGCGGACAACCAAGGAGCAGAGAGGGAGAGAGGCGCGCGGGCGAGCAGTGGAGCGGGAGCGAGCAGAGGAGCGCGCGCCAACAGGGGGGCGGGAGCCAGGGCGACTTGGTTAATGGCAAGAGGAGCGATCAGAGGAGCAGAGCGCTTCTTCAGTAGGTGCACACCACCTTCAAGGGCCTTGGCTGTGGCGTGAGCAGTGCGGTCCACGTTCACTGCCAAGGTGTCCAGGGGCCTGCCGTCAGCGGCGATGATGTTGGCGGGCTGGCCGGGAGCGAGGGACAGCGGTCCTCTGTAGTTAGATCCACGTAGTCCAGCTACTCCAAGAGGAGCGGCCAGTCCTAAGGGACTGGCAAGTCCAAGGGGGCCGGCTAATCCTAGGGGACCAGCAACTCCAAGGGGACCGGCTACTCCAAGGGGACCGGATACTCCAAGGGGACCGGCTAATCCAAGGGAACCGGCAACTCCAAGGGGACCGGCAACTCCAATAGGAGCAGCTAATCCAAGGGGTCCAGCGATACCCAAACCGTTGCCAATTCCCAAACCGGCGCCAATGCCCCAAGGGGCTCCAATCAGGTTAGCGGTGGCGGCCGCCAGCACGCAGGATAGTACCACCAGTTTCATCATCTTGTATGTTAGTCAGTATTGCTTGTGGCTTGAACTGATACGTAATCACGGTGGCGGGCCGTTTATATATACTAATGTGATAAGGTTTGATATAGTAAGAGCCGTTACCGGAAAGTAAGTATTGCTGGCCCTGAAAGTATTTTATATTAACTACACACAATACAAATCTGTTTACACCTATTAAATCACGTCACAGACACGTGTTAACAGTGAAAGATTGAGACTTATGGTAAGATGGTATTGGTAGCCCCATGATATCTCCATAGTCGGTTGGGTCAGTAGCCGTCTAGGTTGTTTATAGCTCGGTTAATGATATTGGGGTAGTCAATTCTGAGATAGGTACTTAATCAATTTTTGATATTTTCATTTAAAATTAGTTATTCCTAACTTCCAGTAACTTATCAGGTAGCCGTTAAACGTATGTATAGATAGTTATCACTTTTGCCAGTTTTCTGAATGCTTTAAAATGAATATTAAATTAAATAAATATTAAATAAGTACATGCTTTTCATTTTTAATATAAGTCATTTTTAATGATAAGTTTTCGGGTTGAAACGGGAACGGGTGGAAACGACACTAACCCATCTTTATGAGCATCTAAGAAAATGATAAGAAAATGCTCTGCAATAGGTCATCTGTTGACAGATAAATATGGCATTTACAAATGTGTTAACTTTATCGTATTCAATACCAAGACTAAATATAATTGATGAAGTATGAACATGTAGCATGCATCTACCTACCCTTTCGGGAAGAAAGGCGTGATTATTAGTATTGTAAATATTTCCACTCTGGGTTATCTACTTGCACCTTCCTGTCCCGTTATCCTTAGCATTCCTTATGTTGAGTCTATTAAAACTCTGGTAAGTACTGTATTATAAAACTACCTGTTATTTACCACAATATCAATAATAGACTTTCTTCGGTACTCAACTGCTAATAAGCCAACGACTTAAGTTTGATTGATGTAAGTTATTTATTGGAATAAAATATCAACATCAAATAACTTTCAATTTGTTTGAAATTTTTTATCTATGTGAACGAATTCGCTCAAAGGCTAAAAATATAGTCATCTAGCAGGTAACCATCTAATCATCGGCTAAAAATAGATACCTAAGTATATTACGAGGTTAATCAAAATTTGACTCTGCGTCAATACAAGGCCAATAAACAAAGAAAGAGTAGAAAAATTCGGCTGATGCAACATAGAGAGACGTTTCAACGCCTTCGACGGCGGAAAAAAATATATTAATTGCAACCCTGAAAATGGCAGGTCTTGGTCAGACATGCTGTTCTAAATCCTCAAGATTTTAGTGCACCAATTTTGAGTGACCATCAGGTGAGCACTTTGTGACATATTTTGCGAGCAGTCCGTGCTTCGGAAGGCAGTTTAAGCCGTGCGTTGGTCTCGATTGTCAGTACCATGACAGTCGTTAAACCAAGTTGAAGGCCTTGGGTAGGCTTGAAAATATTTTAAATATGTTAAAATATTTTTTAAGTGTTAAAATATTCTATTAATAGGTCATCATACTGTGGGTCAGCAGCGAGTAGCTTTCAGGTGTTGCAAACGTCTAAAGGCTACGATGACCACTTTTCATCACGTGGGACGTAAGCTTGTCTGTCGCCTTAGTAGTACAAAAAAATTGAACATATACACATACTAGTACATACAGTCACGCCTTTATCCCTGAAGGCAGATGCATAGTATACGCCCACATTTCATCTTATAGGTTTTTATGTCCCACGTAATAGGTGGTGAGCCTATTGCCGTGTTGAAATGAACAGATGCAAGTCGTGACGACCTGCAGTTGAAATTGTTCAAGCCGCCCATAAGGCCTTTAACTTGGCTTAACGATTGTCGTTTTACTGACAACCGGGTTTCATTTCGAGTTTCTACTCTCTTCTATTCTCTACGCAATGGGATGTTTTGCCAAAGTGTTCCTTTAGTCGCCTCTTACAACACTCTCGGAATGAATTGCCGTTGCCACATAGGGCCCCGTAGCCACACCGGGGCCTAAAAAAATAATTAATATCAGTACCTATCCTAGTCGCCCAACAGCTGTCGACTTATCACTACACTGCAGAGATTTCGTTTGTAGATGTATAACATTCTGACCTGACTAGTGAAATTTTGGTTCTGATTACATTATATGTACATATTTACGGCTCCTGATTACATTAAGGCCTAGTGCCCGGTAACGGCAATATACTTGCCCCTATTATGTGGGGCCAACAAATCTACTGGCAGAATGTGGATTTGTGGTTCATTCTTGCCTACACTCTCGAACCGACAAAGGAAAAGTGTATGGATATTTCTATTATATTATTTTCTTTCAATATTCTTACTATTGTATAAAAATTGTCTTTTCAGCTCAACTTATTTGTGGGTAGGTAGGTATGTCTACACTGATTTATAAATAATTTGTATTTTTAAGAATATGTTTGTAATGAATGAACTCAAAAACTGCTGTGCCAAATTCTTTAACCATTGGAATGCTACATTCACCCTGAGTAACATAGGCTACATTTAATTCTCATATCACCACGGGACCGGGAGCGACGCGGGCGAAAGCGCGTGACGTCCGCTAGTCTATACTAATATTATAAAGATGAAACATTTGATTGTTTGTTTGTTTGTTTGCATCGAATAGGCTCTGAAACTACAGGACCAATTTGAAAACATTATTTCACTGTTGAGAAGCTACACTCTGCCCGGTGAACAAAGGCTATATTTTATTCCCATATTCCCACGGGAACAGAAACTACGCGGGTGGAACCGCGTGACGTCCGCTAGTAGTATGCTACCACTACGGTAAATGTGATTTATGGCAAATTATCAATAACTAGGTGATACTGGGGACTTCATACTCGTAAAGTAACTGCTCGGGATAGTTTATCAAAGTAAAGTCAACCTTATGAAAAATATCCTAAGTGTGTGGCAATCCTCCCTATGGTACGGTGACCACTTTATTACAAGTAAGTTATAATATGATAAGCCAGCCTGCCACATTAGAGACACAAAAAAAAATTAACAAAAAAAACCGACTTCAAACAAAAACTTAAAAATGAAAAATATATTAATTAACTTAGCACAAAGTAAAAGGTTAGATTTATCAGATATTATTGAATGTAATACTGAAATCTGTGCCAAGTAAAACTATGGGTTTAGGTAGGTACCTATTATTTATCTCTCATAGAAATATTGGCACCGACTTCAGTATTATAATATATATCTATACCTATAACTTTGTGCTAAGTTAATTTTATTTTTAATTTATTGTTTGAAGTCGGTTTTTTTTGTTATTTTATTTTTCATTATTTTTAGACTGAAAATATATTTGTCAGGGGTATTGTTCTCCCCATTACAAATTAATCAAGCCCAAACACAAGGTAACTGCTGTAAACTGTTAAGGAATTCCCTCGACTCGAGGGATTTCTTTGATTTCTCCAGGATCCCAGCATCCGATTCTGACTTTCTGAATATGGGACCACATGGGAAGCACCAGCTTTCAAATAAAAAAAGATTGCAAGCATCGACTGGATACGTAAAGTGCAGGGCCGTGTGCTCTGGCGTAAATTGGGAGAGGCCTACTTCCAAGTGTGGACTGCCATCTAAGCTAATTTTGTTTGATTGATATTTTGTTCAAATCTGCAGATATAAGTATACAATACGGTAGATTTAAGATGAGAGAAAGTAGAGTAAAAAAATATAATAAAAATCTCTTGAATATCCCTAAGTGCACATTGCCTGGTACACTAAAATTATTATTATTAAAAATCGATCTAGTCGAGCTCGTGCAGAGGGTTTTGAGCCAAAAAACGGCAAATAATCACGTTTGTTGCATGGGAGAATCCCAATTTTGTTTTGTGATTTAAGTATTCATTGTTGGTTGATAAAGTGGCTGAAACCATCATCTGTGACAATTTCGAATGACAGATGGACAGCGGAATCACTGAGAAAGTTTCAACAAATTTATTTTTAGTACTGTGACATTAATACTTAAGTACCTACAATATATTCCAAGTGTTTTAAATGTTTCCAATGCACATCAACTTTTTTTTTTATATTAGTATAGAAAAGCCTTTATTGTTGTATTAACTGTTGCCAGGGCCAGTGACGTTTTCCGGTATAACAATAGTATAAAAACTGTGGAGCATCATGCCAGTGTATCAGTGAATTTGAGTAATTGAAACACACAAGATGATGAAACTGGTGGTACTATCCTGCGTACTGGCGGCCGCCACCGCAAACCTGATTGGAGCACCTTGGGGCATTGGCGCCGGTTTGGGAATTAACAATGGTTGGGCAATCAACAACGGTTGGGGAATCAACAACGGTTGGGGAATCAATAACGGTTTGGGAATCAACAACGGTTTGGGAATCAACAACGGTTGGGGAATTGGCAACGGTTTGGGCATCGCCGCTCCCCTTGGGCTAGCTGCTCCTCTTGGAATAGCTGGACTACGTGGATCTAACTACAGAGGGCCCCTGTCTCTCGCACCCGGCCAGCCCGCCAACATAATCGCCGCTGACGGCAGGCCCCTGGACACCTTGGCAGTGAACGTGGACCGCACTGCTCACGCCACCGCCAAGGCCCTTGAAGGTGGTGTGCACCTGCTGAAGAAGCGCTCTGCTCCTCTGATCGCTCCTCTTGGCATTAACCAAGTCGCCCTGGCACCCTCCCCCCTACTGGCTACCGCCCCCCTGTTGGCACGCGCTCCTCTGCTCGCCCCCGCTCCTCTGCTGGCCCGCTCTCCTCTCTCACTCTCTGCGCCTTGGCTCTCCGCCGGCCTCATCGCCTCACCCTACAATATCGGAGCCCTTGATTGTTAAAAATGACTCATGAACTCGCAGTTTGTTGTAAATAAACTACTTAAGTGATACACGCCAATTTATTAATTTTATTTTAATTTACCCTTTTTTAACGTGAGGGAAAATCCTTCATACCTACTTAGATGCTATGCGGGACTCCTACCGACTAAAAAACCTCACGTAATGTCCTACAGCCTACGGTTGGAAGCCCTGGGTAAGCCCTCGGAAGGATGTTCCAGGACTTTTTAATTTACCCTGATCTGTAACTAACATACCAATAGGAAATTTTTTTCACCACTTGTTAATTGTACTTTGATAGGTATTAAACTGGAACAAGATTATTATACCACCATCTAATTGAAATAAAACAATTGCTTGTATTGACTGACTGATGTATCAATAAACAGCTATTCCTGAATTAGGCAAAACAAGGGTGTAATTTGCCTTACTCAGGAAGAGCTGGTTATTCAATGTGCTCGTCACACAATGAGATTTGTTTTGGAAGGCAATCAAAGCCACAACCTCCGAATCTATTATCAGGTACTCTAGCCACAATATCAAGAGGCCAGTCAACAAACAATAACGCATTCTGTCTCTGAAATTAGATACTTATTAGTCTGGCATCATTGTTGACTTTGAAATAGCCGATAAGCGCCATCTAGGTAGTACTGATAGAAATTCCTAATAAATAGTTATTGACTATGCCGGAATAAGTGCCATCAGGATGGTTTATATTAATTATGTACTGATCAAAAAGAAGATTATGCCGTATTATTGACTATTTGGTGGTAGTTTCATGATGCGCGTGCGGTTTCAAATGCGCTAAGACTGTCTTAGCGCATTTGTTCCAGCATAGTCAATAACTATTTATTAGAAATTTCTATCAGTACTACCTAGATGGCGCTTATCGGCTATTGCGGACGTAATTTACCTAATAACTGTGTATTTTGTATTAAATATCGAACCTTAAAATTATTAAATGAGATTATATAATATACAACATATTTAACGTGAATAATAAGAATTATGTTTTGTGGAATGTTATTATGTATTTATTTAACAGCTCCTGGGGTAAAATGTATAAAAGCCGTGTACTGCCCGTTCGCTCTAACTTTGCCGCTCGGCTCCATACTAAAGTCGAATTTTTAATTAGACGAAGTAAATTGACAGCAACTAATGTCACTTCTTCATACAATGTTGCTTATTTTCTATGACGAAGTGACATTAGCTACTGTCAATTTACTTCGTCTAATTAACAATTTGGGTATACGCCTCTACGCTAACGGCAAGGTTAGAGCGAACAGGTAGTAAGCAGATTGTGAGCTGTTTTTATTATACTGACCGCATAGGAGTAGGGTGTGAAGCTGAATATAGTCACTGTTAAAATGGAGTTTGCAGTTCTATTCTGAATAGTACCTCTTTAATAATACTTAACAACACATCATTATTTAAGACAGACTGAAGAGCGACGCCATTTTATGTTTTGTAAGGATTAATTGGGCCATCATTTATTTCATAGATATATTGCATATTAAATAGAAGCGCTCGTGGCCCCGCGGACTCAGTATTCTGGTTGCCAGTAAAATGCCAGTCGTTAAGTCAAGTTGAAGGCCTTTTTAGGCGCCTTGAAAAAATTTAACAGCAGGCAGTCACAACCTGCGCCTATCCATCTCAACACGGCAATGCGGCTCTCAACCAATTACGTGAGACAATTTCTAAAAATAGGTGAAATGTGGGTATATAATGTGCCTCTGCCTACCCCTTCGAGGATAAAGGCGTGACCATATGTTGTATGTATGTATGTTTATTTCATAAGACAACTTTTTTGTCGCGAGTGGAAGTGCTTCAGGAATGCTATGTCGGGTTCTTACCGCCTAAAACCACAAGGTGCCTACAGCTGGGAGCTCTATGTCAGCCCTTAAAAGAATATTCCACGATTTCAAATACATAAACTTTGGCTACCACCACGGCCTCTCCAAACAGTTTAGGTATATTCTCTTACCGTCTTTAGGAGTTGGTTTGAATGTTAACCCGCTTCTTAAGGCTTTCATTTTCAATATTCATTTAAGTCTTCTTAACCACGTTAATATGTTATATGACCACCTGTCGTAAGTAAGCAAGCCAGTTCAATAACAAACAGGCGAGTGAGTTGGATCATCTGAAATTAAGATAGTTTATATCTACTCATACTAATGTAATCGCAAGATTGCTAATACATATACAAGAACATTGCTAATACTTTGTTACACAGACATTACTGTAACTTTTTACATTTATTCTTTTGTTCCCTAACCTACAGATGCTTAGGTTCACTGATACGTAAAAGAACAATATTGCCCGACGCTTTAGAAAGGTTTTCGTGTAGCTCATAATAATATTGAGAACGAGAGAGAGGGTCTTCTACCCGTTCCACCCACTAAATCACGCCGATGTTCCGCCTCACCATAAACCGGGTCGCAGGATACAACAGAACCGGACCGGTTTAATCACGGCATCTGCGGCCTGGCATTGGGGCACCACGGAGTGTCATTTCGATCAAAATAGATAGACAGAAGACTCCTGGAGTAGCTGAAGAACCAACTCATCACATACACCGCTCTCGAGTTAAGCTGAACGCGTTTTTGAAACAAACATTCTGCTTGAAGTATTAAAAATGAAACGAAAATAATGATTAAGTACAAGTAAAAATAAATATTTTCAGTTCTAGCACTAAATTATGGCACTAAAATATGACGCTAAAATATGACGCTAAAAGATGTATAATAAATGACAGACTTCCTCATTTTAGCAAGTTTTATATATTATTTTGTACAATATAGGAATAATTTGTTATACAAGAGTGCAATGTTGCTTTTTAACCGCGTGAACAAGTTTGTTGACCGAGCAAGCAAAGGATTCTAAAATTGAATCACGAGCACAGCAAGTGATTGAAAAATTAGAATCCTGAGCGTAAGCGAGGGAATCAATAGAGCGCGAGGTGAAAAATTTTTGCACTCGAGTGCAACACGTAACTTTTCATTCCACCTCAGCGAGGAAATGACTGATATTATAGTCACGCCTTTATCCCCGAAGGGGTAGGGAGAGGCATAGTATACGCCCACATTTCACCTTATAGTTTTACGTCCCACGTAATGAGTGGTGAGCCTATTGCCGTGTTGAAATAGACAGGCGCAGGTCACCGCGAACCGCAATTGAAATTTTTCAAGCCGCCCATTGGGCCTTCAACTTGGTTTAACGGTTGTCAATTTACTGACGACCGGGATCTTTTTGCGAAAGCGTTCCCTTAGTCGCCTCTTACCATACCCTCGGGATGTACTGTTTATAATCACAAGATACTTTTATTTCGGTTTAGGTATTAAATACTACATTGTGATACGTAAATAAAACAGAAAAAACTTTCGTTTAAAGCTCATTTGCAAAGTACTAACAGTTACGATCAATTCTATAGGCGTCAAATAAATTTCATCGATGCTGGAATCGCTCATTATTTTTGTTTTAGTTTTTTCACCTGTGTTCATAAGATTTTAACATTATGAAGTGAAAAGAACAAAGCGCGCGCAAAGCATTTAAAAAAAAAAGTAGAGACACCAAAGAAGGCACGAGTCTAAGTTTTTAATAAATTAAAAAAAAAGTTGTATTAAAAATTTAGCACCATATTCACAAGAATAGTGCAGACGATGTTCCAAATTCAAATTTACTTTATCCTCTAGGGTAAAGGTTAAAAACGGCTTTTGTAATTAAATCATAAAAATCTTAACTACGAGATGACTAAGATACTACGAGTACTAGTACGTGAAAAATTTGTACGGAATCCTGGGTGACCAAGTCCGACACGCTCTTGTCCGATTGTTAAATATCCTTACTGTTAACACACATTATTATTTTTACCATTTATTTTATTAGTACAGAAGCCTACATTGTCTGATAAACAGTTGTCAGGGCCAGTGACGTTTTCCGGTGTAACAAGTATAAAAACTGTAGAACATCATGTCAGTGTATCAGTGAACTTTAGACATTCAACTAAACAAACACAAGATGATGAAACTCGTGGTGTTATCCTGCGTGCTGGCGGCAGCCACAGCCAACCTGATCGGAGCACCTTGGGGCATTGGCGCTGGTTGGGGAATTAACAACGGCTGGGGAATCAACAACGGCTGGGGAATCAACAACGGCTGGGGAATCAACAACGGCTGGGGAATCAACAACGGTTGGGGAATCGGCAACGGTGTGGGCATCGCGGCACCCCTTGGAGTAGCTGGTCTGTGGGGATCAAATTACAGAGGGCCCCTGTCTCTTGCACCCGGCCAGCCCGCCAACATCATCGCCGCTGACGGCAGGCCCCTGGACACCTTGGCAGTGAACGTGGACCGCACTGCTCACGCTACCGCCAAGGCCCTCGAAGGTGGTGTGCACCTGCTGAAGAAGCGCTCTGCTCCTCTGATCGCTCCTCTTGCCATTAACCAAGTCGCCCTGGCACCTGCCCCCCTGCTGGCTCCCGCCCCCCTCTTGGCGCGCGCTCCTCTGCTCGCCCCCGCTCCTCTGCTCGCCCGCGCCCCTCTCTCACTCTCCGCGCCTTGGCTCTCTGCCGGTCTCATCGCCTCACCCTACAATATTGGCGCTCTTGATTGTTAGAAAATCACTCATGAAACCAACTTTATTTTTGCAGATATAATGTCAAAGTGTCAATATTATATTGTTATAATTATTAATAATAATTTAACCTAAAATAATGCAATAATTTTTTTCTTTACTTGATTTGTACCTAAGTAAGCAAGAGGATTTTTATAATAATTGTACTAAAGTATTATTGAAATAAGTAGTGTCTGATCTCAATGCGGCGGGCGTCCCGATTTTATATCTTCTAAACATAGGTACATACATAATGAGAATTTTACATTGAAGATATTTTATATTCTTATAAGTAGGGAATTCTCTAATCGATACTGAAGTTGATAATATTAAATATATTTTTTTTGTCTGTCTGTCTGTCTTTCTTTTAGGCTATCTGTATCCCGAAAACCTTTTACACCGAAACTACTACATTGATTTGAATGAAACTTGGCAATGTTGATCTGAGGAAGGCTTTAGGATACTTCTGATCCCGGTATTGTGTGTGTGCAGTTCCTTTCGGGGAAATGGGAAAAAACGAGATGAAAAGCAAAATAATTTTACAGCTGTTATTTCTCAACGCGTGGTCCAGTTTTGAATATTTTGAATATAGTGGGTTTTTAAGTCCAGAAATTAGAGACGTCTCAACTTTCGCTAAACGTAGAATTCGAATGTAGAGGTCAAAACTGGCGTGTTGGCTTCATCATAAACGAGCTTAATGATTAAGACTATTCTAAAATAGTTCAGTTCAGAACAGATTTATTGAGGCAGGGCAGTTTTCCACGCTCCTATGATTCCGATGAAGAAACACGTCTACTTTTATAGGTACACCTTTCACTCTTGCCGCCTCTTTCTGCGCGCCGCCTCTTTATGCGAGCAGGTCATGCTCGTGAAAGAATATTCGTACTTCTCATTACGCATTACAAAGTGAACGCTGCTCGCACATAAACCTTACTGTTTAAGCAAGTTTTTATGTATAAGTTAAGTATCTAAAATTATAAAATTATGTAAAAAAATGTTAATTTGTAATCTAAGTATTTTTAATAGACTAAGTAGCTCCTGATTATAATATAGGGCAACAAAAAGATAGTATGAAACCCTAATAATATCATCACATCTCCGGTAGTAATAAATAATCTAACAGCATGGAAAGTGGTTGGTTAAAAGTTAGTATAACTTAACCATTAACCAGCTAGTGTTGCGAAGACAACAGGATGCAGTACTACTGGAGCCACATCGCTGATTAATCGGTTTTTCACAAGTGCACAGCAGACCTTCAAGGATCTTGGCGGTGGCATGAGCCAAGAGGTCCAAGTTCACTGCCAAGGTGTCTGAAGGCCTGCCGTCAGCGACGATGATATTGGCGGGCTGGCCAGGTGCAAGGGATAACGGTCCTCTGTAGTTAGATCCCCATAGTCCAGAAGCATATTCAAGAGGCTGCACTAATCCAACAGGAGTTGCGATCCCATAAGTAGCACAAATGCCCCAAGGGGCTCCAATCAGGTTAGCTGTGGTTGCCGCCAGCACGCAGGATAATACCACTAGTTTCATCATCTTGTGTATCTGCTTTGTTTCAGAAACTCTAATGTACACTAGCATGGAATTGGGCTGTTAATATATTGTATTAATTAATACAAAAACATAATTGGCCCTAATATTTGTATAAAACACATTTTTTATATACCAATAAGGTGTCAGACAAGCATACGGCCCACCAGACGTATTGGTGGTCACCGTAGTCTATGGACGTTTGCAACACCAGAGGCGCTACACTCTCGCTGGCGACCCTAAATCGACCCAAATAATTAAAAGCCTTGATCTATATCAAGGATTTTAATGTGCACATGCATAAATAAAATCAGAAAGCTGCATAAAGAATGATGTTGATGAAGCCTGATCTAGAAAAAACACAGAACTTGAAAGTGAATAGAAGGCAAGAACAGTATAAATAAATTATAGAAAACTCAACCATATTAAGTATATTTATTAGACCTATATAGTATACCACCAGTTTCAACATCTTGTGTATCTGTTTTGTTCCAGAAATGTACACTCGCATGGCACTGGGCTGTTTATAAATTGTATTATTTAATAGAAAAACATTATTGGCCCTGATATTTGTATAAAAACACAAAATAATGTACCTAAACTCATTCCCTTTTTGTTTACATGTTTGTTTTTTTAATTGGTCACAATCGCTCTTAATGTTAAAAAGTGTATTCATAAGTTCCTATAAGTTTTTCGATAAGCCCTTTTTTACTACATTACTATGCGTACAGCTTATTTACATAAACAGTTCAAGAATACCTTCCTGCGGTAACGACCTTGACTGGACGATCTCCTGAAAGACTAAAAAACTGTGTAATATGTAAACGTTTGAGGACTATGTTGAGGACTATGTTGACTGGATCACTAGATGATTTTTTTCTTTTCTTTTTCCTTAATGTCACTACAGAATTGTTTAAAACTAGTTGGTTCAGCAAACTTCGTACAGCCAGAAAATCGTCTCGTATGGCTATTACATTTAAAAATATTGATGGTTTTTTTTATAAATATCTCGTGAACGCTACAAGTAAAACCTTTTAAAAAATCTAGCTGCAGACAAATATACGCAAAAGTTTAGTTTCATGCTAAGTACCAATAAACACAACTTTCTAGTGTTATTTTTAATCACTCTTTTATTTGAGTCTTTCACCTTATTCTTAAGTATTAGAGATAGTAGACACAAACTAAGTAACTGACTTTGAGCCAAAATAATTAAATAGTATTACAAAGTCATCTTTTCGACAGAGAAAAATAAACATTAATACAATTATTGATTTGTGGTTGTGTGGTAGATTAATTTAATCCAATAGAAAATATTTGACGAAGTTGATCACCATGATTCAAATTGCAAAAATCTCATAATCTTTATGATCTACAAAGTCCTCCGAGAAAAAAATCTTTACTAAGTCACTATTTCTGAGTGCGTCTACATCTTGCATGCGAGGCCGACTTTGATAAATATACCGTCGGCCCAGTCTACCGTCAGGAGCGGTGTTTTTTCTACAGAGAAGTCCTGCAATAAAGACACTTGTTATTAGGCATATCAAACATTAGCGTACAATAAATGGCAAAATGGATATGAACAAAAATGTTTGCTGCCGCGCCCAGTGTTGCGTTCTCACTGTAACACTTATCTAAATATATATAACTCTAAGGTGTCTAAGAATATGCAGCAATCATACCTGAATTCATAACTGAAAACTGCATCAAAATCGGACTAGTAGTTTTGGAGAACAAGGGCCACATGCATTTGCACATAACCTCTCTCTTTAACGTGGGGGAAAATCCTCATGGATGTTATGCCGGACTCCTACCGACTAAAAACCTCACGTTACGCTCAACAGCCAATGGTTGGGAGCCCGGGAAGTCCAACAGACCTGCGGCTACCACTGCGGCCTCGCCTAGGGTGGTTCGGGTGCTATCCCGCCTCACTGGGGGGTTTTCGGGTGTTATCCCGCTACTTAGGGGTGAATCTCTCACGTCACGGTGCCGTCATGGGCCTGCTTCTGTAAGGACGTTGAGCAGCCTCCTTAGGCCCAGGTCATGGAGGCGGATAGTCTTCGGCGAAGTCACGTCGGCGGCCCCGAAGCCGCCGACTGCGGAACTCTGGTGCCACTCGTCCATGACCGGTCTGACGGCCGCGATTACGGCGATTACCTTCCATATCACCACGGTTTCCTGGTGGAGCAGAGACCGCTGGGCCGCGATTTCTGGGCCTTTGGCCCCGCTCCAGTGCTTCCTTGCGCAATTTCCATATAGACCGCAAGGGCTCTCACTTCCAGGTACCATGGAGGGGTCCCGGCTAGGAGACATGCCACCTCACCTGAGGGCGTGCGTATCCCCTTATCACCCTGACTGCCATCGCCCTCTGCGGGCTTAGCAATCTAACCACATTGCTGACCGTCAGTGTCTCCGCCCAAACCGGGGCCCCGTATAGGGTCATACTTCGCACGATTCACAGCTATAGTCTCCTGTAGGGAGCGTTGGGTCCCCTGATGTCGGGCAGCAGCCGCGCGAGTGCGGCTGATGCCCCCTCAGTTTTAAGACCAAACTTCGGAAGGTATGTTCGAAGTTCCACCGGCCATCGAGTATGAGCCTTCGTCATCGACGACTCGATGCCGAAGCTGACGCCGCCTACCTGTAGGCTGGATCCCGCAGGTGTAATCTGAGGTCCGTGAAAGCACAGAATCTTGGATTTGTGAAAGGCGACCTCGAGACCCAGCCACCGTATCTAATCCACGACTTCAGTCCGACCCACGAGCCACGACTTGAGAACTTGCACTCTCTCTTTATTATAAAATGGTCAAAAATACCGTTTTGAAATCCTCACATTGAGCCTGTTTATTTGATACCCATAATACTGGAATCCAATGATTTCATTTGATTTAGTTTCTGTACAGGACTATAGGTACCTACTTTTAAAATCTTGGAACTTATCTTTATAGTCCCCATCATTTGAACCATAGACTTTGCCGTGTACGGGTATTAGAAATCCACTCCAGTACGTGAAAACTGTACTAACAAGCAGCAACTGAAATCAGAATGTAAATACCTCGGGTCGGAAAACGACTTTAAACCGTTCCTGCTCCCTCCCGAATTGCTCGAATTAATAAAAACCAAAACACTTCAGGTTGTCCGACAGTCAACCGGAATTTTTGAACCAAAATTTTCAATGTTTTTGACGGGGAAATTTTTGCTCTCTTTCATTCTTTTTATGTGATGAATTTTTTGAATTTCTGACGATTCCGATGATTTGAATTTAGAAAGCGGAAGTAGTATTTTTATCACTGTCTAGTTATAGTCCAATACTGCCCGATCTGACAATAGTGTAAACATGTCATGTTTTGACAATCGTTGTCTAAGACAGATTAGTAGAAAAATATAGTATGACAAATCATTGAATTTTTTACTACCTTGAGTAGGTATTTTAAATGAAAATAAACTATCATAAAGAAGTTATTTGGTGTCGAAATGAGTGTAAGAACACTGTATGACTCCTGGATACTGGAATATAATCAGGGTGAATACTCAATTGCAAGTAACTATGGATATATAGGATCAAATGTGTTTGTTTACATTTTTGCGTAAAGCTATTGAAATACAGTATACCAAACACAAGCTTATATTGGCTTATTTGACTAGATCGCGTTGTGGGAGAATGTCCCCAAGTATTTTATTTTTTATCCACTTTTAACTTACCAAAGTACACTTTTTCATGATGTTTCTTATTGCAGTAAAACCTCAGCTACTGTTTAAAGTATAAGTAACTATTAACATTGGCATGGATGTGTATCTATTGTGTTGAAATTTGCCATGGGATATTAAATAAGTTATTACTTTCGATAAGGAATTGAATTGAAGGAGAATAACTCCTTCAATTTAAGTTGAAACTGCGGCATTTACCGATGTTTATTAAAGTCCTTCACAATCTTCATCATGTCCGTCTGTTCGTCGATATGTCTTCGGCATACCTATCAAACGCTTAGTGATAGAAAAATAAAACTTTGCATAGTTTTGAGCGTTTACTATGACGATACAGCGATAAACTAAAACCACGATAAATATTTTTTCGAGGGTTCCTCTCCAACACGATATGTGGGGATGATCATTGTATGGCTATTATAGCGATTTTTTATATAGGTGGGTTATCCTTTTGACTACCGTCTGTTACCCCACTTTCGCTACGACACACCTGTAGGTGGCAGTACCTGCAAGTGTCTTCTTCAGTTTGGGCCCCGAAGATTTTGGAGAGTCTTATTTCTACTATGATAATCACGTGTCACGTTGCAAACAGAAAAATTCTATACGTAAAACAGTAACGAGATCAGATGTAGAATAATGAAAAGCCTTGATGTAGGTGCATATATGCGTATATAATATGAGAAAGCTACATATATAATGATGTTAATCATGTCTAGAAAAAAACCGAACGAATAATTTAATTGAAAGCAAGAACAGTATAAATAAATTATAGATAACTCAACCATATTAAGTATATTTATTAGACCGGGTTGGTTGCATTTGTTTAAAGTGTAAGGCCTCATAAGGTTATGAGAAAATGCATATGGAGAGTTGGTATCCGCCCACAAATTAATATACTTATCGTATGCAATGCGATAGTTTACAAGTTAGTATAATTTAAATATTAGCCGGCTAGCGATGCAAGGACAGCTGGTGACAGTACTGCTGGAGCCACGTCGTCGCTCATTGATCGTTTTTTCAATAAGTGCACAGCAGAACCTTCGAGAATCTTGGCGGTGGCGTGAGCAGTGCGGTCCAAGTTTACTACCAAGGTGTCCAGAGGCCTGCCGTCAGCGGCGATGATGTTGGCGGGCTGTCCGGGTGCGAGGGACAGTGGTCCTCGGTAGTTAGATCCCCATAATCCAGATGCATATCCGAGTGGCTGTACTAATCCAATGGGAGTTGCAATCCCATAAGGGGCACCGATCCCCCAAGGGGTACCAATCAGGTTAGCGGTGGCGGCCGCCAGCACGCAGGATAATACTACCAGTTTCATCATCTTGGGTATCCGTTTTGCTTCTGAGACTCAAATCTAATATTATTAGCATGGTCCATTGAACTGTTTATATATGTTTTAATTTGAAAGAAAAACATCACTGGCCCTGATTTTTTTGGGTGGTATACCTACGCTTAATCCATTTCCTTCCCTTTTTGTTTACATGTTTATTTTATAGTTAAATCGGTCATAATCATATTTATAAGTATTTAAGTTCCTATAAGTTTTTCGATACACCGAATTTATATAAGCATGTACACATGTTATTTGAATAAACAGTAAAGAGTACCTGCCGACGGTAACGACCTTAACTTTAACGACTCCTCAAAGACGGAAGACACATTTTTTTTGTAGTGATATGTGGAGAGGATAATTATCCAGATCATCAATAAATATCCAGACAATCACCTGTGGAGAGGATAATTATCCAGATCACCAGATTTCACTATTTTGATTATGCATAAATTGAATCAGAACTCTTTGTGTTTTGTTCACTTGATAAAATATTAATAAATACATATTTTGGTTTAGCGTTAAGCGATGCGCGTAGATTATTATTCCAAAATAAGATTCCTAAAGCAATTAAAATAGCTAATATCCACATACGGACAAAGTTGCGGGTATACTAATACAAACCTAACATTTTTATGATCTAGCAATTTCGTTATTTCACAGTAACCCTTTAATTTAAGATTTGTATTGTGTTGCTTCTTACATCAAAATAATATTAATTTGTATGCACCTACCCAATTATACTAAGCTAGATAATGCCCGCTATGAGATTTTAGATTATTTACATATTTTATATTAACTCTGAGGCTGATGGAAAGCCGTGGCACATCTAGCGATTGGGTGCTACTCTCAAAGTTCGTAAGACTTCTGGTCCTCAAGTTGGCCCTGTGATGTGCCTCTTCACACTCCGCTTCAAGAACTCAGGATTGTAACCTGAGGGAAACACGTATGCGGGCAGGTCCTTCCAGGTTTTTATAGTTTGACAGAGGAACGATCTTTTAAAACGCTCAGTTCTGACGAAGATTCCCTCAGTGGCATCTCTACCCAGCACGTGTTGTTCTAGTGGAAAAAAAGGGGAGGATGGTATTAGGTTGAAGAGCTCTTTAGAACAATCGCCGTGATAAATTCGGTAGAAAGCAGTCAAGGACGCCATAGTTCTTCGCTGCACTAACGGCTCGAGACCTCCCGTCACCACAGGACAACCAATAATTTGGTTAGCACGTATCTGCATGGAGTCAAGCGCATTTAATAAGTAACTCGTGGAGTTATTCCAAAGGTGAGATAAGTATTCGACGCAGCAAACATCTCTGGTGTGGCGTCAAGTACCACTTCACCTTATATAAAATCGCAAACCCAATACAACTGTCTATGTAGTTTTTATGATTGAGCTCACGCCGGACGTCTATGCCAAGTGTATGAGCCTCGTACAGCGGCTAACAGCGTACATCACGTTGCGCGTAGTCAGCAGATTACGCCGATCAACGCCAATACCTTATGAATATCGAACCAGAGTGCATTGACAACTACCATTCGGTTCGGTGTACTCACAACCATTTACCATTTTAGTATAAGTTGAGATAATATATACCATTTTTAGGGTTCCGTAGCCGAATGAAAAAAAACGGAACCCATAACCTCTATTCAGTCCGTGACGTCATGTCTGTCTGTTCGTCATGTCTGTCTGTCTGTCCGTCCGTGTGTCACAGCCATTTTTCTCCGAAACTATAAGACCTATGCCTTTGAAACCTGGTAAGTAGATGTATTCTGTGAACCGCATTAAGATTTTTATATAAAACTAGAGGACGTCACGCGGTTTCACCCGCGTAGTTCCCGTTCTCGTGGGAATACAATATTTTTTCTTCCATAAGAACCTTCTCCTAACAATATCATACACAACAAAAAAAGAATTAGTGAAATCGGTCCACCCGTTCTGAAGTTATGCGCTTACCAACACATTTTGCGATTCATTTTTAGGGTTTCGTAGCCAAATGGCAAAAACGGAACCCTTACAGATTCGTCATTTCTGTCTGTCTGTCTGTCTGTCTGTTCGTCCGTGTGTCACAGCCATTTTTCTCCGAAACTATAAGGCCTATGCTAATGAAACTTAGTAACTAGATGTATTCTGTGAACCGCATTAAGATTCTTATATAAAACTAATTTCTTATATAAAAAGTAGTAAATTTTGGGGGTCCCCATACTCAGAACTGAAACTCAAAATTTTTTTTCCTCAAACCCATACGTGTGGTGTATCTACTGTCATTTTACCGACAACCGGGACCAACGGCTTATCGTGCCTTCCGAAGCACGGAAACGCTCGTAAATAAATGTCACAAAGTGGTCCACGTGGTGGTCACCCATCCATGTCCGGCCATAGTAAATGTTGCTTACTGCAGTGATCGTTTACAGAACACTGAGTCCGCGGGGCCACGAGCGCTTCATACAACAAACGTGATTTTTTAACATTTTTTGTTGCGGAACCCTCCGTGCCCGAGTCCGACTAGCACTTGACCGGTTTTATTTTATATCCAATAATTGCCCCCTAAATAGTACTGTATTATTTCTTAAAATGTGTCGTTTAAATTTTAACATCTTGCTTTCGTGCTTCAATCGCAGTTGAAAATATATTTCGCATTTTAATCACTTCGTCAAATATTCATTTGGCAATTTTTTCTTGCTCAATTTTTATTTAGTCTATAAAGAAATCGACCTCTCCGTTCAATAACTCGGTAAAATGCTGTTATGTGGTATACGCTGTTATGTCAGATTCGGCATCTACACACTGGAATACACCTTGTCAATTTTTTGCAGATTTTTCCTATTGATATTTAAAAAGATATAACTAAAAACAATTTTATTGGTGTAAATTTAGAAACAAAAAATATGTAGACAATATACTTGCACACAAAAAATATAAAATAAACGTTTTTCAGTAAGTCGCACTTACCGAGTTATTGGCGTAAATAAATTTCATTGAGTATTTTGTATAAATAAGTGCTGAGTTTTTGCTGGGCCAGCTTAAATATTCTTATTCCTTAATATAATCTAACAAGGTTGTTGAAGTATACATTTTTTTCATAAATGTACGCAATAGTTTAATCGATCAAAATGTTCTAAATGACAATACACCTAGCTCTGTACTGGATGTTACCGATCTTTGTCTTGCCGCGCAAAGATTGCAGTGTGCACTTGTCTCTTTCTTTTCCTTATTGTTAGACAGTAATAAACATAATTATATGCCGCTCCCCAAGCACATATATTAGTCTATCAGCCCAGTTTACATTTTTTTTCAATTATTTAGCTCGCCAAATTGGAGTCGCCACCAGCCTGATGGAAGGCCGTGGCATTGGGGGCCACTCTCGTAGTCCGTAACACTTCTGACAGTGGTCCTCAAGATGGCGGCACTGTGATGTGCCTCTGCACGATCCTCTTGAAGAACCCGGGATTATAAGATGAGGGCAACACGTGTGCGGGCAGGTCGTTCCAGATTTTTATAGTTCGACAGAGGAACGATCTTTTAAAACGCTCAGTTCTGGCGAAGATTCATATATGGCGAATACCACCCTTTCTGAAACCATGACCCATTCTGAAACCATGAATAAAAATATTTCTGAAGATTAATAAATAAAATTAAAGTGAACTAAATAATAACTAAAGATTTGATTCTAATAGATTATTTGGAAAACAACACAATGTCATGTAAGTTTTAAATTGAAACGTCAAATTTGTTTCTGTTTTCAATAAAATATTACATAATTTTTTTTTATATACCACTAAGGTGGCAGACAAGCATACGGCCCACCAGAAGGACCGGTGGTCACCGCAGCCTATGAACGTTTGCAACACCAGAGACCCGGTAAAAACCTTCTAAGAACCCTTTTGAAGAACCCCAACCCCAACCGAGGCATGGAGATCATTCCTCAACCTAAGCGTGCGCGGAAGAAAACCCCTATCGGTCTAACCGTGCTGGAACGCTTCGGACGAAGAGTGTAAGGATGAACTCCCTGTCTGTGGCGAGCAGTGCGATGATATAACCTAGCCGTGGGCTTCATATCAAACAATTCCTCAGAGCATACCATTGTACAGGCGGTAGAATACACATAAGGAGGCAAAGTCTCTCCTGTCGCGAAGAGGTTCCACACCACCTGCAAGCATAGGATCGTTGACAACTCTCAAGGCTCGCCTTTGCACCGAGTCAAATAGACGAAGCTGATATTCTGTTGCCTCCGCCCAGAGGTGACAGCAGTTCTCCATGTGCGGCCGCACTTGCGACTTATATAGAAGCAGTGTTTGCGCTGCAGTAAAGTACTGCCTGAGCGCACCGAGCTTCTTGGACCCCAGCTTAGCCTTGTCCTCCAAATGAATCCGGAATTGAACTCTCTGGAGATGTCAACGCCAAGGATCCCAATGCTTTCAGAGATAGTGAAAGATGTGCCCTGGACTTGTGGCGCTACAGTAAATGGGGTTTTCTTAGAAGTGAATATACACGCTTGTGAAGGGTTAAACTGGACAAGATTTTGTCCACCCCAATCGGGCACTCTAGTAAGAGTAGCCTCGATTTCGGACACAAGCTATTCACGACTTTCTTCCAGTGTGGCCCGAAAGATACCGGGGCGGCCCGTGTAACAAGTGTCCCCCGTTCTGTCGTCTGCATAACAATGAATGCCGTCAGTAAACAACATGTCATTGATATGCACGGGTACTCTGTTACTGTACACGGGGACAACACTGAGCCTTGCGGTATTCCAGCGTTGATGGCCATGCAGTCAGAACAGCTGCCGTCGATGACGGCCCTGATGCTTCTACCGGCCAGAAAGCTGGACACCCATCCGCATAACCTCTCGGGTAGTCCATAGGATGGCAATTTTGTAAGAAGACTACGGTGCCAGACCCGGTCAAAGGCTTTAGAGATGTCGAGGCTTACTGCTAGAGCCTCGCCCTTACTCTCGATAGCCGCCGCCCATAAAATAATAGTATTGTTTCTCTTTTTTCTGCATTCCTTCTGTTACAGTTACAGTTAGTGTTATTCAAAACTTCCTTGTTGTAATTGCACACGCCTGTGTCTCTCTGGCACTAAAATTGACCAAGATTTCTGCTCGACGGATGTAAATACAACTCAGGCCCTTTTCAAGAGGACTTAAGTCGTAGTTCCGGTGGGTTAGCTTCTTTTCCTCCACATCGGTCCTCTCGGCTGTAGTACGGGCAGAGTAACTGACGTGCAGAGTGCTTTTATTTGAGTAAAACTGAATTCTTTCATGGGATAGCATTTCATTTTTAAGCAGAAAAAAAAGAGTTAGGTACTACAGCACCCCGGCAATATTCTGCAATATACTGGGTGTCTGACCATCACAGAGAACCCGTATACATCGTCTGTGCAGGAAATTGAATATCCAGCTGTACAATTGAGGCTGTAGACCATATGCCAAGGCTCGTAAGCTACTTCTGAAGAAAAATTGTAAAATTTAAGTTTATAACGCTCAAAGTTGATTTTAGCATTTGATATATTACTTTATTGTTATTAATACATATTCTCAATATATTTGAGCATCAAATTTCAATCTATGCCTCATAAAATACTTTAAAACAATAAAGATATTAAAACTTTTCTGCGTTTCTACCTTCGAATACGCAACTTAAATGCTGAATAAAAAAAGCGGCACTGAAAGGTAACAACATATTGTTATTAAAACTTTTAAGTGCAATAACAATGTTACTTATCAATACCATTTATGAAAATGTATTGATAGTACCACAATAAGTCCGTAAAGATATGTTACGTATCATTCCTGCGATAGAAAATTATGCTATAAAGGTCCATTATAATATGTTACGAAAAATTATATTTGATAAATTTACTGCAATAACTTCGTAAGTAATGTAGTGTAATATTTGATTTTGAAAATTTTTGGTAACATTTGTTTTAGTAAATTACTAGGTTTTGAACTCAAGAAAGTTCCCATTAATGGTACAGCTACAATAAACAAAAAATTAGCTTTCATTTGATACCTCAATGACTTGAATAGCCCCTCTCACTAAAAAGTTATTTGATAAAATCAGTAAATCTTTTCTCCTGAACAATTTTGATTTTACGATTACCGAGTTATTGTACGGAGGGGTCGAAATATATTCCAAAAGTAAGTTCGTTTAAAATTTGATTTTTATGTGAAAAATTTTTAAAACATGAACTATCTGATGTAAAAGTGGGTTAGGTTACATTAGAACTGTGACTCCAACAGAGCGCGAGACGAGCGAGCGAAGCGAGCATGCCCCGGCAGCGGCCGGCGAAGCGCGTATAATAGCAATTTGCCAAGTTTTTATTGACTACCTAATACTTGCTAAGTTATGCCAAACCATATTTGACTACCTAATACTTGGTGAGTTTTGCCAAACCATATTTGACTACCTAATACTTGGTATAATGAAACTTTGCCATATAATTATTTGTAAAACAATAAATTGCCAAAAATAGTAACTGTTGTTGCTAACTGTAAAATTGCGAAAAAATGTTTTGCAAAATGAAAATTTGGGAAACATACTTTGGCATGTGTCACTTTGGGGAGCGTTTTTTGGGAAACATTAGTAAGCCATTGTACATTTCATATCCAAATACCTGTGATCGCTTGACGGATTTTAATCGAAGACTTGGTATTTTAAACTAACAAATAAAAAATGAATGTTTTGAAAAATTTCCCACAGTTTTTGGTAAAAATTCAGGCGTCCATTTGTTTCTGTTTTATGTTTTCTCTAAAAGGTCTCTAATGTACCAAAAGATTCCTTGAAAGCCTTTAAGAATACCAGATTGTGTATTAATTAATGTACATATTGATATGATAATTATGAGCTACAAAACCATATCTTTTTTTTTCACCACCAGAGCTCTAGTGGTTTTATTGCCAGGTACTGTTCTCTCCCGTTCTATCGCATTGCGAATCAGGCAGTAGTAAATGCTACTGAAAGACATGTATATTTTACATTAGCTATTTTCGTAGATAGCCGTTGAATGCCGCATGAAACCCGAGTTGCCAATCTCCCGCACAGTCGATTGCTTTGGCAACCAAGGCGGCCAACTTTTTTCGTTTGGTTCTCCTCGCACATTTTTCGATATCTATGGCTGTATGGTCGCGGGTCTAAGTCTTTCTGTATAAATTAATGTGTAGAATTGGTTATGGTACTGAATGAGATAGCTTGCCGAGTGAATGTAATGAAAAAAAAAGTCGAAATCACGATTTGATCGCTGTCATTATTTATTGTTTGTTTGGCGCCGTTCCTAGAAAGTATTAATACGATTAATTTTGAATATTTCCGTTTATTCTGTTTCAAATATTGTTGTTTTGCATTTAAAAGTATCCTGTCATGTTGTTTAACAGCTGTGATAAATATTTTCAGTGTAATTCGAAGTTAAATTTGTAAAATTTGATAAAATAACACGCGAAGGTCACCATTATTTTTTGTTGTTGTTTTTGTTGTGCAGTGCTCGTATTTAACCGATATTTGTTGAGATTTTCTCAATAGAAACTATAATCTTTTGTCAAAATACCATTTAACATTTAACATATGAATAATTTATGTGAAAATCAATAATAAAAATGGAGGGGTTTTTTTTTTTAATAATTTAAGATTACATAGCCTCGATATCCCCAAAATAAACAAAAAAATAAACAAATAAATAGGCAGTAATATTTTATTTTATTTTCGGAGATTTTATATCTACAGATTATTTTTTTTTTGGTGAAAGTGAATTGTTGATGTGTATATTTTGTAAATAAAATAATTTATGTCAGAAAACTGCTTTTTATTTTGAATTACATGGTAAAATCTGAGAGTACTCCTTCATTTTCCCCATCCTAATTTTCGGCCAAATATCATAAATCCATTACACATGGGGTGTTCTCGGATTTAGTGTAGTTATTTTCGTCAGTTATGCAGCATGATGAAACAGTAAGTATTTATGTAGTACGACTCCTGTAAAAGAAATAAGGATATATTGTGTGACGTCCGGCGTGCAGCCGCCGTTCCCGCCAAAGGCGTGGGCACCGCCTATGGATACGCCGGCGTGACCACGCCACCGGCGGGATTGAGCGGGTAGTACCAAAAGGAAGCGCTCGTGGCCTCGCCGACTCAGTGTTCTGTAACCGATCACTGCAGTAAGCAACCCATGTGACCAATATGCGACATTTATTTGAGCGTTTCCGTGCTTCGGGCGGCTTGAAAAATTTCAACGGCAGATAGTCACAACCTGCGTCTGTCTATTGAGTCATGGCAGTACGACTCTCCACCTATTACGTGGGATGAAATCTTAGGGTGAAATGTGAGCATATAATATGCCTCTGCCTACCCCGTCGGGGATACAGGCGTGACTATATTTGTAGCTGAGAGGTAAAGAATAATAAGTCCACTATTATCAAATTTCGTTTTTTCGTGGTTTTCAATTCCTAAGTGCGTATTCTAGGGAGTGGTAAAAAGTAAAAAGTCTTATTAGCAATACTTTTTGAGTTACTAAAAATAAAATAGTAATAAGTCATTGGTGGTACACTGGTAAACCGTAACAATAACCCTTATGACAGTTTACCTCCCGCACTGGGAGGGAACTCTATAAAACAGTAGATAATAAGTCCAAGCGCGCTGCTCTCAACGCACCGCTCGAGCCGGACTTGTTATTATTTACCCCGCAACGGTTCTGACAGAACTGAAGAAAATAGACAATGCAAATTTAAGCTTTATTAGGATTTCAATGAAATCGTCTCGATCTGCTGGAAACCACTGGCAACGTTCACAACAAGGCAGCTACAGTAAGTGTCCCAAAGATTTTCGTCCGGAAAAAGCAATAACAGGTGCTCTAAACTCTTGCCCGAGGCCACCGAACTTATGAGATTATGACAGGAAACGTCATCTACGTGCTCGTTTTCGTCAGACCAGCGGAATTTAAATCTTACAATCCGAAAGCTGATTCGTCGCGATCTTAGACGCTATAACATCGCTCATCGTCAATCGTCAAGGCAGTGATCGAGCAGAACAGGGGTACCAAAGTATTTGCCCAACAGCTTGGAAAACCACGTCTGACGAAATTGAATACAGCGGGTGGCAGAACTGTGACCTCAAGGAAATAGGAAATAGGATGAATAGGAGCAATGAGATTGCACGTGACTTATTATTCAAATATTATGATTAATAATAAAGAATCTGTAGGACATACAGGGTAAACAATTATAAGTCCAGTATTTCATATAATACAAATAATTATAATAAATTATATTAATAAAATCTAAGTTAGATGCTCACACTGTAAAATTTTAGATTTGGGCCTTATTATTCTTTACCTCTCAGCTACAGATTTATATGTATGTATGTAGTGCCTCAAGCCCATCACTTCGAGAATCACTTAAATTGCCAGTTACCAGTATTGCTCGTGTGAATTAGCACCAATGGCCGAAATCCTTTGTGTGTCAGCGCGTCAAACGCGACAAATCTCGAACATGTCGGAAGTACTTACGAGTGAACGAACGTCAAGAGTCAAGGGCAGGTGTTCTTCAATCGACGATATCTCATAACTTTTGTACAGTACCTCTAAATGATACTTATAATATCACTAGCGATCGTTCGCCGTATCCCAGTAGTTCCATTGCGTAGTTCCATGATTGAACCGCCTATGAAACAAGCTAAAAACAATTTTCGGCTTTTATTGTTTATAACCAGCGCGAGCCACCTTAAAACGCGGGATAACACCTGAACAACCCCCCCGTGGTAACCAAGGTTAGTTGGGAATATCCTTCTGAGGGCTTACCCGGGGCTCCCAACCATAGGCAGTAGGTGTAGGCGTGTTGGTTTTAGTCGGTACTAGTCCGGCCATCCGTGATGTATTTACAACACGTAAAAAAATGATTTAACACATTAATTTTAAAGAAAAACATTACTGGCATTGTTAATTGTATATAAAATCTAATTATAATAATTATTATTATTATTCTTTATTTCAGAATTAAATTCCTTATAACACTTATAACTATACCATTCACCTCTAAATTAATTAATTAAAGCGCTTCTAAAAATTTATGTTATATTTCGCCGTTTCGACTTAAAAACCTCCTATGTGTCAATTTTGTGACTTTTTAATACCAGTTGGCTCGGAGTTACTCTCATGTCCCGATTGATTGATTAATTGATATAAGGTAGGTATTTTTTTTACTAAAGACCAATGAGAGTGCTAAGGAGGATATTTCGTTATAATTTTGTGTTATGGTTTAATTCGCTTTTAAAACCGTCAGTACTTTAGTGCCCCCATGATCATGGCGCTTACAACAGTGCCGATGACTGATATTTAAATATCGCAAACACTGAATAATACATGGTAAATATCTCGTTAACTTTGATACTAATAACGTAACAGTTAGACAAGTAGATAGCGCTACTTTTATTTGCGAATCGTAACCAAACAAGTTTAATTAGCGAAAAAAGAAAAGAGTGGCCGTGATTTTTCTTGCCAGGTTCTATCTCACTCCCATTGTCTTCGTATCTGGCACTAACGGTAAAATAAAAAATCTTGACGTTCATATTTTCATTTTTAATTAACTGGGTAAATACGTTTATAACACAGTTTACTCAGTTGAGAGCTCAGGTTCGATGGCGGAAGGCCACAGCGAGGTAACTGGTACTGCTAGACACCTGCTGGTGGGACATGATAGGATATTTAAAAAAATCTTTCTCGAGACTGAAAGTTTGGAGGACTATTCAGTAACAAAAAAAATGAGATTCCGTTTGTAAAGGGCGACTATTCAAATCATCTCAAAGACCTTGCTGAGTTGCTTGCATTTTGTATAGTTCGCTCGCCAACATCATGTCACTTGCCTGATATCAAGTCATAGTTAAATCCAGGGAATTGAAAGCCACTTTCACAGTTCTCGAGACCATTGTCAGTGACCCTTAAGGTGGTTGTCCAATGGTCTCTTCGCGTTTCGCTTAAAGAACCAGGTGTTGCTAGAGTTGACAGAGTGTTCCAAGCTATTTTGGTTCGACATCGACAACGGTGAGGTCAGAGTAGCTCTGGGGCAACTTAAGAACAATATTAAACCCTGAAAAGAACGGAATTACGACTGAAAACCTAACAGCGGGAGGGCTGCGATGCTCAAAAACTAACGAGTCCCTTTCATTCCGTACTTTAACAGGGACAAAAACCCAAACGGTATGTACAGCAAATCAAGGAGTCAATAAGCCACTGTGTATATGTAATGGACTACAAGATAGCCTTGAATCTTTCAAAACTTGGGTGGTTCTGGATGTACTGCAACAATGTCGTAATGTTTGTACAATACCGCACCATGTCCATTCAGCTGGAGGATCAGCAGACTGATTCTGCGCAAATATATGAGATAGGCAGATGTAATATCCCCTAAGCTCATCATGAACGTGCTTAGAGACATTTTAATGGATGGGCGTGAATATAAACGGCGACGTAACATTTTACTGTAGTAGCGGAAACCCTGCAATAATTGGTAGGGATGCTGCACAGTCTAAGAGTACTTTGACATGTGACGGCATGAGCTTGGATAAAACTAGACCATTTTCAATGAGCATTATGTCATACTAGCTGATGCCCGCAGCTTCGCCTGCGTGAAATTTTGTTCCTAGACTGACAATCTCTGTAGGCACCAAATTTCAGCCAGATCCGTTCAGTGTAAGGTTATCCAGGAATACACCTACCTTATGCAGGTTATCACACTTGGAAAATAAAGCATCCGCTTAGGCTGGGCAGCATTCAGCAAACTGCATCGGTTTTTCTATTCACCTTTACTACAATGCCTGAAGACAAAAGTCTACAACCAGTGCGTTCTGCCAATACCAACGTACGGTGCTGAAACGTGGGCATTTATGGTGGGCTGGTCCAAGCCCTAAAAGTTATGAAACGAACCATGGAGTGAGCTATGCTTGGAGTGTATTTGAGGGATAGAATTCAAAACGATGTTATCCGTGAAAGAACGAGAACGGTCGTCGAAGCTCGCATACTAAGCACTTTTTTAAAGTGACAATTGGGCACAGGTGGACTGCCTTAAGCTGATTTGATTGACCCATAAATACTTACATTAAATTAAGTAGGTATGTAATTTGTGTAAAATTCAATATTCTTACTTAAAATAATAATTGAAATGCTATTTTGTATGCACGTTTCTACTATGTAACAGTAATTTAAACACAATAATAAACTCACAGCATTTAACATACAAACAATTATTTATTCATATCAATTAAGTGGTATCAATATATTTTCAGAGTTAGTCTTATATCTTTTTAATAGTACGTAATTTATTAAATACTAGCCGATCCGACAGACGTTGTCCTGTCGTAACTCAGAACTCGAGATACCGATTTTCATATTCATATGGAAATCGGTATCCCGAGTTCTGAGTTCCCGGTCCCATGTTCCCGTTCCTGATTTCCTGATCCCTGTTCTCGGTTTTGGGTTCCGAGTTCCCGGTTCTTGTTTGTTATTTCCCAGTCTGTCATTCTGTTCCCGGTTCCCATATTGGTGCTTCGAGTTCCAAGACCCATGTAATGTCTCAGCGCGTCTAATTTTTATTGGTTACTTATCTCTTAATATTTCCTCGTTCGTTATTTTTTCAAATATACAATTTTCGGAACGGTTTTAGATATTTTCTATAAAGTCATCTGCCGATTCACCGAAAGCTGTTGGCGTCTGCCGAATTGTACTCGTTCATAGATTTAAATCTTTCTTGGATTGAAATAGTCACTTTTTACACACAAAATCGTCGTATTTTCCGGCAGTGTCAATTTGATTGACAATTCCTATGCTCTCTTTGATACCCATACAATAATACCAATACGTTTCCCTTTTCTTCATTTGATTTATAACATCCTGTCCCCGAATTTTGTAGTTATTTTCTTGATTCGACATTTTATTACTGGCAAATATTCACTCACCGCTGCCACCATGTAATATTTTTGATAATGGGAGAAAAAGAAATACAACTTGTTGTATACAAGTACTTGTTGAGAAAATCATCATGAGGAGAGCGAGGTAGTGCCCATGTTACAGCTATGGTGCCATCGAAGAGAACCCCACCGATCTTGACCAAAGACACCACACTAATCAGCGTCTATTCAAGAATAGTATAGGGTTGGAAAACATTATGAAATTACCTATTAACTACTGAACAGCCTAAGATTTCTTGTAATTCATCAGGAGTTCCCAAAAGCGTGTCACAGACTTTATTTGATCGTGACGCATTTCTTCAGCCGGAGCCCTCGCCACCCGCAAGTGTGGGTGCAAAGCAGAGCCTTCACTTCTCTTGGCAATGAGGTGAGCTGAGTGGTCAGCGGGTGCACCCCTGCTGGGTAGGCGGTATCCCGTAGCTAGTTGGTGTAGCAAACGCGACGGTCGCCAGCAGAACAATGAGCACCACCAGTTTCATCATAATTTTATGTGTGTGTGTACGTAGTGGAGTATACTTGATTTAAAGACTCGATGATGGACCGCTTATATATACCTGATCATTAATGTAATTCTCACCCCACCGTAACGATTAGCATAAAATTAATTTACCGTGACTAAAATAATATCCGGACCTTAGATACTTATATCTTTATTTTTTGACAAAATAAATCGACTGGTCCCAAGCATAAGGTCGTAACACGGTTTTATGGCAAATGGGATTTTCACACCATTAGTTCAATATTTCAATATTGTATCCATTCTTGAAGTCAGAATTGTGAAAAAAAAACAATATTTAATCACTCCCACGCAAACAGTCGCAGACGTCGCAGTCAAAGTTACGACTTTACTCGCTGATCCGCCGGCCGGCGGATTCTCCTCCTAGACGCATAGTGACACTTTCAGATCAAAAAAATACACACACACACAAAGAGATAGAGACGCAGCACATGCACACAAACGCACACACTCAATCCCTCCCACGCACACAGGCGCACACACACACACACGAGCAAACAATATACTTACATGAAATACGCAAAGAACTCCGACCGTTCTGGGCTTTTTGCGGACAGCAGTTTTGACAGTAAATAAAACAAGCAATATTTTTTTTTGATTATGTAATAAAATATTAATATCAATATTTGTTTGACGCCAGCTATCTTAAATTGAAAATATTTTTGGTTTACTTCCGACAGTCAATATGAATCTTATAATATTGTCATATATTGTATACTAAAAAGCCACCTTAAAAATTCGGGGAGAAATAAGTAAACTGGTCAATGCTGTTTAATTTAATAACTGAAAAATGCAAAATAATGTTGGTACTTAATTGTTAACTTAACATACAAGAACAGCATAGATAATCAGTATAGTTAATTAAACATATTATAAGTTTTAATAAAAGATAAAACAAATAAATAAATAAAAAAAATAAATTATATTATAAGTTGTAAATAATATAATGTCTACATAATATACTAATATTATATAGAGGAAAAAAAAAAAAAAAAAAAAAAAAAAAAAAAAAAAGATAAAACATAGGTAATTGGATATTTATGTTTTCATGTTCTAGCAACACTAAAACTGTCAAGCTGTCAAAATATTTCATTATTATTTTCAGTCAATTGAGTGCATTGCTTTGTTTAAGTTTGCAAATATTGTTCTTGTGTTGTTTTAAAATGGTGTCTGATTGTACTTCTTACGACTACCATGGCTTGCTTTTGGACCCTGTACACCCTTCAAACATAGACCCCGGCAATTCTTTGGATGTGTGACCCATTACACAAGAAAATCGGCGCTGATTAAGCATGGATATTTGCTACAAGTTCTGAATCAAAAAGTTTTTTTATGGTTAAACAATAATTATCATAGGGAAGTGCGAGGCCGCATCTGCGTTTTTCAGCGGTGGTTTTTAACCTCAAAATGTCAAACCTTGACTTAATTTCATTGATTTTGACAGTTTGATGACAATTTGAGGTTAGAAACCGCCGCGGAAAAACGCAAGTGCGGCCTCGCCCTTACAAGGGTTACTCAGTAACTGCGCTACTAGCTGGTAAGGTTGGTTGGCTGTGTGCTATAGATAATTTTGGTGCTTTTTACAACATTTACAATTAATAAGAATATAATCCAAAACCATTATTTGCCACTTTAAAGAGAGCTGCTGATAACCAATCACATTGCTTTTCCCCTGCCATACTTAAAACATTATAGACCAGTGCAGATAGCTCTGAAAATAAAAAAAAAAATAAAAAATTAGTAGTAGAATGAAACCTATTGCAAAAGAAAGAGAATGTGACAAAAATAACAGGAAAAATAATTTACGGGTGATCTGAGGTCGGGAAGTGAAAAAATGGGGGTTTTAAGGAGGGAAAAGGGGTTTTCTCGATTTCCGACAAATCTACAACTCCAATGGAAAAATGTTTAATGGCAAAGTTGTAGGAAATAAAAAAATCTACAACTTCTGAATTTACACTTTTGTGACATAACCTCAATAAGTATGTCAAAAACTCGAAAAACCCAGATTTTGAGTTTTTGATTTTTTTCTTTTACAAAAATGTTCGTTTTGTCATGAAATGTGGCAGAAACCTTTCTTTTTGTGTTCCTAATGCACTGTAATTTTTTAGATCCAAAATGTTTATTTTTTCTCCTTTTATTGACTTAATATCGCAAAAGCATTGAAATTTTCAATCGAAAAAATCACCTGTCAAAATTTTAATTAACTTTAATTCATTAACAAGGGCGTTGCAATTACTAGTATCGATTTACCTATTTATACGTGCGTAACAAAAATTGTGACGAAAAAAAATCGACAACCAAACATTTGCATATTCTATGGGCGTAATACTTTCAATTAGTATGGATTTTTTTTTTATTCTTAATTTATCATATTCTGGACTGAAAATTTTTAGGCAATCCTATTGCAAATTAATTAGTGACATATTTAGTTTCATATAAATCACTTTTCATCCAATAACCAGCTCGGTGAAGGTCCTTCTTAAAGGGATCCTAGGATAATAGAAAAATGTGATTGGAGTTCTTTTGCATTTTCTGAGAAAATTTACCTTTGTGATGTATATATATTTTTACATCATCAGAAAGAAGAGATTTTAAGTAACAAAAAGCCCACCAATTTTTAAAAAATATCTGATATTTTGACAGTTGATTTTGTAAACATAGCAGTAAGTGTTGGTATGTTTCCGAGATGTCGCCCTCACTATTTTCTAAATCGCGCTATCGAGATTCTCCTTATGGGAATGACCTTACCGTGTACAATTTTATTTTTTGTGGAATCAAGACTACCACTCGCAGCGCATGTAAGGGTTACATCCTCATAGGAATAGTCGGTAGGAACACTCCTCGGAGTGACCTTATTGGTTCCTTTTTTGGATCAGAGAACTGATTTTATTAGGGATTGGTTATGTAGGTATTCATTCATTATATGTTAAGCCTTCTCTCCTGGTCTAAGATCCCTTTAAGAACGATCTTCACCGAGCTGGTTATTGGATGAAAAGTGTTTTTTATTCAACTAAAAATGTCAAAAATTAAAATGCAATAGGGTTGCCTAAAAATTTCAGTCCAGAATATAATAAATAAAAAATAAAAAATATTTTTACTATTTACTGGTTTGCTTAATAGATACATTCCATATCAATTGGAAGTTGAATGCCCATAGAATATGTATATGTTAGGTTGTCGATTTTTTTCTCGTCACAACTTTTGATTACGCAGGCATAAACAGGTTAATCGATTCTAGTAACTTGCAGCGGCCTGGTTAATGAATTTAAGTTAATTAAAATATAAAATGAACGAATGCCAGGATAACTGTAAATGATGTAGTGCTGGAACAGGTGGATGAGTTTGTATATTTTGGATGTGCATTTAGCAGGGATGGACGGTATACCGCTGATGTAGAAAGGAGAGTAACTGCGGGAATTAGTGAGAATGGAGCGTTAGGCAAAATTTTGGGTACCAAAACCCTAAGTCAAAAGACCCAGCCCGCAGTACACAGTGCGATGTTGATACCTACGCTAATGTATGGAAGCGAGAGTTGGGTATGGCAGGAAACGCATAAAAGTAGAATAAACGCGGTCGAGATGCGCGCGCTACGCAAAACCTGCCGAGTAACGCTCGCAGATCGCGTTCGGAATGAAGATGTAAGAAAGAGAGTTGTTCTGGAAGAGAGTGTCGGTGTTAAAGTAAGGAAGGGCATGCTACGATGGTTCGGGCATGTGGAGCGAACGGGTGATGAAAGAATGACAAAACAGATATACAACGCGAAAGTGGATGGACGTAGGAGTCGGGGAAGGCCACGACACACCTACCACGACCAAATTAATCATGTGTTAGTTGAAAGTGGTGTCAAGATCACGTTCTGAGCTACATGAGTAACCAGCGTATTTTAAGTTGTACACCAAAAAAGTCAGTGCTTCTCAAATATTATCATTCTTCGTTTAATTGTGCTAGCTGTGCTTTGTATGGTTCTTTCTACATATTAGTCAATTGTTATTTTCTACATATTAGTCAATTGTTATTTTGTCTTTAATTGCTCTTACCTACATATTACTCAATTGTTATTCTGTCCTCAGATTAAATATAAATTTATGCTTTGTATATACTTATTATTAATTTATAACAATAAGTATATTAATGAACGATGTAGTTATAGTTAAGCTTTGCAATGACTAATATTAACATATATTATCAAAACGTACGTGGCCTGCGCACTAAGACTTCTACCTTGTATCGTAAAGTATGCCTTAGCTCGTATGATTTGGTCATATTTACAGAGACCTGGCTGGACGATAGCATTTACGATGGTGAGCTGTTTGATGGTAGGTATCATGTCTGGAGGAGGGACCGTGACTACTCACGTACTGAGCAGAAGAAAGGTCGTGGTGTGTTGATAGCGGCAAAAAAGAACTCACTGTGCTTGAGAGGTTGTGCTGGCGCAGTTCGGCTGAGGATTATGGGTGACTTTAAAGATGCAAAAAACTAAACCACAGGTATCTTATAATATAATATATGCGCAGTTTATCTATGTGATGAAAACATGGGTCACTCATATACAACTCAGTTACACAATTTCATTGACAATGTCAATCAGCTGATTCTTGCACATCGCCTGGATAAATTCATAATTGTAGGAGACTTTAATTTTGCACATAATGTGCAGTGGTCTAATGCATATCCTGGGAGTGCCGAGCTGCTTCCCCATGACATTCTTTGTTCTCATATAGCCGACTGTTTGAATACCATTCAAATATCGAGCCTGTCTCAGTAAAATTGGGTAAGAAATGTTAAAGACAGATTATTGGATCTCGTCTTTTCTAATGACTGTGTCACGGTCTCAGAGTGTATCACTGATCGTCTCGTGGTGCCTATAGACGTTCAACATAAACCCATTACTATACAGGCTGGATTTGTGGAAATCCACGCCCTAACGGACAATCCCACCCAAAAATATCTATTCTCTCGTGGTAAGTATGATCCTATTAAGTCTGACCTAGATAGCGTGGACTGGAGCGAATTATTATCAGCTGGACCATTGAATGATGCTACCTGTACTTTTTATAGCAAATTACAATATGAGCTAAGGGATAGATACATACCCGTAAAGACAGTGCAGAGGTCCATAAAAGTTAACATCAGCACCACCATTAGTGGCGCTGATGTTAATGGCGAGTCCTGCATAAGTAATAGTGTGTCCTCTATTAGTACTGTAGAAATATGCCCAACACAAGTACTTCGGTTACTTAAAGAACTGGATCTATCTAAGTCTGGCGACCCTGACTGTATCCCCCCAATATTCATTGTTCGCTGTGCTGATAGTCTTGTAACACCATTGTGCCTTCTGTACAAGAGATCCATATCAGAGGGTATAGTTCCAAATATCTGGAAATCTGCATTTGTCACCCCTGTATTCAAAAAACGACGAATTGTTTAAAAATAGTCTTAATCATTAAGCTCTTTTATGATTAAGCCAACACGCCAGTTTAGGTTCACTCACATTCAAAGAAACCCCTACAATAAAAATTAAAATTTTCAATATATCTGATTCTTAAAAGTGTTATAACTCTTTTATTTCTAAACCGATTTACATAAAACAAACGTCAAATGTTAACTGGAGCAAACCTCAACACAATAAAAAAACCGCATTGCAATCGGTTGAGCGGTTACTGAGATTAGCGTGCACAACCGTACAGACAAACAGATATACAAACATACAGACATACAGACAAACAGACAAAAATTCTAAAAATCATTGTTTTGGGTTCTATTGCGTTCCTAAAGCCCCCCTATAATATTTTTTCTTTTTTATCTTCCATGTACAGACAGCGACCCGTTACGATTTTATTATATGTATTGATAGCTGACATAAGCACCTGTTTTAAGAATTCATATAATTATATTACTTTATGCTGATGATATGTGTTATGTACTTGTGTTACACAGGTGAATCAAACTGCGGTTAGCAATGCACTGACGTGTATTCGACATAGGGGCGGGGTCGCAGCCGCCGCCGTATCTACAACTACTTATGTACCTATATAACATCCCTCCACCTTTATTATGTGACTGACTTAAACCTATAGATAATAATTACTAAAATCTAAGCGTTATAAAATTTCTTATAATCTACGCGAGGAACGTTTCGTTTGCTTCGAGTTTGAAGTGGCTCCGGTCTGGTGTCCGGGGGGTCCTGTGCCTGCTGTGGACTGCTGGTGGCAGTGTTGGTATCGGCTGTAGTTGACTCCTCTGAGATACTGGCAGGACTAATGCTGGCGTCACTCGTATAACTCGGGCTTATAGTGACGTCACCCGCGCCCTCTCCTCTCGGGCTGTCCGGTTCCTGGCTAGGTGATGGTGCGTGGCTTGTAGTTGGTTCCGGTATTGGCTGTTGAAAGTCGCAGGTGGAGCCCTCACTTTCGCCAGGTAAACTGTCTGCGTCCCACGCCGGCAGTGAAGGGTATGTTGCTTGCCGGACATATTTCTTTATTTGGTTTTTGTGACGTGTCACGTGGGAGCCTGTTTCTGGCACGTGAACTTTATACAGGACTTTGCCGATTCTGTGTGCTATGGTTCCTCTAACCCAAAAGTGTTTAGTGGCATTGACATATCGCTTGACTAACACCTCTTCGTTGATTGCAAAGTCCGGTCGCTCCTTTCCCCCATAATATTTACTCTGTAACAATTGTTTCCGTTGTACCGTTTTGGTCAGTTCCGGTGAAGAAGGCGATAACTTACTAGGTTGTAATAAGTCTAATCGGCACCTAAGTTGCCGGCCGTAAAGTACTTGTGCCGGTGACCGCTCGGTCGTACTATTAATCGAGTTACGATAGTCAAATAGAAATTTATTTATCTTAGTATCTAACTTTTTCTTGTCCGGACAAGACAATATAATGCTTTGATACCCTTCTTAATAATTTTCACAGATATCTCGGCGCTTCCGTTACTGCTAGGGGAATAAACAGGAGAAAACATTTGACGTATACCGTTTAGTTTACAGAATTCTGCAAACTTCTGGGATGCAAACGACGAACCGTTATCGCTAACTATTACGGCTGGTACCCCCACCCTCGACATTAACTCGCATAGCCGTTCGATTACGGCGTCTGATGAAATGGTGTGTTTCATAAGATAGCATTCCACCCATTTCGAAAAAGCGTCTACTACAATTAGATACATGCGATCGTACAGAGGGCCTAGGAAGTCTATGTGTATCCTGTGGAAGGCGTGCGGGGGGTGGGGCCAGGGCGCGAGCGGCGCGCGCGGCGGCGCCGGCCGCAGCTGCACGCACACGGGGCAAGCGAGTGCGGCGCGCTCGAGCGCCGCGTCGATTCCCGGGAACCACAATCGGGCGCGCGCCTCGCATTTCATCTTTACGATACCAAAATGAGAGCTATGCAATTCGGCAACGATCTTATCTTGTAGTTTGTGAGGGATTACGATTTTGTGGCCGCGCATTAGGCACCCCTCTTCTAAAGATAACTGGTTCCTACATTGGTAAAACGGTTTTAACTCGAAAACTTTAACGTTTCGTGGCCAGCCGTTCGTAACGAATTTCTTTACCTTTTGTAACACTAGGTCGTGCTCCGTGGCGTCGCGTAATTCATCCAATGTGACGGGCAAATCACCCTCTATGATAAAATTTACGTACGCCGCGCGATCCTCGCTGTCTAATTCTACGTCCGCACTAGGGCTATTCGACGATGCGATAGAACGGGATAGAAAATCTGCAATATTGTCTGCGCTTCGGACGTATGTGATTTTATAGTTATATGCCGCTAGGAATATCGCGTATCGTTGTAATCTATTCGCTGTCACTTCGGGGATTCCTTTTTGTGAGCCGAATATTGAGAGAAGAGGTTTGTGATCTGTTCGCAAAACGAAAGGATCTTCTCTGCCATATAAATATTGGTGAAAACGTTTCACCCCGAAAATAATAGCCGTCGCTTCCTTTTGGATCTGCGAGTAATTTTTTTCCGCAGGTGCTAAGGAACGTGAAGCAAAAGAGACAGGCCTCTCTAGTCCCTCCTTGTCTAACTGAGATAACACGGCGCCGAGACCGTGCGGCGACGCGTCCACCGTCAGGATGACTGTCGCGTTCGGGTTAAAGTGAGCTAACACGTTATCGGAACTTAGTTGATTTTTAATTTCATCGAAGGCTCGTTGATGAACGTCCGTCCAGGCCCATTTAGTATTTTTATTCAAAAGCTGGTACAACGGGTAAAGAATTGTTGAAGCCTGGGGTACAAAATTGCGATAGTAGTTTACTAATCCTAGGAAAGATTGCAGCTCATTTATATTGACGGGTGTCGGAGCGTCTCGAATGGCTTTAACTTTTTCGGATGACTTGCGTACGCCATATTTATCGATAGTGTGGCCTAGGTAGTTCACTTCCTTCTGAAAAAATAGACACTTGTCTTTTCTTAAAGTAAGTCCAGCCTCCTCTAACCGTCTCAAGACCGTACCTACTCAACCTACATAAATGTTCCGACCTATTTTTACCGGTGACTAAAATGTCGTCCATAAGACATAGAACGCCGTCAAGACCCGACACAATGCCCTGCATCGCTTTTTGAAAAATAGCCCCGGAGCTAGCTAAACCGAAGATGAGGCGATTATATTTAAAAATTCCTCGATGTGTATTGATACAAGTATACAACTGAGTATCGTCGTGTTCTGTTAGCTCTAATTGATTGTACGCGCTCGATAAATCTAACTTCGAAAAGTGTTCTCCTCCGTGTAGTTTCGCGAATAAGTCTTCAACAGTCGGTAAGGGGTATTTTTCGACAATCAGCTGTTTATTAATTGTCGCTGAATAGTCGGCGCATATTCTGATTTCCCCATTTTTCTTTAGAACCGGTACTATGGGAGACGCAAAATCAGAGTACTGCACGCTTGTTATTATACCTAGTGAAATTAAGCGATCGAGCTCCTTGTCTATTTTGTCCCTAAGGGCAAAGGCTACTGGTCTGGCTTTACGAAATATAGGTTTCGCATCTGGTCTAAGCGACAAGCTTATTTTATATTTCGTAAATCGTCCTAATTTATTAGAGAAAACCGATGGAAAGTCCCTGGCTAACGTGGCTAAAAAATTGTCATTGTCGGTGGCGCAGTAATTTATGGGTGAAATTTGTAAATGAAATTTTCGAATGAAGTCCCTGCCTAAAATGGGTGGTCCGCCATCGCGCACAACGTAAATAGTGAGTGTATGCGTGTGACTCAGATAATGTACTGGTACACGCATAATACCCAATGTGTTGATCTTGCCCCCGGCATAGGCTCTTAATATTTTTGGGGCATGCGATAAGGGTACGCCTGAAAAATATTTGCGATAAAATTTCTCTGAAATAGCAGTAACGGCCGCGCCGCTGTCAATTTCGAATTGTAACTTTAACCCGTTGATCTGAATAAGTTCCGACATCGGTTTCGCGTCAGAGTGGCAACGAATATGACTTAGTAAAATTTTACCTTTATCGCCTTCTTCCTCGGAATCCTCTATGTATTTCACTGCACGAAATGTTTTACACATGCGCCGTAAATGACCCTTTCGCCCGCATTTCCGACAAATAAAGTTTTTAAAGCGACATTCTGTCGACTTGTGGTTCTTGAAACCGCACACCGTACATTTGGTTCCCTTGCTCTCTTGCTGGTCCGTGACCTTGAAAACTGCTGACGAGGTCGCGGCGCCGCTGTCCGCCGCGGGGACAGCAGCCGCGGCTGCGCGCGCGCATCGCACGCTTTCCGCCAACTCCACTGCTTTCGACAACGTTAGTTCCTTGATGTCTTTCGTAAACATCTTGTCGCGTTCGGGTCCGTTCTTCATTCCCATGACGAAACGGTCTAACAGCGCCTCCTCTAAGTTGCCGAAACTGCAATATGCCGCTAGCCCTCTCAACCGGGCCGCCCATTTCTCGTGTCCTTCATCTGACCTTTGCGTCGCCGCGTAGAATTTCGAACGCTCGGCGAAACCATGACGTTTAGGAACAAAATGTTTATCTAAAACGTCAAGAATAGCTTGAAATTCTTCTTCTTCCAACTTTTTCGGTAACACGAGATCACTAGCGAGCTTGTACGTGGACTCGCCGAGTGCCGTTAATAAAATCGCTCTCCGCTTCACACCCGACTTATCGGCTTCCACTAAGTCGTTAGCTATAAACCATTGGTTTAAGCGATTTTTGAAGGCCGTCCAATCTTGCGATAGGTGATCGAATGTATTGAGCACTCCAAAAAACGTAGAAGATGCCATAATGTTGTTCGCACGCGGTGTAATACTGTTCGCCTCGTCGCCACTGTTATGTACTTGTGTTACACAGGTGAATCAAACTGCGGTTAGCAATGCACTGACGTGTATTCGACATAGGGGCGGGGTCGCAGCCGCCGCCGTATCTACAACTACTTATGTACCTATATAACAATATGAAAATACATAAAAAAATAAAAACATTATCCGATGTACAGGACTTACAGACTGACCTTGACAGATTTGAATTATACTGTGCCCACAATAAACTCAAACTTAACATAGCAAAATGCTGCCAACTATCGTTCTCAAGACTGAAATCTGCAGTTGGCTCTGGCTACACTTTAGCTAACCAACCTATCAATAAAGTCAGTAGTGTCAGGGACTTAGGTGTGGTACAGGACAGCAAATTAATTTTTGATCAACATATTGATATTATAGTGACCAAAGCATCAAAGGCTTTGGGTTTCATATTGAGAGCATCAGCTAACTTCCAAGATATAAAGCCAGTCAAGGTTCTATATTGTGCATATGTGCGCAGTCACTTGGAGTACTGTTCCCAAGTATGGAATCCTCAGTATGAGATATACACATCTGCTATTGAGAAAGTGCAAAGAAAATTCCTCAGGTATTTGGACTATAGAACAAAGCAAATTTCACTGGATTATGAACATCGCTGTAGGCGGTACCATTTCCTGACTCTGGAACATAGGCGCCACATCAGTGATGTTTGTTATTTAGCCGACATTGCTGGTGGCAAAGTGAGGAGTGGTGAGCTGTTGGGTGGTATAGGTTTAAGAACAAATATAATGCTTGGACTCCGCCAGAGACCTCTGCTTAATGTACCATTCGCTAAAAGTAACTATAGGCGTAATTCTTTCTTCTTGCGGAGTGCAACCTATTTTAACGATCTTCCATCTTCATTGCACTTTGATCTATTCTGCGCTCGGGCATGTACGATAAGAAGATTCATGGCGAAAGATGTCTTTGATAATGATGTGGATCATGATTTTTAGTCATAATATGTGTTTCTCAGCGTCAGTCTGTAACCTAACGCAAATCAATTATGTAGTGTTTGTACTTAAATTATGTATTTACAGCTTTCTTTTGTATTAGTAATTAACATTTAGGTACGGCAACAGTCTACCTTGTAGAGTATTTATATTAATACACTATGTTATTCTGGCTATTTTGTTAGTGGAAAGTTTCTAAGGTAGCACATTGTATTCTATTTTACATTATTATAATATGTGTTTATAGTATTTAATTATCGTAGCTGTAATTTGTAAAAAAATAATATAAATATTAAAATGTATGCGCACAAAACAAACAAGAATGAAGGAAGGATGACAATGTTGACAGTTGACGTTTGACATGAGCCAAACAAATCATAGCTATTTTAGTTTTTTTTTCTCGTTTGCTATAATTTAGCTTGGTTAGTGGGATGGACACAGATGTATTTATTCTTTTATTATGTTTATATACTTATTGTGAGAAGTTTATTATGTATTGAAGTGTTATTTATTTATATTTTCATTATTGCGCTCATTTAAATTTGTAGTTATATAATATAATATTGTAGCAATATTCGTATTGTAGTTATATTTATATAAGGAGGCTTGTTATTAGCAATATTGTAATCTATTTGTTTTATCTAGTTTTATACTAGTATGTAAGCCTTCTACGAAAGTAATAAAAAAAAAGAGCCGAAGGAACCGACGTGCATGCATGAAAAGAAAAATAAAAGTTGAAGATGCAAGAGGTGTGTATGGACCGTGCCGTGTGTCGCTAGGTTCTTTCTGCCTACCCCGCAAGGGATTTCTCGTGAAAGTAGGTAGATAGATTACATATAAAATAAAATAAAAGATAATTTTATTACAAATGTAAAATTAATTTTAATTTAATTTTAATTAATTTTTTAATTTGAATTTTGATTAAGGCCTCTGATACTGATGTTCTGACTATATTATTAGGAAATATGCACAAAATTTCAGGATCAGAAATTTGGCTTGCCACTTCGGCAACAAATAAAACTAAAAACCAACCTGTTTATTGCATTAATTCCACCGATTTAGCGTTGAAGTTAGGGTTAAAATTATGCGAAACTCTTCCCGCCTTTCATGCGTTTACAGGTTGCGATTACACGGCAGCATTTCACAATAAAGGAAAAGTAAAACCTTTTAAGAAATTTTCAGTAAATGAAAGATATCAGACAGTTTTTGCTTCATTAATAGATGAAGCTGATATTTTCATTAAGGAAAAAATTAACACAATTCAAGAATTTACTGCTGCTATGTATGGCATCAAGAACTGTACCGCACCAAAGTAAATGAAGCGAGGTATCGCACTTTTATAAAAAATTACTCTGCGAAAGAAGACAGCAAGAAGTTATTAAAAAAAAAATAAAAGGTTTTGACTCCAGCTCTATACCACCATGCTGGATATCATAGTACCAAAAAAATTTACGAACTGTTTTCGTTATTTCGATGTGGCTAAATGCAACGGATCCAGTATGCGTGAAACTTCAACCTGAGCAATGTGGTTGGTTTTTTGATGAATATTTAAAACCAGTAGGGTTCATTGGGGATCATACACCATTAAGGATAGAAGACATTGTCGAAAAAATTGAAACAAGAGGCGATGACGAAGAGTGTTCCTAAGTCGGAAATCAAAATTCTATGTACGATGACTCGGATCCTGAATAATTTAAAAAAAAAATTTTTTTTGAATAATAAAAAGAACATAATAATAATATTTTAAATTTTGTTTTTATTTTGTCTGTTAATGCTGCGTACTCTTCTATTAAAACATTGTAAAAGTTTTTTATTAACCTATTTAATGTAGTTGTAAAATTATACTGAACGGTTTAAGAGCTTGCCTGACCCTAACCAAATCGCATGATTCACTGCCGCTACCCCCGCGCCCCTTTGCTACAGATCGCGCGCCATATTCACGCGGCGCCGCGTCAGTCGGTGACAGATTACGATAGTAAAGCAAGTAGCGGCGGATCACAACGCACTAGCGAACAATGAATAGAATGGAGTAGATATTTGTGTAAATAGTTTTACTCGGTATTTAGTTTTACTTTTTTTTAAAATTGACCGTATTATACTACTTATAAAAATAGGAGGAGAATTTTTATAAAACTTTAAAATGAACAATTTTGCAATTCACAATTTTTATGTAACTTTAATTATATTTACTCAGCGCACGCAACGTATACTCTCAAAAGGAATAAATTTTCCCGTTTTCGAAACTTTATTCATGGTTGCTCCTATTCGTTGAAGTGTAATGTTATAAACCTTCCTCAACAAACGGACTATCGAGCACCCAAACTCCGAAACATCATTTTGTGGATCACACGAATATTCGGCCCGACCCCAGAATAAAATCAGGGCCTCAGCGCGGCCATCGGTTATACTACCGAATGCACTACCGCATCAAGGCGAATTATGAAGAACGAATAATCCTTTTTTACTGTAAAAGAACAATGATGAAAAAGATACTATCCATCTATCTACCTTCACGCCAAATCCCTTGCGGGGTAGGAAGAAAGAACCGAGCGCCACACGGCACGGTCCATACACACGTCACTTGCTTCTTCAACTTTCATTTTTCTTTTCATGCATGCACGTCGGTTCCTTCGGCTTTGACACCACCTTCAACTAACACACGATTAATTTGGTCGTGGTAGGTGTGTCGTGGCCTTCCTCGACTCCTACGTCCATCCACTTTCGCGTTGTATATCTGTTTTGTCATTCTTTCATCACCCATTCGCTCCACATGCCCGAACCATCGTAGCATGTCCTTCCTTACTTTAACAACGACACTCTCTTCCATACCAACTCTCTTTCTTACATCTTCATTCCGAACGCGATCTGCGAGCGTTACTCCGCAGATTTTGCGTAGCGCGCGCATCTCGACCGCGTTTATTCTACTTTCATGCGTTTCCTGCCGTACCTAACTCTCGCTTCCATACATTAGCGTAGGTATCAGCACCGCACTGTGTACTGCAGCTGGGCCTTTTGACTTAGGGTTTGGGTACCCAAAAGTTTGCCTAACGCTCCATTCACTCTATTTCCCGCAGTTACCCTCCTTTCTACATCAGTGGTGTACCGTCCATCCCTGCTTAATGCACATCCAAGATATACAAACTTATCTACCTGTTCCAGCACTACATCATTTACAGTTATCCTGGCATTCGTTCTGTCCTCTTCTCTTTCGCATACCATCACTTTCGTTTTAGTCGCGTTCAAATGTAAGCCTCTCATTAGACTATCATCTTTCATCGCTGTGACTAGAGACTATAGTTCTGATGGCGATTCGGCTATGAGCACGGCATCATCTGCATACAGCAAACAGTTCACATTCACAAGTAAGTCACCCATTCGCAATCCAACATTCTTCGATCTTACTCTCTTAAGACAATCGTCCAGGTAGAGGACAAACAGCAGGGCCGACAGCACGCAACCCTGTCTGACGCCAATGTTGACGTCAGACCAGGGAGACAGGCTGCCGCTCACCCGCACACATGCCATACATCCCACATATGTAGACTACACTGCACGAAGCAGCGCACCATCAATCCCAAATCCTGGCAAGATGATGAGATGACACATAATCCAAACACGCTTTCTTCTTTCTTGCTACGCAGGATTAAACCTCTGCATCCCACCAGGCATCACCTATCGAATGTTCATGTCTCTTTGCACTCCCACATGCTTCTTTTGCTCTATCCACTATACTTTCTTTCATAATATTCCAGCATTCATCCACATCGAAGTCGGAAAGGCTCGCGTTTGCAAGCCTTTCACTGACTAAGCCTACATATATACTCCTTACGCTTTCATCTTCCAGTTTTTCACTCTTTATCCTATCAAAGTCTCCGAGAGGGACACGCACTCGCCAGTGCCTCCACTTCTTGAAAAGACTGAATGAAGAAAAAGATACTAATAATAGAATTTTTTTTAACGTGAGATAAAATTCATCATGAGTGCTATGCCGGACTCCTACCGACTAAAAAACCTCACGTAACGCCCAACAGCCTATGGTTGGGAGCCCCGGGCAATCCCTCGGATAGATGTTCCAGGACTTCTAACAGACCTACGGCCACAATTGCGGCCTCGCCCAGGGGGCGGTTCGGGTGCTATACCGCGTCTTTGGGGGGTTTCGGGTGTGATCCCGCTTCTAAGGGCCTCCTTGCGCCATCTAAACAGTGACGCAAGGGCTCTCGCTTCCAGGTCCCATGGAGCGGTCCCGGCTAGGAAACATGCCACCTCATCTGAAGTCGTGCGGTATCGCCTTATCACCCTGACGGCCATCGCCCTCTGCAGGCTCAGCAATCTAGCCACATTGCTGGCCGTCAGGGTCTCCGCCCATACTAATAATACTATTGACGTGAACTTTGTTACTCAGAAGATAAACAAATGGAACTCTTGACACTTGTTTATTGTTCTGTGTAATCGATCAAGATAAGGGCGAAATCATGTGAGATGAAAACGTCGACAGAAATTTATTTGCGAAATATCTTTTGTCTCATATTTAAAAATGACAAATTTTGAGATAGAAGACATTTCACCAGTAAATTTTTATATTTACGCTTTCGAGTAGTTACGTCGAGAATGGATTTTGTTGGTTGGGCCCGTGATGGCCGAAAGTTTTGTTAGTAATCCATCTTGGCATCCAGGAGTTAGGTCGTCATGAAGCCATGTTGAAGGTCAAGTCTAAGCAGGTTTCCATAGCCTGCCTCTGTTCACTTCAACGTATTACGTGGGACCAAGTGATACTTTTGGAATGTGACCGTGTATAAAGCCTTCAATTTCGTTTTTTATGAAATAATAAACAAAAAAGAACTCTAAAATCTTTTTATTTATTAAAATAATTAGCAATTTTAAATTTCATGGATTCATCAACAGGCTGTCGATGAATCTATGAAAAATTTGAAATGACTACCTAAGCCGATAGAAACTACAGCTAAAATAAGAACAGTGCATGGCTTTAATCAGTTCAAGTCTGACACGTTTATAATGTCTTTTAGATCCAGTGGGGTAATGGGGCTCATATAAATAACGTATTTTCAAAAGTATTTTTTGATACATTGCTGTTTTTTTGGAATCAGGTGTTATATAATTGCTCTTTCTTTTCACATCACTGAGCTCTTTTTAATAACCACGTCAATTTCTCTTAGGGGCATGTTTCGTGAATGTCTGGGATCCAACAATTTAGCCAGTAAGGATACAATCGAGATAAGAAGACTTAGAGTTTGAGGACCATGAAATCTTCCTATAATATCTGGTTTCGTTTATTTCGTTCTATTTTTATGGGGCGATTTTCACCTGACCAGGTAGCAATTAAACATTCTTTCCTATGACTAATATTAAATAAAATTAATATTAAATAAAATTGCCGTCATTCAAACAAATTCTTCAAAGGCATTTTGTATTATCTCTTGGGTATTGAATTTCTTTCCCGCCAAAAAGTTATCCAAATTCTGGAAATAGTAGTAGTCTGTATCGCAAGGGCTGGTGAGTTAGGCGGATGACGGAGAGCTTCCAACCTCAGTTCTTGCAACTTGAGGACCGTCTGCAGTATGAGGTCGCGCATTGTCGTGCAGGAGCAGCGGAGACGAGCGATTGATCAATGCTGTGCCAGCTTCTCCATCATTGTGTTCAGTTCTTCAGTTCAGTTCTTCACAGAACACATCTGCATCAATGCTCACCCCGTTTGGTAAAAACTGTGATGAATCACACCGGCGCGCTAGACCACCAAACAGGGACCATCACTTTTCTAGGGTAAGTATTCGTTTAGGGAATTGTTCGGCTTTAATTCGTCATTGTCGACCAAAGTCTTCGGACGACCGCGAGGTTCATTTTTCAGGTCGAAATTTTCAGAACGAAAGCGAGCAAACCAATGCGAGCAACAGGCAGTGCGTTGGATTGTAGTGTTAGCTCCGTAAACGTCGTTGATGTTGCGTGCCGCTTGTACCGCGTTGCAGCCACGACGATTCTCATTTTTCATAACTAGCGGACGTCACGCGGTTTCACCCGCGTAGTTCCCGTTCCCGTAGGAATACGGGAATGAAACATAGCCGACTAAAAAACGTCACGTAACGCCCAACAGCCTATGGGTGTGAGGCCCTCAGAAGCATGTCCCAGGACTCCCAACAGACCCACGGCCGCCACTGCGGCCTCGCCCAGGGGCTGGTTCGACTGCTATCCCGCGTCTTTGGGGGGTTTCGGGTGTAATCCCGCTTCTAAGGGGGGGCGTGCATGAGTTCCTCACGTCACTCTGCCGTCATGGGCCTGCTATAGTCCTCGGCGAAGACACGTCGACGGCGCCCAGGCTGCCGACTGCGGAACTTGGGTGGGAGAGTTCTCTCCCGTTCCCGCCCCGCCGTCTCTTTCACGAGCATAACCTGCTCGCAGAAAGAGGCGGCGCAGTCCCACTTACTCCCGCTGGAGAGCATGGCTCGCACCATGGTCCCGAGCGAGAGAGTGTCCACGTCCAGACCCACCACGAGGACCTGGCGCTGTTGCGCCCAACAGCATCATCATTCAGTAAAAACTCATTTTTCTTTCATTAGTACCTTCAATAAAATGATTAGTCTTTTATGTGAATCAACAAGTATTTTTGAAACAATTTTGTTTTGAAAATATCACCGGCAATTTTCTACTATTAAATCGAAAGTCTAAAGACAGTGTTATATTTTACAGATTTTTTTTAAAATACTTACACTGTCTTTTTTGTACTTGAATTAGCCGACTCCATTGTTTTATGTTCCGTGCAATTACTTCCGGCACCGACTCGCCCGCACAGGAGTGCGGGACCAAGACTACTAGGATAGTAGTGGCGGTTTCTGGGTTTTGTATGACATTTTTAGGGTTCCGTAGCCAAATGGCAAAAACGGAACCCTTATAGATTCGTCATGTCTGTCTGTCTGTCTGTCCGTCCGTGTGTCACAGCCACTTTTCTCCGAAACTATAAGGCGAACCGAACCATCAAGATTTTTGTATAAAACGAGAAAAAAAGCAGTTAATTTTGCGGGTCCCATACTCAGAACTGAAACTCAAAATTTTTATTTTCATCAAACCCATACGTGTGGGGTATCAATAGATAGGTCTCCAAAAATGCTATTGAGGTGTATAACATATTTTTTTTCTAAAGTGAATAGTTTGCGCAAGAAACACTTCCAAAGTGGAAAAATCTGTGTGTGTGTGTGTGTGTGTGTGTGTGTGTGTGTGTGTGTCTCTAACTTCTAAACTAAGAGAATGATAAATCTAAAAAATATATACAGTGTACATTGTGATAAAATCTACCAAAGAAAATTGGTTTGAACGAAATCAAGATAGTCGTTTTTTTTTTAAAACGTCATATACCGCAATTTTCGCCGATAAAAATCACTACCACTGCGAACATCAATGAAAGTTACAACGAACTACACGAACTTTTACATTATGTTACTTGCTGCTACGGAACCCTTCATGGGCGAGTTCAACTCGCACTTGGCCGGTTTATTATTATTGTTCCTAGAAAGCGTCCAATTCCATTAGGCAACCTATCGAGCTTGGGGAGGTAAGACAGCAGTCGCTCTCAACTTTGCCAATGGGGATGAAAATTCAATTCATAGCTGCTGCTCCTGGCAGCCAATAAAAGCTGCGTCTGGTTTGAAATATGGTTGGGCTTGAAGGCAACTGGGCAGATGCTAATATGCAGATAAGGTCTGGGCCCCATGAAGATCTTCTAGGCCCAGGCCGACGTCACTTGAAGCAGTGCAGGTGCTGACCAACGAACGAGGTCCTGGTACAGGCATTCCGTAACGCCATTGGGAACTTAGATGATTCTCGGCGGCAACAATATCGAGGAGATAATATGCCAAATCATGCGACCTAGTCCACACAAAAGTAACACCCCAGTTTCTACAAGCCATCGTGAAGAAGCTAAGTAAGATAAAGGAAATTTACATCGGATAGTAAACAATCAATACGGTTCTTAGCTTTTTATTTCTCTCGTTCAACGAGCGAAAAACGTTTTTTGTTCCTTTTTAGTCATTTTTTTGGTCTTTATATTTATAACTTTTATAATTAGTTACATTTATTATTTACACAAATTAAGATTTTAAGCACCTACAGCCATCGCCCCCCCCCCCTGCTTACTTCAGTGAGGAATTCAAAAGTTTTTTAATTGATCTATCGATGTCGTAATTGAGCATTGTGTGACGCAATCGGGCATAGGTCCGCTTCCTACAAGGCGCGCAGCCAGACTAATCGTAATCGGTAGAGGATAGCGCATACAGATTTCGTGAGGAAAGAAAGAGAGAGAAGGTTTGGAGCGCGTTTAGCGAAATGATATGAAAGCTAAAAAACAGATAATTACAGATAAAAAGAAAACTATTATAAATATTAAAAAAAACCGACTAGTGTAAATGAAGTTTTTAGTATTGTCTTTCTTATACATTAAAAATAATATTCAAATAATAGATAATTATAGAGATCCAGCCTAAAGTTTAACTAAAACGAGGTGTTTTGAAAAATTAAAAGTATCGAGGTTTTTTTTAGTAATCGTGTTTTCAGGCTAGTAGATCTTTAGTTCATGAACTGAAGTAGCTTGTGTTGTAATGTTAGTTCATCAGACCTCACGAGTCCTGAGATCTAGATCAAGATAATAGTCCATTTGGCGTCATACGTCCTCTTAAAGTTGACGCCTATCGGCAGCGGCGTCTGCTTTATTTCAATGTGAAAATTTTTTATCGGCATTTCCCGATGAATGTGAATTGAATAAGCTTTTTACAGGGAATTAAAACCTTTTGGTCAGTTTTTAAAATTTTACAAATCGTTGTCGATACTTATATCGTTCCGTACCCGTCCGTCTGTCGGTCTGTCCATCAAAAGACTGGGATTGTTCGGTGGAGCTCTATGTCGGACATATTTATTCATAGCTATATTTCCCTTAGAAAAACGAAAACCGTAATTCAGGACTGATTTTTCGCAGACAAATTCGCGACAACCCTATACTGCCGTGTTTGTAATTAAATAATCTCTATATTTTAATTAACTTTAATTCATTTACCAGGGCGTTGCAATTACTAGTATCGATTTACCTGTTTATACCTGCGTAACAAAAGTTGTGACGAGAAAAAAATCGACAACCTTACATTTGCATATTCTATGGGCGTTATACTTTCAATTGGTATGGAATGTATCTATTAAGCAAACCAGTAAATAGTAAAAAAGAAAAAAATTCTATTCTTAATTTATCATATTCTGGACTGAAAATTTTTAGGCAACCCTATTGCATATTAATAAGTGACATATTTTGTTTAATATGAAATACTTTTCATCCAATAACCAGCTCGGTGAAGGTCGATCTTAAAGGGATCCTAGGATATCCGTATTTCTTGTAATAACATCTGGCCTCCAACCTCCCCCCCCCCCCCCCCCAAAGACGCGGATAGCACCCGAACCACCCCCTAGGCGAGGCTGCAGGCGCGGCCGTGGGTCTGTTGGGAGTCCTGGGACATCCTTCCGAGGGCTTACCCGGGACTCCCAACCACAGGCTGTTGGGCATAACGTGAGGTTTTTTAGTCGGTAGGAGTCCGGCATAACATCCATGAGGATTTTCCCTCACGTTAAAAAAAACCTCCAACCTCCTGCTACAATCTGGCGACCAACGGTGGGCACGACATGCCTGTGGAAGTACAACATACGTTATAAGATACGGAAGAAATACTTCGATTCTCGTCAAGGAAAGGTCTCCAACAACCAAGATGTCAGTTACAGAGCTTCAGTTCAAGAACTGCTAGCCAAACTGTCACCTGGACGACATGAAACGTTTGCATCGTGCCGTGCTGCATTCAATGTCGCTGCCTAAATTTTTGTATGACAGCAGAGTACAATCTGATACCCTTAAGCCTATTCTCCATATAGAAACAAGAATACGCAACCATTTACTTTGAAAACAGACAGAAGTTATTATGATTGTGGAGCAGCTCTCCTGCAAGGGAAGAGAGAAGAAAAGCATCCTCGATACCAGCCTGGTGACATGGTTTTAGTAAAGACTAATCCCATCAGCAGAGGTGCTCAGGGTATAACTGCAAAGTTTGCCCCTCGTCGTAATGGTCCTTAGATCATTGTACACAGACATGGTCCAGCTTCGTTTAAAGTAGCTCACTCTACTGAACCGCAGATTCCAATTGGAGTCTATCATGCATCTGACTTAACACTCTTCAAGAGTGACAGTTCTACTAAACTTCCTGATCCAGTTCAGCCACTACGGGAAAGAGGAGGGATCCAGGAAAGCTGCTGTAGTTCCAGTGCTGCTTATGAATGAAAAGGGACTACGAGGACGACCACGGAAATCTCACCAGAAGCCAGTCCCTCTCGCCGGGACGTCTTCGGGGCCTGAGAGGACTGTAACAGACCTAATTATAACATTATTGTTTCAATAAGTAAACATAGCAGTAAGTGTTAGTATGTCGTCCTAGATGTCCGCCCACACTAATTTCTAAATCGCGCTATTGAGATATTCCATAAGGGATGACTTTACCGCGTATAATTAAAATTTTTGTGGAATTAAGACATATCGACGTCTACGAATATATGTGGCGAAGACACCGTGAAATCACGGCCGAGTATCAGCACTGCGGCCCTGCACCCCCCAAAAAACGCAGGATAGCACACTAACCACCCACAAAGCGAGGCCGCAGTGGTAGCCATAGGTCTGTTCAGAGTCCTGGAACATCCTTCCGAGGGCTTACCCGGGCTCCTGTCTGTAGGCTGTTGGACGTTACGTGAGTTTTTATAGTCGGTAGGGGTCCGACATAGCATCCTGAAAAAAGAGGTTTTTTGAGTTACGACTAAATGCGTGGCACCCGTCTAAGTTATTATTACTATAACTTATTATCACATACCAAATATTCCACCGTTTCATTCTAAAATTACAATATTTTTTGCTGAGGCTTCGACGTAACGTGCTACGCGGACGACACCCTTGTTAGGGAAGGTGAGTGCTGTCAAGATTGATAAGGAGGTACCGCACGATGTCCGTTGAGACAGCCTCGCCGGGACCCTCCATGGGGCCTAGAAGCAAGAGGCCTTGCGTCATTGTTTAAATGGCGTTAGGGCTGGGCTATGGCCCGCATCCCGTGAACTCAGAGTTCAACCGACGGTCCCAGCTTCGCCAGGAAATCATGGAGACATAGAAAGTGCAAATAGAGCAACCAAGATGTGGAAAGGCCACAATCCGGGCGATCAGACCGGTCATGCACTAGTGCTGGAGAGGAGTCATGGCAACCTCTCTCACCGGTTGTCACAGATGACCGGGCATGGGTGTTTCGGTAAGTTTACGTGGCAAATATACCAGGAGACTGCTGCGGAGTGCCAAGGTTGTGAGGAACGCAGCGAGGACACAGAGCTGCACACGTTGGCGGAATGCTCAGCGTGGACGCAACAGCGCCAAGTCCTTGTGGTACGTTTTGACACCTACATTCTCTCGCTGGAGACCTTTGTACGAGCTATGATCTCCAGCGGGAGTAAGTGGGACACTGTCGCGCCTTTCTGCGAGTCGGTCATACTCGTGAAAGGGGTGCCTGGGAGGGAGTTGGAGATAACTCTCCTACCCGGATTCCACAGTCTTCGTCGAGGGCGCCACATACTTATCTTCGCCCAAGACTATTCTAAAGAAACCTCCGGTCACGGACGCCTACGTCCATAACCGGGGGCCTGAAGGGCGGGCGGGGAAAATGCCGGGCGGGGATTTTTGTTCATCTCTCACACTCTAACGGCTTACACTGTTTTCAACTCCATAAGGGGATGAGTTTCACACTTCAGCCCTTCTTTTATTATCGTTCTATGATGGATTTCGGATTGATTATGACAAAAAGTTTTAATTTTTTTCTAACAAGTTCGAAATCTGTCAGGACCTAGGTGTATTTATTATATTTAAATATCGATGGCTGCATCGAATAAACGTGCAGGTCAAAAACGTCAATTTTACAGGAGAACATAAAAACACAAAATCCTGAATATCGCGAGTTTCTTTGAGAGCAGGTCTTTATAATGTATGATGAAATTAAAGGTAAAAAAATAACATTTACGAAGTAATAGTTACTTTTTAACCGACTTCAAAAAAAGGAGGAGGTTCTCAATTCGTCTGTATGTATTTTTTTTTATGTATGTCAGGCGATAATTCCGTCAATTATAGACGGATTTCAATTTTTTTTTTGTTGAATAGGGGTTACTTCTGAGGTGGTCCCATTTTCACCAGGTCAGGATATGATGAAGGGATCTAGGAGAAAACGAGGGCAACCACCGAAAATTGTAGGGACAACTAGTGTGCTTGTTAACTTTTTAATAAAGTGATTTAATGTTCTACACTTTAATGAAGGTATGGCGTCGATCTGATGATAGAGTCGAAAGACAGTCGCGGGCATTCCTAAACAATTTACAGCAGTTATCTTGTGTTTGGGCTTAATTGATTTGTATTGATGAGAACTTTACACCTAGATTGATAGATCCAACTTCAAAAAAAAAAGGTCTCAATGTTTTATGTATGTTCACCGCCAATTATAGACGGATTTCAATTTTTTTTGTTGAATAGGGTTTACTTCTGAGGTGGTCCCATTATAACCAGGTTAGGATCTGATGATGGGATCCTGGAGCAATCGAGGGCATCCACCGAAAATTATAGGCACAACTAGTGCGTTTGTTAACTTTTTTAATTCAGTGCTTTAATGTACTACCATTAACCCGACTTATTTTAAAGGAAAACCCGACTTATTTTTATATAATAGATTAGTGCACACATATCAAGTTAGTTTGAAAGGAAAACCCGACTTATTTTTATATAATAGATTAGTGCACACATATTAGGCTAATATTCTACGTGAATTACGTTTAATTATTTTTCCCTGTAATTTTTAACAATAAATGTATTATTCAGGTACAGTAAAAATTACGTTTCATTTGATCACGATAACAATTGTTTGTACGCTTTTCTAGTAAAAATGCTCAATGATTTTATCATGGTAATGATAATTGTATTTTTATTAGTGTCAATAGTTAGATTTCTAAATTGTGTAATAAACATTTTACCCGTTCATCAGGCCTGGATGATTTTGCTACCTCTACAGCCACGTTGACTATTTGTGCATCGAAGAATTGAAATATTTGTACAAAATTGCCACAATGACTGTCCAAATACAGAACCAGATCTCCAGATACATCTAACTGCACTAACTACACTAGATACATCTAGAGGACTCCTTAGTTAGACAAGAAGATGTTATTTCCCTTAAACAGTTCAAAGCAGCAGTGAAAGATGTAAAGATGTAAATATTCTTGTACAAATTGTATCGAAAATGTCACCGTCAGTGGACGAACGAGCAACTTCGTGAATTTGCGTTGCAGAGGTCTGCAAGTTACTTTACACGTCTCCAGGGCAAGCCAACCCCAAAGGCAGTCGTATAACCATATCCTTAATTGTATGTCGTGATAAATAAATAGTGCAAAAAAAAAGTGCGTGAGTGTAAAAAAATAATAATAATAAATAATTAAATAAAATAATATAAAAATTTGCTCGTACTACAGAAATTCAAGAAGATGACCTCGGACTGAAACTGATAGTTTATAATGTCTTTTTAAATCTCTGAAAATGTTAAGAAGAACCGTTCGGTATTTCGTTAGGTATGTAAGCATTTATTACTTTTTTTTAAATAAATTTTATTAACCCAGAAGTTAATAAAATTTATTAGTAGGGTAAACCACCCAATTATTGGCACTTTTAGAATGAATTATTGGCACTTTAGTTAAGAGTATATTTCGAAAAATAAGGGAAACCTAGTTTATTTCAGTTCGGTGTTGCCCATTATGTAGTTGTAGGTATGCATTAAAAAGTAAAATAGCATTCTTTTTCTGTTAGAAATGGGCAAAATTACCTAAAGTGCCAATAATTGGAGGAGTGCCAACGATTGGGTGGTTTACCCTATATATACTATACATTCTAAATTAGTGTTTTACTTGTTTAATGGAGTAAATAAATGGCTGATGAATTACTTGAGTTGTACGAGCAATTTTAACATGTAAAAGATTATTTAACAAAGTTAGTACAAGTCGAAGGACAACAAAAATAAAAAGTGACAAGTATACAGAGTTGCAAAACTTGAACAAGCACTTTGATATTGTTTTAGATAGTGTAAGTATTTGTCGAAAAGTAAGAAATTAGAGAAATTAGACTCTGAAAAGGGGCAGTCCTTTATAAATCACTGCATGCCTTCTACATCCTATACCCAATTAATGTAGGCCGTATGTTGTTATAAATTTCATCAGAGAGATAATCTGGTTATTTTCATAGGAAACAGGACAGATATAACCAAACAAAAACTTATAAAATATTATAATAAATTAAACTAATTTTATTTAAATAATATTATTATTAACACACTGCCCTACTGTAAGCATATGCCAGTTGTGGAAAATAGGATTAGGTACTATTTAAGTTTGTCATTGGACACATTAACACTTCATTATAAAAAGTTTAGTATAATTGATACTAACACTATTGTTAAGAAAAATTATATTTCTATATGACTAAAGAAAAGCATAAGCTTCTGGATTATTTTAAAAGACAGGTAGGTAGCAATTTTGCTACATTATTTTATAGATATTTTAGCCCAAAATTTGGCTATCAAACCTGCTCCTTTTGAGCAGTAAAATGACATTGATATTAGAACTCTGGATAGTTGTTTATATCCAAGTAATTTAAATTAGATTTTAGGACAAAAGAGCAACGTTCTTGCACTAAGTTTGATACAATGTATAAATCAAGGAATGTTAAATCTAGCGATTTGGTTCGGGATATAATAAACCGAGCCTCAAAAGTTTTTATCGGCCACGGCATTTAGCTTCTGATTTAATAACTATGACACGCGAAAATGAAATAGCCTCCAATATACTAATTCGTCCTCTTTCCAACGTCACCTAAACATTCCATTATAAGCATCAAATAAAGATCTACAATTATTTTAACTTGTCCTGCATATTAATATATTAACACCTAATTTACTAATTCAGCCACAGATTTTACATGTAATCACCATTTCATATTTTACGGCTTCAAAACAAGAGCCTCAAAAAACTATAATTTAAGCCTCCACAGACAACATCAGTTTTTATAACATAGCGTGTAAAATAAATATATCATATTCCTTTTTCGTGAAAAATGCCACTGCAAGGCTGGACGGGAGTGCATAGGACGACAGCGACCGGCCATTTGCATCAATCAGAAACCACTATTTGATATCACTTTGTAACTAAGACAGATTACGCTTACCGAACAAGAAAGTGAGGTCAAGAAAGCAAACAAGAAAGCCGTGAGATCGTTCTTACCAGACGGCCTCTCTCTAACACGTTAATTGTGAAAGTTCATTCCGATTGACATTGTCATTTTTGTTTTATTTCAAACTTTGAACAGATGATCCACGTGACCAAGTGACGTAGTTTAATGCAACAGAGTCACAAATTTCAGACAAAGTCTCGACATAAGCCCCTCTGTACTCTATTTTATAGAGAGGGGCTAAAAGTGTATGCATTATACACTTTTGAGTTCAGCATATACATATTGGTACATTAAGTGAATACTAGCTGTTACCCGCGACTTCGTCCGCGTGGAAATTATGTTATAAGCAAAGTTTGAACCGTATTCTATTTGAGGCTCTAGCTAGGATAAGTCGTAACCAAAATGTGGGAACACATTTAGGACATCCTCCAACTTACCCGGGGAGTTATGCGCTAGATGGATATTTTAACGTGAGGAAAATCCCACATGAATGTACTATGACTCCCACTGACTAAAAACCACACGTATCCTAACTAACAGCCTACGATTGTGAGCCCCGGGTAAGCCCTCTAAAGGATACCCTAGGACTGCGCTAGATGGATAGGAAGAGACCTCATGGTTTTAGTGCGTCCAAGGCCGGTATGACGTACGTGTTTATTAATTAGCCCCTTTAATAATTATAAGAGTAAGTAGTATGGTGAAGCGCGAATACGAAACGTTTGTTAGATTAGGGCCACAGACTGAAAACTTAACGCATAATCGGAAGAGTTGAGACGATAACACTAACGCTAACGGTAGCCATTAAATGGCAGTCGTTAAACCAAGTTGAAGACCTTATAGATTTAATAATTTTTAAAAGTAGGCAGTACTAACGCCTGTCTATTTCAACACGGCAATGCGGCTCCCCACATATTACGTTACGTGGGACAAATTAAAAAAAGGTAAACATATAATATGCCTCGATACCCCTTTGGGGATTGAGGCGTGACCGTATGCATTTACTTATTATGTTTAAGGTGATTTAATTTATGTACCCATGTCACTGTAGCCAAAGCTCAACATTTTTCAGTAAAGTCGTTTTAAGAATGTTCATTATAAACAACGTTTGTGTGGCGTGTTGGCTTAATCATAAAAGAGCTGCTTAATGGTTAAGGCTATTGTAAAATAAATCAGTCCGCGCCGAAGGCGTGGACTGAATTGCTTTAGAATAGACTTAATCTTTAAGCTTTTTTTTTATTAAGCAAACAGAGCAGTTTCACACGCTGCTTAATGAGTCTGATGAAGAAATACCTCTCCTTTCATAGATCTTATGTGACGTAAACGAAGTTGCGAGGGTTAGCTAGTCTATACATATAGTAAAACTGTTGAGGGTCGAGAGTCTACTGAAGCCGAAAATGAAATTACATTTTTCATGTGTGTCTGTCTGTCTGTATTCCGAATAAGTATCACGCCGTAGTAACTGAATGGATTTGAATGAAACTTAGTACAATCAGAGCTTATAATCCGAGGAAGGTTCTAGGATACTTTTGATCTCGATATTTTGCACGGTTCCTTTGGGAGAAGGGATGAAAGACAAAACGGTTTTTTAGTTGTTACTTCTCAATGCGTTTTCGGATTCCAAATTTTTTTTGTGTAATATTACTGTAAGGAAGGTTTCACACAAGTTTCCATGTTAAAGGTTTTCTAGTTCAGGAATTAGAGACATCCCAACTTTCGCAAAACCTAGAATTCAAGGATCACTTTGAATGTGAGGGTAAATCTAAATTGGCGTGTTGGCTAAGTGATAAAAGAGCTTAATGATTAAGGCTATTGTAAATTGTAAAGATCCTACCTCTAGATTGCTATTCAAATAAAAGATTAATGAAAATTATTCAGTAATTTCTGTATTTTGCAAAAATATACAAACAGATTTTCATTGTTCTCTGCCGAGCTCCTAAAAAATTTAGCGTAATAATAATTGTTGTCTGAGTGTAAAACCTATCTCCTACTAATATTCCTGCTACGTTTTAGTTAAATCAATCCAACGGTTTAAACATTTCATTGCTCTCTGCCTAGCCCCTAGGATATGTGGCGTGATAATATATAGCCTATTTTAAGACCACACCCCTAAGTAATATTTGTGCAAAATTTGAACCAAATCTGTTCAGTACTTTTCGAGATCCTTCTGGACAAAGCAAAGCAAACAGACAAACAGACAAAAAAAATCTAACTATATTTTCAGCTTCGGTATCTTATGTAGAACACCCAGCGAGTATTTTTTTGTTAATATTTCCAATGTACAGTAATAGCTTTTCTATCATTTTATTATATGTATAGATTTCTGTATTTTGCAAAAATATACAAACAGATTTTCATTGTTCTCTGCCGAGCTCCTAAAAAATTTAGCGTAATAATATGTTGTTTGAGTGTAAAACTTATCTCCTACTAATATTCCTGCTACGTTTTAGTTAAATCAATCCAACGGTTTAAACATTTCATTGCTCTCTGCTTAGCTCCTAGGATATGTAGCGTGATAATATATAGCCTATTTTAAGACCACACCCCTAAGTAGTATTTGTGCAAAATTTGAACCAAATCTGTTCAGTACTTTTCGAGATCCTTCCGGACAAAGCAAAGCAAACAGACAAACAGACAAAAAAAAATCTAACTATATTTTCTGCTTCGGTATCTTATGTAGAACACCCAGCGAGTGTTTTTTTGTTAATATTTCCAATGTACAGTAATAGCTTTTCTATCATTTTATTATATGTATAGATTTCTGTATTTTGCAAAAATATACAAACAGATTTTCATTGTTCTCTGCCGAGCTCCTAAAAAATTTAGCGTAATAATATGTTGTTTGAGTGTAAAACTTATCTCCTACTAATATTCTTGCTACGTTTAAGTTAAATCAATCCAACGGTTTAAACATTTCATTGCTCTCTGCTTAGCCCCCAGGATATGTAGCGTGATAATATATAGCCTATTTTAAGACCACACCCCTAAGTAGTATTTGTGCAAAATTTGAACCAAATCTGTTCAGTACTTTTCGAGATCCTTCCGGACAAAGCAAAGCAAACAGACAAACAGACAAACAGACAAAAAAAAATCTAACTATATTTTCTGCTTCGGTATCTTATGTAGAACACCCAGCGAGTGTTTTTTTGTTAATATTTCCAATGTACAGTAATAGCTTTTCTATCATTTTATTATATGTATAGATTTCTGTATTTTGCAAAAATATACAAACAGATTTTCATTGTTCTCTGCCGAGCTCCTAAAAAATTTAGCGTAATAATATGTTGTTTGAGTGTAAAACTTATCTCCTACTAATATTCTTGCTACGTTTTAGTTAAATCAATCCAACGGTTTAAACATTTCATTGCTCTCTGCTTAGCCCCCAGGATATGTAGCGTGATAATATATAGCCTTTTTTAAGACCACACCCCTAAGTAGTATTTGTGCAAAATTTGAACCAAATCTGTTCAGTACTTTTCGAGATCCTTCCGGACAAAGCAAAGCAAACAGACAAACAGACAAACAGACAAACAGACAAAAAAAAATCTAACTATATTTTCTGCTTCGGTATCTTATGTAGAACACCCAGCGAGTGTTTTTTTGTTAATATTTCCAATGTACAGTTTTGGCTTTTCTATCATTTTATTATATGTATAGAATAGAGAGAATAGATGTGGATAATGTCGTCATAAATATTCACGATTAATGAAACATTACTCATTACGTGTGAACAGTGTTTAGCAGGCAAGACAATGTATGAAATATACGAGAGTATGGAAGGTGCGTTCGCTGTTTGCGAAGGTTAGGTTAGGTAAGGTTGGAACAGTGGCCACTAACGCGCGAAAGCGAGCGAGACAAGCGAGCATGCCGCGGCAACGGCCGATGAGCGCCAGATGTCATATAAATTAAATATTTTGCAATAGGTTACAATTTATAATTGGGATATTTTTAAATGCACATCTGTTTAATTTTTCTGCACACTAGGTAACTCCACTAATTTACTAAATGCAAACCAGAAAATTAAATGCTGTGCAAATATCCAATTGATTAACTAAACATGTCCTACTTAAAAACACATTAATTTTACTCTGAACGAGATGACCTTTTCGAATTCACACCAAAAATGTGATCGCACATCGAATGTATGATTTGTAAAACAGAAATTCGAATTGTTTATCAAAAATACTAACTTTCACTCTAAATTATACAATCTTATAACGGAATAGGTTAGGTTAGGTTAGACTTTTATTTTTTTTATCAATAAAATTAAATTTTGTGGAGGTGACTGATTAAATTGGGGTTTTACTTAGAATAAACAATGTTTCTAAAAGTAAATTAGGCGATGGTTTTCCTTAAAGGGTTTTAATATTTTTGTTGAACTAAGGAATTATCTATACTAATATTATAAAGAAGTAAAGTTTGTGTGTTTGTTAAATTGTAAGGGGTAATCTCGGGATCTACTGAACCGATTTTAAAAATTCTTTCACCAATAGATAGCTACGTTATTGTGGAGTGTCATAGGCTATAAAGCATCACGCTACAACGAATAGGAGCGGAGCAGTAATAGTATATATTTCAAAAGCGGGGTAAAAGTTATTCCTTTTGAGAGCTTCGTTGCGTGTGCTGCGTAAATATTTATAGTTATGTAAAAAACATGTAGGTACTACAAATATGTTTCTCTTAAAAAAGTTCAAAAGAAATTGCGCGATAGGATGTGTCTATCTTTGGGTTGGTGCACAATAACCATTTTAATGGCAATCATTTTTTTTCTACAATAATGCCACGGGATACCTCTTTAATAAACGAAATTGTTCTTAAAAATAACTCTCTCTAACGTAGTATTGAATATTAACGACGAGACGCTACTGGAGTAAACGCAACGCGACGGGAGTAAATGCGACGGGAACAGGTAATACTCTCTCTTATGTGGCGCAAACGAAGTTGCGCGGGTCAGCTAGTTAGATATACAATTTTGATAATAGTTATTCGTTCAGTAAAACAGTTCTGCAAATACCATTAAACAGTACAATGAATTTGATCTATTTAGTGTTCATAATTAGTGTGCAAGTCAGTATTTTTGGTTTAACTTTGAAATATTTAGTTCAGAAAAAGGGAATATTCAGATATCGATTTAAATACATGCCTTTATAATTTCTCGATAGTTTATAATTTTGCAGTGTTTACAACTTTATGGTGACCCAAGACCTATTTATGTTACACATTGTCGGTGGACCAGCAGATATTCTATGCAATCCCTAGGCATTTTATACAATACCTAAACAAAGTATGAAATGAACCATCATATACTTATTCTAAACATTTCATACATTGCTTGTATCAGGAGTCTTGGGACCTGCCACAGACTCCTTTTTCCTTACTCTCATTCCTTAGAATACAGGTATTGTATAGAATATCTGAATTATAAAGACTGCAGGTAACACATAATAATAAATAAAAGCATTTATGCCCGAAGGTCTGTCCCACACTCCCGTATTGAAACAGACTCGATTGTCCGTTTCCACCTGATTGTGACACCCCACACAGTTGGCTTTACGTGCCTTGGTAAGCAAGGAAACTCTCGCAAATCAAATGTTACAAAGTGGTCACCCATCCGAGCACCAGCAATAGCGGTAGTTACACTACAGTGATCGTTTATAAAATACTGAGTCAGTGGGTACAAGTGGTTCTAGCTAATTTAGTAATATTAGTGGCCATAATTTGCTTTTTGATGACAAATTTACTTAACTTCGATGATCCATTAATGTGGGACGAGTTACATTTAAAGCATGCTGAATAAGGAAATTAGAAACTAAGATATTAATAAATAATGTTTATTTTGATGCCATTTTTTAGTATTTTAGAAGTTCGCTGTTTGAATGTATGTTACAAAATTAGTTGCTAAAAAATAATCACGATGCTGAATTATATTAACAGTGGCTAATAAAGAAGTTAACTGGTGGCTATAATCTATAAATTCTGACGCTCATTAATTGTGGCTGACTTATTAATATTGGGGGCCAAGTATTTTTTCGGAGGCCAATAATGATATTAAAAAGAAGGTCGTTTAATTAGCACCCATTTAGTTCTACATCAGCCACAGCATAATTTTATATCTGATTGCTCTCAGGCCGTTGAATCTATTAATCTTAAAAATAATGCTTTACACCTGGTGCACCAAAATATTGAGGGCCTGATTAGTGGGAAAGAATTGGAGTTGGAATTGTGCATGGACTTGAATGGCATTGATATTTTTTGTGTAACAGAACATTGGTTAAGGCCTTATCAAGTCATGTTCAATTTCAAAAATCACCAGGTTGCTAGCTCGTTTTGTAGAATGAAATATAAACGTGGAGGCTCTTTAATTATTATTAATAAGTCAATAAAGTGTAAAGAACGTAAAGACATAGTAGCCCTCTCTGTTGAACGAGTTATTGAGATAGCCAGTATAGAGTTTGAGCGATTCATTGTACTAAGCGTATATAGTCCCCCAGATGCTCCATATGTACAGTTCGAAGATCTACAATTTACAAATCCGCATTCTAAGAACCATACCTAATACCTACCAAAATACTAAAATCTATATGTGAGGGTGAAGATGATGTTAGAAAAGTGTTCAAGTACTGTAAAATTATACCTATACATTTAAAAGTTAAACAATGGTTATTAACAGAACAATTTCCTAACAAAGAATTGCAAATAAAAATATCACATAAAATCGTAACGCGCAAGATAATTCAAAATTAGAAACACCTAGATTTAAAAAATATTATGGAAAAAGAACGAACGCATATCTACTTCCAAGTTTGATTAATGAAGTACCAGTTAATATTCAATCGAAAATCACAGAGAAAAATTATAAACATAAATATAAATTATACTTCCAATCTTTAATTTAAATTCGCGGGTTATAACGTTTTTGTTAATTTTTAATTAATAAAAGATATGTATATTAATTTTTTTTAATAATGAAAAATAAATCAATAGAAAAAAAAACATTTTTTAAACAAGAAAAAAAAAGGTATGAAACTAACATTAAATCTCGATTGTATTTAATTTGTTTTATTTATTTATTATAGGAATAGTAAAAAAAAAACAAAACAAAAAAGAAGAAAGAACGAAACAACTAAAAAGGAAAAAAAAAGTGTCTAATGAACGAACCATGAAATGCAGCACGCTGTATATGAGATGCCGTCCGCTTGCTTCGGACCGGTTCTTATCGCACGCAATGCAAGACGCATTGAGTAAAGATGTTATCGTTGAAGAATTCTATTGATTCGTAGTTCGTAGTTTTGAATGCGATTTAGTTTTGATAATTTAGAGTATGTTTTATTTAGTTTTAAATAATTTAGTTATGTAAAATAGCTTTAAGAGTGTCTCAGCATCCAGACAAACCTATTTTGGTTTTTGTGATGCTTTTATGTTTTAAAATTGTTTTATTATGTATGGATTTATTTAATAAAAAAAAAAAGAAACACTTGAAGAAGCATTGTTTAAATGCCAAAGTTCTTAAAAAACGATCCTATTTTGTGGGGATCTCAATGTAGATGTTTTAGAAATAGCACGAGAACCTTTACAGTGAGAGAAAATGTTAAATTTGTTCAAGTCATTTGGTTTGTATAATATATTTTTGGAACCTACTCGTATAGCTGCCACTAGTGCTACTTGTATTGATAATATTTATACTTATATTAACTAACTAACTAACTATCTTCACGCCAAATCCCTTGCGGGGTAGGCAGAAAGAACCGAGCGCCACACGGCACGGTCCATACACACCTCACTTGCTTCTTCAACTTTCATTTTTCTTTTCATGCATGCACGTCGGTTCCTACGGCTCTTGACATCACCTTCAACTAACACACGATTAATTTGGTCGTGGTAGGTGTGTCGTGGCCTTCCCCGACTCCTACGTCCATCCACTTTCGCGTTGTATATCTGTTTTGTCATTCTTTCATCTCCCATTCGTTCCACATGCCCGAACCATCGTAGCATGCCCTTCCTTACTTTAACACCGACACTCTCTTTCAGACCAACTCTCTTTCTTACATCTTCATTCCGAACGCGATCTGCGAGCGTTACTCCGCAGATTTTGCGTAGCGCGCGCATCTCGACCGCGTTTATTCTACTTTCATGCGTTTCCTGCCATACCCAACTCTCGCTTCCATACGTTAGCGTAGGTATCAGCACCGCATTGTGTACTGCGAGCTGGGCCTTTTGACTTAAGCCCTTGGTACCTAAAAGTTTGCCTAACGCTCCATTCACACTATTGCCCGCAGTTACCCTCTTTTCTACATCAGCGGTGTACCGTCCATCCCTGCTAAATGCACATCCAAGATATACAAACTCATCCACCTGTTCCAGCACTACATCATTTACAGTTATCCTGGCATTCGTTCTGTCCTCTTCTCTTTCGAATACCATCACTTTCGTTTTAGTCGCGTTCAATTGTAAGCCTCTCATTAGACAATCATCTTTCATCGTTGTGACTAGTGACTGTAGTTCTGATGGCGATTCGGCTATGAGCACGGCATCATCTGCATACAGCAAACAGTTCACAAGTAAGTCACCCATTCGCAATCCAACATTCATCGATCTTACTCTCTTAAGACAATCGTCCAGGTACAGGACAAACAGCAGAGCCGACAGCACGCAGCCCTGTCTGACGCCAATGTTGACGTCAAACCAGGGAGACAGGCTGCCGCCCACCCGCACACATGCCGTACATCCCACATATGTAGACTGCACAGCACGAAGCAGCGCACCATCAATCCCGTATCCTGGCAATATATCCCAGAGATCCTTCCGTACAACTCTGTCAAATGCTTTCTCCATGTCCACAAAACCGCAGAAAACCTTCCGGCCTACAGCCAGCTGCTTCTCTACGATGTTGCGGAGAGAGAAAACTTGGTCCATACATCCCCTTCCATTTCGGAAACCACCCTGCGCCTCCCACAGTAATCCGTCAGATTCCACCCTCATTCTCCTTTCAATAATTTTGCCATACACTTTAGCTGCTATACTGATCACACTGATGGCCCTATAGTTGGCGCACTCCATACGTGAGCCCTTGCCTTTATACAAGGGCACGATGATAGCACGCCTCCAGTCCATTGGGACCCTTCCAGTCTTCCAGCATAGATTGCTCAATGACCAGAAGGCGTCTCGGACGCAAGGACCACCTAATTTGATCATTTCAGCAGATATCCTATCAATTCCCGCAGACTTTCCATTTTTCAAGCTTCGTATCGACCATTCAATCTCTTCCAAAGTAATATCTCCGCTTGATGCTTGCACCGCAAGATCAGTCATCGACTCCCTCGCAGTGCCCGCATCCGGGAGATATTCATACATTTCTCCAAAGTACTCATTCCACCGCTCTAACACCTCTAATGGGTCCGCAAGAATGTCCCCAGCTTTACTCTTTATCTTATCCATTCTGGAAACTGACGAACAGCTCCGAGACTTCTTGACCTCCCTCCAAAAGAGTTTGGTATTTGTCTCGAAGTTCCTCGTCAGCTTCTCTTCCGCAATCAAATTTATTCTTTCACGCTTCTCTTTCACTAAAGCTTTGGCTTCATTCTTGCAGAGGCGGTAAATTTCTTTCTTCGTGTCTTTCATACTGTCATTCAGTTGCAAAGATGAGACATAATCCAACCACGCTTTCTTCTTTCTTGCTACGCAGGATTGTACCTCTGCATCCCACCAGGCATCACCTTTCGAATGTTCATGTCTCTTTGCACTCCCACATGCTTCTTTTGCACTATCCACTATACTTTCTTTCATAATATTCCAGCATTCATCCACATCTAAGTCGGAAAGGCTCGCGTTTGCAAGCCTTTCACTGACTAAGCCTACATACATACTCCTTACGCTTTCATCTTCCAGTTTTTCACTCTTTATCCTTTCATAGTCTCCGAAGGGGACTCGCCAGTGCCTCCACTTCTTGAAAAGACCAACAAACCGGCTTACCACCAGGTAGTGGTCAGTTTCAAGAGTGGGGCCTCTGTAGGCCCTTGTATCCCTTATAGCCTCTCGGAGACGACTGTCTATCAAAATCAAATCAATTACACTTTTTTCTTCCTTCCGTCTCCAAGTATACGTGTGGATATCTTTGTGACGGAATAAACTGTTCGCCACAAGGAGGTCTCGTTCCAAGCATACGTCTAAGATTGACTTACCAGCATCATTCGCTCTCTTATCTCCATACGGACCAAGGACAGCATCGAAGCCATCTCGCTTGGTCCCCACCCATCCATTAAAATCACCACACATGATTAACTTTTCATTCCCCTCAGCCAAATCGAGGACGTCCCTAACGGAATCCCAGAACTCCGCGAGCACTTGGGGATTAGCCGAGCTGACGGGAGCATAGGCTGCGACCAAAAAAACTCTCGTGATCCCCAGTTTTATACGTACCCACAGGAGTCTTGGGCCTGCCAATCCATAATCTTTCACTCCAGAAGCGAAACGGGAGGAGAGCAAGACACCCACTCCCCTACTGGCATGATCCTCTTGGTCCACTCCGGACCACAAAGCAATTATGCCGCCAGGAAGATCGTCAATGCCGCTCCCCTTCCGCTTCGTCTCTGTGACACACAATACATCCAGGCATCGCTCTTTCATTACATCTATCAATTCATTCATCTTACCTTCCATACCACCACGCACATTCCACGTGCCTATCCGGCACTCGGCTCCTCGCATCCCGCCAGAGTTGGCGCTGCGTGAAGGGTGGCGGCCCCCTTCGCCGCGTGCGCATGCAGTCATACCGACGGGGGCACACCGGTATGCGTCGCCTCGGGCGGACGCCCTAGCCCTGTCGGGACTCATTTCTCGGTAGTGATTGGTTTCGCGTTTTCGCTTTCGCCGCTACTTACGGGGAGGGCCCGAGCACAGGTAACGCTCTTCGTGAAGGCACACTACATCCTCCCCCATATTATACTTATACTACTATACTTATATTAATCCGATTAAAGAATGTATAGTGGACCCTGTAAAATCAGATCATCGAGGTCAGTCTGTTTCTTATCTGAGAAATAGTAGGGAAAATAAGAAGATAATTAGTTTTGTCCCAGTTAACAAAACTTTCAGAAGAAACTTAGTCAAGAAAATAACAGAATTGCCCAATAAAATTACACTAGTGTAGAAGAATCCTACTCTGATTTATTTAATTTGATACATGGTGTGTTTGGGATAATCTTTACCCCGAAAACTTTATCAATCGGAGGCAGCTGTGCTTTCAGTGACTGGGCAACACCCGGAATTTATAAAAGTCGCCATAAACTATATGAACTGTATTCTGAAAAATCGCATAATTTCAACTCAGAGTTTCAGGAATATGTTAAAAACTGCCTGTAGGTACCTTGGCCAAGTCTAATTTCATTATCATATTCTGCGAATGTCATTAAAACTACTTGGAACATTATAAATGCGGAATGTGGTAGGTGTACAGCGAATGAAAGAAAGTTTCATTTAAAGATAAACAATCGCCACGTTTGGGGGATATCAAAATTTTTTTCAGTAATGTAGGTACCTATAAAGATTACTAACACTCTCCGGTCGTCTTCCACCTCCGCCGAGCTTTTATTAGCAGAATCTGTAGCTGCCTGTGAGGGCGCGTTCGAATTCACAGTTGTCAACTGCAACGACATCATAAAAGCATTTAGATCCATTAAAGCTCTACAATTTTCTCTACATGATTTGAATGATGTCTACTGCTTCTTCTTCTTTTAATGAATGGTCCTCCGTTTATTAACGATTTTGCCAGTCTCCAGTAAAATAAATAAGTAAATACAAATTAAGTCATCGGTAAAAAATGGCGATACGCCACTCTCAAATTCGAATGATGTCTAAAAGGCAAAATTATGTTGACAACTTGTGGTGTGATGTGGCACTGACAAGAAAAGTAACGCTGTTGACAGTCACAGTCAGTAATTTTTTTTATGTACGCTTTTATTACTGCAGCTGGTAGAAATAAATTGTTTTTCTTTCTTTCTAGTATAGCTATTTTGCCATTCAAGTTCCTCCGGGAAGTCTAGCAGACTCTTCACGTTGCCGACGGCTTCCTGCAGCGACCTAGGGAGGAGTAGGATTGGTTCTGGGCTGGCAAGAAGAGACTCTTAGCTGACAGCAATGGGTCCAGTACCAATCCTACTCCTCCCTTGGTCGCTGCAGGAAGCCGTCGGCAACGTTTCGAGAGTGCTATAAGTATTATAATAAAAAATAACCTGTGAGGGAATACAATAAAGTGCATTGCAACAGTGATTATTACCTACCTATGTACTCTTGAACAGTTTTTATTTTAAAAAAGATACCTTCCTTTTAAAATATAAACAGACTTACAAATAAAATAAATATATTCTTCACTTTATGCACAACATTTAAGTTTTCCGAAGAAAACATACCAAGAACACAACTGCAACACCTTTTCAACAACTCTATTTAGTACATAATCTATAAATATAAAAATCAATGCCACTTTTCGTTGTAAGAACGGGCTCACCCATCCAAACCAAATGTTTAGGCTTTGTTCGGACTATTTAGTAGATGGTTTATGTGAAGTTTGCACAAAATTGGCCGAGCGGTTCTTCATTTATCACGCAAACGAAGTTGCGCGGGTAAGCTATTTTATCGTCGAACTTAGTTAGTAGACGTCATATAAGGTTTAGTTTTAGGTTTAATTGTAAATAAATTATCTGTGTCGTATAAATTATCTTTATTTATATTATGGTGAATAAAAGTTATGGAAAATGGCATTATTGAAAATGAAAATTATGGCAAATACATTTATGGATTTAAATTGTTATTACACTTGATCGATTATGACCAATGGAATTAGTGAAAGTCATTTTATGTCATTTCAGGATTATGGCAACTGAAGCGTTATGTCTAATGAAATTATGGCAAATACCAGTATGGCATATGAAATTATGACATTTTAAATTATGGCAAACATTAGTAAACCATACGTCTTACAAGCTATATTAGTAGTCCGCTATAAATTTTAAAACCATTACTAAATTCATTTCAATTAAATGTCAAATTAAATCAAATAAATTACAATAAAATAAATAACAATAACTATGAATGCGCAGGTTTTCTTGATCGAGAATTAGGTACACTTTTCGGTTTCACAACAGATTTATTGCAGGAAGTTACAATAAAACAGATTATTGATGTCGCGATGTTGCCGGTAGTGTATCTCGTAACGCACTGACGTTTGACGTTCTGGATTTTATTAATCACCGCAACATACTTCCTCCGACGAATTTAGTCTTCTAAATTTGCCAGGCGCTTTAGGCTTATCGGCCTAAACATCCTCCCCCCCCTCGGAATCCTTGGATTTTCGAGGATCTGCGTTTGGCTCTTCTAATGGACAGAGGTTGTGAACGGCTCTCCGGAAGACGCCCTTGGAAGTGTAGACGTCTGCAACTCTCGCTGTTCCATCTGAACCTGGGTAAATTCTTTGAATTCGTGCCATTCGCCATCTCAAAGGTAGAGTGTTTGGTTCTTTTATAATGACCAGGTCGCCTTCTTGTAATTGTCCTGCTGTAGTTTCCACTTGGATTTCTGCTGCAACTCGCATAAATACTCTCGTTGCCACCGATTCCAAAAATGTTGTCTCATACTCTCTAAAAGTTGGTACCGGTCGAGTCTATATGGATTCACGTTCGTAACATCTTTTGAAGGCAGCGCAGTGAGTGGTTTACCAATCAAGAAATGTGCAGGAGTGAGAGGATCAAGGTCATTAGGGTCCGATGAAAGGGGAGTCAGAGGACTGGAGTTCAGGATAGCTTCAACTTGAGTAAACAACGTTGATAGCTCCTCGAATGTAAAGTGCCTATCGCGTAAAATACGAGTTAAATGGTGTTTTGCCGCTTTAATTCCCGATTCCCAAAGACCCCCGAAATGAGGGCTGAATCCGGGAGAAAAGTGGAAATTTATTCCTTCCTCAGCAGCAAAACCCTTAATATCTACACCATTTTGTAAAAAAATTGTAAGTACATTGCTAGCACCGACAAAATTAGTGCCATTGTCGCACCAAATTTCGATAGGCTTACCTCTGCGAGCTATAAAGCGCCGCAGACACGAGATAAATTGATCGGTGGTTAAATCGCTAGATACTTCAAGGTGCACGGCCTTTGTACTAAAGCAAATAAATAAACACATATAGCACTTTGTTATGCGACAACCGCGACCCTTGCGATCAGTAATATAAAATGGACCACCGAAGTCAACACCACTAACATGAAATGGCTGATGTGGAATGACTCGGTTTGAAGGTAAGTTTCCCATTATAGGGTTCCGACACTTGGCCTTCATGATTTTACACATTTTACAATTATTTACAGTGGATCTCGCTAATACTCTGCCTCTTAAAGGCCAGAAACTATTTCTCAAGTCGTTCATTAAAAGTTGAGGACCACAATGCAATAGCTTTAAGTGAAAATGTGTAAAAATTAATTTAGTAAAATTATGACTAGTGTCTAGTAAAACTGGATGTTTTTTATCATGAGGCTCTTTAGAGTTTTGTATTCTGCCTCCAACGCGGAGAACACCGTTCTCGTCTATGAAGGGGCTGAGAGACAGAATACGAGATTTAGAAGGCAAAGTTTTGTTATTTCTTAGAATTTTTATTTCATTAGCAAAACATTCACTTTGATGCTGTTTTGTTAGAATTAATAAGGATTTATCTAACTCCTCAACACTTAAGGAACCTGAAATTATAGCATTTTTATTTCGTGTATTGTGAATAAATCGCAAAGCATAAGCAACAGCTCTTTGTAAACGCGTGAATCGCGAGAATCTGTCAAACTCAATAATTTTTGTAAATACCGTATTAAAGTTACTTGTATGCAATGTAGTGATTTTAAGTGAATTTTTGGAACATTTAATTTCAGGTAATTGTTCAAAATTGTCTTGTCCTACTTTCGGAGGCCATTTTTTTTCTTAATTTTCTTAATTTAGCACATAGTACAAGGCGGACTTAATGCCTTAGGCATTCTCTACCAGTCTACCTGAGGGTGATGCAGAGATAAGATAAAGTAGGTGCTCAGGGATATGTTGAGAACTGTTTATTTATTGATGTCCTTGGTAAGAAAAGAAGGACCATTCCACCATAAAGTAGCTGATTGAATGGATTTAGGACAGATGCCTCGAGAGGCCAGATCTGCCGGATTATTAACTCCTGAAACATGTCTCCACATGCCGTTAGCGGTCAGTTCGTGAATCTCACCAATTCGGTTTGCGACAAAGGGTTTTAAATCGCGAGGCTGATGGGATAGCCAACCCAACACTATTGTTGAGTCGGTCCAAAAGAAGGCTGTGTCAATCTTACAACGAAGCGCCTTTAGTACCTTTGCACTTAGCTGAGCTGACAATAGTGCACCGCATAACTCCAGTCGCGGTATGGTTGTAGCTTTTACCGGAGCAACTTTAGTTTTGGCACAAAGTAGCCTAATTAAAACATCCCCTGAGTCGTTAATTGACCGAAGATACACAGCAGCTGCGTACGCTAACTGAGAGGCATCGGAAAATGAATGAAGCTCAATTTTAATTGCTCCTGGTATTAAAACGCATCTAGGTATTTGGAAGTTTGATATTGAATTAAGGTTCGACGCGAAGCTTGTCCACTGCTTTAGTATGGAGTTATCTACTGGATCATCCCAGTCCAATTTTGATAGCCACAGCTTTTGTAGAAGTATTTTAGGGATGATTGTGCATGGACTTAGCAACCCCAGTGGGTCGAAGAGCCTTGCTGAGTTAGACAAGATGGACCTTTTCGTGGCTATCTTATCTAGCTCAAAATTAGCAGAAAATTGGAGTACGTCCTTCGATGGGTCCCAATTTAGGCCCAAAATAGTCGAATGGGACATAAAGTCTAGAACTTTAGGTTGAGAGGTGTTCAAATCATTTTGAAATAATGTTGGTAAATTAGTGCGCCACTTGCGCAATGGGAGGCAGGCGGCTTTAAGAGCAGAGGTGACGGAGTCTACGAGGCATCGCATGTCGTCGTCAGTTTCGGCCCCTGAAAGGAAATCGTCGACGTAAAAGTCTTCTTTAATGACGTGAGCCAATTCACTACTATGGCACTCCTTTGATATTTGTAGTAAGCATCTAGTGCTAAGATAAGGCGCCGAGGCCATGCCGTAAGTAATAGTATTAAGTCGGAAAACTTTAAGTTCGTGTGTAGGCTCATCGCGCCACAAAATCAACTGTAAATACCGTTGATTAGGTTCGACTAATATCTGACGGTACATTTTTTCTATGTCCGCTGATACGACATATCGGTGCTGCCTATACCGTAATAGAATTGAAAATAGATCGTCCTGCACCACGGGTCCGATATATTGTAAGTCGTTGAATGAGACACCGGTAGAAGTCTTTGCCGACGCGTCGAAGACGACACGAAGTTTGGTTGTCTCACTAGACTCTCGTATAACGGCGTGATGGGGTAAGTAATTTCCAAACTTAGGTCGTGAAATCTCAGTCATATGACCTAAGATTTCGTATTCGTGAATAAATTCGCGATATTTTTGTTTGAGATCTAGTTTGCATTTAAATTTACGTTCCAATTGCAACAATCGTTTAAAAGCTATATTGTACGAATCACCCAAGCTTTGAGTAGATTCTTTAATGGGAATTTGAACACAAAATCTACCGTCACCATCCCGGTGAGTGGTACTAGTAAATAGTTTTTCACAATAATCATCATCATCACTCGTCTTGACATTAGATGGGACTTCTTCGAGTTCCCAAAACCGGCGAAGCTGCTGGTTTATATCAAGCGATAAATGACAATGTGATTTAGAATTTCCCGTTTTGTTGTTAATAGCAGTGGAACCGGCCACAATCCATCCTAGCTGGGTTTCCTGCAAAATTGGTTTTTGAGGTCCCAACCTAATTCTGCTTGTACCTAAAAGATCCCAAAATATATCACAGCCTAACAATAGATCAACGTTGGAAGGTTCATAAAACCTTGGATCGGCAAGTTGGATATATTTAGGAATGTCTAAATCCTGCATACGCACTGCAACATGGGGCAGCCTATCGGTAATCTGAGGTAGAACAAAACATTTAACGCGCATACTAAATGAACTAGTTAGTGAACTAAGATCTACTTGACAATGCTCTGTGACATTCAACACACTACTGCCTATGCCCGATACGCAGTGATAGTTGTGATTATACTTCTGCAAGCCTGTTTCCCTCTGAGCCCGGTCAGAGATAAAAGATGATTGGCTGCCACAGTCCAGTAAAGCTCTCAAAATGAATGTTTTACCGTTACTTATCACCTTGACTAAAGCAGTAGAAAGAAGAGACTGGTTAGCAGAAGTTGTAGTCATGGCTACCGAAGCAGAGCTGCTCGCCGCCCCTGACTCGGTGACTGGGCTAGGTAAGTCCTTACAATTTTTGTTATCAGTCGATTCTTGCGTATTGGAAACTGGTTGCACAGAACCTTGCCTGTGAACCAAAGAATTATGCTTTTTATGGCATACTCGACACCCACCCATAGTACACTGGTATGACTGATGTCCCTTACGGAAACAATTAGAGCATAAGTTAAGTAATTTAATTTTAGAAATTCTATCTGAAACTGATAAGGACTTAAATGTGCTACATTCGTACAATCTATGATTTTGTTTACAAACAGGGCACTGAGTGGAGCGTGATGGTGATTCGACGGAAGAGCTGAGAAATGATTTTGTATTGATCAAGCTATGACGTTTTTCACCTTTACTGGGCTTACTAACATTAACCGTTTCCAGCACTATAGAACGCTTTCGGAGAAAATCGTAGAAATCCTCTAAGGTAGGTGAGACTTTGTCGCTTCTATGCTCCTCCCACTTACGAGAAGTGACACCATCTAACTTTGCAGAAGCCAAATAAATAATTAAAGTATCCCACTTGTCAGTGGGCTCGCCTAAAATGTATAAAGCGTTTAAATTTTTAGACAGAGTATCAATAAGTGTACGTATACCACTGTGGGATTCCCTAGTCAAAGGTTCGATTGTAAACAAGCACTTTATGTGTTCATTTATTAAGAGGCGCTTATTATCATAACGCTCACATAACAACTTCCAGGCAATGGTGTAGTTGTCAGATGATACGGTGACCGAGTTGATAACTGCGCTAGCCGGCCCTTCCAGGTATGTCTTTAGGTAATGAAACTTGTTCACGTCCGCAATAGTCTCATTTTCGTGTATTAATGACAAATAGGTATCCCTGAATGACAACCACTTGTTTGCCTCACCATTAAAAGGAGTGATTTTAATAGGAGGCAACTTTAAATGAATACCTTTACGACTATAATTGTTAGATGAAGAATCCGGCTTATTCGTAGCTTCGAACAGGTCAAGCAACGATTGAGCTTCAGCTAGTAATCGATAAAGAATGTTTTCAAAGGCTTCGCGTTCCTGCATCTGTTTAGCGGTATCTTCATCTAACATTTCAATCTGCGACTGAATGTCGTCGAATGTGCACGATAGATCACGTGCCTTGCTAATGCGCACGCGCAGCTCGTTTACCTGTACTGAACTAATTTCTTTACACTCTAATAAAGGCTTTAAATACTTTTCAAACAAAGTTAATCGAGCTTTAATATGCCCCCTTTGTTTGACAAGTTCCTTCAGGTCACTCATTCTGTCGATGCAGCAATGTACCACAAAACTTCTCTAATATTGCAATAATGAACTAACAAGAAAGTTATAAACACTGTCTATAAACAGCAAACAGTGCATACAATAAGGTGTGATGTGATAACAAACCGGTCTCGGGCGAGTGACGTCCGTCCGACCGCGCTGGGGCGAGTGCTTAAGGAATTCGACACAGAGTACGATGTGTGTACAATTTGGAAAACACACTGTTAACACTCAAATAATTATAATGTTTATTTTGAAAACAGGACTACTTTAATGTATGTAAAACAAGGATTTAATAGGATTATAAAAACATTCAGCAAGAAATAATTTATATAATTAGGTATTAACGTGAATGTTTTTAATATATGAGACACAGTGTTTTTCAACCAAGATTTATATGCTTATATTGTTCTGAAATCTTTACAAACCAATAGAACTATGTACTAAATGGATTGCAAAACACCAAACAATTCGTATTCTTTGTATAAATAAAGATTAAATACGAAATTTAGAAAAAATATTGAATTTTACTAGCGGGTGGGTATTGTATATAAAATATATCAACTTTACTTACTCAAGTTGAAGTAATAAAAGGATACAGGGAATAGATGGATGCACTTTCCTCGAAAATAGTTGCTGCAGCTGGATGCTGGCGAGTTTCTGAAGAATACGTGATCCGTTGTTGATGTGGGTTGATGATTTCGTGACAACCGTTCGGCGAGTTTGTTGTTCCGAGTCGAAGTTGGTCACGTCGTTGTGTCACCAGAATGAATGCGCAGGTTTTCTTGATCGAGAATTAGGTACACTTTTCGGTTTCACAACAGATTTATTGCAGGAAGTTACAATAAAACAGATTATTGATGTCGCGATGTTGCCGGTAGTGTATCTCGTAACGCACTGACGTTTGACGTTCTGGATTTTATTAATCACCGCAACATACTTCCTCCGACGAATTTAGTCTTCTAAATTTGCCAGGCGCTTTAGGCTTATCGGCCTAAACAAACTACCTAAATTAAAACAATATAACTCAAAATTAAAATTCATTAAAATTAAAATTCAATCAAATTTAAAATATACATTCCATCTTCAAATTATAATAAAATTCTCATATGAAATCAAAATATAAAAATGAACAAAAACAGAACATGGCGACTACTTAACGACGTGTAGTTGCACCCACCGCTTTAGCATTGGGGAGTCCCACCGCTCGGACAATACGCGCAGCAAGCAAGTTGCAACGTGGATGTGCAGCGCTTCCGCAATGATGCCGCAAAGCTGTCAATATTGCTCTCTGCAAACATGACAGACGCGCTACAAAACCGCGGCCAGCTTATCAGCACGCTAAACGCGTTAATATATTGGACTCGCAGGTCGCTTTATGCCTCTCTGCGTATAGTTAACCCACAAGCTGCACGTGTAGAAAGACTGGCAGTAGGCTCTAAAAAGTGTCTCCTTCACCTGTAATGTGCAACGTGCAAACCTACGAGCCAACATATTACAGCGGACAGCCAACGACCTGCGCTCCCTCTCAATATCTACATTATCTGACAGTTCGTCCGTAACCCAGTGACCAAGATATTTGAATTTATTTACTCGGTTTAACGGTTCACCACATAAGAAAATACTTGGCACTGATGTATAGCACTTATTTCCAGCTTTGAAAACCATGTACTCACTTTTTGGTGTGTTATATTTAGTCCATGGGCCTCAGCATACGTCTCACACAAACTAAGCATAGTCCTCAACGCCCTGATCGAGGGACTCAGCAGCACCATGTAGTCAGCATAGCTAATATTATTGATGCAAATCCCATCTATATGACACCCAACCTTGGCGCTGCTGAGCCCCTCGATCAGCTGGTTTATGTACATATTGAAGAGACGCGGTGAAGTCAGTCCCCCCTGTGCACACCGCAACTCAACACGTACTCGTCAGAGAGCGTATCCGCCCACCTCACGACATCAATCTGTCCGCCATACCAATGCTCCAGTACAGAAACAATCTCCCCGGGTACCCCGGTGTTTCGTAGTTTTTCCCACAGCGTACTATATGATATCCGGTCAAATGCCCTGGAATGGTCTAGGTAACAGGCATATACTGGTGTATTCCTAGATGTATAGTAGTGGACAGTCTGCTTGAGGGCCAGTATTGCACTCTCTGTTGAGAGTCCTTTTCTGAAGCCGAATTGCGCGTCACATAACTTAATATGCTTTTCCAGATGTCCGTCAAGCAGACTATCCAGTAACTTAGCTATTATAGTAGCTAGGGAGATCGGTCTATAGTTCGATATATCTGACGAGTCACCCGTTTTATTTTTAATAATTGGCACAACCACGGAACGCATTAGTCTCTCCAGCAGATAGGAATGACCAACGCACAAGTTAAACAGCATAGCTAGTATTCTCGGTGCATGTGGACCCGCATACCGCAGGTGCTCAATGCTGCGACTATCATGGCCCGGCGATTTACCTCTGACCATGCTATTTATAACGGAGGCGATTTCACTCGCAGTAAACCTGACACTCAACTCCGAGTCATAAGTCGCAGCAGTGGGCACCCTCGGCTGAGAAAGTGGTATTCACAAAAGCATTAGCTATATCCCTATGCTCATGCAATCCCCCCACGCTCACCGGAAGGCTCAGACTATGTTTCGATTTACTTAATTTCCAAAATTTTGGAAATTAAGTAAATCCAATAAATTCCAGGTACCTGAGACAGGTAGTAAATGTAAATGAACTTTAAAATTTTAGAAAATATACACTACGGATTTAAAACTTATGTAATTACTTTTATCATAACTAAATTCTTATAGCTGTAACGGTATTTACTAAATACTTGAAATTATACTTAAAATTATAAACAGATTACACAACATTAAAGAGAAGTGAACCTTCAATTAAATGCAAATATAGATAGATTTGCTGAATTACACTGCTATGGTACTTATTGAAATACCTGTATTATAGATCACAACACTATAGAGAAATGAATATAAAGTTAAATGCAAACGTAGATTTTTGCTGTATTAAACAATTATAAAATTGTAATGGTATGAAATACCTGTATTAAGTGCAAATATAGATTTGCTGTATTACACAATTATCAAATTGCAATGGTATGAAATACCTGTATTAAGTGCAAATATAGATTTGCTGTATTACACAATTATCAAATTGCAATGGTATGAAATACCTGTAATAAGTGCAAATATAGATTTGCTGTATTACACAATTATAAAATTGCAATGGTATTTATAGAAATACCTGTATTAAGTGCAAATATAGATTTGCTGTATTATACAATTATAGAATTGCAATGGCATTCATAGAAATACCTGTATTATATAGAATACACCACACATTAAAGAGAAGTGCAACTAAATTTATATGCAAACAAAAAATTGCTGAATAACCCCACATTATAGAGTGGGCGGCTTTTTAACGACTTAACAAGCACTAAATATGGAAAGAGGTGGTATATTACACAACATTATACACTTACAGTAGGTAAGTATCTACTTATATTACTAAATAACACAAACTAAATATAAAGAAAGGTGCTGTGCCCTGCCCTACGACAACATATCTTGGGATCAGTATTGAATACCACTAGGCACAGCTGCTATTATCTTCTACATCTAGCGGCAAGACGCATACTTTCATTACCGCTCTTCTATGTGTGTGGCCGTTAAAAGTCCTAACTTCAACCACACGAACCTTTCCATCATCCCCTGGATAAGTATTTATTACTCTGGCTAAGGGCCAGTACATTGGTGACAAATTATCGTCTATAGGTATTACCATTGATCCTATTTTAACATTTGGTATGGAAGTCTGCCATTTTGGCCTACATTGTAAAAGGTTCAAATAATGCTTACTCCACTTATTCCAGAAGGACAACTTCATCTCATTACATATTTTCCAAAACTGGGACCTGGTTATCATAGTAACATTTGCATCTGGGTAGGTATTTAATGCAAGTAGAGTAAATATGGGGGACCTGAATCAGATAGATTCAGGTTCCACATATTTACAATATTACGTTCATTTCATAATATTCATTCAAAGTGTTATTCGAGCAATTATACCTCTGTTTCTTTTAATAACAGACTTTTTGATTTTTCAACGTACTCTGTACCTTTTACAGCATTTAAATAAGAGCAATCAGGAAAAAATATAGCATGCTGCATCCAAGGATCATCGTAATACTCCCAATCTTCGATGCCACCTCCACACGAAAAGCACATAACTTTATCGTTTAAACCACTTCCACAGTAAAAGAAACCTGCATCTGCCATTTCCATCACCAGTCTTCGTTTTGAATCTACTGTAGCCCAATAGTGTTGAAAAGAACATAGTCGAATTTTATGTACATTATATATTTCATATCGCGGTTTAAAATTACTGTGAATCATTTTTAAGAAGGTTCCGATTCAGGCTGCTATGGAAGAGTAATGAAGTCTGGTTAATGATGTTCTCAATTTATAAAGATGTGGTGATCCGAATTCATTCATCTCAATTATCACTATTCATTCAATTCGTTTTATCATTCAATAATTTAAACGGTTTCAATTAATCAGTAATACCTAATCACTTTCTTCGATCAGGTCGACCAGATTCTTATGAATTCTAATTACTCGAGCCCATAACATGAGGCCTCTGAAACGAATTTTAGACCATCTGTCTTTGTTTCTCTTGCAAGGTATTAATATAGCATCGTACTGTTCATAGTCTAAAATGTTCACAATATGAAGTCCGCATAATCGCTTCTCTACTATGATTATCTGTACTCGATCTCCAATATTCAACGTCATGATAACTTGATTAATACAGTGGCTTTAGGTTCTCTAGTAAATACAAAGACTAACTCTCTTCACACGAATGGGGAGGAGTGGGGATAACAGAAATAAATTAACATCATTTTATTTCATAATTATTTTATTATTAAGGCACCATTTATTTAAACATAGTACATTTTTTAAACCACATACAGAGTTATGATATATCTATATATATAAAAATGTTGTGTGCGTTTGTGTATCTATTAAAAACTCAAAATTTACTGAATCAATTGAGCTCAAAATTGGACACGATATACAATAGGATTTAGAGATGGTTTTAGGCTACTTTATACACTTTTATCATAACAGCAATAAGAATAAAATAGCTTTAAAAAGTGATATTACCAATAGATGGCGTTGGTCGTTGTTTTTTTAATTATATTCTGCCAGCTTCAGAACAAAATTATTATAAACAACCTATTTAGAAGGTACCTACCAGATTGATGTTTTTTAAGAGAAGTTTGATTGCGGCCTCCTTGCATTCAGAATAATAAAAGAGAGTACGCACCTAATAAAGAGGTCAGATATGTTTTGCATGTTATTTTTGAACTTTTTGGACATTCGGAATTTTAGAGTTTTGGACTTTTGGACTTTAGACTTTTGGAATTTTGGAGTTTTGGAGTATTGGAGTGTTGGAGTTATGGAGTTTTGGACTTTTGGACTTTTAGAATTTTGAGTTTTGGACTTTTAGAATTTTAGACTTTTAGACTTTGGAGGTTATGGCCTTTTGGACTTTGGAATTTTGGACTATTGGACTTTTGGACTTTTGGACTTTTAGACTTTTGGACTTTTGTACTTTTGGACTTTTCGAGTTTTGGGCGTTTGACATTTTGGACTTTTGGAGTTGGAGTTTTAGAGGAGATTTGGAGTTTTTGAGTTTTTTAGTTTTGGAGTTTTGAAGTTTTGGAGTTATGGAGCTTTGGAGGTTTGGAGCTTTGGAGTTTTGGAGCTTTGGAGCTTTGGAGTTTTGGAGTTTTTGAGTTTTTTAGTTTTGGAGTTTGGAGTTTTGGAGCTTTGGAGTTTTGGAGTTTTAAAGTTTGGAGTTTTGGAGTTTTGGAGCTTTGGAGCTTTGGAGTTTTGGAGTTTGGAGTTTTGGAGTTTTGGAGTTTTGGAGTTTTGGAGTTTTGGAGTTTTGGAGTTTTGGAGTTTCGGAGTTTTGGAGTTTTGGACTTTGGACTTTGGAATTTTGAACTTTTGTACTTTTGCACTTTGGACTTTTCAACTTTTATACTTTTGGAGTTTTGGAGTTTTGTAGTTTTGAAGTTTTGGAGTTTTGGAGTTTTGGAGTTTTGGAGTTTTGGAGTTTTGGAGTTTTGGAGTTTTGGAGTTTTGGAGTTTTGGAGTTTTGGAGTTTTGGAGTTTTGGAGTTTTGGAGTTTTGGAGTTTTGGAGTTTTGGAGTTTTGGAGTTTTGGAGTTTTGGAATTTTGGAGTTTTGGAGTTTTGGAGTTTTGGAGTTTTGGAGTTTTGGAGTTTTGGAGTTTTGGAGTTTTGGAGTTTTGGAGTTTTGGAGTTTTGGAGTTTTGGAGTTTTGGAGTTTTGGAGTTTTGGAGTTTTGGAGTTTTGGAGTTATGGAGTTATGGAGTTTTGGAGTTTTGGAGTTTTTGAGTTTTGGAGTTTTGGAGTTTTGGAGTTTTGGAGTTTTGGAGTTTTAGAGTTTTAGACTTTTAGAGTTTTAGAGTTTTAGAGTTTTAGAGTTTTAGAGTTTTAGAGCTTTGGAGTTTTGGAGTTTTAGAGTTTTGGAGTTTTGGAGTTTTGGAGTTTTGGAGTTTTGGAATTTTGGAATTTTGGAGTTTTGTAGTTTTGGAGTTTTAGACTTTGGACTTTGGAATTTTGAACTTTTGTACTTTGGTGTTTTGAACTTTTATACTTTTGGACTTTTGGAGTTTTGGAGTTTTGGAATTTTGGAGTTTTGTAGTTTTGGAGTTTTGAACTTTTAGAATTTTAGACTTTCAGACTTTGTAGTTTTGGACTTTTGGACCTTGGACTTTGGACTTTTGGACTTCTGGACTTTTGGACTATTGGACTTTTGGACTATTGGACTTTTGGACTTTTTGACTTTTTGACTTTTTGACTTTAGACTTTTGAACTTTTGAACTTTTGGACTACTAACTCCTATGTATATTTCATGATATTTCTTTCGAAAAATAAGGTCATGAAGAAGTTTCACTTCTTGCGTGTGTACAATAGTACACGCACACATTTTTTTTTAAATGTACCTATCATTTAGTTTGTTACTCATTTCTCATAGGTACATAAAACCACCATAAAAAAGTCACAGCGAAGCGTGGCAGGGTACCGCTAGTACAATTATAAATATCTTGAGAGTATTTATAACGATCGTTAAGTTTTATTAAACTAGGACAACCTTTATCTTCTAAATTAAATATATTATTATTATTACTATTTTCTAAAATATGCTTTAACCATAAAACCTTTTCTGAACCTTTAATGTAAATATATTTGTCTCTTAGTATATCCGAAACCAAAGTCTGACAATGAGAATACGGTACAAATCCTTCATCCCAATAAATATTTCTGTTACGCTCAATCCATCTAACTTGCTGTTTTTCTGCTTTCGTTAATTTTTGAAATGGAAAAGGTGGTTTAATCAAAAACACCTGTAGTGTTTTCTCATGCAATATAGCTATTTCTTTTATTATAAATTCATTTGCTTCTGTTTTAAAGCCTTGAATATCTACTATAGCGATCATGATAACCTGCGCACAATGTTACTGAGAGGTTTGTATTCTACTAATCGATCGTTTATAATCAAACAATATGCAGTCGTATTATCTGGTATTGTTGTTGAACACTCGATTTCTAATCTCACGTCCACCGGACCTGTTTTCAGACTATCGTTTTGTCTTGAGCAGTCTAAGATAAAGGGAGGAGCTTTTTCTTTGAACCCCTTTAAGTCAAGTAGTGGGTCTACTGGACAGTTGTAATAAGACTGACGAAATTTTACAAACATCTCGTATAATATACTGTATTTGTTCTCAGAAAATTTTAAACTTAAGGGCTCATATGGGTAATATTGTGAATTCAAAAAGAGTGTTACGTTAGCTACTTCACAATGATCGAAAAGTGAACTGTCTTTAGTTTTATTATTTTTTCTATTAGTTTGTAAGCAAAAAAATACATATCTAGGCTTTTCCAGTGAAGCAGTTTTAACTGACCAAGAATGTTTCGTGGTCTTAGGCAGTAACGGATATTCATATAAATCCCAATTTCTAAACGCCATCTGAATAGGTTTATCTCGTTCTAAATGCTTTAAGAGTGTTAGTCGTTCTCTGTCTGATACTTTTAGTTTTGATAATTTAGAGTATGTTTTATTTAGTTTTAAATAATTTAGTTATGTAAAATAGCTTTAAGAGTGTCTCAGCATCCAGACAAACCTATTTTGGTTTTTGTGATGCTTTTATGTTTTAAAATTGTTTTATTATGTATGGATTTATTTAATAAAAAAAAAAAGAAACACTTGAAGAAGCATTGTTTAAATGCCAAAGTTCTTAAAAAACGATCCTATTTTGTGGGGATCTCAATGTAGATGTTTTAGAAATAGCACGAGAACCTTTACAGTGAGAGAAAATGTTAAATTTGTTCAAGTCATTTGGTTTGTATAATATATTTTTGGAACCTACTCGTATAGCTGCCACTAGTGCTACTTGTATTGATAATATTTATACTTATATTAACTAACTAACTAACTATCTTCACGCCAAATCCCTTGCGGGGTAGGCAGAAAGAACCGAGCGCCACACGGCACGGTCCATACACACCTCACTTGCTTCTTCAACTTTCATTTTTCTTTTCATGCATGCACGTCGGTTCCTACGGCTCTTGACATCACCTTCAACTAACACACGATTAATTTGGTCGTGGTAGGTGTGTCGTGGCCTTCCCCGACTCCTACGTCCATCCACTTTCGCGTTGTATATCTGTTTTGTCATTCTTTCATCTCCCATTCGTTCCACATGCCCGAACCATCGTAGCATGCCCTTCCTTACTTTAACACCGACACTCTCTTTCAGACCAACTCTCTTTCTTACATCTTCATTCCGAACGCGATCTGCGAGCGTTACTCCGCAGATTTTGCGTAGCGCGCGCATCTCGACCGCGTTTATTCTACTTTCATGCGTTTCCTGCCATACCCAACTCTCGCTTCCATACGTTAGCGTAGGTATCAGCACCGCATTGTGTACTGCGAGCTGGGCCTTTTGACTTAAGCCCTTGGTACCTAAAAGTTTGCCTAACGCTCCATTCACACTATTGCCCGCAGTTACCCTCTTTTCTACATCAGCGGTGTACCGTCCATCCCTGCTAAATGCACATCCAAGATATACAAACTCATCCACCTGTTCCAGCACTACATCATTTACAGTTATCCTGGCATTCGTTCTGTCCTCTTCTCTTTCGAATACCATCACTTTCGTTTTAGTCGCGTTCAATTGTAAGCCTCTCATTAGACAATCATCTTTCATCGTTGTGACTAGTGACTGTAGTTCTGATGGCGATTCGGCTATGAGCACGGCATCATCTGCATACAGCAAACAGTTCACAAGTAAGTCACCCATTCGCAATCCAACATTCATCGATCTTACTCTCTTAAGACAATCGTCCAGGTACAGGACAAACAGCAGAGCCGACAGCACGCAGCCCTGTCTGACGCCAATGTTGACGTCAAACCAGGGAGACAGGCTGCCGCCCACCCGCACACATGCCGTACATCCCACATATGTAGACTGCACAGCACGAAGCAGCGCACCATCAATCCCGTATCCTGGCAATATATCCCAGAGATCCTTCCGTACAACTCTGTCAAATGCTTTCTCCATGTCCACAAAACCGCAGAAAACCTTCCGGCCTACAGCCAGCTGCTTCTCTACGATGTTGCGGAGAGAGAAAACTTGGTCCATACATCCCCTTCCATTTCGGAAACCACCCTGCGCCTCCCACAGTAATCCGTCAGATTCCACCCTCATTCTCCTTTCAATAATTTTGCCATACACTTTAGCTGCTATACTGATCACACTGATGGCCCTATAGTTGGCGCACTCCATACGTGAGCCCTTGCCTTTATACAAGGGCACGATGATAGCACGCCTCCAGTCCATTGGGACCCTTCCAGTCTTCCAGCATAGATTGCTCAATGACCAGAAGGCGTCTCGGACGCAAGGACCACCTAATTTGATCATTTCAGCAGATATCCTATCAATTCCCGCAGACTTTCCATTTTTCAAGCTTCGTATCGACCATTCAATCTCTTCCAAAGTAATATCTCCGCTTGATGCTTGCACCGCAAGATCAGTCATCGACTCCCTCGCAGTGCCCGCATCCGGGAGATATTCATACATTTCTCCAAAGTACTCATTCCACCGCTCTAACACCTCTAATGGGTCCGCAAGAATGTCCCCAGCTTTACTCTTTATCTTATCCATTCTGGAAACTGACGAACAGCTCCGAGACTTCTTGACCTCCCTCCAAAAGAGTTTGGTATTTGTCTCGAAGTTCCTCGTCAGCTTCTCTTCCGCAATCAAATTTATTCTTTCACGCTTCTCTTTCACTAAAGCTTTGGCTTCATTCTTGCAGAGGCGGTAAATTTCTTTCTTCGTGTCTTTCATACTGTCATTCAGTTGCAAAGATGAGACATAATCCAACCACGCTTTCTTCTTTCTTGCTACGCAGGATTGTACCTCTGCATCCCACCAGGCATCACCTTTCGAATGTTCATGTCTCTTTGCACTCCCACATGCTTCTTTTGCACTATCCACTATACTTTCTTTCATAATATTCCAGCATTCATCCACATCTAAGTCGGAAAGGCTCGCGTTTGCAAGCCTTTCACTGACTAAGCCTACATACATACTCCTTACGCTTTCATCTTCCAGTTTTTCACTCTTTATCCTTTCATAGTCTCCGAAGGGGACTCGCCAGTGCCTCCACTTCTTGAAAAGACCAACAAACCGGCTTACCACCAGGTAGTGGTCAGTTTCAAGAGTGGGGCCTCTGTAGGCCCTTGTATCCCTTATAGCCTCTCGGAGACGACTGTCTATCAAAATCAAATCAATTACACTTTTTTCTTCCTTCCGTCTCCAAGTATACGTGTGGATATCTTTGTGACGGAATAAACTGTTCGCCACAAGGAGGTCTCGTTCCAAGCATACGTCTAAGATTGACTTACCAGCATCATTCGCTCTCTTATCTCCATACGGACCAAGGACAGCATCGAAGCCATCTCGCTTGGTCCCCACCCATCCATTAAAATCACCACACATGATTAACTTTTCATTCCCCTCAGCCAAATCGAGGACGTCCCTAACGGAATCCCAGAACTCCGCGAGCACTTGGGGATTAGCCGAGCTGACGGGAGCATAGGCTGCGACCAAAAAAACTCTCGTGATCCCCAGTTTTATACGTACCCACAGGAGTCTTGGGCCTGCCAATCCATAATCTTTCACTCCAGAAGCGAAACGGGAGGAGAGCAAGACACCCACTCCCCTACTGGCATGATCCTCTTGGTCCACTCCGGACCACAAAGCAATTATGCCGCCAGGAAGATCGTCAATGCCGCTCCCCTTCCGCTTCGTCTCTGTGACACACAATACATCCAGGCATCGCTCTTTCATTACATCTATCAATTCATTCATCTTACCTTCCATACCACCACGCACATTCCACGTGCCTATCCGGCACTCGGCTCCTCGCATCCCGCCAGAGTTGGCGCTGCGTGAAGGGTGGCGGCCCCCTTCGCCGCGTGCGCATGCAGTCATACCGACGGGGGCACACCGGTATGCGTCGCCTCGGGCGGACGCCCTAGCCCTGTCGGGACTCATTTCTCGGTAGTGATTGGTTTCGCGTTTTCGCTTTCGCCGCTACTTACGGGGAGGGCCCGAGCACAGGTAACGCTCTTCGTGAAGGCACACTACATCCTCCCCCATATTATACTTATACTACTATACTTATATTAATCCGATTAAAGAATGTATAGTGGACCCTGTAAAATCAGATCATCGAGGTCAGTCTGTTTCTTATCTGAGAAATAGTAGGGAAAATAAGAAGATAATTAGTTTTGTCCCAGTTAACAAAACTTTCAGAAGAAACTTAGTCAAGAAAATAACAGAATTGCCCAATAAAATTACACTAGTGTAGAAGAATCCTACTCTGATTTATTTAATTTGATACATGGTGTGTTTGGGATAATCTTTACCCCGAAAACTTTATCAATCGGAGGCAGCTGTGCTTTCAGTGACTGGGCAACACCCGGAATTTATAAAAGTCGCCATAAACTATATGAACTGTATTCTGAAAAATCGCATAATTTCAACTCAGAGTTTCAGGAATATGTTAAAAACTGCCTGTAGGTACCTTGGCCAAGTCTAATTTCATTATCATATTCTGCGAATGTCATTAAAACTACTTGGAACATTATAAATGCGGAATGTGGTAGGTGTACAGCGAATGAAAGAAAGTTTCATTTAAAGATAAACAATCGCCACGTTTGGGGGATATCAAAATTTTTTTCAGTAATGTAGGTACCTATAAAGATTACTAACACTCTCCGGTCGTCTTCCACCTCCGCCGAGCTTTTATTAGCAGAATCTGTAGCTGCCTGTGAGGGCGCGTTCGAATTCACAGTTGTCAACTGCAACGACATCATAAAAGCATTTAGATCCATTAAAGCTCTACAATTTTCTCTACATGATTTGAATGATGTCTACTGCTTCTTCTTCTTTTAATGAATGGTCCTCCGTTTATTAACGATTTTGCCAGTCTCCAGTAAAATAAATAAGTAAATACAAATTAAGTCATCGGTAAAAAATGGCGATACGCCACTCTCAAATTCGAATGATGTCTAAAAGGCAAAATTATGTTGACAACTTGTGGTGTGATGTGGCACTGACAAGAAAAGTAACGCTGTTGACAGTCACAGTCAGTAATTTTTTTTATGTACGCTTTTATTACTGCAGCTGGTAGAAATAAATTGTTTTTCTTTCTTTCTAGTATAGCTATTTTGCCATTCAAGTTCCTCCGGGAAGTCTAGCAGACTCTTCACGTTGCCGACGGCTTCCTGCAGCGACCTAGGGAGGAGTAGGATTGGTTCTGGGCTGGCAAGAAGAGACTCTTAGCTGACAGCAATGGGTCCAGTACCAATCCTACTCCTCCCTTGGTCGCTGCAGGAAGCCGTCGGCAACGTTTCGAGAGTGCTATAAGTATTATAATAAAAAATAACCTGTGAGGGAATACAATAAAGTGCATTGCAACAGTGATTATTACCTACCTATGTACTCTTGAACAGTTTTTATTTTAAAAAAGATACCTTCCTTTTAAAATATAAACAGACTTACAAATAAAATAAATATATTCTTCACTTTATGCACAACATTTAAGTTTTCCGAAGAAAACATACCAAGAACACAACTGCAACACCTTTTCAACAACTCTATTTAGTACATAATCTATAAATATAAAAATCAATGCCACTTTTCGTTGTAAGAACGGGCTCACCCATCCAAACCAAATGTTTAGGCTTTGTTCGGACTATTTAGTAGATGGTTTATGTGAAGTTTGCACAAAATTGGCCGAGCGGTTCTTCATTTATCACGCAAACGAAGTTGCGCGGGTAAGCTATTTTATCGTCGAACTTAGTTAGTAGACGTCATATAAGGTTTAGTTTTAGGTTTAATTGTAAATAAATTATCTGTGTCGTATAAATTATCTTTATTTATATTATGGTGAATAAAAGTTATGGAAAATGGCATTATTGAAAATGAAAATTATGGCAAATACATTTATGGATTTAAATTGTTATTACACTTGATCGATTATGACCAATGGAATTAGTGAAAGTCATTTTATGTCATTTCAGGATTATGGCAACTGAAGCGTTATGTCTAATGAAATTATGGCAAATACCAGTATGGCATATGAAATTATGACATTTTAAATTATGGCAAACATTAGTAAACCATACGTCTTACAAGCTATATTAGTAGTCCGCTATAAATTTTAAAACCATTACTAAATTCATTTCAATTAAATGTCAAATTAAATCAAATAAATTACAATAAAATAAATAACAATAACTATGAATGCGCAGGTTTTCTTGATCGAGAATTAGGTACACTTTTCGGTTTCACAACAGATTTATTGCAGGAAGTTACAATAAAACAGATTATTGATGTCGCGATGTTGCCGGTAGTGTATCTCGTAACGCACTGACGTTTGACGTTCTGGATTTTATTAATCACCGCAACATACTTCCTCCGACGAATTTAGTCTTCTAAATTTGCCAGGCGCTTTAGGCTTATCGGCCTAAACATCCTCCCCCCCCTCGGAATCCTTGGATTTTCGAGGATCTGCGTTTGGCTCTTCTAATGGACAGAGGTTGTGAACGGCTCTCCGGAAGACGCCCTTGGAAGTGTAGACGTCTGCAACTCTCGCTGTTCCATCTGAACCTGGGTAAATTCTTTGAATTCGTGCCATTCGCCATCTCAAAGGTAGAGTGTTTGGTTCTTTTATAATGACCAGGTCGCCTTCTTGTAATTGTCCTGCTGTAGTTTCCACTTGGATTTCTGCTGCAACTCGCATAAATACTCTCGTTGCCACCGATTCCAAAAATGTTGTCTCATACTCTCTAAAAGTTGGTACCGGTCGAGTCTATATGGATTCACGTTCGTAACATCTTTTGAAGGCAGTGCAGTGAGTGGTTTACCAATCAAGAAATGTGCAGGAGTGAGAGGATCAAGGTCATTAGGGTCCGATGAAAGGGGAGTCAGAGGACTGGAGTTCAGGATAGCTTCAACTTGAGTAAACAACGTTGATAGCTCCTCGAATGTAAAGTGCCTATCGCGTAAAATACGAGTTAAATGGTGTTTTGCCGCTTTAATTCCCGATTCCCAAAGACCCCCGAAATGAGGGCTGAATCCGGGAGAAAAGTGGAAATTTATTCCTTCCTCAGCAGCAAAACCCTTAATATCTACACCATTTTGTAAAAAAATTGTAAGTACATTGCTAGCACCGACAAAATTAGTGCCATTGTCGCACCAAATTTCGATAGGCTTACCTCTGCGAGCTATAAAGCGCCGCAGACACGAGATAAATTGATCGGTGGTTAAATCGCTAGATACTTCAAGGTGCACGGCCTTTGTACTAAAGCAAATAAATAAACACATATAGCACTTTGTTATGCGACAACCGCGACCCTTGCGATCAGTAATATAAAATGGACCACCGAAGTCAACACCACTAACATGAAATGGCTGATGTGGAATGACTCGGTTTGAAGGTAAGTTTCCCATTATAGGGTTCCGACACTTGGCCTTCATGATTTTACACATTTTACAATTATTTACAGTGGATCTCGCTAATACTCTGCCTCTTAAAGGCCAGAAACTATTTCTCAAGTCGTTCATTAAAAGTTGAGGACCACAATGCAATAGCTTTAAGTGAAAATGTGTAAAAATTAATTTAGTAAAATTATGACTAGTGTCTAGTAAAACTGGATGTTTTTTATCATGAGGCTCTTTAGAGTTTTGTATTCTGCCTCCAACGCGGAGAACACCGTTCTCGTCTATGAAGGGGCTGAGAGACAGAATACGAGATTTAGAAGGCAAAGTTTTGTTATTTCTTAGAATTTTTATTTCATTAGCAAAACATTCACTTTGATGCTGTTTTGTTAGAATTAATAAGGATTTATCTAACTCCTCAACACTTAAGGAACCTGAAATTATAGCATTTTTATTTCGTGTATTGTGAATAAATCGCAAAGCATAAGCAACAGCTCTTTGTAAACGCGTGAATCGCGAGAATCTGTCAAACTCAATAATTTTTGTAAATACCGTATTAAAGTTACTTGTATGCAATGTAGTGATTTTAAGTGAATTTTTGGAACATTTAATTTCAGGTAATTGTTCAAAATTGTCTTGTCCTACTTTCGGAGGCCATTTTTTTTCTTAATTTTCTTAATTTAGCACATAGTACAAGGCGGACTTAATGCCTTAGGCATTCTCTACCAGTCTACCTGAGGGTGATGCAGAGATAAGATAAAGTAGGTGCTCAGGGATATGTTGAGAACTGTTTATTTATTGATGTCCTTGGTAAGAAAAGAAGGACCATTCCACCATAAAGTAGCTGATTGAATGGATTTAGGACAGATGCCTCGAGAGGCCAGATCTGCCGGATTATTAACTCCTGAAACATGTCTCCACATGCCGTTAGCGGTCAGTTCGTGAATCTCACCAATTCGGTTTGCGACAAAGGGTTTTAAATCGCGAGGCTGATGGGATAGCCAACCCAACACTATTGTTGAGTCGGTCCAAAAGAAGGCTGTGTCAATCTTACAACGAAGCGCCTTTAGTACCTTTGCACTTAGCTGAGCTGACAATAGTGCACCGCATAACTCCAGTCGCGGTATGGTTGTAGCTTTTACCGGAGCAACTTTAGTTTTGGCACAAAGTAGCCTAATTAAAACATCCCCTGAGTCGTTAATTGACCGAAGATACACAGCAGCTGCGTACGCTAACTGAGAGGCATCGGAAAATGAATGAAGCTCAATTTTAATTGCTCCTGGTATTAAAACGCATCTAGGTATTTGGAAGTTTGATATTGAATTAAGGTTCGACGCGAAGCTTGTCCACTGCTTTAGTATGGAGTTATCTACTGGATCATCCCAGTCCAATTTTGATAGCCACAGCTTTTGTAGAAGTATTTTAGGGATGATTGTGCATGGACTTAGCAACCCCAGTGGGTCGAAGAGCCTTGCTGAGTTAGACAAGATGGACCTTTTCGTGGCTATCTTATCTAGCTCAAAATTAGCAGAAAATTGGAGTACGTCCTTCGATGGGTCCCAATTTAGGCCCAAAATAGTCGAATGGGACATAAAGTCTAGAACTTTAGGTTGAGAGGTGTTCAAATCATTTTGAAATAATGTTGGTAAATTAGTGCGCCACTTGCGCAATGGGAGGCAGGCGGCTTTAAGAGCAGAGGTGACGGAGTCTACGAGGCATCGCATGTCGTCGTCAGTTTCGGCCCCTGAAAGGAAATCGTCGACGTAAAAGTCTTCTTTAATGACGTGAGCCAATTCACTACTATGGCACTCCTTTGATATTTGTAGTAAGCATCTAGTGCTAAGATAAGGCGCCGAGGCCATGCCGTAAGTAATAGTATTAAGTCGGAAAACTTTAAGTTCGTGTGTAGGCTCATCGCGCCACAAAATCAACTGTAAATACCGTTGATTAGGTTCGACTAATATCTGACGGTACATTTTTTCTATGTCCGCTGATACGACATATCGGTGCTGCCTATACCGTAATAGAATTGAAAATAGATCGTCCTGCACCACGGGTCCGATATATTGTAAGTCGTTGAATGAGACACCGGTAGAAGTCTTTGCCGACGCGTCGAAGACGACACGAAGTTTGGTTGTCTCACTAGACTCTCGTATAACGGCGTGATGGGGTAAGTAATTTCCAAACTTAGGTCGTGAAATCTCAGTCATATGACCTAAGATTTCGTATTCGTGAATAAATTCGCGATATTTTTGTTTGAGATCTAGTTTGCATTTAAATTTACGTTCCAATTGCAACAATCGTTTAAAAGCTATATTGTACGAATCACCCAAGCTTTGAGTAGATTCTTTAATGGGAATTTGAACACAAAATCTACCGTCACCATCCCGGTGAGTGGTACTAGTAAATAGTTTTTCACAATAATCATCATCATCACTCGTCTTGACATTAGATGGGACTTCTTCGAGTTCCCAAAACCGGCGAAGCTGCTGGTTTATATCAAGCGATAAATGACAATGTGATTTAGAATTTCCCGTTTTGTTGTTAATAGCAGTGGAACCGGCCACAATCCATCCTAGCTGGGTTTCCTGCAAAATTGGTTTTTGAGGTCCCAACCTAATTCTGCTTGTACCTAAAAGATCCCAAAATATATCACAGCCTAACAATAGATCAACGTTGGAAGGTTCATAAAACCTTGGATCGGCAAGTTGGATATATTTAGGAATGTCTAAATCCTGCATACGCACTGCAACATGGGGCAGCCTATCGGTAATCTGAGGTAGAACAAAACATTTAACGCGCATACTAAATGAACTAGTTAGTGAACTAAGATCTACTTGACAATGCTCTGTGACATTCAACACACTACTGCCTATGCCCGATACGCAGTGATAGTTGTGATTATACTTCTGCAAGCCTGTTTCCCTCTGAGCCCGGTCAGAGATAAAAGATGATTGGCTGCCACAGTCCAGTAAAGCTCTCAAAATGAATGTTTTACCGTTACTTATCACCTTGACTAAAGCAGTAGAAAGAAGAGACTGGTTAGCAGAAGTTGTAGTCATGGCTACCGAAGCAGAGCTGCTCGCCGCCCCTGACTCGGTGACTGGGCTAGGTAAGTCCTTACAATTTTTGTTATCAGTCGATTCTTGCGTATTGGAAACTGGTTGCACAGAACCTTGCCTGTGAACCAAAGAATTATGCTTTTTATGGCATACTCGACACCCACCCATAGTACACTGGTATGACTGATGTCCCTTACGGAAACAATTAGAGCATAAGTTAAGTAATTTAATTTTAGAAATTCTATCTGAAACTGATAAGGACTTAAATGTGCTACATTCGTACAATCTATGATTTTGTTTACAAACAGGGCACTGAGTGGAGCGTGATGGTGATTCGACGGAAGAGCTGAGAAATGATTTTGTATTGATCAAGCTATGACGTTTTTCACCTTTACTGGGCTTACTAACATTAACCGTTTCCAGCACTATAGAACGCTTTCGGAGAAAATCGTAGAAATCCTCTAAGGTAGGTGAGACTTTGTCGCTTCTATGCTCCTCCCACTTACGAGAAGTGACACCATCTAACTTTGCAGAAGCCAAATAAATAATTAAAGTATCCCACTTGTCAGTGGGCTCGCCTAAAATGTATAAAGCGTTTAAATTTTTAGACAGAGTATCAATAAGTGTACGTATACCACTGTGGGATTCCCTAGTCAAAGGTTCGATTGTAAACAAGCACTTTATGTGTTCATTTATTAAGAGGCGCTTATTATCATAACGCTCACATAACAACTTCCAGGCAATGGTGTAGTTGTCAGATGATACGGTGACCGAGTTGATAACTGCGCTAGCCGGCCCTTCCAGGTATGTCTTTAGGTAATGAAACTTGTTCACGTCCGCAATAGTCTCATTTTCGTGTATTAATGACAAATAGGTATCCCTGAATGACAACCACTTGTTTGCCTCACCATTAAAAGGAGTGATTTTAATAGGAGGCAACTTTAAATGAATACCTTTACGACTATAATTGTTAGATGAAGAATCCGGCTTATTCGTAGCTTCGAACAGGTCAAGCAACGATTGAGCTTCAGCTAGTAATCGATAAAGAATGTTTTCAAAGGCTTCGCGTTCCTGCATCTGTTTAGCGGTATCTTCATCTAACATTTCAATCTGCGACTGAATGTCGTCGAATGTGCACGATAGATCACGTGCCTTGCTAATGCGCACGCGCAGCTCGTTTACCTGTACTGAACTAATTTCTTTACACTCTAATAAAGGCTTTAAATACTTTTCAAACAAAGTTAATCGAGCTTTAATATGCCCCCTTTGTTTGACAAGTTCCTTCAGGTCACTCATTCTGTCGATGCAGCAATGTACCACAAAACTTCTCTAATATTGCAATAATGAACTAACAAGAAAGTTATAAACACTGTCTATAAACAGCAAACAGTGCATACAATAAGGTGTGATGTGATAACAAACCGGTCTCGGGCGAGTGACGTCCGTCCGACCGCGCTGGGGCGAGTGCTTAAGGAATTCGACACAGAGTACGATGTGTGTACAATTTGGAAAACACACTGTTAACACTCAAATAATTATAATGTTTATTTTGAAAACAGGACTACTTTAATGTATGTAAAACAAGGATTTAATAGGATTATAAAAACATTCAGCAAGAAATAATTTATATAATTAGGTATTAACGTGAATGTTTTTAATATATGAGACACAGTGTTTTTCAACCAAGATTTATATGCTTATATTGTTCTGAAATCTTTACAAACCAATAGAACTATGTACTAAATGGATTGCAAAACACCAAACAATTCGTATTCTTTGTATAAATAAAGATTAAATACGAAATTTAGAAAAAATATTGAATTTTACTAGCGGGTGGGTATTGTATATAAAATATATCAACTTTACTTACTCAAGTTGAAGTAATAAAAGGATACAGGGAATAGATGGATGCACTTTCCTCGAAAATAGTTGCTGCAGCTGGATGCTGGCGAGTTTCTGAAGAATACGTGATCCGTTGTTGATGTGGGTTGATGATTTCGTGACAACCGTTCGGCGAGTTTGTTGTTCCGAGTCGAAGTTGGTCACGTCGTTGTGTCACCAGAATGAATGCGCAGGTTTTCTTGATCGAGAATTAGGTACACTTTTCGGTTTCACAACAGATTTATTGCAGGAAGTTACAATAAAACAGATTATTGATGTCGCGATGTTGCCGGTAGTGTATCTCGTAACGCACTGACGTTTGACGTTCTGGATTTTATTAATCACCGCAACATACTTCCTCCGACGAATTTAGTCTTCTAAATTTGCCAGGCGCTTTAGGCTTATCGGCCTAAACAAACTACCTAAATTAAAACAATATAACTCAAAATTAAAATTCATTAAAATTAAAATTCAATCAAATTTAAAATATACATTCCATCTTCAAATTATAATAAAATTCTCATATGAAATCAAAATATAAAAATGAACAAAAACAGAACATGGCGACTACTTAACGACGTGTAGTTGCACCCACCGCTTTAGCATTGGGGAGTCCCACCGCTCGGACAATACGCGCAGCAAGCAAGTTGCAACGTGGATGTGCAGCGCTTCCGCAATGATGCCGCAAAGCTGTCAATATTGCTCTCTGCAAACATGACAGACGCGCTACAAAACCGCGGCCAGCTTATCAGCACGCTAAACGCGTTAATATATTGGACTCGCAGGTCGCTTTATGCCTCTCTGCGTATAGTTAACCCACAAGCTGCACGTGTAGAAAGACTGGCAGTAGGCTCTAAAAAGTGTCTCCTTCACCTGTAATGTGCAACGTGCAAACCTACGAGCCAACATATTACAGCGGACAGCCAACGACCTGCGCTCCCTCTCAATATCTACATTATCTGACAGTTCGTCCGTAACCCAGTGACCAAGATATTTGAATTTATTTACTCGGTTTAACGGTTCACCACATAAGAAAATACTTGGCACTGATGTATAGCACTTATTTCCAGCTTTGAAAACCATGTACTCACTTTTTGGTGTGTTATATTTAGTCCATGGGCCTCAGCATACGTCTCACACAAACTAAGCATAGTCCTCAACGCCCTGATCGAGGGACTCAGCAGCACCATGTCGTCAGCATAGCTAATATTATTGATGCAAATCCCATCTATATGACACCCAACCTTGGCGCTGCTGAGCCCCTCGATCAGCTGGTTTATGTACATATTGAAGAGACGCGGTGAAGTCAGTCCCCCCTGTGCACACCGCAACTCAACACGTACTCGTCAGAGAGCGTATCCGCCCACCTCACGACATCAATCTGTCCGCCATACCAATGCTCCAGTACAGAAACAATCTCCCCGGGTACCCCGGTGTTTCGTAGTTTTTCCCACAGCGTACTATATGATATCCGGTCAAATGCCCTGGAATGGTCTAGGTAACAGGCATATACTGGTGTATTCCTAGATGTATAGTAGTGGACAGTCTGCTTGAGGGCCAGTATTGCACTCTCTGTTGAGAGTCCTTTTCTGAAGCCGAATTGCGCGTCACATAACTTAATATGCTTTTCCAGATGTCCGTCAAGCAGACTATCCAGTAACTTAGCTATTATAGTAGCTAGGGAGATCGGTCTATAGTTCGATATATCTGACGAGTCACCCGTTTTATTTTTAATAATTGGCACAACCACGGAACGCATTAGTCTCTCCAGCAGATAGGAATGACCAACGCACAAGTTAAACAGCATAGCTAGTATTCTCGGTGCATGTGGACCCGCATACCGCAGGTGCTCAATGCTGCGACTATCATGGCCCGGCGATTTACCTCTGACCATGCTATTTATAACGGAGGCGATTTCACTCGCAGTAAACCTGACACTCAACTCCGAGTCATAAGTCGCAGCAGTGGGCACCCTCGGCTGAGAAAGTGGTATTCACAAAAGCATTAGCTATATCCCTATGCTCATGCAATCCCCCCACGCTCACCGGAAGGCTCAGACTATGTTTCGATTTACTTAATTTCCAAAATTTTGGAAATTAAGTAAATCCAATAAATTCCAGGTACCTGAGACAGGTAGTAAATGTAAATGAACTTTAAAATTTTAGAAAATATACACTACGGATTTAAAACTTATGTAATTACTTTTATCATAACTAAATTCTTATAGCTGTAACGGTATTTACTAAATACTTGAAATTATACTTAAAATTATAAACAGATTACACAACATTAAAGAGAAGTGAACCTTCAATTAAATGCAAATATAGATAGATTTGCTGAATTACACTGCTATGGTACTTATTGAAATACCTGTATTATAGATCACAACACTATAGAGAAATGAATATAAAGTTAAATGCAAACGTAGATTTTTGCTGTATTAAACAATTATAAAATTGTAATGGTATGAAATACCTGTATTAAGTGCAAATATAGATTTGCTGTATTACACAATTATCAAATTGCAATGGTATGAAATACCTGTATTAAGTGCAAATATAGATTTGCTGTATTACACAATTATCAAATTGCAATGGTATGAAATACCTGTAATAAGTGCAAATATAGATTTGCTGTATTACACAATTATAAAATTGCAATGGTATTTATAGAAATACCTGTATTAAGTGCAAATATAGATTTGCTGTATTATACAATTATAGAATTGCAATGGCATTCATAGAAATACCTGTATTATATAGAATACACCACACATTAAAGAGAAGTGCAACTAAATTTATATGCAAACAAAAAATTGCTGAATAACCCCACATTATAGAGTGGGCGGCTTTTTAACGACTTAACAAGCACTAAATATGGAAAGAGGTGGTATATTACACAACATTATACACTTACAGTAGGTAAGTATCTACTTATATTACTAAATAACACAAACTAAATATAAAGAAAGGTGCTGTGCCCTGCCCTACGACAACATATCTTGGGATCAGTATTGAATACCACTAGGCACAGCTGCTATTATCTTCTACATCTAGCGGCAAGACGCATACTTTCATTACCGCTCTTCTATGTGTGTGGCCGTTAAAAGTCCTAACTTCAACCACACGAACCTTTCCATCATCCCCTGGATAAGTATTTATTACTCTGGCTAAGGGCCAGTACATTGGTGACAAATTATCGTCTATAGGTATTACCATTGATCCTATTTTAACATTTGGTATGGAAGTCTGCCATTTTGGCCTACATTGTAAAAGGTTCAAATAATGCTTACTCCACTTATTCCAGAAGGACAACTTCATCTCATTACATATTTTCCAAAACTGGGACCTGGTTATCATAGTAACATTTGCATCTGGGTAGGTATTTAATGCAAGTAGAGTAAATATGGGGGACCTGAATCAGATAGATTCAGGTTCCACATATTTACAATATTACGTTCATTTCATAATATTCATTCAAAGTGTTATTCGAGCAATTATACCTCTGTTTCTTTTAATAACAGACTTTTTGATTTTTCAACGTACTCTGTACCTTTTACAGCATTTAAATAAGAGCAATCAGGAAAAAATATAGCATGCTGCATCCAAGGATCATCGTAATACTCCCAATCTTCGATGCCACCTCCACACGAAAAGCACATAACTTTATCGTTTAAACCACTTCCACAGTAAAAGAAACCTGCATCTGCCATTTCCATCACCAGTCTTCGTTTTGAATCTACTGTAGCCCAATAGTGTTGAAAAGAACATAGTCGAATTTTATGTACATTATATATTTCATATCGCGGTTTAAAATTACTGTGAATCATTTTTAAGAAGGTTCCGATTCAGGCTGCTATGGAAGAGTAATGAAGTCTGGTTAATGATGTTCTCAATTTATAAAGATGTGGTGATCCGAATTCATTCATCTCAATTATCACTATTCATTCAATTCGTTTTATCATTCAATAATTTAAACGGTTTCAATTAATCAGTAATACCTAATCACTTTCTTCGATCAGGTCGACCAGATTCTTATGAATTCTAATTACTCGAGCCCATAACATGAGGCCTCTGAAACGAATTTTAGACCATCTGTCTTTGTTTCTCTTGCAAGGTATTAATATAGCATCGTACTGTTCATAGTCTAAAATGTTCACAATATGAAGTCCGCATAATCGCTTCTCTACTATGATTATCTGTACTCGATCTCCAATATTCAACGTCATGATAACTTGATTAATACAGTGGCTTTAGGTTCTCTAGTAAATACAAAGACTAACTCTCTTCACACGAATGGGGAGGAGTGGGGATAACAGAAATAAATTAACATCATTTTATTTCATAATTATTTTATTATTAAGGCACCATTTATTTAAACATAGTACATTTTTTAAACCACATACAGAGTTATGATATATCTATATATATAAAAATGTTGTGTGCGTTTGTGTATCTATTAAAAACTCAAAATTTACTGAATCAATTGAGCTCAAAATTGGACACGATATACAATAGGATTTAGAGATGGTTTTAGGCTACTTTATACACTTTTATCATAACAGCAATAAGAATAAAATAGCTTTAAAAAGTGATATTACCAATAGATGGCGTTGGTCGTTGTTTTTTTAATTATATTCTGCCAGCTTCAGAACAAAATTATTATAAACAACCTATTTAGAAGGTACCTACCAGATTGATGTTTTTTAAGAGAAGTTTGATTGCGGCCTCCTTGCATTCAGAATAATAAAAGAGAGTACGCACCTAATAAAGAGGTCAGATATGTTTTGCATGTTATTTTTGAACTTTTTGGACATTCGGAATTTTAGAGTTTTGGACTTTTGGACTTTAGACTTTTGGAATTTTGGAGTTTTGGAGTATTGGAGTGTTGGAGTTATGGAGTTTTGGACTTTTGGACTTTTAGAATTTTGAGTTTTGGACTTTTAGAATTTTAGACTTTTAGACTTTGGAGGTTATGGCCTTTTGGACTTTGGAATTTTGGACTATTGGACTTTTGGACTTTTGGACTTTTAGACTTTTGGACTTTTGTACTTTTGGACTTTTCGAGTTTTGGGCGTTTGACATTTTGGACTTTTGGAGTTGGAGTTTTAGAGGAGATTTGGAGTTTTTGAGTTTTTTAGTTTTGGAGTTTTGAAGTTTTGGAGTTATGGAGCTTTGGAGGTTTGGAGCTTTGGAGTTTTGGAGCTTTGGAGCTTTGGAGTTTTGGAGTTTTTGAGTTTTTTAGTTTTGGAGTTTGGAGTTTTGGAGCTTTGGAGTTTTGGAGTTTTAAAGTTTGGAGTTTTGGAGTTTTGGAGCTTTGGAGCTTTGGAGTTTTGGAGTTTGGAGTTTTGGAGTTTTGGAGTTTTGGAGTTTTGGAGTTTTGGAGTTTTGGAGTTTTGGAGTTTCGGAGTTTTGGAGTTTTGGACTTTGGACTTTGGAATTTTGAACTTTTGTACTTTTGCACTTTGGACTTTTCAACTTTTATACTTTTGGAGTTTTGGAGTTTTGTAGTTTTGAAGTTTTGGAGTTTTGGAGTTTTGGAGTTTTGGAGTTTTGGAGTTTTGGAGTTTTGGAGTTTTGGAGTTTTGGAGTTTTGGAGTTTTGGAGTTTTGGAGTTTTGGAGTTTTGGAGTTTTGGAGTTTTGGAGTTTTGGAGTTTTGGAGTTTTGGAGTTTTGGAGTTTTGGAATTTTGGAGTTTTGGAGTTTTGGAGTTTTGGAGTTTTGGAGTTTTGGAGTTTTGGAGTTTTGGAGTTTTGGAGTTTTGGAGTTTTGGAGTTTTGGAGTTTTGGAGTTTTGGAGTTTTGGAGTTTTGGAGTTTTGGAGTTATGGAGTTATGGAGTTTTGGAGTTTTGGAGTTTTTGAGTTTTGGAGTTTTGGAGTTTTGGAGTTTTGGAGTTTTGGAGTTTTGGAGTTTTAGAGTTTTAGACTTTTAGAGTTTTAGAGTTTTAGAGTTTTAGAGTTTTAGAGTTTTAGAGCTTTGGAGTTTTGGAGTTTTAGAGTTTTGGAGTTTTGGAGTTTTGGAGTTTTGGAGTTTTGGAATTTTGGAATTTTGGAGTTTTGTAGTTTTGGAGTTTTAGACTTTGGACTTTGGAATTTTGAACTTTTGTACTTTGGTGTTTTGAACTTTTATACTTTTGGACTTTTGGAGTTTTGGAGTTTTGGAATTTTGGAGTTTTGTAGTTTTGGAGTTTTGAACTTTTAGAATTTTAGACTTTCAGACTTTGTAGTTTTGGACTTTTGGACCTTGGACTTTGGACTTTTGGACTTCTGGACTTTTGGACTATTGGACTTTTGGACTATTGGACTTTTGGACTTTTTGACTTTTTGACTTTTTGACTTTAGACTTTTGAACTTTTGAACTTTTGGACTACTAACTCCTATGTATATTTCATGATATTTCTTTCGAAAAATAAGGTCATGAAGAAGTTTCACTTCTTGCGTGTGTACAATAGTACACGCACACATTTTTTTTTAAATGTACCTATCATTTAGTTTGTTACTCATTTCTCATAGGTACATAAAACCACCATAAAAAAGTCACAGCGAAGCGTGGCAGGGTACCGCTAGTACAATTATAAATATCTTGAGAGTATTTATAACGATCGTTAAGTTTTATTAAACTAGGACAACCTTTATCTTCTAAATTAAATATATTATTATTATTACTATTTTCTAAAATATGCTTTAACCATAAAACCTTTTCTGAACCTTTAATGTAAATATATTTGTCTCTTAGTATATCCGAAACCAAAGTCTGACAATGAGAATACGGTACAAATCCTTCATCCCAATAAATATTTCTGTTACGCTCAATCCATCTAACTTGCTGTTTTTCTGCTTTCGTTAATTTTTGAAATGGAAAAGGTGGTTTAATCAAAAACACCTGTAGTGTTTTCTCATGCAATATAGCTATTTCTTTTATTATAAATTCATTTGCTTCTGTTTTAAAGCCTTGAATATCTACTATAGCGATCATGATAACCTGCGCACAATGTTACTGAGAGGTTTGTATTCTACTAATCGATCGTTTATAATCAAACAATATGCAGTCGTATTATCTGGTATTGTTGTTGAACACTCGATTTCTAATCTCACGTCCACCGGACCTGTTTTCAGACTATCGTTTTGTCTTGAGCAGTCTAAGATAAAGGGAGGAGCTTTTTCTTTGAACCCCTTTAAGTCAAGTAGTGGGTCTACTGGACAGTTGTAATAAGACTGACGAAATTTTACAAACATCTCGTATAATATACTGTATTTGTTCTCAGAAAATTTTAAACTTAAGGGCTCATATGGGTAATATTGTGAATTCAAAAAGAGTGTTACGTTAGCTACTTCACAATGATCGAAAAGTGAACTGTCTTTAGTTTTATTATTTTTTCTATTAGTTTGTAAGCAAAAAAATACATATCTAGGCTTTTCCAGTGAAGCAGTTTTAACTGACCAAGAATGTTTCGTGGTCTTAGGCAGTAACGGATATTCATATAAATCCCAATTTCTAAACGCCATCTGAATAGGTTTATCTCGTTCTAAATGCTTTAAGAGTGTTAGTCGTTCTCTGTCTGATACTTTTAGTTTTGATAATTTAGAGTATGTTTTATTTAGTTTTAAATAATTTAGTTATGTAAAATAGCTTTAAGAGTGTCTCAGCATCCAGACAAACCTATTTTGGTTTTTGTGATGCTTTTATGTTTTAAAATTGTTTTATTATGTATGGATTTATTTAATAAAAAAAAAAAGAAACACTTGAAGAAGCATTGTTTAAATGCCAAAGTTCTTAAAAAACGATCCTATTTTGTGGGGATCTCAATGTAGATGTTTTAGAAATAGCACGAGAACCTTTACAGTGAGAGAAAATGTTAAATTTGTTCAAGTCATTTGGTTTGTATAATATATTTTTGGAACCTACTCGTATAGCTGCCACTAGTGCTACTTGTATTGATAATATTTATACTTATATTAACTAACTAACTAACTATCTTCACGCCAAATCCCTTGCGGGGTAGGCAGAAAGAACCGAGCGCCACACGGCACGGTCCATACACACCTCACTTGCTTCTTCAACTTTCATTTTTCTTTTCATGCATGCACGTCGGTTCCTACGGCTCTTGACATCACCTTCAACTAACACACGATTAATTTGGTCGTGGTAGGTGTGTCGTGGCCTTCCCCGACTCCTACGTCCATCCACTTTCGCGTTGTATATCTGTTTTGTCATTCTTTCATCTCCCATTCGTTCCACATGCCCGAACCATCGTAGCATGCCCTTCCTTACTTTAACACCGACACTCTCTTTCAGACCAACTCTCTTTCTTACATCTTCATTCCGAACGCGATCTGCGAGCGTTACTCCGCAGATTTTGCGTAGCGCGCGCATCTCGACCGCGTTTATTCTACTTTCATGCGTTTCCTGCCATACCCAACTCTCGCTTCCATACGTTAGCGTAGGTATCAGCACCGCATTGTGTACTGCGAGCTGGGCCTTTTGACTTAAGCCCTTGGTACCTAAAAGTTTGCCTAACGCTCCATTCACACTATTGCCCGCAGTTACCCTCTTTTCTACATCAGCGGTGTACCGTCCATCCCTGCTAAATGCACATCCAAGATATACAAACTCATCCACCTGTTCCAGCACTACATCATTTACAGTTATCCTGGCATTCGTTCTGTCCTCTTCTCTTTCGAATACCATCACTTTCGTTTTAGTCGCGTTCAATTGTAAGCCTCTCATTAGACAATCATCTTTCATCGTTGTGACTAGTGACTGTAGTTCTGATGGCGATTCGGCTATGAGCACGGCATCATCTGCATACAGCAAACAGTTCACAAGTAAGTCACCCATTCGCAATCCAACATTCATCGATCTTACTCTCTTAAGACAATCGTCCAGGTACAGGACAAACAGCAGAGCCGACAGCACGCAGCCCTGTCTGACGCCAATGTTGACGTCAAACCAGGGAGACAGGCTGCCGCCCACCCGCACACATGCCGTACATCCCACATATGTAGACTGCACAGCACGAAGCAGCGCACCATCAATCCCGTATCCTGGCAATATATCCCAGAGATCCTTCCGTACAACTCTGTCAAATGCTTTCTCCATGTCCACAAAACCGCAGAAAACCTTCCGGCCTACAGCCAGCTGCTTCTCTACGATGTTGCGGAGAGAGAAAACTTGGTCCATACATCCCCTTCCATTTCGGAAACCACCCTGCGCCTCCCACAGTAATCCGTCAGATTCCACCCTCATTCTCCTTTCAATAATTTTGCCATACACTTTAGCTGCTATACTGATCACACTGATGGCCCTATAGTTGGCGCACTCCATACGTGAGCCCTTGCCTTTATACAAGGGCACGATGATAGCACGCCTCCAGTCCATTGGGACCCTTCCAGTCTTCCAGCATAGATTGCTCAATGACCAGAAGGCGTCTCGGACGCAAGGACCACCTAATTTGATCATTTCAGCAGATATCCTATCAATTCCCGCAGACTTTCCATTTTTCAAGCTTCGTATCGACCATTCAATCTCTTCCAAAGTAATATCTCCGCTTGATGCTTGCACCGCAAGATCAGTCATCGACTCCCTCGCAGTGCCCGCATCCGGGAGATATTCATACATTTCTCCAAAGTACTCATTCCACCGCTCTAACACCTCTAATGGGTCCGCAAGAATGTCCCCAGCTTTACTCTTTATCTTATCCATTCTGGAAACTGACGAACAGCTCCGAGACTTCTTGACCTCCCTCCAAAAGAGTTTGGTATTTGTCTCGAAGTTCCTCGTCAGCTTCTCTTCCGCAATCAAATTTATTCTTTCACGCTTCTCTTTCACTAAAGCTTTGGCTTCATTCTTGCAGAGGCGGTAAATTTCTTTCTTCGTGTCTTTCATACTGTCATTCAGTTGCAAAGATGAGACATAATCCAACCACGCTTTCTTCTTTCTTGCTACGCAGGATTGTACCTCTGCATCCCACCAGGCATCACCTTTCGAATGTTCATGTCTCTTTGCACTCCCACATGCTTCTTTTGCACTATCCACTATACTTTCTTTCATAATATTCCAGCATTCATCCACATCTAAGTCGGAAAGGCTCGCGTTTGCAAGCCTTTCACTGACTAAGCCTACATACATACTCCTTACGCTTTCATCTTCCAGTTTTTCACTCTTTATCCTTTCATAGTCTCCGAAGGGGACTCGCCAGTGCCTCCACTTCTTGAAAAGACCAACAAACCGGCTTACCACCAGGTAGTGGTCAGTTTCAAGAGTGGGGCCTCTGTAGGCCCTTGTATCCCTTATAGCCTCTCGGAGACGACTGTCTATCAAAATCAAATCAATTACACTTTTTTCTTCCTTCCGTCTCCAAGTATACGTGTGGATATCTTTGTGACGGAATAAACTGTTCGCCACAAGGAGGTCTCGTTCCAAGCATACGTCTAAGATTGACTTACCAGCATCATTCGCTCTCTTATCTCCATACGGACCAAGGACAGCATCGAAGCCATCTCGCTTGGTCCCCACCCATCCATTAAAATCACCACACATGATTAACTTTTCATTCCCCTCAGCCAAATCGAGGACGTCCCTAACGGAATCCCAGAACTCCGCGAGCACTTGGGGATTAGCCGAGCTGACGGGAGCATAGGCTGCGACCAAAAAAACTCTCGTGATCCCCAGTTTTATACGTACCCACAGGAGTCTTGGGCCTGCCAATCCATAATCTTTCACTCCAGAAGCGAAACGGGAGGAGAGCAAGACACCCACTCCCCTACTGGCATGATCCTCTTGGTCCACTCCGGACCACAAAGCAATTATGCCGCCAGGAAGATCGTCAATGCCGCTCCCCTTCCGCTTCGTCTCTGTGACACACAATACATCCAGGCATCGCTCTTTCATTACATCTATCAATTCATTCATCTTACCTTCCATACCACCACGCACATTCCACGTGCCTATCCGGCACTCGGCTCCTCGCATCCCGCCAGAGTTGGCGCTGCGTGAAGGGTGGCGGCCCCCTTCGCCGCGTGCGCATGCAGTCATACCGACGGGGGCACACCGGTATGCGTCGCCTCGGGCGGACGCCCTAGCCCTGTCGGGACTCATTTCTCGGTAGTGATTGGTTTCGCGTTTTCGCTTTCGCCGCTACTTACGGGGAGGGCCCGAGCACAGGTAACGCTCTTCGTGAAGGCACACTACATCCTCCCCCATATTATACTTATACTACTATACTTATATTAATCCGATTAAAGAATGTATAGTGGACCCTGTAAAATCAGATCATCGAGGTCAGTCTGTTTCTTATCTGAGAAATAGTAGGGAAAATAAGAAGATAATTAGTTTTGTCCCAGTTAACAAAACTTTCAGAAGAAACTTAGTCAAGAAAATAACAGAATTGCCCAATAAAATTACACTAGTGTAGAAGAATCCTACTCTGATTTATTTAATTTGATACATGGTGTGTTTGGGATAATCTTTACCCCGAAAACTTTATCAATCGGAGGCAGCTGTGCTTTCAGTGACTGGGCAACACCCGGAATTTATAAAAGTCGCCATAAACTATATGAACTGTATTCTGAAAAATCGCATAATTTCAACTCAGAGTTTCAGGAATATGTTAAAAACTGCCTGTAGGTACCTTGGCCAAGTCTAATTTCATTATCATATTCTGCGAATGTCATTAAAACTACTTGGAACATTATAAATGCGGAATGTGGTAGGTGTACAGCGAATGAAAGAAAGTTTCATTTAAAGATAAACAATCGCCACGTTTGGGGGATATCAAAATTTTTTTCAGTAATGTAGGTACCTATAAAGATTACTAACACTCTCCGGTCGTCTTCCACCTCCGCCGAGCTTTTATTAGCAGAATCTGTAGCTGCCTGTGAGGGCGCGTTCGAATTCACAGTTGTCAACTGCAACGACATCATAAAAGCATTTAGATCCATTAAAGCTCTACAATTTTCTCTACATGATTTGAATGATGTCTACTGCTTCTTCTTCTTTTAATGAATGGTCCTCCGTTTATTAACGATTTTGCCAGTCTCCAGTAAAATAAATAAGTAAATACAAATTAAGTCATCGGTAAAAAATGGCGATACGCCACTCTCAAATTCGAATGATGTCTAAAAGGCAAAATTATGTTGACAACTTGTGGTGTGATGTGGCACTGACAAGAAAAGTAACGCTGTTGACAGTCACAGTCAGTAATTTTTTTTATGTACGCTTTTATTACTGCAGCTGGTAGAAATAAATTGTTTTTCTTTCTTTCTAGTATAGCTATTTTGCCATTCAAGTTCCTCCGGGAAGTCTAGCAGACTCTTCACGTTGCCGACGGCTTCCTGCAGCGACCTAGGGAGGAGTAGGATTGGTTCTGGGCTGGCAAGAAGAGACTCTTAGCTGACAGCAATGGGTCCAGTACCAATCCTACTCCTCCCTTGGTCGCTGCAGGAAGCCGTCGGCAACGTTTCGAGAGTGCTATAAGTATTATAATAAAAAATAACCTGTGAGGGAATACAATAAAGTGCATTGCAACAGTGATTATTACCTACCTATGTACTCTTGAACAGTTTTTATTTTAAAAAAGATACCTTCCTTTTAAAATATAAACAGACTTACAAATAAAATAAATATATTCTTCACTTTATGCACAACATTTAAGTTTTCCGAAGAAAACATACCAAGAACACAACTGCAACACCTTTTCAACAACTCTATTTAGTACATAATCTATAAATATAAAAATCAATGCCACTTTTCGTTGTAAGAACGGGCTCACCCATCCAAACCAAATGTTTAGGCTTTGTTCGGACTATTTAGTAGATGGTTTATGTGAAGTTTGCACAAAATTGGCCGAGCGGTTCTTCATTTATCACGCAAACGAAGTTGCGCGGGTAAGCTATTTTATCGTCGAACTTAGTTAGTAGACGTCATATAAGGTTTAGTTTTAGGTTTAATTGTAAATAAATTATCTGTGTCGTATAAATTATCTTTATTTATATTATGGTGAATAAAAGTTATGGAAAATGGCATTATTGAAAATGAAAATTATGGCAAATACATTTATGGATTTAAATTGTTATTACACTTGATCGATTATGACCAATGGAATTAGTGAAAGTCATTTTATGTCATTTCAGGATTATGGCAACTGAAGCGTTATGTCTAATGAAATTATGGCAAATACCAGTATGGCATATGAAATTATGACATTTTAAATTATGGCAAACATTAGTAAACCATACGTCTTACAAGCTATATTAGTAGTCCGCTATAAATTTTAAAACCATTACTAAATTCATTTCAATTAAATGTCAAATTAAATCAAATAAATTACAATAAAATAAATAACAATAACTATGAATGCGCAGGTTTTCTTGATCGAGAATTAGGTACACTTTTCGGTTTCACAACAGATTTATTGCAGGAAGTTACAATAAAACAGATTATTGATGTCGCGATGTTGCCGGTAGTGTATCTCGTAACGCACTGACGTTTGACGTTCTGGATTTTATTAATCACCGCAACATACTTCCTCCGACGAATTTAGTCTTCTAAATTTGCCAGGCGCTTTAGGCTTATCGGCCTAAACATCCTCCCCCCCCTCGGAATCCTTGGATTTTCGAGGATCTGCGTTTGGCTCTTCTAATGGACAGAGGTTGTGAACGGCTCTCCGGAAGACGCCCTTGGAAGTGTAGACGTCTGCAACTCTCGCTGTTCCATCTGAACCTGGGTAAATTCTTTGAATTCGTGCCATTCGCCATCTCAAAGGTAGAGTGTTTGGTTCTTTTATAATGACCAGGTCGCCTTCTTGTAATTGTCCTGCTGTAGTTTCCACTTGGATTTCTGCTGCAACTCGCATAAATACTCTCGTTGCCACCGATTCCAAAAATGTTGTCTCATACTCTCTAAAAGTTGGTACCGGTCGAGTCTATATGGATTCACGTTCGTAACATCTTTTGAAGGCAGCGCAGTGAGTGGTTTACCAATCAAGAAATGTGCAGGAGTGAGAGGATCAAGGTCATTAGGGTCCGATGAAAGGGGAGTCAGAGGACTGGAGTTCAGGATAGCTTCAACTTGAGTAAACAACGTTGATAGCTCCTCGAATGTAAAGTGCCTATCGCGTAAAATACGAGTTAAATGGTGTTTTGCCGCTTTAATTCCCGATTCCCAAAGACCCCCGAAATGAGGGCTGAATCCGGGAGAAAAGTGGAAATTTATTCCTTCCTCAGCAGCAAAACCCTTAATATCTACACCATTTTGTAAAAAAATTGTAAGTACATTGCTAGCACCGACAAAATTAGTGCCATTGTCGCACCAAATTTCGATAGGCTTACCTCTGCGAGCTATAAAGCGCCGCAGACACGAGATAAATTGATCGGTGGTTAAATCGCTAGATACTTCAAGGTGCACGGCCTTTGTACTAAAGCAAATAAATAAACACATATAGCACTTTGTTATGCGACAACCGCGACCCTTGCGATCAGTAATATAAAATGGACCACCGAAGTCAACACCACTAACATGAAATGGCTGATGTGGAATGACTCGGTTTGAAGGTAAGTTTCCCATTATAGGGTTCCGACACTTGGCCTTCATGATTTTACACATTTTACAATTATTTACAGTGGATCTCGCTAATACTCTGCCTCTTAAAGGCCAGAAACTATTTCTCAAGTCGTTCATTAAAAGTTGAGGACCACAATGCAATAGCTTTAAGTGAAAATGTGTAAAAATTAATTTAGTAAAATTATGACTAGTGTCTAGTAAAACTGGATGTTTTTTATCATGAGGCTCTTTAGAGTTTTGTATTCTGCCTCCAACGCGGAGAACACCGTTCTCGTCTATGAAGGGGCTGAGAGACAGAATACGAGATTTAGAAGGCAAAGTTTTGTTATTTCTTAGAATTTTTATTTCATTAGCAAAACATTCACTTTGATGCTGTTTTGTTAGAATTAATAAGGATTTATCTAACTCCTCAACACTTAAGGAACCTGAAATTATAGCATTTTTATTTCGTGTATTGTGAATAAATCGCAAAGCATAAGCAACAGCTCTTTGTAAACGCGTGAATCGCGAGAATCTGTCAAACTCAATAATTTTTGTAAATACCGTATTAAAGTTACTTGTATGCAATGTAGTGATTTTAAGTGAATTTTTGGAACATTTAATTTCAGGTAATTGTTCAAAATTGTCTTGTCCTACTTTCGGAGGCCATTTTTTTTCTTAATTTTCTTAATTTAGCACATAGTACAAGGCGGACTTAATGCCTTAGGCATTCTCTACCAGTCTACCTGAGGGTGATGCAGAGATAAGATAAAGTAGGTGCTCAGGGATATGTTGAGAACTGTTTATTTATTGATGTCCTTGGTAAGAAAAGAAGGACCATTCCACCATAAAGTAGCTGATTGAATGGATTTAGGACAGATGCCTCGAGAGGCCAGATCTGCCGGATTATTAACTCCTGAAACATGTCTCCACATGCCGTTAGCGGTCAGTTCGTGAATCTCACCAATTCGGTTTGCGACAAAGGGTTTTAAATCGCGAGGCTGATGGGATAGCCAACCCAACACTATTGTTGAGTCGGTCCAAAAGAAGGCTGTGTCAATCTTACAACGAAGCGCCTTTAGTACCTTTGCACTTAGCTGAGCTGACAATAGTGCACCGCATAACTCCAGTCGCGGTATGGTTGTAGCTTTTACCGGAGCAACTTTAGTTTTGGCACAAAGTAGCCTAATTAAAACATCCCCTGAGTCGTTAATTGACCGAAGATACACAGCAGCTGCGTACGCTAACTGAGAGGCATCGGAAAATGAATGAAGCTCAATTTTAATTGCTCCTGGTATTAAAACGCATCTAGGTATTTGGAAGTTTGATATTGAATTAAGGTTCGACGCGAAGCTTGTCCACTGCTTTAGTATGGAGTTATCTACTGGATCATCCCAGTCCAATTTTGATAGCCACAGCTTTTGTAGAAGTATTTTAGGGATGATTGTGCATGGACTTAGCAACCCCAGTGGGTCGAAGAGCCTTGCTGAGTTAGACAAGATGGACCTTTTCGTGGCTATCTTATCTAGCTCAAAATTAGCAGAAAATTGGAGTACGTCCTTCGATGGGTCCCAATTTAGGCCCAAAATAGTCGAATGGGACATAAAGTCTAGAACTTTAGGTTGAGAGGTGTTCAAATCATTTTGAAATAATGTTGGTAAATTAGTGCGCCACTTGCGCAATGGGAGGCAGGCGGCTTTAAGAGCAGAGGTGACGGAGTCTACGAGGCATCGCATGTCGTCGTCAGTTTCGGCCCCTGAAAGGAAATCGTCGACGTAAAAGTCTTCTTTAATGACGTGAGCCAATTCACTACTATGGCACTCCTTTGATATTTGTAGTAAGCATCTAGTGCTAAGATAAGGCGCCGAGGCCATGCCGTAAGTAATAGTATTAAGTCGGAAAACTTTAAGTTCGTGTGTAGGCTCATCGCGCCACAAAATCAACTGTAAATACCGTTGATTAGGTTCGACTAATATCTGACGGTACATTTTTTCTATGTCCGCTGATACGACATATCGGTGCTGCCTATACCGTAATAGAATTGAAAATAGATCGTCCTGCACCACGGGTCCGATATATTGTAAGTCGTTGAATGAGACACCGGTAGAAGTCTTTGCCGACGCGTCGAAGACGACACGAAGTTTGGTTGTCTCACTAGACTCTCGTATAACGGCGTGATGGGGTAAGTAATTTCCAAACTTAGGTCGTGAAATCTCAGTCATATGACCTAAGATTTCGTATTCGTGAATAAATTCGCGATATTTTTGTTTGAGATCTAGTTTGCATTTAAATTTACGTTCCAATTGCAACAATCGTTTAAAAGCTATATTGTACGAATCACCCAAGCTTTGAGTAGATTCTTTAATGGGAATTTGAACACAAAATCTACCGTCACCATCCCGGTGAGTGGTACTAGTAAATAGTTTTTCACAATAATCATCATCATCACTCGTCTTGACATTAGATGGGACTTCTTCGAGTTCCCAAAACCGGCGAAGCTGCTGGTTTATATCAAGCGATAAATGACAATGTGATTTAGAATTTCCCGTTTTGTTGTTAATAGCAGTGGAACCGGCCACAATCCATCCTAGCTGGGTTTCCTGCAAAATTGGTTTTTGAGGTCCCAACCTAATTCTGCTTGTACCTAAAAGATCCCAAAATATATCACAGCCTAACAATAGATCAACGTTGGAAGGTTCATAAAACCTTGGATCGGCAAGTTGGATATATTTAGGAATGTCTAAATCCTGCATACGCACTGCAACATGGGGCAGCCTATCGGTAATCTGAGGTAGAACAAAACATTTAACGCGCATACTAAATGAACTAGTTAGTGAACTAAGATCTACTTGACAATGCTCTGTGACATTCAACACACTACTGCCTATGCCCGATACGCAGTGATAGTTGTGATTATACTTCTGCAAGCCTGTTTCCCTCTGAGCCCGGTCAGAGATAAAAGATGATTGGCTGCCACAGTCCAGTAAAGCTCTCAAAATGAATGTTTTACCGTTACTTATCACCTTGACTAAAGCAGTAGAAAGAAGAGACTGGTTAGCAGAAGTTGTAGTCATGGCTACCGAAGCAGAGCTGCTCGCCGCCCCTGACTCGGTGACTGGGCTAGGTAAGTCCTTACAATTTTTGTTATCAGTCGATTCTTGCGTATTGGAAACTGGTTGCACAGAACCTTGCCTGTGAACCAAAGAATTATGCTTTTTATGGCATACTCGACACCCACCCATAGTACACTGGTATGACTGATGTCCCTTACGGAAACAATTAGAGCATAAGTTAAGTAATTTAATTTTAGAAATTCTATCTGAAACTGATAAGGACTTAAATGTGCTACATTCGTACAATCTATGATTTTGTTTACAAACAGGGCACTGAGTGGAGCGTGATGGTGATTCGACGGAAGAGCTGAGAAATGATTTTGTATTGATCAAGCTATGACGTTTTTCACCTTTACTGGGCTTACTAACATTAACCGTTTCCAGCACTATAGAACGCTTTCGGAGAAAATCGTAGAAATCCTCTAAGGTAGGTGAGACTTTGTCGCTTCTATGCTCCTCCCACTTACGAGAAGTGACACCATCTAACTTTGCAGAAGCCAAATAAATAATTAAAGTATCCCACTTGTCAGTGGGCTCGCCTAAAATGTATAAAGCGTTTAAATTTTTAGACAGAGTATCAATAAGTGTACGTATACCACTGTGGGATTCCCTAGTCAAAGGTTCGATTGTAAACAAGCACTTTATGTGTTCATTTATTAAGAGGCGCTTATTATCATAACGCTCACATAACAACTTCCAGGCAATGGTGTAGTTGTCAGATGATACGGTGACCGAGTTGATAACTGCGCTAGCCGGCCCTTCCAGGTATGTCTTTAGGTAATGAAACTTGTTCACGTCCGCAATAGTCTCATTTTCGTGTATTAATGACAAATAGGTATCCCTGAATGACAACCACTTGTTTGCCTCACCATTAAAAGGAGTGATTTTAATAGGAGGCAACTTTAAATGAATACCTTTACGACTATAATTGTTAGATGAAGAATCCGGCTTATTCGTAGCTTCGAACAGGTCAAGCAACGATTGAGCTTCAGCTAGTAATCGATAAAGAATGTTTTCAAAGGCTTCGCGTTCCTGCATCTGTTTAGCGGTATCTTCATCTAACATTTCAATCTGCGACTGAATGTCGTCGAATGTGCACGATAGATCACGTGCCTTGCTAATGCGCACGCGCAGCTCGTTTACCTGTACTGAACTAATTTCTTTACACTCTAATAAAGGCTTTAAATACTTTTCAAACAAAGTTAATCGAGCTTTAATATGCCCCCTTTGTTTGACAAGTTCCTTCAGGTCACTCATTCTGTCGATGCAGCAATGTACCACAAAACTTCTCTAATATTGCAATAATGAACTAACAAGAAAGTTATAAACACTGTCTATAAACAGCAAACAGTGCATACAATAAGGTGTGATGTGATAACAAACCGGTCTCGGGCGAGTGACGTCCGTCCGACCGCGCTGGGGCGAGTGCTTAAGGAATTCGACACAGAGTACGATGTGTGTACAATTTGGAAAACACACTGTTAACACTCAAATAATTATAATGTTTATTTTGAAAACAGGACTACTTTAATGTATGTAAAACAAGGATTTAATAGGATTATAAAAACATTCAGCAAGAAATAATTTATATAATTAGGTATTAACGTGAATGTTTTTAATATATGAGACACAGTGTTTTTCAACCAAGATTTATATGCTTATATTGTTCTGAAATCTTTACAAACCAATAGAACTATGTACTAAATGGATTGCAAAACACCAAACAATTCGTATTCTTTGTATAAATAAAGATTAAATACGAAATTTAGAAAAAATATTGAATTTTACTAGCGGGTGGGTATTGTATATAAAATATATCAACTTTACTTACTCAAGTTGAAGTAATAAAAGGATACAGGGAATAGATGGATGCACTTTCCTCGAAAATAGTTGCTGCAGCTGGATGCTGGCGAGTTTCTGAAGAATACGTGATCCGTTGTTGATGTGGGTTGATGATTTCGTGACAACCGTTCGGCGAGTTTGTTGTTCCGAGTCGAAGTTGGTCACGTCGTTGTGTCACCAGAATGAATGCGCAGGTTTTCTTGATCGAGAATTAGGTACACTTTTCGGTTTCACAACAGATTTATTGCAGGAAGTTACAATAAAACAGATTATTGATGTCGCGATGTTGCCGGTAGTGTATCTCGTAACGCACTGACGTTTGACGTTCTGGATTTTATTAATCACCGCAACATACTTCCTCCGACGAATTTAGTCTTCTAAATTTGCCAGGCGCTTTAGGCTTATCGGCCTAAACAAACTACCTAAATTAAAACAATATAACTCAAAATTAAAATTCATTAAAATTAAAATTCAATCAAATTTAAAATATACATTCCATCTTCAAATTATAATAAAATTCTCATATGAAATCAAAATATAAAAATGAACAAAAACAGAACATGGCGACTACTTAACGACGTGTAGTTGCACCCACCGCTTTAGCATTGGGGAGTCCCACCGCTCGGACAATACGCGCAGCAAGCAAGTTGCAACGTGGATGTGCAGCGCTTCCGCAATGATGCCGCAAAGCTGTCAATATTGCTCTCTGCAAACATGACAGACGCGCTACAAAACCGCGGCCAGCTTATCAGCACGCTAAACGCGTTAATATATTGGACTCGCAGGTCGCTTTATGCCTCTCTGCGTATAGTTAACCCACAAGCTGCACGTGTAGAAAGACTGGCAGTAGGCTCTAAAAAGTGTCTCCTTCACCTGTAATGTGCAACGTGCAAACCTACGAGCCAACATATTACAGCGGACAGCCAACGACCTGCGCTCCCTCTCAATATCTACATTATCTGACAGTTCGTCCGTAACCCAGTGACCAAGATATTTGAATTTATTTACTCGGTTTAACGGTTCACCACATAAGAAAATACTTGGCACTGATGTATAGCACTTATTTCCAGCTTTGAAAACCATGTACTCACTTTTTGGTGTGTTATATTTAGTCCATGGGCCTCAGCATACGTCTCACACAAACTAAGCATAGTCCTCAACGCCCTGATCGAGGGACTCAGCAGCACCATGTCGTCAGCATAGCTAATATTATTGATGCAAATCCCATCTATATGACACCCAACCTTGGCGCTGCTGAGCCCCTCGATCAGCTGGTTTATGTACATATTGAAGAGACGCGGTGAAGTCAGTCCCCCCTGTGCACACCGCAACTCAACACGTACTCGTCAGAGAGCGTATCCGCCCACCTCACGACATCAATCTGTCCGCCATACCAATGCTCCAGTACAGAAACAATCTCCCCGGGTACCCCGGTGTTTCGTAGTTTTTCCCACAGCGTACTATATGATATCCGGTCAAATGCCCTGGAATGGTCTAGGTAACAGGCATATACTGGTGTATTCCTAGATGTATAGTAGTGGACAGTCTGCTTGAGGGCCAGTATTGCACTCTCTGTTGAGAGTCCTTTTCTGAAGCCGAATTGCGCGTCACATAACTTAATATGCTTTTCCAGATGTCCGTCAAGCAGACTATCCAGTAACTTAGCTATTATAGTAGCTAGGGAGATCGGTCTATAGTTCGATATATCTGACGAGTCACCCGTTTTATTTTTAATAATTGGCACAACCACGGAACGCATTAGTCTCTCCAGCAGATAGGAATGACCAACGCACAAGTTAAACAGCATAGCTAGTATTCTCGGTGCATGTGGACCCGCATACCGCAGGTGCTCAATGCTGCGACTATCATGGCCCGGCGATTTACCTCTGACCATGCTATTTATAACGGAGGCGATTTCACTCGCAGTAAACCTGACACTCAACTCCGAGTCATAAGTCGCAGCAGTGGGCACCCTCGGCTGAGAAAGTGGTATTCACAAAAGCATTAGCTATATCCCTATGCTCATGCAATCCCCCCACGCTCACCGGAAGGCTCAGACTATGTTTCGATTTACTTAATTTCCAAAATTTTGGAAATTAAGTAAATCCAATAAATTCCAGGTACCTGAGACAGGTAGTAAATGTAAATGAACTTTAAAATTTTAGAAAATATACACTACGGATTTAAAACTTATGTAATTACTTTTATCATAACTAAATTCTTATAGCTGTAACGGTATTTACTAAATACTTGAAATTATACTTAAAATTATAAACAGATTACACAACATTAAAGAGAAGTGAACCTTCAATTAAATGCAAATATAGATAGATTTGCTGAATTACACTGCTATGGTACTTATTGAAATACCTGTATTATAGATCACAACACTATAGAGAAATGAATATAAAGTTAAATGCAAACGTAGATTTTTGCTGTATTAAACAATTATAAAATTGTAATGGTATGAAATACCTGTATTAAGTGCAAATATAGATTTGCTGTATTACACAATTATCAAATTGCAATGGTATGAAATACCTGTATTAAGTGCAAATATAGATTTGCTGTATTACACAATTATCAAATTGCAATGGTATGAAATACCTGTAATAAGTGCAAATATAGATTTGCTGTATTACACAATTATAAAATTGCAATGGTATTTATAGAAATACCTGTATTAAGTGCAAATATAGATTTGCTGTATTATACAATTATAGAATTGCAATGGCATTCATAGAAATACCTGTATTATATAGAATACACCACACATTAAAGAGAAGTGCAACTAAATTTATATGCAAACAAAAAATTGCTGAATAACCCCACATTATAGAGTGGGCGGCTTTTTAACGACTTAACAAGCACTAAATATGGAAAGAGGTGGTATATTACACAACATTATACACTTACAGTAGGTAAGTATCTACTTATATTACTAAATAACACAAACTAAATATAAAGAAAGGTGCTGTGCCCTGCCCTACGACAACATATCTTGGGATCAGTATTGAATACCACTAGGCACAGCTGCTATTATCTTCTACATCTAGCGGCAAGACGCATACTTTCATTACCGCTCTTCTATGTGTGTGGCCGTTAAAAGTCCTAACTTCAACCACACGAACCTTTCCATCATCCCCTGGATAAGTATTTATTACTCTGGCTAAGGGCCAGTACATTGGTGACAAATTATCGTCTATAGGTATTACCATTGATCCTATTTTAACATTTGGTATGGAAGTCTGCCATTTTGGCCTACATTGTAAAAGGTTCAAATAATGCTTACTCCACTTATTCCAGAAGGACAACTTCATCTCATTACATATTTTCCAAAACTGGGACCTGGTTATCATAGTAACATTTGCATCTGGGTAGGTATTTAATGCAAGTAGAGTAAATATGGGGGACCTGAATCAGATAGATTCAGGTTCCACATATTTACAATATTACGTTCATTTCATAATATTCATTCAAAGTGTTATTCGAGCAATTATACCTCTGTTTCTTTTAATAACAGACTTTTTGATTTTTCAACGTACTCTGTACCTTTTACAGCATTTAAATAAGAGCAATCAGGAAAAAATATAGCATGCTGCATCCAAGGATCATCGTAATACTCCCAATCTTCGATGCCACCTCCACACGAAAAGCACATAACTTTATCGTTTAAACCACTTCCACAGTAAAAGAAACCTGCATCTGCCATTTCCATCACCAGTCTTCGTTTTGAATCTACTGTAGCCCAATAGTGTTGAAAAGAACATAGTCGAATTTTATGTACATTATATATTTCATATCGCGGTTTAAAATTACTGTGAATCATTTTTAAGAAGGTTCCGATTCAGGCTGCTATGGAAGAGTAATGAAGTCTGGTTAATGATGTTCTCAATTTATAAAGATGTGGTGATCCGAATTCATTCATCTCAATTATCACTATTCATTCAATTCGTTTTATCATTCAATAATTTAAACGGTTTCAATTAATCAGTAATACCTAATCACTTTCTTCGATCAGGTCGACCAGATTCTTATGAATTCTAATTACTCGAGCCCATAACATGAGGCCTCTGAAACGAATTTTAGACCATCTGTCTTTGTTTCTCTTGCAAGGTATTAATATAGCATCGTACTGTTCATAGTCTAAAATGTTCACAATATGAAGTCCGCATAATCGCTTCTCTACTATGATTATCTGTACTCGATCTCCAATATTCAACGTCATGATAACTTGATTAATACAGTGGCTTTAGGTTCTCTAGTAAATACAAAGACTAACTCTCTTCACACGAATGGGGAGGAGTGGGGATAACAGAAATAAATTAACATCATTTTATTTCATAATTATTTTATTATTAAGGCACCATTTATTTAAACATAGTACATTTTTTAAACCACATACAGAGTTATGATATATCTATATATATAAAAATGTTGTGTGCGTTTGTGTATCTATTAAAAACTCAAAATTTACTGAATCAATTGAGCTCAAAATTGGACACGATATACAATAGGATTTAGAGATGGTTTTAGGCTACTTTATACACTTTTATCATAACAGCAATAAGAATAAAATAGCTTTAAAAAGTGATATTACCAATAGATGGCGTTGGTCGTTGTTTTTTTAATTATATTCTGCCAGCTTCAGAACAAAATTATTATAAACAACCTATTTAGAAGGTACCTACCAGATTGATGTTTTTTAAGAGAAGTTTGATTGCGGCCTCCTTGCATTCAGAATAATAAAAGAGAGTACGCACCTAATAAAGAGGTCAGATATGTTTTGCATGTTATTTTTGAACTTTTTGGACATTCGGAATTTTAGAGTTTTGGACTTTTGGACTTTAGACTTTTGGAATTTTGGAGTTTTGGAGTATTGGAGTGTTGGAGTTATGGAGTTTTGGACTTTTGGACTTTTAGAATTTTGAGTTTTGGACTTTTAGAATTTTAGACTTTTAGACTTTGGAGGTTATGGCCTTTTGGACTTTGGAATTTTGGACTATTGGACTTTTGGACTTTTGGACTTTTAGACTTTTGGACTTTTGTACTTTTGGACTTTTCGAGTTTTGGGCGTTTGACATTTTGGACTTTTGGAGTTGGAGTTTTAGAGGAGATTTGGAGTTTTTGAGTTTTTTAGTTTTGGAGTTTTGAAGTTTTGGAGTTATGGAGCTTTGGAGGTTTGGAGCTTTGGAGTTTTGGAGCTTTGGAGCTTTGGAGTTTTGGAGTTTTTGAGTTTTTTAGTTTTGGAGTTTGGAGTTTTGGAGCTTTGGAGTTTTGGAGTTTTAAAGTTTGGAGTTTTGGAGTTTTGGAGCTTTGGAGCTTTGGAGTTTTGGAGTTTGGAGTTTTGGAGTTTTGGAGTTTTGGAGTTTTGGAGTTTTGGAGTTTTGGAGTTTTGGAGTTTCGGAGTTTTGGAGTTTTGGACTTTGGACTTTGGAATTTTGAACTTTTGTACTTTTGCACTTTGGACTTTTCAACTTTTATACTTTTGGAGTTTTGGAGTTTTGTAGTTTTGAAGTTTTGGAGTTTTGGAGTTTTGGAGTTTTGGAGTTTTGGAGTTTTGGAGTTTTGGAGTTTTGGAGTTTTGGAGTTTTGGAGTTTTGGAGTTTTGGAGTTTTGGAGTTTTGGAGTTTTGGAGTTTTGGAGTTTTGGAGTTTTGGAATTTTGGAGTTTTGGAGTTTTGGAGTTTTGGAGTTTTGGAGTTTTGGAGTTTTGGAGTTTTGGAGTTTTGGAGTTTTGGAGTTTTGGAGTTTTGGAGTTTTGGAGTTTTGGAGTTTTGGAGTTTTGGAGTTTTGGAGTTATGGAGTTATGGAGTTTTGGAGTTTTGGAGTTTTGGAGTTTTTGAGTTTTGGAGTTTTGGAGTTTTGGAGTTTTGGAGTTTTGGAGTTTTAGAGTTTTAGACTTTTAGAGTTTTAGAGTTTTAGAGTTTTAGAGTTTTAGAGTTTTAGAGCTTTGGAGTTTTGGAGTTTTAGAGTTTTGGAGTTTTGGAGTTTTGGAGTTTTGGAGTTTTGGAATTTTGGAATTTTGGAGTTTTGTAGTTTTGGAGTTTTAGACTTTGGACTTTGGAATTTTGAACTTTTGTACTTTGGTGTTTTGAACTTTTATACTTTTGGACTTTTGGAGTTTTGGAGTTTTGGAATTTTGGAGTTTTGTAGTTTTGGAGTTTTGAACTTTTAGAATTTTAGACTTTCAGACTTTGTAGTTTTGGACTTTTGGACCTTGGACTTTGGACTTTTGGACTTCTGGACTTTTGGACTATTGGACTTTTGGACTATTGGACTTTTGGACTTTTTGACTTTTTGACTTTTTGACTTTAGACTTTTGAACTTTTGAACTTTTGGACTACTAACTCCTATGTATATTTCATGATATTTCTTTCGAAAAATAAGGTCATGAAGAAGTTTCACTTCTTGCGTGTGTACAATAGTACACGCACACATTTTTTTTTAAATGTACCTATCATTTAGTTTGTTACTCATTTCTCATAGGTACATAAAACCACCATAAAAAAGTCACAGCGAAGCGTGGCAGGGTACCGCTAGTACAATTATAAATATCTTGAGAGTATTTATAACGATCGTTAAGTTTTATTAAACTAGGACAACCTTTATCTTCTAAATTAAATATATTATTATTATTACTATTTTCTAAAATATGCTTTAACCATAAAACCTTTTCTGAACCTTTAATGTAAATATATTTGTCTCTTAGTATATCCGAAACCAAAGTCTGACAATGAGAATACGGTACAAATCCTTCATCCCAATAAATATTTCTGTTACGCTCAATCCATCTAACTTGCTGTTTTTCTGCTTTCGTTAATTTTTGAAATGGAAAAGGTGGTTTAATCAAAAACACCTGTAGTGTTTTCTCATGCAATATAGCTATTTCTTTTATTATAAATTCATTTGCTTCTGTTTTAAAGCCTTGAATATCTACTATAGCGATCATGATAACCTGCGCACAATGTTACTGAGAGGTTTGTATTCTACTAATCGATCGTTTATAATCAAACAATATGCAGTCGTATTATCTGGTATTGTTGTTGAACACTCGATTTCTAATCTCACGTCCACCGGACCTGTTTTCAGACTATCGTTTTGTCTTGAGCAGTCTAAGATAAAGGGAGGAGCTTTTTCTTTGAACCCCTTTAAGTCAAGTAGTGGGTCTACTGGACAGTTGTAATAAGACTGACGAAATTTTACAAACATCTCGTATAATATACTGTATTTGTTCTCAGAAAATTTTAAACTTAAGGGCTCATATGGGTAATATTGTGAATTCAAAAAGAGTGTTACGTTAGCTACTTCACAATGATCGAAAAGTGAACTGTCTTTAGTTTTATTATTTTTTCTATTAGTTTGTAAGCAAAAAAATACATATCTAGGCTTTTCCAGTGAAGCAGTTTTAACTGACCAAGAATGTTTCGTGGTCTTAGGCAGTAACGGATATTCATATAAATCCCAATTTCTAAACGCCATCTGAATAGGTTTATCTCGTTCTAAATGCTTTAAGAGTGTTAGTCGTTCTCTGTCTGATACTTTTATTTGCGGCACTCTCCACTGAACTCGGTGTATATCTATTTGAAAATGTACAATATCATCAGTAAGTATAACACTATTTAAGTTAGTGTTACTTCTGTTCAATATAAGTTCATGTTTACAGTTTATGACAATTTTATTGTAATCCTCTGCAAACCCTAAAATCTTATTTAGTGGTATCACAGCACTAAAATTACCATCACTTTGAAATCCCCCTAAATTCCAACCCCATAAGGCAGCCACTTTACTTTCTGCTTCATTTAATGAAATGTATGATTTTATTGTTGACGTTATTCCCGAATTTTTTATGCGGTCTATTTCAATACCATTTATTTTGTACCTGATGTCTTGAAACAAAGACAAAACAGGGTTATTAGTGAATGTAACATTTTTCTTGATCGGATTCCCATCTTTGCCGAAGATCTTTGCTTGTTCTTCGACATATATTGTACTGGCTGATGGTAACACGTATATGTCTTGCTGGTGGATGGGAATTCTGATTTCGTCATTTTCTCTAAAGTTGTTATTGTAGGGGTTATACGAATGGACTTCATAACTTTCGATCGAAGTGTCAAAGTGTGGTGATTCAGTAATTTGTAGTATATTCATATTTTAAACCCTAAGGCTCTAAGAAAATCTATATTTGCTTTAGTTAATTTCCTAACTGTTTTCTTACGTCTTGGCACCTTAGCAATCTTTGAAGAACTAAGATGTTTTTTATAGACTGGAGTGTTTTTATAATGAACTATCATTTTGTTTTTCTTAAATGAAGTCGTAGCTGAATATGTCCTTCCCCGAAATTAATACAGTGACCAAACTGATCTACAATCTTAACACAGATCGAGGAAATAACATTTTTGTTAACTGGGAAGTAAATAGTATTTTGCGGTATTTCCATGCACTGATGACTTGGATAAGCATCAGTCACAAATTCATGAATAAAATGTGTTGGTAGTCCGTTGCAGTATGAACCGTAAACAAGATCACATTCGATTCTGATCACGGATAGACTTGTGTTATTACTGTTTATATTTGATCTTGAATTTAAAACTGAAAAGTATAGCAAACCGCACTCGTATTGATCAGGTAAATATAGAGGTGGTTGAAAGTACGTAACCAATTCTGCTTTATTTCCAGAGATGGTAACTGTAGTAGACATGCTGATATACTGAACCCTTTTGTGAAATTCTGTTTATTTTATTCCTTTACTATACCAAAAATTATTCAAAAAGTTTAAGCAAAGAAGACCACAATTGAAAGGGTGATCACCCTGAATATTATTATAATTATAGTGAACTTCGAAACCCACGTATTTTATAAATTCCTTTGGAGGCTTAAGATTTCCATAACTGTCAAAATACTCAATATAATCATTGTATTTTACATAGGCTACCCAATGAGAACCAGGATTTTTCGAGCTATCTAAGTTATTAACTCCACATTCTTTTTTAAATGGGTGCTTAGGGAGCTCATCTCTCATAAAGACTCCTCTAAAATATGGAATATTATTTCCATACTTCAAAATGTCTAAATTACTCAATGCTCGTTTAGGTAGCCGATATGTTAGTTTTTTTCTTTCGATACGAAAATTCCGAGTCCACCTTTATGTGGTTTAAGATGTAGTCCTTTCCCGATGCACAGAGCTTCCATCTTTTCATTATGCCTCTTGGATTCATCGTACCACTTTTTCGCCATTCTGAATTCATTTATGGTTTTAGCAATACCACTTGCACCGCCTACTAGGGCGCCTGCCGCTGATAAACCCGCAAAAATGGGAATTAAAGGTAATACTCCACCAGATTTTGGTACAGGAATAACACGAGGTAGTTTAATCGAGGAATCAGTAGTTAATTCTCTGGTAGCGGCCATAGCTAATTCTATCGCCACTTTCTTGCACTTTGGTTTTAATTTTTTTATGTGTCTTTTTGCACTATTAATAACATTTTTGAATTTATTTTTAAACCCTTTTCCAGATGCAACTTTTGGAGAACACTTTTTGGTACCCTTTTTAAGACCAGAACCTATTTTAATCTTTGTTGACATAGCGCTGCTTACTAAACGGGCTGCCAATTTTTCCCCTACACTCGCATCCATGGCATCTGCTCGCTTTTTTGCCATATTTAACAAAACCATATCTGCTTTGTGACGATCTTTTAAGTTTGAAGATTTGTGATAGGCAATGTCGTGTTCTTTGCAAGATTCGTCTAATTTATTAATACCCTTATCACCACGTGTAAGCCTTTTTATCAATTTAGTGCCAGGTCCACAATAATTGTATCCTGGTAAATATAATTCAAACGGTAAATGATTTATAAACCAATTGAGAAGACTGCTCTCTTCAATACCCATCATAAGACTGATGTATCATAGGTTAAACACTTAATAAATATTCGATTTGTCAATCCAACTGTTTTCAGAAGAAGACAAACCTAACCATTTTACAAAAACCCTATTTCCTTTACGTCTTAGAACTTTCTCGACTAGATATAAATTAGGATGTTCTGTCTTTTGTAACTCTTGTACATAAAATGCACCTAAAATGGGTTGACTTCTAATTGCATCTTCAATTAAATAAGTGATAGGGTTTGTATGTTGTATTTTTCGAATTTTAAATAATTCCGTCGACCAATTAGGGGTATATCCTTTTTCAAATGTTCCTTTGTACTTACTGATTCGCACGTAATCACCAACTTTAAATTGCTTTAATTTGCTTTTTATATTATTACTTTTTGCCAACCTAAAATATCTCCTTAATATGCGTTCTTTATTAGTATTATCCACGTTTGCTGGGATTTCATCAATAGTCCGATGATAGGTATGATTGTATTTAAAAATAACATTATCAAGGGTATTATCTATCCAGTTATAATCACCTTTTAAACTAAATTCTTTGTACAGTTTAGATTTCAATGTTCTGATAAATCGTTCCACTATTGATGCCTTTTTTGTTGAGAAAGTTGAATAATGGTTTATGTTATAAGCTTTCATAAGTTTTTGAAATTTATTATTATAAAATTCTGTTCCATTATCCGTTTGCAGATTTTTAGGCACGCGTCCTCTATCTAACAAAAGTTTGAAAGAGTTGCATACTACGTCTTTGGTTTTACTTTTTAAAGGAAATATCCAAGCGTATTTTGAAAATGTATCAATAACAGTAAGAATAAATGTATAGTTTTTATTTTCTCTAGAAATTGATTGCATATCAATTAAGTCTGCTTGCCAAAGATCATCTATATCTTTCATAATAACGCGTCTTCGAGGAAAGTTTACCCTCACATTTTTATGAATTTCGTTTACCACATCGGCTTTACTCATATTCAAACTTAGTATATAAACATTTGTAGTGAATCCTACAATGATACTGAATGAAAACCATGTTACTACTACTATTTATTCTTTAATTATTTTAGCTTCTTTTAATTCTTCAATTATCGATACTATTTCATTATCATGGTTTGTATTGCCAGCGTCTTTTGAAGCAACTAATAATTTTAATCTCTCAACTAATTCGTTGGGATCATCCCAATATATCAGGTCAGTATGCTTTTTATATTTCTTTAACGTTGGCAAGTATCATAGTTTGCAAGTATGTTTCGGAAAACAATGGTTTGATTATTTCACGATATTTTATTCCTTTATCACCTTTTATTTGACCTTTAGGATTGAAGTCTCTCTTATGAACATTCGTATAATGCAACATATCCCTGTAGACAAGTTTATCATAGCTAGATATTAACTTTAAATCAGGTTTTTTTCGAAGTAAAACTTCTTTTAGACCAGGAGTTAAATTGTAGGATTTATCATCGATTTTAATCAAAATGACATTATCATTATTCAAACTGTTAATTTTAGAAACTGATACTATTGAATTTCCCATCAATAAAGTTTTGTTTTCACTTCTTATTCCGAATGGTATATTTACACCATCATGAATATCATAAATATCCTGACCCTCTAAAGAATGCTCTGATTCATCTAATAAATTCATAAGTTTCGGTTCGTAGCACTCCTCAAACTTTGTAGATGAGCTAATATTGATTTCATCCAATTCAATATCTCCAGAATTAGTGAGTGTTGTATTTTCTAAATGTTTTACCTTTGTTATATTCGAATCAGCTAGACTTTTAAGGGGGTCCGTAACAGGTTTTAACATTTTATCGAGAGACAAGTTCAGTGTGTGTTCCTGGTCCTTCATTTGTCTTATTTTATTCTTTATGGAGTCTACAGACTTCATTAATTCTATTGTAATATTTTTATCCATATTATTATTATTATTAATTTATTATATCACAGCAGAGTGTGTTCAGTAAAAGAATAAATTATACTGAATTTGATTTACTAGGTTAATTACTTATATGAACATTTAAATGGTCAGTCAAATTTAAAGAACATATCAAAATTCTGTCTATACCTTCCGTTATTTACTGAAGATTCTTTATTAATTAGTAGAAAATTATAAGGTTTGCTCCAAGCAGTTTGACAAATATTTCTGAACTCTTTCCATTGTAAATCAGAACAAACATGCTCTTCATAAATATGTTTTAAATTCACATCGTCTTGTTTAAATATAATAAGAAAATTAGCATTGTCACGTAACAATTGCTTTGGAATTTTAGAGTAAGTTTGAGATAAATAGAAACAATCTATTTGTTTATGCCTACCCATGCAGAAATAATTGCGAATATTTAGTTGATTTTCACATGCAACATCATCAAAAATAAATACAGAATTTGTCATAGCTTCACTTGGAGAAATGACATCTTTATCATCTTTAAACTCGTAAAAGTTAATCTGTGGCACTCTTTTTAATACTTCGGTCAAGAAACGGTATTTCGGTTGAAAAGAAGTTTTAGAGTAAAGATAAAGATTTCTAAATCTGAGGCCATTTTTGTGCAGCAGTAAACTGATCATAACATTCGTTTTACCACAGTTTGATGGACCGCATATTATACAGCGAATAGTATTTGGTAACAAAGTGCTATGTCTGATGTGTTTAACAGAGTCACTTAATTGTATATTATTAACATTGAGGGATATGGGTTGTTTGATCAACTTCATAGTGTATATTAATCTAGTTATGGCATAACGTACACTTATATACTGTTTACTATATGGATTTCATCATAAGACAACCATGATCCTAAATTTGGTGATAATGATGATAAAGTGTAGGATATTTGAATAAAAAACCATGAGGCTTGAGACTTCATTTTATTAGGATTTTATCATTATTTATTCATAGTGTATACCTTATTCTAAAATTAATTATCATATTAATATTGTTACAATACATTAATTTATTATTACTTTAGTATTTTAATCATTTAATTAAAAAATGATAATCGTTCATTGACAGTGGATGTCAAGATGTGATTTATATAATACATCAGTAGTCAATTCAAAAGTAATAAGATCTACAAAAAGTTTAACGATCATTGGTTTAGATCATCGCATCACAATACCCCCAAGGCAAAGTGTGAATCTGATCTGAAAGTATCTGAACCTTGTCGTCGTTTCTATTTAATACTTGTTTACTAACTTGTTGTGAGTACAATATGTGTTTTATAGATCTTATCACATTCATTTTAAACGATTGACTTTTATTTGAAAACAAAGAGTCATTATAATCTGATAGTTTTAAATGCTTAGTGACAGATTTAGACATACCTTTCGCTTTTGTTATCTTTGTCTTCAAACTGTTAATGCAATAGAGTTTTGCTCTTAAACCCGTAAATTCTGTAAATACATCACCACCCATTTCATCTTTAAAAAGGCCAGGGATTTTAGAGTTAATTCTAGGAATGCCATATTGGTTATCTATCGCGAAATTACTAGTATCAAATTGCGTTATATGATCGTGCATATCACAATAAAAGTCGTCTGTATGAATTAAATAAAGTAAACTATCGGTGTCTGTGTAACATAATTCAACTTTATCTCCATATTTGTTTTTTATAAAATCATAGTGAAACTGATAAAGGTGTTGTTTGGCATACTCTAGAACTGTAAATCCTATGTAAATTGGTCGGTCTAATATTATTTTATCCGGATTCAATTGTATAGCTACAAAATTCTCTGCAAATATTGACACGTTTTTTAAATTAGGTTTTGAAATTAATTTACGTGCACAAAGTTTCTTATTCGTCACGTTATTTTTATCATTCCATTTGGTTACCAGTTTTATGTCAACTTGTTTTCTTTTATTTTCTATAGTTTTACCGAATATGGCATTATTCAGAAGTTTAAAAAAGTCTTTTTCAAAAGAAGTTTTAGATGCCATACGCCGATTGGTATTAAGATCTATATATTTCTTTAAGAAGTCATTTTGTCTAAAGATTAATATTCGATGAATTTTTTTTAAAATCAATCCATTTTTTAAACATTGTTTCAAATGTACGTAATGAATAACATAATTTAATTTATCATACAAATTAGCACCTAACTTAGCTGACTTTCCTCCCGGAGGTACAATTTTTTCTGCAGCAAATGGTAAGTCTTTATGCTGATCGTGAATAAAATCCGGATAATGTAAATCTACTTCTAAAATAAAACCATACGAATTGTCATCTGGTACATGCAATACATTAAAGCTGTCAATTTCATGCTGAGATAAAAATCTGAACTCGGAAATAGGCAATTTTTTAGTCATTGCATAACCGTAAAGATTATTGCAATCTAGATATATTAAATAACTCGAGGATTTTTAATTATTATAATGAGGTAAATACTTATTATTTGCCTTAGCATGACGGAGAAAACATTGCGCCAGGCCTCCCCGTATACCTTTTTCAATAAATGTATAAATTTCTAAGTCACTAATGAGCTCTAATTCAACTTTAGTGTACAGAAGCATTGCATCCCACCTTAAACTAGGTGAAGTCACATAGTGAGCAGGATCCAGCTTATAAAAATGTAAACTTGTTTCTCTGAATTTTTCAAATACATCGCATAACAACAAAACATCACATTTCAAATATAGATCACTGTATTCACCAAGCGTTTTAATATTGAAATTGTTCCAAATATTTTGAGCGTGAGCATATTCATCATCTGATAGAGATTTCATAGTTAAGCTATTATAAAAACTAGATTTTGGGGGTAATTGATTTTCATCAAATTTTGACCAGTTGTCCATATAGTCATATGGATAAATACCTTTCTTACATAATAAATTAAGTTTAGTTTTATCTGTAAATTCTCTTCTCAAATGAACAAAATCTTTTTCGGATAAACTTTTGCTTAAAGAATCTAAACTTGAGTTAAGAAAATGAAATGAATCAATAAACTTAATTTGTAGTGTGCGAGTACCTTTTTTTGTTCTAATTAACTTTGTAATTGTAAGATATTTTTCTTTAGTTTTTGGAATAATTTTAATTGAACCATCATAATTAGCTAACTCTCTAATAAATATATGCGAGTCATAACCACTGAGGTTATGAAATACCACGGGTATGAATGGACACACTTTGTACATTAAATTACAATGTGAGTGAGCTGCCCCTCTATACTCAGCAGTAATATGATCATGATCATGAACTTTATCTTTCAACGAAAACTGATTGCATATATGACACTTGGTTGCATTTCGATATTCTCGTTCTTGTTCATAGGTTAAAGGTTTCATCGGTAAATTAGTGGTCAAAACTTTGTTTATTTTTTTAGCATCTTTTACTAAACGTTTTAAAAAAACTTCAACACAATCTATACCTCTGTACGTGACAAATTTGTTAAGTTTATTGTCAAAGACCATCAAGACCAGCTGCTGATCCGACTTTAAAAGCATTAATCGCACTCACTATGTCCTTATCCTGTGCAAGTAAACACACATCGGGTGATGTAGGCGGGTCCAGAACGTAGTCCGAGACTGGAGCTGAGGGATGTTTTGTCTGTAAAGACGTAAGGGTATCTGTTGTATCTGGAGACAGTACATCACTTGAAAACAGGAGACGTGCGGCTCCTTTTAAATCTCCGTCGCTAACTTTTGCTTCTACAAGCTTGTTAACATCATAAATCTTTTTGTTATAATTTCCAGTAAAACAGCAATTTTGAGTCGGAAGTGTGGGGTTAGAACAATTATTTTTTATTTTTTGTGTGAGAGATATAGTCTCGTCACTAAATTTAGCATGTAATACTTTATAAGGAAATAGCAAAAGATTTTGCCAATTTTCAATGCTATTACTATCCAAACACTGCGTTATAAATTGAGACAAAAGTGTAGCGACAGAGATCCTGGCACCACGAGGAATTCGTTTAACTAAACTCACATTATTTTTTAAATTACTCAAAAGGTGATGAAAAGGCGTGCCAGAAGGGTTACTATCAGATGGAATAGAAGCATGAGGTTGTGCGAAATTATCTGAAAGTAACGTTGTTGAGTTTTGGCTGGGGCATTTATGTAATTTTGATATATGTATACGAAGTCCTCGAGCACTTTTAAAAGATTTTAAACAAATGGAACAAGAAAAAGTATAAAGTGACGTACCATCTTCCGATTGCGTCAAGCTTTGCATTTACTTATTAGTTATTATAAAACAGAAACTACAAAAACAAACACAAATAAAAATACAATAAAAATAATCTTGACGTTCGCGTTGACGCTCTGTCACCGGGCGCCGGGCGCATGCGGAGGAGCCAGCAAAACCAGAAATAATTTTCAGCCTGAAAAATAACAAATATAATTAGATAAATCGCATTTAGACTTAAATATTACTTAAAACCAAGCCTTAGGTGGGCCAAAATTATATAATTGTTATTTAAAACAATTATATAATTTTTGTTAGACCGGTTGACATAGTTGACGTTGAAAATACTAAATTAATAAATAAATTGATAACAATGGTACTGAAAAAGTATGATAGCATAAAAGTAAATTTTGAGCTTTTTGCTAAGTTTATTTTACTAAAATCTGACCATGACCAACTAGAATTGAAATCTTTTAATACCAAGTACGACATTTTCTATAAAAATACTGATATAAATGACTTCTTTTTAAATAAAATAAATGTATTGATGCGAAAAATGTCTGAATTTGAACACGTACAGTCAGGCTAGACAAATCTTTCGCTAAGCTATATTGAGATAAATATAAGTAAATATTGCCCCATGAAGGGTGGCACGTTCTTAGAGTTGCCTCCGGTAATTAAAAATACTAAGAGTTGTTTAAACTTGCGTAACAATGACGAGTGTTGTTTCTTATGGTGCATTGTAGCTGCATTATTTCCTAGTACAAGTAATGTGTGCAGGACGACATCCTATCCTCATTATAGTAAAGTTCTTAATATTCAAGGAATGTCATTACCTCCTTCATACAGTGACATTAAACTTTTTGAACTGATAAATCCTACAATAAGTATTACCGTTTATGGTTTAGACAATAAATGTGTTGTCACTGGACCTTTATACATGACAAATAAGAAAAAAGAAAATCATATAAATTTATTATATATTGAACGGAATGGTAACGGGCATTACTGTTTAATAAAAGATCTCATACGATTAGTGCGACGTCAGATTACTCATCACCATGGCAAATTTTTCTTATGTGATTTATGTTTACAGTTTTTTACAAATGAAAATAAGTATAAATCTCATTCTTGTTCTAAAATATTAACGATATTGCCTGAAAAACATACCATATTGAAATTTAAACACTATGAAAGACAACTTAAAATTAATTTCATTATTTATGCTGATTTTGAAAGCTTGTTGATAAATTGCAATGAAAATATGTCTAAAAATACTGCGACACTTAAAATGCATCAGCCTTCAAGTTTCGCTTATTACATATGCTGTTTTCATGACAATAAACTTAACAAATTTGTCACGTACAGAGGTATAGATTGTGTTGAAGTTTTTTTAAAACGTTTAGTAAAAGATGCTAAAAAAATAAACAAAGTTTTGACCACTAATTTACCGATGAAACCTTTAACCTATGAACAAGAACGAGAATATCGAAATGCAACCAAGTGTCATATATGCAATCAGTTTTCGTTGAAAGATAAAGTTCATGATCATGATCATATTACTGCTGAGTATAGAGGGGCAGCTCACTCACATTGTAATTTAATGTACAAAGTGTGTCCATTCATACCCGTGGTATTTCATAACCTCAGTGGTTATGACTCGCATATATTTATTAGAGAGTTAGCTAATTATGATGGTTCAATTAAAATTATTCCAAAAACTAAAGAAAAATATCTTACAATTACAAAGTTAATTAGAACAAAAAAAGGTACTCGCACACTACAAATTAAGTTTATTGATTCATTTCATTTTCTTAACTCAAGTTTAGATTCTTTAAGCAAAAGTTTATCCGAAAAAGATTTTGTTCATTTGAGAAGAGAATTTACAGATAAAACTAAACTTAATTTATTATGTAAGAAAGGTATTTATCCATATGACTATATGGACAACTGGTCAAAATTTGATGAAAATCAATTACCCCCAAAATCTAGTTTTTATAATAGCTTAACTATGAAATCTCTATCAGATGATGAATATGCTCACGCTCAAAATATTTGGAACAATTTCAATATTAAAACGCTTGGTGAATACAGTGATCTATATTTGAAATGTGATGTTTTGTTGTTATGCGATGTATTTGAAAAATTCAGAGAAACAAGTTTACATTTTTATAAGCTGGATCCTGCTCACTATGTGACTTCACCTAGTTTAAGGTGGGATGCAATGCTTCTGTACACTAAAGTTGAATTAGAGCTCATTAGTGACTTAGAAATTTATACATTTATTGAAAAAGGTATACGGGGAGGCCTGGCGCAATGTTTTCTCCGTCATGCTAAGGCAAATAATAAGTATTTACCTCATTATAATAATTAAAAATCCTCGAGTTATTTAATATATCTAGATTGCAATAATCTTTACGGTTATGCAATGACTAAAAAATTGCCTATTTCCGAGTTCAGATTTTTATCTCAGCATGAAATTGACAGCTTTAATGTATTGCATGTACCAGATGACAATTCGTATGGTTTTATTTTAGAAGTAGATTTACATTATCCGGATTTTATTCACGATCAGCATAAAGACTTACCATTTGCTGCAGAAAAAATTGTACCTCCGGGAGGAAAGTCAGCTAAGTTAGGTGCTAATCTGTATGATAAATTAAATTATGTTATTCATTACGTACATTTGAAACAATGTTTAAAAAATGGATTGATTTTAAAAAAAATTCATCGAATATTAATCTTTAGACAAAATGACTTCTTAAAGAAATATATAGATCTTAATACCAATCGGCGTATGGCATCTAAAACTTCTTTTGAAAAAGACTTTTTTAAACTTCTGAATAATGCCATATTCGGTAAAACTATAGAAAATAAAAGAAAACAAGTTGACATAAAACTGGTAACCAAATGGAATGATAAAAATAACGTGACGAATAAGAAACTTTGTGCACGTAAATTAATTTCAAAACCTAATTTAAAAAACGTGTCAATATTTGCAGAGAATTTTGTAGCTATACAATTGAATCCGGATAAAATAATATTAGACCGACCAATTTACATAGGATTTACAGTTCTAGAGTATGCCAAACAACACCTTTATCAGTTTCACTATGATTTTATAAAAAACAAATATGGAGATAAAGTTGAATTATGTTACACAGACACCGATAGTTTACTTTATTTAATTCATACAGACGACTTTTATTGTGATATGCACGATCATATAACGCAATTTGATACTAGTAATTTCGCGATAGATAACCAATATGGCATTCCTAGAATTAACTCTAAAATCCCTGGCCTTTTTAAAGATGAAATGGGTGGTGATGTATTTACAGAATTTACGGGTTTAAGAGCAAAACTCTATTGCATTAACAGTTTGAAGACAAAGATAACAAAAGCGAAAGGTATGTCTAAATCTGTCACTAAGCATTTAAAACTATCAGATTATAATGACTCTTTGTTTTCAAATAAAAGTCAATCGTTTAAAATGAATGTGATAAGATCTATAAAACACATATTGTACTCGCAACAAGTTAGTAAACAAGTATTAAATAGAAACGACGACAAGGTTCAGATACTTTCAGATCAGATTCACACTTTGCCTTGGGGGTATTGTGATGCGATGATCTAAACCAATGATCGTTAAACTTTTTGTAGATCTTATTACTTTTGAATTGACTACTGATGTATTATATAAATCACATCTTGACATCCACTGTCAATGAACGATTATCATTTTTTAATTAAATGATTAAAATACTAAAGTAATAATAAATTAATGTATTGTAACAATATTAATATGATAATTAATTTTAGAATAAGGTATACACTATGAATAAATAATGATAAAATCCTAATAAAATGAAGTCTCAAGCCTCATGGTTTTTTATTCAAATATCCTACACTTTATCATCATTATCACCAAATTTAGGATCATGGTTGTCTTATGATGAAATCCATATAGTAAACAGTATATAAGTGTACGTTATGCCATAACTAGATTAATATACACTATGAAGTTGATCAAACAACCCATATCCCTCAATGTTAATAATATACAATTAAGTGACTCTGTTAAACACATCAGACATAGCACTTTGTTACCAAATACTATTCGCTGTATAATATGCGGTCCATCAAACTGTGGTAAAACGAATGTTATGATCAGTTTACTGCTGCACAAAAATGGCCTCAGATTTAGAAATCTTTATCTTTACTCTAAAACTTCTTTTCAACCGAAATACCGTTTCTTGACCGAAGTATTAAAAAGAGTGCCACAGATTAACTTTTACGAGTTTAAAGATGATAAAGATGTCATTTCTCCAAGTGAAGCTTGAATCCAATGTAGATCGGCTACATTCTATTAGTTCACATTACGCAATCACAATTCTGAAATTTTGTATGTTTGTTCCCAAATCTATTTATTTGCTTCGCTGTTGTCCTTTTTGGAAACATCAAAGTCATTTATTTTCCATTGATTCGTTAATCAAATCTTCTTTGGAATCAATTCTCAATATACAACTGAGCGAACAATCTTGGTCCCAGGCATCTCTTCCCATTAAATATAGTGGGCTAGGGATCCGCAAAATTTCTAGTGTGGCTTTGCCAGCCTTTTTGTCATCTGTACATGCCACGTCGAGTCTCGTAGGTAAAATTCTGACGAATTGTCTTACAGACTATGAGACGACTGGCCTTACAGATGCCAAGAATGCTTGGCTAATGGCTTGTCCTGGTCAAAATTTACCCACCCATCCAAATTTACAACGGAGCTGGGACGACGCTATGTCAAAATTAACCTTTGACTCCTTTTTAAATGCTAGTCTAGGCCCGGATCGGGCCAGATTATTAGCGCTCAGTAGAAAGGAATCCGGTGATTGGTTGAAAGCTTTCCCTATAGCCAACACCGGAACTTTTTTGGAACCGGACATCCTAAGAATTTCAGTTGGTTTGAGACTTGGCGTCACGCTTTGCGCTCCACATCGATGCCCCTGCGGTTTTAACGTTGACACTTTGGGGCATCATGGTCTTTCATGTTTAAAGAGCGCAGGCCGCTTCTCACGCCACGCTGCGCTGAATGACATCATCCGCCGTGCTCTTGCCACCGCCAATGTGCCTGCGCTCTTAGAGCCAAACGGCGTTTTCAGGGACGATGGCAAGAGACCGGATGGTATAACTTTGATACCGTGGGAGATGGGTCGGGTCCTGGTGTGGGATGCAACTTGTGTTGACACTCTAGCCCCGTCCCATCTTCCTAAAACAAAATTAAAAGCCAGTGCCGCAGCGGAAGCGGCTGAAAATATTAAAATTAATAAATATAAGGGTCTCGACTCATCGTATCGTTTTTGTCCAGTCGGTGTCGAGACCCTAGGTCCACGGGGTCCCAATGCGCAAAAATTTTTTAAGAATTTGAAAAAGCGCCTTGTGGAGTCAACTGGTGACCCAAGGGCTGGCAGTTTTCTCGCTCAACGAATAGGTATTGCTATTCAAAGGGGGAATGCTGCTAGTCTTTTGGGCACAATGCCACGGGGGCCTTATTTAGGTTTAGTTTAGATAGTAATAGTGTAAATATAGATATGTAATATTTATGTTTCTCTGTAATTTTTAACAATAAATTTATTAATATCTGGAAGTACTAAATGAAGGATCGCCTCGGGTATGACGGGTTCGTCATCCTGAGTTTTATCTGACTGAGTATTACTCGGGATCGCCTCACAAGTGAGTTGCTCGTCATCCCGAGTTAAATACAGGCGAAAAGTTACAATTCTATTTTTAAATGCGGTTGCTACAAGAAAAATATTTTTGAATTCAGTTCTTAATAAACTATTTGTCTTGTGTATATTAGTTCTAATATGATATGCATACTGATTTCGTGGTATGTCAGTTTTACACTTTGTACAAGTCATAATTGTACTACATGATCTTGTGCCTGGTGTTTTGTGTTTTCTGGACTGTACAACTGTGAAATAAAACAAAAAAAAAATAAGTAAATATACATATTTTTTATTAAATTAATTAATATTACATACATCGATAAATTAAACAATAATAACATGAAAACGTTAAAGTAGAACTATGAAACCTTACAGGAGTAATATAAAACAACTAAACAATAATGTATAAAAACTTAATAGTACGAATTGATTAATGCTACTGGACAATTACTAAAATCTTTGTCGACCGTGGACGTAAATCCTTTTAGATGGCGCCACATCTCTGTATCCGCGTCAACCTTTCTCTTAATTGTGACGATTGAGTGACGCCATCTATTTACCGGTGGTATGTCTTCTATTTCTTTACAGTTGTAAATTTTGAGTTCGACGTAATACGACCCCTGCTTCGTCTCGCTTATTTTTCGAGCATACCCTTTTTCAACCCTCCTAGTGTAATAAGAATAAAGTGGTGTTTTACCAGCTGATGTGGATGACTTCACAAAAGCATTATCATCATCTTCACTCTCGCTGCCGAACAGGTCCCTTGCCGTTAACTTCTTTTCAGCTAACGGCACCGGATTGATTCGCTGTTTCTTCGATCTGTTCGTCTTAGATCCGCTTCCGTCAGAGGCTTTGGAACGCTTGGTTCCAGTAGGTTTCTCTGACAGAGGCGATGATGATGACGATGTCGTTTTCGGCTGCATTGACTGCTTCTCATTATCTGAGTCCTCACTGGATGAGAACAGTTGTGGCATAGAAGATGAAGATGGCTTGGGCCTGGAACAATATGTTACAAATATTATTTTAAAATTATAGAAAATAAAGTAATCTGGGCTCGCTAAGTTGTGATGCGGGTGCAAACAATTGTTGGGAACCTGGGGTAATCCTCCTGAGGGCAAACACGGAGCCCTCGGCGATAGACAGTAAGGTAGGGACCAAAGTAGTTTTAGGTGGTACTAGTCCGGCATAGTATCCACACGAGAGAAAAATGCATGCAAATGAACGACCAAACTCACTTTCGCATTTATCATTTTAGTTATAATGAAATAAGTATTCCATATTGAATAATTAGAACCAATAATTCAGTAATAGTGTTATTATGTTCAACAAACTGTCTGCATGCACACAGCACAGAGAGATCATTATTTCCATTAAGAAATACCCACATAATAATAATTTCAAGCTATATATCTATAGATTCCTCTTTTTCCGAAAGAGTTAGACAGAGGTATATTTCGCCCACATTTCACTAATTTATAATTCACGCCATGTAACGGGTGGTGAGCCTATTGCCGTATTGTAATGGACAGGCACAGGTGGTAACCTGACGTTGAAATTTTTCAAGCCACCGCTAGCCTAAAAGGCCTTCAACTTGGTTTAACGGCAACCATGTTACTGGCTACCGGGGCTAATGCATTAACGTGCTTTCCGAAGTACGGAAACACTCACTTAAGGAAATGCTACAAACTGGTCACCCATCACAGGACCAACCACATCGCAACTCGCCTCCCTTAATAATCGTTTACTGAATACAAAATAATAAAGTTAACTTACATTTTTTCTGCTTGAAGTAGGCTGCTGAGTGCTGTGTAGGTGTTGATACTTTGCCTCGTAGAGAGTGGTTTATGATTTGGCTAGGATTCAGGCTCATTATATAGAGCAAAATCCAGACGAGGTACCTCCAAATATGTAAAGTCCACGTGTAAGAAAATGATATCTAAGCAAAACTAATAACTAAACATTTTAAGGTTTGTTTATTATACCTTGCAATAGAACTAGGCAAGTACCACGACTTCACTCGTCGATAAAAAATGTTACACTTGCTTTACTTACATACATTGAACAACAACGAACATACAAATTAATAGTCCAATACCATATTATACTGGTTGAATTTATAGTCGTTTTGGAACGGAAAGGTTTAGGCCCAGTTTCGATAACAGAACCGATCGGCACTGTCAATTTGAAAATCAACAATAAAAAATTACGAAAATGTCAAAATCTACATCGTTTGCCAAAATCAGAACGAGAACACCTGGTTATTCCTTTAAATTTCACGAAATACGTTTACTACGATTTTCTACTACAATTTTTCATTCAATGTCTAACGTTCCAATCAGTAACAAGAGTCAGCGCCGGGAAAATTCGACCAATCACAACGCATGAACGCATCGGTCCACGTGGACTCGTTGCCAAGTAACGTCGGTAGGTACTCGACTAGTTACGTCTTGTAGGTATATAAATACGCTCGGCCGACCGCGCCGCCGACCGGCGACCGCGGCGCGCAGTTCGACTATAACTCGCACGCAGTATTGTCGTCGCGATCGACTTTTATTTGTGGTCGGAAATAAAACGATTAGTTTACACTCGAGAGTACGAATCTCGTGATGAATTACGCAGTGCGATAGTGGACGCCTTTGAAATAGTGAAAAGTGACAGAGACACATTGAATAAACTAAAAGACAATAGCCTAAAACGTGCCCGTTTGTGTATCGAACGTTCTGGACTTCATTTTGAGCAGTTGTTAAGGTACAGGGAAGTGTAAATAAACTGTGAATAGGTAGGTCTAGGTATTTAAGTTGATTATTTTGTAAATAGCTCCAATTTTTTAAATACGCCGGAAATACTCCCTATTTGTTCGTGTTTATTTTCATTATTATTACATAAACCTTATTAATTCACCGTAAAATAGAACAATATTAAAGTATTTCCGACGGTCCTAAGCCCGCGTAAAGTATGAAGGAGAAATTGGAGTCCTTTATTATTATCTAAGTACCTATTATTATCGAAACGATGCATTCGGCCAATGAACTGATCACATGGAGACACGCGCCGCGGCGTAGTATTTCATTCATTGAAAAGTTCAATGAATAATCGAAGCGCTACTAATGTTTCAACTCGAACGAGTGATAAAGATTACATAGAAGTCATTTTTTTATTATAACCTGCACAGCTGTTTTGACACTCCGAAATGGTTCCATTATTGATTCCGAGTAACCCCCTCTCGGGTCCAGAACGACTATAAATTCAACCAGTATACTGGAGAGAGGCATAGGATCAATGATCGCAGAATACTGTCAGCACTTTATCCAAATACATTTAATCATTAAGGTGATCATACACTGATACATACATTGTAAATAAAGCACATTATTTTCTATTGAATGTCGGCACACAGTGTTACGTTCTGTACGGTGTACACAGCCCCTAAATGCTATTAATACATACTTATATTAGTTTTATGGATTGGCTTGTATATTTCAATATTATTAATTAACTAGCTGTGCCCCACGACTTCGTCCGCGTGAAATTCTGTTATAATGACATAACTTTTCTATTTATGAACCGATTGACATGAAACAAACACTAAATGTTAAGTGGATGAAACCGCAACGCAATAAAGAAAACCGCATTGCAATCGGTTGAGCGGTTGCTGAGATTAGCGTGCACAAACGTACAGACAAACAGACAGTTACGATTTTATTATCTACAGTAACAGTAATCACTGTCCTTTGTTTAAGCCGTGAGCTTGTCACGCATTGGCATCTTAGTGGTATAAAAAAACCAAATACAAATACTCTGATACCATAATTATAAATATAGTGCCTCACCTTTAGAATTAATCATCGCAGAACACTGTCAGCATTTTATCTAAATACGTAGTCGTATTAAGATGATCGTACACTGATAGCCACATTGTACACAAACACTTTTTTTTCTATTGAATGTAAGCACACGATATTACATTTAGTACAGTGTATACAGACCTTTAAATGCTATTCATACATACACATTAGTTCCTACGGATTTGCTTATAATTATGTAGTTATATATAAAAATCGAGACTATTGAAAACATTATTTAATTTCTCTATTTCCTTGGATGTGCTCCTGCTCACCTACAATGTCGGTAAGTTTATTCAAATAAATAATTAAGATATTTTTTAATAAAATTTAGAAGATAGAATAAAAATGTATGATACTATTTACTTTGTTTAATCAAAATATAAACTACTGATTTTTTCTTTCCATTTCAGTTATCGAACTGGGCTTACTCACCGATTTCCCCCCCGTTAACGATAGATCCTGACATAGTTGAAAACGTCGTGAATTATTTGAGTGAGGAGGAGCGAGCTAATAATGTTGACAACAGACAGTTGTTAAGTTTTTACAAAACTATGTCCGTCGGCTCTAAAGTAATTCGGATTGAGGTCTATGATGCGAATCAATTTGAAAGCATTGAAAAGTCTGTATGTACATGCAGTGCTGAAATATGTTTTCAACACATTGTGAAGAACATCTACACTGACAGCATTTACTTAAGAGTAAAGGATATGCTACATTATTTGAACAATACTTTTTACCAGTCCCTATAGTATAAGAAAGAAGTGTAGGTACTAATTCATTGAAAACAAATGTACTCAGTTTAAATTTAAGTATGTATTTGTATTATGTACGCTCATTATAAGTATTTTAATAAAATATTATTACTTATTCATTGCAGTTTTTTTTTTAACCTTAGTACTTTGCGGACCCCGGGCTCCGAAGTGAGGGCTTCGGATGCAACCGGAATTGACGCTCGGATGATGATTAGCAAGTACCTATGTATCTGTATCATAACATGCTACATGTAAATAATGATATTTATTGAGCTGCAATGTTCATTCACACGATTACTCACAAAGTAGGTACTTGCTTACAATGAATTAAAATATCGTATTCCCTTAGGTATTCAGTGTTAGTGTAATGAATTAAAATATCAAATGTATAAAAGAAACATGTGTTAGCATTATTGCTTAGTGACTTAATACATTGCATGAATAGACAACACTTTGAAATTATTAATATTATGAATTAATAGTGTGAATGAAAGTAATATTGTAAATATGGGGGAACCTGAATCTATCTGATTCAGGTCCCCCATATTTACTCTACTACCTATCAAAAAGTGACCTGGAGTAATACATGAATAGTCAGTTATGTCATCAGTTAGTGGCATTAAGGGTCTACTATTTAAAATAGCTTCTATTTGACATAAAACAGTATATAATTCTTCATATGTTAGAATTGACTTTTGTAACACTGTTTTTAATAGATTTTTGCAACTTTTTACCCCGCTCTCGGCTAAACCAGCAAATATCCCTATGTTCCGAACCTGACCCGAAAACCTGACCCGGTTGCGGGTTAGGTTAGGAACTTGAAAAAAAATTTAATATTTGTTCCGAACGTAACCCTCTTCTTCCTAACCTGACCGGACGTCTCGTTCCTATCATAACCCGAATTGCGCAGATTGGTCATTCTCTGTAATCTTTCTCAAATTAAAAAGTACATATGTGTCAAATCAGTATATATAATATTTACTATTTTGTGATAATTAACAGAACGATTAATTCAACCATAATAAATGAATGGTTAACACCCCGACTCGGATGGGTTAGGTTAGAAGGCTAAGGCGGGAGCGAAGCGGAGCGGAGCTTTCGTGGTTTTTTTTTGTTTTATCGACTTGTTCTTATTTTACATTATTTCGATTTATTAACATTTACGATTTTACGATTTTTACATTTTTCGATTACAGAGAATGACCAATTTGCGCAATTCGGGTTATGATAGGAACGAGACGTCGGGTCAGGTTAGGAAGAGGGTTACGTTCGGAACAAATATTACATTTTATTTCAAGTTCCTAACCTAACCCGCGACCGGGTCAGGTTTTCGGGTCAGGTTCGCAATAATCGCAAATATCGGTGAATAGCATGGCAGGAAATGAAAATTAATTCTATTTTGAGCTGTGAATTGACCAACTAGCTTTTGATGTTCTGGTGAGTTATGCATTAAGTACATATCATCCAACTGTTTCCCTGCACACTTGAAAGTGGAAGCATTGTCGCTGTATATGTCAGTAGGCAAGCCTCTACGAGCAATAAACCTGTTTAAACATGCAATAAATGTCTCAGTTCTCAAATCGGAAGCAAGCTCCAAATGAATTGCTTTTGTCAGAAAACATACAAACACGCAGACATATCCCTTTGTGATTATAGGCTTTCTAACTCGAGCCATTTTCAATGAAATCGCTCCAGTGTAATCTAAGTCAACTTTTTGAAATGCGCGACATGCTTTCACCCTGGCAGGAGGCAACGAGCCCATCAATTGCTTAGAAGCCTCAGCTTTTAATCTAAAACAAATGGTACATCTATGTAAAACTTTTTTAACTTCTCTAAGACCGTGAATTATCCAAAATCTTTGCCTTAGTGACGACAGAGTCAGCTTAGGCCCTGCATGAAGATTTGTAAAGTGAACACTACGAATTATTAAATTGGTTACACGCGAGTCTCGTGGTAGAATGATTGAATGTTTCTGTGAATATGGTATATCAGCATTGTGCAATCTACCTCCAACACGGAGTAAACCCCCGTCATCGATAAACGGACAAAGGGGTTTTAAATTTCCTTTATGAATTGCTTTACCACATTTCAAAGAATGAATATCTTCCTTTAGAAACTTTTGTTGTTCATACAATACAATAATTGACAGAGAAATATCAAGCTCCTTTCTAGATTCTTCATTTATGGTTGAATTAATCGTAGCAGTCGCTGAGGGGATCTTGGAGGGTATGAAATGCTACATTCCCAACCGCTGGATCCCTGTAGGTGCAAAAAAGCGAGCGTGGTTCAATCGGCTCTGCAGAAAAGCTCTCATGCAGAAAGAATCTGCCTACAGAGCTTGGACCACGGCTCGTGCAAATTCAGATCCAAACGTCTCTGAGGTGAAACGCAAATTAAATGCCGCCTCGAGGTCCAGTAAAAGAGCAATTGTCAAGGCCAAGTTCGATTTCGTCGGCAGAATTGGCGAACGGCTAGCAGGCTACCCTTCAGGAAGTCGTGAATTTTGGTCGCTTGCCAAAGCTGCCGAGGGAAACTTCTGTCGGTCAGGATTACCACCCTTGCTTAAACCCGACGGTAGATTGGCCCAGAGTGCCAAGGAGAAAGCCGACCTTTTGGGTAATCTCTTTGCCTCTAACTCGACCATGTGCGACGGGGGTGCGTTACCGCCGGGCATTCCGAGTTGTGGCACTTCCATGCCGGAAGTTAAATTTACACAGCGGAATGTCCGGCGGGAGCTTCAATCCCTGGACGTTCATAAGTCGAGCGGGCCAGACGGCATTCCCGCGGTGGTACTTAAGCATTGTGGTCCAGAGTTGTGTCCGGTACTTACACGTCTTTTCACACTTTCCTATTCCATGCAACAAGTCCCGGCGTCGTGGAAGATCGCGTATGTACATCCTGTACCCAAGAAGGGTGACAGGACCGACCCGGCCAATTACAGGCCTATAGCCGTCACCTCCCTTTTATCCAAGGTGATGGAGCGTGTAATTAATACACAGCTCCTGGGGTACCTTGAGGAACACGACCTGCTCAGCGACCGGCAGTACGGTTTCCGTCACGGTCGCTCGACGGGCGATCTTCCTGTGTACCTAACACACCGATGGGCGGCGGCTATCGAGAGTAAGGGTGAGGCTCTAGCAGTGAGCCTCGACATCTCTAAAGCCTTTGACCGGGTCTGGCACCGTGGTCTTCTTACGAAATTGCCCTCATATGGACTACCCGAGAGATTACGCGGATGGGTGTCCAGCTTCTTGACCGGTAGAAGCATCAGGGCCGTCGTTGACGGCAGCTGTTCAGACTGCATGGCCATAAACGCTGGAGTACCGCAAGGCTCAGTGTTGTCCCCTATTCTGTTTCTGCTGCATATCGATGACATGTTGTCTATTGACGGCATTCATTGTTATGCGGACGACAGTACGGGGGACACTTGTTACACGGGCCGCCCCGGTATCTCTCGGGACACAGTGGAGGAAAATCGTGAACAGCTTGTGTCTGAAATCGAGGCTACTCTTACTAGAGTGTCCGATTGGGGTGGACAAAATCTTGTCCAGTTCAACCCTTCCAAGACACAAGCGTGTTTTTTCACCGCTAAGCAAACCCCAATTACTGTAGCGCCGCAATTTCAGGGCACATCTCTTTCCATCTCCAAAAGTATAGGGATCCTTGGCGTTGACATCTCCAGTGACGTTCAGTTCCGTAGTCATTTGGAGGACAAGGCTAAGCTGGCGTCCAAGAAGCTAGGTGTGCTCAACAGGGCGCGGCGGTACTTCACTGCGGCGCAAACACTGCTTCTCTATAAGTCGCAAGTGCGGCCGCATATGGAGTACTGCTGTCACCTCTGGGCGGGAGCACCTGAATATCAGCTTCGTCCATTTGACTCGGTGCAAAGACGAGCTGTAAGAATTGTCAACGATCCTGTACTTTCAGCTGGTGTGGAACCTCTTCGCGACAGGAGAGACTTTGCTTCCTTATGCGTGTTCTACCGCCTGTACAATGGTTTGTGCTCTGAGGAATTGTTTGATATGATGCCCACGGCTACGTTCTATCATCGCACCGCTCGCCACAGACAGGGATTTCATCCTCACACTCTGCGTCCGGTGCGTTCCAGCATGGTTAGATCCGATAGGTGTTTTCTTCCGCGCACGCTTAGGTTGTGGAATGACATCCCTGACTCGGTTTTCCCAAACGCCTACAGTATGGGGTTCTTCAAAAGGGGTCTTAGAAGGTTTTTACAGGGTCGGCAGCGCGAATGTGGCACCTCTGGTGTTGCAAACGTTCATAGGCTGCGGTGACCACCGGTCCTTCTGGTGGGCCGTATGCTTGTCTGCCACCTTAGTGGTATAAAAAAAAAAAAAATGGATATATAATTAAGCTTATTTCTAATACCCTTTGACTTTGCATTCTGACAGAAGCGCAAGACGTATGCTAACACTCTTTGCATTTTATTTATATCTGAAAACTTATCAAGAAAATCAAGACATAGTGTTTCCGAAGCATTGGAAGTACAGAACATAGCGCTTAAGCATGTGGAAGGATCCTTGACCTCAGGCAACTCGTCCGGCATTGTAAATTTTGAATTGTGTCTGTACTCACTTGAATGTATGAATGTTGGTCCCGTGCACCAAAGGGGATGTTCGGGTAACTCGTGCGGTGTCACTCCTCGGCTGAGACAATCAGCTGGCTTATCTTGCGAGCTAACATAAGACCAAGTATGAACCTGTGTTAGTTGCTGTATGACCTTCACACGATTAGCGACATATACTTTTAATGTATTTATATTAGTTTTAAGCCAAGCTAAAACGATTTGCGAGTCTGAATATAAAACCACATTTTGAATATCTATTTTGACCGACAGTGTGTCATGAATCCTGCTAGCTAATTTAGCGAGCAGTAGCGTAGCATTAAGCTCCTACCTTGGGACAGACAGGCTTTGTGAAGCAGGATTTATGCGCGATTTTGAGCATAGCAAGGATACCTTCACCTTGCCAGCTTCATTAACAGATCTTAAGTATACACAACAACCATAAGCAGTGGTGCTAGAAGCATCGGCAAACCCGATGATTTGTGAAAAGCTTGTATTGTGCAAACTTATGTATCGTTGTATAGACAACGGTTTCATAGCAATTAAGCTAATGTAAAACTCATGCCATGCCACAAGCAACTCCCTTTCAGGTAACGAAACCCAGTCCAGTCGTGCCTTCCACAGTTGTTGCATAATGACCTTTGCGTTTACTACTAAGGGACCTACAAGGCCTAAGGGGTCAAAAAACTGACTTATAAAGCTGAGGATCTCACGCTTGGACCGAGGCTCAGTAGCCATGGCTTTTGGACTTGAAACTATAAATGAATCTGACTGAGTATCATAACTCATACCTAAAATCTTTAATGAATGATTATTTGTTTTTAGATCAACCTCATCAAAGTGTTGTCTATCTTGTGGTATATCCTGTTATAATTCTTTGGAGTTGGACACCCACTTGTGTAACTGAAAACTACCTAAGTTTAACAGCTTGCATAACTGATCCCGAGCTTCTATGAGCTTCTCTGAGGAACTCTCTGAATAAAGTATATCATCAACATACGTTGAATTGTTTATAATGAAAGCAGCCAATGGGAGCTCATCCTTGTATTGCTCGGCTAACCATTTTAAACATCTGGTTGCTATGTATGATGAGCTTTTTATACCATAGGTTATTGTGTTTAATTGAATGCATTGAACACTTTGACTGGGATTATCTCTCCACAGAATGTTCTGTAAGGACCTGTATTCTGGATGCAATAATATGTTGCGAAACATGTTCTTGATGTCTGTTGAAGAAGTGTTTATCTACTCTGAATAGTAACAAAACATCTACAAGTTCCTTCTGTACTACAGGCCCATTTAGTAATAAATTATTTAAAGAAATCTTGTTACAGGTCTGCATAGAACCATCCATTACCACGCGACATTTTGTCGTTTTCTTTTGTAAATTAAGTACTGGATGGTGTGGTAAAAAGTACACTGGATCAGTTGTTAAATTGTATAGACTGATGTCAATGACTGTACCATGACCTAGTTTAATGTATTCATGAATGAAGTCTGATAATGTATAAAGTTTATTATCTTTTGCAAGTCTAGCTTCTAAATTATAAAATCTCTTTAAGGCTAAATGAAAGGAATCCCCCAAATATTGATTAATGGAATGTAAAGGTTGCTTTAAAGGCAAGACAACTTGTAATTTATTGTTTTCTGTGTCCCGTTTAATATTTTCTAAGAATATATTTTCACACAATTCGTGTTCATTGGTTTCTGAAAATGTTTCAGGAACTTTTTCACATTGCCAAAATTCAGAAAGAGTTTGATTTAAAATAGAAGTACATGCTTCACAAAATAAGGAGGCTACCGATTGAGTATGTTGGAAGTTACTGTTATTTGATTGTATTGTACCTGCAATCACCTGCCCAAACCTTGTATTGAGTAGTGGGAGTAAGGCTGTGAAGTCAGCATGCTCCGCATGGTCAGACCGGGTTGCAAGAGGCTCATTCGGCAACAGCACCTGAAACACGACGTCAGCTCTCAGCGCTGATAAAAGGTTCAATGAACCAAGTAACATACTAATAATATATGTATGTTACTTGGTTCATTGAACCTTTTATCAGCAAGGAGCACATTAGGGGGCAAAACCGTGTCCATTTCGATTGCTCGGCCAATATGTCGTAGAAAAAAGAAACTTATGTCAGCATTTCGAAGGAATTCGTAGAAAACGAACAGTGAAAACCGCAAATTCGAAGAGTCAATATTTAGAAAGTTATAAGGGTTTAACCGTGGCCGCGCAGTACGCATGAATTCAACTGCGCGGCCACCAGTTCTCTTGAACGGAGCTACGTACAAGTCTAATTCTTTTTGCTAATCACTGACACGATTTCGAAGAAAATGTAGATTATAAAAATAAAGCCCTACTATTTGAACTTCACAACATACGGCACTCCAAAGTTATGGCCGCGCAGTCCGCACAATGCGAACCGCGCGGCCACGGTTTTACTTAAATGGAGCTTAAACGGAGCTTAGTAGAAGTCCCATTCTTTTTGCTAATTACAGATACCATTTCGAAGAATATGTAGACAGTATGAATAAAGCCTCAAATTAAGAACTAAATAACGTATAGAACTTAAAACCTATAATCGAAGGAAAAAATAGGGTGACCAAGATTTATAGTGTGTTAATCCAGGCTTTTTACTATTTTAATATCATAGTGTAAATATATTTATATAGCAAGTAGCTTTTCTTGTAAAAAGAGCTACTGATTGTTTCAATTGAATTCCAATTCAATTCAATTGAGAATTAGTGATTCGAATTAGTCTTACGAAAATGTGCTTGTAAGCTTTTAAGTAAAATAGGTTTATTAAAAAGAAAACATATTTGCTGGCGATTGGCAATCATTCATTCTACATGGCGCTGTGTGAAATAGATATTCCACTACATTTAATATTGGTTTTTGGTGCAGGACCTCCTCACTCCCACAGTTCAACAATCCCAACCACAGCAACCACCAAAAGGAAACAAACCTTAGCAAATCACCACGACGATAACGAACTGCCCAACCCAAAGAAGACAAATGGACGGGACGATAATTCGCCTGATGGCATTTGTAACTTTTTCTAAGATAAAGCGGTCCACAACTATTCTGAGCATTTTCCGTACTTATTTATATAAGGTGTTTTTTTTTTTTTTTTTTTTTTATACCACTAAGGTGGCAGACAAGCATACGGCCCACCAGAAGGACCGGTGGTCACCGCAGCCTATGAACGTTTGCAACACCAGAGGTGCCACACTCGCGCTGCCGACCCTGTAAAAACCTTCTAAGACCCCTTTTGAAGAACCCCATACTGTAGGCGTTTGGGAAAACCGAGGCAGGGAGGTGTTATTTACTAACTAGAAGTATTCTTCTATAAATGTAGGTATTAAAATGTCGTTTATAAAAAAAGTGAAGTAAGTAGGTACATATAAGTAAAGTATTGACTTTCGATTACATTACATTAATTAAGTACTATACGTAAAAACACCATACAGTACCTCATTACCTACCAACTTAAATATTGGGAAAAAAATATTAGTATTGCGGAAATACCTTACTTGATATTGTTATTGTCCAGACTACCAACGTTATAGGTTAAACGCAAAGTTTATATTACTTGAATAGTGGTATTTAGATTCAATTTACGTAAAACTAAAGCATTTGTAATTAAATCAGCAATTAAAAATGGTCGAAAACAAGGACGTATCATAGCTATACACATCGACATCGCAAAAACAAATAAACTTTTATAAATTTGAAAAAAGAATTCTATAAATTATCTGTAGTAGCATGCATGAAGTAAACATATTTGCTGGCGAAAGAAAAAAAGTCAATATCAGAGGAACGTGGAGTAAAAAGGAAACTTGAATTTCACTTACTGAGACATATGATTACCTACTTAATGTGTTTACGGGTAAAAAGTAATAATTAAATTTATAAAATGTTAGTGCTGTTTATCGGATTAGTAATTACTGGCGTAATTTAAGTCATAAAATAACAATAACAATATGTAACTATATAACAATACCTACATAACATACATACATACATACATACATATGGTCACGCCTTTATCCCCGAAGGGGTAGGCAGAGGCATATTATATGCCCACATTTCACCTTCGTATAATTTGTCCCACGTAATAGGTGGTGAGCCGTATTGCCGTGTTTAAATGGACAGGCGCAGGTTGTGACTGCCTGCTGTTGAAATAAAGCCTTCAACTTAGCTTAACGACTGCCATTTTACTGGCAACCGGGACCAACGGCTTAACGTGCCTTCCGAAGCACGGAAGCGCTCAAATAAATGTCACAAAGTGATCACATGAATGGTCACCCATCCATGGACCGGCCATAGTGAAAGTTGCTTACTGCAGTGATCGTTTACAGAACACTGAGTCCGCGGGGCCACGAGCGCTTCCTATATAACAATATGTACCTATATTGTGATCATCACCATTTACTGAAATATAAATCAATCGATGAGTGTTTTTTTTTCTTATCTTTGTCTGCCTCTGTGGCACAGTCGGTAGAGATACCGCCTGCGGCGCTGGAGGTCGTGGGTTCGATTCCCACCGGAGACAAATATTTGTGTGACCCATAAATGTTTGTCTCAAGAGTCTGGGTGTATCTATGTATAATATGTATGTATTTAAAAGTATATAAGTATTAATATCCGTGGTGGATCGTGGATACCCATAACACAAGCAGGTTATTCCTAGCTTACTTTGAGATCAGATAGCGTTGTGTGAGATTTCCGTGAATATTTATTTATTTATATCCTAGAAGTAAACTTCTCTATTCAAATTCAAACCAAGGGACTACAACTATTTGCTTTTTACGATTAAAAGTATAGCAATATACGTGACATTAAAAAGTCTTATTAACCGACTTCAAAAAAGAGGAGGTTCTCAATTCGTACGCTATGTTTTTTTTATGTATAAGTATTACGCGATAGCGGCGCGGATTTTGATTATTTTTGAATGAGGTTACTTCTGAGGTGGTCCCATATCCAGGGTATCAAGATCTGATGCTGGGATCCAGGAGAAATCGAGGGCAACCACCGAAAATTGTTGGGACAACTAGTGCGTTTGCTAACTTTTTGATTAAGTGCTTTAATAAGTAAGTATACCTACTACAATTTAATAAAGGTCTGGAGTCGATATGATGATGGAACCGAAAGACAGTTGAGGGAATTTCTTAACGATTTACAGCAGTTACCTTGTGTTTCGGCTTGATTGATTTGTGTTGATGAGAACTTTACACCTAGATAGATATACTTATCGGTCTACCCGTCACTTAAAATAATAATAAAAAAATAATTAAACAATAGAACCGACTTCATACAAATCCTTAAAAATAAAATATACCTAGCACATAGTGATATGTATTTTGATTTATCAGATTTATTCAATTTAAAATGGAAGTTGTTGCCATTAATAATACCTACCTACCTATACCTATGGGTTTACTTGGCGCCGACTTCAATATGATATTGAATAAAATCTGGTAAATCAAAATAATAACTTTGTGCTAGGTAAATATTTTAAAGGATTTGTATGAATTCGGTTCAATTTTTTTTTTGGGATTATCTCGTCGACGCAACGTAAATCATGGTCACCCTTTTTTTAACTCGAGTTACAGGGTTTAAGTTCTGTAACTCGTGATTTTCAAGCATTAGAACTTCATTCATGATATCTACATATTCTTCGAAATCGTATCAATGATTAGCAAAAATAATGAGACCTCTACCAAATTCTGTTTAAGCTCCACTTTAATAAACACGTGGCCGCGCGGTTCGCCCTTACGTAAGTGCTGTAGAACGAGAAGTTCAAACTTTAGGGCTATATTTTTTAAATCTACTTTTTCTTCGAAATCGTATCAGTGATTAGCAAAAAGAATTAGACTTCTACAATGCTCCGTTAATGAGAACTGGTGGCCGCGCGGTTCGCTTTATGCGGACTGCGCGGCCATAACTTAGTGCCGTATGTCGTGAAGTTAATTAGTTAAGTTATATATTAATAGTAGGGCTTTATTTTTATAATCTACATTTTCTTCGAAATCGTATCAGTGATTAGCAAGAAGAATAAGACTTGTACGTAGCTCCGTTCAAGAGAACTGGTGGCCGCGCAGTTGAATTCATGCGGACTGCGCGGCCACGGTTAAACCCTTATAACTTTCTAAATATTGACTCTTCGGATTTGCGGTTTTCACTGTTCGTTTTCTACGAATTCCTTCGAAATGCTGACATAAGTTTCTTTTTTCTACGACATATTGGCCGAGCAATCGAAATGGACACGGCAAAACCAAATTCTGAATATTGAAACTTTTGAGGCAGTTTTGAAGTTATTTTGTCAAGTAAGTAGCACACAACAGGGATTTTGAAATCGGCGTATAATTCCAAATTCACCCGTTCTTTCATTGTATTGAATGATTGCCCTATGCCAGTGACAGGAGTACTTGCAGTTTGAATCTGTAAATTTAATAAATGTGCCAGCTCTTTGGTTATAAAGGAGACCTGAGAACCTGTATCGAGGAGGGCCTTCACTCGAACTTCAGTTCCGTTGCTCGCTAGGAGTTTCACTTGTGCTGTAGGCAACAGAACTTGCTCAGTTGCAGATCCCGCCACCAATGTGACAGGCGAAGACACCGCATCCTCATGGAGAAGGCTATTATGAAGTGTATCTTTACAGATTTTACAACTAAAATTGCACTTGCACGGATTTTTGTGGTTATTTAAACATGACCTGCATAGATTATTGTCTGTAACAAATTTAATTCTCTCATTTACAGACATCAATTTGAATTTAGGACAAATAAAAAGTTTGTGATTGGACTTACATAGTGAACATCTTTTCTGTGGAGTGTTGGTGGGCCGTGTACTCTTGACCGTAGCAACATGGACCGCCTTTGGAGTAGATGAAACCTTATCCCGTTCCACATTCTCAAGTGCTAGTGCCCGTCTTTCTAGAAATTCAATAAGACTTGTAACACTAGGTTCATGCTGCCTACCAAGTTCAAATTCCCTATTACAAATCATATCTAACTTTATTGTCAAAATACAAAGTGTTATAGGGTCCTACTGATCCACAGTGTGTCCTAAGTTCCTCAATGCCGCTAACTGTAGCTTAACTACTGACAAAAAACCTCTTATATTGGATGCGGTAGATTTTATCATAGGACTTAAATGTAACAAAACATTTATATGGTTGTTTGTGATCTTATATTTATTACTAGCTGGTGCCCGCGGCTTCGCTCGCGTCATCGTCGGCTCATCACATCATTTTGTATTCTACCATACATACATACATTATTATGCATAGAAACCAGTATTCATAGATCCCAACTCCCAGAGCCAGGGTTAGAAACCAGAGGCCTAAACACGGCGGTCGCTTACGCAGCACCGAGGTAATCAGATATACAGTAAAGAACCTCTGAAATCCATTACAGCATTATCATGGTAGGGTGATATTAATTTGGCGACTCAAATCAAACAATCAAAGAAACAAACACATCTTTATTCATGTAGGTTCATAGTAATACAATGAACGTCTTTATGAATGATTCTACATTTACATTTACTGCCAGATTCGCAAACCAATAGGTAGAGCCTGTGAGTAAGAATCTGGCAAGAAATCTTACGGCCACTCTTTTCAAACTGCCAATAAGTACCTATAAACAAAATATAGCATGGAAAACACCCCCCCCCCCCCCTCTGTTAAAATATAGTAGGTATACATACTTATGGAGTAGGGACAGGTTGTGATCACATAGTACACAATATGAAAATACGATAAAAAAAATGCACGACCAAATCAATAATTATGAGCCAAATTGAATTCTTGCCTTACGGCGCATTAACCTAATGGCGGGTGAGCTATTTTGAGGCTTTTTTGACTCACTACAAATAATTTCCGTCCCCAGCTCGATTCTCCAACAACCTTTCTTATGCTGACAAACAATATAGGGTACTTGGCGTCCTGTTCAACTGGTTTCTTCGAGAGTATCATTAATTTCATACACGCGCCGAATGGTGTGGCAAGTATGTGCAAATACCGGGAATGATTCTCTGCTGCTCATTATGTCCCAATGGAATAAGAGACGGAGAGATTTTAGTTAGATGGTATTCAACCACGTTTTCTTGTCCTTATCGTATAACCGTTTTCGGTTAGTTACTGGGAGACCGCCCAGTTTGGTTGGATTCATCGAAACTGTGGCCTTAAAATAACATCCGCTAGGATCCGCTAGGATCGTCGGACCACTGTGTCGTTCGGACGCATGTGCCTCTCGCAAGGCCTGAACCACCTCGGCCCAAGGAGTGGCGACATGTGTGGCACTATAAATCAGCAGACTGGGATGGACTGCGAGAGTTCTATGCGTCGTACCCGTGGTGGCGGCTTTGTTTTGCCTCAGAGGATCTGGATTCTTGTGCTGTAGCAGTCGCTGAGGGGATCTTGGAGGGTATGGAATGCTATATTCCCAACCGCTGGATCCCTGTAGGTGCAAAAAAGCGACCGTGGTTCAATCGGCTCTGCAGAGAAGCTCTAATGCAGAAAGAATCTGCCTACAAAGCTTGGACCACGGCTCGTGCAAATTCAGATCCAAACATCTCTGAGGTGAAACGCAAATTAAATGCCGCCTCGAGGTCCAGTAAAAGAGCAATTGTCAGGGCCAAGTTCGATTTCGTCGACAGAATTGGCGAACGGCTAGCAGGCTACCCTTCAGGAAGTCGTGAGTTTTGGTCGCTTGCCAAAGCTGCCGAGGGAAACTTCTGTCGGTCAGGTTTACCCACCCTTGCTTAAACCCGACGGTAGTTTGGCCCAGAGTGCCAAGGAGAAAGCCGACCTTTTGGGTAATCTCTTTGCCTCTAACTCGACCATGAGCGACGGGGGTGCTTTACCGCCGGGTATTCCGAGTTGTGGCACTTCCATGCCGAAAGTTAAATTTACACAGCGGAATGTCCGACGGGAGCTTCAATCCCTGGACGTTCATAAGTCGAGTGGGCCAGACGGCATTCCCGCGGTGGTACTTAAGCACTGTGGTCCAGAATTGTGTCCGGTACTTACACGTCTTTTCACACTTTCATATTCCATGCGACAAGTCCCGGCGTCGTGGAAGATTGCGTATGTACATCCTGTAACCAAGAAGGGTGTCAGGACCGACCCGGCCAATTACAGGCCTGAAGCCGTCACCTCCCTTTTATCCAAGGTGATGGAGCGTGTTATTAATACACAGCTCCTGGGGTACCTTTAGGAACACGACCTGCTCAGTGACCGGCAGTACGGTTTCCGTCACGGTCGCTCGACGGGCGATCTTCTTGTGTACCTAACACACTGATGGGCGGCGGCTATCGAGAGTAAGGGTGAGGCTCTAGCAGTGAGCCTCGACATCTCTAAAGCCTTTGACCGGGTCTGGCATCGTGGTCTTCTTACGAAATTGCCCTCATATGGACTACCCGAGAGATTATGCGGATGGGTGTCCAGCTTCTTGGCCGGTAGAAGCATCAGGGCCGTCGTTGACGGCAGCTGTTCAGACTGCATGGCCATAAATGCTGGAGTACCGCAAGGCTCAGTGTTGTCCCCTACTCTGTTTCTGCTGCATATCAATGACATGTTGTCTATTGACGGCATTCATTGTTATGCGGACGACAGTACGGGGGACACTTGTTACACGGGCCGTCCCGGTATCTCTTGGGACACAGTGGAGGAAAACCGTGAACAGCTTGTGTCTGAAATCGAGGCTACTCTTACTAGAGTGTCCGATTGGGGTGGACAAAATCTTGTCCAGTTCAACCCTTCCAAGACACAAGCTTGTTTTTTCACCGCTAAGCAAACCCCAATTACTGTAGCGCCGCAATTTCAGGGCACATCTCTTTCCATCTCCAAAAGTATAGGGATCCTTGGCGTTGACATCTCCAGTGACGTTCAGTTCCGTAGTCATTTGGAGGACAAGGCCAAGCTGGCGTCCAAGAAGCTGGGTGTGCTCAACAGGGCGCGGCGGTACTTCACTGCGGCGCAAACACTGCTTCTCTATAAGTCGCAAGTGCGGCCGCATATGGAGTACTGCTGTCACCTCTGGGCGGGAGCACCTGAATATCAGCTTCGTCCATTTGACTCGGTGCAAAGACGAGCTGTGAGAGTTGTCAACGATCCTGTACTTTCAGCTGGTGTGGAACCCCTTCGCGACAGGAGAGACTTTGCCTCCTTATGCGTGTTCTACCGCCTGTACAATGGTTTGTGCTCTGAGGAATTGTTTGATATGATGCCCACGGCTACGTTCTATCATCGCACCGCTCGCCACAGACAGGGAGTTCATCCTCACACTCTGCGTCCGGTGCGTTCCAGCACGGTTAGATCCGATAGGTGTTTTCTTCCGCGCACGCTTAGGTTGTGGAATGACCTCCCTGCCTCGGTTTTCCCAAACGCCTACAGTATGGGGTTCTTCAAAAGGGGTCTTAGAAGGTTTTTGCAGGGTCGGCAGCGCGAGTGTGGCACCTCTGGTGTTGCAAACGTTCATAGGCTGCGGTGACCACCGGTCCTTCTGGTGGGCCGTATGCTTGTCTGCCACCTTAGTGGTATAAAAAAAAAAAAAAAAAAAACATTGCGGAGGAAGCTGTATAGATCATGACCTGCTAGCCTCTCATAGGTTCTGCCAAAGGGACACGATCCCAAATCTTATGCGAGCTGCTTCAACTCCCTGTGGGCCAACTGGATTTCCTCGTCCGCAACTCGTCCATCACGAGAAACCTCCAGATCAAAAGGCAACACCCCCGCAAGCACAGGTAATGTTATAGTGTTGCGTGATCGGTAAGTCTTCATGAGCAATAATAATGCTGATTGCTGAGTTCTCAAAAATATACGCTTGACCACAAAGTTAGACGACCGCGGTACCATACAGCTGCAGCGTACATCAACGTAGCAACAAAGGTCCCTGAGTACAGAACTCTCAAGTGCTGCGTGTCATATTCCCCACGTAGAGGCAGACACGCTGTAGACATTCTGAAAACAGTTCCGAAGTCTTTTAACCAATAAAATCCACATGCGAGCTGTAGGACGTTGCATCGTCCCGAGTAACACCGAGCGCTTTTGCCTGTGACATAGTCGCAACCGAGGCGCCGCAGTCTATGTAAATAGTCCGCACTTAATTTTATCCTTATAGATAGATCATAAGCGGGTGAGAAGCCCAGTCAGTTTAAGGCACTACACCCAACACCGTCTTCACCGTGACATTATCATTACGTTCAATCACCGTGCGGCGACGCCGGCGCCGACGTCTCAATCACGATAGTCACTTCATCGGCATACACAATCAGGTGCACTCCTTCGGGTTCTGGCAGCAATTGGAGGTCATTGAGGAGGAGGTTCCAGAGAGTCAGGTCCAATACAGATCCATGTGGATACCTTATAGTGTTCGATTTCCACGAAATCCGCGTGCCAACGATAAAACCGACCCAACGATTATAAAGTAATTACATAAATTTTATACAAATTCGGTGGTGCTGAATCATAGGGCCCCATGCGTTATCGAAAGCACCTAAGATGTCCAAAAAGATAAGCTGTACGTACGAAAAGCTGAATTTTCGAAAATTACGTTCGAACGGCCTAAGACCGTGAGCCGGTGCTGGGAGTTTGTATATTACGGTACAGACAGGGTGTTGAAACAACTATAACACGTTAAAGTACCTATTTTACTGGCAGTAATGTGATGGGTTCGTAAGCTTTGAGATCGCTCCCTCGTCGTGTAACAATTTGTAACTGCTGTGTAAGGGCCTGTCCACATCACCACGATACGACGCGACGTCTCGTCGCCGTGGAACGGTTATTAATAATAATTTGTCACTCTTGTAATTTCTGTGTAACTCTTATTAATAATCATCCAATGATTTTCATTCAAAAGCCGAAGGTCATTTGGAGAATCATGTTGACAGTCTTTAGTCGAAGGATGAATACCCTGATAATAGTTGGTTTTATTTGAATGAATCGTACACACTTAGAGCGAGTTCGTTAATTATTCCTGAACAGCCTGTGTCTAAGTCTACCGGTTCAACTTTTTATACTAAACTTTAATTAATCAACATGAAGACATTTACAATAACACAAAATCAATCTCTGTTCGACATCAAATAGGAATGACAATGTCAATCGGATTTAACGTTCAAAAATGTGTCACTATTAAAAGTAATTTAAATCAAAAGGAGTATTGATAACAATTCTGGAAAAAAATTTCCCCAAATTATCTTACATCCCCTTTTTAGCTCGTTATAGTATATTTTTTTATAAAATACGAAACAGATCTTTAATCAATAATGATTTTAATGCTATAAGCCGAATTTGAAGTAGATCAGACCAAGGAATCACGTTGTCCCATACAAACCTTACCCTTCTTTTTTATACCCTTGGAGGTGGAATTTGAAAAATGGTAAAATTACTTTCTTCAAATTGTAACAAAGAACGCTCGTGCTGAGTTTCATCACCGTACCATGAACCGTTTAGGCAATAATTGATAATAACTTTATACGACTATAGTTCTTTCATCTGCGATTCGATTTTGATGAAAAATATCCTAAAGCCTCCCCCGAGTTGAGCTTAATCTTTTTTGTAAACAGCAAATGAATCCGTTCAGTATCTTCGGAAATCCTGACGCTCATACAGACAGACAGACAGACAGACAGAAAAGAATTTTAAAAACATCATTTTTGTGCTCTATTGGTGTTTTTATACCGCCCCCGCTACTTTTTTTTTAATTTTATCAATTGTACAGACACACGATTTCTACTCTCTTATTATAGTATAGATTATACCGGTCATTTAGGATCTTTCGAGCTTCCTCATAACTTTCCTTACACAAAGGAAGGTTTTTAATGAGATCTCGAGGCTCATCTTGTAAATAGGTTTGTAAATAAAATAGCTTTTCAATACTCTCAAGGTTACTATTTTTATGAATGAGTGCAACGAAAAGTCCCATAAATGCCGAGTAATCTTTGTATTTCCCATTAAAAATAGGAATAACTACATTAGGTAGCTTAATTTTATGTTTGGACAACTGTGATTGCGATGAAGACGACTCTTTACACTGTGTTATAAGTCTACCAATACGTGCCAATGCGTTAATGTACGTACTTTCAACCTCGTCCTCGGTGGTGCTTCCAGGATCTATGGCTACGATTTCCAAGTTAAGATCTTCCCACTTGTTAAAAGATGATCGCAGACGCTCCTCCCTTACACGCAATGCCTGCTGGTCGAATTCAGAGGCACCGAGATCGGTTAACGCATTGTGCATCTTTGTAAGAACGCCTTTTAATGCCGCACGTTTACGTTTTAATGATGCTAAGTCAACGGACTCCGCAGATACGAACTCGTCTTTAGACATTGTTGTGAACGGTTTATAGACGCTTCACTGAACTTTTATTTACGCACTGACTATGCACAATCGTACTTACGCAACACACACACTGTATTATATAAAGTTACCCAGTTATTACCACTTACAATTGAAGTTTTATTTTAAAATTTTTCGATCACTAACTGTTGAGTGTTGACATTTGACAACAATGAAACATTAACAACATGGCGGCTTTCGCAAATCGGCCCGAACCACTGATCTGTATTATTACCACACTGGATAGGTGGCTGTCAAACTGAAGTTATGCCTTCTTAATTCTCGCCATTGTGGCGCTGAAATCAGTAGCGCTGGTTCAGAGAACTAAAATTAGTGATGTGCCAAACTTTCTTGAACTGACGCGTATCGATAGATTTAATTTGAAATTAAAACATTTTTAGTATATATATTTTAAAATTAATTTTGTTTATAATTTTTTAATATAAGAATATTACCAACCGAAATTACGAATATTCCCTTTAACTTCTCCAACTAAGCTAAATCGCTTGTGCTAGGAGTGGCCAGGATTCGAACTCGGGTCTTCTCGACCGCAAGTCAGTCTTCTTAACCACTAAGCTATCGACGCTTTAATGAATATTGCTCCTAATAACGGTGGTTTAATATGGTGTCTGGTATACCTACCTAAATGAAATAATATTTACTTGCAATTTGGCATACTCGTGACGCAAAATTGCAGGAAAATATTACTTTTGTTGAAGAGATTGAGAGAGGTATTAAGGCGCATCTCCACTTGAGCAGCCGCGGGGCGAGCTGCCTCAATCTGAGCGTGCCGCGTGCTGGGGAAATTACATGCATCTCCACTTGGGTCAAATTAATCAGCAACTCGGCAGCGTGCCTCAAGGTGAGCAACGAATTTCTATAGTTTCTTACTAGCTACCATGGGTGACGTATGCCAATTCGCTGCAGCTTTAGTAATAATGAATCCCTACAAAAAGAATAAAAGGCAGACAGATAAAGATCATTGTGCGGTGAACGTGGATTCCATAAGTGTCTGTGGCTTTCATATACTTCAGTTAATTTGATGCATTTATCATTGTACATTTCACCACGAAGTGAGCGTTTATATTAATCATGCGCCATAGAAATTGAAAGGGAGTTATGTGTAGAAAAAAATATAAATAAACGTGATTTTATTAATCATTTATTTATTTTACACTTTATTCTAAAACTATGGTACACCAGCGGACGTTATACTATTTATTAACCGGGAAGTTCTTGTGTAATGCTTATAATAACATTTAACATCAATATGATTAGAACACAGACGATCGCCAGATGTTGCCAAGCCATGCACTTATGATTTTTGGATCAGTTGGAAATCTGCAATAAAATAAACATACATCAATAGAGTAAAAAACATTATGTAGTAAGTATTACCCACACAAGTTAAAGTCAGAAAATAAGTTAAATACATATTTCTAATAAGATTTTGTTTGGTTGATACCATTATTATATATTGAAGCGCTCGTGGCCCCGCGGACTCAGTGTTCTGTAAATAATCACTGCAGTAAGCAACTTTCACTATGGCCAGTCCTTGGATGGGTGACCATTCTGGTGACCACTTTGTCACATTTATTTGAGCGTTTCCGGTCTTCGGAAGGCACGTTAATCAGTTGGTCCCGGTTGTCAGTAAAATGGCAGTCGTTAAGCCATGTTGAAGGCCTTTTTGGGCGGCTTGAAAAATTTCAACAGCGGGCAGTCACAACCTGCGCCTGTCCATCTCAACACGGCAATACGGCTCACCAATTGTTACGTGGGACAAATTCTATGTAATATAAATAATACATACATACATACATATACTCACGCCTTTATCCCCGAAGGGGTAGGCAGAGGCCTATACCGGCCCACATTTCACCCTGTACAATTCGGTCCCACGTAACAGGTGGTGAGCCCATCGCCGTGTTGAAATGGACCGTCGCCGTCAGAGCCTCGTCCGTTGTTCAGCAGGTGCACGAGCTTGCACGTGAGGTTGACTTGGGCCCTAAGGTGTTGGTAGGACCCTACTACACCCCTATATTTTTTTACATATTTTTTACATATTATAAATAATATGTAAAAAAATATAGTATGCCTCTGCCTACCCCTTCGGGGATGAAGGCGTGACCATATGTAATGCAAAATGATACCATTATTAGACATATTTCTTATAAAGAAAAGTTTTCGATCACATCAGACCATGATCAAGTTTATCGATACGACAACATGGACATCACTAAACGAAATTAAAATCCTATTTTTGTGCTTAAAAATAATTTAATCTCACCTATATATTATTCTTATACATATTTTGTAAATAAACAAGCATTTTACATATAGGTCAGGCTGATTTAATGATAAAAATTACAAAAATTCAACTTACCTGTGAAATCTAATGTTGCTCCCTTTTTTGAAGCTAATTTTGCAAAACACACATTTCACCATGTCTATTGCTTTTTTGTAACCACACTAATCCTCACTAAACTGCACAAAAGTCCTTAAATTACAAAATAATTCGTAATTCCCGGCGCGATACGGGAAGTCATTTGCATGATACGTCAGATTTAGTTCCTTGAACCAACTCTAGAGGCGTTTCAAATCGGCACAAATAATTCGCTGTCATTTGTATGAGACAGCCAATCCAGTGGTAATAATACAGATCAGTGGCCCGAACGCACACGCCAGCGCCGTCTGGCAGCAAACTCGCCAACTTTTGAACGCAAACGCACCAATAGGATGCGCTGACGTATCACGCGTCAGCACGCGCGCTGCATGTTGGCGCTCAGTAAATGTAAAATTTGAAAGAAAAAATGGCGTACCAACCAAAACCAAAAATGGAATGCAAAAAAAAACTTGCTGTATAATCTTTGTAGACGCGTGGATTGCCGACCACTACGTCATGTATACCAGGCTGGCTTGTACAACCTGGCTGTATGCAATCCTCACTTGCACCGTTGTTCCACACGACGAATCTTTGGTGGCATGTAATGGCGTCTTCCCGCGCTGAGCATAGGTTAATCTCTCACGCAAGAATTTTACTGCAACATCACTCCTACACAAAATCACACGCGGAACTTTCATCTATGGCGAGAGGACCATGTTAGAAAATTGAATGTAAAAGCGGACTGTAAATTGGAAGCTGGTAAAAAATGAAAATCCACGAGCGTACTTAAACGTGTCGTTTATTGCAACGGTGCAAGTAAAAAGAGAAAAGTACAGAGTTGCCATACGTAAACTTCAATTTTACCCAATTATACAATTTTAATGTTGGGTTGCCAACAACCGAGTAACCGGTTAGCCAGACGTATTCTTTGAACTTTAACCCATTCGCTATTAGATTCCGTGGGTTCAAATATTGTTTGCTTCGTTCACACTTACTGTTTACTTCTGAAGTTGGTTCATTTACAATGGCCGTATCATAACTTTTCGCCACTTGCGACTCCGATGGCCGAGGGCAAGGGACGGAATTATTCTCATTAGCTGACCTTGGCAAAGAAGGTTCGTTTTTATTCTTACTGATGCCATTATCCGTTGATTGAATGCACTGACTCGGCGTAACCGATTCTTTTTCATTTTCTTGTATGTGGGGTAATCCAACCGACCCACTATCCATACAAAAACTCTCAACAATTTTACTACCTCCTCTTCTGCTATTTATATTTAACTTGACGTTATCAACGATGGATGCTTTCACCAAATTTTTCATGTCATCTTTAATTTCATTTAACTGTACTGAAGTTACATAAGAATCTCGTATAGTAGAAACTTCCTTCTGCACTATTAACAAGTTCTTCAATAACCTGGTAACGTCTATGTGGTCAAAGGTGATTGGCGGTAGTTTATGTAAGTCTTTTGCTACAAATATTGGTACTTATTCGGGGTCCGTTTGTTTCAACAGCGATATCACGTCGTAAAGATAACGAATTGACTTTCCAGCTCTCTTACGTAGTACATTTTTCTGCTTGGTGGTTACAGCATTAAAAAGTAGGTTCTTAGCTGATTCTATATCGGCCGTTGAGAACCCGGTAACACACAAACGCACCAAACTTTCCTCGTCCATAACGTCCAGTTTGTTTTGGACGAATGCTAGCACTTCGTTGATAACAATATTGCAACATTTACATTTCACTACGTTAGTGGTCATTTTTAACAACTTTTATCACGGCGGTGCGCGCGCGTGCATTCGTCACCGCTGCGACGCGCGAACTTTTAAAGACTATGTTTATATTTGTTGTACCATGTAGTAATTTTTTATTTAAGATTATGTAGTAGTTAATATTTTAAGTTCAAGAAAAAAAATCTTTTTTGATTTCAGGGATCGAAGCGGAGGTGGAATATTATTCCAACAGTGAGTGGCAGAGTAAGTAAAGCTTCCTCTGAAGGCACAAGTCCTGTGCTTTAGCACAGACCTTGGAGCGGTTTTGGACCTTACATATTCTGCATAGCCCACTCTCCAATTTAGTCTGTCATACAGGTATTTAGGCTATTTGGATTTAATTATTCCAAAAAGCAAACATGCCAAGTGCACCTATCTTCTAGCTGCCATTTTCAATATATTGTTCCCATTCATATAGGGAGTAACATTACCTCTTCTTGGAATACTGACACAGAATCTAGTACATGCGTTCTGTATACGCTGTATCAGCCGCACCGTTCGTGCCAGCAAGAATAGTCCATAAACAGTATCGCAGTATATAGGTATTTAAACTTGCATGGTCATTATTAGAGTTAACGGGATATTTACCATGTATTATTGATGATTGATTGATGAATATCGGAAAAACTCAATAATACATGGTAAATATCTCGTTAACTCTAATAATAGTATCGTAGTAGTTCAATTTTGACATAATCAAACTATCCATCAGTCTTTTCCTAACAGTAATACTAAGATAATCTCTAATCTTATACAATACTGTAAGTCTATAGAAGCAGTTGCGCATTGCATTAGATATATGAGCCTCAAAGTGAAGTTTCGGATCAATCATTTGGTCCCAGGTTACAGGCCATCTCCACTCTATCAATTCTTTTTCTTTGGATCTCAATAATTACTGGATACAACCCCCCCCCCCCCCCTCCGCAAAATGGGCACCATAAATGACGTTGGGTTGCGGAAATCAGCCCGTGGAACCAAGTCCTCTTCCTTAACTGCACCACTTTTGTATCGAAAAAGTTACAAAAGTATCAAACTTCTTTGTTGCAAAAGTTATGCACCATAGGGCTGTGTGCGACGCGCGGTCTGATTTCTTACGATCGTATATAATTTGAAAACCGAATAAGCAAATTGGCACTGGTCGTGATCGCATGAATACTGGTGTGAATCCTTCTTTACGCTGGTGGCCCTTAATATTTGTCTAATTCTTCCGTGAATATTTCAAAAAACTTGGTTGTGAAGTAATTTCCTTTTCTTCTACGGCATGAACCATAATGCCTTGTACAGATATGCCAAGTGGTCCAAACCATGACTGTCCTAGTAAGAGTGGTCCCTTTCCACAACTCACAATTAGAGGTTTTGCACACCGCACTTGTTATTTTTTTAAATTAGCCTGGCAACTGACCAGAATGTCAGTTTTGTACACATTAATAAAAATAAGAGTATAGCGGCAATAATCAGAAAAAATAGGGAAATACGTTTGTATGGACAAAATACGCGAGGTCATGTTTCCTATTAAAATTTTACGAATTCCTTCTAAACTCCAATCTTCCACTTTCTTAAAAATTTTTCTTATGTAGTAGTTTTTGTTTAAAACTAAATCACATTTTTACGGTAAAGCATAGAAAATGCTGAAACTTTTGTAATGCATTTATTGGGTTTCACAGGGGTCGGTATTAGGACCGCTCCTGTGGAACATCGGTTACTACTGGGTGCTGGTGACGCGGGGAGCAACCCACCGAGCCGCAGCACTAAAGGCCACGGCAGGGGTTGCTCAAGTCGTGGGTCGGATTCGGCGGCTGGATCTCGAGGTCGCCCTTCACAAATTCGAGGCTCTGTGCTTCCACGGACCTCGGACAGGGCCACCTGCATGATCCAGTCTACGAATAGCAGGCGTCAGCATCGGCATCGAGCCCTCGATGAAGTACCTGGGGCTCATACTCGATTGCCGGATTCGGACATCACTTCCGAAGTTTGGTCCCAAAACTGAGGGGGGCGTCAGCCGCACTCGCGCAGCGCCAGACGCCAACTTGGGTCACCTGATGTTGGACATAAGTCCAACATCAGGTGACCCAACGCTCCCTACAGGAGACTGTAGCTGGGGATCGTGCGAAGTATGGCCCTATACGAGGCCCCCGTATGGGCGGAAACCCTAACGGCCAGCAATGTGGTTAGATTGCTGAACCCGCAGAGGGCGATGGCCATCAGGGTGATAAGGGGATACCGCACGATCTCAGGTGAGGCAGCATGTCTCCTAGCCGGTACCCCTCCATTGGACCTGGAAGGTGAGAGCCCTTGCGTCACTGTTTAGATGGCGCAAAGAGGCGCTGGAGCGTGGCCAAAGGCCTGCGTCTCGAGAAATCGAGGCCCAGCGGTCCCTGCTCCAATAGAAAACCGTGGGGAGATGGAAGGTGTGACTTGAGCATCCAGAGGAGAAATTTGCCACAATCGCGGTCGTCAGACCGTTTATGGACGAGTGGCTGGAGAGGAGACACGGTGCTCTCTCCTACCGGTTGTCACAGACACTTATCGGGCACGGTAGCTTCGTTAGGTATCTGTGGCGAAGACACCGGGAAACCACGGCTGAGTGTCAGCATTGCGGGGACCGCAACGATGACACAGCGCTCCACACACTGGTGGAGTGCACGACGTGGGCGCAATAGCGCCAGGTCTTCGTGGTTGGTCTGGACGTGGACACTCTCTCGTTCGAGACCATGGTACGAGCCATGATCTCCAGCGGGAGTAGGTGGGACTGCGCCGCCTCGTTCTGTGAGTAGGTCATGCTCGTGAAAGAGGCGGTGAGGCGGGTACGGAAGAGAGCTCTCCCACCCGAGTTCCGCAGTCGGCGACCTGGGCACCGCCAACTTGTCTTCGCCGAAAACTATCGGCCTCCATGACCCGGGGCCTGAGGAAAGTGAGTCAGCCGCTCATCGTCCTTACAGAAGCAGGCCAGTGACGGCAGCGTGACGTGAGGAGTTCATGTATGCCTCCCCTTAGAAGCGGGATAACACCCGAAGTCCCCCAAAGACGCGTGATAGCACCCGAACCACCCCCTAGACAAGGCCGCAGTGGCAGCCGTAGGTTTGTTGGGACATCCTTCCGAGGGCTTACCCGGGGCTCCCAACGGGGCTGTTGGGCGTTACGTGAGGTTTTTTAGTCGGTAGGAGTCTGTCATAGCATCCACGATGAATTTTCCCTCGAGTTAAAAAAATGCAGTTATTGAGTTTTTTGTACCTACACCAATGTTTTATTTATCAGGAGTGAAAATGAATAGAAACTCTGAAAAAAAATAGTAGGTACTAAATAATTACCAACAAGGCCACAGGCTGTTATTCAAAATAACTTTACAATATTCATTTAGTAGTACCTAATTAATCCGATTTAGGTGTTAATTACTCAGTTTTTAGAGTCCCTGCGTCCAACCATTTTATACCAAAATGCTTTAATTTCTTCTATAGCCGCTTCATTATCCGTAGCCCTCGCCACCCGCACATATGACTGCAAAGCAGAGCCTTCACTTCTCTTGGCAACGAGATGAGCCGAGTGGTCAGCGAGTGCACCGGGACCGGGAGCGACGGACGCCGATTCCCTGTAGCCAGGTGCAGCAAGCGCGACCGTCGCCAACAGAACAATGAGCACCACGAGTTTCATCATCTTGAATGTTTGAAAAGTTTAGCTATACTGATAAATAATCTCGGTGGTGAACCGCTTATATACACCAAAATTAATAATGATGAGGTAGGAGTCCTACCTCACCATTACTGATTAGCATATAATCTATTTTCCGTGACTGAAAAGAATAATATCCCTTCCTTAAATCGCTATTTTTGGTGATAACAATTATTCAATGATTATATATAAGTTATTTATTATTATCATAATTAATTATATCAACTTAGTCACGGATGTGCCACGCAGTTTCCGCTCGAGCGAAATCTAGGTGCGGCGCGGCGAGCGGAACGATCAAATGTACTGAGTTGTATGAACCATGCCACGACCCGCCGCTCCAGCGAATCCGCGGCATAGACAGCGGTGTAAAGGGACGAACTCAGGGACGAAAAAATATTGATTTTTTTAATTGTTACGTTAATATAGACTGGCTTTGGTTACTCACATGATATGCCATATCTTATTTCATAAATATCTTCATTTCACATTAAGTAGACCGGTCCCAGACTCAACTCAAATGAAAATTTACAGCACAGAGATAATAACCAAAATAATGTAAGTACATATCATCAGGCAAAATGAAAAAAGACATAGTCGCTATTTTCTAAATATTAAGTGTGAGATAATAAATATATGGCTGAATAATATGATGACTGGAAATAAATATGAGAGAGGTCTATGTCCACTATGTCCAGCAGTGTGGACTGCTATAGGCTAAATTGATTGATTGATTGAAATATTATTCCGCCAATCGCATTTTTATATGAATTTAGTAAGAATGCGATTAATTCTTCAAGACAATTTAATATTACGCCCTTGCATCAACGACGCATTTATATGAATGAAATGTTATTTTAAAAAAATAATGAGTATTTCGCCAAAATATAATTTTTTTCCTTAATTTCCATGCCTTGATTTTTTTTCTGAATTAATGCCAACTTGACATTCCGTTGGATTGAAAAACTTCAACAGCGGTGTAAAGGGACGAACTCAGGGACGAAAAAATATTGATTTTTTAATTGTTACGTTAATATAGACTGGCTTTGGTTACTCACATGATATGCCATATCTTATTTCATAAATATCTTCATTTCACATTAAGTAGACCGGTCCCAGACTCAACTCAAATGAAAATTTACAGCACAGAGATAATAACCAAAATAATGTAAGTACATATCATCACGCAAAATGAAAAAAGACATAGTCGCTATTTTCTAAATATTAAGTGTGAGATAATAAATATATGGCTGAATAATATGATGACTGGAAATAAATATGAGAGAGGTCTATGTCCAGCAGTGTGGACTGCTATAGGCTAAATTGATTGATTGATTGAAATATTATTCCGCCAATCGCATTTTTATATGAATTTAGTAAGAATGCGATTAATTCTTCAAGACAATTTAATATTACGCCCTTGCATCAACGACGCATTTATATGAATGAAATGTTATTTTAAAAAAATAATGAGTATTTCGCCAAAATATAAATTTTTTCCTTAATTTCCATGCCTTGATTTTTTTTCTGAATTAATGCCAACTTGACATTCCGTTGGATTGAAAAACTTCAACAATTTTTTGAAGTGAAACTTCTTAAACGCCGTTGGGGAAAGAATTCCCTCACATTTTTTTGTGGGTTACGCGTCACATTTTTTCGTTACGCGCCATCTTTTTTTCGTCGCGCGTCGCGAACGCGGTGTAGTCGACTAAAATAAAGTATTTAAACAAAACAATAGATACACACATTCAGAATTGAATAGACATACATAGTAGAATAGAAAATAATTCATAGGTTTCATTGATAGGTAGGAAGAAAATGATTTTTAACTAGGTTTTTAAATGAATTCAGTGTTTGAGTCTGTTTAATATTCAAGGGGCAATGCATTCCAAAGGCGAATGGCTTTAACTGTAATTGATTTGTCATAGGAATTGGTGGAATGCGTCGGCATATCCAGTCTCAAGTTATCATAGACCTTAATGTCATGGGATTATATCACTCAACCTTTGCGTTGCCTACTTTGATATGTGTGTTGTGTTTCAAAATAAGTTTTTTGTTTCTCCCATGTACTTTACTTTAGTCGAAAGTTACTTTCATCTTTTGCTGGTGTTTTTTAGGGCGTGGCCAATATTTGAGATATGGAACTTTGTGGAACCAACCACTTTGCCTTCGCTCGTGATGGTACTGAACGTTCTTTTCCGATATTAATAAATATAAAAGTAACACTCTTATACAATCGTATAATAAAAGGAACACTGTTTTAGTTAAGTTAAGCATATTATGACTATTTATGACATGAAAAACATAACACTTTATGCTTACGGTTAGATGTTAAAATCTCCACTTATATTCGGTAAAATAGGCTGTGGCTGGGTAAAACGCTGGCACTCATAGGGCGACAACGATATGTACACAGAAAATCGTACAATGAGAAGCTGTCAGATGTAAAATATCAATGAACAGACTATAAAGTTGCGGTTCCACTTAGGTAGAGCGGAGCGGAGCTGTGCAGCGATTCACCAATCACGGTGCGGAGTACCTTAAGGCGGGAGGGAAACGGAGCGGAGCTGTGGATTTTAAGCCAATCACATGGTTTAAAATCCACAGCTCCGCTCCGAAAAAAAAAAGTGGGTAGTTGCTACAACAACAACATTTTTAAGAGCTCTTGTGAATTTAATTAATTTAATATTAGTTATTTGATTTTGAATAATTAGTTTCAAGTACAATCTAATGCTAATATAACACACTCACCTGCTGTGTGTTATCTCCTATCAATATCACCAACTTCTCAAGATATTCACAGTTTTATTTTTGAACACTGAGATGGAGGCAATGAAGGATTCTTTTGCTGCAACTATGAGTGGGATTGAGGATCGGCTGACAGAATTCGAGTCTGAACTCCAGCGTAGCAATAGAGTCCCAAACTCACCTAATCTGGTAAGTCTGACTTCGGACTTTGCCAAGTTCAAGACCTTTGTGCTGAGTACAATATCAGCATTTCGTACTCAAATGGAGTTTTTAGCACGTGAGATGGATAATGTTGAGATGCGGAGTCGTCGTAAAATATTGTTGATACACGGCATTCCTGAAGAGCAGTCTGAACAGACGTCACAGGCTGTGATCAAAGTTTTTACCAGCCACTTGAAATTGTCAGATGTAGGTGTTAGTGACATAAAACGTTGCCAAAGGATGGGGCGCTCTACGAGTACAAACAAGCCAAGACCCATTTTAATAAAGTTCGTGGAGTTAGCAGTCCGTGATAAGGTGTGGTTCACTAAAACCAAGTTAAAAGGCACTGGAGTTACACTTTCGGAGTTCCTGACCCGCACCAGACACATAACTTTCATGGCTGCACGTGAACGGGTTGGTGTGTCCAAGTGCTGGACCCGGGGAGGCCATGTCTTCGTACTGAGCCCTGATGGTACACGGCATCGTGTGGCTTCTCTGAGTGAGCTCAATCGGATAGAGTGGGACGTACAGAGGGCCGTACCCACAGCGAAGGTTGTGACGAAGTCCAGGCGAGCCCCCAACAAGAAATAATCCGGTCTGAAGTATCACTCATTATATTATTATTCTCGTAGCATTACTCCTTAGATATCTTGCACTCAATGCATTCTCTTGTTAAATATTCACATATTGTTCACATATATCTGGCCGTTTCTATTAATTTATTGTATGATGTCAATTTATTGTGATTAGCGGAACTCTGCATTCAATTTGTTTGTTTATATATGGTACTTGCGGTTCTGGTTCAGATAAAACTTTCACTTTTCTTTTAATTTGAAAACTTGTGTGATGTCAATGTGTACATACAATGGTAAATGGTAATAGATAATACTTGACTTGACAGAGTTGACAGATAAGTTCATTCAGTCAATTTTTTTACGTTCATCTGTCGAGTGCGAATGGCCTTTAACCCATGCAGCCTAAAAAAGTGCAGCGAGTGCAAAAATATTTTAATTTATTTTTTTAAATCTATTTTTCTTTAACTGTTTTGTGAATATTATTTTATTTTAGTTTTAACACAAATAGCGGGTGGACAGAAAACTTACAGTGCAAAATTATTCTCATTCTTTTTTGGTAAATTTCATTGTAATATTATTTTTTATAATTTTATTGTATATATTTTATTATTTTTGTATTTTTATAAATATCTATATTTATTATGTTAGATGCATATGAATTCAGCGATGATGACGTGAGTTACACTACAGCGAACAGCATAAATGATAGCTTTCAGAGCCAATACACTCTGCCTCAATTTATTGAGTCCCAGTTTTCCGATGTACCCAAGAATTTTAATGTAGTCCATATCAATGCACAGAGTATTCACGCCCATTTCCCAGAGATGCTGACTACTTTTGATTGTAGAAATATCCACGCTATTCTGGTTTCGGAAACGTGGTTAAACCCCTGTCTACCTTCTTCATCTTACACTTTACCTCACTTTAACCTTATACGTAATGATCGTTACACTTCCACTACAGGTGGTGGTGTTGCAATTTATTTGCGAGACAATATTACCTTTAATATTTTGGAAATGTCTCCTCAGCCACCGCCTGCAGATGCTGGGGAATCAATATTCATCGAGTTGGAGCTTTGGCATACCAAGGTTCTGCTTGGTGTGTATTATTCCTCTTCATCTGCAATTAATTTCTTTTCTTCCTTTGAAGACATAATGGAACGTCTTTCACCATCATTCAACCATACAATTGTTTTGGGTGACTTTAATACTTGTCTTCAAAAACAAGATCCTCGCTCGCGTGCTCGCGCCTCTACTTTCACTAACATTGTAAACTCTTGTAACTTGTCTATCCTGCCTCTAAATGTCACTCATCACTTTCCAAATTGTGCTCCATCGCTCATTGATCTCATCCTTGTTTCTTCCACTGAATTAGTTGTTAAGCATGGACAATGCACAGCTGACGAATTTTCGTACCATGACCTAATCTATCTTTCTTATAACCTTCGTCCTCCTAAATCCAAACCCAAAATCCTTATGCAGCGTAATTTTGGTGGTATGGACCTTCATAGGCTACGTGAGGATGCATCAAATTTGGACTGGGGTTCTCTATTAGCTACGGACTGTACTGACGAGAAAGTCAGCATTTTCACACACAAATTAATAGACCTATACGACGTACATGCTCCAGTCAGGGCCGTAAAAGTGCGATACTTGCCGGCACCTTGGCTTACAGCGGAAATCAAATCCCTCATTGCAAAAAAAGCTGCTGCCAAGTGTAGGTTTAAGCGTAGGGCTACATGCGAGAACCGTGAAAAGTATATAGCTTTGAGGAACCTCTGCGGCAAGGTGTGTAGGAAAGCGCAACGCCAACATATCCATAATTCGGTCCAAAACGGGGACCCTGCGAAGATCTGGAAATTTCTTAAAACAATAGGGGTTGGAAAGCCAAAACCACAAGTCCTTCAGAAAATTCTGGATATTGATTCATTAAATCAACATTTCTGTTCGTCTTCAAATTATGATCCATCTAATAAAGCAAGTACTTTACAGTATCTTTCATCGCTTCCAACTCCTTCCTTTCCACCGTTTCTTTTTGAACAATTAACTGCTTGTGATGTTAAGAGGTGCATAGTATCGCTTAGTTCCAACGCAGTGGGTACAGACTGCATAAGTCGAAACATGGTCGTGCCTATTCTGGATGAAATTCTTCCTATTTTGTGTCATCTCTTTAACCACTCCTTAACCTACAGTGTATTTCCGACAACGTGGAAAGAGGCACAAATTGTCCCCATTCCCAAAAAGCCTAATCCTGCATCCTTTGCCGAGTATCGTCCCATCTCCATTTTACCTTTTCTCTCAAAAGTCCTAGAAAGGCTTGTTCATATCCAACTTAGTACATTTCTTAACAGAAACCTTCTCCTTAACCCGTACCAATCAGGATTTCGTCCGGGATATAGCACGACTAGTGCGTTGGTCAGTATTACTGACGATATTAGGCTGGGCATGGAGAACGGGAATCTTACTGTACTATCCTTACTCGATTTCAGCAATGCTTTTAATACAGTGGATTTCCAGATCCTGCTTGGCATACTGCGCTCGATTAACATATCTCCAACAGTTATTGATTGGTTTCACAGTTACCTGTTCGGGCGACGTCAGCGTGTACGCATTGAAGAAACTTTTTCTTCTTGGTGCGACACGACTGCGGGAGTACCACAGGGTGGCGTTCTATCTCCTTTATTATTCTCAATTTTCATAAATTCCATCTCTAAATCTTTACTATCATCCTACCACCTTTATGCAGATGATCTACAGATCTATATGCAAGCTCCGGTCCATGAAATTACTGAAGCTATATCCATAATTAACTCGGATCTACGGCGAATATGTAAGTGGAGCAAGCAATATGGTCTTAGCGTGAATCCCTCCAAGACTCAAGTTTCCGTTATCGGCAGTCCCAATATGGTGTCACGATTGGACGGGGTTCAACTGCCTGACATAATGTTTAACGGTATTGCAATACCCAGTAGCGCAACAGTTAAAAATCTGGGAATTTTGATTGATGGCACGCTATCCTGGCGTCCCCAACTACAAGAAGTCAGCCGGAAAATGTTCGCATCTGCAGGGTCTTTGCGTCGACTACGCAATTTTCTGCCAATTACCACTAAAATTACGCTTGCTCAATCTCTCCTTCTCCCTATTCTAGATTATGCCGATGTCAGTTATCTCGATATCACAGAGGAGCAACTTGATAAACTTGAGCGCCTTCAAAACTTCTGCATAAGATTCATATTTGGATTACGCAAATATGATCATGTATCTGAGTATCGCAAACAGCTCGAGTGGCTTCCAATTCGTTTTCGTCGGAATGCTCATATCCTCTCTATGCTTTACAGTATACTATTCAATCCATGTTCCCCAACTTATCTCAAAGAACGATTCATGTTCCTTAATGACACACATTCAAGATCCTTGAGGTCGTCGGAATCCTTGGTATTGGCTATGCCTAGTCACTCTTCCGGTTTTTATGATAAATCTTTCACCGTACAGGCTGTGCGATTGTGGAATACGCTGCCTATAACGATTAAAAAGGCACAGTCTATGGTTGCCTTTAAGCGCATGGTGAAGGAACACTATTTAGCCCGGTAGCATGTTCCAAAGCTTGATATGTTGTTTCCACACTGAAATGTATGCATTTAGGTATGTATATTTGTATGTGTGTATATTTATATGTATGTATATTAGTTTGTATGTATATTAGTATGTATGTATATTTGTATGTATGTATTTTTGTATGTAGGGATATTCGTATGTGTATATGTGAGATATATCTATAATATGTACTTAGTTCTTTGTTAATTTACATACCTACTGGTATGTTTTATTGTTTTGTATCATATTATTTCTACACCTAAACTACCCATTTGTCTTATAATCTATATCTTTCTCTGTCCATCCCAAGGTTGCCTGGCAGAAATTGCTATTTAGCGATAAGGCCGCCCTTTGTACAATATCTGCAATTATTTATTTCTGTAAAGTATAACTTGGTGTGCAAATAAAGTTTTATTCTATTCTATTCTATTCTATTCTAAGTGAAACCGCAGCTTTAGTAGGTAGTTATTTGACAAGTAATAATAATAATAATATGCAGGGCAGCTTGTGGCGAGCTGAATGTGCGTGGCTACACATCGGTCCCGATTCCTCAGAGTTTTGTTGCGCCTCTCGACCAGTTAGCATTTAATGGGCTAACGGGAGACCGTACTCCCGGAAGTGCAGCAAATCTCAACTCTGGCTTGCCTTAATTGGCCGGTCAGAGGGAGGAAGCCAGAGCTTTTTGCTCGGGGGTGGAAGTGTCATTTTCAAGGGCATAACTACGGGGAAACCCGCTCCGGGTCTGACCCGCGATGGCGAAACCGGCGCCGCACCGCTCTACACCCCTAGCCGCTTACACCGGTGTTGCCCTCTGTCGCCTAACAGGCTTAATGCCTATGGCGATTGTATAGGGGGCCCATCTAGTGAGTCGGCGAATCACCGTCTGCCATAGTTTTGATAATAAGATATTGAAATGGCAGACGACGTTTTCATCCATAGCATAAGTAACATAGTCCATGTAACCCCCATCACAATAGCCCATTTTGTAGTTAGCATATTTTACAATCGTTTAGCTCCCATTGTGGGCGGTACCGTTCTTCTACATAAGGCGAGCGTGAATCGTCTGCAGTGGGGGTCCCATATCCCCTTACATTAAAAATCTCAAAGGGCCTCTGCGTGTTGGACCAATATGTCCCCATGTAGGCCTACCAAAGGACCGGGTATCTTCATAAGAAAAAAAAAAGAAGATACCCGAGAAAGACAGAAACATAATAATGATATTAACGGACATTTCACACAACGCTATCTGATCCCAAAGTAAGCTAGGAATAACCTGCTCGTGTTATGGGTATCAGACCACGGATATTAATATTCGTATACTTTTAATTAAATACATACATATTATACATAGAAACACCCAGACTCTTGAGACAATCATTTATGGGTCACACAAATATTTGTCTCAGGTAGGAGTCGAACCCACGACCTACAGCGCCGCAGGCGGTATCACTACCGACTGCGCCACAGAGGCAGCCTATGCCTATGTAATGAGTTGTTATAGTCCGTTCAGTTATATTACTTACTCAAAGGTTTACATCTCTATCGACTATATGCCCATATTGAAGTGACTTAAATCACACACTCCCATCTCATCACACATATTCGCGAGTCCATTTTATTAGTTAGTTAAATAAATAAATGTGTCTATAACCTTTCAAGTTTCAACCTAGTGCAAATAAATAAATATATCGTCAATATCACGCGTAAAGAAATCACGCTCACTGAAGCTTATTTCATTCATATTATCAGACTTGTCAAGTGCTGGAAGCCTATTATGGGCCCGATACATAGTCTAACTGCACTTGTCATGCCTCGTCAATATCTTGTGTACATACACGTCGATGCACACACATACATGCAAAGAAATCACGCACACTGAAGGAACTTTCATTTATAAATATGACTTGACTCAATATTATTGACCGTGTCGCTAGCCCATTAGGAATTTATCCTAACTCTATGGTTCACGTTCACAACACGTTCTGAGTACGTCCACCTCCGCCATGGTGGCCATTTCGCTCGCCGCCCCGCAATACGCTTAGACCGCGATGCGTGGCACCACTGTAGTCATTTTTGGTTACAATATTTTTTTTTTTCACAGCAATAATTCGCTCCGCATCATGTCTTTTTACCTGACTGGGCAACGCAAAGTAATAGTTTTTTAATTTTATGTAAGCTGATGGACAATGTCTGAATTAAATGATTTTTATTTATTTATTTATAATAGTAAATGTTTTTGTCAGCCTATGTAAGTATGTACTATTGCCTCCAATATTGCATGGGCCCCTTAATATCTGTAATCCTATGCACATCTGAGTCCACATTCACCAAAACTGCACTAGATTGCGCAACTTTACTCGAATATAATATTGCAAAGACACCTTAAAATCACAAAAATATACTAGATGGCGTTATTTACATTTATCAAAAGACTAATGAGTTGGTATTTTGACAATAATTGCGTTCCTGCGCGAGGTAGAAAAAAAATAGGCGAAGTGCAAGTCGGACTTACTCACGGAGGGTGCCTTGCAAAAACAGCACACGTTTGTTGTATGAGAGCCCTCCCTTAAATATTATTGTATTTCTGTTTTTAGTATTTGTGTTATAGCGGCAACAAGAGTATAATTATCTGTAAAAATGGCAGCTCTCTAGCTATCACCGTTCTTGAGATACAGCGTCTATAGCATTTATTTTCTGTAGATGCAACATTGAGCGTGTGAAGGCGCCCTAATCGATTTATCGCTATTTTAATCGGTTGTCTGTGGTGACCTTTCGCTGTCAGATTGACAGGATGACATGAGAGTCGATTTTGCATTTAAAAGAAAACAGGTTTTGAGAGAGAATTCTGGACTATTCCACGCGAGAGGGGATAGAGGGCCCTGCCTTGGTTCCAAGTGTCTTTTTTACGAGCTTCTCTTCATCTGGGAAATAACATTAAATTCTGTGAAAAGTGGGGTTATCTGCTTTGCAGTGAAGAATTTCACTGAGGCACTGTTCAAACCTGAGGATTTGCTGAGGAACTTAGCCTAGGTTCTACCTTCCTCAGAAAGAATAAGTTTCTGTCCCAACTTTACGCAGGAAACTGGTAAGTTGTGCTTTTTGTTTGCAAAGCGGTTTAAATTTCGTCTGTCGCGCTGTCAGTAACCGAATTAGTCGTTTCTTTCTCGATCAGGGTTCTTTAGTTGAGCTAAAGTGACCAGTCGTGGATGTTCGGTGCCACACTCACAAGTACCTACGTGGGCTGCACGTGGTACGAAGGCGTGGCAGAGTTGACTGCACAAGTAACAACTTCCGGAGTCGCTCTCAGCTTACCCTGGGAAAGAGTTCTCTGCATAGCTTCCTCGCGCAAGTTGGTGAGTAACATACTGAGCAATAAAGTGGTTATATGTCGTGATGGACAGCCAGGGACAGCAAAGCCTCAATAATAGGGTCCCATTTCTTACCCTTAGGGTAAGGAACTCTATATTGTGTCCTACGGTCCTTTACCGCTTACCTACGCCATTGCCACACAGATATTTAAACCCTTAACGTAGTTAAAGGAAGCGTGATTATGGCGCTTTTCTAGTGTTGTAAGTGTTTATAGACCATACGTAATTACCACTGATCAAATAGACCGCATGCTTATCTGTCACCACTGTTGTATAAAAATAAGAATAAATGCGAACGAAAATTAAACAATGGTTTAAAATTAAAGTGTTTAATTTGTTACATTAAGTTATATCCATGTCCTCGTTTTAAATAGTCAGTGAATAATGAAAATTTAAATACTTACATATACACAGATTGTTGTTACATTTATTTTAACAATTAGTTAATAATTTTAGTACTCAAATAGAAATTTTTATTGAGGTCGAAGCTTAATTACTCGTTTCCAAAAGGAAAAAGAAGATTGAAGCTGTGGTTATGACCACAATAAAATAAAGAGAAAACTAGATCATCTTATTATTAGGTAAGTTAATATTACCTAAATTTTATTATCAAAAAAATATAATTTTCATGGTATCAGTCCATTACAGATAGTAAATACTTACAGAAAATTTTTCATGGCTGCTCATAATTCAATGAAACAAAAAAACATAAGGAATCCAGTTTCCACTAAATCTAAATACTAAAATTATTAGTCACTAGTATGATCTCCGTTTTGATCTATAGGGGAAGCTGTTCACCATTCGTACAATTTTTAGTTTTTAATTTTTTTCCCCACGACTATTGTCAAAATTACCTCGTTTATAACCCTAAACATAGAAAATTTATTGTAGTTAGTGACAAAATTTTCTGAAACTATTATGTCAAACGGTTAAAGGACTATAGCAATTTTTCGACGATAAGGTATTTGTACGAACGCACCCCATGGGTGGGGTACTTCCGCACAGTAGGTGGGGTACTTTCATACGCGTGGGGTAGATTCATACATGGTAATTAAAAAGCCTAATAATCTCCCAAAAATGTATTAAATTGATAAGAAAATTAGTTTATCACAGAACTAGCTTATTCATATTTAACTTTACTCGTAATCAATATTTGTTCTTGGGAAAAATAACACAAAAAATCGGTTTAAACTGAAAGTTAGTAATTAGACATTTTGGTTGTCACTTTCGACCTTAATGCTAATTAAATTATTTTAATTATTTGAAGATTATAAATTCTACTCGTTCTAAATGTGCCGAGCGTTTAGGGAGGACCTGGGGACATAGTCTAATAAACAAAGTGTGTACGCTTTCTATATCATGAAAAAGGAATTATCATGATAATTCCGGTTTCTTCTGAAGATAAAACACTTTTAATTTCCTGATATCACATTTAAATTAGTTGTGCATTGACCAGTATTTTATTTTTATTTTCTTTTATTATTGGTTAGTAATTAAGTTCCTGCAAGCTACTTCATGACTTCTTCTTTCTTTGCTATACCTACTATTCATATTTTTTATATATTTTATCAATTAGAAGATTAGATTTTTGTTTCATTATGCATTTTTCTGCTGGCTCTCTGCATATAATGTTTTTAAACTCACACGACTTGCACTACACATTATATTAGTTGCGGGTCTTTTTCGCGTAAACAATTTAAGCTTCGCTCACCTCTCGACGTTTCGGCTATGTTACAATAGCCGTGGTCACGAGTAGACTGGGGAATGCAGCGGGCGTCATCCTCTTGTACCGTTGATCTTACAGGTACCCACATATAAGTTTATTAATAACAGTCATTAGGGTCGCGACACACTACACTCACGATATCCGAACGAACGTTAGGCGGTTTTTCGCGACACTTACACATCTTCACTACAGGGTTCCATGTGGACGAAAGTTTATATCCCCCCTCCCGGTTGAAATTGTTGTGATGCTTCTTGATTTCAACCGCTTCACGAACAATCCTCTGGTAATATCGGCGTTCAGTGGACAAAACTCCCGGTGCATGCAACTCCATCCAGTGATTTGACCCCGATAGTAAGAGATGCTCCGCGATCGCTGATTTTTCGGTTTGGTGGTTCTTGACCGCTGCTATGTGCTCTCTCACTCGTTCTGCGATGGTTCGCTTCGTTTGACCGATATACGAGCCTCCACAGCTACAGTCCACCTTGTAAACACCCGGCGTCTGATAAGGGACGGTGTCCTTTGGTGTTCTCATTTGCTGCGAAACCTTTGCCATTAGGGTAAATATGGTGTTTATTGAAAAATTCTTCAAAATGGTACCAATTTTGTCCGTTACCCCCCTGACATACGGTAAGAACGCCGGCAGCCTGGCAACATCCGGTTGTTTTTCCCTACGCCCTCGGATAGGAGCAGCCCTCCTCACGCTGTACCCGTTTTCATGTAGCACCTTCCGTATGTGGGACAGTTCATCTTCTAAAAACTCGTGGTCACACAGAGCATGAGCCCTGTTAAATAGGGATGTCTCCACCGAACGTAGGTGACGGGGATGATGGTGTGACGCAGCGTGAAGGTACCTGTCTGTGTGCGTTGGTTTTCTGTACACCGTGTGCTTCAGGAGTCCATCCACCCCCACCATGACCTTTACATCCAGCAGCTCTGCATATACGTAATTCATTTGATTTTCCTTCTTTGTGTAGTTTTTCTATTTTCAAGGTATATGAAATCTATATAAATTTAAATCATTTATTCGTTCTTCATCCATCTTTTAGCCGTAGCTAAAAATTGGATGAAGAACGAATAAATGTTACGAACGAATAAAAGATTAGACGTGCCTAATCTTTTCTTATTATCTGTACCATGAACCTGCGATTTGATATCAATTTTAACATTTACTTAATAAAAAGTATATTGCCTATCGTTATACATAAAAATGCTGAATTATTGTACCGTATCATAATTGAAAAAAATACAGAAGGTACCTATTAAATTTATTGAAAAATATAATATATGTGAGTATTTGTGGTAATTATGATCTAAAGGGGAGCATTCGAACGCGTACGAATGCTCCCCTGTAAAAATGTCCGAATGTGCCCCAAGCCTTGACCAAATTTAAATTACATTTTGCAGTATACAAAATCAACGATTAGTAAAAGAAATATAACGATAAAAACTCAGAATTAAACAATGTGAACATTAATTAATCCTGACTATTTTTTAAAAAAAACATAATAAATTTACTTGCCAGTACGATTTAAACTTCAGTAAAAAATTTTGGTTACCTATTGCGAAAACACGTTATGTCTTATTACCTCACACAGAGTGGCGCGATTGGCACGATACTTCGCTAGCAACATGGCAGTCGGTATGTCAATCTACACAGGCAAAGGCGTGTTTGTGTGTCGGTTAGTATTTTTGTTAGACTCAATGTATGAATGTGCCCTGCGTACGAATGGTGAACAGTTTCCCCTAATAGGTTGAATATATCTTTGAATTGAACAATGGACTTCTGAGGCTTCTGCAGCTCGTTAATTTAAATTACGCCACCTATGATACCCCATACGTTTTGGGTGGAATTTAAATCCGGTGATCTAGCAGCCCAAGAAATAATGCGGACTATTCATGTTGGTTGAACCACTCCCTGAACACTATGCAATCGATGTTTATAATAAAATCTTGCACTATTGCACACTACACATTACAACACAATAAACTTAAACGTCCATGTTTACTGAATTTTACACATTTTTAAAAATGACATTACTCCAAATGATCCATTCTACAGAAAATTGTAATATCTCCCATAAGTGATTTTAGGTTAGGTTAGACCTTCGCAATGAAGAACACGACGAATAGTGCCAAGGCTTGTATCAAATAAGGCAGCGTAATATGCGCGTTGGTATAAATCCATTATCTTCGTAATCCTTTACCATGCTTTAACGCTGCAATATATTTATGAGCAACACTCTAGATATTTCTGAATCTTTTTTGCCTAAGCTGTGCCAAGCGATAATTTGCGATCTTTTTATTTAAGTAATTAATATTAGAAGGGGTACTCATTTTTTAATTTTTCAAAATTTTCACTAACTATTCGTCAAAACTTAACAACTCCAACAAAACTACAGTCCATTAAGATATTATTTTAATCTACCCGCAACTTTTTCAACTATTTCGACATAAATTGTTAGTCGACCTTCCCAACATATAATCTATATATATAAAAACAAGAATTGACTGACTGACGATCAACGCACAGCCTAAACCGCTGGGTCTAGAGCTATTAAATTTTGCACAAATGCTCCTTATGTGGCGTAGGCGAGCAATAAGAAGAGATTTTTGAAAATTCGGATCCCAAGGGTTGCAAAGTTTGTATGGGACAATGTGATTCCTTGGTCCGATCTTCTTCAAACTTGGCATAAAACATCTTTAACACTGCAGTACACGCGCCCCTAATGATGAGAAATGATACTCCAATATCCTTTACATAGCTATTTATTCTTCTGTTCTTCGTATAATAATAGATACTACTCCTACATTCCACTTAATGGTATTACGAAATAATAATCCTATGATTGTAGATTCTTTACATTTTTATTTTCACAATTTAACTACTACTTGCACAACTAAGTACTAACTATTAATTAATACAAATATTCTACTTTAACTAATTAGCACTTTACTGAACTCGATCAGGAAACAGAATGTGTTCTTTTTCCAGAATATTCACTTTTTATCGCCTCTCAACAACTCCCACCTCATAGTGAACATTTTTATGTCAAATCAACTACCCACTATTTTCGAATAATCAATTAATGTTTTATGTACAGGCTAATCATTCTACTATGAGGCGGTGTTGACATCACAAAAATAACTAATTACTACTTAAAACTGAATGGTTTTAGAAAAATCACAACATTCGGCCATCAGACAGCGTGCTATCTCCGGAGCACGCAGTAATCACAACATTCGGACCTTTATATTAAACTAATCTCAAATTTTTATACATAACTTACATAACAATAATACCTTTATGCGGCTTTTCATAATATGCTAAATCAAAATCTTAAAGTTTAATTAAACCTAAACCTTCTCTATATCTTCTATCTACTCTGTCTATAGTCTATAGGCTTATAATATTAACTCAATCATTATTTATTTTGTAAAACTATAAGTGAGAACTTGAGTCTGGCGAAACGTCAAGAATACAAAACAAAGGCAACACAAGTAACCAGTTCACAGAGCAGACCGCCTGCTGAAACTATTTACAAATGTACAATCTAAAAAGTGATCTCTTTTTTAAAACCCAGCAGAGTCTGCAGATCACTTCCAGGTTTCCTTTTCCAGCAAAAGAAATCATTACAAGTGTCAGCAATTAGTGTAAAATATATTTAATAGTGGAATACAACTAGTACAAGCGAGTGATTTTTCATAAAAAAATCATTAGGTATCTAATACTACCATCATAATAATATTACTTAAATAATATTTGTAAATTAAATTGTTAGTCTCATTTTAAGCGAACTATTGTTCTTATGTGAAATAAAGTTCTTTTAACCTTAATAATCGTCGTTTCAGGCAACGTGATGAAGCCACAATATACCTATACCTTAACCCTAAGGACACATAAATATAGTATTTAAGGTAGCTCTTGTGGCATTCTCGAAGTTACCTTTTTTTATATCAACATCTATCCTTACAGGTTTCCCTAATTCGATAGTGTTACAATGTGTTTATTATTGCCGACAATTTTAATCAATACATTGTAACTTAGGTCATAAATACATCAATAGATTAAATTCCGATACTGTAAACTAACTTTAATAAATTTCATGCGAATAATAATGACTTTAGATAATCATTTTAAATATTAATAAAAATCTCAGATGATAATAACAAAAATATTGGTGTCTTATAATGTAATAATAGTTTCATTCATGTAAAAATGTCAATAATTAATAATTTCAAATCATACTATAATAAATTGTGTCAAACGTTTGCAAACATAAATCTGAAGTAGGTACGAATTATGTCAAATAATAATAATAATATAAAATAATCATGGTATGCGCATAAAATGTGTCAATGCAAAATGTATAAGTATTCTTAAGTCAATCACTGAGATACTCTGATTAATCTAACCATACCAATACCTTTAAATTCGGTTGGTAGCCTGTCGCAAGAGCATATACCTACCACTGTTTAACTGGGTAACTACCCATAAAGTGTCATTGACCTTATGCAGTCTACTATGATAACCAGAAAGACTTTCTTTTATGGTTGATGTACATGTTATAAATTCGCAAGATTTATTGGGAACTTTTTGGTAAGTAAAACCATCCTATTTCACAAATACAGGATAAAAAACTAGACATATAATTATTAGACTACTACTTACTTAGAAATAGTATGGTATTACATTAGAAATTGTATTTGAATAAAAGAAACTGCAAGGTACGATACCTATATTTCTTGTGAGGTGCAGCCACAAGATTCTGATGAATTTTTTTATTCTCATAATGTTATGTACCTACCTACTCTTTTTGCAGAGAGACTCTTGGGCGTAATCTAAATTATAGAATATCGCTATTATGGACATTTTGTAAGATACAAGATTACTCCGCAGAAGGATACAGGTTAAATTTGAATACACTGTTAAAGTAACTCAAATTTACAATTCCATTTACATCTGTTAATGCCTCATCTTTTGCACAGCAAAAGCTGGTGAACTTAACCTTTAGCTAGTTTTAAATTGAATCAAATTATCTAAAATAAACTACTAGGAGCGGCTAACCCCACAAGTTCCAACTCTCGACCATTTAGTTAAGCATTGGTTAAGCAGCGAGTCGACTGGCAGACTGCAGTCATCTCTCTAAACCAATGGGTATAACTATTTAAAGGGAAAATGCTGCCAGTCTTTGGGTACAATGTCATTATTTAGATTTAGGTTAGTTTAGATAGTTATAATGTAAATAGATAATGTTACATTGGGATTATTTTGGTAAATAAATATGTAACAAGTCTCATTCTGTCAGATGCTACAATACTTTCTAGGCAGCAGTCCCACGATACTATAAGATTCTACAAGGAACTCTGATAACGTAAGCTGTTCAGGGTTCTTTTTTTTCATTTTGCGAACCAGTCAACTTTTGTTAGAATATAGGATATACATTTAATTCTAGCCTTTACCTCTAACGAAATGGCCCTAAGTGGTCTAAGTGCATATAAACTGTTAAAAGGCAGTTTTACCTTCTCTTCAGTCTTAGTGGAATTATAAATATTGCATAAGTAAACCAGTAAGACTGAATCTGTTCTAGCGTAACCAAACTGACCATAGTAAGCATCAGAATTATACTTAGTTTATTTGGTCTTAAATTATCCCTATAGGGCATTATGTGAGTTCGCCGCTGACCGCCGCGCGCGACGCACGATGGCCGCGATGCCATCTCGGTCGTCCCCGAAGGTTACTACTCGATGTAACTCTGTAATCACTATAAACGGTAGTATGGATATGCAGTGTACCAAGTGCAGTGTTGTGATAAATGAACTATTAGCCTTTATCACCAACAAAGTTGATGTTCTGCCGGAGACGGCGATTGTGGAAATATGTTTGACGGCGTATTCTGTGACTGAGATAGAAGCAGCTCGGGTAGTCGCCTACAAACTACTAGCACCGCAGAAAAAATATTTAAGAAGAAAAGAAGGGAGTGAACAAAAGAGTATCCAGGAAATTCTTAAAATGGTCAAGGAATTCGAACCCGACAGTTTACCTGTTTTCGTGGCGAAAGACTTAAACAAAATACCCCCCGTCTCGTTTAATTATATCGACTCGACATCATTTCTTAAGGAAATAGCAATTTTACGGAGTGACGTAGCTAGTATCAAGGCCGGCAAACCAATGAACAGTGACAATCTCTCTTCGAAAAGCGAGATCGATGGCTTAAGATCGGAGATGGAAGAAGTCAAATGTATTTTGAAACAGTTACAAAGTTATAACACTCGATTCTCACACGCTTCAAGCGATTCTATTGACAATGGCGTAACTACAAGTAAGTCCCAGTGTACTAACAACAATAGTACTTCGCAAACATTTGCCTCAGTAACGCATACGCGAGGTAAAAATGTTAGTAAGAAGCGGTCAAAGGTGCCGGCGCCGGCGGCGTCGGACTCGGGTGGTACGTTAGCACAACAGCGCACTCACACATGCGATGCCGCTGATAACGATTCCCGTCGGTCAGCTGAGACTGTGCAGTCGCATACACCGTCGTACCGAGACATACACACTAAGACAAGCTCAGATCGGTATGAGGACACGAATCGCGGTGTAGTACAGAATAGTGTCAAGCCGGACGATAGTTTTACTGTCGTACGACACAGAAAGCGTATGAAAGCTAATTTAACCGGCACTGCTAAGTGCTCGAATAAACTGCAGTTAGCGGAATTATCATCTGTTATTTATATATCACGATTAAAGAAAACTACTACTATTGATGATGTGAATGATTATGTTATGGACAGAGGCGAGAAATGTAGCAAAATTGAATTATTAACGCAGAGACATGAAACTGATTTTTGTTCTTACAAACTGTCTATACCCAGGCATAAATTAAACCTCTTCCTTAGTAACGACTTTTGGCCAGAAGGTATCAAATTCAGATTATTCCGTGATCAAATGGCGAGAGGTATTCACCCTTCACTTAATTAATATGGATAGTACAACCTCTAGAGTAACTATATCATCCTTCAATTGCAAGGGTATTAAAAGATCCGTACAGACCGTTCGGGAGCTGATTTCGAGCTCACACATAATAGTGCTGCAGGAGACGTGGTTGTTTGAACATGATCTAAACTTTGTTAGTAGTATCAATGAAGCCTATGGTTGTGTGGCAAAGAGTTCCATGGACAGCACTATTCTTCACCGAGGGAGGCCCTATGGGGGTCTTGCCATACTCTGGGACAGGGCCCGATTCCCCTACGTATTTCCAGTGGAATGTGCAAGTAAGAGGATTCAGGCTATACGTGTAAGTGTTGGAACTAGTAATTTTTTAGTAATAAATGTTTATTTGCCATGTGACGATATTAAGAATTTAGTAGAATTTACAGACTGTCTAGCGGAGGTTAACGCAATCATTGAGGAGGCTGACGTTCAGGTTGCCTATATTTTGGGCGACTTTAACGCTCACCCGACTGCATCGTTTGGGTCTCAGTTACTTAAATTCTGTGATGATATGTTATGGGAGTGGGTGGATCTTAACATATTAGGAATAAATTCTGATACATACACTTTTCAATGTGAAGTAACTGGTAGTAGGAGATGGCTGGACCATTGCATCACAACCAAAGCTGCATTGGCAACCATTGTTGGCGTTCATGTTAAACATGACGTCAGATGGTCAGACCATCATCCTCTCAGTTTGGAATGTAACATCTCGGGGGTTGTAAGTGGCCCGGCCGTCTCCTGTGACCATGACAAGCTAAGGTTCGTAAGATGGGGTGAGAGAAGCACCCGCCAAATTAATAAGTATGGTGAATATTGTTATAATAGTTTGGACGCGTTTCCTGAGCCTACTATTTGTAATTGTGATGTCACAACCACTTGTAGTCATGTAATGGAATACTATAAATATATTGATAGTTATTACGGACATATAGTCAATGTATTGAGTCAAGCAGCAGTGGTGAGTTCGCGTCCATGTGGGCAGAGCCGATATAAACAGGTATCCGGTTGGAACCTCTACGTCAAAGATAGCCATGACAAAGCTAGGTTATATTATAAGTGCTGGGTGGTGGCTGGTAGGCCCGCTACAGGCGTTGAGTATGACAATATGCGTAATAGTAGGATTGACTTTAAAAACAAAATTAAGTGGTGTCAAAAAAATGAAGAAAACATTAAAATGAATTTACTAGCCTTACATAGAAAGAGTAAAAACTTTACAAAATTTTGGAGTGCTACAAAAAAGTTAAACGGAAAACAGAAGTTACCTGTTTCCGTCGAGGGCCTGCAGGAGCCAATTGATATAGCTGAGTTGTTTGCTAAGACGAGTTGTGACATAAACACATGTTTTTGAATCACTGGTTATTAAAATTAAATTTAAAATTAATCAGACAATTATTATCACTTTAATGCATAAAATCATACATTAACAGCAGTCACCTACCAGTGTGAGTGTTTTCTCCCTTTAAAAACACAAATTATAGCATATTATACATCTAAATAACATGGAGTCAAGCATACAGGAGTCAATGGCTGACTTCAAGTCAATGTTCCGGGACCAAATGGCTACTTTTGAGGCAAAGTTGTCAAGTAACACTTCACTATCACCTGATACTTCCAGTTTGGTATCGGAGTTTGCTTCATTCAAGTCATTTGTTCTCTCTGCCTTAAATCTTCTTCAACGGCAAGTGGAGTATGTGGCATGCAGGGTGGACAGTTTGGAAACACGCAGTCGCCGAAAAATACTACTTGTGCATGGTGTGAACGAGCAGGCTACGGAGGATACAGCAGAGGTGTTGGTGAGTGTGGTGAAACAACAGCTTCAAATTGATAACATAGTGGCAGCTGATGTACAACGTTGCCATAGAATGGGGCGACCATCTGCCCCACAGAAACCCAGACCATTACTAGTTAAATTCCAAAAGGTGTCCGTTCGTGATAGCATCTGGTTTGCGAAAACTAAACTTAAAGGCTCTGGTGTTACAATTTCTGAGTTTTTGACGAAGCCTAGGCACCAAACATTCATGGCTGCACGGGAAAGGTTTGGCTTAAATAAGTGCTGGACGAGAGAGGGGCTCATCCACGTAGTGGGGTCTGATGGGTCCCGTCATCGCGTCACTTCACTTCACGAGCTCGATGATATAAAAATGCCTGCGACTGCTCCAAAGGAAACTGAGAAAGTTCCCACAGTTCCGAAGCCCACAGCTGCTAGTGCCAAGCCCAGACGTATTGCAGCGAATAAGAGATAAAGTGTATATTCCTGTTGTTATCTGCCACCGTCGTGTATATGCTATCTCATTAGTACATATTATTAACTTTCACTTTCAACTGATTACGTCACGTTTGAAACTCATGTCTTGCTTAATTTCTTTTTCTTCTATACCTTACAAAAAATAATTAATATCAATGTTCTGTTCACAATGTTTGTGCAATGTTTGTTTACATTTGACATGTCACTGTCAATGTCAAGCCAATCGTAGCTTAGTTTTTATTTACTCTTTCCACTAGGAACAGGCTAAGGATAAGGACCATGCTGCCTTATCTGAAGTAAAACTTTTTTCTTGTTAATTTCTTTTAATTTTTGTTTTTAGTTTATTTTTATTTTATTAGGCTAACATTTGTTTATGTAATAATATTCAATTTCAATTTTAAATTCTCTTAAAACTATAAGGCTCTGTAAAATTAGTTAATTTAATTAATCTGTTATTTGCACTCAACTGGTGGGTGAACATGACTGTTTGTACTCACCACTTTTTATTATTATTATTATTATTTATTTATTATTCTGTTTTATTTTTTATCTTATTTATATTATATATTTGTAGTGTATGTCATCATCTGTAGTAGATGATGATTCTGTTATTAGATATTTAACTATTGGCCCAAGTAATAGCTCAGTAAGTACTCCTTCAATCGCAGATGTGCTCGAATCGCAGTTCTCTGATGTACCCTCAAATTTCAATGTTATACATTTCAATGCTCAGAGTATTCCCGCCCATTTCCCAGGTATGCTGGCTAACTTAAACAGTAATAATATCCATGCAATTCTTGTTTCGGAGACATGGTTGAGGCCTTCTTTATCTTCCCTTCCTGTCACTCTGCCTGGATACCGTCTAATTAGAAATGACCGCTCGGTTGACCGTGGTGGCGGTGTTGGTATCTATTTAAGATCACATATTCCTTACAACGTTTTGCGGGTATCAGCACAGCCACCGCCGTCAAATTCGGGCGAGTATATTTTTGTAGAAGTGGAACTGCATCACATCAAATTACTTCTTGGTGTTTACTACAGTCACTGCTCCAGAGTTGACTACTTCTCTTCTTTTGAACTGATGTTGGAAAACCTAGTGCCCTGCTATCGTCATACTATAATACTTGGCGACTTTAATACATGTCTTGTCAGGAACGACTCTCTCTCTCTCGCTCGAGCTGCGAAGCTTCGCAATATTTTGGAATCCTGTAATCTTACTATCCTCCCTTTGAATACTACTCATCACTTTCCTAACTGTGCGCCTTCCCTTATTGACCTTATTATCATTTCGTCTACTGAGCATGCAGTAAAACATGGCCAATGCGCAGCTGATATCTTTTCCTATCACGACCTTATCTTTCTTTCCTATAAAGTTCGTCCTCCCAAGGCAAAGTCTAAGGTCTTAATGCAGCGTAACTTCAATCGGATGAACGTCGACAAACTTAGAGAAGACGCAAACAGCATTGATTGGACTTCTTTGTATAATAGTGGTTCAGTAGATGATAAAGTTAACATTCTAACTCGTAAATTGGTCAGCCTCTACGATGTACATGCACCGATCCGTGCAGTTAAAATCAAACATGCACCATCGCCGTGGCTCACCAAAGAAATTAAAGACTTAATTAATAAAAAAGGGAGGGCTAAAACCAAATATAAATACCAACCGAACGAATATAACCGTGAAAGATATATAAAAATCAGAAATCTCTGCAATAAGGTGTGTAGGAACGCACAACGCCAGCACATTCAAAACTCAATAGAAAATGGAGATCCAGCTAAAGTCTGGAAATTTCTAAGAACCTTGGGAGTTGGTAAGTCAAAGCAAGAAGTAAATTCAAATAATATTAATCTCGATGCATTAAATAAGCATTTCTCAACCTCTTCAAGTTTTGATGCTTCTACCAAAACTAATACACTTAATCGTCTTTCACAGCTACCAACTCCTGAATATGAATCTTTTGTTTTTAATCAATTCACGGCTTGTGATGTTAAGAAGAGCATAATGTCCATAGCGTCTAATGCTGTTGGCAATGACTGCATTAGCCGCAATATGATCGTACCGGTTCTTGATTCTATTCTACCAATTATCTGTCATATTTTGAATTATTCCATTTCCAGTGGCATTTTTCCATCGATGTGGAAGGAGGCCCAAATTATACCCTTACCTAAAAAGTCCAATCCTTCTTCTTTCTCTGATTTCCGTCCTATATCAATCTTACCTTTTCTGTCTAAAGCCCTTGAGCGCCTCATTCACACCCAACTCAATTCCTTTCTAATCAAAAACCATCTCTTAAACTCCTACCAATCGGGCTTTCGCCCGGGCCACAGCACAGTTACAGCCCTTGTAAATATTACAGATGACATCAGAACGGGCATGGAGAGCGGAAAGCTTACGTTGTTGACATTACTTGATTTCAGTAATGCCTTTAATACAGTGGACTTTCGCATACTCCTTGAGATTCTTCGCTCTATTAACATATCTCCACCAGCAATTGATTGGTTTCGCAGTTACCTGTCTGGTCGCCGGCAACGTGTTTGCATTGATGACTCGATTTCTTCTTGGAGTAATATTTCGGCTGGTGTACCACAGGGTGGCGTTTTATCTCCTCTTTTGTTCGCAATTTTTATAAATTCCATTACAAAGCAACTAGTTTCATCCTACCACCTTTATGCAGATGATTTACAAATTTACTCACAGGCTGGACTCAATGACATACATGAGGCTTTTAGCGCAACAAATAGTGACTTAGAACAAATATGTGCATGGAGTAACAGCTATGGCTTGCAGGTAAACCCTACAAAAACACAGGTAATCCTTATAGGTAGTACTTGGAACATCTCTAGAGTTGATTGGGCGCAGCTGCCACAAATCGTTTTTAATGGCATGCCGTTACCTATAAGTGATAGGGTGAAAAACTTGGGTATCTTTATTGATAGAACTCTGTCCTGGGGACCTCAATTGCAGGAGGTGAATCGCAAAATGTTTGCCTCGGCAGGCTCTTTGCGAAGATTGCGTGACCTTCTCCCGATTCCGACGAAGATTTCGCTTGCACAATCGCTACTTCTTCCAATACTAGACTATGCCGATGCCAGCTATCTTGATCTCACGGAGGAGCATCTAAATAAACTTGAGCGCCTTCAAAATCTCTGTATAAGGTTTATATTTGGCTTACGCAAATATGACCACGTTTCCGAGTACCGCAAACAACTCAAGTGGCTCCCAATTCGCCTTCGACGGAATACTCATATCCTTTCTTTGCTATATAATATATTATTTAATTCAGTAACACCCTGTTACCTCAAGGAGCGCTTTCAGTTCCTATGTGACACGCACTCTAGGTGCTTGAGATCGTCTAAGAACTGGCGACTTTATATACCGGCACATTCAACAAATTTTGTTGGTAACTCTTTTACAGTTAAAGCAGCGCAACTGTGGAATGCTTTACCGGTCAGAATCAGACGAGCTCAAACATTGGGATCCTTTAAAATTAAAGTGAAAGAATATTATCTTACAATTTAATTGAGCTACTTGCAAACTGAGTCTTGTATTTATGTATGTATATCAAGGGCATATATATAATGTATATCTGTGTATGTATGTATGTACCTGTGTATGTATATATTATATGAAAGTATTTGTGTATATATGTAGGTATTTGTATATTTGTATGTATATGTTACGTATACACCGGAATGCTACTTCTAATATTATTTATTACGTCACAAATTAAACCCGTTTTTAAATATTTTTACAGTCCTGTCCATCTAAAGGTTGCCTGGCAGAGATTGCTATTAGCAATAAGGCCGCCCATTGTACCTGATTAATATTTATTATATCTACTTTAAGATTTTCTATCCTTGGTGTACAATAAAGCATATTACTACTACTACTACTACTAAGAGATTTAACATAAAACCATTACCCGCTCGGTGTGTGTTGAATGCTGAGCCCCACTGCCATAACAATGAAATAGTTGAATTTACACGTAATGATATTATCAAGGTCATCATGAGTATGAAACGTGGTAAAACACCTGGTCATGATGGGCTTAGTATTGAGCACATACTCTGGGCGGGTGATAAAATTTACGATCATTTGTGTCGGCTATTTAATCTCTGTATCAGGGTTGCCTTTTTGCCTGAAGCCTTGATGCAAACCTTGGTTGTTCTTATAATAAAGAATAAGACAGGTGATCTTAGCTCTGCCTCAAATTACCGTCCTATATCGTTGGGAACAACTATAGGTAAAATACTGGAGCGCCTTTTGCAGCCAGAGTTGCTGAAAAACATAAAGATAGATGATGCGCAGTTTGGTTTCCGCCCCGGCCTTTCAACTGACACTGCTATTGTTAGTCTCAAGAGTGCTGTTAGCCACTATACATCACGGAACACAACAGTATATGCGTGTTTTCTAGACCTCAGCCGCGCATTTGACCTGGTTAATTATGAAACCCTGTGGGCTAAGTTATCAGCGTCCCAGGTGTCCAGCAGAGTGGTAGACTTGTTGAGGTACTGGTACGGAAACCAAACTAATGCTGTAAAATGGGGCGACACGACTTCTAGTAATTATAGACTAGAGTGCGGGGTACGTCAAGGAGGGGTGACCTCTCCGGACCTATTTAACCTATATGTGAACGGCTTGATCGAGGAGCTGAGGAGCACCAAGGTCGGATGCCATATTGGAAATGTGTGTTTCAATAATTTGAGCTATGCAGATGACATGGTGCTCCTCTGTCCCTCGATCAAGGGTCTCAGAAGGCTGCTTTCAATCTGTGAGCATTATGCGAATGCTCACGGATTGAAGTATAACGTCTCTAAAACAGAGATGGTGTTTACAGCGGGTTCGGGTCCGGATAGGATACCCAATGTGTATCTGAATGGTGAGGCGATTACGGTTGTAAAGCGCTTTAAATACTTGGGTCATTTGCTGACGGAACGTCTCCATGATGATGCCGATATTGAAAGGGAAAGAAGGGCTCTCGCCATCAGAAGCAACATGCTTGCTCGTCGGTTTGCCAAATGCAGTACTGATGTTAAGAACACCCTATTTAAGGCCTATTGCTTGTGCATGTACACGTGTCAGTTATGGACTGCATTTACACGGAAGGCGATTAATACGATAAGAGTTCAGTATAATGATGCATACCGGGCTCTTATGAGGTTACCGCGATGTTGCAGTGCATCAAGCATGTTTGCGGAAGCAAGGGTTCCTGACTTTTTTGCTATAATGAGGGCGAGAGTGGCTTCCTTTTGGAACAGGCTGAGACGTTCCCAAAACGAAATTCTTGTGGCAGTCTCCGAGGACATTAGGAGCCCGATATTTAGATACTGGGTTTCTGTTCATATGGACGCGAATAAAAAATAATGTCAAGTATTGAATACCTGAATTTGTATGTTAATTTTTAATTATTTATTTATTTAATATCATTTGTATTGACTAGCACCCCTATACTATTAAAGAAACTTGGAATGTCATAAACATTGAAACTGGTAAATCTAAAATACGTTGTAATGATTTTCATTTAAAAATAGATAATTTTGATATTGAAGAGGACTTGGAAGTTGCGACTGAATTTGAAAAATATTTTTCTAACATTCCAGTTTCTATTACCAGAAGTCTCTCTTCTTGCTTTGCTTCTGCCGAACAAATTCTAAAACTTGGCGTAGACGAATGCGGCACAGACTTTGAATTCTCAGCTGTCAGTCCTATAGATGTTTTAAAAACTTTTAAAGAAATTAATATGAAAACCACTAAAGATTTATGGGGTCTATCTGTCAAAACTGTTGCTCATATTATAACTGTAATAGCCCCGCATCTGGCAACTGTGTTCAATAGCTGTGTCGAGACTGGTGTGTTTCCTGACTTGATGAAACATAGTAAAGTCATACCTTTATTTAAGGCGGGAAATAGTGAGGATCCCTCGAACTTTCGACCTGTTTCCATATTACCTACACTTAGTAAAATTTTTGAAAAGCTAATGCTTAAACAGTTGCTCAGTCACTTTAATAAACATAATTTACTACACAGGAAACAGTTCGGGTTCACAAAGGGTTGTTCAACAGTGGATGCGGGAGTTGCTTTACTTAAGAGTATTTACACGGCTTGGGAGGATTCGCAGGATGCACTGGGTGTGTTTTGCGATTTGTCTAAGGCCTTCGATTGTGTTCACCACGAAACTCTGATCAAAAAGTTGCGCCACTATGGTGTCAGGAATAGAGCTCTCGACCTCATGACTTCTTATTTGAGCAATAGAATTCAGAGGGTTGAAGTAAACGGTATGCGATCTCCAGGGACTCCAGTTGTAATGGGTGTCCCGCAGGGTTCAATCCTTGGTCCATTTCTCTTTTTAATATACATAAATGATTTACCTTATTATGTTAGGGATGAACATGAGATTGTTCTGTTCGCGGATGATACTTCTCTGACATTTAAAATTAATAGACAGTTAATAGATTATGACGATGTTAACAGTGCACTTTCAAAAGTTGTTTATTGGTTTAGCGTTAATAACCTTCTTTTAAATGATAAAAAAACTAAAGTAATAAAGTTTTCGACACCTAATGTGAGACAGGTGGCGACCAATGTACAACTGAATGGATCCGGGCTGGACTCTGTGGAGACTACAGTATTTTTAGGCATTACAATTGACTCGAAGTTGCACTGGGGCCCGCATATAGAAAAATTGTCAGGTAAATTAAGTTCTGCTGCATATGCAGTTAAAACAATTAGACGGCTCACTGATGTTGAAATGGCTAGAATAGTCTATTTCAGTTATTTCCATAGTGTTATGTCATACGGAATTCTTCTCTGGGGAGATTCAGCGGACATCAATAACATATTTATATTACAAAAGAGAGCTGTGAGAGCAATATACCAGCTAGGTCCTAGAGTTTCTCTAAGAGAAAAATTCAAAGAAATTAATATTCTAACTGTTATATCACAATACATATATGAAAATTTAATTTATGTGCATAAAAATAAGGACCAATTTCTAAAAAAATGTGATATACACAATGTAAATACCAGGCATAAAGATAATCTTGTTTTACATGCTACTCGTCTACACAGTATAAGCAGTTCTTTTGTCGGACAATGTATAAAGTTTTATAATAAACTTCCCAAAGAAACTAGATTATTGTCAATAAACAAATTCAAAGCTACCATTAAAGCCAAATTATGTAGCAAGGCATATTATACAATTCAAGACTATATAGATGATAAAAATGCGTGGGTTTAAGGCGCTCCAAGTCAACACACAAAAAAAAAAAATTATGTACCTACCTAGACGAATTTTGTTTAAAAAAGGATATTGCTTAATGAAAACTCGCGTGTGCAAATCTCATCACACAAATCATTCAACAATTACACCTCTGTAGTTGTTGAATGATTTGTAATTACCTACTGGATGTTAAAAGAGTGGCTGGAGTTTTATTGCCAGGTTCTTTTTTTTCTCCAGCTCTACCTATTGCTTTGCGAATCTGGCAGTAAATGTAAATGTAGAAGCAATCATTTGGACGTTCATAAGCGTTACATTGTGACCTATATGAATAAAGATTTTTTCATTTCATTTCATTTTCATTTAATTTCATTTCATTTCATTTCATTTTATACAGTGTCATTTATTCTAATCTTTAATTACTTATTCTTTATTGTTTATTTTTTTTTGTATTTGTATTGACTAGCACCCCTATACAGTGTGTCATTAGTATGTAAGTTAAGAATTTTGTGAATATGGGTTCGAATTGCCTGAAATAAATCATTTTTATTTATTTTATTTATTTATTTTTATTATGTCTTAGTATACTCATTTGACTGGACACTAGTCCATCGTGAAGCGGGATTAAAAGAAATCAACAACCTGACGCTATTTGTGGTACTAAATCCCTCTTTGTCATAGTGGTACAACAGTATTAAGACTGCTGGTACGAAGTATGTTACAGCCGGTGTACAGCGTAAAATTAAGGCCTAATAGACACCTATGTACCCCTTTTTTTTTTTTGCTAACAGTTTACAGGGCCTTCTTGTAGTGTAGTTTGTCGACTGAAATACGCAACTTGAATAATCTGATAAACTAAACTAGTTAGAGAATACCACCTAACCCTGGTGAACTGCAACCGTATGCACTTCGGTCAGGCTTCTGAAACTCGCCTACACCTACAGCAATAATTATCGCCCGAACGGAGACTTCTAAACCGCGTATGGCGGCACGCAAAACATTGGGTCGACTGACCGTTTCGGAGCCAGTTTCTAAATGTTTCGATCTTTACTTAAATTTCTCTGTATATAGATATTTTTTTTTGCGATTTGTAGGTATGTTTAGAAATACCTATAAGATAGCACAAAATAGTTATTACTCTCTAGCACTGGCTTTAATCAAGATCAAGGAAGTAAAACTTGTGTACGTACTACTAAAAGTTATTCCGTGCCTCAGTGTTTCAATCAGGATTATATATATTAATATTATAAGAAGGAAAGATTCGATTGCCTGTATGGTTGTTTCCTTGCGTTGAATAGTCTCCAAAACCACTGAATCAATTTGAAAAACTCTTCCACTACTGCGAAGGCACACCCTCCCCGAGTAACGTTCCCGTATCTCCAGGGGAATGGGACTACGCAGGGAAAACCATGCGGCAACCGCTAGTATTGTCTTCGACCAGTAGAGGTCGTTCAACTAGGTCTTTTTACAAGGATTCAAGTGTAATATTTAGCTTAACTCGTACAGTCCACTGCCGTTGTATAGCTCTTTCAATTAAAAAAAGGTCTTTATAATAGATATTGCTAGCTGTCTCACAAAATCTTTCCACAAAACGTCGAAATTAGATAAGAAATCCTAAAGTTGTCTACCCATGTACATTGCACGGTATCTACCGAGATATTTTGAACACCTGATATGATATGATACGATTTGGTACAATTGGTCAAAAAGGTCACCGTCTATTACAATTAGAAATTATATTATATTCCCCAATAATACGAGTCCATGCCTAAAATGGTCGCGGGATTTTTAATGTGCGCGACACACTAAAAACACGACGCGACTATGTGTAGATAGAATGTACTGCGTATGGTGGCGCATTGGATGTTGATAGTGTGACTCTGGTCATAGAAAACAACACAAATTGATTCTACTCAACACGCGTTGCGTCGCGTTTTAACAATGTGTTTCCGCCTCAAACTTCCGACAAGTATTTGACACGGATAACTCTTGAGGAAACCCACACTATAACACATATAGATTGTTATGAAGCCAAAAAGTTCAACAAATCCTCAGGCATTTCACATTTTTAAAACGTGATACATTATATCTATATATAATTATAATTCCATAAATAATGCACTAGGAGTTCTTATCAATAAGGTACAACTAAAATAAGTTATAAAAGACCACAATTCCTTGTCTGGAGGACTCGTGTCGCGGTTGCTCAAGGTCGTTAGCAATTATCCGAATAAAAGTCTTAATTTCACCTGTCGCTCGGCCCGATCCTCACCGTTGCCGTCAGTATCGCCGCCACTGGTTAGATTCCGCCTTCTGGCGGTCACACCGCGCCGCACTGTATTCCGACACGACAGTTCACCCGTCTTTCTGCTTGGACGTGAATCTTTCACTTCAGTCACCTGGAATTGTCATTTTAAACGCAGTTACTGCTCTTTCAAGCTAACGATTTCCCATCTATCATCTCATCTAAGGCGTTTATTACGTCCAAGGCGCTTATATCTCGCCTGCTTGGCGTCCCCAAAAAAAAAATGTCTATGCCTTACTATGCATACGGCTAGTTATGAAAAGGGTACAGTTTGTGCCGTAATCTTTCTTGAGCGATTCCGTGATTGGGAAAGTTCACTAAGCCGCTGGTATGGAATCTAAATAACACTATAGGCATAAACAAGGCTGGTGGCGTTAAGTAAATCGAAAAATATCAATACTGTTTCACATACGCTTCATTTACTATTGGGCAACAAAATTTGTTATGCATTCATGTGTGTGTAATCTAAACGCTCCACACATACCAATCCAAGTAAGCCTAATGTCAGCCTAAATCATTGAAAAAAACTTCTATATTGTTATGATCGCCACCATAATAGCAGCACAACAATATGACTGCATAAAGCACAGATGATAATGTGAAGCATTCTCACTATACTCGCCTGGTTGAAATTGACAGCACACCTATACGGTTGCATACTGGCTGCACACTAACACGGCTGCATGTAGCATCGCTTCATGACTAAACAGATCAATCTCAACATACTTACCTACATGTTTGTGCACTGGCAGTCTACTTACATAGCTTATAGAAATCATTTGCCGCACCTACATGATTGCACTTCAGCAGCACACCTATATGGCTATGAAACTAACTCTCAACATACCTGCATGGTTGCGCTTTTACAGCTCACCTACATGACTGCAGACAGCACACCTGCACGGCTATGGAAATAACTCACATCATACCTGCATGGTTGCACTTCTACAGCGCACCTACATGACTGTAGACAGCACACCTGCACGGCTATGGAAATAACTCACATCATACCTGCATGGTTGCGCTTCTACAGCACACCTACACGACTGTAGACAGCACACCTGCACGGCTATGGAAATAACTCACATCATACCTGCATGGTTGCGCTTCTACAGCACACCTACACGACTGTAGACAGCACACCTGCACGGCTATGGAAATAACTCACATCATACCTGCATGGTTGCGCTTCTACAGCACACCTACATGGCAGTAAACAGCACACCTGCACGGCTATGGAAATAACTCACATCATACCTGCATGGTTGCGCTTCTACAGCGCACTTACATGGCTGCAGACAGCACACCTGCACAGCTATGGCACTAACTTACATCATACCTGCATGGTTGCCCTTTCACAGCGCACCTACATGACTGCAAGCAGCACACCTGCACGGCTATGGAAATAACTCACATCATATCTGCATGGTTGTGCTTCTACAGCGCAGCCCCATGGCGGCAAACAGCACACCTGCACGACTAATGGAACTGAGTCTCAACATACCTGCATGGTTTCACATAACAGCTCGCCTGAATGGCTGCAAACAACACACCTTGCACGGCTATGGGACTAACATAGATAATACCTGCATGGTTATACAATCACTTGCAACGCTCAGGGTTGCACAGCAGCATTCATACTTAAATTAATAAAATAATGTCTAAATTTTTCATAGTACGTCTCGTTGATTGGAGATCCACGCACTAAATACAGTCTTTGCCCTTGAGAAGTCGTTAAGTATCTTAACCACATACTTTTTAAAAATAAATAGCAAAGACTGCTAATCTAGTCGGTCTTAACACAAAATATAATACATATAATTGATCTATGTAACTGCAATAAGAACGGTGCGTACCTATCGTATTTGGTCACATTTATTTATCCTATCTAAAGATAAATTTATTTACCGTACCGGTAGAGGGTATTCACAAAATAAATTAAAATAACTAATTGTAGTTATGTCCAACATTTCTAATAGGACGTCTTATTAACTGAGGATCCACGAATTAAAATGAAGCCTAGCCCTTGAGAAGTGGCTTTGTAACTTAAATATGTACCTACTTTTGTTTCAAGGTAACTAATAGGTATATATGGGCATAATAGTGGGTATTACCACAATAAAAATATAGCTCTATGCAACTACAATAAAACGATAAGGACCTTTGTCACATTTCTGTGTTCAATCTAAAACAAATGTATTCACCGTTCCGGTAGAGAATATTTCCTATAACCCTTACCGGAGATAAAAAAAACGTTGTTAAATGGACACCGCAGTCAATAGAGTTATGTAACCCCAGTTTGCAGCAATTCGTTAAAAGTCAAAGACCTTCTTGACTACAGTAGAAGTTGCTACGAATAATAATACACGCTAATAGGAATAATCACGAACCATGATTAGAATTCGAATAAACTTTTACTTACAGTATTAACTTGTCACGGCTCGGCTCGCAGGTTACCACTTCTGACTTGATGAGAAATGATACTCCAATATCCTTTACATAGCTATTTATTCTTCTGTTCTTCGTATAATAATAGATACTACTCCTACATTCCACTTAATGGTATTACGAAATAATAATCCTATGATTGTAGATTCTTTACATTTTTACTTTCACAATTTAACTACTACTTGCACAACTAAGTACTAACTATTAATTAATACAAATATTCTACTTTAACTAATTAGCACTTTACTGAACTCGATCAGGAAACAGAATGTGTTCTTTTTCCAGAATATTCACTTTTTATCGCCTCTCAACAACTCCCACCTCATATTGAACATTTTTATGTCAAATCAACTACCCACTATTTTCGAATAATCAATTAATGTTTTATGTACAGGCTAATCATTCTACTATGAGGCGGTGTTGACATCACAAAAATAACTAATTACTACTTAAAACTGAATGGTTTTAGAAAAATCACAACACTAATTTGACCATGAGCGCACGCGCGGGGCACAGGTGTAGCCCATTAACAAAGCTGTAATTTATAAATATATATCAAAAATTAATTATTTAAACACAGTGTATATTTTAAACATGTTTATTTTTATTATATTTTTTTATAAAACTAGATAAATTTAACTTTTTAACTGTAATTTTGGAAAATAAATAGAAAGTTCTTTAAAACAACTAGTATTTGGCAGGCTTGAGATCACTATCAATTAGGAACGTAACAATCAGTAGAAAATTATGCTGGACCTATTGGGCCTGGTAGACGAGCTAAATATTATGGCACCTTGTTCTTGAAGTAGGTGGTGGACACTTACTCCACTTGGTTCTATTTCAAGATTGGTAGGAAACCAATGTTGACAAAAGCACGTCGTCGTCTTCCTCATCGCCTGATTGGTAGGTATCAGAATGATGAGGTGATCCCAGTGCGTCACTTGGTCTTGCAATTTCTTCCTCTTCGTCTTCGCTTTCGGTCAAAATATCTTTACCTTCACTAACTTCATCAAGCCATCGTTCGATTGGTTCGGACACCGCCATCTGCGAAAAATAAACAAATACCAACAATAAATAATGCATGCTTACTATTAATATGTTTTTAATTAGATATATCATAATATGTAATAATTATAGCCCAAGCAACTTTAAAGACGTGAGGTGTAGTAATAATAGTCTATGACAGACTTTAGTATAAATATAGTTACTTTGTATTTTAAGAGAGAGTAATAAATGGTAATCGTTCGAGAACAGTTGTTTCAATAACACAACTCCGCTCATGGCGACCCTTGCCATATTTGGGATCTGTGACGCGACGCGATGCACTCTCATTAAAAGTGAATAGCGAAATTGATAAAACATACCTAATAGAAAACAAAGCGTGTAATGTGTTTGACAAAATAATTAATAAACTTTTAAATCAAAATGTGTCGGTCCAACGCCGAAAAAGATACTGTGTTCGTAAATCAGAATGCTCTTGGTGAAAATTCTGCTCACGTTGAAGAACTAATAAGCAAGTAATAGATTACGCATTTTATTCGGTGTTATGCTTGTGTATTTTGCATGGAAAAACTACAAAAAATGTCATCATTCCTGGATCCGGGACCAAATACAACAAAACAATTTCCGACGGTCATTTAACTCCTTCACCCGTTCTAGAGCCAATCATGAAGAAACCGAGAGACGTATTCCAATGAAGTAATTAAAATAGTATAACTTTTGTGTCGGTGCGTATTATGGTGTATCAATTTGTTTAACTATAAAATAAAGTGCTTAATTATGTGAATAAGTGCAAAATAAATAGAAGTGGTTTTTTTTATAATACCAATAGTTCACGAAATTGTATAAAAACAATGGACAGAGGGACAATTATAAACTTTAAATGTAGTGTTAATTATCGTCTTATTATTAGTAATCTAAAATAGTTTAGATAGTGTTGTGTATCTTAAGAGAGAGTAATAAATGGTAATCGTTCGAGATTATGAGGAGTATCAACTTACACTCGTGTCCCCTACTATTGTAACTCAATAAAGGACTATGGTATGTATTAATATATTATTTTGTATAGGGTTATGGAAGATGAATTATTATCATGTTTAGAGGAACTTAAAGTAATTAGAAAATATTTAATTAAAAAAGGAAAGTCGAGAAATAAGGGTAATATTATAAAAAATAAATTGCATGAGACAGAAATTATATACAACAAGAGCAATGACTTAATTAATTATTTTATACAGAATCAAAATACTAAGTATAAAATTTTATCATCTTTAGATTCATTAAGAAATGTAATCAATAACTATCACCAGGAAATAATTGAATTATGTACTAAACCAAAAGTTGAAAGTGATAGTGACAGTGATTATTGTGAAGCGAGGCCAAATACCGATATCATCATGGAATTTGACTTAAAAACAGCGTGTAGTTTGATTCCTGTTATGAATGGTAACGAGAATAGCACCAAAAGTATCATTGACTCCATAGAAATGTACGCAGATATGCTTTCAGAGGCAGGTAAAAAATTGCTCATAACATTTGTTTTAAAGAGTCGTTTATCCGAAAATGCTAAACTCCGTATGTCTCAAGGATATTCATCTACAACCGATTTTGTAAGAGATTTACGAAATAATCTCCTTACTAAAAAATCTTTCACAGCTATTCATTCGCGGTTACAAAATGCAACACAGGGTTGGCGTACTATCGACCAGTATGGTACAGAATTGGAAAAGTTATTCACCAATTTAACCATATCGCAAGCAGAGGGTAACTCTGAAAACTTTTCAGTTCTGAAGCCTTTAAATGAAAAGTTAGCTATTAAAAGATTTGCCGATGGATTGAGTGATTCGCGCCTAGGTACTATTATAGCAGCGCGTAACTATGATAGCTTAAAAATAGCAATTCAGGCAGCTAAGGACGAGGAGCTGGCGGCGCCATCGACATCTGCAGGTGACAGTGTGATGCAGTTTTCACGTCGTGGTAGAGGTAAGATGCATGTTAATAAATATTATCAAGGAAATTCGCACCAGCAAAATTTTCATGATTTTGGTAAAAATTACACTAGAGGTAGTTTTAACAATTTTTCTAACACTAGTAGAAACCATTTTACAAATTCACGTGGTAGAATGTTCTATCATCCCCGTGGTACAAATAGAAGTACATACAATAATATGAACCGAGGAGGATTTCACCCAAACGAGAATCGATCGAGTTATAAAACTCATAGTAGTGGAAATAATCAACGAGTATTTTATACTAATCAATGCTATAATAATGAGCCTATGAGTTCAAACACAGTGGAAGAAGATACAAAAGAAATGCAGTTTTTTCGAGTTGAAACATAGTATTTTAGCATTACATGGTAAAGCAAAATTTTTAACTTTTTATTTAGGAAATAGAAGATATTATTGGTAAGTAGATACTGGTGCGTCATTATCTATTATTAAGAGAGATGCATTACCTCATAACATTTGTGTAACTAGAGATGAGACTATTATAAATGGTATTGGTGGTCAGATTCAATCAAACGGGATTGTTCACCTTAGTTTGACTCACCGTGATGAGCAATGTTCTATTGATTTTAATATTAAGTTTCATGTTTTTGATAGTATACCTTTAAAGGCAGATGGAATATTAGGCTTAGACTTTCTTTGTCAGTATGCCCTGAATATCAACTTGAGAGATAATGTCATCACCTTATGCCAAAATGGAATGGAATATTCGGTAGCACTTCGTGACTCATTAGATTACTCAAGTGAATTGTTATACATTCCAGGTCGAAGTGAATCAATACACTATTTATTTTTGGACATTGGCATAAAGGGAGACTGTGTTATTCATAGTAAACAGTTAGCGGAAAATGTTTTTTTAGCGGGATGTATCGGAAAAATAAAAAATAATAGATTACCAGTTAGAATTTTAAACACAAATGAACATGATGTTACCTTACCCATGTTCAAACCGGATATGGACCCGATTGAAGATTATAACTTATGTGATTTTAAACCTAACTCTAACGGCTTAGAACGAGCAAAAAAGTTACTAAATATTTTAAAATTAAATGATTTAAATTCGGAAGAACGAACGTCTATACAAGAATTATGTTCGAAATATTCGGATGTTTTCTTTTTGCCCGGTGACAAATTAACAACCACTAACATTTATGAACAATCAATAACTTTAAAGCCTAATATAAACCCCGTTTATGTTAAACAGTATCGTTTACCTCATTCTTTGAAAAGTGAAGTAAATAATCAAATTCAAAAGATGATTAACGATGATATAATAGAGGAAGCAAAAAGCGAGTGGTCAAGCCCTATTTTATTAGTGCCCAAGAAGAGTAAAAACGGTAAAAAGTGGCGGCTTGTAGTTGACTATAGAAAGCTTAACAATTGTATCGTAAATGATAAATTTCCTTTACCGAATATCACTGATATTTTGGACTCTCTTTCTGGATCAGTATATTTTTCACATTTAGATTTAAATCAAGGATATTACCAAGTAGCTCTTGACAAAGATAGCAGAGAGTACACTGCGTTTAGTACAGCCTCAGGACAGTACCATATTAAAAGATTGCCGATGGGCTTAGCCTTAAGCCCAAGCGCCTTTAGTAGGGTTATGTCAGTGGCGATGTCAGGATTAACTTATGAAAAATGTTTCATATATTTAGACGATTTGATAGTATTTGGTAGAAATTTAAGTATTCACAATAAAAACTTGACAGATGTTCTGGAAAGACTTAGAAAAGTTAACCTGAAATTAAATCCTGAGAAATGTAAATTTTTGAAGAAAGAAATACTTTATTTAGGTCATTTAGTTACAGAAAATGGAGTTTTACCCGATCCAGCAAAAATTGAAGTACTACAAAAGTACCCAGTTCCAACAAGTACCGATGAAGTAAAAAGATTTGTAGCATTTTGCAACTATTACCGAAAATTTATTGATAATTTTGCTAAAATAACTTATCCCTTAAATAAATTAACTAGAAAATATGAACAATTCAACTGGACTACAGAGTGTCAAAGCGCATTTGAAACATTAAAACAGGCTTTGATAACTCCACCAATATTAGAATTTCCAGATTTTTCAGAGGAAAATGAATTTGACGGCACACTTCAAATGTGATCCTAATGACAAGTGACATTGACTGGTGACATAACACCGAGCGCTGGAGGGGCGGCCACGCACGACATATCAGGTCGTCAGTCGAGTCTCGGTCATTATTGGTGCAACGATCGACCGGTGCGCACGCGCCCACGTGCTCTGGTGGAATGTTATAACAGTGTAGATTTAGTTAGTCTTAGGAGGTTCTTTGTGTTTAGTGTTAGTTATACGATTGACTAAATGAGTGTTAACTAAACCACGCATTATTTCTTTATACCACGATTCCTGGTTTCCTCGCCGAACTACCTACAAAGTGATGGTTACATCGGAATGTAGCAACGTGCCACCTGACACCACTGAATCCTACATCAGAAGTGGGATGAAACTCAGTCGCCCACGTGGCGATAGAGTATGCATTTTTATGGCGATACAGAAACGGAAATATGGCATTTTCTGTTGAAGCAGCAGTACCTAACGCGGTAATTTCTGTCACAGAAAGTACGCACGCACCTTCAGGATTACTTTGGTGAGCAGTTTCATGTTTATTTCTATTCTGATACCGAATATTCGGCAGTGGAAGAATCTTTCTTCTGTAAATTTAAGAATTAAAGACTTTGTTATAGTGTGACTGCAACAGATACTGGATTAACTTTCGTGAGATCGCCTGTAGAAATCCTGACCACTGATACTGATGGCGTAACTTTTGAAATCCCTTTTTCTTTGTTTTACTAGGCCACTAGGCTGGCTAGAAACGATCATGATTTGACGTAATTTTACGTCCAACCGTATCACATGGCGCCCTTCATAAAAAAAAATAGAAATTAGATTGACCAGTACGTGAGACAATAACATCCCTCCTATAAGGAAACTGAAATCAGAAACTTGAATTCTTCAATCACACGTTTATTATCGGTGATACCCTTGCAGTTTGACCCTGGAGGAGCACACCAGTCGGTTCTCGTACATACTTAAGAGCCAATATAATTCGCTGTAGTTGATCATTATTTGCAAGTTCCATTCTGTAGTTTAAAATGAAACA